>CM057338.1:62289395-63619395 GCA_030015575.1 Agapanthus africanus
GAAAACTTCTAATTTTCTAGGTTGTTCTTAAATTTTTCCAATCTTTTTGATGTAATTTTTCACTATCTAATATTTTATTTTCTTATTTATGTACAAAAATATTTATTTTTTTGAAATTTTTTAAATTTTTATAGGTTTTTTTTTTTTCCAAAATGTTTTGTGCTTATGCAAAAGTATGATGCAAATGATGCGAAAATAAGCACAAACCTCCCCAAACTTGTTTTCAACAGTATCCTCACTGTTGCCTTCTGCTAAATCTCAAGAAACCTGTAAGCCTGGGAGGAAATTTATTAAATGGGGGCAAAATATATAAGTGAAAATCCTCCCCCAAACTTATTTTTGGCTCATCATTTTTATAAAAAAAAATCTTTTCAAGAGCCAGATTACACCCCCCGCCCCCCATAACTTGAATTAAGCCATGTTAATCTTTGAAAAATCACATGAGGGGGTCAAGAATCATTAGTCGATGCCAAGCTTTGCAAAGACCGAAGGTCAACACCAACCATTCAAAAAATTTATCAATGTAGTGCTCTGGTTGGTGGAAGAAGAATTGGGGAAAGGGTAAGTGGTGGAGAATAGAATGTGTGTACGTCTCATTTTGGAGAGACGATGCAGTGAATATTGATGGATTACTCGCATTCTTTTCACAGTTCAGAAGAAGGGGTGGAGAGTTCCGATTTCATTGATTGGGAGATGATTCATCTCAACACCCGTGCGTTTTCAAAAATGCGAGTTCATCAGCGAAGATTTCCTCAAAAGTCTCATCGATACCCCGGAGAATAATGTCATCACAAAGCGCGGGATGATCTACAGACTCTAAAAGCATTTCATAATCAATGTTAGTTGTTGACCCGGACAACTCAGTGTGAAGAGTCCATATGTGTATGATACATAGTTGGGTCAAACAATAACATATGAAAAGAGTCAAGATCGGTATTATGAGGATCATCAAATTCGCTGCTGTCGGCATCCATTAAGTCGACAAAACAGACTTGAGCAGTAGGTTCGGAGGGTACACTTCCCAACTTGTAAATGTTCAGCTTAGATTGACCTATTCCCGAAGGATAGGGTCATAGAACCATTACGACAGTTGATTATAGCATTGGAAGTGGACAGAAAGGCGTGGCGACCTACTAAATCACCGGAATTTGATTCCGTGGTCTCTACAGGCTGTGTATCAAGTACAATAAAGTCCACACAGGGACTACAAATTCGCCCGATGTTTTTATTAACGACATCCTCCAGTTCACCCATAGGTTTTGGTGATTGAGTCGGTCATCCATCTGGAGAGTTATGCTCAAGGGCTTTAGCACTCCCGATACCTTAGTTGCTCGTAAACTGAGTATGGAAGCAAGTTAACACTAGCGCCAGAGGTCAAGTAAAGCACGGTTGATGTGTTTTTCCCCAATGAGAAATAGAAATAGTAGGACAGCCAGGGTCCTTACGTGTTCCTTGGTAATCTGTTGGGAAATGCCGTGTCTACGAGTCTTTGCCATGAATATCTTCTTGGCACTTGAGTCTTCTTCTTCCTGGTGCACAAGTTCTTAAGAGTTTTCGCATAGGACGGAACTTGTTGGATAGCATCTAGGAGAGGGATGTTGATGTTAACTTGCTTAAACATGTCCACACGTGTTCATATCAGATTTTTGCATTTTTATACCGCCTAATTTTTATCACATTGCTTATCGGTAGGTACTCTTGAGCCGTGTTTTGCTAGTCAATTGGCAGGATACATGTTCTCGGCTTTAAACGGTGAAATCATGGAAAAGCACGACAAAATCCGGATTACTGCCAACCACAGATAAAACACGGGTCTCCGCTCTCTATCCGTATGTTGCCTGCAGCACCAGTTTAAGAGACAAAATGGCAAATCAATGTCATTTTCATGCACAAGGGCTCAATAGCAACACAAGATCCAACATATCTACGCGGAGCTCGAGGAAATCATGACAAAAAGATCCACATTAAATCACCTTTTGGTCTGCTGGAATTCTGTAAAAATTGTGAAGAGTTTCTGAGAAAAAACATATACCAAACAGCAGACAACATCAGATCCAGGGAACCCCACAAAATCCGAGGAGCCAACTCCTCTATTAGGCCGCGGAACTGCGGCATAAGCATGCTTAGAGCCGCGGACCGCGGCATAAGCATGCTTAGGCCGCTGGAACCGCGGCCGTACGGACTCCTCAGGTGTTGATGTTTCAGGGGTAGTTTGGACTTTTCATGAAGAGGCAGAATTTGCCCTAGGTTTCCAGTTTCCTACCTATAAATAGTCCAGAACTTGCCAAAGCCAAGGATCCAGATTCTTGTATTTAGAATTTAGAATACATGTTGTTCTTCTTCCTCTTCTCATCTCTTCTCCATTAAAAACTTGTAGTGAGCTTAGTGAGTGAAGAATGAATAAAGGAGTTCTCTTTGTTATCCTGCTTGTCTTGTTCTTTTAATTATAATTGCTTGTAATCTTCATTTGCTAATCTAGTTGTTGTTATTTGTTGTTTGTTTCTTTCTTGTTCTCTTTTTCTTTATCCTTAAACAACCATGATGCTTACGCTTGATCCTTGCCGAGATGAGATCGCAAATAGCTAGTTGTAATCTTCTAACATCTTTCTTTCTATCTTTCTTCTTTGTTTTATTTTCTTTTTCTTATAATGGGTGAGTAGTTTTCATACTTGTTAGGGTAGGATAAGGAAAGTTTGAGAGAAGAAAATATCTCTCACTCTTTTCTTGCCCAACATCTTGATTCGGACTCCCGTTAATTAAACCACAATCCGCTCCCTACGGCACCCTATCCTACATGATAGCGGTGATTCCTTAGTGAGACTGGTTGTGGTTGAATTAACCGGAGGTTAAGGCTAAGAGCCAAGAACGGACGGACAAGCACCAAAAGGAAGAACTTATGCGTTGGAAAGCCTAGCTTATACTCGCAAGTTCCTACCTAGTCGTGCTAATCCCCGTTGTTGCGGATTACCGTAACACCGATATTAAGAGTGGCAACGAAGGAAGTGAGCGATTCCTAACTCAAACTAACATAATCCTAACCCTAACAAGCTCTCTTTATATATCATTTTAGCACATAGTTAATCTCAAAACAAACCTGGACATTTGGACTTAACTCGTTAAAGCACATAGAAAAAGATTCCCATCTCCTGCGGACGACCGTACTCAACTGGCTACCTACAAGCGAAACCGTCTTGATTGCGGTAACAAACTTAGCACGCAAAAACTCTACCAATCAAATGGCGCCGTTGCCGGGGAGACGGTAGTTTATTTCTTTGTGTAATTTCGGGTTAATTTGTGAATATAAACATAACCGAAAATCAAAACAAAAAAATATACATTGTAAAAAAAAATCTTGTTATGTTTGATTAGTTTTTGTGCAAGTGTGCAGGATAAAAGACGGTCGAGTTCAGTGCCAAAGACGTGGGAAGTTAGACACATATCTCGCGGCTACACCGCGACGGATCAAGACGGAGCCAACGGTCTACTGTAAAATTCTGGAGCAGATACAGTAATCAAATAAAGATTCAGGAAATCCAGAAGAGAAGAGGACACCCAAGGCAGAACCTACCAGCAAAATGAAGCTCCAAAGACACCTTACTGCCGCGGAACCGCGGCATAAGCAGGCTTAGGCCGCGGAACCGCGGCCGTTTGGTGCCATCAGGGTGCCAAATTCCCTGTGAGTGTTCCTTATCTCCTCCCCCACTCCTCTGAACTCCACTGAACTGTGTTTTCTGCAGCATTCTTTGCGCAAACTCTCTTCCCCCTTCCAATAAATTGTTTTTGTGCAGGATTCTTTGCGCCGCGCTAAAATAAAAATTGATTGCAGTTGATTGTTACTGCTTTGCATATATTAATACGGGCTTTAAGCGGCTTGAAACCAATCCAGATTGGGTGGGGATTTCATTACCCTTCCTAGGACCCCAGAAATCACAAAAAGCATATGCATTGACCAATGTTTAATTAAAAAATACTAGACTCAGCCCTAAGGACTTCGCGCTCAATAGGACAGAGGACTAGTTACAGGCATCGGCCGTTTATCCTATCCTGACTTTTACGGTGTCTAGGCAAGTGTGTCCAAGGCAAGTGGTTACTTAATTAGGACCACTACTTACGTAGTGGGGAGCCTCCCACTTACCTGGCACTTACCTGGCCGCAATTGTTGGAGAAGAGGCGGTTTGAGGTCCTATTTCTAGCCCTTTGGAACAGTTAGGAGCTGTCTAGCTGACCTAGGTGACCCTAGATCTAGGTGTGATTGTGCATATCTTGTTTGTGATTGCTTGAAGCCATAAGCCCGTACATATTTCTATAAAGCTCTTTCTAAAAAAAGAAGAAAAAAACACAAAACCAAAAACTTTTATAAAAACTTGCCCTTTGTTGCCAGAATCCATTTTTTTCACCCACCACCCATCGTATTTCTCCATTGACGTTTTCTTACCCTCACCTTCTCCGCTTTGACTATACTAAACTCGTTTAGTGTATGTCCGCTTGGACTCGGGACACTAGCGCCCGCCTTGTCCGCGTTACGTTAGTCGCTACCGACTACGCGATCGACTCAGACGTCGAAACTCCGTTCACGCCTCTTTCACCCTTACCTTTGCCGGCCAACTCCGACGTTGACCGGAATTTTGTTCATACATCCTCACCTTCACCATCACCAACCTCTTCTTCCGCGATGTCAGGATTTAATCCAAACATCTCTTTGACTCCCCCGGGATTGACTCCACCTCCTATGGAGGCGAATAACCCACCACCACCGCCTGTTGTAGCGCCGCGGCGAATCGGGCTCCAGGATCGTTTCTATTCCACCCGTTCTGCACTTCCCACTTGTCTTTCTCTTCCACCGGCCAATGGGGATAATTTTGAAATTAAGCCCCACTTCATTAACATGCTTCCGAAATTTCATGGGCTTGAATCTGAAGATGCCCATATCTTCATCAACAAGTTCCAAAATGTTTGTGCCATGATGAAAACTACCCAGCTGTCGGACGATGCTATACGGCTACAGGTCATTCCGTTCACTTTATGCGATCTTGCTGAAAAATGGCTGTATAGCACCGCTTCCCACTCCATAACCAGTTGGGACGAGTTTGTGAAAGCGCTTCTCAAGAAATTCTATCCGAATCATAAAACCGCAAGAATCCGTAACAAAATCAACCAATTCTCTCAGCTTCCTACTGAACCCTTCTGGAAGTTCTTTGACCGGTATAAAGACCTTCTTGTTCAGTGCCCTCACCACGGTATTGAGAAATGGCAACTTTGCCAAACCTTATACGAGGGCCTGAACCCAGCAACTAAGCAGTTGTTAGAAACCATTTGTCAGAGCCACTTCCTATCGAAATCTGACGAGGAAGCGTGGCAATTCTTCGACGACCTTGCGGAACAGACGCTTCAATGGGAGAGCACTAGACCAACTACTTCTTCTTCTTCCTCCACTTCTACTGGTCAGTCTAGGGTAGGAATTCACCAACTCGATGTCTCTATTGCGATGAAAGCTGAAATGGCTGCAATAACGAGAAAACTTGAAGCGATAGAGAGCAAATTTTCATCTCCTGCCCCTGTTCTTCCCCTTCATACCATTTGTGCTTGTTGTTCCGATCCTTCCCACTTAACCGAAGAGTGTCCTTACAATCCACCATCCCAAGGACAGGATCAGGTTAATGCTGCATTTCAGTAAAAACCGAGGAATGATCCATACTCTTCCAACTACAATCCCGGTTGGAGGAACCATCCTAATTTCGCCTGGAATCATAATCAGCAACAATTCCAAGGCAACAATTTCCAGAGGCCCCCTCCTCCGCAACAACAAGCGCAACAACAAACTCAACATCAGTTTCAGCAGCCTTTCCAACCCCAACCTTTTCAAAATCAGACGAACAACTTTGCACCCAACAATTCTTTTCCACAAAACAACTTTGTTCCGTCAAACAACGATAAGGTTTCCTCGCTAGAACGAAGTCTGGAGGCGTTCGTTAAATAATCGACACAATCCACCGCCAACATCCAGTCGTCTATTCAGTCTTTGGTGCAACACACTGCTGCACACGGGCAAAGCATCAAGACCATCGAAGCCCAGATTGCATAGCTGAATGCGGCGTTAAACGAGCGAGAAAAGGGGAAGCTTCCATCTCAACCACTCCCAAATCCCGGTCACCCACATAATGTACATGTTGCTCTTGAACAACAGAACCATAATGTGAGTGCCGTGACTACATTGAGATCGGGAAGGATGCTGCACAACAACATCGACACAGCAATTGAGGATAATGACACCCCGGCCGCTTCTTCTTCTTCTTCTTCGTCTTCTGAGCCTATTCTCCATTCTTCAAAAGGCTCTTCTTCTTCTTCTTCTACTCTGAACGGACACGCTTCTCACTCCACGAAAGCACCAGCTCTGAGATCCGTTCCAGCTCCACAATCTCCTCCACAAGCATTGGACTCAACCAATTTTAAAAATGTTCCATTTCCAAACCGGTTGAGGTCCAATAAACAAAATCCACAAATGGAGAAGATTCTGGAGTTGTTTAAGCAGGTTAACATCAACATTCCCCTTTTAGATGCTGTCCAACAAGTCCCGTCCTACGCGAAAATCTTAAAGGACTTATGCATGAAAAAGAGGAAGTCTCAGGTACCCAAGAAAGTTTTCTTGGCTAATGCTGTGAGTGATGCTCTTATCCAATCTTTACCGCAAAAACGGAAGGACCCTGGCTGTCCTATAATTTCTATTACCATTGGGGATAAGAACATCAACCGCGCACAATTAGATCTTGGTGCCAGTGTTAACCTGCTTCCGTACTCAGTATATGAGCAACTAGGTGTAGGAGAGCTGAAACCCACACACTGCACTCTCCAAATGGCCGACCGATCGATCACCCATCTTAGGGGTGAGCTAGAGGATGTGTTAATCAAAGTTGGGGACTTCATATTCCCCGTTGACTTCATTATATTAGACACACAGCCTGTAGCTAACCCCCGGAATCAAATTCCGGTGATACTCGGTCGCCCATTCCTTGCAACCTCAAATGTTGTGATCAATTGTCGCAATAGTTCGATGAACCTATTTTTTGGAAACATGACAATTGAACTCAACATTTTTAGGTTGGGGAATCAGCCCACTGAACCTAATGCTCATATACTAAACGTTTGCTCAATCCAGGAGATCACCCCAGAAGAGTGTGAATTCGAGGAGTTTTTGTTCGATCACGATAGCCTTAACGCCACTAGTGCATTCCTCTTTGAACCTGCTGTTGTTTATGCGCCCGATAATGACTACGAGTGTTCTATTTTCTCAAACGATCGTAGCCCCTCACCACCCGAGTTTGAATCCTTCGAATTTCCAGATGAGTTACCTGAACCATCCAACTCGGTCGCTTACACTCGTTTCGAACCTTTGCTGGAATCCTTTGAGTTCGAGTCCTTCTCACCAATCTTGCCTTCAATCGTTTCACCTCCAACGCTCGAACTCAAGCTTTTGCCGTCTCATCTTAAGTACGCTTACTTGGATGAGAACGAGACCCTCCCTATTATCATCTCGGCTTCTCTAGCTCTAGAGCGAGAGAAAACCCTTCTTGCAGTCTTGCACAGCAATAGGCAAGCTTTTGGCTGGTCCATGGCGGACATCAAGGGGATTAGTCCCCTGATCGTTGAACATCACATTCATCTGATGGATGATGCCAAACCAGCCAGGGATCCACAAAGGCGACTCAACCCAGTCATGAAGGAGGCTGTGAAAAAGGAAATCGTGAAGTGTCTGGATAGTGGTATCATTTACCCTATCTCTGATAGCCAGTGGGTTAGCCCCATTCACGTTGTCCCCAAGAAATCAGGCATAACGGTCATTACTAATGAGGCGAATGAGTTAATCCCTACTCGCACCCAAACTGGGTGGCGAGTATGCATCGATTATAGAAAACTCAACGCCGCAACTCGGAAAGACCACTTTCCGCTACCTTTCATTGACCAAATGCTTGAACGATTGGCCGGACACGAGTACTGCTGCTTTCTTGATGGCTACTCCGGCTATAATCAGATTCCCATCGCCGAAAAAGACCAGGACAAGACCACATTCACTTGTCCTTTCGGCACGTTCGCATATCGTCGCATGCCCTTTGGGTTATGCAATGCGCCCGCTACCTTCCAGCGGTGTATGATGGGAATCTTCTCAGACATGGTGGAGAAATTCCTGGAGGTCTTCATGGACGATTTCTCCATCTTCGGCGATTCCTTTAACGAGTGTTTGCTGCATCTTGACGCTGTCCTTACCCAATGTAAAGACAAGAACCTCACTTTGAATTGGGAGAAGTGCCACTTCATGGTGCGCGAATGTATTGTCTTAGGACATATCATTTCGCAAAATGGCATAGAGGTTGACAAAGTGAAGATTGAGGTCACTTCCAATCTCCCTCCTCCCAGATGCATCAGAGACATCCGAGCCTTCCTTGGCCATGCCGGTTTCTATAGACGGTTCATCAAGGACTTTAGCAAGATTGCTAGGCCCTTGACTCTTCTACTGGCCAAGAAAACGCCATTCGACTTTAACTCGAGCTGTGTGACTGCGTTCGAGTCATTAAAAAGCTCACTCACTTCTGCTCCCGTTCTTTCTTCACCTGACTGGACGCACCCATTTGAGATTATGTGCGATGCATCCGACTTTGCCATTGGTGTTGTCCTTGGACAACATATCAACAAGATGCCGCACGTAATCTATTATGCTAGCCGAACCCTGAACGACGCCTAACTTAATTATACAACAACTGAGAAGGAATTCTTAGCTGTTGTATTTGCTTTAGAAAAGTTCAGGCCCTACCTCATCGGCTCTCCAGTCATTGTTTACACAGACCATTCTGCTCTGTGCCATCTTTTTGCGAAGAAAGATGCAAAATCTCGGCTAATACGTTGGATCCTCTTGTTTTAAGAGTTTGACCTTGTCATTAAGGACAAAAGAGGATGTGAAAACGTGGTCGCCAACCATCTCTCACGACTTCCTTCTTCGTCGTCGCCTCAACTTCCGATCAACGACGTTTTTTCGGATGAACAACTCTTGACAGTATCTCGCGAACCCTGGTTCTTGCGAACCCTGGTTCGCAGATATTGTGAACTATTTGGCCACAGGATTACTGCCGACTGAATGGTCAAGTCAGGACAGACTTCGATTCTTATCCCAAGTAAAACACTTTTACTGGGACGAACCCTATCTGTTCAAGTACTGTCCCGACCAGATTATTCGTCGGTGTGTTCCTGACGATGAATTCAAGAGTGTGCTGTCATTTTGTCACGATCAAGCATGTGGCGGGCATTTTGGCCCCAGAAAGACAGCTGAGAAGATCTTGCAATGTGGTTTCTACTGGCCACAACTCTTCAAAGACGCTCATGACTATTGCAAGACTTGCTCCCGGTGCCAACACTTGGGCCGGATATCCCGGAGGAACGAGATGCCGCTCCAACCAATCTTGGTTGTGGAGATTTTCGACGTTTGGGGGATAGATTTCATGGGGCCGTTTCCCAGCTCTTTCGGGAACTTGTATATCCTTCTCGCTGTTGATTACGTCTCTAAGTGGGTCGAGACTGTGCCCAGCCGGACTAACGACAACAAGGTTGTCGTTAGGTTTCTTAAAGAAAACATTTTTTCCCGGTTTGGACACCCCCGAGCGATCATTAGGGACAATGGAACTCATTTCTGCAATAAGACTTTCGAGGCCTTGATGCGGAAATATTCCATTAATCATAAGCTATCTACGCCCTACCATCCCCAAACCTGTGGGCAAGCCGAAGTTTCAAATCGGCAAATCAAGCAGATACTGGAGAAGACGGTTTCCAAGAACCGAAAGGATTGGTCGTTGAAACTCACTGATGCCCTTTGGGCATTTCGAACGGCTTATAAGACCGATCTTGGCATGTCTCCCTATCGGCTTGTGTACGGAAAGGCTTGCTACCTCCCTGTCGAAATAGAGCATCGCGCATTTTGGGCGATAAAAGAACTGAATTTGTCTCTCGAAAATGCGGGCAGCCATCGGAAGCTGCAATTGAACGAATTGAGCGAGCTTAGGGATGAGGCTTACGATAACGCGGTTGTCGTTAAGAACTGAACGAAGGTGTTTCACGATAAACACCTTTTGCGCAAAACCTTCGTACCTGGTCAGCAGGTACTGCTTTACGACACCCAGCTACACTTCCATCCAGGAAAGCTCAGATCACGCTGGAAAGGGCCGTATTTTGTGCGGAATGTGTATCCGCAGGGCACTGTGGATTTGGAGAATCCAAAGGACGGTTCATTTTTTAAAGTGAACGGACACCGACTAAAACCATACCTTAGCGCCGAACCAACAGAGGAGCTCCGGGTCTTACAGGAGCCAGTTTACCCTGCATAATCTTCCTCTGCCTACCACCAAACTTCGGTTATCCAGCCAAGAACATTGGACACTGTTCCAAATAAGTTTGGGGGTATGTATATACCATTTTGTATTTATTTGTGGATATTCTTTTCAATTTTTACTCTTTAAAAACATAAACAAAAATATATATATATATAATTTGTGTATATCTAACCGACAATTTTGACCCTTCAAATGATCTCTTCATGCAATGACAGTGAGGACACTGTCCAGTTTAAGTTTGGGGGTACGCTCGGTACGCATTTCTAACCTTCGCATTCATATGTATATTTTGCATCTGCATACTAAAATCCATAAAATCCATAAAAATCAGAAAATTTTCTAAAAACATAAAAACTTTTCTGTCAAGTTAGCTAGTGGGAGAACTCTGATTCAGCATTTCGACAGTTTTGTTTGATAAGATAAGAATAACTAAATCTTATTTGTAGATTTTGAAAACCTGAAAGATAACTCTCCTTTGAAATTAACTATAGCTGATATACGTCTTTACATCACACTACACGTGTCGTGAGTTTTGGAAATTAGATGACAAGTCTTTTATGTCTGAAAACTTTTAAATGGATAAATGATTTTCTGAGGATCAAATAGGTTTGTTCTGAAATAAGTAATATCAAGAATATTTTATGAAGTGAAGTGAATATGAAGGAATGTTATTGAGACCTAAATTGGAACTAAGTCTGAAAAATAACCCATCTGAAACTTAATTGGAATGATTACACACCTAACCCACTAAACACGACTTTTATCCAAAAAAATAACTGAAATGCCGGTTATATCTCCGTTCGCATTAAATCATCATGATTTTCACGCTAAATTGTCTTTTGTTTTTGGGCCTAGGTAACTTGAGTAATTAAGTCCGCTGGGGTGTCTCTACACCTAATGCCCTAAAACCAACTGGTTTGGGTGCATTGGCCCAAAGCTCGTTAAGAAGCCTAGAAAGTCCAGATTAAAATAAAGTCAAGCAAGTGTTCTCTCCGAGTTAAAATTCCTAACGGTTCTTTGTGTGAGAATAATCTTGACAAAAGATAGGCTTTTATAAAAAAAAATATTTCTAGCGGAGATATGAAGGTTTTATTCTATGATAAAGACTATTGCACGTTCACAGGGGTGTGTATGAAATGAAAACAAGAAAAAGGTGGAGTGAATAATAAGACCTAGTTTCCTGTTAAGGAAGATAGAAATTCTGAAGTTGAAACCTTACTGGAAAACGAAACTTGAAAAATACTTAACTCTTTATAAAACTTATGTGATCCTTTTAAAATTGTTATCTGGGCTTTATTGTGTGACATGATGACTTTAATCGATCCTTCTGGAACTTAACGACACTATTTACACTGCACGTAAAAACATATAAAATCTTAAGTTAAATAAGAAGCGAGGTGTGAAAAATAAGGGTTCAATAGTCTAGACTTAGGATCATAGAATTGTTATTTTCTGAATCAAAACTTTAAGGGTTTGAATCATGGTAATTTTGCAAAACTAGCTTGACCGGATTTTGTGGGTAGTATCCGCTGAAAACACTCAGGAGACAACACTCCTCCTACTAGGGACACCTAGAGGTTCAATGGCTTATTGCACGTGCTCAGTGCAATCGCGTTCCCTGGGAAAGTGAGGTTAGGAAATTTTTTGTGAATAAATTGGTTTTGCTCGGGACGAGCAAATGATAAGTTTGGGGGTATTTGTTCATATCAGATTTTTGCATTTTTATACCGCCCAATTTTTATCACATTGCTTATCGGTAGGTACTCTTGAGCCGTGTTTGCTAGTCAATTGCAGGATATATGTTCTCGGCTCTAAACGGTGAAATTCATGGAAAAGCACGACAAAATCTGGATTACTGCCAACCACAGATAAAACACGGGTCTCCGCTCTCTATTCGTATGTTGCCGCACACTAGTTTAAGAGATAAAATGGCAAATCAATGTCATTTTCATGCACAAGGCTCAATGGAAACACAAGATCCAACATATCTACGCGGAGCTCGAGGAAATCATGACAAAAAGATCCACATCAAATCACCTTTTGGTCTGCTGGAATTCTGGAAAAATTGTGAAGAGTTTCTGAGAAAAAACATATACCAAATAGCAGACAACATCAGACCAGGGAACCCCACAAAATCCGAGGAGCCAACTCCTCTATTAGGCCGCGGAACCGCGGCCGTACGGACTCCTCAGGTGCTGATGTTTCAGGGGTAGTTTGTACTTTTCATGAAGAGGCAGAATTTTTCCCTAGGTTTTTAGTTTCCTGCCTATAAATAGTCCAGAACTTGCTAAAACCAAGGGTCCATATTCTTGTATTTAGAATTTAGAATACATGTTGTTCTTCTTCCTCTTCTCATCTCTTCTCCATTAAAAACTTGTAGTGAGCTTTAGTGAGTGAAGAATGAATAAAGGAGTTCTCTTTGTTATCATGCTTGTCTTGTTCTTTTAATTATAATTGCTTGTAATCTTCATTTGCTAATCTAGTTGTTGTTATTTGTTGTTTGTTTCTTTTTTGTTCTCTTTTTCTTTATCTTTAAACAACCATGATGCTTACGCTTGATCCTTGCCGAGGTGAGGTCGCAAATAGCTAGTTGTAATCTTCTAACCTCTTTCTTTCTATCTTTCTCATTTGTTTTATTTTCTTTTTCTTATAATGGGTGAGTAATTTTCATACTTGTTAGGGTAGGATAAGGAAAGTTTGAGAGAAAGAAATCTCTCTCACTCTTTTCTTGCCCAACATCTTGATTCGGACTCCCGTTAATTAAACCACAATCCGCTCTCTACGGCACCCTATCCTACATGATAGCGGTGATTCCTTAGTGAGACCGGTTGTGGTTGAATTAACCGGAGGTTAAGGTTAAGAACCAAGAACGGACGGACAAGCACCAAAAGGAAGAACTTATGCGTTGGAAAGCCTAGCTTATACTCGCAAGTTCCTTCCTAGTCGTGCTAATCCCCGTTGTTGCCGATTACCGTAACACCGATATTAAGAGTGGCAACGAAAGAAGTGAACGATTCCTAACTCAAACTAACCTAATCCTAACCCAAACAAGCTCTCTTTATATATCATTTTAGCACATAGTTAATCTCAAAACAAACCTGGACATTTGGACTTTACTCGTTAAAGTACATAGAAAAAGATTCCCATCTCCCTGCGGACGACCCGTACTCAACCGGCTAGCTACAAGCGAAACCGTCTTGATTGCGGTAACAAACTTAGCACGCAAAAACTCTACCAATCAACAAGCTTCTCCATTTGGGCATTGGGTTTGTTGGGCCTCAACCTATTTGGAAATGGAGCTCTATCAATAAGTGTTGGGTCCAACATTTGTGGAGAAGGTTGTGGGGGTGGGAAGGATGAAGTGGGTGGTGGGTTCGAGCCTTTGGGAAAACGGAGAATAGGCTCGGAAGAAGACGGTAAATTAGACGAAATAGGGTAAGAAGTAGAAGTGGGAGTGGAAGTGAACGTGGAAGCCTGGGGTTCACATGATTCCTCAACATCAATCTGTTTACCCACATGATTGTCTAGCACTCTTCCAGATCTCAACGTGGTAAGTACATCCATATTAGTGTAATGTGAAGGTCCAGGATCAGGTAGGGGTTGAGCTGGAAGATTCCCTTTCTCTCTTAAACTCAATTCGGCTTTTAATTGTGCAATTTTTTCTTCCATCGATTTAATACTCTCACTGTGGGAGTCCGAGTTTTTCTGGATTTTATCAATGGAAGACTGAAAATTTGCCGTAAATTGCATGAAATTTGTCAGAAACAAATTCATGGTTTGTTCGAGTGCGGAGGTGTTATTGGTTCCAACAGAAAAAGGATTAAAGTTATTAGCCAGGTTTTGAAAATTTTGTGGTTAGAAGGGGTGCTGACTCGTTATGGTGATTGCTGTCGTTGTAGAGGGACCCTTTGGAAAGTGTTCTGGTTTAGATCCGTGTATTGAGGTTGGTGTTAGTTCCAAGAAAAATCAGGGTGATTCCTCCAATCTTGATTATATGAGGAAGAAGAAGGATCGTTTCCAGGTCTTTGCTGAAATGCAGCATTAGTGTGATCTTGAAACGGTACATTCAAAGGACATTCTTCCGTCAAATGTGATGGGTTTGAACAGCAGCCACACACGGTTTTGGGAAGTGTGTATTGGTTCAGGGAGACTGAAGAAATTTTGTTTTCTATAGCGTCGAGTTTCCTTTGTATTGTGGCCATTTCGGCTTTCATTATGACGGAAACATCGAGCTAATTGACATCTTCCCTAGGCGGTGGTGGTCTAACACTTTCCCATTATAAAGTGTTTTAAGCTAAATCTTCTAAGTATTTCCAAGCTTCACCATCATCTTTAGATAGGAATTGGCAATGACACATGGTTTCAAGCATCTGTCTAGTAGTGAGATCAATACCCTCATAGATAATTCGACACAAATCTCATCTAGAGATTCCGTGATGTGGGCATTGGATAAGAAGATCCTTGAACCGTTCAAAGCATTTCCAAAATGGTTCATTGGGAAGTTGGGTAAATTTGAAGATTTCGCTTCGAACACGGCTGGTCTTGTGATTGGGATAAAATTTCTTAAGGAATGCTGTAACAAATTCATCCCATTTTGAAATAGAATGTGTGGTTGTGTTGTAAAGCCACTTCTCGGCTAAATCGCACAAAGTGAATGGGAGAAAACGTAAACGCAGAGCATCCACAGACAGTTGTGACGTTCCAATCATTGAGCATACGTTTTCGAATTTGGAGATAAAAACGTATGCGTCTTCAGAATCAAGACCGTGAAATTTGGGTAACAGTTTGATGAATTGGGGGTTGATTTCAAAAGTTTCCCCGTTGGCTGGTGGTATAGAAAGACAGGTGGGAAGGGGAACATGTGAAGGATAGCATCTCTCTTGGAGAGAAATACGTGGAGGATTTTGCGCACCTGCGGGCGGTGTCAGAGTGGTGTAAAAGTTTGATGGATAACCGTCCATCGCGGTGGTGGTAGGAAAAAGAAAATGTAGAAATACCGAATTTAGGGTCGATAGGGGAAAACGCGGACAAGACGGGCACTAGAATCCCGTGTCCAGCCGAGCTTGCACTAAAGGGTTTAGCACAAGTGGCAGCATTAATATAATTAGGGGAAAGATGAAGTGATTGGTGTTTGTTTTGAAAAAGATACGGATTTTTTAAAAAAATGATGCAAATCACAACAAATGCAACAAGCAACCCTAAGTCTAATGGTCACCTAGGTCAAGTCTCTAGACCGCTCCTAACTGCCAAAAGACAAGTCGCGGGATCAATCATCCACTGCCTCTTTGTCTCTCCTGTGGCCAGGAAGTGCCAGGTAAGTGGGAGGTTCTCCACTACGTAAGTAATGGGCCTAATTAAGTAACCACTTGCCTTAGACACACTTGTCTTAGACACCACAAAAGAAACGCAGATAAGCAATAGATTACCTACTACCTTCTCATGTCCTAAGTGAGCGTGACGGTCCTTAGAGTCAAGTCTAGATTTCTTTTAGTTAATGAGGGTAATGCGGATGCAGTTTGTGATTTTCGGGGCTTAGGAAGGGTAATGAACTTCCCACCTAATCTGGATTTGGCCGTGCCCCTTAAATTCCGTATTAATAATGTAAACAACCAAAAATAAAAACACGCACAATTTTTATTGCTTTTTACGGCGCTGCGAATTATTTGCAAAGAAACCTGCAGCAAATTTGTTATTGGAGCAGATGAGGGAGGAGACAAGAAAGTAAGGGAGTCACCGAGCGAATTTGGTACAGCGAATACCTAGACCCGCCACGGAACCGCCGTAGATGCTCACTAATGTCGTGGAAACGACGTCAAAAAGCTTGATCACTGCACACAACTTTCAGGCTCTATTCCTGTTCACCTCCTGAGCTCTCTGGAATATTCAAAATATTTCTCCTCAAGCTCTACAGATTCCAGATTTCCTCGCAACAAATCACAACAAAATGTTTAGTGTTTGTGTGAATTTAGATCTAAAAATATAGATGGAATAAATTTTTCAAATCAAATTTCAAAAACGAACGAATTAGCGCACTATCCCCGGCAACGGCGCCATTTGATTGTTTCTTTTTCCGGTGTGTAGTTAGAAAATTGTATAGAAATCACAACCAAAAATATTTTGACCGCAATCAATAACGGTGTCGATTATAGCGCGTTAGCGAGCGCGGATCGTCCATAGGGAAAGTGAGATCCGTTCGTATTTCGAATTAGATGAGTCGAAGATTAAAGAAAAGAGGAAGACAATTCAATTCAAGATTTGTAAAATGAATTCAAGAATCATCTAGATCTAATCTAATTAACAAGAAAACATTAAAAATCAAGAATCAAGAAGTGATGATATCCAATCCAAGAATCAAGAATCGAAGTGAGGCTCGTAGGAATCGATCGGATCTATAGATGTGATGATATTTATTGATTACATATTCTTATCCATCGATGAATTGATACTAGATCGATGATGATCAACGAGAATTAGGGATTTCTTGCGGAAACTAAAGTTTCATCTTCTATCCCTTGTCCTTTCGTCGATATCATTCATATTCTAGCCTCTCGTAAATTCAAGAATCGATCGTGATCTCTAATTTTGAGCAAACACAATCAAGAAAGCATCGCATCGAAACTAGGTCGTCGATTCTTCAATTTGCTAGGGTTTACAAACTCGAAGGACTTAAGAACTGTACAAGAATCTAATCATCATCATCTATTGATTGTCTCGACTCCTTCACGAGCGGAGTTTTACTCAAACATCATAACAAGACACACAATCACAAATTGAGATCGAATCATGATGCAAGAATTTTAAAGAAAGCAAGATAAAAGAATTTCACCTTTATTTATCAACAATTTCGTTACAATTCTCTCAATATCTACAAGAGGAAAGAACTCGATCGTCGATTTCGGCTTCGCTCGTCTCCTTGAGTCATGGATCTCCTTGGATCACTTGCTCCGATGAAGTCCGGCGTCGCTTTCTAAAGGATCGAAGGCTTCATGCTTGATTTCGTATTCGAAGTTCTTGATTTTGGCTTTGGATTTTGAATTGGGGATTTAGGGTTTACAAGTCGTGTCACTCAACTTGTATTGGGGATGGATGTAATGAACAACCGAACCACCTTAGAAGTGAAGCCTTAGGGTTCCTTTATAGCCTTCACTAGCTTTGGCTTCCTTGAGAAGCTAGGTTTAGGTTAGCTTCCCTTGTAAGCTTGGTAGTTAGGTAGAAGTTTCTAGAGGTAGTTAGTTAGGCTCAGCTTCCTTTGTAAGCTTGGAGGTTAGGGAGAAGCTTCTAGGCTTAGTTTGTTAAGTAGCTTGCTTTGGAAGCTTAAACATGATTAGCTTGATCAAGGAGCCTTGCTGATCTGGCAGAAGAGTCTGGAGAATTCTGGAAATTGCCATAGCTTGATGAGGTGTGGAACTTGAGAGAGGAATACTGCAGCTGAAATGGGCTGACGTCACAGTCACGTGACTGCTGATCCGCGGCACATGCCTACTCCGGCCTCGGATCCGCGGCCGTTCTGGTGCCTTGGTGCATCAATTTTCCAGTGTGGCTTTCTGCTGACCTCATGGTATTTTGCTGATATGTTGAATCTTATAATTAGTCCTTGATCACTGCCGGATCTCAAATCTTTGAGTTGGCGTATTTTATCAGCATTATTTTCACAGATTTGGCTTTTCTCCTGGAATTTTCTGCACAGATTCTCGAAACAAGTGTTGCGCTATACAAAGATAATGCGATGCCATGATAAACACTCAATTTCCCTCAGAAATGTCGCTTTTAAGGTATAACACATGTAATTTGGTATTTTACGACTGTTTTGCTAATATGTGCTATATTAATACCGAACACCTCTAGATGAGTGCAAATGGTAGGGAAATTGTCGTGTTAAAAATGCAATATTTTCTACTGATCAGTTCTCTCGGGTTCAGTGACGGAAGGTAAAGATCTTTTATTTTCTTATTTCAGTATTGTAAATATTTCTTGGATTGATTTCTTTACCGTATATTGTAGGAGTGCTTTTCGACCGCTTATGCCAAATGTTAAACTCGCACTTCGCCTTCCAATTAGAATCCGTCCCTCCTTCGGGCATTAGTTAGTATATTCTTCATTTCTTATTTCATCTTTCTACGAGTAATCTTTCTATTGCTAAGCTTTTCTCGTATTGACCACAGTCTTACGGCTCAAAGGAGAGGACGAAGGAATAGCTGAGCCTCCTATGCTCCCCGATTTGCCACTTTCGAATATTGGTATGTTAGATCTCGTTCATCATTATTCTTTTTTATTTTTAGGTTGAAACATGACCCTTCATTGTGCGTGTCTTACTCTGTAACTGCTACACCGGCTTTGTCTCCTCTCAAGTCTTGCATTTCTATGACCGCGGGGCCCTTCGCTAAGCGTCAGTCTTTCAAGGGTGAGGTAAATAGCTGGCGATGCTAAGTGAATTTATTGAAGGCCTTAATATCGAAGCTCTCACTTCAGCTCCGGACTTTGCGGACGAAGTTAACCCCATGCTGGCAACTCTTATGACTTTCCACAATGAAGATTTCGTCGGCATTTGGGTTGACTATTGTAAGCGAATTGAAGCTTACCTCCATGAGATTGAGCACAAACGTTTGCTCCTGAGGCATTATCCTCGAAGGCTCAACTGGTCGTATGGGTTGTGAAAAGTGCCGCTTCCATTCAATACTTCGACCAGAAGTTGGTCCTACAGCAGAGGGGGCATGAAACAGTTTTCAACAAATCAAACTAATTTCGTGCCCAGGTTGAATCGAATGCTGCGCAACTCCAAGTTATCTTTGAAAATCTTCAACAATGTATTTCTGAAGGAGTGGCGCTGAAGCAGAACCTTGACTCTACTTAGCGAGGAATACGGGTCTGTGAAGTTGCTAAGCAGGAAATCTCTGAGAAACTTTCTTCGTGCTTGCAACAACGGGCTCAAGTTAAAGCAATGCTGGCCAAAATAGTGGAGCGTGAGGAGGAGATATGGTAAGAGAGCGAATGGGTCGCTACTTTATTGAAAACCCCGCCCCCTTAAAGGCTAGAATTGTATCCTCTTTTTTATATATAAATTGTATCTTTCAAACATTTCGATTCATGAATAAAGAATTTATATTCTTTTCTTTTGTATGCACTCCTCTGTGTTTGATGTCTTGATTTAGCGCGAAGTAGTTTACGTACTCATTTCGGAGTTTGTAGTTTATTCAATCATTTCAGAGTCTCTAGTTTATGCACTCATTTCGGAATTTTTAGTTTATTCACTCATCTCGGAGTGTTTAGTTTATGTACTCATTTCGGAGTGTTTTTAGTTTATGTACTCATTTCGGAGTGTTTTTAGTTTACACCCCTTAGGTTTACAGGCAAACTTTTCCTAACGTTGTATGTAGATAACCCCCATTCTTTACGACAAGGGTCCATTAGGTTTGTGGTACTAAAGTTTTAGTCCGTGGTACCATCGTGTTGGTTGATGTATCCCATGATATGCAGTCTTTAAACCGCTATTCGAGTAGCCCTGCGACTATCGTGTCTATGATCCCTTCAGGGGCTGTACAATACGTCTTCAAGTAATTTCCTTGGGTCATATCACCGTCAGAAGAACAAGTGTTAGGTATTTTCCATGACACTTTTTACTTGAGGTTGGGCTCAATTTGGAGCCCCGATGAGTCATAACCGCACCCTTCTGGGGTGGGATGATTTCCAGTGGTCTTTTAGGCTTTATATGAGTTGTCATCAAGAACTAAAGCTGGGAATATACTGTCACTTCGTTTTTTAACAATATGGTGTCGATTCTTTGCTAAAAATAGAGTAGACATCAGTAAGACCTCTATGCTGTATATATTGCAATTGAAGTCTGGAGGTAGGAATATGCCATTGCTCCAATTCCATTTGATAGTTGCGTTCGTATTCTGCTGAAATGAGGGGGAGCGCCGGGATAGTCTCTAGGTTGTATATGTACCGTCAAGACTTGGAGCTAGGATTTTGCCATGGATCTATTTTTGCTTTGACCCTTAGGTCTTTTTTGACGTTGCGTCTGCATCCTGCTGGAATGAGAAGAACGTCGGGGTGATCTCTAGGCTTTAGTTGTTTCCATTAAGACCTGAAGCTAGGATTTTGCTGCCACTTCACTTTTATTTGATTGTTATGTCTGTCCCTACTGGAATGAGAGGGAAGGGTAAACAGGGATAGTCTCTAGGTTGTACATGTACCGTCAAGACTTGGGGCTCCTTTTGAGAAAGCGTGGTAGGAAGATATGGTTCCATGTCTCTCATTTGTGCCCCTGGATCATATACAAAGTCAATATGGACGTACTTGCAAGGAAGAAAGTTACGTTTTCATTTCATTTTTTTTATTTCTTTCCGTGATACTCTATCTTTTCAGCTTTTATGTCGCAAAAGTCGCGATTGCCCAATCATTTCGGCTATTTATCACGGTGCCCAATCATTTCGGCTTTTTTTTTTAATTTTTACTCGCTGCTTTTATTGCGAGTTGCCCATACATTTCGGCTATTATGCATATTTTTTGCTCGGTGGTTTTTATCACGAGTTGGGGACTTGGTCCTAATACCCATTGTGGCATCAGCATCGCTACAACTGGAATATTACCAGGAGCGAATCATCATTTGCCGCGAGGGGACTTGGAATTTGATACATATTTTGGCATCAACATCGCTGCAACTGGAATGTTGCCAGGAGCGAATCATCATTTACCCTTGTTGATTTGAAAAAAGATGGCTTAGCAAACAGGGTTAAGATCCTGTTGACTAAGGCTTTTGACTTTATAATCCGTAAGGGTCTCATAAAGGTATTTCTCCCTATGAGTCATGAGGATCTTGTAGATGTATTTTCTCCTTCGGAATCGTGGAAATTCCTAAGTGTGTTTTCTCCTGTAAGTCATAACAATCTTCCAAGAGTGTTTTCTCCTTATAAGTCGAGAGGACATACAAGTGTCGTTCATCATATGGGGACATTTCTCGTCATTGGTGAAACTTGGTGGGGGATATATTTATTTATGCTCATGGATTGTATATAAGGGTCAATATAGGACCATATGTAGGGCGATATTAGAGGAATATGACGGCTTAAGAACAGATTTAGATCCCTGTAGCTTAAGGCTTTTGAATTCTATGAGCCGTGAGGGCCTCGTATGGGGGAATTCTCCTTACGACTCGTGAGGATCTCACAAGTGTAATTTCTCCATAGGAATCGTGGGGATTCCTAAGTATGTTGTTCTTTTGTGAGTCGTAAGGATCTCACGCAGGTGTTTTCACCTCACAAGGTCGAGCGGATCTTGCAAGTGCACATTAATTTTTTTATTTTACGAGTTTGCACCATTTTCGGGTTTATAGAAACTCGCCGGCAGTCCTGCTGTTTTTACTCGTGGCGCCCTTTTGGGTTTTCATCCATTCCTATTTTAATTGTGGACATACCTTTTTTTACGAGATTGCGCTCTTGCGAGTTTTCACAAACTCGCCGGCAGTCCTGCTGTTTTTACTCACGGCGCCCTTTCGGGTTTTCATCCGTACCCATTTCGCTTGTGGACATACCTTTTTTTACGAGTTTGCGACCTTGCGGGTTTTCACAAACTCGCCGGCAGTCCTTCTATTTTTACTCACGGCGCCCTTTCGGGTTTTCATCCGTGCCCATTTCGCTTATGAACATACCTTTTTTTTAACGCAACGAAACTCTCAAAAATAGTTTCATCACAGGAGACCCATCTGTTTTCCGGTGGGACTTGGAGGTGGCTTCATTGCTAGAGTGGCGGTGCAGCCAGTGGGACTTGAGTTGCAAGCTTTGCCTCTAGGACTTCGGTTGCAATATAGATCTCAAGGGAGCATATCGCCGTATTTGGGGCGGAGTGCTAGTTTAGGGACATTCCGGTCCATTATCGCTATGTGCGAGGCGAATTTTTAGTTTAAGGACTTTTCGGTCCATTATCGCCATGCTTAAGGAGGATTTTTAGTTTAAGGATTTTTCGGTCCATTATCATCATGCTTGAGGTGGTTTTTAGTTTAAGGACTTCTCGGTCCATCATTCCCATCTTTTGGATGAATATTAGTTTAAGGACATTTCGGCCCATTATTAGTTTAGGGACATCTCGGTCCGATATCGTCATTTTGGGCCGACGGAGCTTTTTGGATACTACTCTCGAAATTCTGATTCGGAAAGATAGAGAGTAGACACAAGCGTCGTTATCTATCATTGACCTAAGTCGTAACTCTTCAAAGGTAGTACTTTTTTAGAAATCGGCCATTTATCAGCCGGAAGGGTCTTTCGCCATACATATCCATGAGTAGGTAGACTCTATCTTGGTAGACTTTGTCTATAATGTACGGGCCTTCATAGTTCGGCTCGAATTTCTCTCGTTGCACGATTGAGGATCATTGGTCTTTTGACAACTAGCACGAGTTCGCCTTGGCGGAATGTTCTCAGCCTGGTCAGTTTTTCGTATGACCGTGTCATCCTTGCCTTATAAGCTTCCAGATTTTGCTGTGCTATAAGGCGAGTTTCGTCGAGGGCGTCGAGATCCTCAAGCCTAAGATGAGCGTTTTCTTCATCTTTCAACTCGTATCGAACCGCTACTCATAGAGAAGGGAGTTCTACCTCCAGTGGGAGCACTGCTTCCGTGCCAAATACCAACCCATATGGTGTTGTATCCGTGGTCGTTTTGATCGTTGTTCTGTACGCCCAGAGAGCTTCATGCAGCTTTTCGTGCCAGTATTTTTTGTTTCTGGACACCATTTTCTTTATAATTTTTATCAAGGTCTTGTTAAAAGCTTCCGCTAGACCGTTGACCTGAGAATTATAGATTGAAGAATATCTCCAATCGAGTTTATGTTGTTATGCGAAGCAGCTTATTTTATGGCTTCTATAAGCTGGCCCATTATCCGAGATTATCCGCCGCGGAGTGCCGAACCGATAGATGACATGGGTTCTGAAGAAATGGAGGATATTCTCCGTCTTTACCTTCCTTAGTGGTACTGCTTCTGCCCACTTAGAGAAGTAGTCGGTCATTGTCAGTATGAACCGATGTCCTTTAGACGATACCGGTTCAATAGGGCCAATTATATTGGTTCCCCATATTTCAAACGGCCAACTAGCCACTGTTAGCTATAGCAGATTTGGATTTTGGTGGATGAAGTGCCCGTGAATTTGGCATGAATGACACTTCTTCGCATATTCGAGGCAGTCTTGAATCATTATGGGCCAATAGTAACACATTCTTTTTATCTTCGGGTTCATCTTTGGCCCATCTTGATGAGAACCACAGAGTCCGTCGTGAGTTTCTTAGACGACTTTCTTTGCATCCTTCGGCCCCAGGCATCTTAGCCACAGACAGTCGAACGATATCTTATATAGAGTATCATTACGAGGGCGAATACAAAGCTCGTTTCATGAGTTGATGTCTAGACGACGCATTTTTGGGCATTCGTTGGGACTTAAAGTAGTCTATAAAGACTTCCCTCCAGTCCTTGACCTTTTCTTTATCCTCTATTTGAAGGGCTACTTGTTCAGTCATTTTTTTCTTTCGGATGGCTCTATTAGGTCTTCCAAAGATATATCTGTTGGCGCGAGAACCCTGCGGCTTTGTACAATGATCCTTACGTCATCAAGCTTTTCATCAGCCAATTCCTTAACCAATTTAGCCAATGCATCTGCCTTGCTGGTTTCCGCACATGATATACTTTCTAGGGTATAGGCAGGGATTTGTGTCAGCAGTTGCTGTGCTCTTTCACCATACTTTATTAGCTCTGGCTTGCATGTCTGATAGTCACCATTTACTTGGCTAACAACCAGCCGGGAGTCTCCATATATGATGAGGTCTTTGATTCCCATGTCGATAGCGATCTCTAGACCTGCTATCAAGAATTTGTATTCATCTTCGTTATTAGTCCTTAAATCTATTAAGGAGAGGGTGTAACGTATTATCCCTCCTTACGGGGTCACGAAGATAAGGCCTATCCCAGTTTTGATTATGGGGGTGTTTTGCTTCCGCCGTTTCATGGAAGATGCTCCATCGAAGTAGAGTTCCCATTGAGAATCATTTTCTTCTCTGATTGCATCGAACGCATGTTCGTCTGGAAATTCGCAATTTAAGGGGGAGTCGGCTGGTATCAGATACTCCGCTAAAAATTCGGCAATGGCCTGCCCTTTCACTGCTTTGAAAGGACGATACGTTATCGAGAACTCCATCAGAAGGAGGGCCTATTTGGCAAGCCTTTCTGTTAGTATGGCCCTTGACATTAGATATTTGAGAGGATCCACTTTCGATATGAGGAGGACCTCATGTGCCAAGGTATACTGTCTGAGCTTTGTTATTGCGAAGATCAATGTCAGGCAATACTTTTCGATCGGGGAATAGATATTTTCTACCCCCAGGGGAACCCGAATTAAATAGTATAAAGCTCTCTCCTTTCCCTAATCATTCTCTTGTGCCTATAGTGCGTCTAGAGAACCCTCAAGGGCCGTTATATATAGGATAAGGGGTTTACCCTTAACCGGAGCGGTTAATACCGGCGGATTTTGCAGGTATTTCTTGATTTCGTCCAGTGCGTTTTGGTACTTTTGATCCCAGATGAACAGGGTCCCCTTTTTCATCAGATGACTGTAGGGACGGTATTTTCCGGAAAGGTTGGCTATGAAGCGCCGGATATACGCGAGCTTTCCTTGAAGAGACCGCAGTTGTTTGAGGGTCCTCGGCATAGGCATTTCCATAATCGTCTTAATCTTTGAGGGATCGATTTCGATACCCTGGTGACGTATGATGAATCCTAGTAATTTGCCTGAGGAAACTACAAACGCGCATTTTAGAGGATTCATCTTCAGATTATACTTCCGAAGTCGTTGGAACACTATTTTTAGATGTTTCCAATGCTCCTCGTGAGATTTGCTCTTTACCACAAGGTCGTCGATGTAGCATTCAACAATATCATGGATGAGGTCATCGAATATCTTTTTCATGGCCCTCTAGTAGGTAGCGCAAGCATTCTTCAGACCGAAAGGCATCACTTTATATCAGAATATGCCCAGCGGAGTCCGAAAGGCGGTATGCTTTTGGTCTCCTGGATGCACTTTTATTTGGTTGTATCTTGAAGATCCATCCATGAAGGAGAAGAACTCATAGGTAGATGTGTTATCGATCATCAGCACGGTAACAGGTACTGGGAAGTCATCCTTCTGGCAAGCTTTGTTGAGGTCCTGAAAGTCCACGCAAATGCGCAACGTCCCATTTTTTTCATCACCAGAACGATATTAGCGATCCAGTCGAGATATTGAACTTCTTGGATGAAATCGGAGTCGATTAGTTTCTTGACTTCAGCGCTGATACTCATCTCAAATTCGAGTCGCATCCTTCTCGGTGCCTGTTTGATTGGTTTTATGTCCGGCGATATGGCCAGTTTATGCACCGCTAATTTTTTATCTAGACCCGGCATTTCAGAGTAGTTCCAGGCGCAGAAATATTTATATTGCATGAGCACATCTTTTAACGTGGCCACCTGTTTTTCAGATAGCAGTTCACTGACAAACGTTGGTCTCGGATCATTTTCCGTCCCTAAGTCAATTTTTCTTAGGATGTCCGCCGTGATGTGTATCCCATCTTCCAGCTCTTTTGGTGTTGGTGGAAACTCTGAGATCACCTTGTTTTCTTCTTCATTTTCGAAGCACCTGAAGAGGTCATTCATAATCTCGTGCCCTCCCTCTTTTGGAAAGTGTTATCATATGGCAAGTACGAGTTCACTTCCCTTCTCGATATTGAGACTGTCCTATATGTGACAACCAAGTTCATATATACCTATTACAGTTCTCGTATTTCCTTAATTGTGGTATTTTCCTGATTTATCGTGTTTTGGGTGCGAATAGTATTATACATTTTACATTGAACTCGACCCGACCCGTTTGCTTGAAATTTGTTTGATTCATATTTATGAATTATCTTGACTTGTTACCAAGACATGTGCACTTTCATAAATACTGCATACTGGCATTTTATCGGGTATTGCATCTTTTACCATATAACATTTTAAGTCATATAAAATAATTTAAAATTTCATAACATGGCCTGCATGATACCCCTAACCCCGTGGTAGCATCCGCGCATCTTGTTCTCATCCCGTTCAGTGAAACGGACGTGTTTGGATGGCTACGCGCATGTACGTGCATCCGTTCTTGGGGTATGCATTTTCGTTACCCGAGCATTCATTTTGAATTTTGAACGCCACATATATTTTTCATATTTTAAAACCGGATTTTTAGACCCGACCCGGGCGTGTTTTGGAGTAAGTTTGTATTTGCCAAAATCTCAAAACGTACTAATATTATATTCTTTAATTCCTTCTAAAGTTTTTTTAACTAAAAAAAAATTTATATAATAAATTCTTAACAGAACCTCACCTGCTCTCTCTCTCTCTTCACACATATAAATTATATATTCTTTATAAAATCCAAACAAAGGATCTCAACTAACTCTCTCTGTTTCATTTATGAATATTAATCCTTTAATATTTTTTTTAAAACATGCACGTTCACCTCTCTCTCCTCCCTCATCGTCTTCTTCGTTTTCTTTTCCTTTCCCGCCTCGCGAGAACCCACGGCTGCGCCCGTCGCGCTCGCCTCACCCTCGCCGCTACCACCGCCGAAGCACTCGTCCTCTTCTCCTCATTCTCCACATCAGGTCGCCGACATCACCCTCTCCTCCGTTCCCGACGAACCTGCAACCCAATACCCGAGCGAACCCAACTACCCTGCCTCGTCTCGACCGTCGCCCTCGTCCTCACCTACACCTTCGTCTGCATCCCCTTTTCTTCCCTCTCCCCCTCTCTTCTTCTCCGACCTCCACAACCCTGACCCAAGAAAACACCTTGCACCCAGAAACCCTACACCATCTCACCTCGCCGTCAATCACCACCACCAGTCATCGCCATCTCCTTCCACCTCTCCTCTGCACCCTCACCTCACCAATATCCCTACACACCCTGCACACCAAACCTAGCCAACAAAAACCGAACCCAAACCCTAAACCTAACCCCAACACCAAACCTCATCGCCGGAGTTCCGATCGTCGCCGGAGTTCCGATCGTCCCCACAACACCAGCACCGCCTCTTCTGACCCCTGTGCACCTACAACCCCAGTGAGCGACCCTTCCCTCTTCCTCTATTCTTCTTCTTCCTCTTTCCTTCCTTTCTTTTCTTTTCTTTTCTTTCTTTGATTCTTGATCTCTGTTTTCTGTAGTTTGCCGGAGCCGGGATCGACGCCGACGATCCAGTGAATGTACCTTGCCTGTGTGATCACCCTCTTGCCTTGCCTGGACCGTCCCGCGTGCCGCGTGTGCGTTGCGACGATTTACCGACGTCGAACGTGTCGTGCGTATCCGTCGCGTGATTTGATCGAGGCAAGTTAATCTTGCTACATGCTATAATACTTTAATCTATATCTATTTGAATTATAATACTTTAAAATGATTAATTTTGCAATCTACATTATTGTTTTTCAGTTTTATCGATTTATTCGACATCTGTATATATCTGTATATATCATTTCAGATCTAGTGCATGAAAACCTATCTTGTTACTAACTATACTACCATATACTGCATCAAATTGTATAGTTACATCTCATATTGTTGAGTTATATGTCCCGCGCTTGCTAGTTTATCATTTTACTGTTATACGACATCCGTACGCATCCATATTAGTATTTACACATCTAGTCGTATGCTAAATCATCTTGCTACATGCTAGGTATGGTATCATGCATCCATACTAATAAAATGTTAACCGTTTATCCCATTACACATCCATATGAAAGTTTTATAGTTTCGAATACCCGTTTGCAACTATAACATTTAATATACATGTAGCTGCATATACCTATCATATTAGTCCATGTCATTATTGTTGGAACACCCCATGTTTAATCAAGTACATCCTAATTACTATTGGAACTGTAATTGTAACCCTAATCGATAATTGTGCATCCATACCAATGATTTCATATCTATTCGCATACCATATTGCGTTATATCATTTTATTGTTATATTAGTACTCCATACTTGATATTGTGTACCCTACATAGTAATATAGTAACCCCTACTAATTATTTATGCATCCATGCTTTTGATGTGCATCCGTACCTGTTACAGTTTTATTATGAGCTTCCGCTTGATACCTGTGCATTACTTGACATGACCTGATACTTGTGTACTACCTAACATGACCTGATACACCATTACTTGACCTGGCTTGATACTTGTACACTACCTGACATGACTTGATACACTCTACTTAACATGACTTGATACCTGTGCACTACTTGACATGACTTGATACATGTACACTACTTGACATGTTACCTGATCCTGTTTCTAATGCCGACAACCCTGACATGTTGTCCCGATGGACATATCCTGTTGTCTGTATAGACAAACCTGTTCCTGCTTGATCTTGTATTGGCATTAGCTTCAGACTTATCAATACCTGACTTAAACACATAACTTTGGGGTATGGGGAAATCAAGAATGTAACCGAACGTAACTCAAAGGGCCATCTTATTGTTTGTCGTTTTTCCGGGCGTTACGGAATACCTATTGTTTGCCGTTTTTCCGGGCGTTACGGAATAATCACCGATAGGTTACGATGAGGATCACATTAAATGATTTCGAAGACTTTAGAATAGATAACCCCGTAGCACAGTTTAGATATCACTGCATGTTACTTATACTGATGTACTTCACTATTATATATATCCCTGTTATACTCTTGTTTCTGTTTATATTCATGTCTGCATATCCTGTTACCTCCTGACTATATTTTTATTGTTTAATATTATGACGCACTAACGTCTGGGTTTTGCATGGCCCAGATCCTCCACCTTTGCCGTAGGCCGTTCAGGAGTATCTCAGTCATCAAGCCAAGCAGTGAAGACATGTTAATATTCTATTTTAGTTTCTTTCAGTACTTTTCATTTCCTGATGTGAGCCTGTATTTGGGACGTACATTCCAGATTATTATTTTTTATTGGATCTATTGCTTCCGCATTTTATTTCTTGACTCATTATTCTGGCTCATGGACGTGTATTAGATAGTTGTTTTTATTTCTACTGTGCTTGATATCTCTAGACAGCCGTAATGTGACTGTGGAAGGATTTTTCCTAGCCACAGGTAGCATGGTTGGCTCTGTCACATGCCGATCTTAGCGCACTCTAGGAAGCAGGGCGTGACAGGGTTTGTTTGGTATCAGAGCCTTAGGATTTAGGTTAATCGGGTTTGATTCTTTTGTAGTTGGGTATTGGACCCAATACACGAATCAGAATACTCGTGATTAGGAACATGTCCTGCCACTTTACCATCTTGCCATTCTTGAATCTTAACTTGACGATATGCAAACCTCTTTGCATCTCGACTTGAGACTTTTGGTTCCCTATTGTTTATCTCTAGGATTTGGACGACTTGAGTGGAGTTATGTGATTGTAACTATGTACTGCGGCATGGTTATAATGCGGAACTCTATTTAAGTAACTTGGAGTTCTAGTTTTGATTCATGGTCATCATTCATCATAAGTTTTTGAATCTTGTCTATCATACTAATCCTCTTTGGTGTATTGGTTGCGGGATCATGGCAGACAAAAACCTGAAAACGTACCAGAGGCATGTGGATGACGCCGCCTTACTTGGAGTAATTCGTGGTTTGCTGGAAAACCAGAAGCGGCAGACCGAGTTAAACCAGCAGCAGGCTGAAGTTTTTCAGGAAGATTTGTGGACCGTCCAGCAGTCCGTGAACAATGCTGCGGCCAAACCAGTTGAGCGTGTGGGTACCATGGCGGATTTCAGGAGACTGGGTCCGTCTATCTTCACCGGTTTGGAGGAGCCGTTGCCAGCGGAGCAGTGGCTGGTTGATATGGAGAATTTGCTTGTCGCGGCACAAATTCCGGAGGATAAGAGAGTGGATGTCATGCGCATCCAATTGGTGGACTATGCTCATGAATGGTGGCTTGTGGAAGAGACCCGTCTGCCCAAGCCGATCAGTTAGGCGACGTTCTCGCAGAGTTTCTTGGAGAAGTTCTTCCCGCAGACTGCATGGGAGGAAATGGAAGAAAAGTTCATCACCTTGAAGCATAACGGAGCACCCGTGGATGTACATGCAGTTGAGTGGACACGACTCGGTAGATTCGCTAGACCTTTGGTTGCCAACGATGCTGATAGGGGACAGAGGTTCACGCGCAGTTTGGACGTGGACATCCAGAGGCACATTATATCTCTGGGTTTGACCACTTTCTTACAAGTACTTAAAGCAGCCAGGGAACAGCAAAGGTTATCTTTGAAGACTGAGGGTACGCAGCATGTGGCAGTTATGGTACAGAATCCGGCGTCTATGCCGAATCGAGCGCCTATACGCATAGGTATTCCGGTGGACAGGCGTGGCGTTGTACCAATGAAGAAACCAGTTTTGCCCAAGCAAAAAGGAAGGGTGTTGTGCGTTTACTGCCAACGACCGGGTCACTATCGAAGAGATTATCGTAAGAGACTTAGACTTTGTCTTATTTGCGGATCTGATCACACCATTGATACTTGTCCATTAAAGCTACGTTTGAAGGAAGATACTCAGAAGCCACCGCAGAAGCAGTTTTAGGAGTAGAAGCTGATAACTCAGGGACCTAATCAAGCTCGAGCCTTTACCCTGACGGCTGAAGAGGCCAAGACTTCAGAGGAAGTCGTTTCAGGTATCCTACTTGTTCATGATTTTCCCGCATTAGCATTATTCGATTCTGGTGCATCCCATTGTTTTATGTCATCCAAGTTTATTGCTACACACTCGATTACTTGCCCAACCCTGTCTAGTTGTTGGGATATACACACTGGGAATGGAAAGATCATAACTAGTAGAGAATGTAAGGATTGTTCTGTAGTTATTTATAGACGGGAGTTATTCGCAGATTTCTTGGTGATCGATACCGGCAGTTATGAAATTGTCTTGGGAATGGATTTTCTCGGCACTTTCCACGCTCACATTGATTGTAGGGCAAAGAAAGTGATTTCACCCGGAGTTTGTTTTACTGGAGGAAGCAGTTCTGTCAGACCAGTCGAGTTTAGGGCTAGGCCGACAAACAATGTTCTTTCATCGATGGAAGTTGTTAAGGAGGAAATGCAGGGTTCCTAGGCACTCTAGTGAGGTCTCCCAAGCCATCAACCATGGCAATTTCAAAAATTATGGTGCCTACAAACCCTAAAGTACGGATCGTTTGCTAGATATCTAGGCGAACAAGAACTAGTTAACAGTTAACTAAATAAAATACAGAAATACAACCTTTGTAGATCCGGTGCTCCACCTCCATAGCTCCGCAACGAGGTCCTCTCCGCTGTCCAAATCAAATCCGGGCTCTAGGATCGGTTTCGTCGGAGAATGGGCAAGCTAGGTCGTCGATGTCCATGCCGAAGATGATTTACGTCGAAGCATCGATGAATCAAGCTCCACCTTCACCAAGTCATGAAACTTGTGAAGGAAACACACTCTACTACTTGGCAAGAGGTAGAGGATGAAGAAATAGGAAGTGGGTTAACTTTAGAATTGGATTTCTCACTCATATCCAACAATCACCATTGATGGACTTTGCTTTTCTTCACTTGAAGAATGAAGAAGAAGAAGAAAGATATTATGATAAGTTATTAGAAAATGAAAAGAAAATGAATTCTTATCATAATTCTAACCATGGTCAAGTGTAGAGAATGAATCATGGTTAGTGTGAATGGTTAGGGTTAAGGATGAGATAAGTATGGTTGACTTTATCAAAGCTTCATGAAGCTTCAACTAAACTCCAAATCTAGCAACCATTCTTTTCTCTTTTCTTTTTATTTTCCAAAGTGAATAAACAAATAAATAAATGAATAAATAAGTAATGGAAAATAAAACCCTAATCATTCTTTTAACCATGGTTTATTCTTTGCACTTAACCAAGTAAACTTGTATCATCAAACATGATACAATCAAGTGCACAAAATCATATCGCATATGTAATGTGCACACCCGAGCGAGAAAATCCATCTTAAGTAAACCGATACTAGTTGATGCAAAGCAATATATCAAATATATAAATATGCATTAAATCATTAAATCAACACTTGATTCAATGATCCGGTCATGCGCACATAACCGACTGGTATCAAATATATCGGCTTATCGAATCAACGCTTGAATCGATAACTAGGTTATATCGCATACAACCATTCGATATATTTATCGCGAGAATAGAATACGGTATCACATACACGCACTATTCTCGGTCCCGCACATATCTCATATGCGCTCCTATTTCGTTTCGCTTGAGCCAGGAAACCTCTGTGTAGGACTCTAAAGACTCGTCAATACGCCGGCAGCGGATGATGATCATATCAAACATCCACAAGCCGCAAGCGGTCTGCTAAACGTAACGGCCACCCGGGTATTGAGCGATCTGAAGATCGACGAGCAAGCCCGCTCACACTCCAGTGAATCCGACCAGTAACACTACCGTACAGTCCGGTCTGATCGTCTGATATGTCGCATATCTCGCCTAGGGGTGGTAAACGTCAGACCCCAATAGCTCAATAAGTCGTGTCGATATGAGGCTCATAACGGGTCGAGAAACTACTGGTAACACTTACCAGCAATTCTCTGAGCAGCCCTGGCCAGGGACTTCCTGTTATAGCCGATCGAACACAGTGCAACATCAACCCCCATATACCGGGAGAGACGAATCCCCTCCTATCGCTCATTGCCTCCATGTGACTCGGGACTGTACCCAAAAACCACCGTTTTGCATGCCCTCTTGGACGTGGTAAGATGGAAATCAAAGCACAGTGGGAACCACACAAGACTCTATGACGATCTCGGGTCAACAGACTACTCTGTACCAGTGTCACCAGAGAACTGCCATCTGACGTGAGGTATAATACCATCTGGGAGTTCTCGGCGAGTCCGTCCAGTGTACCCAGTCTCTACTGAGCACCCGTATATCATCTCTGATGTCAAACACCGATGGATATGGGATCATCCATCGCCCATCTGTATGGGTCGAGAAGGTATACGCTAGTCTACTCTGGTATATCGATGCCCCGTCTCGATACACCCTCGACTAGGGACTTTGAAGGATGTACTTATAAACTACCATGTCCCCACTAGTATGATCCGCATCATAGTCCAGGTAGTCAAGTACAGATCCTAAGGGCTTTACCAACATGTAACAGAGAGACAATCAGTATACACGTTAAGGTAAAGAGCAACCAGATAGCATACTATCATGTCGAGCAAGAAAGTCCTCCCTATATATGTCCCAGCATCCACTACAATATACATCCTATGTATAGTAATGGCCTCTAGGGCATACATATAACTAACAATCTCCCACTTGCACTAGGGCCATCTGTAGCAGTGGTTTGAAGTATCTCATACTCAACCATCCCATAAAAGTCTCTCTCTGGGAACAGGCCTTTGTGAGTGGATCCGCTGTGTTGTCCTCTGAATCTACTCTCCAAACCTCGATCACCCTGGAGATCAACCATCTCCATGATCAGGCGATGCGGCCTTAGAATAAGTCTGGATCACTGATGGGACCAGCGTTCCTCGGGATAAGCCACAACTCCATTGTCACACAATGGGAGGAACATAGTTCATCTCATGAACCATTATACATCCAAACAACCTCTTTGGTAGCATCTTAAGTAGCGATGTACCCTGCCTTTATCGTCTAGTATGTCACGGTATCTAGCTTGGAACTCTTCCAACATACCGTCCCTTTACTGAGGGTAAAGACAATGCCTGTGACTGACACTCAGTCGTCTTTATCACCCTGGAACACTTCCAGTGATTCTCCTCAGGATCGATTGACACCATCTCACTACAACTAGTGAGAATCCTAACATCCATTTAGATCTATCTCATAGATCCAAAATCCAGGATTTAGTAGGTATCATTTTGATTCTTTATGGAGAATCCTAGTGATAAGCGGAGATTGACCGAGCGTAGCATAAGAAACTCTTTTCTTATCAAGAGTATGTCATCCACGTACTCTACGAGGATCGTCACCATACTCCCTACTACCTTTTTGTTTATACAAGGTTCATCTACCATTTTGATGATGTCAAACTCTTTGACTAATTCATCAAAACAGATGTTCCAACTCCGCGATGCCTGCTTTATCCTATAAAGCATCTTGCACACGTTTCCGCTGCTCCCACTGTTTACGAAGCCCTCTGGCTGTGTACTTACAGACGCACTCTTCTAAATCATCATTTAGAAAAGCAGTCAAGACACCCAACCACCAGATATCGTAGTCATGGTATGTAGCCGTGGTAAGTAGGATCTGGATGGACTTAAGCATAGATCCTTGAAAAGGTTTCATCATGATCCACGCCTGGTCAACCTTTAACAAGTCTAGCTTTGAAAGTCTCAACTTTTCCATTTACACCAAGTAATCTTCTCAAGATATACTTGCTCCTGATGGGGATTTAACCCTTCAGATATAGCAACCAAAGTCCATACTTTGTTGGTGTATAAGGATTCCATCTCAGATCGCTAAACATCCAGCCATTCTTACGGAGTCTTACTCCTGATGGCCAGCTCGAAACTAGTTGGGTCATCATCTCATGATGCAATCCTCGCTCCCACTGTCATAGAGAAACCGAAGTATCTCTCAGGTGGGTGAGGAACCCTACTAGATCGGCGGAGAGGCTGAGGTTCGTTGGTTTCTACTGAATACTTTGGTTCTATCAAATCATCAGCTGTAGTTTGTATAGCTGGAACCTTTCCAGTTGTACATAACTGACCTTGCCTCGAGCTTGTCCGGATTTTGCTTTTAGACATAGGCCGGACAACCCCAAATCTTAACTAACTTAAGAAATGGGCTCTTCCCTTTCCATATCACATATGAAGTGGTAGGCAACTGATTTGATTCGAACCCTATTCAATAGGTATGCAACTTCATAAGTGCATAACTCCCAGAAGGAAAAAGGTAACTCAGTAGTACTCATCATAGAGCACACCATATCAAATAGGGTGTATCTGCTCCGCCCCGATATACCATCGTGCTATGGTGTATACGGAGGAGTAATGCTGAGAGAGAATCTCATTCTCCTTTAGAATAGTCCAGGATTTCCGTGCTCAAGTATTCTCCTCCTTGATCTCATCAAAGGACATAATACTTATACCCTTATTGGTTCTCTACTTCTAACTTATATTCTGTGAATATCTCAAAAGGTTCGGACTTGTGTTTCAACAGGAACATATGTCTGAATCTAAAGAGATCATCAGAGAACGTAATGAAGTATAAAGAACCAGTCCTGGCATTTGTAGACAGGAGACGTTACATACATCATCATGTATCAGTCCCAAGAGTTCACTAACTCTTTCTCTGTTTCCAATAAACAGAGCTGTGGTCATCTTATCTTTGTGACATGACTGGCAAGTTTCACAAGATGTAAATTCAAACTGATTTAAATATACATCTATATGTAACTCTAGCCAGTCGGGTCGCATTGATCTGACCTAGTCTACAATGCCTTAAGAAGAATCCGTTCATTTCTGAACTCTTCCTCTTATGTGTGATCCGTATACTAAGAACTGTAGTTTGATTTAGAACATTAATGCTTTTAGATAACGTGCCTGAACCGATCAACTTTTGATATAGGAAATGTTCAAAACATTATCCAACAATACAAAATTATATCCTTTCTTTACTGATAAAGAGACTGATATGATTTTGTATATCAGGTTCGGTATCTAATAACATTCGTTCAGAATCAATGTATTGTAATACAGGGTGACAGTGACCGACAGACTTGGCTGCAACACTTGCCCCGTTTTCTGCCTCATGAAACTTATCACCCGTTCTCAGTTCTCTACCTTTCTGTAGCCCTATGTAACAGATTACATATCTGGGATCCTGATCCGGTATCATATACCCAGGACGTAAAGGATACTGAGAAACAGTTTTATATAATGAACACACCCGAAGATGATGCATCAGCATGCACTCTCTTCGTTTGGGCGGCACGGGAAATCTGGTATTCCCCAATTTCCTGCTCTGTCTTATAACAATTATAAGTTGGAGCGGGACCAACGTTCCCCAGCTCAGTATAACAAGCGGGTTCGGTCAATAATCCGTATTATTATCTTGATTAAGGCGTGATATGGTCGCTACCAGGAGAGAGAGAGAAGAAAACACTCAGCGTGCGCTCTGTCAAGAATAGATTGGTTATTATTTTATCTAATCAGGATGGCTCCCACTGCTTTTTATCAAATCTTCCTTCAAACCCTAAAAGGAAAGACTAGCCGGGATTAATTACACACTACAAGTTCGCCAATCTTTCAGCCAGGCCAGTGTCGGTACTTTGAGGGAGGTCCCCCGTGCTTTCGCACGAACCTAATTAATGTAAACCTCGTTTTCCCAGAGGCGTAACCTCGTTAACACCTTTCTAGACACCTACTTGATCGGCTAATTGTAATGTATAAAACTCTCCCAGGAGTAACACTTACTCGCAGCGGGTATCGGGATCCAACTATCTCATAGAAGGTATGCAATCTCATTGCAAATTTCAACACTTGAAATTCCCGATAATGTTTTGCCCCGAACGATCTATGACCTTGACAAGGTCAACAAACCATAGACCGCAAGTCAAGTTCTACCCGTCATTTCTTGATTGAATCAAACCCACCCGCACGACCCTTGACAAGGTCAACAAGGCCGCACGACTACCCTAACCCAATCTGCATCATATGCATAAGCAGATAAATACTGGTTAGCTACCGCACACTGCGCCTTGACAAGGTCAACAAACGCAGCACGAATACTAAACAGGATTTATCTGAAATGACGGAGGGCTACGACAGGTTTTTCTGAAAACCTATTGCATAATGAACTTGATATCGTTGTAGGATCGAATGAATTTTGAAATGGAGTGCTTTTGAGGCTTTTCTAGTTTTGCTAAAGGAGTCACTCCCGGTGAAGGGATCGTCGGTCCTTTCCTCGTCGAATGAGGTGCAGGATATATCATATATATCACTGTGCAAAGCAAAAACTCTTAAAAGCGAACAAAAGACAAACCGAGTGTGTAGCATCTGCCAGTTATTGCTAAAGGAGTCACTCCCGGTGAAGGGATCTCGGTCCTTTCCTCGTCGAATGAGGTGCAGGATATATCACATATACCTCTGTGCAAAGCAAGAACTGTAGCTACCTGTTTTATTTTGAAATTCGATTCTACAACATCTTAGGTTTCTTTTATTTTCATTAATCGCATTAATGAAGTCCCATCATTTAAATACCTAAACATCACAGATAGATATGACGTACACTTATGCCATCCGCATTCGCCTCGATGTCCCCTCGTGCACCGTTAGGTTAGGTAACTAACGGCAGAGTAGGGCAGGGCTAGCGCGGGTGTAAAACATAAGTAACGTCTATATAATATATCATATATACTATATACTATATCCATCACAGAAACATCACATGATCACATCACAGATATCGCAGCAGAAGAAATATATGAAATATTGGATATACTAGGACGTCCGTGTTTTCAATACGAGCCAGTACAAAACACGGATTCCACGGTCGTGATGAATAGCCAAACCCACACCCCTAGACCCCTACGAGAGCGGCAAGCAACCCTACCAATTCTGGAGTTAGGAGACCCGGACTCGACTCCTCGAGTTGGTCTCCCACTGGACTCCAGAACCCGGTTACTTGTGCCCTCCTCCTTGGGTCTATCCTAGTGCGGAAAAGTAAATAATATACAACAGGTGACAACTTCCGCAACCTGGAAGCGCCCCAATAAAAGAATATTACATACAAGTTTTTTACATGAATGAAAATGAAAAACACTCATCTCACATAAAAACCCCCGGCTATTCAAACACGACGATCCAATATAACATATCCAGCAACACATAACATCTCATGTCATCAACGTAAGTAAATATGTCCATCCCAATTGTCGTTGACATATAGCAACGAAACCGGCGATATCACATATTACACTTACGGTCACAGAAAAGAAAGTGTAAAACTACAACAGTTGGAATCCGCAACCACCTCAGACATCGCATGCCTGACCAAATGAATTCCTTAGACATCGCATGCCTAACAATTATAAACCCCGCATTTTAGTCTCATTATCGAAAACACTTTTCAATATCAAGTCGGGCAATTCAACAAGATTCCCGACAGCCTGATCGAATGCTCGTCGCAAACTTAAGTAGGCGGCCGCACCCCCGATACCGGCGACGAAGTGCACCAAGGCGGAACACCGCTACCGCGAGCACCCGGAGGGATGCTTTCGGCGACGGGGTTCTCCTACAGTCACTTGGTCGGGGCTATGGAGTGAAGCTGTCTATTAAGTTTATCCGGCGAGTATCCGCGTACGCTACGTGATTGCGACGGACTTTTGATCACATCAAAATTCCGTGGCAACCGATCAAGTGAGACTAAACTGCTATGTTTATAACATTCATTTAATTATCATATAACTCATTGTGAATTCCAATTATTGTATCCCATTCCAGATAAACAGAAAATGTTAAACTTTCCGATTGAACAATCGAACACCCAAGTTTTCCCGATACAGATCAACACATGAAATAAGTCTAACAACATTCCGTTCGTGCCTCAGTACCAACGATCCAGCCGTAGAAGGGTCAAGCCAACGCCTCACATGTGGCACGCCGTACTACCCCAAACCCGAAGGTTCAAAGGGCAGTTCAAGACGGTCACATAATCGAGTTAAGGTTTGTGTCTTCTAGAGGGACCATCGCGTTACTTGCACTACTTAGAACGTCGTTAAACTATGGAAAGATCCAACACTTGGAAATTTCCCGACAGGGGAAAAATTGGGTATTTATATCCGGTCGAACTTTTTAACATATCCTAAAATTTATCCGGAAAGCCACACAGACAAAATTTGATACCCGATCGAAATACCGAATCCCCAAAACAACTGCAGAAATTTCAACTCTTGAAAAAATATTAAAAATTCCCAGAAACACCAGCACAGCAGAATAAGAATTACTGTAGAAAATCGGATGCCAGAAACGACAAAGTGGCCGCGCTTGCGCCGCACGAGCCAGGCTCGTGCCGCGGAAGCGCGGCGCACTATTTGAATTATGCAGCCGAATTTTACAGTCTTTCTTATAATTGCCTGCTGATTTTTCTGAACATTTTTAATGTTGAAAAATCCCAGATTTTAAAAATTGTACAGAGAGCTTGTTTTGGGTTTCGGTTTTGTGTCGTTCGGACTTCAAATTCCGTCGGGACTTTGCCTAAGGCTCTAGCTAGGCTCTGATACCACTGCAGGGTTCCTAGGCACTCTAGTGAGGTCTCCCAAGCCATCAACCATGGCAATTTCAAAAATTATGGTGCCTACAAACCCTAAAGTACGGATCGTTTGCTAGATATCTAGGCGAACAAGAACTAGTTAACAGTTAACTAAATAAAATACGGAAATACAACCTTTGTAGATCCGGTGCTCCACCTCCATAGCTCCGCAACGAGGTCCTCTCCGCTGTCCAAATCAAATCCGGGCTCTAGGATCGGCTTCGTCGGAGAATGGGCAAGCTAGGTCGTCGATGTCCATGCCGAAGATGATTTACGTCGAAGCATCGATGAATCAAGCTCCACCTTCACCAAGTCATGAAACTTGTGAAGGAAACACACTCTACTACTTGGCAAGAGGTAGAGGATGAAGAAATAGGAAGTGGGTTAACTTTAGAATTGGATTTCTCACTCATATCCAACAATCACCATTGATGGACTTTGCTTTTCTTCACTTGAAGAATGAAGAAGAAGAAGAAAGATATTATGATAAGTTATTAGAAAATGAAAAGAAAATGAATTCTTATCATAATTCTAACCATGGTCAAGTGTAGAGAATGAATCATGGTTAGTGTGAATGGTTAGGGTTAAGGATGAGATAAGTATGGTTGACTTTATCAAAGCTTCATGAAGCTTCAACTAAACTCCAAATCTAGCAACCATTCTTTTCTCTTTTCTTTTTATTTTCCAAAGTGAATAAACAAATAAATAAATGAATAAATAAGTAATGGAAAATAAAACCCTAATCATTCTTTTAACCATGGTTTATTCTTTGCACTTAACCAAGTAAACTTGTATCATCAAACATGATACAATCAAGTGCACAAAATCATATCGCATATGTAATGTGCACACCCGAGCGAGAAAATCCATCTTAAGTAAACCGATACTAGTTGATGCAAAGCAATATATCAAATATATAAATATGCATTAAATCATTAAATCAACACTTGATTCAATGATCCGGTCATGCGCACATAACCGACTGGTATCAAATATATCGGCTTATCGAATCAACGCTTGAATCGATAACTAGGTTATATCGCATACAACCATTCGATATATTTATCGCGAGAATAGAATACGGTATCACATACACGCATTATTCTCGGTCCCGCACATATCTCATATGCGCTCCTATTTCGTTTCGCTTGAGTCAGGAAACCTCTGTGTAGGACTCTAAAGACTCGTCAATACGCCGGCAGCGGATGATGATCATATCAAACATCCACAAGCCGCAAGCGGTCTGCTAAACGTAACGGCCACCCGGGTATTGAGCGATCTGAAGATCGACGAGCAAGCCCGCTCACACTCCAGTGAATCCGACCAGTAACACTACCGTACAGTCCGGTCTGATCGTCTGATATGTCGCATATCTCGCCTAGGGGTGGTAAACGTCAGACCCCAATAGCTCAATAAGTCGTGTCGATATGAGGCTCATAACGGGTCGAGAAACTACTGGTAACACTTACCAGCAATTCTCTGAGCAGCCCTGGCCAGGGACTTCCTGTTATAGCCGATCGAACACAGTGCAACATCAACCCCCATATACCGGGAGAGACGAATCCCCTCCTATCGCTCATTGCCTCCATGTGACTCGGGACTGTACCCAAAAACCACCATTTTGCATGCCCTCTTGGACGTGGTAAGATGGAAATCAAAGCACAGTGGGAACCACACAAGACTCTATGACGATCTCGGGTCAACAGACTACTCTGTACCAGTGTCACCAGAGAACTGCCATCTGACGTGAGGTATAATACCATCTGGGAGTTCTCGGCGAGTCCGTCCAGTGTACCCAGTCTCTACTGAGCACCCGTATATCATCTCTGATGTCAAACACCGATGGATATGGGATCATCCATCGCCCATCTGTATGGGTCGAGAAGGTATACGCTAGTCTACTCTGGTATATCGATGCCCCGTCTCGATACACCCTCGACTAGGGACTTTGAAGGATGTACTTATAAACTACCATGTCCCCACTAGTATGATCCGCATCATAGTCCAGGTAGTCAAGTACAGATCCTAAGGGCTTTACCAACATGTAACAGAGAGACAATCAGTATACACGTTAAGGTAAAGAGCAACCAGATAGCATACTATCATGTCGAGCAAGAAAGTCCTCCCTATATATGTCCCAGCATCCACTACAATATACATCCTATGTATAGTAATGGCCTCTAGGGCATACATATAACTAACAGGAAACGCCAGCTATAGTTCGAGATTTCATGGACGTGTTCGAGGACATTTCGGGTTTACCGCCAAAACAAGATGTGGAGATCGCGATCGATCTTGTTCCTGGTGCAGCGCCAATCTCAAAAGCGTATTATCCAATGGCACCAGTAGAGTTGGAAGAAGTCAAAAAAAGCAAGTAACTGAATTGCTAGAGAAAGGTTGGATTCGCAGCAGTAATTCACCTTGGGAGCTCCAGGTCTTCTAGTAAAGAAGAAAGATGGCACAAGGAGGATGCGCATCGACTATCGAGAATTAAGCCGGGTGACTATTAAGAACAAGTACCCGATCCCTCACATTGGCAAATTGTTCGAGCAACTCTGTGGTGCGAGGGTATTCTCGAAGCTGGATTTGTGATCCGGATATCATCGAATCCGAGTTAAATCAAAAGAATATTTGCAAGACTGCGTTTCGAACTCTATATGGACATTACGAGTATTTTGTAATGCTATTCGGAGTCACGAATGCACCGGCGATATTTATGGACTTGATGAACCGAATCTTTTCACTGTTCTTATACCAGTTTATTGTGGTGTTTATCAACGATATTCTGGTCTATTTGAGGAAGTCTTGAAGGGCATGTTGGACTCTTGAAGAAATGTTGAGAACTTACATGTTAGACTTCAAGGTTCATAGGAGGATCATCTACACTTGGTGGAGTTTTTGTACAATCACAGCTTTCAGGCGACCATTCAGATGGCTCCCTTCGAGGCATTGTATGGTCGCAAGTGTCGCTCACCCATTTGTTGGGACGATGTTGGAGAACGAAGACTGTTGGGACCGGATTTGATGGTGCAAATAGTAGAGAAGGTTAGTACTATCCGAAATCTTATGAAGGCAGCCCAAGATCGACAGAAGAGTTGGGCCGATACATCAAGAAGACCTCTAGAGTTCGCTGTTGGTAATCTGGTATTCTTGAAGATATCACCTACTAGAGGAGTGATTCGTTTTGGGAGTCGAGGCAAGCTTAGTCCTCGATTCGTAGGGCCTTTCGAGATTTTGGAGCGTGTTGGAGAAGTGGCTTATCGATTGGCTTTACCACAATTTTTGGAGAATGTTCATGACGTGTTTCATGTATCTTAACTCCGTAAATATGTTCGAGATGAAACACATGTGCTGGATCATTCGGAGCTGACTGTAAGAGAGGATTTGACCTTTGAGGAGCGACCGATGTCGATTGTTGATCGAAGAGAAAAGGTCCTTAAGAACAAGGTTATCCCTCTCGTACTTGTTTCTTGGGGAAATCGCTTGCACGGAGAATCGACCTGGAAACGAGAAGACGAGATTCGACAGAAGTTTCCACACCTATTCTTATAGTTTCTTGATTGTTTATCTTTCCTTGTTCTTGGAATTTCGAGGACGAAATTCTTTTTGTAGTTGGGTATAATGTAACAACCTAGTTCATTTATACCTATTCCAGTTCTCGTATTTCCTTAATTGTGGTATTTTCCTAATTTATCGTGTTTTGGGTGCGAATAGTATTTTACATTTTACATTGCATTCAACCCGACCCGCTTGCTTGAAATTAGTTTGATTCATATCTATGAATTATCTTGACTTGTTACCTAGACATGTGCACTTTCATAAATACTGCATACTGGCATTTTATCTGGCATTGCATCTTTTACCATATAACATTTTAAGTCATATAAAATAATTTAAAATTTCACAACATGGCCTGCATGATACCCCTAACCCCGTGGTAGCATCCGCGCATCTTGTTCTCGTCCCGTTCAGTGAAACGGACGTGTTTGGATGGCTACGCGCACGTACGTGCATCCGTTCTTGGGGGTATGCATTTTCGTTACCTGAGCATTCATTTTGAATTTTGAACGCCGCATATATTTTTCATATTTTAAAACCGGATTTTTAGACCCGACCCGGGCGTGTTTTGGAGTAAGTTTGTATTTGCCAAAATCTCAAAACGTACTAATATTAAATTCTTTAATTCCTTCTAAAGTTTTTTTAACTAAAAAAAATATTTTATATATAACAAATTCTTAACAGAACCTCACCTGCTCTCTCTATCTCTTCACACATATAAATTATATATTCTTTATAAAATCCTAACAAAGGATCTCAACTAACTCTCTCTGTTTCTTTTATAAATATTAATCCTTTAATATATTTTTAAACCATGCACGTTCACCTCTCTCTCTCTCCTCCCTCATCGTCTTCTTCTTTTTCTTTTCCTTTCCCGCCTCGCGAGAACCCACGGCTGCACCCGTCGCGCTCGCCTCGCCCTCGCCGCTACCACCGCCAAAGCACTCGTCCTCTTCTCCTCATTCTCCCCATCAGGTTGCCGACATCACCCTCCCCTCCGTTCCCGACGAACCTGTAACCCAATACCCGAGCGAACCCAACTCCCCTGCCTCGTCTCGACCGTCGCCCTCGTCCTCACCTACACCTTCGTCTGCATCCCCTTTTCTTCCCTCTCCCCCTCTCTTCTTCTCCGACCTCCACAACCCCGACCCAAGAAAACACCTTGCACCCAGAAACCCTACACCATCTCACCTCGCCGTCAATCACCACCACCAGTCATCGCCATCTCCTTCCACCTCTCCTCTCCCTCTCCTCTGCACCCTCACCTCACCAATATCCCTACACACCCTGCACACCAAACCCAGCCAACAAAAACCGAACCCAAACCCTAAACCTAACCCCAACACCAAACTTCGTCGCCGGAGTTCCAATCGTCCCCACAACACCAGCACCGCCTCTTCTGACCCCTGTGCACCTACAACCCCAGTGAGTGACCCTTCCCTCTTCCTCTATTCTTCTTCTTCCTCTTTCCTTCCTTTCTTTTCTTTTCTTTCTTTGATTCTTGATCTCTATTTTCTGTAGTTTGCCGGAGCCAGGATCGATGCCGATGATCCAGTGAACGTACCTTGCCTGTGTGATCACCCTCTTGCCTTGCCTGGACCCGTCCCGCGTGCCGCGTGTGCGTTGCGACGATTTACCGACGTCGGACGTGCCGTGCGTATCCGTCGTGTGATTCGATCGAGGCAAGTTAATCTTGCTACATGCTATAATACTATAATCTATATCTATTTGAATTATAATACTTTAAAATGATTAATTTTGCAATCCACATTATTGTTTTTCAATTTTATCAATTTATTCGACATCCGTATATATTTGTATATATCATTTCAGATCTAGTGCATGAAAACCTATCTTGTTACATACTACCATATACTGCATCAAATTGTATAGTTGCATCTCATATTGTTGAGTTATATGTCCCGCACTTGCTAGTTTATCATTTTACTGTTATACGACATCCGTACGCATCCATATTAGTATTTACATATCTAGTCGCATGCTAAATCATCTTGCTACATGCTAGGTATGGTATCATGCATCCATACTAATAAAATGTTAACTGTTTATCCCATTATACATCCATATGAAAGTTTTACAGTTTTCGAATACCCGTTTGCAACTATAACATTTAATATACATGTAGCTGCATCTACCTATCATATTAGTCCATGTCATTATTGTTGGAACACCCCATATTTAATAAAGTACATCCTAATTAGTATTGGAACTGTAATTGTAACCCTAATCGATAATTGTGCATCCATACCATTGATTTCATATCTATTCGCATACCATATTGCGTTATATCATTTTATTGTTATATTAGTACTCCATACTTGATATTGTGTACCCTACATAATAATATAGTAACCCCTGCTAAATATTTATGCATCCATGCTTTTGATGTGCATCCGTACCTGTTACAGTTTTATTATGAGCTTACGCTTGATACATGTGCATTACTTGACATGACCTGATACTTGTGTACTACCTAACATGACCTGATACACCATTACTTGACCTGGCTTGATACTTGTACACTACCTGATATGACCTGATACACTACTACTTAACATGACTCGATACCTGTGCACTACTTGACATGACTTGATACATGTACACTACTTGACATGTTACCTGATCCTGTTTCTAATGCTGACAACCCTGACATGTTGTCCCGATGGACATATCCTGTTGTCTGTATAGACAAACATGTTCCTACTTGATCTTGTGTTGGCATTAGCTTCAGACTTATCAATACCTGACTTGAACACATAACCTGGGGGTATGGGGAAATCAAGAATGTAACCGAACGTAACTCAAAGGGCCATCTTATTGTTTGCCATTTTTTCGGGCATTACGGAATACCTATTGTTTGCCGTCTTTCCGGTAATTACGGAATAATCACCGATGGGTTATGATGAGGATTACATTAATTGATTTCGAAGACTTTAGAATAGATAACCCCGTAGCACAGTTTAGATATCACTGCACGTCACTTATACTGATGTACTTCACTATTATATATATCCCTGTTATACTCTTGTTACTGTTTATATTCATGCCTGCATATCATGTTACCTCCTGACTATATTTTTATTGTTTGATATTATCACGCAATGACGTCTGGGTTTTGCATGGCCCAGATCCTCTAATTTTGCCGTAGGCCGTTCAGGAGTATCTCAGTCATCAGGCCAAGCAGTGAAGACTTGTTAGTATTCTAGTTTAGTTTCTTTCAGTACTTTTCATTTCCTGATGTGAGACCGTATTTGGGACGTACATTCCAGATTATTATTGTTTATTGGATCTATTGCTTCCGCATTTTATTTCTTGACTCATTATTCTGGCTCATGGACGTGTATTAGATAGTTGTTTTTATTTCTACTGTGCTTGATATCTCTAGACAGCCGTAATGTGACTGTGGATGAATTTTTCCTAGCCACAGGTAGCATGGTTGGATCTGTCACGTGCCGATCTTAGCGCACTTTGGGAAGCGGGGCATGACAGTATAGGTGTAGGGTATTTTTCGTCACCCCATTGAGATGGGAATACGCATGCGCTTGTCAGGCGCATTACAGATTCCCCCTGCCTAGGTTAGGCTGGGCTTTATTGATTGTGGGGATCCGAATCTCCGGCAGCCGCGGACTAAGCTGCCGTTAATTACCCCTCGCATTTGGAGCGAGAGAATCTCGGATTGATGGGTTAAACTGGTCATGCGAACTCAATGTGCAGTGTTGTGTTTTGAAGGGGTTTGGGATATCTCGGGGGCCCCGCAGAGTTTTTACGGGGGTCCCGCTATCCGGATAGCGGGTTGGGGGTCAAGGAGGCTAGCAGCCCCCTTGCGGGATGCGGGGCAGCGCCCCGTTAGAAATTTTTTTCTAATAGGGACAGTGTCGTAGAGTATGTGTGTGTGTATGTATACATACGTATATATAAATAAAAAAGGGAAAGGGCATTCAAAGGATGCGTGGGAGAAAACGCTCGGGCGCTAGCGCCTTGGGCGCTAGCGCCTTGAGCGCAAGAGCGCTCGCACCCCATGTGCCAGGAACGTGGGCACTCGGGCGCTAGCGCTCTGAGCGCAAGAGCGCTAGCACCCCACGTGTCAGCACGAGGGCGCCCGGGCGCTAGCGCTTTGGGCACTCGCGCTCTGAGCGCAAGAGCGCTAGTGCTTTGAGTGCTGGCGTCCCATGTGTCAGCTCGTGGGCGCTCGGGCACTAGCGCTTTGAGCGAAAGGGCGCTAGCACTTTGAGCACTAGCGCCCCACATGTCAGCACGTAGGCGTTCGGGCGCTAACGCTTCGAATGCTAGCGCCCCACGTGTCAGCACGTAGGCGTTCGGGCGGCAAAAGGGACTTGGTCCCTGCATTGGGAGTTGTACTCCCAGAAAGGAGCACTTATTATTTTGTGTGTGTGTGTATATATATATATATGAGGAGTTAAACTCCCAGGATGTTTTGAAGTTGATGTAGGGCTTCCCCCCTTTAGCCCTAGTTCTTCCCCAAAGTGGGGTTTCTGGAGATGGGTCTCCTTCTTCTTCCCTTGTTGGTCGGATCTTGAAGATCAAGAAGTATGAGATTTTAAAAATCTCTCCTTTCTGAGATCTGATGGAAGATCTGAGTTCCCCTTTGTGGGTTTTGTGGTGAAAAACTATTTTGTTTTTTAAAAGGAAGAGTAAAACTCTTGATTTAATTCAAAGAAAGAAGAAGGTTTTAGAACCTTGAGGAAGGAGAAAGATCTCAGATCTTGGTTCTTTTGGAGAGAGAAAAAGTTGTTAGGATATTTTCATTATCCTTGCCTTTATAGGCTATACACTTTACACATAGCCCCTTGGGCTTCACAAAATGGCATTTTGCCTATCTCACGGCTCATGTGCCATTTCTTTTTGCATATAAGCCATGGGCTTTACAAGAATTTGGCTTTATACCCATTTTTCTTACATTTATTCATAAAATAAAGTAAAAGAAATACAACAAAATTTTGGCATGGGGGGAGGCCGGCCGCTTCATGTTCGGGCTAGCTCCGGGCATTGGCCCACTTGACCTAGGCTTGGGCCCACCTGGCTTGGGTTGACCTTGATTTTGACTTGGTCAACCGGGATGTAAATTTTTACCCCAACAAATTGCCCCCCATCAATAAATGCATACAACATATGTGGGTCGTGCTCATGAAATTGATGGATCTTCTTTCACGTGGAGGCGACTTGATTCGGTTCCCACCTTTTGGGAAGCTGGCACTGCCCTTTTTACGACATGGACGGTCGATGCTTGACGTGTCTCCGAGATGGAGTGTCTGGTTGACTTGATTCCAAGGCGGGGAATAATTCCGACGAGGAGGTCGTTGCTGCCCTTTTAGTGACATGGACGGTCGGTTCTGCCCTTTTTGCGACTTGGACGGTCGGTTCTGCCCTTTTTGCGACTTGGACGGTCGGTGCTGCCCTTTTTACGACTTTGCCGGTCGGTGCTGCCCTTTTTGCGACTTGGACGGTCGGTGCTTCCCTTTTTGTGACTTGGACGGTCGATTCTGCCCTTTTAGCGACTTGGACGGTCGAGGCTGCCCTTTTAGTGACTTGGACGGTCGGTTCTGCCCTTTTTGCGACTTGGACGGTCGATGCTGCCCTTTTAGCGACGTGGACGGTCGGTGCTGCCCTTTTTGCGACGTGGATGGTCGATTCTGCCCTTTTTGCGACTTGGACGGTCGGTGCTGCCCTTTTTGTGACGTTGACGGTCGATGCTGCCCTTTTTTGCGACTTGGACGGTCGGTGCTGCCCTTTTTGCGACGTGGACGGTCGGTGGTGCCCTTTTTGCGACTTAGACGGTCGGTTCTTCCCTTATTGGAAGGTCGGTGCTGCCCTTTTTGCGAAGTGGACGGTCGGTTCTGGATTTGATTTGCTCCGCTTCTTGCGGTGTCAGGGATGAAGTCGACTTGTTTCCGATGTGGAATTTGATTCTGCCAGGGAGGTCATTGGTTGTTTTGCTGATTTGATGCGATTTGGATTGACATTAGCACCGCTACACTGGAATATAGTACCAGGAGTGAATCATCATCTGTCATGACAGGATTTGGGGATTTTGGTTTTGGTTTGGCATCAACATCGCTACACTAGAATATGGTACTAGGAGCGAATCATCATTTGCCGTGAGGGAATTTCCCCCGTTCCCAGTTTAACAACTTAGGGGTCATCTATTCCCAGTTTAACGACTTAGAGGTCATCTGTTCCCAGTTTAAAGACTTAGGGGTCTATTGGATTGGAGTTTGGAATTTTGGGGTTAGGATAGGCATCAGCGTTGCTAATACTGAAGCACATGTGCCAGGAGCAATTCATCATTTGCCTTTTTCTGTTAGGAAGCGGTGGCTTAGGAGACAGGTTTAGGTCCCTATCACCTAAGTCTTTTCAATTTTATGAGCCGTAAGGGTCCCATAAAAGCATTTTCTCCCTACGAGTCGAAAAGATCTCATAGATGCACTTTCTCCTTAAGAGTCGTGGGGACTCCCAAGTGTGTTTTTCCTTTGTGAGTCGTAAGGATCCCACGAAGGTGTTTTCTTACGAGTCGTGAGGATCCCGTAAATTGGTTCTCCTCATGTATCGTGAGGACACATGAGTGGGTCTTCCAAAATGGAGCATAAGTCCAAGGGCGAAGACTGGCCGCTGGACTGGTGATTGCAGTGGGGTATGGGTATGATGAGAATTATTTGAGCCCGTGGATTGTCTACGGTAGTCGATTTGGGGACTAACCGTAGGGCCAGGAGAATTTTGAGAAATTGGGTTTTGGTTGGCGTCTGCATCGCTGCACTAGCATATGATACCAGGAGCGACTCATCATTCGCCATTTGGGGACATGGAATTTGGATCTTGTTTGGCATCAGCATTGCTGCACTGGAATAATGCAAGGAGCAACTCATCATTTGCCCCGGGAGGACTTGGGATTTGGTTTTTGGGTCGGCATCAGCACCGCTAACACTGAAGCGTAACACCAGGAGCGACTCATCATTTGCCATTTCCAGTTTGGGAGCGATGGCTTAAGAGACAGGTTTAGGTCCATGTCACCTAAGACTTTTCAATTTTATGAGCCGTAAGGGTCTCATAAAAGCATTTTCTCCCTACGAGTCGAGAGGATCTCGCAGGTGTATGTTCTCCTTAGGAATCGTGAGGATTCCTAAGTGTGTTGCTCCTTTGTGAGTTGTAAGGATCTCACGCAGGTATTTTCTCCTCACAAGGTCGAGAGGACTTTGCGAGTGTGTTTTATCTTTTCTTTTTTCATGAGTTTGCGCCCTTTTGGGTTTTCACAAATTCGCCGGCAGTCCTGCTGTTTTTACTCACGGAGCCCTCTTGGGTTTTCATCCGTGCCTGTTTTGCTTGTGGACATACCGTATTATTTTTTTTTTGTGGTCGCTGGTGGGACTTTTAAAAGTAATCTCACCGGCGGAACTTGGGGGAGATAGGGGTCGTTTATGCCCGTGGATTGTATACGGTTTTGCAGGATGTATGATCCAGACCGTAGGGCCGGTATGCTTAATTCGCCTACGACTTGGAGCATTCACGCGTAATACTTCTTGAGATAACGGCCATTGATGGGTGGCATGGGCCTTTCTCCCTCGGCACTTATTAATTGGTAGGATCCTCCGTCGAACACTTTCTCGATGACGTATGGTCCTTCCGAGTTTTGCTCGAATTTTCCATTGGCATGTCGATTGGGGATGATCGGTCTTTTGAGGACCAACACCAATTCGCCTTTCTTGAAAGCGCGGAGACGGGTCATCGTATCATAGGCCCGTGACATTTGGGCTCGGTATAGCTACAGATTTTTTTGTACTGAAAGCCTCTTTTCTTCGAGGGCGTCAAGCTCCTCCAGCCGAAGGAGGACGTTTTCCTCCTCCGTCAATTCGTGCTGAACGGCCATTCTTAAGCTTGGAACTTCGACTTCGAGGGGGAGGACCGCCTCCACTCCGAAGAGCAATGAGTATAAAGTGGACTGAGTTAGAGTACGGTGCGTAGTACGATATGCCCACAACGCCTCGTGAAGCTTGAGATTCCAGTCTCTCTTGTTGGCTGAAGCATTTTTCCTCAGGAGTTTGCATAGAGTCTTATTGAAGGCTTCGGCTAGCCCATTGGCCCTTGGATTATAGATGAAGAAATATCTCCAGTCTATCTTGTGTTGAGTAGCGAATCTTGAGACTTTGAAGCTCTTGAAAGAAGGCCCGTTGTCAGAAATGATTCTTCTTGGTGTACCGAAATGGTATAGAATATTATGCTGGAAGAATGTCAGAATATCTTTTGTCTTGACTTCTTTTAGCGGGACAGCTTTAGCCCATCTAGAGAAGTAGTCTATTGCAGCCAGTATGAACCGGTGGCCTTTGGATGACGGAGGATCAATTGGACCAACTATGTCGGTTCCCCAGACTTCGAAGGGTCACGACGCCACCGTAGGATGCAACGGATTGGGGTGCTTGTGAATGAAATCACCATGAATTTGGAAGATATAACATTTCTTTGCATGCTCTCCGCAATCCCGTATCATGGTGGGCCAGTAATACCCAAGCCGTTTAATTTGAAGTCGCATCTTGGGGCCGGACTGGTGAGCCCCGCAGACACCTGAGTGAACTTCTTTCATAACTTTTTGGGCTTCGGCCAATGACAGGCACCTGAGCCAGAGTTGGTCATATGACCTGCGGTATAGCATGTCATTTACAAACACGTATCGGAGAACTCTCTTCTTCAGCTGAATCCTTGCAGATTTTCCTTCGGGCAGCTTGTCGTATCGGAGGTACTCTATGAAGGGTTCTCTCCAATCGGGCTCGTCTTGGATGACCGAAGCTTCTTCGGCAGGACTGCTGTTCTGTTCCGCGCTTTCCTCTTCTCGTAGAGAGACTAGGGGTAGAATTTTCCGGCTCCTAACTGTGATCAGAATTTCATCTATGTCAGGATTAGCCAGCTCCTTGGCTAAGCGAGCGAGTACATCGGCCTTTCCATTCAACGCTCTAGGGAATCTCATTAGTTCAATGTGAGTGAACCGTTTCATGAGTTCCACCACTCGGCTTCTGTACCGAGCTAACTCGGGTTTTTATATCTTATAGTTGTCGCTTACTTGGTTGACGACAAGCTGGGAGTCACCGTAAACCCGTAGCCGAAGGATTTCCATTTCTATGGCAAGCTCCAGACTAGCTATCAGAGCTTCATACTCAGCCTCGTTGTTTGTGCGAGGCTCGGTGAGAGCAAAAAAACGTCGTAGGGTTCCCATCGATGGCGTGATGAACACCAATCCTATCCCTGCTTTTATCTCTGGATGCTTGATTTGCTGGAGGTCCTTATTGATGAGGCCCCATCAAAGTAGAGCTCCCAACATGGCTCGCTATCCTCGAGGTGCAATATTTGTTCATCGGGTAACTCGCAAGTGAGCGGTGACCCCTATGGTATGGGATGAGCAGCGAGAAAGTCCGCAAGAGCTTGCCCTTTTACTGCTTTCTGAAGAGTATAAACTATGTCAAACTCAAGTAGCATGACAGCCCATCTTGAAATTCTGCCGGCTAGGCTTGCTTTGGTCATCAAGTGTTTGAGCGGGTCGACCTTGGAGATCAGCATAACCCGATGAGCGAGCAGATAGTGCCTCAGATTCTTCACAGCAAATATCAGAGCCAGGCATTGCTTTTTGATTGGGGAATAGTTGTGTTCCGCCCCGACTAGAGTTCGACTGAGATAGTAGAGGGCATTTTCTTTTCCCTCCCCGTTGTTCTGGGCAAGGAGCGCACCGAGTGATTCATCTAGCGCGGCAGTGTAGAGAATCACCGGTTTATTTGGAATGGGAGCAGCCAGCACTGGAGGGTGCAACAAGTACTGTTTGATGCTTTCGAACGCTTCTTGACATTCGGCATCCCAGACAAAAGGAGCTCCTTTCTTCATGAGCTTTGAGAAGGGCCTACATCTCCCCGATAAATTTGAGATAAACCTTCGTACATAAGCAAGCTTTCCTTGAAAAGATCTTAGCTGCGTCAGACTCTTTGGAGGGGGCATTTCCATGATGGCCTTTAACTTGGATGGGTCAACTTCGATCCCCCGATGTCGAACTATAAAGCCTAGGAATTTTCCCGATGACACGCCAAAAGCGCACTTCAGAGGATTCATCTTCAGATCGTATTCCCTCAGTCTGGTGAGAACGGTCCTAAGATCTTCGATGTGATCGGCCTTGGCTTTAGTCTTGACGACCAGATCATCAACATAATATTCGACGAACTTATGAATTAGGTCATCAAAGATATTGGTCATTGCCCTTTGATATGTAGCACCCGCGTTCTTCAATCCGAACGGCATCACTTTGTAGCAGTATATTCCGATCGGGGTTCGAAATGTTGTGTGCTTCTCATCCTCATGAGACATTTTGATCTGATTATACCCAGAAGAGCCATCCATAAAGGTGAACAGCTCGTAATTTGAGGTGTCATCGACCATAATTTGCATGACCGGTAGCGGGAAGTCGTCTTTAGGACATGCCTTGTTGAGGTCCCTGAAATCGACACAAACTCGGATCTGTCCATTTTTCTTCTTCACTGGGACTATGCATGCGATCCAGTCCGCATATTTCTCTTCCCTGATGAAGCCGTCATCGATGAGCTTCTTGGTTTTCTCGATGACCTTTTCTTCTAGTTCCCTTCTCATTCTTCGATGAGCTTATTTGACTGGCTTAGCATCAGGAGATATAGCCAGCTTATGCACGGCCACTTCAGGGAAAAGGCCAGGCATTTCTTTGTATGTCCACGTGAAGCAGTCGACGAACTCATGCAGCAGGACAATTATCTGCACTTTAATTTCCTCCGACAAGAGTGAGCTGATGTAGGTCGGCCTTGGATTATCGGGCGTTCCTAAGTCAATCTCAGTTAGCTCGTCAAAGGTTGCTTATCCGCCATCTTCGAGCTCTTGAGGAGTTTCTTCTGTCTCGGCTAGCTCATCTTCATCATTTAACTCTTCGCTGGCTTCCCCAATATGGGTTATGTAGCACGCTTTGGAATCAGGTTGAATATAGCCTATGCTCCGTCTATCTGGAATTCGTCCATCGATGAGTGCTCGGACCTGGGGCGGATGCCATAGCCCTTCATAAAACTTTGCTTCGGACTACGTTTGATATAAGCGGCATCTGCACTTTTTGAAATATTCCCGCATCTCGGGTGCATAGTATCTGGGGTTGAGGACGGCTCTTATGCCTCTCTCATAGGAAAGGCACTCGACAGAAAAATCGTCCGGGTGCACAACAGGATTTGACCCATAAAACAGGATGCTCTTCTGTCCATTTTTCCTTCCGGGAATGTAGAAAGTTTTCAGCTGGTCCACGGTGGAGACTGAAAATGCATCGAGCTCTTTGTACATCTTCTCCGGTACCCTTATGACAGCTAGGGGCCCTTCTGCAATTTCAAAGGTCTCTCGTAGTTTCGCTTGTTGCATAGGGGTCTAATCTGCACCGCTGTTGCACGACAGGTCCTCTTCCTCCGACTCTTCAGTGTCGCTGCCAAGATGAGGGCGGACTTTGCTACTAGATGGGGCTTCAGTAACAGATTCGTCCGTATCGCTACCGAAATGAGGGCGAGTTTTACGGAAGGATGGACTTCCAGTGTCAGACTCATCAGTGTCGCTACTGAAATGCGGGCGCACTTGGGCGTCTTTTCTTTTGAAGGTGGCAGCCGGCGCAGATTTGCTTTTGAGTCTTGGGGCCGCTCTATCCTCGATCAGTTGTGGTTTAGCATTTTGGTGGTTCATAAAGTACCGAGAATCTTCATATCGGACTTCATGCACACCGAACGGCTGGATGTCTCCGTCAATGCGTCTTTCTTCGCCATTTTTAGTATACTTCATGCATTGATGGAGAGTTGACGGAACGATGCCATAGTCGTGGAGCCATGTCCTCCCTAAGAGAATCTTATAAGACGTGTGAGCGTCGATCACGTATATCTTTGCTTCAGTTTGCATATCCCAAAATTTGATTGGCAAAGCTATAGACCCCAGAACTTGCTGGCAGTTTTGATTGAAGCCTTGAATGGCAATCCTTTCCCTTAACAGGTGTCGGACGTCCATTGACAAACTCTTCAGAGTTCGCAAGTTCATGATGTTCACTGAAGACCCCGGATCAATCAATATGCGATTAATCCGATCTCCGTCGCTGTACCCGGTCACGTAAAGCGGCTGATTATGCTCAGCCGTTCCCAGTAGCCAATGGAAATTCAACGGACAGGGGAGTTGAGGCATTGGTTGCTAATCCTACAAGTCTTCATCTTTAAACGTGACTGCGGCGGCTTGCAAAGTGTACTGAGCTTCTTTCATATTAATTTCCACAAAGCGAGCCTGATACCGCTCAGGGTTTTGTAGAGCATGAATGAGAACATCTCTAAGCTCTTGAGATAGAACTGAGGCATCGTAGATACTAAGGAGAGACGGAAGCTTTCGGAGGTGAGCCAAGACATTATAGTCTACTGGGGAAGGACTCGAATCTTCATGAGCAAGTTCTCTGCCATCTTCTTCATTAGCGACTTGTTTTTCCTTCCCTTTTGGGGCGTTGCCCTGATTTGGCGGTAGAGCCCTGCCGCTTCTGAGCTGGATTTGGTTGGCCTTTGTGGCGAGCTCCTCGTCCTCTTCAGGAAAACAAAGCTCCTCCTCAGATTCACTGCTAAGATGGATGGCATAGCAGGCCACTACTGGGATCTCTTCATTAGAGTCTTCTTCTAACTCTTCCAGAATTTCAGACACTCGTACAGGGAGGAACTCCTTCAATTGAATCAGAGTTCTTTCCTTCTGTTCATATTCTTCGAGGGAATCGATATATTTTTGAATGGTCGATCTCTCTGCAGACTCCTTTTCGCGCCGAGCTGAACTTTTCTTCTTCTTGAGCTTTTTGGATTTTGAGCCCGATAGAGCCTCTCTGGCAGCTGGAAAGGTAGGCTTCTTCTGCCCTTCCCATTCCGTCCTGGGCTCTTTCCGAAGTAGCTTTATCATCTTCTTCGTCTTATTAGATAAGTGTGTTCCCCACGGAGGCCGCGATGAGTCCGTTTCATTTCTCAGGACAGCGGGTTCGGCTGTCTGCTCCCAGAAGGCTTCAGCTCCTGTCTGTATAAAGTTGGTGGTTGCAACTTGATTGTTCACCAACACACTTTTGGTCAACTCGATCTCTACATCCTTGTACTGCTTCTCGACCCAGTCCTTGAAGATATAGCAATCCTCGATCGCATGGCTCACTACTCGGTGATACGGGCAATACAGGGGATTGTCGGTCATTTTTGCTTCTTGAGGTATTTTCGACTCCGGCAATTGTAGACCGTTGTTTAAGGCATCTTTGAATATCTTGCGGACCTTGTCCCTTCTAAAGGAGTAAACCTTTTTCTTTTTCTCCTCTAGGGCAGGCCCTTCTCCTCCCAGCACTGGCTTTCGAGACCGGTTGGTTTTGGATTCGCCCGCCCTTCGCTTTTCTTCATTGTCGGACGAATTGAAGACATTGGTACTGATGGAACTCCCGCTTCTACGGTTGTCGTCCCGCTTGCTTTTCCAAGTCTTGTCTTTCTGAGAGTCCGGGGTAGACTCTTGCTTCGAGCGTTCCAGCATTTGGACTTTCTTAGTTAGCTCTTGAAACGTCTTGAGGCCTGCTGTACACAAGAATAGGACCATCCAATTGCTGAGGTTCCCAATGAGAAGGCTGACGGACTGGTCCTGCTCCAGCGGCGGTTCGCATTTGACCGTGAGATTACGCCATCGGGCGATAAAGTCGGTGTTGCTTACATTCTTCCCCGGCTTGGTCCTCACAAGGTCAGCAACGGAGATTTTACCACTGAAACTCATGAACCTTTGCCGAAACAGAGACTCCATTTGGGCAAAGGTAACGACGGACCCATCTGGTATACTCACTTACCAGTCAAAAGCGACACCGGTCAGGCTGTTGACAAACTGACGAAGAAGGAGCGCAGCATTGCCCCCTGTATTTCCGCACGATATTTTAAAGTGGGCGACGTGCTGATTTGCATTTCCCGTCCCGTCAAATCTTCCAAACATAGGAATGACGTAGCCGCTCGGGAACTCGATCAGATCGTACTATATGGGATATGGCCGCCCGCGACTGCCAATTTCTTTCTGAGCTTCAGCTTCAGCTTCAGCCACTAATATTTTAACCTTGCTAGTGACCAAATCTATTATCCGATCTTGCGTTAGCGGGATAGTGCTATCTGGGGCCAAGGCGTCCCCAGAAGCGGAATGTGGCCGGCTTTCGTGTGGCTCGACCAGTCTTGGACCCAAGGAAACGGGCATTGGCTGCTTCGGATTGTCATCACCCGGCTGATGAGTAGCGAATTATGCTTGATTGAGAGGCGCTCGAGCAATTTGAGCCGTAAGCTGCATCACAACATTCGTTAGGTTGTCAATTTTCGAATAGAGCTTGGCCATTTCTTTATCTTTGCTCTTGAGCTGTTTTCGAAGCTCTTGAAGCAGCTCTTGCTCCGCGGTCCTGGGGCGGAAAGTCGGCTCTTCCTAGCTGTCCGAGCTTGACTCTGCCTGGACCGAAGGGTCCTTCTGCCTATCATACCTCATCGAGAGGGTTTTCATCATCCAGCGGAGGCGGCTGTTCTTGGGAAGGGGCAACCACATTCAAGCCAGATTGGGCTTGGGATGTGGTGGCCCCATCCCTACTTTTGCTGCGAAGGTTGTCGCTGGGACGCCCGCCCGCCATATAGACCGTATGGATAATATATCCCGCTGTCTTTTTATTATCGACGGCTGATTTCACGGATCGCTCTCTTGCCCCCCCTCCCGTTTTGGTGACAGGCAATCGATTGAAGGCGGATAGCCTAGCCGGATTCTTGAATGGTGCTGGTGCTTCTTTTCTGGATTTGCCCCGCTGCTCTCGCGCAGCGCAGAGCGCCTGATAGACTCTTGAAGAGACAGTGTCATACTTTTTCTGTTGGGGCCGGGACACGTCTCTTTGTAGCGATGTTCGGACCGCTGTCTTCTTGATTCTTGCGGTCATGGCATTTTCTGAACCCACATCAGAGGTTCGAAGGAATTGCTGATTTTTACGGCCGACTCAGCCGTCGTCACAGAGTAACCCTGCTCTTGGAACTTCACAAGATTCCACTTGGCCGAAGCCCTGCCCCTCTTGTTGGCTCGATACCTGAGTCGCTTCTGCCTTAACTTTTCTGTTCTAAGCACTTGGCAGACTTCGGCTCTTTGGGAAGATGCCGTAGACCGGGCGATGGAGGGCTTTGGAGATACGTCTGATTGTGCATTTGTTGGAGTCATCACCTGAGCTCGTCCGCAACGTTTGATGTTGCCCTTTGTACCGGAAGTCTTGCCCCCAGCTGGAGCGCCAGAGAGTCGTTAAGACACCGTCTTAAGCTTCGGGTGTGGTGCCTTTGCGATCACAACATTCGGCCTCTTGCCCCTTGAGACCGGCTTGGCCACCTGTTTTGCCGGGATTTCTGCCAGATGAGCGCTTCCGGCAGGGTAGATGATGACAGAGCCAAACTGACGGGGCAGTTCCTCCCACTGTCGACTGAGGCTTGCGGGGAGAACCACACGAGCATTGACCTTAACCACGTACAGGATCGGGGTCGAGTTGGAAGCTAAATTCGTCTTGGGAGACATTGTCGTCGAAAGTTGATTGCTGCACGAAAAAAAAAGCATCATTTTAGTATAGGCAATCGATATGTATATTGATTGAGTTCGCATGAATGTTTAACCCGAAATATGGGAGGAGAGAATGGTCCCACCGGACGTGCCAGAATCTATAGGGTGTTTTTCGTCACCCCATTGAGATGGGAATACGCACGCGCTTGTCAGGCGCATTACAGATTCCCCCTGCCTAGGTTAAGCTGGGGTTTATTAATTGTGGGGATCCAAATCTCCGGCAGCCGCGGACTAAGCTGCCGTTAATTAGCCCTCGCATTTGGAGCGAGACAACCTCTGATTGACGGGTTAAACTGGTCATGCGAACTCAATGTGCAGTGTTGTGTTTTGAAGGGGTTTGGGATATCTTGGAGGCCCCGCAAAGTTTTTACGGGGGTCCCGCTACCCGGATAGCGAGCTGGGGGTCAAGGGGGCTAGCAGCCCCCTTGCGAGGTACGGGGCAGCGTCCCGTTAGAAATTTTTTTCTAACAGGGACAGTGTCGTGGAGTATGTGTGTGTGTGTATGTATACATACGTATATATACAAAAAAAATGGAAAGGGCATCCAAAGGATGCGTGGGAGAAAGCGCTCGGGCGCTAGCGCTTTGGACGCTAACGCCTTGAGCGCAAGAGTGCTAGAGCGCTAGCACCCCACGTGCCAGGCACGTGTGCGCTCGGGCGCTAGCACTCTGAGCGCAAGAGTGCTAGCGCTTTGAGCGCTAGCGCCCCACGTGTCAGCATGTGGGCGCTCGGGCGCTAGCGCTCTGAGCGCAAAGCGCTAGCGCTTTGAACGCTGGCGCCCCACGTGTCAGCTTGTGGGCGCTAGCGCTTTGGGCGCTCGGGCGCTAGCGCTTTGAGCGCAAGGGCGCTAGTACTTTGAGCTCTAGCGCCCCACGTGTCAGCACGTGGGCGTTCGGGTACTAGCACTTTGAGCGCAAGGACGCTAGCACTTCGAGCGCTAGCACCCCACGTGTCAGCACGTGGGCTTTCGGGCAGCAAAAGGGACTTGGTCCTTGCAATGGGAGTTGTGCTCCCAGAAAGAAGCACTTATTATTTTGTGTGTGTGTGTGTGTGTGTGTGTGTGTGTGTTTGTGTATGTAACATTTCAAAAAAAAATAAAATATTATTTTTGGGAATTTTTATAATTTAATAATAAAATATTGAATATTTTAATAAGGCGGTATAATTAAATACCGATAAATTGGGAAAAAATTTGAAAACAAATTATGGAAATTATTAAAAAAGGGCGTTTTATGTGAATTATGCAAATTTTAAGTTTTTATGATTTATTATACACTAATTTTGTGCTAATCGCGATTAAAATCGCTAATCGGACTTTAAGCGTATTTTGTGCAAAACATGCACCGTATCATTTTTACACTTGTTACATATGTTTTCCATGGCTTTCCTTCATGTTTTAAAGCATGGTTGTTGATTTATAGGAAAATAGAAGAGGAAAAGAAAAGAAAAGAAAAGAAAAGGATGAATAGAATATTAGGTATGGGTGAGAGAGAGAAGGTGAGGGGGCTTATCTTTGACTTGCATCTCACCATTTCCATCTTTTTCCTCTCCCTTCTCCTTCCTTGCTGATGTTGCTGCTGCCTCCTCCACCACCCTCTTCAACCCTCTCAAATCATCACAATAAACACCTCAAAACCCAACACCCATTTCACAAAAAAGGTGCACAAGCCCTCTAGCTACCCAATGGACCAAGAAAAATGTGATTTTGGCGCTGTAGAGGATTCATGAGAGCTAAATGAGGTAAACCCTTTCACAATTATTGTAGTATTTCAAGTGCTTTAGCCTCTTTTCAAGTTTGTTTTCGATTTGGCGAAGTTTAGTAAATTTTGGGAAATTCTAGTGAGGGTTAGGGTTTAATTGAGTTGTGGTTATGCAATTGAACTCTTATGGTGACCTCAACCCCCCCCCCATGGTGTTATAAACCCAGAACATACACATAACCTTACCTGAAACCTAAATACGGAAAAACAGGAAACTGTAAATGTCGGTTTGTGAGTTTTAGGGTGTGCAGGAAAATCTGGAATGAACCGGGACATTTACGAGATAAATAAACAACTTCAGAGACCTAGATAGACCACCACGAGACCACCATGTGAAGACGACACCCTAAATCACCAGGAAAACCGAGGAGGCCAGTTTTGGCAAGGGAGTGGCCGGCCACTTGGTGATGGAATGTGTCCAGGTTGTTCCAGTAGCTCATATGTACCCTATACATCACCCCAGAGTTGTTTGCTTACCTTGTTTTCACCTGAGAAGAAATTTAGGACCACTTTTCTGGGTTGCTGCCATGTGTTTCATGATGTATATGGATTTAAGATTTGATATTTGTGTTTTTACTCGGTCACTTGACGTTTGTACGTCTATCCCGAGTGTTATTGGGTTGAGTTGCGAGATGCAAACTATAGGTTCTAACCTATAAGCTTTTAAGCGTGTCGTTTTGGTTTTCGTGTGTCGTTTTAGTTTTGATTTGGTTTTAATGCGATGCAATACGTATGACATGTAGGTACCCCTACGACGATTCGAGACGATGAAGAAGATGATGGCGACATCAACATCGGCAAGCAAGACGCAAGGTGAGTAGATTATATCTACGGGGGAAGTCGGGTGGATGGCGTATAGCACCCCCGCAGTTCAATATTTAGTATACTAGAAATATACTATATATATATATATATATATATATATATATGTATGTATGATAGCGTTAAGTGTGATATGGATATTCTAGATGTGATGAGGTGTACTTTGGATAGATTAGGGTTTAGATGTAAACTAGTATAGTTTCCTAGTTGCGAACCCTAGAATAGGTTTACACCCACACGCACACACATGCTTATCTGTTATACTTATATCTGGATGATGAGGATAGTGGATGATATTTGGAGATGAGTCGATGAGATTGGTCATAGTGCCATGAGATCGGTGATATGATATAGTTCGTATTTGGGATACGACATGAGATTTTAGCGGGCCTTTGGACGTGTGTTTCACACACGCATTTATATTTATATAGATGGTATCGATTTTTACTAGACTTAGATCGGTACACCAGATAATTGATGAGATGAATGTGATATTGACCCGTACCCAGCTTTTGGGATGTCGTACGATGATTTACCGTACGAGCTTTATATTGATGATAGATCCGCACTCATGACTCAAGGATGTCATATGATATTGTATCGTACGCGGTACCTTTGAAGCGGGATCACCGACTATTATATTTATATATATATATATATATATATATATATATATATATATATCGACTCAGATTTAGGTGGTTTCCATACCCTCCTGACTGACTTGTTAGTTAGAGCTGTAGTTTTGCTAGTAGATGTTAGGCTAGGCTGATGTCATACCTATTTCAAAAACCAATGAATCAGGAGTATTTTAAAGATAGGCAAAGGGATTATACGGATATTTTCAAAGGACGCACATTTTCTTAAAAAACACCGTAGCCCTTATTTTACTAAAAACCCCGATTCGTCTTATTTCAAATGGCAAAATTGTATGACATTTTTATATTAATGTAGATTCTTCACTGTTGTGTTTATTAGTCGATTTCTGCATATTCTTGCTATTCGCATCGCATTGCATGTACAAATGTGTTTATTGTTATATCAAAACCATGCTGTTAGGACACCAGCACCATTATCGATGATGCATATGTTTCACGTACACCTGCTTGCCGGCTCACATACTTCATCATCGATAATTGCCATGTCACTACACTGTAGGACTGTTGCACTCAGGATATGATCCCTTGCATGGCATACTTGTGTACATACATATTGTACACCCATACTTGCATACATAAGTATTTCCACATACATAGATGATTCTGGCTTGATTAGAGGTTTGGGAACCGCAAGATATATCTTAAAACTGTATTCATTTTAAAAGAGCGGTTTCCCTCAATATGTGCATATTACTATTCCATGTTGCATGATATACTGATATGCTTACATTTCTTCTATATGTCGCATACATCATACTTTATGATTATACGCATTGGGATATGTTGTTTCCATGATATTTCTGGATTTGGGAATCGTGGGTATTTCAAAATAGAGTATGTATTATTTTAAAAAACCCGGTTACCCTTGATATGATATTTCAGTGTGCCCACTATAAGTTTTATCGGTTCTGATGTATATATATACCCCACGCGAGGAGGAGTCGTGAACCGTGTGTGGGTACATGGTGGGGCCCGGTATGGTACCCCGGGACAAGAAAGGGATGCTGTGTATACAGACGGTGAGCCTGGCAGAGAGACTACTACCTACCGTTGATATTATTTGGGCTCGGCGGATATCCGGAGGATACCGACCGGAGTCGAGAGATGATACGGGCCGATCCGGACTGACGGAGCCCGTGGGCCGATCCGGACTGATGGAGCCCGATATATGAGGATTTACGTGCCGATGCTGGGCACAGCTTTCATGATGTTTTCGAGTGTCAATGCTGGACACTCCGGTTCCATGATTTTGATGTGTCGCGAAGGACACATGTTGATTATATCCTCATACTTCCATGCATATGCTTTATGATATTTTCATGCATGATGTTTATTGTCATTGGGTGACACGTGGACGATATCCACATACATATAGTTGATATTGATGACATTGATTACATAGTTGAATGATATCCACATACTTATAGACTTCATGATATAGTCGACATTGATCGTACCTCATATTTATGATATGTTATTACCTGAGGCACTGGCACGAGCACTTGGCACTACACTCATGTATAGATGTTACATTGTCACTGTATCATGCTTCAGACTTATTCATTTGAGGATATTATTATTATTGATCGTATTGACCTAGGATTGTGTCATACATACGATTTCTGCTCTGTGATGTTTTCTATTCACGAGTTGACAACTCACCCCCGTTGTGCCATAGTTCTTGCAGGTTTTGCCACACAGGTTCCATTGCGGCTTTCTGGCACACCGCTTCCCTTAAGGTGATTTGCTTGGGTAGGTGGGTTCTTTTGCATCAGAACCACCATTGTATATGTATTATTTAGTTATATCTAGAAATTCCATCAACCAAACTTGTATATTGTTTCAGACTTAGAAAACCAGTTGTGTATTATTTCGACCTTAGAGTCGCACGTTGTAGTAGTATGGTTTTCATGCTGATTTTTGAGTTTCCTTTTTGAGTTTTGATCCTCGCCCTTCGGCGTTGTATATTATACTGCTTGCGTGGTTGTGACCGTCGATTGATAAAGAGCTAGCTCCCGCTTGGGGATGCCTTTTATCATTGAGCATATATTATTCTTGTTGTACCCCGTTCGGGGCCAGTATTTACAAAGGAAACTCTGCCGAAATTTTCAGAAAAGACATGAGATTTTTAAAATGCATATTCGGCTTATGTTATTTAAAAACCTTGTTTTTAAAAACATGTTTTCTTCACTTCTTAAAAACTATTTTCTTTCATATATTATTTAAAATGGTTTTAGATTTCTGGGCTTTTGGCTTACTTGAATTAGATGAGGTCCTATAGGCTTCATATGATTCAAGGGTCAGTCACATGCTATTTCGGGTCGTGACAATATATATATATATATATATATATATATGAGGAGTTAAACTCCCAGGATGTTTTGAAGCTGATGAAGGGCTTCCCCCCTTGAGCCCTAGTTCTTCCCCAAAGTGGGGTTTCTGGAGATGGGTCTCCTTCTTCTTCCCTTGTTGGACGGATCTTGAAGATCAAGAAGTATGAGATTTTAAAAATCTCTCCTTTCTGAGATCTGATGGAAGATCTGAGTTCCCCTTTGTGGGTTTTGTGGTGAAAAACTATTTTGTTTTTTAAAAGGAAGAGTAAAACTCTTGATTTAATTCAAAGAAAGAAGAAGGTTTTGAGACCTTGAGGAAGGAGAAAGATCTCAGATCTTGGTTATTTTGGAGAGAGAGAAAGTTGTTGGGATATTTTCATTATCCTTACCTTTATAGGCTATACACTTTACACATAGCCCTTTGGGCTTCACAAAATGGCATTTTGCCTATCCCACGGCTCATGTGCCATTTCTTTTTGCACATAAGCCAAGGGTTTTACAAGAATTTGGCTTTATGCCCATTTTTCTTACATTTATTCATAAAATAAAGTAAAAGAAATACAACAAAATTTTGGCATGGGGGGAGGCCGGCCGCTTCATGTTCGGGCTAGCTCCGGGCATTGGCCCACTTGACCTTGGCTTGGGCCCACCTGGCTTGGGGTTGACCTTGATTTTGACTTGGTCAACCGGGGTGTAAATTTTTACCCCAACAATAGGTCCTCTTTGGCTCATACTTTTTGGGGGTTTACCCTCTAGCTATCGGATAAAGCGAACATGCCTTGTCGATACTGGTCTTCTACCCAATCTTTGAAGGTGAAGCAGTCATCAAGGGGGTGACCTATTACTCGGTGATAGGAGCAATAATCCGGATGATGGACCCCATTTATTTATTCGGGGTGCCGAGACTCCGGAAGCGTCATCATTTAGTGCTTCATGACAATGTTGAATATTTTCCTTGTCTTGTCTTGAAGGAAAGAGTATTTCCAACCCATCTTCTTTATAAAGGACGGGCTCCAACCGAGTTTTTCTCGATTGCATGGCATCTTGGATCCGCTTTGTTGTTTTCGAACGTTGTTTGCGTTCTCTGCCCTGTTTTTGCCTCTATTTCGGGATTTTCCCCTTTCGTGAGAACATACAGTGGGCCGGGGATGAAGAGCATTATAGTCTTCCTTCTCCGCACATTGCTGACTGAGACGCTGCGTCCTGACCATTTCATAAATGGCCATTTCATGGCTATGGTTGACTCAGCTCGTTTGACAAGCTTCTTTTATTAACCTTTAAATTTGCTCTTCCAACGATGGACTAAACGTTTTTAGAGCGGAATCTCGCTCCGATTTGACGTCACGGTTATTTGGAAGAGCGTCTTCCACTTCACTTGAGCTTTCTACGACGCGGCAACTGTGGAACTGCTCCCGTTTCTTGGACTGAACATATCTGAGCCCGGTGGTCTCCATCTTCCCGTTGGACATCTTTTCCTGAGTCCCGGGAATATCCTAAATCTTTTTGTAGAATTGGTCTTATCAAACAGTTTGTACGAGGGTTACACGTTGGCATCTTAACATTCTTTTCAATCCCTCCGCGTAGTATCTTGGCAGATGGATTGGTTGAAGCCTGTCGAGTGCAAAATCGGAACCATTTCAGACTTCTTTTTCTACTTTATTTTCCGTAGATTGGTAGAAGAGGATCGCTTTTGTACGCTGGGAGGTACGTAAAAAGTTTGCAGTTCTTGTACGCTGTGTGTGTGGAGCACATCAAGTTCCTTGTAATGCTAAGATGGAGCCATTGTAATTTATAGACTCTGATTTGTTCCGGCAAAAGTTTGCATTGACGGACGGAAGGAGAACACTGCGCTGGCCTCATCCCCTGAGTCACTACCAAAGACTAAAATAGGAGTAGATGGTTCGGGCTTATTTTTTCTTTTTAGGGTTGTCCCGAGTAGACTATTTCTTCATTTTCCTCGGTATCGCTCCCGAAGATCGGGATAGTGGCGATGGATTTCTGTTTATTCTCTAGCTTGTGGCACCTTTCAGTATCCTCAAAGTCTGGTAGAAAGTACATTGCATCTTCGTATTTCCGGACTTCGTTTATGGAGAACGGATTTAGTTCTCCCGTGACAGTGTACTCCGAGCATCCTTGAAATACTTCAGACAATGATGTTGTGTAGAAGGGATGACGTTGTATTTGTGTAACCAAGGCCTGCCGAGCAGAGCGTTATAGTAAGTATTGGCATCAATAACATGAAATTTGATGTCAGTGATGAGCAGCCCGAAGCATAGTATCAGTATTACGGACCCAAGTGTCTATGATGACTGTGATTCGAACCCAAAGATGGTAATTTTATCTCGGGCAAGGTTGTTGAACGTTCATGCAAATTTCCTTCAGCACTCTTACGTTGAGAAGGTTAACGAAGGATCCGTTGTCGACAAGGATTTTTCTTATCTTGATGTCGTGACAGTACCCGATGACGTATAACGGACAATTATGCTCGCACGTACCAAGAAGGATATCTTCATCGCTAAATGTAATGTCAGTCGTGTGGACCTCTGCTAGCTCATCTTTCATCTTCTCTTCTGCGAAGAAAGCTTGGAACTGATCGGACTCTTGTAATGCCTTGATTAGGGAATCTTGTGTCTCTTTGGACAAGAGAAGAGCATCCAATAAGCTTAGTTGTGAGGGTATTTTCCTCAGATGTGTCAGGACGTTGTAATCCACCTTGTTTTTCCTAGGTGGGTCCTTTGCTGGGAGTGTTCACCACCGAAAGACACGGACCGAAACGTTAGGACGTCTGGACTAAATTTTGGGGGCAGATGCTATTTGGACTTCTCCATCCACCTCTCCGAAGATACCAAGTTGATTTATGGCACCATATATCGGAGGTTTGAACAGATGCGACCGTTGTAGCAGACTATATCATATTCCCCCTCATTTTATGAGGGTTTTTTTTATTGTAGGGACGCTCTTCATTGCAGGCGCAAGCCCCTGCAGTTAATTACGTTACCGCTTTACGATAAACACTTTCTCCTGCTCCAGCGGTTCACTTCGTGTCGTATTATTTTTTTTTATTTTGGGTTGCCCGTGAATTGTATACGGAGACTATTTTATGTCATCGCCCATAGGGCGCGGATTAGTCCAAATTCGTATATTTTAAATTTGGGCTTGGGTCAAGGATTTGCTTGATGGGGTTTTGAACTTAGGTTAGTTCAAAAATATTTTGTTTTATTTAAGGACCGTTAATCTAATTTGAGATTAAGATCAATTTAAATGTATGAGCATTTGGGTTCAATCTATTTTAAACTAAGGATACATTAGTCCAGTTTAAGACTAAGATCAACTTAGCAATATTTTTAAGGATCATGAAATTTATTAAGATCCAGATCATTTAGGCTCAGTTGCAAGTGAGACTTAACCAATTTGGGCTTACTCAGTCTTCTTTTTTCTGTTTAGAATTGCTAAGCACTTATTTAGGCTCTGTTTGTTCAACCCCCTTTTTATGCAAAAGTACTAAGCACTTATTTGACGTTCTGATACTCACATGAATATCATGTGAAGCATTCAATTATGGGCGCTGCCCAATTAGTGCTAAGCACTCATCCGTTTCGGCTGTATATGAAGTGCTAAGCACTTTTTATATGGCGTCCACGTGAGGAGCACGTGCGGCGCTGGGCGCTGCCTAATCAGTGCTAAGCACTCAGCCGTTTTGGCTGTATATGAAGTGCTAAGCACTTTTTGTGTGGCGCCTACGTGAAGAGCACGTGAGGAGATAGGCGCTGCCCAATCAGTGCTAAGCATTTAGCCGTTTTAGCTATATATGGAGTGCTAAGCAATTTTATTCAATGCCCACGTGTATTTCACGTGAGGCGCTGGCCTTCTACATTAGGCACCCGCGTGTTTTTCACATGAGGCTAGGCGCTGTTAAAAGGGCGCCCACGTAGGAAACACGTGAGGCGCTGTTTTTTTTTCCTTTTTTAGAGATTAAATCTCTGTTAATAGCATTTTGACCATTAATGATCACCAAGATCTTCGTTTTTGAAGATCTAGGATCAGGTTTTTCTTTAAGAACTAAGTTTTTTTATAAGTCTTTTTCCTTTTGTTTTTCTTTTGGACCTAATTCTTTTCTGAATCTTTGATTCTCAAGAACAAGATCTTCCCAATGAGAATTAAATTCTCAACTTGTGGGAGAGTTGTCTTGTGGATATCTGATCCAGAGAAAGAACTAAGTTCTTTGAGAAGGGTTAAACCCTTAAAATAGGTAAAAGAGATATTTTGATCTTTATGTTTTCTTTACCTAGGTTTTTTTTTTTGAAAGGGAAGTCTTCCTCTTTGAGAATTAAATTCTCTGTTGTTTTGAAAGCTTTCTGTATTTCTTTTCAGAAGCTTATGGGGGGTTCCTCCTTTTGAGACTTGAAGTCTCGGGTCCTTTATATAGTGGAGGCAAATTGTTAATTGGTTTTGAGAAAATCTCTCATCGAGAGATTCCAATTGATTTAATTGGTCTCAAAATTAAGTTGGGGAATTTTACCCACCGTTGGATTTTTGATCCAAGGGTTTCTGTTTTACAGAATATGTTTTCTTATTTTTAACAAGATTGAGGAAATATTTTCCCATATACAGAATTTATTCTGTAAAACGATGAGTTTTTAATCACCATTGGATTTTTAATCCAAGAGTTCTCTATTTTACAGAATATGTTTTCTTGTTTTTAACAAGATTGGGAAAATATTTTCCCATATACAGAATTTATTCTATAAAATGGTGATTTTTAATCACTATTGGATTTTTAATCTAAGGGTTCTCTGTTTTACAGAAAGCAATCTTTTTTTGTTTAAAGAGATTGAGGGAATATATTCCCAAAATAGAATTTTATTCTATTATTGGATCATTGATCCAACCGAGAGTATCTTTCTTATTTAGAAAGATATATTTTCTCCTAATAGAATTTAATTTTATATTTTGATGATTTAACATCTCCATTGGATTTTTGATTCAACGGCTCTGTTTAACAGAGAGTATCTTAAATTCTCAAGTAGAATTTAATTCTATTGATCGTGACTTAAGCGCTGGCGCTCACGTGTTGTGTACATGGACGCCACTTAAGAATTTAATTCTTATGATGGGTACTCATGTGCTTTGTGCATTGGCACCCGTGTGATGAGCACGTGCGGCGCCATATAAGAATTTAATTCTTATTCAGAAAACGTTTATGTGCTTTGCACATTGGCGCCAGCGTGAGGAGCATGTGCGGCGCCACCACAAAATTGGTACTAGCGCTGGCGCCCTCATGAGAAACGCGTGAGGCGCTGCCCCATTAGCTTTCAACAGAGCTTTGCTCTTTCTATATTGTTTAAATTTTGGCGAGAACAGCGAGCACTTTGACTGCTTCTTCATCAAGGGCGATTTCCTCGGAGATTTCCCCCTTCTTTTTGTCCTTTTTGTTCGAACCTTTGTTTGCAGGCATGAATTTCTTCTCAAGCAGCATGCGGTTACGCAGCTGAATATTCTCGCATTTCTTCTCCTCTTCTTCTTTTTCGGAGGCGGAATATTTGAAAAGAGGGCTGAGGGGTGTTTCATTCTCAGAATTGCTTCCAAATATAAGAACTTGGGGTTTTTCCCTTTCTGAACTGGTACTAACCATATGACAGTTTCCAGTCGTTTCTCCATGTGTGTTCGTCTCGCTATTTTGCCGTCGACGAGCACGAGCTTCATGCTTCATCCTCTTGAAGTGATTTTGATGGGCAACGTATCCTTACCACTATATCATGAAGGCACTGCATTCCTCAGTGGGGTGGATGACCCTCCGATGATATAGGCAGTAGTCTGGATGTGATCCTTCTCTATCGAGGCTTATGATCCCGGAAGTGTTCCTTATGAAAGGTGGCAGTTTCATCCTCATTGTCAGGGCTTTGGTGAACTGCTTCTCTATTTTGATCCTGCTTTTATTTATTCCAGGTGTGCTTTGGTTTGGTTGGAGTACTTTACGACTCGTCCTTGCCGCGGATTCTTTATCTAGACGCTGACGCTTAGCCTTTTCATATATGGCTATCTCGCGTTCTCGGTCAACTTTGCTTTTTTGAAAAGCTTCGTTTAACAGCCTCTCGATCGGGTCTTCTGGCAGTTCCGGGGATTTAAGCGCCGATTCTACCCCAGTTTCTCTGCGTTGTTTTCTGACACTGAGAGAGCTTCTTCTTCATTTAACGACGAATGGGAGACCATATGGCAACTTGCTACACGGTCTTGGGTATCTTCTGATGAGTCATTTTCCTCATCGTTGTCCCTATCTTCGTTCTCAAGAATATGCTTGAGGAACTCTTCGAGCATGAACGATGTCCACGTCTTTTGGTTGTACTCCTCTAGTGCGTCAATATATTTTTTTAGGCTGTGTGTTTATCGTCATACTCGGCAGGCTGCATAGGCTTCTTGGTCTTCTTCTTTTTCTTCGAAGACTTTGAAGGGTTGACTTGGGGATTTTTCCCTTCGTCAACAATTTTCGGTGCAGGAAGAGGTTTCAACATCCCTTCGATTATTTTGGGTTCAAGTGGGCTTTTCCATCTGACTGTCGGACATGCTTGTAAATCCTTCAGCATTCTTTTGGTTTTTGCTGAAAAACGACTTCCCATGGAGTTTCTTCCATGAGTGAGCATGATGTCCCTTGCGCATCCACCTTTTTAGGAGCATGCTTCTGGAGTGAGTTTACCCTCCAGTTATCAGACAGCTTGAATTTCCCCTGTTAGTACTGGTCCTCGACCCAGTTTTTCAAGACGTAGCAATTTTCAATTGGGTGGCTCATCATTCTGTGATAGGAACAGTAATTAGGATTTTTGACGTCGCTGGGTTGCGGTGGACGCCACGGGTCTGGCAATGTGATGAGTTTATTACGCATTACCAATTCGAACAGTCTCCTCGTCTTGTCGCAGGAAAACGAGTAAGAGCGTCCTAGCCTTTCTTCCAAGGACGGGCGCGGGCGTGCGTTGTTTTGGTGAGCAGCCGGTTTTAGGCCACTTGGTTGTTGTTGAGTATTGGCAACGAAGGCTACTTTCCCTTTACCCTTGGCATTTTAAGGGTCCTTATTTGAAAAGGAAGGCATGTGGTCCATTTGAGCCAGTTTATCTATCAGAGCCTGAAAGGTTGTGGTCTTGAAGAACGTCATGAACTGGGACACAGTCGTTTGAGGATCAAGGGTCCCGATGAACATGCCCACGGTAGGGGATTCTTCAATGTGTTGTTCGCATTTAGACCACAGGTTCCGCCACCGGATCGCATATTAGACCCATGTTTCTCTCGGCTTTATCCTAGCATTGATTAGTGCCGTGATCGGGGTGCGTTCGTTGGCGGTGGAGAACCGCTGTGTGAACAGCAGCTCCATTTCTGCGAATGTTTTCACGAAATCATTTGGCAGCTCCAAGTACCATTCGAAGGTTGTTTCTGACAAGCTGACAACGAACTGGCGAAACAACATTTTGTCGTTGCCCCCGTGTTGCCGCATAGAGCTCTGAATTGTGCGATATGTTGATGAGGGTTGCTTGTTCCTTTATAGACATGGAACTTGGGGATCGTAAATCCCGACGGGCATTTGATTTGATCATACCATCCTAGATACGGTCGTCCGGTTCTGACAATTTGGCCAGCGGCTTCACTAGCTTGATGAGCTCTTATCTGTTGAGCAATATAATCATCAAGAGCGACCTTAGAGATTGTTTCCTCCTTGGCCGATGATAAGGCCGGAGGAGGGTTTGAAGTATCCCCTTTGTCATCCTCGACGATTATCGGCGGATCTTCGTCCAGGGGTTCTGGCTGATCATCATTCCAACCATGTCTTGGAACAAGAGAGCCATCTGCTTTATATAAGCAGCTTGATCGGTGGCTTCCTTGTCCTTTCTCTCGAGCACCCTTCGCAGAAACTCTGTATCGGTCTCCTGATCTTGGCGCTGTTCAGCTTCTTTATGTGGACTTTCTTTCTGTCCGGTAAGTGCTGCCATTTTGGTCAGCATTTCCTGGAGCTTTTGTTGTTGCTTCTGAGCCTTTGTCAGCAAACGAGTTTGCGGTCGGTGCCTCATCGAAGCATGGCTTTCTTCTTTTCCCGAAACCATGTAGAGCGTATGTATTGTTATGCCCCGGGCCTTAAGACATTTAGGTCTATCGCCTTTGGAGTTTGCCACGGGCGATAGAGTTTTCTCCAGCCTCGTTCTTTTATGGGAGATTGGAGTTGAAGGAGCCGTTGTGATAGGCACCTGTTTAATAGGATTCCCCCATTATATGGAGGAGGAGCGATCTTTTTCTTGCCGAACCTTCGATTTCTTTGGCTGACGAGAGTATTTTTGGTCAATCACAGAGTCTTGGACTTTCCACCAGATCGTATGAATTTGCGAGGAGAGCCGCTGATGATGCCGCTCCGGATTTTCCTGCACAGGGACCTCTACTGGCAAAGGTGATTTCTTCAGTACTGTCGTCGGGGAGTTCTTATATACCCTCCTGAGCGGATCAAAGTTGTTCCCGGTTGGAACAGCAGCGTCGACTTCCACCATTGGGGCTGGTGGGGTAAGTGCAGAAGGGAAGTTGCCCTCAGCTCTTCTCACTCGGCTCCAGTAGTGACGTCAAGCGTGCTTCACGGAAATGACCGCCTCAGTTTTGAAAGCGGATTCATCATGCTCCTGGTATTGCTGATGAGCTTCAATCGGTGTCAGCCTGTTGAAGACCGACATCCTTGATGGAGTTTGAGGGGAGCCGGCTAATCTTTCGAAGACTGACTGTCTGATGGGGAAGCACTTTTGACGGCTTCACTTGTAGCGGGAGTAGGGAGGGCTATTCGTTTTGGGGTAGCCCCTTCAGGTATCACGAGCTTATTTGCGGGACCGTCTGTGCCTTTGCTCAGCATGTTGAAGACTGAGATGCCAGATTTGGACGGCCCGTTGAGAGGGGTCGTTGTGGTTGTCAGTCGATCGAAGACCGGCCTTTTAGGAGATTCTTCTTGCGGCGCTGAGGCACCGAAACTCACAGGTGGAAGTATGGTCCCAAAGAACAATCCAGTAGTGGCTTGGGTAACTTTCCCCACTGGCATTGAGAAAATAGAGGCCGCATTGGGCCCATAGGTCACTCTTCCATTTGGGGTAGAGCGAGAGATGCTGTTGCATACAGTGCATTGAAAATCCATTGATTTTCTGCATAGGAGCAAGACACCAAGTTTTAGTACCTCGAATCTAAAGGCAACTATAGCGAACCGCAATTTTGTTTACGAAACATGACACACGAAGTGTGGAGTGGAATGAGGAAAGGCCCCACCAGGCGTGCCAGAACCTGTTCACCGCCGAAAGACCAGACTGAGACGTTGGGACATCTAGCCTGAATTTGGGTACTGATGCTATTTAGACTTCTCCATCCACCTCTCCGAAGATACCAAGTTGATTTATGGCACCATATATCGGAGATTTGGATAAATAAGACCGTTGTAACAGACTTTATCAGATTCCCCCTCATTTGTGAGGGGTTTTTGATTGTGGGGACGCTCTTCCCTGTAGGTACAAGCCCCTGCAGTTAATTACGTTATCGCGTTGCAATAACCACTTTCTCCTGCTCCAGCAGTTCACTTCGTGTCGTGTGTATTTTTGTTTATTTTGGTTGCCCGTGGATTGTATACATAGACTATTTTATGTCGTCGCCCGTAGGGCGCGGATTAGTCCAAATCCGTATATTTTAGATTTTGGATTTTGAACTTAAGTTATATTTTTCCTTTAGTTAAAAAATATTTTGTTTGGTTTAAGAACCGTTAATCTAGTTTGAGATTAAGATCAACTTAAACATATGAGTATTTTGGCCCAATTTATTTTTTAACTAAGGATACATTAGTCCTATTTGAGACTAAGATCAACTTAGCAATATTTTAAGGATCATTAAATTTTATTAAGATCCAGAGCATTTAGGATTAGTTGCAAAAAAAACTTCAGAGATTTAGCCAATTTAGGCTTAGTCTGCTCAGTCCTTTTTTTGTTCAAAAATGCTAAGCACTTATTTGGGCTCTGTTTGTTTAGCCCCCCCTTTATGCAAAAATATTTGACGCTCTGGCGCTCACATGGGTATCATGTGAAGCCTTCAGTTATGGGCGCTTCTCAATTAGTGCTAAGTACTCAGTTATATATATAGTGCTAAGCACCATTTTTATATAGCGTCCATGTAAGGAGCACGTGCAGCGCTGGGCGCTGGCCAATCAGTGCTGAGCACTCAGCCGTCTTGGTTGTATATGAAGTGCTAAACACTTTTGTGTGGCGTCCACATGAAGAGCACGTGAGGCGCTGGGCGCTGCCCAATCAGTACTAAGCACTCAGCCGTTTTGGCTGTATATGAAATGCTAAGCACTTTTATTCAGCGCTCATGTGTATTTCACGTGAGGCGCTGGCCTTTTGTTTTGGGTGCCCGCGTGATTTTCACGTGAAACGTTGGGTGCTGTTGGGAGGGCGCCCATGTGGGAAACACGTGAGGCGCTAAGTTCTTTTCTTTTTCAGAGATTGAATCTCTGTTACTGGCATTTTGACCATTAATGATTACCAAGATCTTTGTTTTGAAGATCTAGGATCAGATTTTCTTTAAGAAATAAGTTCTTTTATAAAAACTAAGTTTTTTTTAGAGTTAAACCCTATTTTCTGAGGAATTATATTCCCATAGAATAGGTTCTTTTCCTTTTTTCTTTCTTTTTAACCTAATTCTTTTTTGAATCTTTGATTCTCAAAAACAAGATCTCAGATCCAGAGAAAAAACTAAGTTCTTAAGAAGGGTTAAACCCTTGGATATGCTATGATAGATAAAGAAGATGTTTTGATCTTTGTGGTTTCTTTACCTAGAATTTGAGAGAAAAAAGATCTTCTCTATTGAGAATTAAATTCTTTATTGTTTTTTAGAGCCTTTTGTATTTTTTTTTTTTTTTGCAGAAACTTATGGGGGGTTCCCTCTCTCTGACACTTGAAGTCTCGGGTCTTTTATATAGGAGGCAAATTGTTAATTAGTTTTGAGAAAATCTCTTATTGAGAGATTCCAATTGATATAATTGGTCTCAAAAAAAATTTGGGAATTTTACCCACCGTTGGATCTTTAATCTAAGGATTTCTGTTTTACAGAATATGTTTTTTTTGTTTTTTAACAAGATTGGAGAAATATTTTTCCATATACAGAATTTATTCTGTCAAACGGTGATTTTTAATCACCATTGGATTTTTGATCCAAGGGCTCTCTTTTTTATAGAGAGCAATCCTTCTTTATTTAGAAAGATTGATAAAATACATTCCTCGGAATAGAATTTAATTCTATTATTGGATTTTTGATCCAATCGAGAATATTTTTCTCACTTAGAAAGAATTGGGAGATATTTTCTCCTGATGGAATTTAATTCTATTATTTGATGATTTATCATCACCATTGGATTTTTGATCCAACGGCTCTGTTTAACAGAGAGTATCCTAATTTTTTACGGAAATATTCTCATATAGAATTTTATTATACTGATTTAAACTTGGATGCTGGCGCTCACGTGTTGTGCACGTGGACTCCACTTAAAAATTTAATTCTTATTTATGATAGGCGCTCCTTTGCTTTGCACATTGGCGCCCACATGAGCTTCACATGCGGCGCCATCATAGGATTCAATCCTAAGGGGTTGGCGCTGGCGCCCTCGTGAGGAGCACGTGAGGCGCTGCCTCATCAAATTTTAACAGAGTTTAGCTCTTCAGTTACGTTCAAATTTTTGGGGGAACGATGAAGAAAAACAATAATTACATAATTCATTCTGATGATATAATATATACACACACATATATATAAGCATATATATAGCAGTGTCCCATACCACTGTGATATATCATCGCAGATAAAAGATCATAAAACTCATAACAATTATATACGAATACCCATGGTAATGGTATTCACAACTCAATCAACAAGTAATAAATGCGTTGTTCGTAAATATAGCCAATCATGCAAACATATGCGACAGTTCTACTATGTCACGGCAATAATAATGATGTGTAGTATATCATACGCGTCTGTGCTCGTGAAACATGGCAATATGTAACGACCGTGTTTTCCAATAAAATATCTTTTATTTAACTTTCTAGTATTAAGTGGTTATTTACGTATTTCGTTGATAGAAAAATATTTTTAAAAGAAACGTTAGTAATATTCAAACCATTGAAAAATAATTAAAGGAAATTTCAAAAAAAAAATCTATTTATATTTTTCTAGGCTTAAAATGTTTTAATAAAATTTTATAATGCCTTCAAATAATTTACATATTTTTAGTATCAATTAAAATAATTATTTCCAAGGATAAAATAGATTTTTAAATAATTTATGAGGACAAAACAAAAATCATAGATATGGGAATATTACTTAGTTTTAACCCAAAATCATTTTTAAACTAAAAAAACAATAAAGTATATTTTCTGAAATTTTCCCATAATTTTCCTGTAATTTTAACTATTTTTAACAATTTTTGGAAAACAAATGCAGTTTTAAAAATAATAAACAGTAAAAGTTTTAATTTTTTTAAAAAATATTTAATCCATTTAACTTGGACCATTGGATGCAACGATCCAACGGCCCAGAGTCGTCCGGCGTCGCCCACGTGGTGGGGACCATGCGAAAACGCGTGATCCCCACACGCGTGACCCGTGGCGCAGGGGTTGAGGCGGGGCTGCGCGACTCGACCGTTGGATCTTTATCCAATGGCTGAGGTGAAGAGGCGGAGGCGGCAATCATTCAGAAATCAACAGCAATCATTTGGGCGTGGATTTTCGAGGATTTAAACGGATTTTTTTTGGATTTTATGGTTGGTGAAAAGACCTTATAAATAGAGACCTTCAATCGGTGATTTCACACACTTCGGAACTCCAAAAATTCTGAAAAAAATACCCATGCCTTCATATCGACAACACCGACATTGTGGTTCTACCCAACTATCGATAAAAAATCCGAGCGCGGGGCTATTGAGGAATTAGTATGAGCCTACGTTTTCGACCCATCAACATCCAACTCTAACCAAAAGTAGGATCCGCCTCTCTCCACTCATCCGTCGTCTTCCTTCTTTCAATGATCTTAATTTCAACTTCTAATCATCAACCTCATATTAAAATGACATTAAAAATATTTCTGCATGCCTATTTTGGTACCTCTTAATGATTATAATATTAACTCATGTTTAAAACGGCTTCTTTAATTACTCCTATATGCATAAATATTGCACCCTCATCCTACATAGAATATGATATGCTTAAAGTTATAACTCATGGGGTATCAATACACTTTTTTGTGCACCAACTTACTCATGTTACCAATATGATCTCGAAATAGGTTACTTCCACAAAATACCATCATTTTATTAAAATGTCATGTATGTTTAAAATATCCATATGAGATAAGATACTTGGAATAAATGTTTTAAACACTAAAACGAAATATTTTTATTTACACTTTTATCCACCAACTGCTTTAGTTTTGTTAAATCCCTTTACCTTTTGAAATGGGGTAATACTAAATCTAAATAATTGTGATATGCTTTTTCAACTTAGCCCCTCTCACTCGAGAGAATATTTTTATACTAATTTTTCTTAGCATATTAACTAGAGTTTAATAAGCTACCCTAATAAAGGAATATTTTATATGAATCGCCCTGTGGTTACTAGACAATCGTCCCTGAAAGAACACAAATCCTGCCGCCCATGACGGTTGTCAATACGGAGTCGTTCTTGTATAATAGCACATCTAATAGATTACCCTAATAATAGGGTAATGTTTTACGTAAGTACCTCGTGGTTGATAGGAAATCATCCCTGAAAAGGACACAAATCATGCCGTTCATGTGCAACATTTCCAACACGAACGTATTTTCTAAAATGTTACCTCAAATTTAAAACACTATAATTTTATAAAATTATTAAATTACAATAAAATATCTTAATTCATCCTAAAATGATATAATTTCATTTAAATATCTTGACCTTTACAGAAATGCTACTTCCAACAAAGCCCATAACCTTTATAAATAATATTTTTCAAAAGATTATCTAAAACTTTATTAAAAGAAAATTTTTAAATAAATATTCTAACCTTTTATTAAAAGGATATTTTCTCAGTAAAATACTATGGATTTCCGAAATGATAAATATTCCAAATATCATGGTTTTCTTATAAACAATAAATATAATTAAACACTATTATCATTTATTAACTAAGCGTTCTATATGATGATAAGAAGCACTTTACAAAGTTTAAAAGATAACAAGATAAAATGAGTGGTTGTGGAAGGCCGGGTTAAATGAGATCAACTTTTTAAATACAAATTTACGACATACATGACACAAGATACGGTTAGGATTAGAATACGCGGACCTAAGTATGGAATACTTATATATGAGGATCCCTGTAGGCAGGGTGAACAGTCCAATGTGTGGATGACTACTAACCCGATATTTGGGCGAATACTAACTCTACTTGGGATGAATGGTCCAATGTGTGGACGACTACTAACCCGATATTCGGATGAATACTAACCCTATTTGAGGGCGAATGATCCAATATGTGGATGACATACAATGTGGAAATTCCATGCCTAAATGTATACGCACTAACTTTAATTTGTTAAAACCTTTACACTGAATAGCGGGGATGAGTAGTTTGATTAGGTAAGGAGATGTAGAACTCGGATTCCCCTTATTACTTGATCATGATCCCGGAAAGTGAACGGTACATTTCACTTCCTCAGTTGTTGTTCCGTGTCCACAATGGAATAATCGCGAGTATCCGGACCCTTATTTAACAAACTAATACGAACTTTTACCTTCACTTATACTTCCTACCACATACCTTCATACAACATACTACATACTCATGTTCACATACACCCCCATCAACATGTCTTAATTTTGTACATTTCATACCTTTACACCCTTTTACTTCATGTCGGCATGCATACATCATACTCTTATATACACATGTTCGTTTCTATGTTCTTACTTCCTTATGAGGCAATCATACCCGAGTATAACTCGCTGATGAACTTTCCTTTTTCCTCTTTTTTTGGAATGTCCGTTAGATGAGAATGAGTTTTATGATGAGGATCTAGGTATGAAGCCAACTAACGAAGATTATGCAGACTTGACGTCGGAGGATTAACTAGTTTTCTTTGTTGTCCACCTGTTTAAGGCTTTGCTTCTTTTTGATGTAATTAAACTATTTAGTTTACTTTACTCTTTCTCTTAGAATGTAATAAAGTTTGGTTAATGGAAATAAATGCCTTTCTCTTTTATTGTTTTATTTTGATACACACCCTGCATACTATAGATATTGTTACGCTTAACGTAACTGTATTGAATAGACCACCTTCACTACAGTTAGGTTGCGGACCGTGCCATGTCACTCTTCACCTTCTTTTGGGAAGTAGGGCATGACACAATCATTAGTATTTGTGTAAGTGTTCTATAATTGTGTTCATAGCAGAATGGAATTCAATCCCTATCCACAACATATATATCTATACTAATCACTCCCACAGATATAGGGAAGTCATACTCAATCGAATCAACATCTACATGGATATACGTAATATAGCAGTCCTACCGTGTCATAGCAGTACCAATAAGGTGTAGTGTAACATACGCGTCTGTGCTCGTGGAACATAATACTCATTGGTAGTTGTGCAGTCTTCTATCAGTGTGTTCGTATAAGAAGAATAACGCAATTAACATATATAACCGGTAATCGTATTGCGAGCATATAAAGATAATCTAATCGTATCGCGTATAATTATTAAACGTAACTAATTATTATGAGCTATACTATTACCATTGAAAATGGAACGAAACGTTATTTGTAAATAAAGAAGCTGCAGTATATTTAAATAGATATCCGTTTTGGAAATAACTGCGCATTCTTGCCATTTATCATTTAAAAGTGAAAACGAATTTTTGGTTTTAAAAGAGTATAGCTCAAACAATCATAATGTCCTAAGTCGGGATATCGCAGGACTCCGCGAGTCTAAAAGAATCTCGTCCGTATTCGACACACTATCCTTGTCATCACAAGTACGGTATGATTCCTCGTACAATATCCACCCAATGTCACATCCATATCTTACGGATCTATAGTCGCGTACGTATGTCACAATAACCATATATCTAAATATATCCATATGTATAACCTACTAGATAAAAAAAATAAACACCAATATAGTTAAGCTAAGTTATCTTCATAACACTAAAATCTAAATAGATAGCATCACTATCCTAATTAATTGGTTGTGGGGGTGCTATACGCCATCCACCCGACTACCCCTGTAGATATAAATCTGCTCACCAACATATCGCACCAGTTGAAATCCACGATCGCTTTGCCCGTCTTTGTTGTCTCGGAAATCTCCTCGATCGTTCCGACAATCGTAATCATGATATAATGATGTAAATATCAAATCAAAAGTGATACAACGAGTTAAGCGCGCATAAGTTAGAAGCTATAGCTCACTTACTCCAAATACGACCAAATAACCCGACATCAACGTACAAACGTCGAACAATTCAGTCAAGTATAGAAATACGAAAAACCAAGTTTTAAATATTGGAAATATTGCCAAAACCACACTAAAACACTCCCAAGTTTCTCTATATATAATCTGGGACAAAACAAACAATATAGTATCCTTAATTACTACCAAATGGAGCTACAGAACAAAAATCAAAACCCAAATCAACTGGAAAACCGCCGATAGCGGGGTTCGGGGAAAAACTAGCGGTTTTTGTAAGGAGTTAGGGGCGTGTGCTTATAAGGTAGTCTCCTACTAGTCTCACCATATCACAGTATTGTTAGTTTTTCTTATACATAAATCTATTAGTTCCATATTCAATTTGATCATCATAAATATCACAAAAATCCTATTTTCTGATATTTGAACTAGGAAACTGATATTCAACAAAATGAAACTTATAAGAAAGAGGCTATTTACCTACAGGGAATGTGCACAAGAAAATTCCAGCTCAAGAAGTGTATGGTTGAGACTCCTAGAGGTTGGAGTGGTTCTAACTTGATGATATGAACAATATTCATGAAGGCACTATCAAGTTTCCTTTTGGTTTGATGAACAACAATCAACTAAGGTGGTGGAGCTTGAAAAGGAAATGTTTTGTACAGTTTGAGAATTGAGAGATTATCATAAGTGTTTGATATAATGGAAGGAGAAGTTGTAAAGATTTGGTGTAGAGAAAGGAGGTAGAGTGGGGTAAGTGTTTGTGTTAGTGTGGTGAGCATGAGGGTTTATTCCTAGCCTAAGATATACCACCATCTTTAAAACAAATAAAAACCCTTCTATAAATATTTATCATAACACTTAAATACCACATCTTTCACCAAATCTCATATCATGTTTAAAAATAAAACACTTATCATTTTACATGATATCACATAAATCTTTTTTTTTTCCAAAATAGTTACATTTTTACGAATACCAATCCGAAATCAAAAATATATACACAATATTATTTCGTAAACTCATAATGTCCTTATTAAAATTATAAATTAATATTTATAATTTTCCAAAATATTACAGCGCACCCGCTAAAACGCGCACCTAGTAAGAGGAGCACCTGATAAGCGCGCACCTGCCCAGACGTGCACCTAACAAGTAGTGCGCCTAGCAAGGGACACACATAACAAGTGCGCATCTGTCGAGACGCGTACCTGCCGAGACACGCACCTAGCAAGGGGTGAGAGAGTGAAGGGGGCCAAAGGGTCCCGAATAGGCCAAAAGGTCCAGTAAGATGCGCAATTAAGAAAGTGTGCATCTGAGCCGGTGTGCACTTGGCTTGATATGCACCCAACGGGGTGCGCACCTGTAACGACTCTGAATTTACTGTACTGAATTTTTCCATTTTAATGTACAGAAATGAGTTTTACAGCCTGAGTTTGAGTTATAAGTTACTTTTGTTAAATAACAGCAAGAAAATTGTAGCTCACTAGTAAAGTCTTTGCACTACTGCGACGTAGCCCTTATGTTCGAATCCCATCAGACATAATTTTTTTCTGAATTTTTTTTTAATTTTTTGGAAACCCAAAAGATTGCATGTGCAATACACGGGAAATGAAAAGTTAGAAAAATCAAACATGTGGAAAATAGTTTAAACAGAGGATTAATCAAGTGGCACGAATCTCGAGGCAAATGCCTCGAGATAGACCGGCCAAAAGCTCCATATAGCTGGCGGGGACGGGTGAGATGAAGCCATCAAAGCCCGGGCTCTGCACACTTGTCTCTTCACCTACCCGTAACTCCTCTGCACTGTTTGATTTCCCTGCAATCAAACAGAGACCTTTCAATTCATAATTTATCACAATTTTAATGCTTTTAATTCATAATTTTAATTCCTAAACCCTAATTCTCCACTATAAATACCCCCTGCCTTGGCTCAGCACCATTCTAAAAATTCAAGACAAATCTCTCTAAAAAGTTCCTAGTGCAAGTGAAGTAAAAAAGGAATTAGCAAGTAAGTTGGTTCCGGCGAAGACCGAATCCTATTCCGGAGGTCCAGCGACGCCACTAATCTCATCCACTCTTCTTCAACCACTCTTTAAGTTTTTTAAACCGTATGTCCCTTCCAAATCTCCTCCTTTCTATTGAAATTCCCTTCAAGTTTTATATCGGTAAAAGTGGAGTTAATACCGATATCTTCTTTTCTAAAACATATAACTCTCTTTTCCTTTACAATTAAGTCAGTCTAATTTTACATCACTTGTAACTTTAAACCCTAATATTTAGAATCAAATTTATCAAAATTCTCATGTGAAACAACAATAGTAGAACTTTTTCACTAAACTATTTTGAACTTTATAAACACCTCTTTTATTAATTTCTTAACAATACCTTAGGAAAAACTTCACGGGGTAACGACCTACCCCACACGCATACTTGATTTCATAGCATGATACTCATTGTATAAATATTTGTTACGAAGAAAACTTTACAATAAAATACTACCTACTTTAAAAACCGGATTTCTTTTAAAGAGGTATTTTCTATACTTTGCGATTACGCATCTACAACCCTCTTTAGGGGAGTCTTTAATGGATGGTACAGATTATCGCACATTCTTGGGCTAGTAGAACGATACACAGACCTTCTCACGGAGCATTCGATCTCTAAAGGATTTAAATACGATTTTTAAGAAATACAATTTTTTTAAATAAAATAAAATTATTTTTTTAAAATTAAAATTATATAAAATTATAAAACCCTATTTTAAAAATATAATAAATCTATATTTTTTTCAAAATTGAAAAGATTAACAAATGACAATAAAATACCATCAAGATACCAAAAAGCAAGTTTTTCAATAAAATACAATGAACTTTCCAAGCTAAGTATTTATCACTAAAATACCCCAATACTTAAAATCCATGCTCATGAAAACCCTAAATAATACTAATCACCCTCGAGGTTTATTTTTGTAACTATATTAAAATATTTTTCATAAAACCCCCTCAGGATATATAAAACAATATTTAAGGACTTTAGTAAATATAGGTTTAAGTTGGATCAATTTTCTTGATCCCCAGGGAGCCGGAGAAAGTGAATACTTGCCTATTTAAGGTAGACAATTTAACAGAGTTATCAATGGTAATTGTCTTGGAAAAAGACACAAATTCTGCCGTCCATGTGCAGCAGTTACCGATAACTCCCGAACCTAATATAAGAGTTAAATCTGTTTACAAAAGTCTGACTCAGTCTGAGTCTAATTCAAACCCGAATCCACAATCAAATCCGAATACTTGATCATGAACATGAATACTTGAATCCAAACATCGATATCAAACATGTATATTTGACTTGACTTGACCGAACCATGGTTATAATTTGACTTGACTACTTAAATACTTGATTACATCCTGAACATTTTGTATTCATGGTTTCGGCAAGTCTGATAATTATAATCTATACAACACATTACGCGGGGGTAAAGGGGTAAATTGGTATGAAATGTATATCGTGGCACGAGAGGTCGCTTAAAAGACATCTACATGAATTCTCGTGCCGTTGTCCCGTGGGTTATGACGGGGTCGTGTACTAGTCCACGGGGTAAGATGGACTCCTCTCGTATACATGAATAGCTTTTGTATTAAATTACAAACAACCACGTTAGAATAACAACCATATACCAGTAATCAATCATTAACAATTCATTTCATATACTGCCTTCTCTTTCTTCTTTTGGGACTTACCGAGCGCTGCTTCGCTGACGACATTTCTTTCTATTTCTTTCTTTGAAATGTTCGTCAGAAAGTCAGGACTCTCAGGAGATCAAGCCTAACCAGGAAGACTTAGACCAGCTTGCGGCACAGCCTGATTTCTAGTCACTTGTACTTACTTTCTTGTATGCCATTGTCTAGGCACTGCTTATTATCATTGTATCTTTTCATTATTAAACAGTTGTATGTAAAGATGAATATAAATAAAATTGTTGTTTTATTTTAATACTCTTATCATTCTTGTACATTGTATATATTGCTTAATTACGCTTAACGTATTTATTTCTCAGTAAATACGTTGCGGTCTGCCACGTCACCGTTTCTATCTACTGGGAAGCGGGACGTGACAACACCTAACCAAATAGGCACCTAGCACGGTGCGTACTTAGCACAGTGCAAGTAGGGTCGAAACCCAATGGAGTAACAGTCCAAAAACGCTAAGATTTTGACTTTTGAAGATCAAAAGAGTCTCTTTTTCCCTTTTTTGAGGCCTCCTGACGTACACACTTTAAAAAAAAGAAGGAAGGAGCAAAAGACTTGCGTACTAAAAATCGGCTCAAAACTCAAGATTTTGTTTTTGGGGAATCAAGATACATATTAAGATCGGTTATCAAATCATCATGAGAGGACCTTTTATAAACTAATATCTTTTACATTTAGCCACATGGCTTGTACAAAATTGGTTTTTGCCTATTTAATTTTTTAAAAAAAAAACAAAAATTACATTTAATAATATCCTTTTCTTCTTCTAATTTGGTCGGTCCCTCTTCATGCTTGGGTTTGGACTCGAGCCCACTTGTCCCAATCTTGGGCTTGGGCCCGCTTGGATTTTTTGTTTTGATTTTGGTTTTGATTTTGAACTTTAATTTGATTTTTGATTTTGACAATTTGGTGTAATTTTCGACCCTAACAACCCAGCAACAATCGCAATTCAAATCAGAAAAAAGCCCCAATTTACATCTAAAAGCCCTAAAAATATCCCGCAGAAAATAACAAACCCTATACTAATTAAAATAATTAATTTGTCTTATGAGATCGATTAACGAATCAAGAGAATGTTAAGAAAAATCACAGTTCAAATCACATCAAATTGTTTGATTTCGATATCTAACACTTAAACCGCTGAAATTGTGCTGAAGTTGTTAGGGCAGTGGCGCCTTTTATTAAATAGGAACCGCTATTTAAACTAGCGGTTAAATATGAACCGTTCGATTTTAACCGCTGGTTAAAATAGCTGTTAAAATTAACGGCACAGATTTGTAAGATATATCAATCTATCCAACGCTGCATAATATTTCATTCAGAAATAAAGAAAAATAATACAAGTGGGTTGGCCATGGAATGGAAATTATGGCTAATCTTCATATTTTCATAAATATGATCATCGGATGTTTAATTCCAAGGAATTTTGCATTAACGTGCTTGGTATATTATAATCATTTCCGGTAATATATGTATGTGCAACCGGTGGACGGACGATGGACGGGCGGAGGGTGACCGGCGCCGGCCACCCTGTGAGCTGTAGACCAGCGCGGGGCAGGCAACAGGCGGTGGGGCCGGTGGGCGGGCGACCAGTGGAGGGCGATGGGAGAGCAGACGGTTACAGATGGACGGTCGACCGGCTGGTGATAAGCTGTCATGGCACATTTTGTGTTAGATACGAATGTATTTTAAAGACGGGCATAATTTTTCATACCTCCTACAGCGCGTACCTAAGGGGTAATTTTTATCAATGCAGTCAGCTTTCCAGGACTTTCAAGGAGCACAAACGAACTTTAAAGATGACATGAAACCTCGATGGATTGGCAATGATTTATTTTTTGAGGGAAATACTCTACGATTTATTTTTATGAAAATAGCATTTTCCTATTTGGATAAGCTTAATTTTAAATTATTATTTGCCATAATCACTTATAAGTGATTATTTCTGGAAAAATGAAATAATCATTTATAAGTGATTATGGTAAAATAAGTTGTTTTGGTGTTTGGATGATTTTGTATGAAAATTAATTATAGGTAGATTGTGTGTTTGGATGAAAAGATAGATAAATGATTATTGAGCGTAAAATGACCAAAAAGACGTATCATTAAATGTCATCTTAAATTTTGGATGAAAAAATAAGGGATATTATGATATATTACTTGGTCTACCCTCTTAAAAAATAATCACTTATGAAATAAGTTAGGAATCCTAGTTTATTTTTAAGAGGGTATCTAGCCTATTTTTAAGCTGAAATACGGAACCCGAGACAATAAGCTAAACCAACAAAATGCATCCAAACCGTTCTTAATTCTCGAAACCCGCGTTGATGGGAATATTAACCACTTGGTGACCCAAAAAAATTTGCATCCGAACAGGGCCGAAGAGCATTTTCTCAAGTTGTCTTGTCCATGGTGTTTTATAAAAATTTAAATTTATCCTTGAAAATTATTACGTGCTAAATCTCACCCTTAATGTGCTAGAAAAGGACATGAGTGTAGGAAATACGAACATGTACGTCTACGAAATTTTGGTGGGATGTGGTTATCATGAGGAATGAATTAGGTAACCAGGGACCATCATCTTGAAACGGCAACTAGCTTTGTTTTCTTAATGAATTTGAATCTATATGACAGAATTTCACTTATCTGCTTTGATGTAACGATAAGAAATTTTTTCCATAGGCACTGGGTTTTATTTTATTTGTTGATGATGTGAAATTTTCTTTTTCAGGTTTAATTGTTCAATTAATGACATATCACAATTGTATGATGCGATACTACACATGGCATGTTGCCCGCTTACCCGAGCCGGCAAAAAAGAATGGTCTCAATCTTAATTAGTTTAAACAAACATGCACGCGAAAAAACATCATGGCAGCCTTTTGAGATTTTTTTAGTTGCATTAGGTTCCATACATTATTTTTGCATCTGTTTCTAGGCTCTTAAATAGTCTCTATACTAGGATGTACTCCATACAAAAAATTCAACTTGTGTAAAAGGATCCAAACAATCAAAAAGCCTGACATATATATATATATATATATATATATATATATATATATATATATATATATAATTTTAAAGCTGGCCTATTCTTGGAGCAAGAGCATGCCATGAACTCTCACACACACCTCCTTCACAAAAAGAATAATATTTTTGCTGGCTGATGTAGATAATAATAATTTTATTATTGTCACAACTGGGAAAAAAAAAAGAACACGTGGAATTTTCTCAAAAAAAATAAATAAATATGAAAGATTCCACCTTAGCATCCCTCTCCGACCCCCTAAGGAAAGGAAAATGAAAGCTCACACATGTACTCCGTTTTTTATTATTTCTATATGGTCTATAGTTTTCTCTATTATTCTAATCCGTGCTTTCTTTGTGGTTTAACATTTTATTATTTACATAACGGTGGTGTGTGTACATATAATACGGTATTTTAGCGAAAACAGGAGTCCAAATAAAATTTGCTACATTTTTACGTGCATGACATGTGCTATAATATAGTCCAACACTACGTAGTCTAAAGGCCCAAAACTGGTGGTATGAATCTTATCCAGCCCTGCGCTGAAGGCTCTCGTTGAAGCTACATCAATAGCAAACCCTCTCCAAAACCCTAACCCCAACCTATTTTCTTTCTTTCTTTCTTTGATTTTTCCATATATTTCTATCACTGCTCCAAGTTCATGGCATTATTCCATTTGATGATTTCATGTATGAAATGGGCAGCTAGATCCACAGCGCTGTAAGCTATTTACCCATCTTCAATTTTTTTGGGCTCTTTTATACCCCGCTTTAATCTCCCTGATTGAAGTTATATTCGTTTTAGGAAGTAGGAATGCTCAGAAAATGCATTGGCATTTGGTCATATACGTTATGAGCATCTTCAAAACTTCTGGGCATTAACATTATAGCCACAAATCACAAAAGGGCACTAGATGAAGTTGAGACCAGTTTCGAACCAGGTCCTGATTGTTAGAATATAAAATATATTCCCGCAACCCTCGTCACCTCATCTCAACTTTGGAGCTTTAGTGCAGTGGAAAGAACATTTAATATGGTATCGGAACAACCCAAGTTCGTTTGCCACCGGATGCTATTTAATTGCGGTTAAAAAATAAGCCTAGGTCTTGGCTCAAAGGGCCTTAACCTGTGGATGCGTGTTAGAATATAAAATACATTCTTTCAACTCTCATCACAACTTTGGAGTTTTGGTGAGTGGAAGAGACATTTAACACTGTATGTTGTAGACATTATTATTGTTAGAACTGCCTTTGGTCTTGATGCCCGAAGTGATTCTTTGTAATTGATGTGTTTTGATATATGCATCGAGTTAAGCTTTTTTCCCCCTATATTGGCTTGAGGGTTGAGCTGGATCCTTCTGCACAACGTGTCCTATAACTCTCAAGTTAGCTCCAACTCAAAGAAGTTCCTAGGAGAATGATCTTGTGAATTGGTTTAATAGTTTAAGGTAAATTATTTCGGACCTAAAGATCGGATCCTTATTTATAGGCGTAAGATTAGAGCTGTCGATCGACATGGTGCTATGCTGGCGAGGTCATATGACTTCAACCAAGGCTACCACGCCTTTCATTTGCGGGATATTGTGAATATGGCCGTGATCGACCTATTTTCCAAATCATAAATTATATTATAATTACCATTAATGACAAAACTGTAAAGATTAAGTGTAAGACGAGACTGTGGCAAAGCAATCCTCTTGCGCCTTTTATGTTTGCACTGGTTGTCGATGGACTTAGATAGAGTGTTTAGTTTTGGGGGCCTTTGGCATATGTGCCGTGTGCAAGACCCGTTCTATGTCACAGCCCACGTCAATCATCTTATTGCCCCTGCACTGGTCATAAGCTTGCACTACCAAAGCTCGGCTTCGAAAGAATGAAGCTAAAGAGAGGAGTGATGCAGTGATTAATCCACAATTTGGTGATGAATTGCAAGACGTTTCCAATTATTTTTCGTTAAAATAAAAGTTTTCCAATCATATACTTTGTTCTGCCTACAAAGCCAAGGATTTCCAAATTCGGACTTTCATATTCTCTTGCAATGCATTCGCTAGTTTTGACCGTGTTGAACACCATAGATTCATACCACAGAGATTGTTATGTCATGATGCAGATACAAAATTAGCAAGTGAAACATATAAAAAAAAACATGCATGCAAAATGAAAATTTGGAATTTAAGTCCCTGAAAAATTGTAAATTTGAATAGCCTTACAAGGACATACATCGCAACTACTAGTTGCATGGGTTACCAGCTTTTGCTTATAATTAGACAATATTGACACATTCTTTTTTATTTTTTCCGTTTTCGAGAAAAATTGCCACATTAATTCTTTTTGCCTGAACAAATTGTCATCTTCTTTTAATCTACAAGTAGAAAATAGAGAAGCCGAGATTCCAAATGATCAAATTCAAACTCGAAAAGGATCTTTCTGATCCTCAAAGAACTAGGGGCAAAGAGACCCGCTTGTTTGGCCAAATTAGAGAAGGAGCGCTGTACTTGCTCTCTTCACCTTGACTGGGTCTTAATTCCCTCCCCCCCACCCCCCCCCCCCCCACCCCAAATTTTTTTTTGTGGTTTTCCATTTTTCTCTCCCTCAAATTTCTCTCCTTCAAACCATCTCCTTTAAGAAAACATCTCCTTCTCTTTTCTACCTTTCTCATTTCTTGGAAGCCGTTCCTCATTCAATCAATTATGGTAAGTTCATTTCCTGCGCATCTACTCTCAATTCTTGTAGACAAGTGATCTTTTATTCATGTGTAGTGGTTCTAATGCACGCAAAATTCTACTATCAGTGGGTTTTTTACCATATACTAATGACACTGCTTTTATTTTGCACTTGCCAACGATTCTATAATATAGTAATAATGGTAACCTAATGGTCGCAACATATCTCAATTATCATTTGAATAAAAAAAATTAACATACCTCAGTTTTCATAAATATTTATAATTACTTATTTTGCAATTATAGATTGTGCAACTATATTTCATTTTTTATAGTTTTAAAAAAAACTTCTGGTAGATTTCTCTTTCTAGAACTTTCGATACAAAACGTGTAACTGTTTCGTTCAAAGAAGTAAGTTTGGCATTCCGAATAACAATTACAGCATGGGCATGTTTCTGGTGCTTACAAGTTTATAGCATAGATTTTTAATGCTCTCATCCGTCAATTACGGCATGGACATTTTCTTGTGTGATAGTGAAATTAGTTGTTCAAGTATATGGAAATTACGCAATAATATCTTAGTCTTTGAAATGATTGTATGTTCCATCACCTATAGTATCTCGTTCCATCTCAACATTCGAAGAAGCCTACCTGATCTATCTTACCTCGTTCCATATCTGAAAGCGTACACCTGTTTTTATTATATGGACTCTTATGTTTCGCGTTTTCAGTAACTTTAATACGTTCCTGAATGTGTATCATGTTGTTTAGGCGAATTCGGCATCTGGGATCGCAGTGGACGATGAGTGTAAGCTAAAGTTCTTAGATCTGAAAGCGAAGAGAAGCTTCAGGTTCATAGTGTTCAAGATCGATGAGGCAGCACAGAGGGTCATGGTGGATAGGGTGGGCCAGCCGGGGGAGACCTACGACGATTTCGCTGCATGCATGCCGGTAAATGAGTGTCGGTATGCAGTCTTTGATTTCGACTTTGTCACAGTTGAGAACTGCCAGAAGAGCAAAATCATCTTTGTAGCTTGGTAAGTAATTGTTTACATAAATGTGTTTTCAAACTTTTTGCTCATCTCGCTTGTAGGGTTTGCTCCCCGGTTTCTTTTGTTGTGTTTCATTTTCTTTTATCTTAAGATGTGTAAAACTCCTTTATAGCTTAAATAAACATCCGGTAAAGATTTAGCTATTGATATTGATCAGTTTATGTGTGCAGGGCCCCAGATATATCGAGGGTGAGGAGTAAGATGGTGTACGCCAGTTCCAAGGATAGGTTTAAAAGAGAGCTTGATGGAATACAAGTCGAGTTGCAGGCAACTGACCCAAGCGAGATGAGCATGGACATCGTGAAAGAGCGAGCCATATCATGAAAAATGAAGAATAAAACAATGTTTGCATGGATTAGTACTTCATTGATAAATTTGGTTGTATTTTATCCTATGGAAGGATTAGGATAGCTATGTTTCACTTTGATCAAGATAATGTGATTGGTTCAGACCAAATGTATTCAATTTTTTTCTTAATTTCTTTCATTTCTTGGTTTTTTGAGATGTGCCTCTTCTTTTCCACTTCTGTTTAGACAATGAAGAATCATGTATTGGAATTGGGTTCACCAAACAGCTTGTATTAATGTAAAGTTAACAATATGTCATGTTTATTAGTTTTCTTGTTGATCCGTATCGGTATTGTCTTGTTTCATCATTAGCCAGGGTTAGTCTCCTCTCGCTTTTCTATTGGTTGCATGGCTTCAACTTGTCAATTTGTGGCCCTAATGAGTTATGATACTGAATGTTCACAACTTGCATATTTCGCTATTATCTTATTATCTTTGAACAAAAGTTGCATTTCTGGCCTTTTACCATATACCCATTGACAGGTCGCATGTGCGATCCTTATCACATCATGTATGTACAGGTCGTCGTGCCATCATTTCATCATCTGAGTAAGTGTTTTCCCCCCTTGATTTCGATGAGAGAGGTCTACTCGATTATCTGTTATTCAATATGTTTCCAACAAAGAACGAACATCTATTAATGAATTTAGGTGCGTTAGCACCGTTTCTTTCTCACACACACACAAAAGGATCGTGATAAAATGGCATGACTATCTGTTTGGGCCTTTCTTGTTCAGGTATTTTCTTACATTCAAACATATAGAATTAGCTATTATTTTTTGTTCTAGCACGGACATATCGTCTGCCATAATATGCATCCAGAAATTAATGTAATATCGTACTCTATCCGGCTGCAAGAATCAATGGCATGTCAATATTCTTTAACTGATAATTAGTATATAGTTGATAGAACTACTGGCAATTATCGTGTACACGCTCTACTTCTATGGCATATTGAAACATTATCGAGATTTGCAGCCGTCGCCGGTAAAAAAAAAAGATATACTTTTATTCAGAAGTATTTTTGTGTGATACATTGCATGTACGATCATTCCACCCTTCACAAAACATTGACATGCACAAGCACACGTACACGCACACATTTAACACCAGTAAAATAGTAAGAACCAATAACAGTTTGTGACTAGAAAATTGGAAATATGCTCTCTCTTAACATAAAATTGAAGCCAAAAAGAAAAATGAAAATGACAGGAAATTTCAATGAAGTAAGAAAAAAGAATATGTTTCTTAGATGGCACGCGATTTTACAATATCCATGCTCATTTCACTTGGATCAGTTGCTTGTAACTCTACTTGAAATCCATCAAGCTCTCTTTTGATTCTGTCTTTAGAACTAGCATACAGCATCTTGCTTCTCACCCTTGATGTATCTGGGGACCTACAGAGCATCGCAATTTTTCTAACGTGAGCTTTTCTTTAGATATATTGTTTATATATTTCATTAGTACAAAAATGCTAACGAAATTACCAGGCAATGAAAAAGATCTTGCTCTTTTGGCAATTCTCCTTTGTTACAAAATCAAAATCATAAACTGCATATCGGCACTCGTCAGCAGGCATGCATGCGAGGAAATCGTCGTAGCTCTGACTCGGCTCCCCAAACTTATCCACTGTCACCCTCTGTGCTTTCTCGTCAATCTTGAACACGATGAACCGGAAGTTCCTCTTCGCCTTCAGCTCCATGAATTTCAGCTTGCATTCGTCGTCCACGGCCATCCCGGACGCGGCGTTCGCCTTGAGAAAACAGCATGATTTTTAGTTATATTAGAGTAAATTTGCATAGAACCACAAGTGTTAAAGGGAGAGAACTTACCATGGTTGATTGTTAATATGAATGACAATTAGGAAAAAAAAAGAAAAAAACAAGATGCAATGTGAGAGAGATGATGTTGTTGAGAAAAATGTGGAAAATTTGAGAGAATTTGAAGGAGAGAAAAGAGGGAGGGAGCGACAACAATTGATGGAAGGCCACAAACTAGTTTGATGTACCCACGTTTTGTTCATGTAATTTGTGTGCGCTGTTATTAGAGCTTTCACAGTTCCGGTTCGATTCTGGTTCCACTGGAACGGGAAACCGAACTGTTAAAGGAACGGTTTCTCAAATTGGAACCGGAACCTTGCTTGGTTTGACCAGTTCCTCTTCCGGTTCCATCATAATTTTTGGATCCATCGGATCCACGGTTCCGATTCCGGTTTGACAAGAACCAGAAACGGACCATTCACCATCGGTTCGGTCAAGTCCCATACGGTTCCGGTGTGGTTTGAATTTATTTACAAACTTGCTCAAGCCCAATAAGTTGACTTAATTTTGTATGATCTCATATTCTTATTAAAAAAGAATGGATATGGTATGGAAAATGAGTGGCTGTATTGAATAAACAACAGTAAAATTAATGAAGACTGAGTCCAAATCTTTTCTCACTTGTGCATGTCTATGAGCCAAGTCGGATTCAGGTTGATTTCGTGGATCCAAACCTAATTATTGGCTTTTTAGACTTGAGGGCCCCGCCCTAAAGGACCCCATCGAGCTGGCGGTTCAAGGGCCCCAAGCCGAACGGACCCCATAAGGGGTTCGGGTTCCTTAAAGGGCAAGTAAGGCCAAAACCTATTAGGGTTCGGGCCCAACCGGTCCATGCATTACCCCGTTGGGGTTTAACAATATAGAAGATTGTTGTTGTTAGGTTCTTTAGTGTTTCCATTGTCTCCTTCGGTATTTTTAGCAACCACATCGATAAGGAAACTCTCCAAGTAACATAGTAATTTTTTTCGCGCGATCTCAGGAAGAGAGGGACTCGAGACTGATCGGAAGCTAATCGATTAAGGAGATTTTCGACCATGCTAAGATATGGTAGATTATAATGTTCGTGTAGACCGCTAGTTATATTATTTGCTTCCGCTTCTTTTAGTATCTTCGCATGGATTCGTATCCGTGTGATGCATCCTGTAACGATTCTGAAATCTCTGTACGGAAATTATTCTGCTAATATACAAACAAAAATGAGTTTTACTGCCTTAATTTGAGTTATAAGTCACTTTTGCTAAATAAAAGCAAGAAACAACTTGTAGCTCATTGGTAAATCCCATGCACTGCTGTGACGTAGGCCCTATGTTTGATTCCCATTAGACACAATCATTTTTCTTTTTAACTTTTTGGAAGCCCAAAAGATTGCACGTGCAATACACGGGGAAATGAAAAGTTCAGAAAAATAAAACATATGGAAAATGGTGTAAACACAGAGAAATCCATGTGGCATGAATCTCGAGATCCAACACCCAAAATCGACCGGCGGATTTGCCACTTGGGCCGGCGGGGACAGTCAGGATGGAGCCAAATTGCTCCGTGCTTTGCACACTCGTCTTTTCAACTCCTCTGCACGGTTTGATTTCCCTGCAATCAAACAGAGACCCTTTATTTCATAATTTAACACCATTTTAAAGCTTTTTAATCCACATTTTTAATTCGCAAACCCTAATTCTCCACTATAAATACCATCTCATAACTCTTCAACATTCTGAAAATTCTAACCAAAACTCTCTAAAAATTTTTTAAGTGTAAGTGGAGTAAAGTGGAGTTAGCGAGCAAGCTTCTTCCGTCGAAAATCGAAACCGATTCCGGAGCTCCCGCGACACCACGAAAGCTCCCTCCTCTTCTTTAACCTCTTCTTGACATTTCCAAACGGTAAGTCCCTCCTAAACTCTCTTTGTTTTCATTGAAATCCAACTTTAAAACTTATATCGGTAAGTGGAGTTGCTATCGATATTTTTTTCCAAAACCCTTGAAACTCCTTCTCGTTTATACTTTGTTCAACCTAATTTTTACACAATACTTGAAACCCTAAATACCAAAGTTTAGAATCAAGTTTAAATCAAGAATCTCATGTAAAACAACTATATTTGAACTTTTACATTAAAATACCTTGAACTTTGTTATCACATTTTTTCGACAAAATTGCTTAACAATATCTTTAGGAAAACTTCACGGAGTAACGACCTATCCCACACGCACATTTGGTTTCATAGCACGATACCTAGTTGTATGTGTTTTTGGTTCGACAATAGTATTTACAATAAAATACCACATAATTTTAAAACCGGATTTCTTTTAAAGCGGTATTTCGTTTTCTTTACGATTATGGATCCACAGCTCTCTTTAGGGGACCCGCTAATGGATGGTGCAAATTATCGCACATCCTTGAACTAGTAGAGCGAGATGCAGACCTCTTCACGGAGTATTCGATCTCGAAAGGATTTAAATACGTTTGTAAGAAATACAAATTTTTCTAAATAAAATAAAATTAATTTTAGACAAATTATATAAAATTATAAATCCATATTTTCAAAACATAATAAATCTATATTTTTTCTAAAAATGAAAGATTAACAAATGACAATAAAATACCATCAAGATGCCAAAAATGACAAGTTTTCAATAAAATACCATGAACTTTCCAAGCTAAGTAATTATTACTAAAATACCCAATACTTAAAATCCATGCTCATGAAAACCCTAAGTAATACTAATCACTCTCGAGCTTTACTTTTAAACTATATTAAAAATAATTTTCATAAAACCCCTTCGAGTATATATAAACACTATTTTAATGATTCTAGTAAATATGGGTTTAAGCGGGATCAATTCTCTTGAGCCTCAGGGAGCCGGAGAAAGTGAGAGCTTGCCTATTTAAGGTAGACAACTTAACGGTATTATCAACGATAATTGTCTTGAAAAAAGAAACAAATGCTGTCGTCCATGTGCAGCAGTTGCTGATGACTCCCGAACCTAAGATTTCAAGAGTTAAATCAGTATAAATGTCAGACTCAGTCTGAGTCCAACTTCAAACCTGAATCCAAAATCAAACGCGAATATTTGATCATGAATTTGAACACTCGAAATCAACATCAAATTCAGACATATATACTTTAACTTGAACTTAACATGAATACCAGAACACAATGGTTGCTATTGAAAATGACTTGACTCGAACCATGAATACAGCTTGACATGAATATATGAACACTTGACATGAATACTTGATATTGACATGAATACTTGATATTGACATGAACCCAATCTTTCCACTTGATGCATTCATGGATTCGAGTAATGCCGATAATTTTATCTGTAATGTAGAATACACGGGGTGTTGGAGTAGTTCACGTGTGAATCCAACGAAATCTCAGGAGTCCCCCTAAATCATGAATCCATGACTACTAACACAAGAAAGCTATTATAAGAGCCTGTGTTTCCTTACTCCCGGATTATAGCCTGTTGAGTTTGGAATAGTTCAACACTAGGTTGAAATCCCGTTACTAACACTTGATTCGGTCTCATGGCTCTTTACCCCTGAATTACAGCATGTTGGGTTCGAAAACACTCTTACGATTGGTTGACATTCACCCTTGAACTTACGTTACATTTAGTTTACCCATGTACAGACCTTTTAGGACATTTACATTCACTTCATGTTCACTATACCTACACCACACGGCCATGCTTTACTATGCTCATGTTATTTTTCCATGATATATATAGAGAACTGCATGTTAAATAGAATGTCATGCTTACAGTAAATGACATATTTAAATAACATATCTCATAGTCCATTACTTCATATTATACATTTTCTTTATCATTATACTTTTATACTTCACACCTATTTCTTGGGGACTTACTGAGCGAAAGTTCGCTGACGGGCATTCCACCCATCTTTGTTTCTTGGAATGTTCGTCAGATACTGTAGAGACGGAGGAGGTGGACACCACCGAGGAGGAGCACGATCAAATCGCAACTCAGGCCATAAACTAGTTATTCGTATCTCAGTTTATTTATGCCACATGTTTAGGCATTTCTCTTCTTGTATTTCTTTTCAGTTGAACTCATGTATTGTAAATGCTTCAAGTTGAATGTAAATAAAGTTGTTAAAGTTTAAATCTCATGTTTATTTCTTGTCATTTTATATTGCTTACTTTACGCTTAGCATATCTATTCCGGCAAATGACCTTCTCGAAATAAATACGCCGCGGCCTCGTCACGTACCTGCTTCCATCTATTGGGAAGTGGGACGTGACATGTTTTATTGGCGGCCCATGCAGGTCAGGTCTGCATGAAGTCTTAAGCAATATAACACAAGAAATATGAAATTCAACAACTTTACATTCCTTGCAATTCAATTTCCTTTGAATCTATCGTAATATTTCTTTTCTATCTAAGGTGATGGATTCCCCGAACAACCCTAGCACCAACGTCAATAGAAGTACACCACCACAACCTACCCTTACCATTCTACCACCTACACTTACCGTAGCCGCTCCACTCACAGAATAGACGATACTTTTGGAGACCATCAAAAGCCTTCTTGAGGGTCGGCATGCTCAAAGCACGATTTTGCAGGAGCAGACTGCTCTCCTTTAACAGAGTTTCATCCGCTCTGAAGTAGAAGCACCGGAAGTGAAACAATTTTGAGCATCACACCCGAAGAACTTCTCAGGGAAAGAGAAATCGGTTAAAGCCGAGGAATAGGCTCAGAGCATAGAAGACATCCTAGCCCCAGCCCAAGTTCATGTCACACCCCACTTCCAAATAGACGGAAACGGTGACGTGGTAAGCCCGCAACGTATTTTATCACGCCCCGCTTCTTAATAGACAGAAACGGCGACGTGGCAAGTCCGCGACGTATTTATTTCGAGAAGATTATTTTCCGGAATAAATACGCTAAGCGTAAAATAAGCAATATAAAATGACAAGAAATAAATATGAGATTTAAACTTCAGCAACTTTATTTATATTCAACTTGAAGCATTTACAATACATGAGTTCAACTGAAAGAAAATACAATACAAGAAAAGAAATGTCTAAACAGTTGGCATACATAAACTGAAAAGATAGCTAGTCTAGTCCTGAGTCATGATCTGAGTGTGCTCCTCTTCGGTGGTGCCCACCTCCTCGGTCTCCACAGTACCTAACGAACATTCCAAGAAACAAAGATTGGTCGAATGCCCGTCAGTGAACTTTTGCTCGGTAAGTCCCTAAGAAATAGGTGTGAAGTATAAAGTATAATGATAAAATGTATATCAGGAATTAATGGAGTATGAGATATGTTGTTTAACATGTTTTTTGGAGTCAAAAATTACACCCCGGTTGACCAAGTCAAAGTCAAAGTCAACCCCAAGTAAGCGGGCCCAAGCCCAGGTCAAGTGGGCCCTTGCCCAAGTCGAGCCCCGCAGCCGGCCTCTCCCATGCCAAAATGAAAATCATGTAATAAATAATTTTGATATAATTTTTATGAATAAATATAAGAAAATTAGACACAAAGCCAATTTTTTGTAAAGCTCATGACTCATGTGCAAAAGAAATGAGTACATGAGGCATGAGATGGGCAAAATGTCATTTTGTAAAGCCCAAGGGGCTATGTGTAAATTTGTAAGCCTATATAAGTCAACATGTTAATGAAATGAAAAAACCATTTTTCATTCCCCTCAAAAACTAGGGTTTTTGTCTTCTTCCCCTTTCTCGAGGTTCTAAAACTTCTTCTCCTTTTCTGAATTAAATCAAGAGTTCAACTCTTCCTTTCCCAAAAATAAATAGTTTTTCACCATAAAACCCTTGAATGGGAACTCAAATCTTCCATCAAATCTCTAAAAGGGAGATTTTTAAGTCTCACCCCCCTTTTCTTCATGATCCAACCAACAGAGAGGAGGAGGAAGGAACCCATTTCCAAAAATCCCACTTTGGGAAGATCCAAAGCTCAAGAGAAGATCTAAAGCTCAAGGGAGAAGAAAGGAGTACCCTTTCATCATCTCCGAAAATATCTTGAGAGTTTAACTCCACAAAAATTATATATATATATATATATATATATATATATATATATATATATAAAATAATAAATCTTTATTTTTGGGAGTAAAACTCCCAATGCACGGGCTAAGCCCTTTCTTCCTCTTTTTCAGGAGTTTAACTCCAAAAGTCAATTGGGGGTACAACTCCCAGTATAGGGGCTAAGCCTTACGTGAGGCGCCGGCGTCCGGCGCCCGCGTGCCAAGCACGTGAGGCGCTGGCGCCCGCGTGCCAAGCACGTGAGGCGCTGGCGCCCAGCGTCCGCGTGCTAAGCACGTGAGGCGCTGGCACCCTGAGCCCAGCGCCCGCGTGCCAACCATGTGAGACGCTGGATCCGGCGCCCGCGTGCCAAGGACGAGAGGCGCCACTACCCGCGTGCCCACATGCCAAACATGTGAGGCGCTGGCATCCGGCGCCCAGCGGCCGCGTGCTGGGCACGTGAGGCACTAGCACCCACGCGTCCTTTGGACGCTATTTTCCCTTTTTTTACCGCATCCCGCAAGGGGGCTGCTAGCCCCTTGACCCCCATCCCGCTATTCGGGTAGCGGGACCCCCATAAACACTGTGAGGCCCCCGATAATATCCAAAACCCCTCAAGACACACATACGCACACTGCACATTGAGTTCCCATGACCAGTTTGACCTGTCAATTGGAGCTTCCCTCGCTTCAAAGGCGGAGGTAATTAACGGCAGCTTAGTTCGCGGCTGTCGGAGATTCGGATCCCCACAATCAATAAACCCCCGTCTATCCTAGGCAGGGAGAATCTGTAGTACGCCTGACAAACGACGCGTATTCCCATCTCAATGGGGTGACGAAAAACACCCTACAGATTCTGGCACGCCCGGTGGGACCTTTTCTCTCCTCCCATATTTCGGGTTAAAAGTTCATGCGAACTCAATCAACATACATATCGATATTTATACTAAAATAATGCTCTTTCATGCAGCATTTCAAGCAATTAAACCTCAACAATGTCTCCAAGGACCAGCTCATCTCTCGACACAGCTCCCATCTCCTACACGATGAAGATGGACGTCAGGACGATCCTCCCGACCAGCCTCGGGCGACAATGGGAGGAGCCGCTGCTACCATTTAGCTCTATTTTGTTCGTGCCAGCTAACGCCGTCCCTGGTCTTCAAGCCCCGGTGATGGATAAACTAGCTTCAAAAAGGAAAAGGCCGAATTTCATGGTCGCGAAGGCACCTCAGCCCAAGCACAAATCCGTTTCCGAACAACTCTCCATTGCTCCAGCTGGAGGCAAGTCCATCAACACCAACAAAGCAATAAAGCATCTCAGGCAAGCTCCAGCGATGCCCCTGACAACTTCTCAATCGAGTATCTTCTCTGAGCTCCCCGTCAATCGACTCACGATGGCTTTCTGGATGACGGATGCCCGTCGAGCCCTCAAAATCGAGAAGCTAAGGCAGAAAAGGCTCAGATATAGAGCTAACAAAAGTGTTAGGGCTTATGCTAGGTTGAACTTGAGGTTCCAAGAATAGGGTTATCTTGCAACAACAACTGAGTCGGCTGTAAAGCTCGCCAATTCTTTTGAACCACTGAAATTGGTCCAGAAGAATGCCGTGACTGCAAGAGTCAAGAAAACTGCGAGCCGGACAGCGCTACCCAAGGACCCAATCATGCCAACCGTCTTTAGCCGCCTATCCTTTCCAGAAGAGGAAGGGTCGTGACGACGGTTCGAAAAGTCAGCCGCCAAAGATAAAGAGACGGCTGGATATATGGTCCACATTGTTTACATGGCGGGTACACGTCCCAGCGACAACCTTCGCAGCAAGAGCAAGGATGGGGCCACCACATCTCAAATCCAATCTGATATGAATGTGGCCGCCACTTTCCAAGACCAGCCTCCTCTGGATGGTAATGAAAACCCTTCCAGTGAGGATGATAAATAGAGAGATTTCACGGTTCATGAGGAGTTGAGCTCGGACAGCAAAGAAGAGCCGACTTTCCATCCCAAGACCGCAGAGCAGCAACTTCTCCATGAACTCCAGAAGCAGCTCAGAAACAAAGACAAAGGGATGGCCAAGCTCTATTCAAAAATTGACGATTTGACAAACGTCCTCTTACAGCTCATGGCCCGACTTGCCTCTCAGCCGCCCAATCAAGCGCAGGGCTCTGTTCATGAACAGGGAAATGGTGTACCGAGGCAGTCGACGCCTATTCCTTCAAATTCAAAGGTGTTTGAGCCACATGAAAGTCGGCTGCATCCTATCTCGGGAAATGTCTTGACTACTGATGACAGCAATCCACTAACGCAAGATCAAATCAAAGTCAAAACATTGGTAGCCGAAACCGAAGCGCAAAAAGATATCAGCAGAAGTAGGAGACCATATCCTGCTTGGTATGATCTGGTAGAGTCTCCTGGCGACTATATCATCCCCAAATTTGGAAGATTTGATGGGACGGAAAATGCGAATCAGCACATCGCCTACTTTAAAGCCTCATGCAGAAATACTGGGGGCAATGATGCGCTTCTCCTCCGCCGGTTCGTTAATAGCTTTACCGATATCGCTTTCGACTGGTATGCGAGCATACCGGATGGCTCCGTTACTACTTTTATCCAAATGGAATCTCTGTTTTGACAAAGGTTCATAAGTGTCAGCGATAAGATCACCATTGTCGACCTCGTAAGGACCAAGCCAAAGAACAACGAAAGCAGCACGGATTTTATAACCCGATGGCACAATCTCTCCGTCAAATATGAACCGCCGATAGAGCAGGACTAATCTGTCAGCCTCCTAGTCGAAAATCTCAACAATTGGATGGTCCCGTTTCTATGCACCACAAGTCTCAAAACATTCCAAGAGCTGACTAGGAAAGTTCAGATGTTGGAGCGCTCAAAACAGGAATCCAACTCTGATTCCCAAAATAACGATAGGTCCTGGAGAAACCAAAAGGACGATAATCGCAAAGGCGGAAATTCCGACGATGCTGAATCTTTTAACACTTCGGCTAACCGAAATAAGCAAGGGATGAATGGGCCTAATGCCAACCGGCTTCGGAAGCCAATGTTCGGAGAGGGAGGAGAATCTCTACTAAAAGAGAAACTGGATAAGGTCTATTCCTTAAGAAGGGACAAAGTTCGTAAATTATTCAACGATGCCCTAAGAAATGGTCTATAATTGCCAGAATCAAAGAGACCGCCAGAAGCGAATAGGACCGATGACCCTAAATACTGCCCCTATCACAGAGTGATAGGTCATGCCATTGAGGACTTCTTCGTCTTCAAACATTGGGTCGAAAAGCAATACAAGGCAGGAAAGATAGAACTGTCTAAAGGCGTGTTAACAAACAGTCAAGCTGCGACCGCCAATTTCATACAAATGGAGACCGAAGTCCTTCAGGAACCTGATTCTCTCAGACATCTGCCTTTCTATAAAAAGAGCGGACCAAGGCAACAAGCTAAAAGCCAAACGAGCAATATTGCCAATAAAGAAGCAATAGACGGGTACACAACCCATACGGTCTACATGATACGGCTCAGAGAAACAAGTCCTCCTATGCCTTGTATCCATGACAATGACGTAGCTGTTGCTACCCAACATCAGCTCGGTCTAGATGACGGAAAGCCCATTTATGCAATTAAGCCAAAGGAGCCCGTGGTTCCTGCAGAATTGAGCCCAGGCTCCAACAGTGGACCACCACGTCGTTAAACTGGAAACACTCGACCACCACGTCGTTAAACTGGGAACAATCGACCTCTAAGTCGTTAAACTGAGGATGTAAAAAAATGTGTAAATAAATGAATAACCGAAATGATGGGGCGACTTGCAATAAAAATCAACGAGTAAAATAAAAATGAAAATAAACAGCCGAAATGATAGGGCAATCGCGACCTTCGCGATAAGAAAAGCTGAAATGATAGAGCAATCACAGTAAAAAAACCTCCAAATGGCGAATAATGAGTCACCCTTGGTACTATATTCCAATGCAGCGATGCAGACGCAAACCAAAATTTCAAATCTCTGAATATCCCAATGGCGAATGATGAGTCGCTCCTGGTACTATATTCCAGTGCAGCGATGTAGACGCCAACCAAAATCCATATCCCAACAGCGAATGATGAGTCGCTCCTGGTACCATATTCCAGTGCAGCGATGCAGACACCAATAAAAATCCAAATCCCCAAATGGCGAATGATGAGTCGCTCCTGGTACCATATTCCAGTGCAGCGATGCAGACGCCAACCAAAATCCATATCCTAACGGCGAATGATGAGTCGCTCCTGGTACCATATTCCAGTGCAGCGATGTAGACGCCAAACAAAATCCAAATCCCCAGACGGCGAATGATGAGTCGCTTCTGGTACCATATTCCAGTGCAGTGATGCAGACGCCAACAAAGTCCCAAAATTCTCCCAGCCCTACGGTTGGTCCCCGAACTGACTACCGTATACAATCCACGGGCTCAAATAATTCTCATCACGCCCATGCCCCACCACAATCACCAGTCACGCAGCCGGTCTCCGCCCTTGGAATTATACTCCATTTGGGAAGACCCACTCATGTGTCCTCACGATACACGAGGAGAACAAACTTACGAGATCCTCTCAACTTGTAAGAAAACACCTTCGTGGGATCCTTATGACTCAGAAAGAAAAAACTCACTTGGGAGTCCCCACGACTCCTAAGGAGAAAGTACACCTACGAGATCCTTTCGACTCGTAGGGAGAAAATGCTTTTATGGGACCCTTACGGCTCATATAATTGAAAAACCTTAGGTGATAGGGACCTAAACCTGTCTCATAAACCACCGCTCCCCAACAAGTAAAGGCAAATAATGAACTGCTCCTAGCACTTGTGCTTCAGTGTTAGCAACGCTGATGCCGACCCTAACCCCAAAATTCCAAATTTTTTATCCAAAAGACCCCTAAGTCTTTAATTTGGGAACACATGACCTCTAAGTCGTTAAACTGGGAACAGATGACCCGTAAGTCGTTAAACTGGTAACGAGGGAAATCCCCTAATGGCAAATAATGATTCGCTCCTGGTACCATATTCCAGTGTAGCGGTGCTGATGCCAAACCAAAACCAAAATCCCCAAATCCTCTCATGGCAAATGATGATTCGCTCCTGGTACCATATTCCAGTATAGCGATGCTGATGTTAACCCAAATCAAATCAAGTAAGCAAGACAAGCAACGACCTCCTTGGTGGAATCAAGCTCCGCCTCGAAAACAAATCGAATCATGACACCGCAAGAAGCGGAGCAAGTCAAATCAAGCACCGACCGTCCAAGTCGCAAAAAGAGCAGCACCGACCGTCCAAGTCGCAAAAAAGCATCAATGACCTCCCCGTCGGAATTATGCTCCGTCTTGGAATCAAGTCAACCAGTGACCTCCCCGTCGGAATTATGCTCCGTCTCGGAATCAAGTCAACCAGTGACCTCCCCATCAGAATTATGCTCCGTCTCGGAATCAAGTCAATCAACAACCTCTGCGGCGGAATCATGCTTCGTCACAGAGTGTACCCCGTGTTGAAATCATGCTTCGCCTCGGAGTACCTGCTTTTCCCGTTGGAATTATGCTTCGCCTGGGAATTAACATCTGCGTCGAAATCATGCCTCGTCTTAGAGTGTACTCCGTGTTGAAATCATGCTTCGTCTCAGAGTACCTGCTTTTCCCGTTGGAATTATGCTTCGCCTGGGAATTAACATCTGCGTCGAAATCATGCTTCGTCTTAGAGTGTACCCCGTGTTGAAATCATGCTTCGCCTCGGGGTATGTGCCTTCCCTGTCGGAATTATGCTTCGACTCGGAATCAACTTCTGCATCGGAGCTATACTTCGTTCAGAATGTCTGCCCTGTGCCGGAACTAAGCTTCGTCTCAGGATACACCTGTCCCGTGTCGGAATTATGCTCCGCTCCCCGGAATTATGCTCCGCTCTTCGGAATTATGAATCATGCTCTGCTTTTCGGAATTATGCTCCGATCCCTGGAATCATGCTCCGCTCTTCGGAATTATGCTCCGATCCCTAGAATCATGCTCCGCTCTTCGGAATTATACTCCGATTCCTGAAATCATTCTCTGCTATTCGGAATTATGCTCCGATCCCTAGAATTATGCTTACGGAATAATGCTCCGCCCCTGAAATGATGTTCCACCTCGAAGTCCAACTCCAAGATCCATCAATTTTATGCACACATCTCATATACGCGGTGTGCATTTACTGACGGTAGGCACTTTATTGGGATCAAAAATTATACCCCGGTTGACTAAGTCAAAATCAAAGTCAACCCCAAATAAGCGGCCCCAAGCCCAGATCAAGTAGGCCCATGCCCAAGTCGAGCCCCGCGACCGGCCTCTCTCATGCCAAAATGAAAATCATGTAATAAATAATTTTGATGAATAAATGTAAGAAAATTGGGCATAAAGCCAAATTTTTGTAAAGCCTATGACTCATGTGCAAAAGAAATGAGCACATGAGGTATGGGATGGGCAAAATGCTATTTTGTAAAGCCCAAGGGGCTGTGTGTAAATTTATAAGCCTATACAAGGCAACATGATAATGAAATGAAAAAAACCCTTTTTTTCGTTACCCTCAAAAACTAGGTTTTGTACCTCCTTCCCCTTTCTTAAGGTTCTAAACCTTATTCTCTTTTTCTGAATTAAATCAAGAGTTCAACTCTTCCTTTCCCAAAAATAAATAGTTTTTCACCATAAAACCCTTGAAGGGGACCTCAAATTTTCCATCAAATCTCTAAAATGGGAGAACTTTAAGTCTCACCCCCCTTTTCTTCAAGATCCAATCAATAGAGAGGAGGAGGAAGGAGACTCATCTCCAAAAATCCTATTTTGGGAAGATCCAAATCTCAAGAGAAGATCTAAGACTCAAAAGAGAAGAAAGGAGTCCCCTTTCATCATCTCCGAAAATATCTTGGGATTTTAACTCTATAAATATATATATATATATATATAATAATAATAATAATAATAATAATAATAATAAATCTTTATTTTGGGGAGTACAACTCCCAGTGCAGGGGCAAACCCCCTTTGTCCTCTTTTTCAGGAGTTTAACTCCAAAAGTCAATTGGGAGTACAACTCCCAATATAAGGGCTAATCCCCTTTTTACCGCTGGCGCCCAGCTCCCGCATGCCAAGCACGTGTGGCGCTGGCATCCAACACCCGCATTCTAAGCACGTGAGGCGCTGGCGTCCGGCGCCCAGAGCCGGCATGCTAAGCACGTGAGGCGCTGGCATCCACGCGTCCTTTGGACGCTATTTTCCCTTTTTTATATATACACATTCCACAACACTTTCTCCGTTAGAAAAAATTTCTAACGGGGTGCTGCCCCGCACCCCGCAGGGGCGCTAGCCCTCTTAACCCCCATCTTACTATCCGGGTAGCGGGACCCCCGAAAACTCTGCGAGGCCCCCGATATATCCAAAACCCCTCAAGACACACATACGCACACTGCACATTGAGTTCGCATGACCAGTTTGACCCGTCAATCGGAGGTTCTCTCGCTCCAAAGGCGAGGGGGTAATTAACGGCTGCTTAGTCCGCGACAGTCGGAGATTCAGATCTCCACAATCAATAAACCCCCGCCTACCCTAGGTAGGGGGAATCTGTAGTATGCCTGACAAGCGACGCGTACTCCCATCTTAATGGGGTGACGAAAAACACCCTACAATGTCATTCAATGTAATCATAACAATTCTATTTAACATGTAGTTCTATATCATGGCAACATATTATGAGCATAGTATAGCATGGTCGTGCAGTCTAGGTATAGTGAATATGAAGTGAATGTAAGTGTCCTAAATGGTCTTTACATGGGTAAACTAATTTAACGTAAGTTCAAAAGTGAATTCAACCAATCTTAAGAGTGTTCTCGAACGTGACAGGCTGTAATCCAGGGGTAAGGAACCACGGGCCCGAATCAAGTGTTATTAATGGGACTTCAACCCATTGTTGAAGTATTCCAAACTCAACAGGCTGTAATCTAGGAGCAAGAAAACACGGGCCCTCATGATTGCTTACTTGTGTTAGTAGACATGGATTCACGATCTAGGAGGGCTCCTGAGATTTCGTTGGATTCACACATGAACTACCCCAACACCCCGTATATGCTAAGTTACAGTTAAAGTTACCAGCCTTACTCGAATCCATGAATACATCAAGTTGCAAGATTGAGGTCATGTCAATATCATGTATTCGTGTCAAGTATTCTTGTATTCATATCAAGTTGTATTCATGATTCGAGTCAAGTCAGTTTAAATAACAACCATTGTATTCTGGTATTCATGTTAAGTTCATGTTCAATTATAACAAGGGTTTGGTTAAGTCAAGTATACATGTTTGATATTGATGGTTTGAATTCGAGTGTTCATGTTCATATTCAAGTATTCATATTTGATTTTAGATTCAGGTTTGAATTGGATTCAGGTTTGAATTAGACTCAAACTAAGTCAGACACATGTACTGATTTAACTCTGGAAATCGTAGGTTTGGGAATTATCGGCAACTGCTGCACATGGACGGCAGGATTTGTGTCTTTTTCTAAGACAATTACCATTAATAACTCCAGTTAAATTTTCTAACCTGAATAGGCAAGCACTCACTTTCTCCGGCTCTCTGGGGCTCAAGAAAATTGATCCCGCTTAAACCTATATTTACTAAAATTCTTAAATATTGTTTTATATATCTCGAGGAGGTTTTATAAAAAATATTTTAATATAGTTAAAAATAATCCTCGAGGGTGATTAATATTACTTAGAGTTTTCATGAGTGTGGATTTTAAGTATTGGGTAGTTTAGTAATAATTACTTAGCTTGGAAAGTTCATGGTATTTTATTGTAAAACTTGTTTTTTTGGTATCTTGATAGTATTTTATTGACATTTGTTAATCTTTTCATTTTTGAAAAATATAGGTTTATTATATTTTGAAAATATAGATTTAAAATTTTATATAATTTTAATTTTAAAAATAATTTTATTTTATTTAGAAAATTCGTATGTCTTAAAACCCGTATTTAAATCCTTTCGAGATCGAATGCTCCGTGAGGAGGTCTGCATCTCGCTCTACTAGCCCAAGAATGTGCGATAATCCACACCATCTCTTAGCGGGTCCCCTAAAGAGGGTTGTAGATGTGTAATCACAAAGGATAGAAAATACCGCTTAAAAATAAATCCGGTTTTTAAAGTTATGTGGTATTTTATTGTAATATTATTCTTCAAAACGAAAATACATACAATGAGTATCATTCTATGAAACCAAGTGTACGTGTAGGGTAAGTCGTTACCCCGTGAAGTTTTCCTACGGTATTTTTTAAATAAATATTAAAAGAGGTGTTTATAAAGTTCAAGGTATTTTAATGAAAAAGTTCTACTATTATTGTTTCACATGAGAGTTTTGATGAAATTTAATTCTAAATATTAGGGTTTAAGGTTACAAATGATGTACTAAAATTAGATTGAATAATTGTAAAGGAAAAGAGAGTTATGTGTTTTAGAAAAGAAGATGTCGGTATTAACTCCACTTTTACCGATAAAAAATTGAAAAAGGATTTCAATAGAAAGGAAGAGATTTAAAAAGGACTTACCGTTTGAATATATTAAGAAGGGGTTAAGGAAGAGGAGGGATGCTTCGGGGCATCGTGGGAGCTCCGGAATTTACTTCGATCTTCGCGGGAAACAACGTTCTTGCTAACTCCACTTTTACTTCACTTGCACTAGAAACTTTTTAGAGAGTTTTGGCTAAAATTTTCAGAATTGTGTTGATCCAAGGTAGGGGTGGTATTTATAGTGAAGAATTAGGGTTTGGGAATTAAAATTTGAATTAAAAAGTATTAAAATGATGTTAAATTGTGAAATGAAAGGTTTCTGTTTGATTGCAGGGAAATCAAACAGTGCAGAGAAGTTAGGGGTAGCTGAAGAGACTAGTGTGCAAAGCCCGGGGCTCATTGGAGCAATCCTGACTGTCCCCGACGGTTTTTAGTCCATTTTGGCCGGCCGATCTTGAGGTATTTTCCTCGAGATTCGTGCCACCAGATTAAATCTATATTTAAACTATTTTGCACATGTTTGATTTTTTTGAACTTTTCATTTTCATGTGTATTGCACGTGCAATCTTTTGGACTTCTAAAAAGTTAAAAAGAAAAATCAGAAAAATAATTGTGTCTGATGGGGATCGAACACAGGGGCTACGTCACGGCAGTGCAAGGGCTTTACTAGCGAGCTACAAGTGGCTTCTTGCTTTTATATAGCAAAAGTAACTTATAACTCCAACTCAGGCTATAATACTCTTTTCTTGTATAGTAACAAAAAAATTATGTATAAAGATTTTAGAGTCGTTGCATTCTACCCTACTTATAAAAATTTCGTCCTCGAAATTTATACAAGTTTGTTGAAACAGATTCAAGAAAAATTTGATTAAAGCAGTGTTGAAGGAACTACTGATATTGTACCGAAAGCGTATGAAAATGTTTGGGTGGATGAAAGAATGCAAGAATTTAAAAAGGCTGAAAAAGATGGGAGGTGATTTACCACTGTTATCTTGACCTATAGCTTCGGCTTTTATGGCCGCCAAAGTGAAAGCCTGACGTCTCTGTACATTTCTCTGTACATGCTGGTACATCGATGGCTGACGGGGTAAAGTGGTCCGCGTGGAGGTAGTGCAGAAAGGGCTAACCACGTAGGTGGAGCTTGAATAGCTTATCTCGCTGTAGGAGCTGGGCCAGTTCGATTGTGTGGGCAAGTTTTTATTATGTGTGAGAGTGATCCACATATCAGACAAAGACCATTCACTCGAAGGCAATTCTTGACTTGGTGTCCGGTCTTCTTACAATAGATAATCTGGTTCAATCTCGGAAAATGATCCTCCTGACCTCATAGCTGGCACTGGGAGAGTTGGCTTAAAAGAGGCTCCTCCAGTAATTTGGTTGGCGGGACGTTTCATACCGACTTACCGGGGCCTTCCCTTCCTCTTAATGACAGCTTCATAACGACGGGCTAACATCAAAGCTGCTGTTTCCCCCAATTAGAGTAAAGCTCAGTTCAAAATTTCAAATTTTGAAATGAAGCAGTGCTTCATAACAGCGCCAGCGCTTAGAGAGTCAAAGACTCTGAGGCAGCGCACTACGTGCAAAGCACGTAAGCGGTAGCGCTAAATGCGCTGCACTCTAAGCAGCGCACCACGTGCAAAGCACGGGTGCGCTAGCGCTGGAACTAAAAGCTCCTCACCGTCAGATCAAAGATCCAATAAAGATGATAAATCATCAATTAATCAGAATTAAAGATTCCTCAAAATCTTTCCAAACAACAAGATGATGCTCTGTAAATCAGAGTATCGTTGGATCAATGATCCAAAGGTGATTAAAAAATCACCAAAAACACAGAATAAATTCTGTATGGAAAAGATTTCCTAATCTTGTTAAAAAACAAGAAGATTGCTTTCTGTAAATCAGAAGTCCTTGGATAAAAGATCCAACGATGGGAAAATACCCAAATAAATTGGAGGAAAGATGTAACATTTCAGAAAACATAAAATATTATTTTTGGAATTTAATATTAAAATAATACATTTCCCGAAAACTGCCTGATTTGCGAAATTGGGGTTTTCGAAAAAGGGTATAAATATATACCAATAATTGTGAAATAGATGGAAATTAAAATGATTTATTCATTTAAAAATATATTTAAAGGATTTGGCATTTTAAAAATTTATTGTATGTATTTTGGATAAAAACCCGATTAATGCACTGCTAATCGCAATTAAGCCAAATCCGTGTTTCTACAGTTTTCCATGGCTGGTGCACCATGTCATATTATATTTGGTTACATGTTATTGCATTTGTGTTGTTTTATGGGTATTATGTGATTTGATTTTGAAATTTAAAAGAGAAAAAGAAAAGAGAAATGGCAAAAGGGTAATTTAGTGAGAGTGGATGAGAATAAAGGGGGGGAGGAGGGACAGCCACATTATCCTCCACCATTTATTTTTCTTCTCCTTCTTCTTCCTCACTTCCCTCCATCTTTAACCCTATGATCCATCTCAAAAACCTTGTCAAAACCCTATATCCCTTTCACAAAAAATGATCATCTCCTTCTCCTCTACACATTGGACCAAGAAAAGTGGGATTTTGACAACATTGAAGAGCTAGGGTTTTGCTTGGCTACACCCATGAGGTATAAATTCTTCCATTTAGCTTAGTTTGAGATTTCTTGTATTCTAGATTAGTTTAGAAGGTATTTGGTTAGGGTATGTGGTGTTTAGAAAATTCAAAAGAAAGGTTTGAGGATTTTGGGGGAATTAGTGATGTATGGTGGCTGTACAAGACCCCAGGGATCAAATTCTAGACCTGGAACTGAGTTTAGAACAGAGAATAAAAACTTTAGAATTGATCAATGTCGGTTTTGTGAGTATATAGGGTGTGCAGGGAAATCTGGAGCAACCCGGGGAATTTCTGAGACAAGCAAACAACTCCAGGGACCAAATTAGAGTACTAGGAGACCACCTTGACGAAACAAAGCCCAGAGGAGCCTAGGGGGCCGAGGAGGCCGGATTTTGTGGTTAGGTGGCCGGCCACTTGGTAGCATGTGGTGTCAGGGTTGGTCCAGTAGCTCATATACATCATATACAACACCCTAGACTAGTTTGTGCAACTCCTTTTGGCCTGAGTCAAAATCTGGGAACACATTAGTGTGGTTTTTGGATATGTTTTCCATATTTTGAATGATGAGTTTTGATGTTTGGATTTGTTTTTGGTTGTTGAATGTTTGTACATCAACGACTAGGGGTAATTTGTTGGTTTTGCATACGTGGGCTATAGGTTCTAACCTATAGGTGATCCGTGTGCCGTTTTGGTTTCTGGACTTGATGTTAATAGCGATTGCGATTTTTTATTATTGTAGGTACTCTCGTGTGGATTCCGAGGTGACGGAGCATGGCTCCATTAACTTCGACAAGTAAGGATCAAGGTGAGTGGATCTATATCCACGGGGAAGTTGGGTGGATGGCGTATAGCACCCCCGCAAACTTTGATGGAAACCGATTTCTATATATAGATTATGATTAATGAAAGCTTTAATAGAAGACTATAGATAGATTAAAAAGGTAGTTAGAGAACCATATTAGAAACTAAGGATAGTTAGAAGTGTTGATACGACTAGTATGTGATGACGGAATTTGAGAATGATATTTGATGATATTGCCGTTTATGGAACTATAGGACTAGATAGCTGACGAAGATGTGTCATCCGAACCATAGCTATTTTCAAACTGAAGAATCGTATGCATCTTTTAAACAGATACCTTGAGGGACGTTACGGATTTTCAAATGATATCTTTTTCTTTAAAAACACCGTAACCCCTACTTTCAAAACTACGATTCGCATCTTTCAAAAACTGTTTGTATGGTTCGGGTGTGCATGTTAGATTAGATACATAGTAAGATAGAATGTTTATGTAGAATTGATTCGATGTGAGAGATAAATGTGATGAAAAGAATGTACGATGCGATATGATGAGTTGGTGATATGTTGGTATACGGATGTGAGTTGATTGTGGTGATTGATACCTTACTGGTCCCCTGATACGAGATTGTTATGGATGTGACCTAGGACATAGGTATATATATATATATAGAATGTCATGAATCATGTGTGATAGCCGTACGAGATGTTAGGTCCGTACCTTCTTCGTCTTATAGGTTGATAGGATCCCTGATAGCTTAATACCGCCATACGATGATTTTCCATACGTGATGAGTTTGACTTGAGGTTTGATCCATATCCTTGACTAGAGGCTGTCGTACGATGGATTATACCGTACGTGGTGTCGTGTGGCTAAATACCGATTGATAGATTCACTGACTCGGTCAGGATAGATACGTATACCCGTCAGCATTTGCATATGATTTACCTTATGCTGCATTCATGTTATTCGCATTACATTACTTATACCTGTGCTAGTACACTTGCACCATTATCGATGATGCGTATGTTACACGTACACAGATTTGCCGGCTCACACACTTCATCATCGATAATTGCCATGTCACTACACAGTAGGGTTGCTGCATCATGATATACATATTGTACACTCATACTTACGTATATACCCACTTGTACATTCATATTGGCGCACATATATATTGTACACTCATACTTGCATATATACCACTTGTACATCCATATTGGCACACATACATATTGTACACTCATACTTGCGTATATACCTACTTGTAGATCCACATTGGCGCACATACATATTGTACACTCATACTAGCGTATATACCCACTTGTATATCCATATTGGCGCATATACATATTGTACACTCATACTTGCGTATATACTCACTTGTACATCCATATTGGCGCATGATTGAATGATTTTTAGCGTGCTTGCGCTTTCTAAAAGATAGATCAAAAATATTTGTAACCGCAATCAAGAACGGTGTCGCTTGAAGCTAGCCGGTGAGTATGGGTCGGTCCACAGGGATGTTGTGAATCTCCTAGTCGTTCTTACGAGTTAATTCCGAAGGGTGTTCGGATTGATTATTAAATCTAAAAATTGAAGTTGTATGATACTAGGATTAGAAACTTGCTAGGATTAGGTTTAGGGAAAATTTGGTAAACAAAAATCTACATCTCTTTCCATTGCCTTTAATTAAAGATATCATATTAGTGTTATGGTAAATCTTAACAAAGGGGATTAGGATGATTGGGAAGATTGATTCTTCCTCTAGATCCTTGTCCTTCCTTTCTTAATCTTTACCCTAACCTCCATGGAAAACCTTAGAATCCGGGCCTTTAGACTACGGAATCACCGTTACCTCGAGGGTAGAGTGCCGTAGGGAGCGGAATAAGAAGGTATGCATGGAGTTCTAATGTTCATAAAAGATTGGCAACGAAAAGAGATGAGAGATCTTCGTCTCTCAAATCCTTCCCCATTCCTAACCCTAACAAGCGAGGAAACTACTCGCTCATTAGGGAATTAAAATACATTTATCTAGGGCAGAGAATAAAAGATTAACTAGGGCAAGGAATTAATTTTATCTAGGGCAAGAATAGAAAATTAACCTAGGGCAGAAAATAAAGAACTTACAAAAAAATGATGCTCTCCAAAAGAATGCTGAAATTTTATTAATGAAGGGAGGCATGAAAAGAATACAATGATTTGGGCCTCTATTTATAGGAGATAGAAACCCTAGGTTACAATTGATTTGCATATCTACATTTACCAAAATATCCTTAGGAAGACCTAGTCAAAGTAGACTTCAAGCTTTGGTAAAATTTTATGTCTCTTTAAAAGAAAGTATTGGGCCTTGGATCTTTGGGCTTCCTTATTATTTGGTTCTTTATTAAAATAGCTTCTATGTTTCTTCCAGATCTCCAGTGAATAATTGCGGTGGGCTTTTAACCGTTCGCTTTGTAATCTTGGACCTTGCATTGCCTTGTACTTTGTGAATTTTATCTTTGATGTCGGCTTAATCAAGAGTTTTCTGTTTGCTGGTCAAAGTCCACTTTTTCATCGTCTTTACATCATTTTCACTGTTTTCTGTCTAAGAACCTGTAACCTGTAACATGTAGCAGACATGCGTCAAAAGCACCTGTTTATTTATAAAAAGAATAAGAATGGGGAATATAATAATGCAATATTATGGTATGAACAAATACCCCCAAACTTATCTTTTGCTCGTCCTCGAGCAAACTTATTTTTATTGACTAAAATCCTAACCGCACTTTCGCAGGGAAACGCGATTGCACTGAGCACGTGCAACAAGCCGTTAAACCTCTAGGTGTCCCTAGTAGGAGGAGTGTTGTCTCCTGAGGGTTTTCAGCGGATTACACCCACAAAATCCTATCAACTTGGCTTCTTGACTTTAATTCTCCAATTAGGTTTTCTAACAAGGAATTCTATTATCGTCGACCCGCAAATTATCCATCCACATTTTTCACGCTTCCTCATCATTTAACTTAAGATTATATATATCTTGCAGATCTATTTAGCTTTCGGCATTTCCTAAGTTTTCCTTCTAGGGTTCCATCTCCACTTAGGAATTTTTATCAATTCTACTAAAGATACAAGTTCTATTCTTCATTCCTTTCTCTTATCTAAACTCCAATCACATACCCCTACGTGTGTGTATAAGTCACCCCTACACTTGGAAATTCAAATCAAGCAATCATACCCTTATCCGTTGTCCAAAGCACTTCTTAATTGGTGAATTTTTAATTAAATTTCGCTTACACATCCTTCATGCGACCGTTAATACTTCTTGAGGTACCAACAACCGATTACAAGATATGTTTGCACTTTAAAGCGTAATTCCTAGTCTTGCAACACCCAAGGCTTTAGCAGTGACTCCCAAACCAGTTGGTCTAAGGCACTAGGTGATGAAGCACCCTCGCTAAATATTTTTTCTATTTTTTTAGCCTTAAGTAATCACAAAAACCAGTGTTCATTTTTTTTCTTTTCTTTATTCACTCTTTTTTTTCTTTTTTTTTCTTCGTACTAAGGACTTTAGACAAGAGCATTTCAAGGTCTCCTCTACTGTTCCAAGTTTCAAGGTGCGTGATTGTGCAGATTGTAGGGTATACATTTTCAGAATCTAGACTTAAGCTAGGAATTATTTTTCAAACTTATACTCTAATAAGAACATTAATACTTTTCCTTTGTTTCGACTTAGCCCAAGAACTGAACTCAAAATTTGCCTATTTCTAAATAAACTACAAAGACATATACTTTCTACCGCAAAACTTTAAGGAAGGTTATCTTTAGGGTTTTTAATTTACCAAGTCAAAGATCTAGTTGTTCCTAGCTAGTTAACCTATCTGTCAAACTCTAGTTAAATAAGCCAAAATTGAATACAATAATTTTTATAATTTTTTTTTGAAAATTTTCAATTTTTATGGGTTTTCAAATAAGTATGCAAATGCAAAAATATGTACAAATGAATGCGAAGGAAGAAGACGTACCGAGCATACCCGCAAACTTGAATTTGACAGTGTCATCACTGTCATGCTAAACCAAGAGGGTCAAAATATCGGCACTCCTCTGTTTATTTATTTACAATTTTTTTTATATTTTTAATGTTTTGAAATTTTTTTTTTTAGTTTTTTATAGAAAAAGAAAACAAAAAAATATATACATATATACAAAGATTCCCCCAAACTTAAGCTTGGCCTTACACAAGCCAAAGGTTAGCACCAACCATTCAAAAATCTTATCGTGGTAATGGTCTAGTTGGTGAAAGAATGGAGTAGAAAGAAAAGAGATGAGAAACACACGAGACCGAATGGGAAGAAGAGAATATGGTCTCGGTAGGGGAGAAGAATGGTGGAAAGAAGAAAGAAGTGGGGTACGATCTTGAGGGTGTAAAGCGAGTGAATAAATTAGCGCAATTTGTGATGACCGATGTGTTAAAAGCGATTGCGCTAACCTATCAACCCGTCGAGAAATGGGGTCAAATCCCTCAAGATTCATGAGAAAACATAGGTACGCCGAACTTGGTATTTGAGATGAAAGCGTAACGGTCACTTGCACGGTCGGAACAATAGGAAGGACGAAAGGGAGTGAATTAGGGATAGTCTCATTCTCACCGTAGTAAACTGTGTCGAACTGGAAAGATTCCATCAATGGTTCGAAACGACTGTAAGCAACCGAGTCTGATGGATTAACTAACTCATCTGAAAATGTAAAGGACTCAAACTCGGGCGGTGAGACTTCAACATCGTCCGAAAAAGTGAAACACTCGTACGTGTCATCGGCTGTGAGAACTGTGTCAGATTCAAAGGAAAAGTTTTCAAGCTCACAGTCGTCAAGCGTGAAATGAGGAGTGGTCGGAACGATGGAAAAGAGGGAAGGTGATTTAGGTAATGGTTCAAGAGGATGAATTGGAAAATCCGACACATCAAAGAAAAATGGTTCAACCTCAATATGATCCTCACTATTCTCCTCAATATTCAACTCATAATTCTCCTCAATATTCAACTCATCCATGCCATTATCATCAAAATCAAGACGCATATGAGATTCGGGAGAAACATTTAATAACTCGGGATGATGATTTGAACATAAAATTTCAATTAAATCGACAGGTTCATCATCCGAAATATTCCCGGCGTCTATATCCTCAATCAAGTGAAAGTCAATTTCTTTAGACACCTCCTCAAAAGCATGGATGCTTATCAATGTAGGTTCTAGAGTGGAAGTGTAAAGGTCAAACGGATTAGGTGTTGTTTCACTCGAAGGGGGTTCTTCACAATCTGGCAAATCAAACACTACAAAATCACACAACTCGTTTTTATTTTCAACAGGTGAACTATTTAGGGCAATCGATGGAAAACAGGAGTTGTGGGCTTCAATTGGGTAAGGGTAGGTTTGATTTGAAAATCCTCTCTCATTCTCACTCTGTCCAACTGCCGCCTCATACATTGAAAAATTTGGAGCTAGCGGAAAACTAGCTACCGGTTCAGCAGGTTGCATAAGGGTGGCCACGGACGCTTCCACATTCCTAACCATTTTGTTTGTTGCTGCGATATACGCCTCCAACGCCTCTTCCAAACTAGACTTTGGTGGTAAAAGGGTTTCGGCAAAAGATTCGAAATTGTTTGGATATGTGAAACTCCCAAAAGGCTGTGTAGAAGCAGTATCTAGTGAAGGTGGGAAGGTCGGGTAAGACTGGTAGGAAGTGGGTGGTTGGGCAGGGATAGGGTCAACATATGGATAAAAAGGTGAATAGTCGTGTTGATCCCTAGAACTGGATGAGTGGAGAGGGGTGAAAGATCGACTGCGAGATTGAGCAATATGCTCAGCAATGGACATCGGCTTAGGAGTGACAGAAGGACTTGAAAAAGTGGTATCAACATATGGAGGTGGTAAAAATTGACTTGGTTGACACAAAGTGGGTTGAAAAGTCGAATTGTTTCTCCTAGACGCCTCTATTTGATCTTTCAAAGATATTTTAGGCATGGAAGGATCGTCTTTAAATTGATCGAACAAATTGCCGAACGATGCAAAATTAGGCTCGGGATACCAAAGTTCGGCAAGTGATTTATTATGTGGGGTACCCATGATAGAAGAAAGAGAAGATGAAGAAGGTAGGTGGTGCAAGGATTTCTCAGCGACAAAAGTTGCAAGTCCCTTTCTTTTTTTTTTTAAAAAAATTCCTCTTATTATTCTTTTTTATTTGTTTTGCAAAAATTTTCGATAAAGGGCTAAGACACAAATGCAAATAACCAGAAATGCACAATCAGTCCGAGATCTAGGGTCACCTAGGTCAGCTAGACATCTCCTAACTGTTCCAAAGGGCTAGAAATAGGACCTCAAACCGTCTCTTCACCGCCAATTGCGGCCAGGTAAGTGGGAAGGAACCACCACGACAGTGGGCCTAATTAAAAACCACTAGCCTAGACACCGCAAAATCAGTTAGGATAAACGGTCGATGCCTATACTAGTTCTTTTCCTATTGAGCTCGATTTCCTTAGGGCTGAGTCTAGTATTTTTTATTAATTGTGGTCGATGCAAAATGCTTTATGTGATTTCTGGGGTCCTGGGAAGGGTGATGAAATCCCCACCCAATCTGATTTGGTCAAAAGCCCCTTAAAGTCCGATTAAAGATATGCAAAATAGTAAATCACTTGCAATCAAATCTTTTTTGTGAATTTCAAACTTTGCAAGTTTTCTAATTAAAACTTTCCTTTTTTCTCTTGCTCTTTATTTGGAAATTTTGCAAGAAGATTTTCGATAAAAGATATGCAAAACAAAAAATATTATTTGCAATCAATTATTATTTTAAGCATATCACAAAGAATCTTTATTTGGAAAAAAAAAATTGTTGCAAAAAGATATTCGAGAAAAGATATGCAACAAAAAAAAAGATTACTTGCAATCAATTATTATTTTAAACGAGGCACAAAAATCCTGCACAAGATTGTTATTTGGAAAGAGAAAGATTTTAAAGCGCAAAGAAATCCTGCAGGCAAATTTACAGAAGATATATAAAGATTTGCAGAGGAGGAGAGAAAACTCACAGAGATTTGCAATGACGGAAATCTGCACAAGATTTTTTTTTTTTTTTTTTTTTTTACCGAACCGCAGAGCAAATCTGGCGAATTGAACAGACCAAACGGCCGCGGATCCGCCGCCGTAACCCTCCTTAGACCGCGGTTCCGCCGCGGGTTGGTCGGATCAGGGTTTTTTTTTTTTTTTTTTTTGCTGCACCAGATCGTGCGTTTGACTTGTTGACTCGGTCCTCTAAATTTTTTTTCTGTTCCTCTGTTGTTGCAATCTTCTGTTGATAGGATCGTCTATTTGCTGTTTCGCTTTCTATAGATTTCCAGATCCGAATTTGTGCGTAGATCCTGCAAAATTCACACAAAGATACCCTTTCCAAAAATAACAGATGATATATTTTTATATTTTTTTGTGATTTTTCAGATTTTTATGATTTTTTTAATTTTATGATTAACCCGAAATCGCGAAAAGAAAATTCTACGCCATCCCTGGCAACGGCGCCATTTGATTGAATGATTTTTAGCGTGCTTGCGCTTTCTAAAAGATAGATCAAAAATATTTGTAACCGCAATCAAGAACGGTGTCGCTTGAAGCTAGCCGGTGAGTATGGGTCGGTCCACAGGGATGTTGTGAATCTCCTAGTCGTTCTTACGAGTTAATTCCGAAGGGTGTTCGGATTGATTATTAAATCTAAAAATTGAAGTTGTATGATACTAGGATTAGAAACTTGCTAGGATTAGGTTTAGGGAAAATTTGGTAAACAAAAATCTACATCTCTTTCCATTGCCTTTAATTAAAGATATCATATTAGTGTTATGGTAAATCTTAACAAAGGGGATTAGGATGATTGGGAAGATTGATTCTTCCTCTAGATCCTTGTCCTTCCTTTCTTAATCTTTACCCTAACCTCCATGGAAAACCTTAGAATCCGGGCCTTTAGACTACGGAATCACCGTTACCTCGAGGGTAGAGTGCCGTAGGGAGCGGAATAAGAAGGTATGCATGGAGTTCTAATGTTCATAAAAGATTGGCAACGAAAAGAGATGAAAGATCTTCGTCTCTCAAATCCTTCCCCATTCCTAACCCTAACAAGCGAGGAAACTACTCGCTCATTAGGGAATTAAAATACATTTATCTAGGGCAGAGAATAAAAGATTAACTAGGGCAAGGAATTAATTTTATCTAGGGCAAGAATAGAAAATTAACCTAGGGCAGAAAATAAAGAACTTACAAAAAAATGATGCTCTCCAAAAGAATGCTGAAATTTTATTAATGAAGGGAGGCATGAAAAGAATACAATGATTTGGGCCTCTATTTATAGGAGATAGAAACCCTAGGTTACAATTGATTTGCATATCTACATTTACCAAAATATCCTTAGGAAGACCTAGTCAAAGTAGACTTCAAGCTTTGGTAAAATTTTATGTCTCTTTAAAAGAAAGTATTGGGCCTTGGATCTTTGGGCTTCCTTATTATTTGGTTCTTTATTAAAATAGCTTCTATGTTTCTTCCAGATCTCCAGTGAATAATTGCGGTGGGCTTTTAACCGTTCGCTTTGTAATCTTGGACCTTGCATTGCCTTGTACTTTGTGAATTTTATCTTTGATGTCGGCTTAATCAAGAGTTTTCTGTTTGCTGGTCAAAGTCCACTTTTTCATCGTCTTTACATCATTTTCACTGTTTTCTGTCTAAGAACCTGTAACCTGTAACATGTAGCAGACATGCATCAAAAGCACCTGTTTATTTATAAAAAGAATAAGAATGGGGAATATAATAATGCAATATTATGGTATGAACAGCGCACATACTTATTGTACACTCAAACTAGCGTATATACCCACTTGTACATCCATATTGGCGCACATACATATTGTATACACATACTTGCGTATATACCCACTTGTACATCCATATTGGCGCACATACATATTGTACACCCATACTTGCGTACATACATATATACACATACATAGATGATGCTGGCTTGATTTTGAGATTTGGGAACCGCATGATATATTTTAAAACGGGATTGATTTTAAGAGCGGTTTTCTCTCGATATGTGCATATTACTGTTTTATGTTGCATGATATACGGATATGCTTAAATTTCTATTATACGTTGCATACATCATGCTTTATGATTTTACGTATTGAGATATACTGTTTTCATGAGATTTTTGGATTTGAGAACCGTGGTGATTTCAAAAGAAAGTATGTATTGTTTTAAAAACCCGGTTTCTCTTGATATGATATTTCAGTGCGTCCACCATGTGTTTTCTCGATTCTGAGAGTGGCATGTGAAACCCGATTCGAGGAGTGGTAGGCACCGTCTGTGGGTACATGATGGACCCAGTGAGGTACCCCGAGGAGAGAACACTCGTATTGTTAGACAGTGAGCCTGGCAGGCGAGCACTACCTACCAGTGATAGTATTTGGGCTCGGCAGATATCCGGAGGATACCGAACGGAGTCGAGAGATGAGATGGGCCGATCCGGACTGACGGAGCCCGAGATATGAGGATTTACGTGTCGATACTGGACACGGGTTTCATGATGTTTTCAAGTGTCGATACTGGACACTCAGGTTTCATGATTTTGATGTGTCACGAGGGACACACGTTGATTTATATCCTCATACCCTCATGCATATACTTTTATGATATTTACATGCATGATATTATGTCATTGGTTGACACGTGGACGAGATCCACATTCATACATACATTGATTATATGGGTGGACGAGATTCATATGCATACATACATTGATTATATGGGTGGACGAGATCCACATGCATACATACATTGATCATATGGTTGGATGATATCCGCATACTTATAGACTTTGAGTACTGTTTGGCACATATGTAGATACAGTCACCCTAGATATCATAGTATTACCTTTATGATATGTTGACCCAGGAGTCATTGTTTATTCGATTTCTACTTGTTGATGTTTTTCTACTCACGAGTTGGCAACTCACCCCCGTTGTGCCACAGTTCTTGTAGGTGGACCGCTTGGATCAGTAGCGACATCGCTGGCACATACCTACTTTTGGGTGGTTTTCTTGGTAGGTGAGATATTTGTATCGTACCAACTCTTGAATTTACTATTTCAAATTGTATCTAGTCAACTCTATCAATCAAATTTAGTAATTGTATAAGTAATGAGATTTAGTGAGACTTGTGGTTGTGAGACATAGAGCGAGGGGTTTTCCGCTATTTGTGGTTTTGATGTCTTGCTTATTTCTTTATCTTTTGTGGTGAACTTCGCCGTTGGGTGTCGTATACTTATATTTATACTTTGCGTGGTTGTGGATCCGCCGTTTGGCGAAGAGCCAGCTCCCGCTTGGGGATGCCATTATCATCATTATGTATTATTGTTTTGGATCAAAAAATACAAAGGAGGTGCTGCCCAAATTTTTAAAAGACGAAACATGTTTTTCAACTAATAAATTCCACTTGCATTTTTCATGTTCTTTTACTTATGCATTTAGAAAAAATTGATTTCACCCTACCTTTATTTCAAAACTTCACATCTTTTATTTTCTTAAAAAGGTTTAGATTTCTGGGTTTCGGCTTACTTGAATTACATTACGCCTTTAGACGTTGCGTGATTCGAGCACCGGTCACGAGCTAAATTTCGGGTCATGACAAAAGATCTCCTTAACTGATTGAACAAATCAGCTTGCCCTATATAAAGGCCCCAGACTTCGAATCTCATAAAGAGGACCCCCCCACAAACTTTGAGAAATCTCAGAAAGAAGAGCCAAGCTTTCGATAGAAGAAGAAGATTTTCTTCAAGGTAAAAACGAACAGAAAGACGAAATCGTCTCATATAAAAAGAAGAATTCACTTCTTTCTTTAAGATCATAGATCTACAAGACCAAGGTCTTTCACAAATAAATTAAAAGATCTCATCATAAAATAATAAGAAGAACATAATTCTTCTCACAGATCATAGATCTATAAAACTAAGGTCTTTTGTACAAAGAAATCATGAATATTTCATTATAAAAGAGGGGAGAATAATTCAATTCTCTTTGACCACAGATCCATAAAGGCAAAGACTTTCACCAAAATAAGAGATTGAAACATCTCCTATAAAATAAGAACTTTGTTCTTAAAACCTTAAGACAAAGTCTCTTATAAAAAGAGAATTTAATTCTCAGAGCGCAAAACTGATCTAAGTGGCATAAAATAAGAGCCTTAGCGCTCATGATTTAAAAGAGTTTCAGCGCTCCACATCTAGCGCAAAGAGCTGCAGAGCCTTAGCGCTCTTAACTTAGAAGCGCTTCAGCGCTCCACATTTAGCGCAAAGCGCTGCAGAGCCTTAGCGCTCCAAATTTAAAGAATCGCACTGCGCTCGTGACTGACACACAGCGCCAAGCGCGCCACGTGCTCCTTACGTGTGCGCTACTTAACAGAAGCGCTTCAGCGCTCCACATCTAGCGCAAAGCACTTCAGAGCCTTAGCGCTCCAAATTTAAAGAAGCACACTGCGCTCAAGACTGGCGCACAGCGTCAAGCGCGCCACGTGCTCCTCACGTGTGCGCTACTTAACAGAAGCGTTTCAGCACTCCACATCTAGCGTAAAGCGCTGCAGAGCCTTGGCGCTCTTAATTTAGAAGCGCTTCAGCGCTCCATATTTAGCGCAAAGCGCTGCAGAGCCTTAGCGTTCCAAATTTAAAGAAGCACACTGCGCTTAAGACTGGCGCACAACGCGAAGCGCGCCACGTGCTCCTCACGTGTGCGCTACTTAACAGGAGTGCCTCAGCGCTCCACATCTAGTGCAAAGTGCTGCAGCGCCTCAGCGCTCCAAATATAGCGCACTGCGCTCATTGACTGGCGCTAGAGCCAAGCGCGCCACTTGTTTCTCACGTGTGCACTGATAGAACATAAACTTTTCTTTGAAATAAAGCCCTCCAAGCTATAATGAATGCTCAGCATTCAGTAAAAGACAAAAATATTGTCAGAACTCAAATTAATGCTCAGCATTGTCAAATGTTTAATATTTTAACTGAGTGGGCCGAGCCCAATTGGCTATAAATCCCCTATTCAGATTAATTGAGCCCATATGCTCATAAATCTTCGGATCTTAGTCCCAATTGGACTACAAATCTCCCAACCAAAATTTGTTCAAGGGTACATTTCTTCACTCCTCTGATATTTGTCGTTGTAATCCTTCAACGTCTTCAGAGAGGTGACGGGTCCGGATAACCATACATTCCATAGACTATAACGTCTTTAACCTTGGACTGTGGGGGCCTTAAACCCATGGACTATGATGTCCTTAACCTTGGACTGTAGGATCCTTAAACCAGTGGACTATGATGTCCTTAACCTTGGACTGTGGTGTCCTTAAACCCATGGACTATGATGTCCTTAACCTTGGACTGTGGGGTCCTTAAACCCATGGACTATAATGTCCTTAACCTCGGACTGTGGGATTTTTAAGCCCATAGACTATGATGTCCTTAACCTTGGACCGTAATGTCCTTAAACTAATCGACCGCAATGTCCCTAAACTAAACAACAGAGGCCAAATGCTCTTTTGTTGGATCTAAACGATCCCGTTAAGTTGATCTTAGTCTGAAATTAGACTAACGTATCCTTAATATACGTTTAAGTTGATCTTAGTCTCAAATGAGACTAACGTATCCTTAAACCTAACCCCCAAACCCAAATCTACGAAAATACGGATTTGGATTAATCCACGCCCTACGGGCGACAACATAAATTAGTCTCCGTATACAATCCACGGGCAACCAAAAACAAAACAAACACGCACGACACGAAGTGACCATCTGGAGAAGGAGAAAGTGGTTACCGCGATGCGGTAGCGTAATTAACTACAGGGGCTTACGCCTGCAGGAAAGAGCGTCCCCACAATCAAAAACCCCTCAACGAGGGGGCATCTGACGAAGTCTGCTACATCGTCGGCATCCGTTTAAACCTTCGATACACGGTTTTATAAATCAACTTAGCATCTTCGGAGAGGTGGACGGATAGCACCAAATAGCATCCGCTCTCTAAATTCAGGCAAGACGAACCTACGCAGTCTCGTCTCGCGTCTTTCGGCAGAGAACAGATTCTGGCATGCCCGGTGGGACCTTTTCCTCTTTCCACTCCACACTTCGTGTGTCGTGTTCGCGAAAGAATCGCGGTCTAATATGGTTGCCCTTAGGTTCGAGGTACTAAGATTTGGTTTTGCTCCCGTGCAGAAAAAAGAACATCAATGGCCTCTAACTGCTCCTACTGCAACTGCAACTCCCGTTCCGCCTCATCTGGAGGAGTAACCTACGGTCCCCAAGCAGCCTCCCTTTTCACAATGCCAGTAGAGCAGGTGACTCAGGCCACCACTAGGCTGTTCTTCGGGACCATGCTCCCACCAATGAACTTCAGCGCCCATGTACCATTGCAAGAAGCTCAGAAGAAGTCGGTCTTTGATCGGCTTGCAACTACTTCGGCCTCTCTCAACGGGTCACCTAAGTCCAGTGCCTCGGTTTTCAATAGACTGAGACAAAGCTCCAATGGGTCCGTGAAGAAACCCAAAATACCAGAAGGCGTTATCCTGAAGCAGATAGCCATTCCTACTCCTGAAGTCACCAAGGCGGCTTCTCCTGCTAAGAGGTCGGTCTTCACGAGACTGGCCGTTTCAGCTCCCCATCCAAGTGAAGTCGCTAAGGTTGCTTCCCCCGCTCGAAAGTCGGCCTTCGACAGGCTGGTCATTCCCTCTCCACGGATGTCAGTCTTCAAGAGGCTCGCACCGGCAATAACCCTTCACCAAGACTGAAGGGTTCCTGTCGACGGCGGCAAGGTTTCGGGAGGCATCGTCCATGCCATTTTCAAAAGTTTGTCGTTTCAAAGAACTCTAAACTAGAATCGTTAACTAGAATATTATACGGAAACAATAGTAAACCATTTACAACTAAGTGAACTAGAAATACAACCTTTGTAGATCAGTCCTTCACTTCATAAGCTCTTTGTAGTAGTCCCTTCGCTGCATTGATGGAACTCTCGGACCCTTGCATGGCTTCACAAGGCGAATGGAACGTTCTTGCTTGAAGTCTTCGAGGCCGAAGATGACCTACGTCGAGGGAATACTAACTCAAGCTACTACTTCACTAATAAAGGATTAGTGAAGCAAACACCCAATACTAAAGTGTTAATCTAGTAGAGAATGATGAAATAGGAAGTGGGTTCACTTTAGAATTCTTTTTCCCACAATACTTTCTCACTTTTTTCAAACCCTAGAGAGCTTTTTCTTTTAGAGGAAGAAGATGAAGAAAGAAGAAGAGAATGAGATAATCATCAAGTGAGAGAGTGAACCATGGGTGAGTGTTTATCATATACTAACCATGTAGAGACATAACCATGACTAATTAAAATGGTTAGGTTAACAAATATCTAAAGTAAAACAAAGTGAGTGGATTTTGTCAAAGCACTTACAAGCTTCTACATGCTTCATGATTTTAACAAATAATCCACTAATTTTGTAATTACTTTAAACATTAATAACCTACCATTATAAATAGAATGGTGTATGTCTCATACACCCATGTATAGTGTATCAACAACCATGGCACACTAAAATAAATAATGCACATCAATATATATCACATATATATAACATGTACACACAAGTGAGAAAAGAATGCTTAAGTGAGCTAATGTTAGTTAATGTACATTAAATTATTAAATCAACACTTGATTTAATAATCCGGCTATATCACATATAACCGACTAACACAAAATGTACCAACTTATCGAATCAACACTTGATTCGATAACCCGGCTATATCGCATATAACCGACCGATACAAAAATCACGAGAATAGAATACGGTATCACATACATGCATTGTTCTCGGTCCCGCACATATCACATATGTGCACCAATTTCGTTTTGCCTGAGCCAGTAAAACCTCGATGTAGGACTCTAAAGACTCGTCAATACGCCGGCAGTAGGTGAAGATCACATCAAGCACCCGAGTTCATTTATACCAATTCCAGTCCATGTATTTCTTTATTCGTGGTATTTTCTTGATTTATCGTATTTTGGGTGCGAATGGTATTTTATATTGTACATTGCATTCGACCCGACCCGCTTGCTTGAAACTTGTTTGATTCATATTTAGAATCACCTTGACTTGTTATGTAAACTTATGCATTTTCAACTTTATCGCATACTGGCATTTTATCTGGCATAGCATCTTTTACCATATAACATTTTAAGTCACGTAAAATATTTTAAAAATACATTTCATAGCATGCATGATAACCCTAACCCCGTGGTAGCATCCGCGCATCTTGTTCTCGTCCCGTTCAGTGAAACAGACGTGTTTGGATGGCTACGCGCACGTACGTGCATCTATTCTTGGGGGTATGCATTTTCGTTACCCGAGCATTTATTTTGAAATTTGGTCATCGCATATATTTTTCGTATTTTAAAACTAAAATTTTAAACCCAACCCGGGCACGTTTTGGAATATGTTTGTATCCCGCCAAAGTTCAAATTCTATTTCATTTAATATCTTTATTCTTAAACCAGCTTTTAAATTTAATTAACTAACAAAAAATCTTTTAAAATATAAAATCCCAACTCTTTAACAAACCCAGCCCTATCTCTCTCTCTCTCTTCTTCTTTCCACTACGAGACAATTTCTTCTCTCCTCCCCCTCTCTCTCCTCTCGATCTCTCTCTCGTTCTTTCTCTCTCTCCCTCTCTATTTATATTTTTAAACCCATACACGTTCTCTCTCGCTCTCCTTCTTCTCAAAATTTTCCTTCCTTTCCCGCCTCCCGCTGCTCGCGAACCCACGCCCGCTGCCTCGTCGTCGCCACCACCGACGACGACTTCGCTCATCTCAACCTCTCCACGTCCTCACTCTCTTCCCTTCTCCTCCCCTCGACGAGCTCCGATCATTGCACCCATCATCGCCTGTCGCTGTGTCTCATCTTCTCGTCGACCACCTCCTTTGTCTCTGTCTCACCACCTCCCTCTTCACCTCCACAACCATCTCCTCTTCCCTCTCCATTCCCTGCACAGAACCCCGATCCCAACCTCAAGAACCTATAAGCCCACTTCCATTATCATCTGCACCTCACCGGATTTCTGACCCTCGCCGTCGGCCTTGCCTCATCATCATCACCTTCTCCCCATCTTCCTCCACTTCCTTCTCCTCAACACCAGAGTTTTCCCTTCAACCCAGAAACCCTACACCTCGCTGCCTTTGCCGAGCACCCTCACAACACCTTGCCGGAACTCCGATCATCTCCTCGACACCAACACTCGTCTCCTAACCCCTGTAAACCATAACCACAGTTAGCTAATCCCCTCTTCTTCTTCTTCTTCTTCCTTCTCTTCTTACTTTTCCTTTTCTTCACTTCTTGATTTTATGAAATTCCAGCGATCGCCGGAGTCGTGACGTCGCCGATGATCCAGACGACCCAGAGGACGTACCTTACCTGCATGATCCCCCTCTTGCGTTGCTTGGACCCGTCCCGTGTGCCGTGCGTGCGTTGCGACATCTTTCCGACGTCGGACGTACCGTACATATCTGTTTCGTGATCCGTTGAGGCAAGTTAATCTTGCTACATGCTATTTAAATTATTTTATACCTATTTAAATATAGATTATACCTGTAGTGTAAATCTAGTACCACATGTTTCATTTTTTATAACACTTCGTGTTCCGTTGCATTCGTTTATACCATTTTAGATCTAGGTCATGGAAAACATATCTTATTGCATATTAGATTACATTAAACTGCATCCATACCAATATTTATATCACATAGTACTTATTTACATAGTCTATAGTACCCTTTATAGTTTTACCCTCATAGACGACCGTTTGCATACATCTAGCCTGATTTATATTCAATTGCATCTCTAGATTATTTGGTACATATTAACATGATTTTAACATCCATATTTGCTATACTACATTCATGTAATGTTGAAAACATCCCTTAAACTCAAACTGATAACCGTGCAACCAAGTAGTTTAATCTGCACCTATTTGCTTATCATATTACATGTTCCGGTTTATTGTTCTATTAGTACCCATGCTTGTGATGTATACACATGCTTATGCTAGTTTGATTATGAGCACCCACATGACATCTTGTGCACCCTGATATGACCTATTACACCTATCACTTGACACGACATGGTACCGTGCAACTCTTGACATGACATGACACCTTTATACGTTACCTGGCTTGACCTGATGTACCATGGTCTTACCTGTTACCTGATCTTGTGTCTAATGCCAACAAACCTGACCTGTTGTCCTTACGGACCGTTCCTGTTGTCTATCCAGACAAACCTGTACCTGCCTGATCCTGTGTTGCCATTAGTTCCGGATTATTTAATACTTGACTTGTACACTTATAACTTGGGGGTATGGGGAAATCAATGATGAAACCTGACTTGTAACTCGACAGTTGCTTGCTTATACTGATCAGTTTTAGAGGCTAGGCCAGCCTTGGGATGCTGCTGCTGACATCGTTCGTCTTTACATATTTCCTATTTTAGTGCCTAGCGGCATGTCTCGGTTTCAGCCCGAGAGTCTTAGACCGTGGTCCCGGGCATGCACGGGATACTATTGAGTTACATCGATGATTCATCAAATTGATTTTAAAGACTTGAGAGTAGTTAACCCAATAGACCAGTTTAGATTACTCATTGCCCACTACACATCACTGCCCTGATTTATATTGCTGTTACACTTGCTTTACCCTCTATGATCATACTTGCATGTCTTGCTACCCTGTTTATATATTATTGCTTGATATTATTGTTCCCCTCCGAATACAGAGATGCGACCGTGTAGGTCCGTCTTGTCTGAGATTCGGGGTAGATGCTATTTGGTTTTATCCGTCCACCTCTCCGAAGATGCCAAGTTGATTTATGGCACCGTGTATCGGAGGTTTAGACGGATGCGGCCGATTTAGCAGACTTCGTCAGATTCCCCCTCGCTTGAGGGGTTTTTGATTGTGGGGACGCTCTTCCCTGCAGGCGCAAGCCCCTGCAGTTAATTACGCTACCGCATCGCGGTAACAACTTTCTCCTTCTCCAGAATTTCACTTCGTATCGTGGGTGTTTGTTTTGTTTGTGGTTGCCCGTGGATTGTATACGGAGACTAATTTATGTCGTCGCCCGTAGGACGTAGATTAGACCAAATCCGTATTTTCTTAAATTTGGGTTTTAGGATTTTGGTTTGAGGATACGTTAGCCATATTTGAGGCTAAGATCGACTCAAACGTTTGTTAAGGATACGTTAGTCCAATTTGAGACTAAGATCAACTTAACGGGATCGTTTAGATCCGACAAAAAAGCATTTGGTGGCTCTATTGTTCCAGTTTAGGGACATGATGGTCCATTGCATGGATGGTCGTCGGGACCCATCACCTCTCTGATGACGTTGAAGGATTACAACGACAGGTGTCGGAGGAGTTCAGAGATGTACCCTTGAACCAAAGTTGATTGGGGGATCTATATTCCAATTTGGGACTAAAGTCAGTTTGAAGGTTTAAGGACACGTTAGCCATATTTGAGGCTAAGATCAACTTAAACGGGATCGTTTAGATCCGACAAAAGAGCATTTGGAGGCTCTATTGTTCCAGTTTAGGGAAATGGTGGTCCATATTCCAGTTTAGGGACGTGGTGGTCCATTGCCAGTTTAGGGACATGGTGGTCCATGTTCCAGTTTAGGGACGTGGTGGTCCATTTCATTTGTGGCCGTCGGGACCCATCACCTCTCTGACGTCGTTGAAGGATTACAACGATAGGTGTCAGAGGAGTTCGGAGATGTACCCTTGAACCAGATGTAAATTGATTTAAGGGAGCAGTCTTGCTCAGTCAATTTAATTTGAGGACTTACGGCCATGATTGGGCTAAGTCCAGTTGAGAATATTCAACGTTTTTATCTTTGGCCTATTAGGCCTGTGTTAGGGCTTTTCCCCTGTTTAATAATGCACTGCATTTTCTTTTAGCCTGCTAGGCCTTTTTGATTTGGGCTCTGTCCCTTTTAAATGATGCGCAGCATCTGTTTTTGTTTGGGCCCTGCCCCTTTTTAAAATAATGTATTGCATTTTATTAGGCCTGTTAGGCCTTTTTTAATTGGGTTCGGCCCTTCTGTAAATAATGCAGTGCATTAATCATCTGATAGTGTCCATATGGTCTGTCAGGCGCTTTGCGCCAATTAATGAGCGCAAGCGCTTGTGGGGGTGACACGTGTCACACTTTGGTGAGCGCAAGCGCAGTTAGCGCAGTGCACTGTGTCGGTGCGCTGCGCTGTTGTGCAGCTGACACGTGGCACGCTCTGGTAAGTTGCGCCAATTTCAGAGAGCAATGCTCTATTTTAAAAGCGCATGGCGCAAGTGATTCTGGAGCTGACACGTGGCGCTCTCTGGTGGCTTGCACCAACCCAGGAGCGCAACAGTGCAGATTTACAAATGCAAGGCACTGTTTTAATATCTTGATCCAATTTTGGATTCAAGAAAAGAATCTTTAAGATTCCAGAACCAATGGTTCATAAAAAAGGCAATGCCTTTGTTATTATTATTTTTTATTGGAGACCTTTGATCTTGTTCTTAGATCAATGATCTTTTCAGAAGAAATTCTTCTTTTTTTATTCAAAGGGTTTACCTTTTATCCTCTTTTTGAGTTCTTCCCAAAATTGTTTAGAGTTCTCTCTCTGTTTCTTTGTTTCTGTCTCTATCTCTCTGTCTTTTGTAGAATTGGGGTCTAGAGGTCTTTATATAGTGCCAATTAATTTGTTAAATTAGTTAAAGAGATCTCTCTCTGAGTGATTTGGGGATTTTTCCCCACCGTTGGATCTTTGATCCAAGGGCTTCTGTTTTACAGAAGACAATCTTCTTGTTTTAACAAGAACAGAAAGATCTTACTGGAATTTTAATTTTGTTTGGCGCAAACGCACCTGCGCTTGACACGTGTCGCGCAGCGCAGCGCAACTGCGCTGCCACGTGTCGCGCAGCGCAACTGCGCTAGCGTATCTGCACTGCCACGTGGCGCGCAGCGCAGCGCAACTGCGCTGCCACGTGGCGTGCAGCGCAGCGCAACTGCGCTGCCACGTGGCGCGCAGCGCAGAGCGCAAGTCAGCTGAAGCGTTGCTTCTTTAATTTTTTAATTTTTTATTTTAATTTTCAGAACAGAACCTTGCTCTGATTGGGGGAAACAGAAGCGTTGCTTCATTTCCCGTCTTGGAATTTGAACAGAGCTTTGCTCTGATTGGGGTAAACAAATGCCCCTCACCGTTGCGCTTACGTGGCCCCCAAACGCGAGCGCAGCGGTGGTAGAATTCCAACCGTCGCGCCATCCCTTGGAAGTTGAAACGGCTCTTCAATGCCTATAAATACGACCTTTGGTCCTTTCGATGATTTTCATCTCTTCATAAGAATTTTGTTCAGAGCCCTGCTCTTTTGTTTAAGCACTTTTAAAAGTTCAAACTCTAGAGAATTTTAGGTAAAATTTAATTTGGATTAAATTAAAGCAATTTTAAGAGCCTTGCTCTCAATAGATCCCTGATCTAAAGAAAACCCATTTAGGGTTTCACTTAGCAGAGCTTTGCTCTAAGGGGGTCTAAAGAGAACTAAATGGAACCCTATTAGAGTTCCATTAATAGAGTTCTGCTCTATGAAAGATTTTTTCTTGTATATTCCTGATTCACCAATGGAGCTTTTCTCCTTTCAAATCATATAGAAGAACTCTTAAGAGTTTTTCATAGATCCTGGTGGTTAGAGATGACGTTCTATTTTTTAATGAATTATACTGTCTTGCTTAATCAGGCCGTCTGCTAATTTTGTTAGGTTTCTTTTACAGAAGTAATGGACACCCACATGTACGACCTTAACGAGATCATTTCTTACGGGGACATCCGCCGACTCGGCCGTTCTCAGAACCGAGAATTTACCAACGTCGAGTGTGCCGAAATCATGAGCCGCTTCGACGCATACAATGGCCAACTGCTTCTTCGGCGCTCCCCTTTCCTGAAGCTTATTGTGGGAGCAATTTAGAAAGCGCTTCCTCTATTCTGTACTGGTGTGCCACTTGGGGCATTGGATGCCGCCGAGGATAAGGTGCACTCGGTGTATCTGATGAGCCTAATCTCAAAGAGGAGGCGAGATAACCTTATCGATCTTCTGCACCAAGCTTTTCAACAGTCTGCAATACTTGCTGCCTATCGGAGGGAGGAGGACATCAGTGGGGATCCCGACGCTCGGGCTCGCGAAAGGAAGCACACTAGGATGGTTCGCCAGTCTTGGAAAGTCTTGGACAAGGTTACTTTTGGGTTCCTCAATCCATGTCCTGGATTTGAGGTTTTGCCATTTTAATCATTTGGATAATATCTTTGTTTATTGCCTTTATTGATGTAAAAACTTTCCAAGTATGAATGACAAATCTTTTGCCTCCTTCCTTTTATTTTCTGCTTTGTTACTGGCACATTCTTTAAATAAGCATAGCCTGTAAGCGATATAGAACATTATGTCTTGAACATCTTGGGGAGTAGTGATGGCTTAGGAAGCAGGTTCAGGTCTGCTGCCTAAGGCTTTTCAACTTCATGAGCCGTGAGGATCTCATAAAGACTTTTCTCCCTACGAGTCGAGAGGATCTCGTAGGTGTATTTTCTCCTTAGGAATCGTGAGGATTCCTAAGTGCGTTTTCTCTTATAAGTCGTAAGGATCCTATAAGAGAATTTTCCCTCTTATGAGTCGAGAGGACCCGTAAGTGGTTGTTTCCCTCCTTGTCGAGATTCGACTTCGGAGAGTGAGACCCGTGGATAGTATGCAAGAGACTGTTTTGGGCCGACTTGCAGGATTCCATTGCTTAGGAAACAAGTTTTTTAATCCCTGCTGCTTAAGGCTTTACATCACGAGTCGAGACGAATCGAGCAGTTCTCGCAAAGACATCAATTTCCTCACGAGTCGAGACGAATAGAGCATTTCTCGCAAGAATATCCTAACGTCACAGTTAACCTCTACTCTTTACGACAAAAGTCCGTTAGGGTCTGTGGTACTTAGGGTTTTGGCCGTCGTACCGTCGCATCAGCTGATATATTCCTCGATAGGCAATCGCGCTGTTCGAGTAGCCCTGCGACTGTCGTGTCTCTGATCCCTTTGGGGGATGGACAAGACGTGTTCAAGTAATCTTCCAAGTAATCTTACCGTCAGAAAAGCAAGCGTTAAGAATTTTGCCATGCCGCTTTTTACTTGAGGTTAGGCTCATTTTGGAGAGCCCCGATGAGTCATAACCACTCCGCGCTGGTGTGGGATGATCTCCGATAGTCTTTCAGGTTTTATGTGAGTTGCCGTCAAGACCCTGAAGCTAGGAATTTGGCCTTTGCTTCGTTTGCTGGCATTGGGTCCTCTATATCGAGACGAATGTCGCGGTTGTCTCTAGGTTGTTGGTGAGCCGTCGAGGTTTGGAACTAGGGACTTTGCCGTGGCTCCGCTGTTTGATTGTCGCGCCTGAATCCTGTTGGGGGAAGAACGCTGGGGTGACATCTCGTCTGCTGTATCGAGACGAACGTCGAGGCGGCACTGGTGTGAGATGATCTCCGGTTGTCTTTCAGGTTTTATATGACTTGCCGTTAAGATCTTGAAGCTAGGAATTTGGCCTTTGCTTCGTTTGCTGGCATCGCGTCTGCTATATCGAGACGAATGTAGCGGTTGTCTCTAGGTTGTTGGTGAACCGTAGAGGTTTGGAACTAGGGACTTTGTCGTGGCTCCGTTTGTTTGATGTTGTTGCATCTGTTGTGTCGAGATGAACAATGACGTGGTGACCATTCCACACTGGTGTAAGATGATCTCCGGTTGTCTTTCAGGCTTTATATGACTTGCCGTTAAGACCTTGAAGCTAGGAATTTGGCCTTTGCTTCGTTTGCCGGCATCACGTCTGCTGTATCGAGACGAATGTCGCGGTTGTCTCTAGGTTGTTGGTGAACCGTAGAGGTTTGGAACTAGGGACTTTGCCGTGGCTCCGTTTGTTTGATTGTCGCGTCTGAACCCTGCTGGAGGAAGAACGCTGGGGTGACATCTCGTCTGCTGTATCGAGATGAACGTCGCGGTTGTCTCTAGGTTGTTGGTGAACCGTAAAGGTTTGGAACTAGGGACTTTGTCGTGGCTCCGTTTGTTTGATTGTCGCGTCTGAACCCTGCTGGAGGAAGAACGCTGGGGTGACATCTCGTCTGCTGTATCGAGACGAACGTCAAGGCGGTGACCATTCCACGTTGGTATGGGATGATCTCGGATCGTCTTTCAGGCTTTATATGACTTGCCGTTAAGACCCTGAAGCTAGGAATTTGGCCTTTGCTTCGCTTGCTTTGGTGTGTCCGAATCCTGTTGGAGGAAGGACGCTCTAGTGACATCTCGTCTACTGTATCGAGACGAACGTCGAGGTGATGACCACTCCATGTGGGATGATCTCCGATTGTATTTTCGGTTTTATATGACTTACCGTCAAGACGTTGAATCTAGGAATTTGGTCTTCGCTTCGTTTGCTTTGGTGTGTCCGAATCCTGTTGGAGGAAGGACGCTGTAGTGACATCTCGTCTACTGTATCGAGACGAACGTCGAGGTGATGACCACTCTATGTGGGATGATCTCCGATTGTCTTTCAGGCTTTATATGACTTGCCGTTAAGACCCTGAAGCTAGGAATTTGGCCTTTGCTTCGTTTGTTTTGGCGCGTCCGAATCCTACTGGGCGAAGAACGCTAGGGTGACATCATATCTGCTGTATCGAGACGAATGCCAAGGTGGAGCTGGGATTTTGCCGTTACTCCGCTTGTTTGACCATGGGGTCTTTTGTTGGCGTTATATCTGCATCTTGATGGACTGCGAAGGAACGCCGTTGTTAACATCTCGTCTGCTGTATCGAGACGATTGTTGAGATGAAGCTGGGATCTTGCCGTCGCTTCGCTTTGTTTCGACCGCGAGGTCTTTTGTTGGAGTTGTATCTGCATCTTGATGGACTGCAAAGGAACGCCTTTGTTGATTCTTAGACCGTAGATATTGCCGTTAAGATTTGGAACTAGGGACTATGCCGTGGCTCCATTTCATTGCAACTCTGAGGTCGGTTGTTGACGTCAAGACCCTGATCTAGGAATCTTCCTTTTGCTCTGTTTGTTGACATTGTGTCTGCAATATTGCGACAAACGTCGAGGTTGTCTCTAGGTTGTCCATGAACCGTCGAGACTTGGCTTCGCTTTCTAGTGGAGCCTGTTGGGAAGGTATGGTTCCCTTTTTGTTTTTGCCACTGGATTGTATACAGGGATCGATGTGATCTCACCTGTAGGGCAAAAAGTTTCATTCTTTCATCATTCATTTTTTTTATTCTTTCCGCGATGCTCTATCATTTCAGCTTTATATCGCGAAGGTCGCGATTGCCCAATCATTTCGGCTATTTTTCGCGGTGCCCAATCATTTCGGCTATTTATTTTATTTTCACTCGCTGCTTTTTATTGCGAGTTGCCCAATCATTTCGGCTATTTTGCATGCATACATTTTTACTTGCTGATTTTTATTGCAAGTTGCCCCATCATTTCGGCTATTTCGTATGCATGTGTTTTTATTTTCACTCGCTGTTTTTTATTGCGAGTTGCCCAATTATTTCGGCTGTTTTTTCTTTATTTTTACTCGCTGCTTTTTATTGCGAGCTGCCCAATCATTTCGGCTATTTATTTTATTTTTACTCGCTGTTTTTTATTGCGAGTTGTCCCATCATTTCGGCCATTTTGCATGCATGTATGGGTCGCTGTTTTTTTTTATCGCGAGTGTGGATCTTGGAATCTGGTGCCAATCTCAATATCAGCATCGCTACAACTGGAATATTGCCAGGAGCGAATCATCATTTGCCATGAAAGGAATTGGAATTTGATACCAGTTTAGGCATCAGCATCGCTACAACTGGGATATTGCCAGGAGCGAATCATCACTTGCCTCTGTTGATGTCGAACAAAGGTGGCTTAGCGACCAGGGTTAGGATCCTGTCGACTAAGGCTTTTGACTTCATGAGCCGTAAGGGTCTCACAAAGGTATTTCTCCCTATGAGTCGTGAGGATCTCGTAGGTGCGTTTTCTCTTTAGGGATCGTGAGGATTCCTAAGTGCATGTTCCTCTGTAAGTCGTAAGGATCTTACAAAAGGGTTTTCTCCTTATAAGTCGAGAGGACTTACAAGAGTTGTTTACCGTATGGACATATCCCCAGTTACGGATGGGACTTGGTTAGAGAAATATTTATTTACGCCCATGGATTGTATACAAAGGTCAGTATTGAGCCGCTTGTAGGGCACTATCGAAGGTTGTGTGGGTTGCTTAAGAACAGGTTCAGGTCTCTGTAACTTAAGACTTTCAAATCTTATGAGCCGTGAGGGTCCCATAAGAAAGTTCTCCTTACGAGTCGTGAGGATCTCGCAAGTGTAATTTCTCCTTAGGAATCGTAAGGATCCCTAAGTGTGTTGCTTCCCTGTGAGTCGTAAGGCTCTCACGCGGGTGGTTTCTCCATACAAGGTCAAGAGGACCCTGCAAGTGTCTCTTAACGAGGTTGCGCCCTTTCGGGTTTTCACAAACACTCATCGGTAGCCCTGCTGTTTTTACTCACGGAGCCCTTTCGGGTTTTCATCCGTACCCATTTCGCTTATGGACATACCGTCTTTTTTCAATATTCTTTTTATTCTTTTTTTCTAACGAGGTCGCGCCCTTTCGGGTTTTCACGAACACTCGCCGGTAGCCCTGCTGTTTTTATTTACGGAGCCCTTTCGGGTTTTCATCCGTGCCCATTTCGCTTATGGACATACCGTCTTTATTATCTTTTTTATTATTATTATATTATATATATATATATATATATATTGTCAGCCTGATGCTGCTGCTGTAGTAGTTTAAAGACGTTTCGGTCGTTTGCAAGTTTTAGGACATTGTGGTCCATCGTTAGTTTAAGGACGTTTCGGTCCACCGTCGCCGTATTTGAGACGAATCTCTAGTTTACTGACTTTTCGGTCTATGGGGCTTTCCTTATGAATGAGCAGGATGCCCCCGGCGTATCCATCTTTCTCGGAGCATATGGTTGTGGCGGGCTCACCTTCCAGTTTTCGGACAACGCGAACTTGCCTTGTTGGTATTGGTATTCAACCCAGTTTTTGAAGACGTAGAAATCCTCGATCAGGTGACTTACCGTTTGGTGGTAAGGGCAATAATTGGGATCGTTGACATCGCCTGGCTGCAACGGACGTTTTGGACTCGGCAGATTGATGAGTCTGTCGCGCACTACCAGCTCGAACAGTCTTCTCGTTTTATTTTGAGGAAACGAGTAAGGACGTCCTAGCCTCTCCTCGAGGGATATGCGTGGACGCATATTGTTTCGACGAACAACCGGTCTAGGGCCACTCGATTGTTGTTGAGTGTTGGCGACGAAGGTCGTTTTTCCCTTTCCTTTATCCTTTTTGTTCGCTTCGTTGTTTGTGGGTCCGAGATTCTCTCCGGATATCGTGCAATTGAGCGGCTGAATGTTCTTGCAACTCCTCAATCTTTCAGAGATGGACTCCTTGAAGAAATGGCCGAGGGCTACATTTTCGTCGGAATTGCTCCCGAAGGTGAGAACTCGTGATCCCCCGGGATCATCCCTATGACAATTGTCGGCAACTCTTTTATGCTCATCTGTCGTATTTTTTCGCTGTCTGCGAGCTTCCCGCTTTGTTCTGTTGACGTAATGCCTGTGAGCGACATACCCTTGCCACCAACACTTAAAGGAGTCGCGGTCTTCAGTAGGGTGTGCGATCTTCTGATGATATAGGCAATAATTAGGATACATCTCTACTCCACCAAGAGTGTTTTCTTCAGAGGGTGGTAGCTTCATTCCCATTGATATGGCTTTAGCAAATCTTTTCCTCGTCTTGAATTTGTTTTTATCGGCAGCGGATGTCTTTTGATTTGATGGGAGTGCCTCGACTCTTTCGTCTAGTCGGCTGTGTTTGGCTCCTTCCAGTATGGCCATCTCACGCTCTTGATTGGCTTTAACTTTCAGACGAATCTCATTCAGGAAGGCATCGATCATCTCATCTGACGGCTGCAGAATTTCTGGTTCAGGGTCCGCCCTCGGTTTCTCGGCGCAAGGAGCCTATTTATCATCCACCAATGAGTGAGAGATCACATGACAAGTTGCCCCCGGTGCTTCTATCTTCTTTGGAGTGTGCGGCTGTGGTGGGTTTATCTTCCACTTTTCAGACAGTGCAAACTTTCCTTGTAAGTACTAGTCTTCAATCCATCCCTTAAAGACGAAACAATTCTCGATCGGGTGACTTACCATTTGGTGGTAAGGGCAATAATTGGGATTATTGAGATCGCCTGGCTGCAACAGACGTTTTGGACTCGGCAGATTAATGAGTCTGTTGCGCACTGCCAGCTCGAACAGTCTTCCTGTTTTATTCTGAGGAAACGAGTAAGGACGTTCTAGTCTCTCCTCGAGGGATGGGCGTGGACGCATGTCGTTTTGGCGAACAACCGGCTCTGAGTTGCTCAGCTGCTGTTGAGCATTGGCAACGACGATCGCTTTCCCTTTTCCTTTCTCATTTCGAGAGTCTGGTTTTGGAGGAGACGGTCCATGGCCCATCTGGTCCATTTGTGCTAATTTGTCGATCAAGGCCTGGAAGGTGGTCGGCCTGAAGAACATCATGAATTGCGAGATGGTCACTTGCGGATCAAGAGTGCCCACGAACATACCTACCGCAAGTGCCTCTTCTATGCGTTGTTCGCATTTCGACCATAGGTTCCGCCATCGTGTTGCGTATTGGACCCACGTTTCGCCGGGCCTTATCCTGGCGTTAATCAGTGCTGTTATCGGAGTGCGTCCACTAGCACTCACGAATCTTTGTGTAAACAGTAGCTCCATCTCCGCAAATGTTTTGACAGAGTCGTTAGGTAGCTCCGAATACCATTCAAAAGCTGTTTCTGCTAAGCTGCCGACGAATTGGCGAAGCAACAATTTGTCATCGCCTCCAGTATTGCTGCATAAGGCTCTGAATTGAGTGACATGCTGATGCGGATTCCCTGTCCCTTTATATACATGGAACTTAGGGATCGTATATCCCGGCGGGTAACTGATTTGGTCATACCAGCTTGGATAAGGTCGTCCGGTTCTAACAATTTGCGCAGCCGCTTCATTCGCTTGATGAACTCGTATTTGCTGAGCTATATAGTCGTCCAGTGCGGCCTTGTAAATGGTTTCCTCCTTGGCTGCTGAAAGGGCCGGAGGAGGATTAGATGTTTCCCCTCCGTCGTTTCCGACAATGATTGGAGAGTCTTCAGCTGGAGGGTCCGGCTGTAACATCATCCCTACCATATCTTGGAAGAGGAGTGCCATTTGTTTTATATTAGCCGCTTGTTCTGCGGCTTCTTTGTCCTTCTTTTCGAGGACTCTACATAAGAAGTCAGCATCGGTTTCTTGTTCGTGACGCTGCTCTGATGATACTTCCGAGCTTTCTTTTGGCCCGGTAAGTGCGGCCATTGCAGTCATCATTTCCTGAAGCTTTTGTTGTTGCTCGTGAGCTTTCGTCACGGATCGGGTGAGTGGTTGGTGACCCGTCGAAGCACGGCCTTCCTCCTTTCTGGAAGCCATATAAACAGTGTGCACTACTATGCCCCCAGACTTGGGGCGTTTGTGTTCAGCGCTTTTACGGTTCGCCATGTTCACAGGGGTTTTTTGCGGCCTCCTTTTCTTTTGAGTGATTGGAGTTGAGGGGGCCGTTGTAGTGGGCACCCAAGTAGCTGTTGCTTTTTGTGGCTTGACGGAGTAATCCTTCTCCTGTCGAACCTTTATCTTTTTCTGTCGGCGGAGATAGTTTTCATCAATCACCAACTCTTGGACCTGTCGCCGGACTTTTTAAATTTTAGAGGACAGCCGTTGAGGGGGCTGATCTAGCTTCTTCTCTGGAGTATTCTCCACAGGTGAAGGAGTTCGTTTCAACACCGTAGTAGGAGAGTTTCTGCGCACCGTGTTCAGCAATCCAAAGCTGTTCCCAGTTGGAACAGCAGCATCGATACCCACCGTTGGAGCTGGCGGAGTTATCCCAGAGGGGGAGTTGTCCCCAGCCTTCCTCACTCGGCGCCAGTGGCGACGTCGAGCGTGTCTTGCGGATGGAGTTGTTTCAGCTATAAGGGTGACTTCGTCGTGCACCTTGCTTTGAGGAGAGACTGTTATTGGTGTTAGCCTGTCGAAAACTGACACCCGTTGAGAAGCAATGTTTAATCTGTCATAGACAGACCTCTGAGCAGGGGAAGCAGCTTTGAGAACCTCGCCTGGAGCAGCAACCGGAATGGCCAGCTTTGTAAAAACTGACTTCTTGGAAGGAGGAGCCTTTCCAATGATTTTGTCCGCTTGAGCCGGGGTGGCTATCCGCTTTGGAATGGCAGCTTCGGATATCGCGGGCTTGCAGACGTTCTGGCCCTGTCTGTTGAGAACTGGGGTATTAGAGTTGGGCGACCCGTTGAGAGGGGCCGCGACAGTGGTAAGTCGATCAAAGACCGACTTCTTTGGGGCTTCTTGCAACGTCATTAGGGCATTGAAGCTCATCGGTGGGAGCATAGTCCCGAAGAATAGTCCAGTGGTGGCTTGAGTTACCTGCTCCACTGGCATCTTGAAAAGAGAGGCCGCTTGGGGCCCGTAAGTCACTCCTCCAGCAGGGACCGAGCGAGAGTTGCAGTTGCAGGCAGTGCAGTTTGAAGCCATTGATCTTCTGTTTTCTGCAGGAGCAAGACACCAAATATTAGTACCTCAAATCCATAGGCAACCACAGCAAACCACGATTTGTTCGCGAACACGACACACGAAGTGTGGAGTGGAAAGAGGAAGAGGCCCCACCGGACGTGCCAGAATTTGTTCCCCTCCGAATACAGAGACGCGACCACATAGGTCCGTCTTGCCTGAGATTCGGGGCAGATGCTATTTGGTTTTATCCGTCCACCTCTCCGAAGATGCCAAGTTGATTTATGGCACCGTGTATCGGAGGTTTAGACAGATGCGGCCGATTTAGCAGACTTCGTCAGATTCCCCCTCGCTTGAGGGGTTTTTGATTGTGGGGACGCTCTTCCCTGCAGGCGCAAGCCCCTGCAGTTAATTACGTTACCGCATCGCGGTAACAACTTTCTCCTTCTCCAGAATTTCACTTCGTGTCGTGGGTGTTTGTTTTGTTTGTGGTTGCCCGTGGATTGTATACGGAGACTAATTTATGTCGTCGCCCATAGGACGTGGATTAGTCCAAATCCGTATTTTCTTAGATTTGGGTTTTAGGATTTTGGTTTGAGGATACGTTAGCCATATTTAAGGCTAAGATCGACTCAAACGTTTGTTAAGGATACGTTAGTCCAATTTGAGACTAAGATCAACTTAACAGGATCGTTTAGATCCGACAAAAGAGCATTTGGTGGCTCTATTGTTCCAGTTTAGGGACATGGTGGTCCATTGCATGTATGGTCGTCGGGACCCATCACCTCTCTGACGACGTTGAAGGATTACAACGACAGGTGTCAGAAGAGTTCAGAGATGTACCCTTGAACCAAAGGTGATTGGGGGATCTATAGTCCAATTTGGGACTAAAGTCAGTTTGAAGGTTTAAGGATACGTTAGCCATATTTGAGGCTAAGATCAACTTAAACGGGATCGTTTAGATCCGACAAAAGAGCATTTAGAGGCTCTATTGTTCCAGTTTAGGGACGTGGTGGTCCATGTTCCAGTTTAGGGATGTGGTGGTCCATGTTCCAGTTTAGGGACGTGGTGGTCCATTGCCAGTTTAGGGACATGGTGATCCATGTTCCAGTTTAGGGACGTGATGGTCCATTTCATTTTTGGCCGTCAGGACCCGTCACCTCTCTGATGTCGTTGAAGGATTACAACGATAGGTGTCAGAGGAGTTCGGAGATGTACCCTTGAACCAGATGTAAATTGATTTAAGGGAGCAGTCTTGCTCAGTCAATTTAATTTGAGGACTTACGGCCATGATTGGGCTAAGTCCAATTGAGAATATTCAACGTTTTTATCTTTGGCCTATTAGGCCTGTTCTAGGGCTTTGCCCCTGTTTAATAATACACTGCATTTTCTTTTGGCCTGCTATGCCTTTTTGATTTGGGCTCTGTCCCTTTTAAATGATGCGCAGTATCTGTTTTTGTTTGGGCTCTGCCCCTTTTTAAAATAATGCATTGCATTTTATTAGGCCTGTTAGGCCTTTTTTAATTGGGCTTGGCCCTTCTGTAAATAATACAGTGCATTAATCATCTGATAGTGGCCATGTGGTCTGTCAGGCGCTTTGCGCCAATTAATGAGCGCAAGCGCTTGTGGGGGTGACACGTGTCACACTCTGGTGAGCGCAAGCGCAGTGCGTTGTGTCAGTGCGCTGCGCTGTTGTGCTGCTGAAACATGGCGCGCTCTGGTGAGTTGCGCCAATTTCAGAGAGCAATGCTCTATTTTAAAAGCGCATAGCGCAAGTGATTCTGGAGCTGACACGTGGCGCTCTCTGGTGGCTTGCGCCAACCCAATAGCGCAACAGTGCAGATTTACAAGTGCAAGGCACTGTTTTAATATCTTGATCCAATTTTGGATTCAAGAAAAGAATCTTTAAGATTTCAGAACCAATGGTTCATAAAAAAGGCAATGCCTTTGTTATTATTATTTTTTATTGGAGACCTTTGATCTTGTTCTTAGATCAATGATCTTTTCAGAAGAAATTCTTCTTTTTTTATTCAAAGGGTTTACCTTTTTTCCTCTTTTTGAGTTCTTCTCAAAATTCTTTAGAGTTCTCTCTCTGTTTCTGTGTTTCTATCTCTATCTCTCTGTCTTTTGTAGAATTGGGGTCTAGAGGCCTTTATATAGTGCCAATTAATTTGTTAAATTAGTTAAAGAGATCTCTCTCTGAGTGATTTGGGGATTTTTCCCCACCGTTGGATTTTTGATCCAAGGGCTTCTGTTTTACAGAAGACAATTTTCTTGTTTTAACAAGATTAGAAAGATCTTACTGGAATTTTAATTCTGTTTGGCGCAAATGCACCTGCGCTTGACACGTGTCGTGCAGCGCAGAGCGCAACTGCGCTAGCTCAACTGCTGTGCCACGTGGCGTGCAGCGCAGAGCGCAGCGCAACTGCGCTGCCACGTGTCGCGCAGCGCAGAGCGCAGCGCAACTGCGCTGCCACGTGGCGCGCAGCGTAGAGCGCAAGTCAGCTGAAGCATTGCTTCTTTAATTTTTTAATTTTTTATTTTAATTTTCAGAACAGAGCCTTGCTCTGATTGGGGGAAACAGAAACGTTGCTTTGTTTCCCGCCTTGGAATTTGAACAGAGCTTTGCTCTGATTGGGATAAACAGTTATGACGCGCTGACGTCTGGGTTTTGCATGGCCCAGATCCTCCACCTTTGTTGCAGACTGATCAGGAGTTTTGCCGCTGTTAGACCGAGCGGTAAGGATCCTGTTGGTATCCAGCCTTACTTTCCAGGTGCTTATTTGATCCTTTGCTTCCGCATACTATATTATTTCTTGATTCATTTATTCTGGCGCATGGACATGTACTAGATAGTTTAGTTTACTTTCCTGTTCTTAATATCTTTACAGCCGTAATATGACTGTGGAGGGATTTTTCCTATCCACGGGTAGCATGGTTGGCTATATCACGTGCCCATCTTAGCGTACTCTGGGAAGCGGGGCGTGACATGGTTCTTTTGGTATCAGAGCCATAGGATATAGGTTAATCGAGTTTGATTCTTTTGTAGTTGGGTATTGGACCCAATACACGAATCAGAATACTCGTGATTAGGAATATGTCCTGCTACCTCGTTATCGTAATTCTTGAATCATATCTATCTCTTGATCCTTTCTTGACGATATGCAAACCCCTTTGCATCTCGATTCGAAACCTGCTAGTTCCCTATTGTTTCTCCCTGTTCCTTGATTCCGATACTAGGATTTAGGCGACTTGAGTGGAGTTATGTAATTGTACCCATGAACTGCAGCATGGTTACAATGCGGTACTCTATTTAAGTAACTTAGAGTCCTGGTCTTGATTCACTTCCTTGTTTCATGGTTGTTATATTACCTTGCTTCTCTCGGTTTCATTGCTTACCAGTTCTTGTTTTACCGCCAGCTTGAATCATGCTTACCGTACTTAATTCTCTTCAGTATCTTGACTTCGGATGAAGTCATCTTGGTATCCTACTTGTTCATATTTTTCCCGCATTGGAATTATTCAATTCCGGTGCATTCCTTGTTTGTTGTTGTCTTGGGAATGGATTTTCTTGGCACCTTCCACGGTCACATTGATTGTAGAGCAAGGAAAGAGAATTTCCAGATTCCCGGACATCCGGAGGTTGTTTTGCTGGAGGAAGTAGTTCTGTCGGGACAGTCGAGTTTAGGGTTAGGCCGACAAACAATGTTCTTTCGTCGATGGAAGTTATTAAGGAAGAAGCGCCGGCTATATTTCGAGAGTTCGAGGACATCTCGGGTTACCGCAAAATGAGATGTGGAGTTTGCGATTGATCTTGTTCCTGTGCAGCGCCAATCTCATAGGCGTATTATCCAATGGCACCAGTGGAGTTGGAGGAAGTCAGGAAGCAGGTTGCTGAATTACTTGAGAAGGGTTGGATTTGCAGAAGTAACTCACCTTGGGGTGCTCCAGTTCTTCTAGTCAAGAAGAAAGATGTTACAAGGAGGATGTGCATCGATTATCGAGAATTAAACCGAGTGACTATTAAGAACAAATACCCGATCCCTCGCATTGGTGAATTATTTGAGCAGCTTAGTGGCGCGAGGGTATTCTCGAAACTGGATTTGCGGTCCGGATATCATCAGGTCAGAGTTAAACCAGAAGATATTTGCAAGACTGCGTTCCGAACTCGGGATGGACATTACGAGTATTTAGTGATGCCCTTCGGAGTAACGAATGCACCGGCGATGTGTATGGACTTGATGAACCAAATCTTTTACCGTTCTTGGACCAGTTTATAGTAGTGTTCATCGATGATATTCTGGTCTACTCAGGAAGCAAGGAAGAGCATGTAGAACACTTGAAGATCGCACTGCAGACGTTGAAGCAAGAAAGATTGTATGCAAAGATCAGCAAGTACGAGTTTTGGCTTGAACAAGTGAAGTTTTGGGGCATATCGTAGCTGGAGATGGAATTGTCGTTTATCCAGGGAAGATTGCAGCAGTGCAAGATTGGCCGATTCCGAAGAATGTTGCGAAGATAAGAAGCTTCTTGAACTTGCCGGGTATTATGGAAGGTTCGTAAAGAATTTTGCTCGTTTGGCTGAGCCTTGACCAAGCTTACACGCAAGGAAGTACCGTTTGTATGGACGGATCAGTGTGTGTCAGCTTTTGAGGCGTTGAAGCAGAGGTTGATAACCGCACCTGTTTCAACCGTACCAGACGGTTCCGGAGAATTGGTAATTCACAGCGACGCACCTGAGAAAGGATTAGAATGTATTTTGATGCAGCATGGGAAGGTTATAGCTTACGCATCGAGACAGTTGAAGACCCATGAGAAGAATTACCCAACTTATGACTTGGAGCTAGCAGATGTGATGTTCGCTTTTAAGATTTGGAGACACTACTTATTGGACGAAAGGGTCGAAGTATTCACCGATCACAAAATCCTGGAGTATGTGTTCACACAGAAGGAGCTTAATATGAGGCAGCGTAAATGGTTGGAGAAGATGGCTGACTACGATCTTGATCTTAAGTACCATCCGAGAAAGTTAATGTGGTCCCGGATGCGCTTAGTCGGTTGCCAGCAATTCAGATGTTGACTGCACAGAAGGAACTTATTGAAGACTTTCGAAGATTTGACTTGGAGATTGTGCTACCGCATTCTTCGGGACAGTTGATGCAGCTGCAAGTACAGTCGTCGTTGATCGAGGATATTAAAGCAGTGCAATTGCAGGACCCTAGATTGCAGAAGTTTCGAGAACGGGTTGAAGCTGGACTTCGAACGGACTTGTTGATTCATGAAGATGGTTCGTTGCGTTATAGTAGCCATTTGTGTATGCCAAAAAGAGACATTCGCGAAGAACTTATGAAGGAGGCGCACAGCTCAGCATATTCCGTACATCCAGAAGGCATGAAGATATACCGAGATATACGACAGCATTTCTGATGGGAAGGCATGAGACGGGAGATTGCCCACGTGTAGCAAAGTGCTTGGTGTGTCAGCAAGTTAAGGCTGAACATCAACGGGTTGCTGGTTTATCGCAACCACTTCCGATTCCTCAATGGAACTGGGAACATATAACCATGGATTTCGTGACGGCTCTACCGAGGAGTCCGTAAGGCAACAATGCAGTTTGGGTGATTGTTGACGGTTTGACCAAGGCAACTCATTTCATCTCTTTTCGAGATGATCAATCAACAGAAGTTTTGGCAGAACGGTACATGCAGGAGATTATAAGATTGCATGGAGTACCGGTGAGCATCGTGTCCGACCGTGACACTCCTTTCTTATCATATTTTGGAGGAGCTTACAGGAAAGTTTGGGGACTCGATTGAAGTTTAGCACAGGTTATCATTCTCAGACCGATGGCCAGTCGGAGAGAATGATCCAAACTCTCGAAGACATGTTGAGAGCTTGCATGTTAGACTTCAAGAGCTCATGGGAGGATTAGCTACACTTGGTGGAGTTTCGTACGACAACAGTTTCCAGACGACTATTCAGATGGCTCCATTCGAAGCTTTGTATGGTCGTAAATGTCATTCACCTGTTTGTTGGGACGATGTCGGTGAACGAAGATTGTGGGGATCAGATTTGGTTGTGCAGACAGTTGAGAAGGGTAATACTATCCGGAATCATATGAAAGCAGCACAAGAACGACAGAAGAGTCGGGCAGATACATCGAGGAGATCTCTGGAGTTCGTGGTTAGTGATTTGGAAATTTGAAAATATCACCAACTAGAAGAGTTATTCGTTTCGGGAGTCGAGGCAAGCTTAGTCCTCGATTCGTCGGACCTTCGAGATTTTGGAGCGTGTTGGAGAAGTGGCTTATCGCTTGGCGTTACCACAATCCCTGGCGATTGGTCGTGACATGTTTCTCGTACCTCAACTCCGTAAGTATGCTCGAGATGAAATACATGCGTTGGATCATTCGAAACTGACTATACGAGAAGATTTGAATTTTGAGGAGCGACCGATGTCGATTATGGATCGAAGAGAAAAGCTTCTTAAGAACGAGGTTATCACTCTTGTACTTGTTTTTTTTTTTGAGTAATCGCACACATGGAGAGTCAACTTGGGAACGAGAAGATGAAGTCCGACAGAAGATTTCATATCTATCCTAGTAGTTTCTTGATTGTTTATCTTTTCTTGTTCTTGGAATTTCGATGACGAAATTCTTTTTGTAGTTGGGTATAATGTAACACCCGAGTTCATTTATACCAATTCCAGTCCTTATATTTCTTTATTCGTGGTATTTTCTTGATTTATCGTATTTTGGGTGCGAATGGCATTTTACATTGTACATTGCATTTGACCCGACCCGCTTTCTTGAAACTTGTTTGATTCATATTTAGGAATCACCTTGACTTGTTATGTAAACTTGTGCATTTTCAACTTTATCGCATACTGCCATTTTATCTGGCATGGCATCTTTTACCATATAACATTTTAAGTCACGTAAAATATTTTAAAAATACATTTCATAGCCTACATGATACCCCTAATCCCGTGGTAGCATCCGCGTATCTTGTTCTCGTCCCGTTCAGTGAAACGGACGTGTTTGGATGGCTACGTGCACGTACGTGGATCCGTTCTTGGGGGTATGCATTTTCGTTACCCGAGCATTCATTTTGAAATTTGGTCATCGCATATATTTTTCGTATTTTAAAACTGAAATTTTAAACCCAACCCGGGCACGTTTTGGAATATGTTTGTATCCCGCCAAAGTTCAAATTCTATTTCATTTAATATCTTTATTCTTAAACCAGCTTTTAAATTTAATTAACTAACAAAAAATCTTTTAAAATATAAAATCCCAACTCTTTAACAAACCTAGCCCTATCTCTCTCTCTCTCTCTTCTTCTTTCCACTACGAGACAATTTCTTCTCTCCTCCCCCCTCTCTCTCCTCTCGATCTCTCACTTCTCTCTCTTTCTCTCGTTCTTTCTCTCTCCCCCTCTCTATTTATATTTTTAAACCCATACACGTTCTCTCTCGCCCTCCTTCTTCTCAAAATTTTCCGACCTTTCCCGCCTCCCGCCGCTCGCGAACCCACGCCCACTGCCTCGCCGTCGCCACCACCGACGATGACTTCGTTCATCTCAACCTCTACTCGTCCTCACTCTCTTCCCTTCTCCTCTTTTCTCCTCCCCTCGACGAGCTCCGATCACTGCACCCATCATCGCCTGTCGCTGTGCCTCATCTCCTCGTCGACCACCTCCTCTATCTCCATCTCACCACCTCCACAACCATCTCCTCTTCCCTCTCCATTCCCTGCACAGAACCCCGATCCCAACCTTAAGAACCTATAAACCCACTTCCATTGTCATCTGCACCTCACCGGATTTCCGACCACCTCGCCGTCGGCCTTGCCTCATCATCATCACCTTCTCCCCATCTTCCTCCACTCCCTTCTCCTCAACACCAGAGTTTCCCTTCAACCCAGAAACCCTACACCTCGCTGCCTTTGCCGAGCACCCTCACAACACCTTGCCGTAACTCCTATCATCTCCTCGACACCAACACTCATCTCCTGACCCCTGTAAACCACAACCACAGTAAGCTAATCCCCTCTTCTTCTTCTTCTTCCTTCTCTTCTTCCTTTTCTTTTTCTTCACTTCTTGATTTTATGAAATTCCAGCGATCGCCGGAGCCGTGACGTCGCCGACGATCCAGACGACCCAGAGGACGTACCTTACCTGCGTGATCACCCTCTTGCATTGCTTGGACCCGTCCCGTGTGCCGTGCGTGCGTTGCGACATCTTTCGGACGTCGGACGTACCGTACATATCCGTTTCGTGATCCGTTGAGGCAAGTTAATCTTGCTACATGCTATTTAAATTATTTTATACCTATTTAAATATAGATTATACCTGTAGTGTAAATCTAGTACCACATGTTTCATTTTTTATAACACTTCGGTGTTCCGTTGCATTCGTTTATACCATTTTAGATCTAGGTCATGGAAAACATATCTTGTTGCATATTAAATTATATTAAAGTGCATCCATACCAATATTTATATCACATAGTGCTTATTTACATAGTCTATAGTACCCTTTATAGTTTTACCCTCACAGACGACCGTTTGCATACATCTAGCCTGATTTATATTCAATTGCATCTCTAGATTATTTGGTACATATTAACATGATTTTAACATCCATATTTGCTATACATCATTCATGTAATGTTGAAACCATCCCTTAAACTCAAACTGATAACCGTGCAACCAAGTAGTTTAATCTGCACCTATTTGCTTATCATATTACATGTTCCGGTTTATTGTTCTATTAGTATCCATGCTTGAGATGTATACCCATGCTTATGCTAGTTTGATTATGAGCACCCACATGACATCTTGTGCACCCTGATATGACCTATTACACCTATCACTTGACACGACATGGTACCGTGCAACTCTTGACATGACATGACACCTTTATACGTTACCTGGCTTGACCTGATGTACCATGGTCTTACCTGTTACCTGATCTTGTGTCTAATGCCAACAAACCTGACCTGTTGTCCTTACGGACCGTTCCTGTTGTCTATCCAGACAAACCTGTACCTGCCTAATCCTGTGTTGGCATTAGTTCCGGATTATTTAATACTTGACTTGTACACTTATAACTTGGGGGTATGGGGAAATCAATGATGAAACCTGACTTGTAACTCGACAGTTGCTTGCTTATACTGATCAGTTTTAGAGGCTAGGCCAGCCTTGGGATGCTGCTGCTGACATCGTTCATCTTTACATATTTCATATTTTAGTGCCTAGCGGCATGTCTCGGTTTCAGCCCGAGAGTCTTAGACCGTGGTCCCGGGCATGCACAGGATACTATTGAGTTACATCGATGATTCATCAAATTGATTTCAAAGACTTGAGAGTAGTTAACCCAATAGACCAGTTTAGATTACTCATTGCACACTACCCTTCACTGCCCTGATTTATATTGCTGTTACACTTGCTTTACCCTCTATGATCATACTTGCATGTCTTGCCACCCTGTTTATATATTATTGCTTGATTTTATGACGCGCTGACGTCTGGGTTTTGCATGGCCCAGATCCTCCACCTTTGTTGCAGACTGATCAGGAGTTTTACCGCTGTTAGACCGAGCGGTAAGGATCCTGTTGGTATCCAGCCTTACTTTCCAGGTGTTTATTTGATCCTTTGCTTCCGCATACTATATTATTTCTTGATTCATTTATTCTGGCGCATGGACATGTACTAGATAGTTTAGTTTACTTTCCTGTTCTTAATATCTCTACAGCCGTAATGTGACTGTGGAGGGATTTTTCCTATCCACGGGTAGCATGGTTGGCTATGTCACGTGCCCATCTTAGCGTACTCTAGGAAGCGGGGCGTGACAAAGCACCCACAAGCCGTCAGCGGTACTAGCTGGACGTAATGGCTACCCGGGTATTGAGCGATCAGAAGATCAGCAAGCAAGCCCGCTCCAACTCCTGCAAAAGCCTGACGGTAACACTTGCCGTATAGTCCGGTCTCCTCGTCTGATGTCGCATATCAAGTCTAGGGGTGGTAAACGTCAGACCCAAATAACCGATAAGTCATGCTGATGTGAGGCTCATAACGGGTCGAGAAACTATTGGTAACACTTACCAGTAAATCTCTAAATCAGCCCTGGTCAGGGAATTCCCTGTTATGGCCAATCGAGCACAGCGCAACATCAACTCCCAATACCGAGAGAGACGAAACCCCTCCTATCGCTCATTGACTCCATGTGACTCGGGACTGTACCCAAAAACCACCGTTTTGCATGCCCTCTAGGACGTGGTAAGGTGGAAATCAATGCACAGTGGGAATCACACAAGACTCTATGACGATCTCGGGTCTACAGACTAATCTATACAAGTGTCACTAGAGAACTGCCATCTGACGTGAGGTATAATACCATCTGGGAGTTCTCGGCGAGTCCGTCCAGTGTACCCAGTCTCCCCTGAGCACCCGTATACCATCTCTGATGTCAAACACCAATGGATATGGGATCATCCATGACCCATCTCATGGATCGAGAAGCGTATACGCTAGTCTACTCTGGTATATCGATGCCCTGTCTCGATACACTCATGACTAGGAACATTAAAGGATGAACTTATGGACTACTATGGCCCCACTAGTATGATCTGCATCATTGTCCTGGTAGTCAAGTACACATCCTAAAGACTTTACCAACATGTAACCATAAGAAAGTATCAAGAGACAAGTATACATGTTAAGATAAAGAGCAACCAGATAGCATACTATCATATCGAGCAAGAAAGTCCTCTCTATATATGTCCAAGCATCCAATACAATATACATCATATGTACAATACTGGCCTCTAGGGCATACATACAACTAACAAAGACATGGGGCATGATGAAACCACCCCTATAGCTGAGCCAGTACCGTCAGTTCGACATGCTCGACGTCGCCACTGGCGTCGAGTAAGGAAGGCTGGGGGCAATACCCCTTCTGGATTGACTCCGCTGGCTCCAATGGTGGAAGTCAACGTTGCTGTTCCAACTGGGAACAGCTTTGAACCACTAAGGAGGGTCCGCAAGAACTCTCCGACTACTGTGCTGAAAAGATCTCCTCCACCTATGGAGAATGCCACAAAGGTGAAGCTAGAACAGCCCCCCTCAACGGATGTCGTCTAAAATTTATAAGGTCTGGTGTCAAGTCCAAGACTCGATGATTGATCAAGATTACTCCCGCCGACAGGAAACGATGAAGGTTCGGCAAGAAGAGAACCATCCTGTCAAGCCACAGAAGGCGACGGCTACTTGGGTGCCCACTGCAATGGCCCCTCAACTTCGACCGCTCATAAGAGGAGAAGGCCGGAGAAAATTCTCATGTCTGCGACAAATGTCAAGGGCACACTGACCCTAAATGCCCTAAGTCTGGGGGAATGGTGGTGCATACCATCTATATGGCATCTGGAAAAGAGGATAGTCGTATCTCCACAGGTCATCGACCGCTTACGCGATCAGTGACTAAGGCTCAGGAGCAACAACAACAAAAGCTCCAAGAAATGCTAACAGCTATGGCTGCACTTGCGAGACCAAAAGCAAGCCCGGAGACATCCTCGGAGCAGCCCCGTGAGCAGGAAACCGATGTCAAATTCCTTCGAAGAATGCTTGAGAAGAAGGACAAAGAGGCCGCAGAACAAGCGGCCAATATAAAACAAATGGTCCTTCTGTTCCAAGATATGGTGGGCATGATGATCCAGCCGAACCCTCCAGCCGAAGATCCTCCAGTAATAATTGAAGATAATAGAGGAAAGACATCAAATCCTCTGCCGACTCTGTCAACAGCCAAGGAGGAGACAATCTCTAAAGCTGCCCTGGATGATTACATCGCTCAGCAGATACGAGTTCACCAGGCGAATTAAGCGGCTGGGCAAATTGTTAAAACTGGACGACCCTATCCAGGTTGGTACGACCAGATAAAGTACCCACCGGGATACATGATCCCCAAATTCCACGTATATAAGGGGACGGGAAATCCACATCAGCACGTCGCTCAGTTCAGGGCCTTGTGCGGTAACACTGGAGGTGACGATAAGCTACTGCTTCGCCAATTCGTTGGCAGCTTGTCGGAGACAGCATTCGAGTGGTATTCCGAACTCCCAAATGACTCTGTCAAGACATTTGCAGAGATGGAGTTGCTATTCACCCAGCGTTTCGCGAGTGCTATCGAACGCACCCCAATCACGGCATTAATCAATGCCAGGGTGAAGCCTGGAGAAATATGGGTTCAGTATGCAATACGGTGGTCGAAGTGTGAGCAGCGCATTGAAGAAGCGCCTGCGGTAGGCATGTTCGTGGGTACTCTTGACCCTCAAGCGCCTATTTCCCAATTTATGATGTTTTTCAAGCCGACCACTTTTCAGGCCTTGATTGACAAGCTGGCCCAAATGGACCAAATGGGCCATAGGCCTTCCTCTTCGAAGCCGGAGCCACGGAATGAAAAAAGGAAAGGGAAAGCGACCTTTGTCGCCAATGCTCAACAGTAGCCCGGTGGCCCGAAACTAACTGATCGCCTAGACGAGTGACTGTGATTCTTTAATGAGAAAATGAAGCGTCCTTATTCGTTTCCCTGGAATAAAACAAGGATATTTTTTGAACTAGCGGTGCGCAACAGGCTCATTAATTTGCCGAATCCAAAATGCCCATTGCAACCCGGTGAGGCTAATAATCTTAATTATTGCCCCTATCAACAAGCGATAGGCCATCCAATTGAAGATTGCTTCGTCTTTAAAGGCTGAATTGAAGACCAATATCAACAGAGCAAATTCGCATTGTCCGAGAATTGGAAAATAAGCCCGCCTCAACCACACGCTCTTAAAAGGGGGGACACACCGGGGGCATCATGCTCTTTTGTCGAAGAAGCTCCATTGGAGGTCGCTCTTTCAACCAAAACGAAAAGAATGCTGAAGGATCTCCAAACATGCCCAGTGGTCAAATAGAAAAGTCCGCTGGAACCCGAAATCATCGAGGAAATGCTGAAGCCGCGCCCAACCCTAAAAATTGGTGGTGATAGTCAAAGCGCCCACACCCAGCCGTCAAAGTCTTCGAAGAAGAAGAAGATCAGAAAGCCCGTGAAGCCTGGTGACAAGCGCACAGACCTGCAAAAGTATATTGACGCACTGGAAGAATATAACCAGAAGGCGCGGAACCCAGTCACACTCCAAGAATTTCTCAGCCACGTCCTTAAGGACAGAGATGATGACAATAGAGTAGACACGTCGGATGAGCCTGAAGATTATATGGCAAGCTGCCATGTGATATCTCACTCATCAATAGACGAGGAAGAAGCTCCTGACGTAGAGAAACTAGGGGCATATCCAGAATCATATCTCCTAGGACCGTTAGACGAGATGATTGATGCATTCTTGAACGAAGCTCTTCTAAAAAGTAAGGCTGATCGAGAGCGCGAAATGTCCATATTTGAAAAGGCCAAACGCCGGCGACTGGATGAAAGGGTTGAAGTGCCCCAACTAAACCGAGGCATGGCCGCGACAGACAACAGCAGGCTTAAAACGAAGAAAAGGTTCGCCAAAGCCATATCGATGGGAACGAAGATGCCACCTTCCGAAGGAAACACTTCTGATGAAATACACCTTAATGAAGAGGATGTGCATTCTAATTACTGTATCATCGAAAGTTTGCACACCTTACTGAAGAATGCAACGCCTTTAAAAGTTGGTGGCAAGGGTATGTCACTCACAGGCAGCACTTCAAGAGGATGAAGCGTGAAGCTCGTCGACAGCGGAAAGATGCGACAGACGAACGTAGAAGAGCTGCCGGCAACTGTCACATGGTTGATAGCAGGGGATCGCAAGTTCTCACCTTCGGGAGCGACTCTGATGAGGAAATAGCCCTCGGCCCTCTCTTTAAAGAATCCACCTCAGGAAAAGAGGAAGAACCGAAGAGCTGTGAGAACATTCAGCTGCGCAATTGTACATTACCTGAAAAGAATCTCAGACCCGTAAACAAGGGGTAGAACAAAAAGGATAAGGGAAAAGAATAGGTCCCTGAGGATATCACACTCGATGACCAAGCCGTCGAAGAGCTGACAGCCAAGGATCCACCTAAGAAAAATAAGGTGGATTACAACGTTCTGGCACACCTGAGGAAGATACTCTCACAACTAAGCATTCTCGACGCCCTTCTGCTATCCAAAGAGGTGAGAGATTCTTTGATCAAGGCACTACAAGAGCCCGAGCAGTTCCAAGCTTTCTTCGCCGAAGAAAAGATGAAGGACGAGCTGGAAGAAGTGCACACAGCCGAACCTTCGGCGATGAAGATCTCCTCCTCGGGACGTGCGAGCATAACCGTCCTCTTTATGTCTCCGGATACTGTCATGATATCAAGATAGGCAAAATCCTGGTTGACAATGGGTCCTCCATCAATCTCCTTTATGTAAGAGTGTTGAAGGAAATCTGTATGAGCGTTCAACACCTCCTCGAGATAAGATCACTATCTCCGGGTTTGACTCCCAGTCATCACGGACGCTCGGGTCTGTGATACTGACGTTACACTTTGGGCTGCTTGTCACGGACATTAAATTTCACGTCATTGACGCCAAGACTTGCTACAACGCTTTGCTCGGCCGGCCTTGGTTACACGAGTACAACATTATCCTTTCTACACAACATCAGTGTATGAAGTACTTCAAAGATTGTCTCGAGTACACCATGACGGGGGAACTAAACCCATTCTCCGTGAACGAAGTCCACAAATATGAAGATGCAAAATACTTCTTACCAGATTTCTAAGACACGGAAAGGTGTCGCAAACCGAAGAACAAAGCTATCACCACTATTCCGGTCTTCGGGAGTGATACCGAGGAGGAAGAAGAAATAGTTTATTTAGGGCCACCCCAACGTAACAAGCCGGGACCGTCCACCCCTATTCTGGTCTTCGGCAGGGACTTGGAAGATGTGGTCAATGCCGTATTTTCTGTTCGGCCATCGATACAAGCCTTCGCTGACGATGATCGGAGTTTGCAAATCACCATAGTTCCGCAAGAGCATTACAAAGAGCTCGACGCGCTTGGTACCTATAGTGTGCAAGAACTGCAGACATTCTATGTCCCTCCCAGGCGAAGAGATGAAAAAGCAATCCTCTTTTATCGATCAACGGAAACCAAAGTGGAGAAAGAAATTTGGCATGGCACCGATTCTGCGCTTGACAGGCTCTAGCCCATCCATTTGCCCAGATACTACACAGAAGGCTTAAAAAGGCTATTGAGGGGCCAACGCATACCCTTCAAACAGACTGCTCGGCAAGCTCAGTTCTACAACAGGGTCTGGAACGTCCCCGGAACTCAGCGAAAATTTTACACATGTTTGATTTTTCTGAACTTTTTATTTCCCTGTGTATTGCACATGCAATCTTTTGGACTTCCAAAAGGTTAAAAAGAAAAATCAGAAAAATAATTATGGGTGATGGGGATCGAACACAGGGGCTACGTCATAGCAATGCAAGGGGTTTACTAGTGAGGTATAAGTGGCTTCTTACTTTTATTTAGCAAAAGTAACTTATAACTCCAACTCAGACTGTAATACTCTTTTCTTATATAGTAACAGAAAAATTCTGTACAAAAATTTTAGAGTCGTTACATATTTATTTCGAGAATATCATTTCCCGGAATAAATACGCTAAGCGTAAAATAAGCAATATAAAATAACATGAAATTGTTAGTGATATATGTCATAGAGGCCATTATTGTAAAGTAATGGATTGTATATTACATTTTGGAAGCTTGGGATATTCACAGATATAATAACAGTCTTGCTCAAAATGGTAGTATACTACTTGGTTTGATTCTATCCTAATATGTGTATATGTTTCTTTTAGCATATCGCTAATACATATTGGTAGAGCCCTTAGGATATTTGCTTGACTACCAGCGTTGTGATAGCTGTCACACTAGTGGGGGTTGGGTAGTCTATAAGCACATCTTTATAAAGGTCCCTAGTCATAGGATTATCGAGACAGGGCATCGATACTCCAGAGTAGACTAGTGTATACGTTTCTCATCCCAGCAGGGGAGATGGTCTGTCCTACAGCCATTGGTATGTCGTACCGGAGATAGTATACAGGTGCTCATTGGGTTATGAGTTACACTGGACGGACTCGTTGGAAACTGCTGGATGGTATTATACCTATCGTCAGGTAGCAGTTCCCGGGTGGCATGAGTACCGTTTAGTCCGTTGACTTGACATCACTATTCGTCTCGAGTGTGTTCCCGCTGTACTTAGATCACTACCCTACTACGGCTCAAAGAAGTCTTGCAAATATGTAATAGCAGTCCCGAAGCACTTGGAGCCAGCAGCGGTTAGATAGGATTCTTCTCTCCCTGTATTAGGTTTGATATCGTGTTGTGTTTGAAAAGCTATTACACAAAGTCCCTGACCAGGGCCAAAGAGATTTACTAGTAGGTACTCCAGTAGTTTCTCAGGGTGTATTGGGCTCTACCCCGGCACGACTTATTGCACTATTAGGGGTCTGACGGTTACCATCCCCCTAGGCCCGTTATGCTAGTATCTTAGACGAATAGACCGGACTGTACGGAGATTGTCACAGATAGGCTCAGTAGGAGTTCGGATGAGTTTGCTTATCGGCCTTCTTATCGACAGATATCTGGGTAGCCGTTATGCACAGCTAGTGCCGCTGACAAACTTGTGGTTAAACCCACTGCCAGCGTACTGTCGAGTCTTTAGAGTTCCACACAGAGGGTTTCCCTGGTTCCGGCGTAACGATCTAGAGACCGTATGGTTTTACTGCAGAGTTGCGATCATATACGTGCACTAGCTACACGGATATTGTTCGAACGGATAATACTAATGGACTTTAGTTTAAGCTGGATTCTAGTATTATATTGTTGGATTATTATTATCTCATTGCATTCGTATTTTTCGGAATATGAATACGGATATGTATATACGGTGAGCGCATTCTTGTAATTTCACAAGACATGCTTCTAGAATGGGACATCTCATTATTTGGATTTATCTATTTTGAGAAATAGATTAATGAAGTGGAAATTAGAGATATTTGTGGCATGGGGTGAAGCATGGCTTATTACATTTGTTTATTAGTTTGTGTTTACTATTGAAGCATGGTTGCTATTTTCAATTGGAAAATAATCCATGCTTCATGTGAGATAATGAGTGAGTCATTCTTCACTTGCCAAGACCTTAGCTCATTTGTAGTTTCACTTTCTCTCTCCAATTTTTCTCTCCTTCTTCCTCAAGACCTAAAACCTTCACATGTGTTGTGAATCATTAGGTCCTTTGAGATTAAATACTCCATTAGATACTATAAATCTTCTAAGCTACCTAGCTTAGAGAACTAGTCATCTTAGTTACCTCGGTTTAGAGGTTGGAGCTTAAAGTATAGACTTTCGGGTGGGTCATCTTCGACACGAGGAGGTCGAGGATCAAGCGCGATCCGGATCTTCAAGGAGCTCAAGAAGAGGAGGAGAAGAAGACCCAAAGGACAAGTAATAAGGAGGTATAAATATTATCATAGTAGTTAGAACCTCCTCGTAGATATAGCTAGTTAAGGTTTCCGTAAAGATCATGAAGTTAAAGTCGATGTTGCGAAGTAAGAAAAATCATTTTTGTAAATTCAGCCTCCCCACGATCCTGTAGGGTGCGCGACATCGACTTACAGTGGTATCAGAGCGTACTAAACCTTAACTAGCTTATTAGCAAGTGATTAGAACTTCGATCGACGAAAAATTTGCCCGAAATCAAAATCCAATCCATGCTTACTGTTGTTTTTCAAAACTGCTTGAAATTTTTTCAGTGGCCTTAAAAATACGTGCAGGCATTTAGGTGAACGAGGAAAATTTTGGGATCGTAATCCCTCAACTAGACCGCGGAACAGCGGCTAAACCTGCCATTTGGCCGCGGATCTGCCGCCAAGTTGGGGCCGATTCATCCAAAAAAATTTCTAGGGTTCAGGTATTTGGAATTGTGATTTTTGGCATATGTGGTTTCTACACAGATTTGTTTGTGTACTGATTTGTGCATGGGGTAGACACAGATAAAGTTTATCGATTGAAATTCTAAGTTCTTGGCTAATCTATGATTTTGTGTTTGTATATGTGTTGATAAACGTCTACTAATTGCTATAAGTCGATTAGTGGGGATTGCACATATTTTTATCCTGATGATGGTTTGTGTATATGAAATAATGAATCGTCGTGGATGAATAGCCGAGGTATGTGAGAAGAGTATTTTCTTTTCTTTCATTCATGTAAATTTGTAAATTGATGTAATATTATTTTTGCGGAGCACATCCGGATTGAGATTGTAGCCACCGTTGTATTATTTCATTTACTTTTTCTTGCACCTAGGATAGACCCAAGGTGGGATGTAAAAACTACCGGGTTCTTAAAGTGTCGAGTGTCCTACTCATTTTATTGAGGGAGGTTGCTTCACTTCGGGAATTTTGCGGGTAGTTTTCCGCATCCGTAGGGGTCTAGGATGGGGTTTGGCTATTCATCACGACCGTAGAACCCGTCTATCGTTCTAGGCTAAAACGAAACACGGAATTCCTAGTATATCCAATATATTCATCTGTGATCTGGAATGCCTATTATTGCGTGAGACGAATGGTTATATATATATATATATATATATATATATAAAATAAATGTTGCTTATTTTTTGCACCCGCGCTAGTCCAGCCCTCGCTCTGTCGTTAGTTAAGTAAGCTAAAGGTGCATGACGGGGCCCCGTGGCGAATGCGGATGGTATAAACGAACGTTCTATTTTCGTTTCTTTTCTGTAATGATAGGGTTAAATGATGTGAATATTGATTAATGCAAGGAAAACAAACCAAAGTTTAAATCGTTGGAAAAATTTCAAAACTACTCGGTTTTCTTGAAAAAAAACTTTTAAATGCGGAGCCTAAACCACTCCTTTTAAAAGCTATCATGGTTCCTTCGATTATATCAAGTTTATTACGTTCACGGTTTCGCCAAAACCATCCGTAGGCCTCCGTCATTTCAGATGGCTAGTCAGTAGTATTCAAATTTGTTCTCCGCCGAAAGACTGGGAAGACAAACGTCTTGCCTGAATTTGGGGGCAGATGTTATTTGGTTTTATTTGTCCACCTCTCCGAAGATGCCAAGTTGATTTATAGCACCGTATATCGGAGGTTTAGACGGATATGGCCATTGTAGCAGACTTCGTCAGATTCCCCCTCATTTGAGGGGTTTTTGATTGTGGGGACGCTCTTCCCTGCAGGCGCAAGCCCCTGCAGTTAATTACGCTACCGCATCGTAGTAACAACTTTCTCCTTCTCTAGATGCTCACTTCATGTCGTGTGTGCTTGTTTTCTTTTTGGTTGCCCGTGGATTGTATACGGAGACTAATTTATGTTGTCGCCCGTAGGGCGTGGATTAGTCCAAATCCGTATTTTCTTAGATTTGGGTTTTGATTTCGGTTTAAGGATCGTTAATCTCCATTGAGACTAAGATCAACTTAAACGTTTTTTAAGAATACGTTAGTCTAATTTTAGACTAAGATCAACTTAACCATTTGTTAAGGATACGTTAGTCTAATTTTAGACTAAGATCTACTTAACAGGATCAGTTAGATCCAACAAAAGAGCATTTGGACTCTATTGTTTTAGTTTAGGAACCTTGCGGTCCAGAAGTTTAAGGGCATTATAGTCCATGGAGTTTAAGGACATCATAGTCCATAGTTTAAAGACGTCATAGTCTGTAAAGTTTAAAGACATCATAGTCTATGCGTTTAAGGACCCCACGGTCCATAAAGTTTAAGGACATCATAGTCCATGAGTTTAAGGATCTCACAGTCCATAGAATGTCTGGTTGTCGGGACCCATCACCTCTCTAAAGAAGTTGAAGGATTACAACGACAAATATCAGAGGAATGAAGAGATGTACCTTTGAACCAATATTAATTGGGAGATCTGTAGTATAATTTGGGACTAAGATCAAAGATTTATGAGCATATGGGGTCAATTAATCTAAATTAGAGATCTGTGGCCAACTTGGGCTCGACCCATTCATTTAAAATGTTAGACATTTAATTAGGCTCGGTCCTTTTTCACTTAATAATACTGAGCATTGGTCCTGACAACTTTTTGTCTTTTATTGAATGCTGAGCACTCATTATGGCTTTAGGCGTTATCATTTAAAGAACAATTTATGTTCTCTCAGCGCATACATGAGGAACACGTGGCGCGCTTGGCGCTGAGCGCCAGTCAATGAACGCATAGCGCTTCTGTTAAGTAGCGCACGCGTGAGAAGCACGTGGCGCGCTTGGCGCTGTGCGCTAGTCAATGAGCGCAGAGCGCTTCTTATGAAATAGTACACACGTGAGGAGCACGTGGTGCGCTTAGCGCTATGCGCCAGTCAATGAGCACAGAGCGCTTCTTGTGAAATAGCGCACACGTGAGGAGCACATGGTGCGCTTGGCGCTGTGCGCCAGTCAATAAGCGCAGGGCGCTTCTTGTGAAATAGCGCACACGTGAGGAGCACGTGGCGCGCTTGGCGCTGAGCGCCAGTCAATGAGTGCAGAGCGCTTCTGTTAAGTAGTGCACACGTTAGGAGCGCGTGGCGCGCTTAGCGCTGTACGCCAGACTTGAAGCGCTGAGGTGCTTCTTTAAACTTGGAGCACTAAGGCTCTGTAGCACTGCGCGCTAGATTTGGAGCGTTGAGGCGCTCCTTTTAATTGGAGCGCTAAGGCTCTTTTTAGGCAGCTTTGCACTCTGAGAATTAAATTTTCTCCTATATGAGACTTTGTCTCATGGATCTAAGAACAAAGTTCTTATTTTATAGGAGATGTTTCAATCTCTTATGCTTTTGGTGAAAGGTTTTGCCTTTATGGATTTGTGATCCTAAGAGAATTGAATTATTCTCCCCCTTTTTTATAATGAGTTGTCATGATCTCTTTTATGAAAGACAATTTGTCTTAAAGATCTATGATCTGGTAAAAGAACTAAGTTCTTTTTCTGATGAGATGGTTTGATTTCTTTATTTTACCTTGAAGAAATTCTTCTTCTGCTGAGAGCTTGCTCTTCTCTCTGAAATTTCTCAAAGTTTATGGAGGGTTCCTCTCTGTGAGACTTGAAGTCTTGGGCCTTTTATATAGTAGAGGCTGATTTGTTGAATCGGTTGAAGAGATATTTTCTCTAATTGATTTGGGGATTTCCCCACCGTTGGATCTTTGATCCTAGTGCTTCTGTTTTACAGAAGGCAATCTTCTTTTTTTAATAAGATTGGGAAATCTTTTCCCATACAGAATTTATTCTGTATTTTGGTGATTTTTAATCACTATTGGATCATTGATCCAACGGTGCTCTGATTTTCAGAGTATAATCTTTCCTGTTTGGAAAGATTCCGAGGAATGTTTCCTTAACAGAATTTTATTCTGGTCAATTGATGATTTTTAATCATGTTCGTTGGATCTTTGATCCAAGGGCCGAGAACATTTTGTTATATCGCTAGCGCTTACGTATTTTGCACGTGGTGCGCTGCTTAGAGTACAGCGCTCTTAGCGCTAGCGCTCACGTGCTTTGCACGTGGTGCGCAGCTCAGAGTGCGGCACTCTTTGCTCTGATTGGGGAAACAAATGCCCCCCCACTATTGCGCTCACGTGGCCTACACGTGAGTGCAGCGGTGGCAGCATTTATTCCATTGGATCAACTCAGAAGTTGAAACTGCTCTCAGTGCCTATAAATAGGGCCTTTAGCCCTTGAGATGATCATTGTTCATCTCTTTTCTTGTTTTTCTGAGAATTAATTCTCTTTTAGAGCAAAGCTCTCTGTTTTAAGAACTCTCCTAGAGACAGAACTCTGTCAAATTTTTTTAGGTAAAGATCAAATCTTTGAAGAGATTATTTTATAATCTAGGGTTTCACCTATTAACAGAGCTTTGCTCTTTTCAGATCATCGATCTAAGAAAACTTTTTTAGGGTTTTGTTAACAGAGCTTTGCTCTCATAGATCTAAAGAGATCTTTCTTAGGGTTTCCTAACCTATTAACAGAGCTTTGCTCTTTCAAATCATGTAGATTTGTTAATTTTTTATGAAGAACTCTTAGAGTTTGTTCATAGATTTTGAAGATCTCGGAATTTTTAATTCATTAAAAGCTTTTCTTTAAGTTTTCTGATGGGTTATTCCATCGTCTTTACAGAGCATGGCTCTTCAGAATTTTTCTTGAGGAATTTTTATTCCTTTCATCATTAGAGTTGACAGATGTCTTGTAAAGCGCGGCTCTCAATGGGAGATTTTTACTCCTTCGCCCGAGAGCCCTCATTAAATGAGAATCCTTTTAGAATTTCCTCATTTAATGACACAAATTTGAATTTGTTGGGTATTTTAGTCAACACTTTTTTCTCATGCGGATATCAAGAGTTTTCTGAATCCCCATGTCTTAATCAGTCTGTCCTCTAAACTCTCACTGATTTTCATTTTCAGGTGCTATGGCCGCTCATCTATACTGCCTTAACGAAATCATTTCTTATGAGGACATTCGCGTACAGGGTCGTTGTCAAAACCAGGAGTTCACAAACGCCCAATGTGCCGAAATTATGAATCGTTTCAATGCACACATTGGCCGACTACTCCCTCGTCGTTCCGCTCTCTTGAAGATTATAGTGGGAGAAATTTGGGAAGCGCTTCGTGAATTTCATAAAGCCATGCCGCTTAATTCACTTGATGACACCGAAGATAAGGTGCACTCAGTGTATCTGACGGGCCTGATCTCGAAGAAACGGCGAGATAATCTCATTGATATTCTGCATCAAGTTTTCCAGCAAACGACGATAATCGCTGCTTATCAGAGAGTGGAGCATATCAGCGAAGATCCTGACGCTTGTGATCGTGAGAGGATGCACACAAGAATGGTCAGAAAGGCCAGAAACATTCTAGACGGCCTCACTTTTGAATTTCTTAATCCGTGTCCCGAATTCAATGTTTTGCCATTGTAAACATTTTAATGATGCTTTTGTTTACTATTTTCATCAATGTAAGAACTTTCTGAGGTATGAATAACAAATTTTCCCGCCGGGCGTGCCAGAATCTGTTCTCCGCCGAAAGACCGGGAAAACATGACGTCTTGCCAGAATTTAGGGGCAGATGCTATTTGGTTTTATCTGTCCACCTCTCCGAAGATGCCAAGTTGATTTATGGCACCGTATATCGGAGGTTTAGACGGATGCGTCCGTTGTAGCAGACTTCGTCAGATTCCCCCTCGTTTGAGGGGCTTTTGATTGTGGGGACGCTCTTCCTTGCATGCGTAAGCCCCTGTAGTTAATTACGCTACCACATCGCGGTAACAACTTTCTCCTTCTCCAGATGGTCACTTCGTGTCGTGTGTGTTTATTTTATTTTTGGTTGCCCGTGGATTGTATACAGATACTAATTTATGTTGTCGCCCGTAGGGCGTGGATTAGTCCAAATTCGTATTTTCTTAGATTTGGGTTTTGGTTTGAGTTTAAGGATCGTTAATCTCCTTTGAGACTAAGATCAACTTAAACGTTTGTTAAGGATACGTTAGTCTAATTTTAGACTAAGATCAACTTAACCATTTGTTAAGGATACGTTGGTCTAATTTTAGACTAAGATCTACTTAACAGGATCATTTAGATCCAACAAAAGAGTATTTGGGCTCTATTGTTTTAGTTTAGGGACTTTGCAGTCCATAAGTTTAAGGACATCATAGTCCGTGAAGTTTAAGGACATCATAGTCCATAGTTTAGAGACATCATAGTCTAGTTTAGAGACATCATAGTCTGTAGGGTTTAGTTTAGGGACGTTGCGGTCCAGTTTAAAGACATCATAGTCTATGGTATTTTGGCTCCACGGTTTGGGGATGCGCTAAAAGTTATTGGTTATTGGGACCCTCCATCTCTCTGAAGACGTTGAAGGATTACAACAACATGTATCAGAGGTATGAAGAGATGTACCCTTGAACCAATATCCCGATTTGGGGAATGGGATGAACATTAGTTTAGATGTCATCTGTTAGGAGAACACTAGTCATCTTTGGGACTAGGATTAGTTTGGGGAGACCTGAACATGGGGGCTCAGTTGATTGGTGACACAAAGGGTCTTAGCTTCGGAGACTTGGCTAATTTGAGCTAAAGTTGACTTCCCTTAATCACCTTATAGTGCTAAGCACTGAATCAGTGTTAAACACAGGACTTTGGAGGAGCTCACGTGTGAACTCGTGAGGGGGCCCGAAGTGGGTATTGTTCCTTGACTTTATTCCCTTATATATATATAAAAGTGCTGAGCACTTGACTCACGTGTGAGCACGTGTGGCGCCCGAGGTGAGAACTGTTCTCTGGATTTTATTTCTCTTTCATTTATAAGTGCTAAACACTTGGTTCATCAAACAGTCACGTGAAGACACATGAGGTACCTTCAAAATGCGAGCGCTTTCTTTGGAATTTTCTTCCTCTTTTATACACAATTGTTTGGGGGTCACGTGGGAACATGAGAGGTGCCCCCAAAATATGAGCTATCTTGGGTTTATTCCCTTTTTCCTTTTCTGAGTGCTAAGAACTATTGGGTCACGTGAGATCACGTGAGGCACTCTGAAGAATGAGAATTGCCTTTGTTTTATTCTCCTTTTCTTTTTCTGAGTGCTAAGCACTATCAAGGGATCACGTGAGGCGCCCCTAAATTGAGATGTGTTTTAGATTTACTCCCCTTTTTGAAAAGCTTGTTCGGTGGTGCGCCAAGAGTTATTGGTTATTGGAACCCTCTACCTCTTTGAAGACGTCGAAGAATTACAACGACATGTATCGAAGGTATGGAGAGATGTACCCTTGAACCAAATTCCAGATCGAGGGGAGAGATCATGGTGGAATGAACATCATCTTAGATGCCATCTGTTAGGAGCTCATTAGCTATTTCTGAGACTCGGATCAATTTTGAGAAAACCTGAGTATAATGAGGGCTCGGCTGATTGATGGCCAAAAAAGGTTTTTAGCTTCAGGAGACTTGATTAATTCAGGCTAATGTTGGAATTTCATAGTGTTAAACACTAGTGTATCATTAGCGCTCACGTGCTCCTACGTGAAGCGCTTGAAATAGTGTTAAACATTAAGAATTTGAGGCGCTTACGTGGGATCACGTGGGGCGCTTGAAGTAGTGTTAAACACTAAGAATTTGATACGCTTACGTGGGGTCACGTGAGATGCTTGAAGTGGTGTTAAACACTAAGAATTTGATGCGCTCACGTGGGGTCACGTGAGGCGCTTGAAGTTGGAGCTGCTCCTTTGGGTTTATTCCCTTGTTTCTTTTCTGAATGGAAGACACTATTGGGTCACGTGGGATCACATGAGGCGCCCCAAGAATGGAAACTGCCCTTTGATTTATTCCCTTTCTGCTTTATAAAAGTTAAGCACTGCTTAGAGGTCACGTGGGGCCACGTGAGGCGCCAAAAAATAGGGTTTATTCCCTTTTCTTTTATAAGTGCTGAGCACTTCTCAGGGGTCACATAGGGTCTCGTGACTAGATCTCATTCTTTCCCTCTTTGTTCCTCAAAGGTGCTCACGTGGGATCACGTGAGCTTTTATGTAGCGTTTGAATGCTAACGAATCATCAGTCTGTTCTTCTATGGTTCTGAGGGATCAAGTTCTCCTTTTGTTCTTTGTAGGGATTAAATTTCTTTTTAAAGGGTTAAACCCTAGTTTAAGAGGAATTAAATTCCTATATGTTTTGTAAGAGTTAAACTCTTATAGATTCAGTTCTTTCCCCTAAGTTTTGAATCTGCATGACAGAATCTCCTCGATGAGAATTAAATTCTCAACTTATGGGGAGATCTGCTTCTGTAGATCTTAATCAGAGGAAGAACTAAGTTCTTTTAGAAGAGTTAAATTCTTGGTTTAAGAATTAAATTCTCTTTTTGTAGGAGCTTTTGGGAGGGGTTCCTCTTCTTTAGAGAATTAAATTCTCTCTCTATTTTTCTTCCCTTCTCCCTCTGTATCTCTTCCTTTTTTTTCATCTCCTTGCTCCTATTTATATGAGAAGAAAAAGAATCAATTTGTTAAGGGAATCCCTCATTGAGAGATCATGATTGATTTCATAATCTTTTAGATCAATTGGTGAATTTTATTCACCGTTAGATTTTTAATCCAAAGGTTCTCTGTTTAACAGAGAAGATTTCTTATTTGTTTAACAAGATTATGAATATCTTGTTAGTTTTAATAAGATTAGAATTTTATTCTATCATATCCTTTTAGTTTAACAGGATCAGAAATATATTTTCTTAATATGGATATCTTGTTAACATAGAATTTTATTCTTGTTATAAGATTAGGAAAATATTTTCCTGCGATAGTTTTTTTTATTCTATCAAATGATCACCACTGGATCATTGATCCAAGGGTCCTCTGTTTAACAGAGAAGATCTTTCTAGTTTAAGGAAGATTAAGAAAATATTTCCCAAATAGAATTTAATTCTAGAATTTGATAGGAACATTTTAAATTAGGGTGCTCACATGCTTTGCATGTGATTGGCAAAAGCACTCACGTGTTTAACACGTGACCCCTAGTGTGGGTTTTAGCCTGTGTATGTTCAAAGCGCCATGTTTGGCCCTTGGTTATTTATGTTCGGCACTCATATGCTTTGCATATGTGCACCCACATGTTTTACACATGATGCCTGTTTTTTTAGGATTCTCCCCCTTTTTTGTAAGGAAACAAGTACCTCTTGGCCGAAAATTTTGGCGGGAACAAAGCTATGTATTTTGACCTTCGCTAAGGCATAGTGATTGGTAGCTGCTGGGTATTCATCTATAGCATAGATAGATGCGTTGGTTTGGGACAGTCGTACAACTATTTTGGTTTTTGTCAAGGATTTGTATGGATGAGTTCAAATTAACCAGGATAATGACGGGTAGAGCTTGACTTGCGTCTTATGATATGTTGGACTTCGTCAAGGTCATAAGCGCTTGGGGAAAAAATCCACATCGGGAGTTTCAAAGGAAAATAAAACTTGCTAGTGTTGCATTCCATTTGGAGTGTAATGATTTTGGTAGGATTCCTTCAAGATTGTCACACGATGATATTTGGATCTCGATCCTACTGTGAGTATCCGCTACTCTTCGGGAGATTTTTTCACTAAACAATCAATGCTATAAACCAAGTAGGTGCTTAGAACGGTATTAGCGGGGCTACACCTCCAGGAAAAAGAGGTTATGTAATTAAGGAACTTCGCAAAAGCGTTGGAAAACCTCCCTCGAAGTACCAACACTAACCTGGCCGAAAGTTTAAGCAAGAATTGTAGGGTGAGATTAATCCTGACTAATTCTTCTTTTATGGTTTGAAGGAGGATTTGAGGAACAGTGGGAGCCATCCTGTTTAGATAAACTAATAACCAATCTAAATTTGCAAGAGCATCATACTGAGTGTTTCTTCTCTCTCTCCTAATTACAGCAACCAAAATGACCGGGTTTAAGTTAATGCTAGACAATAATAAATTGACTGGGCCAAACTATAAAGATTGGCTAAGGAATGTCCAGATGGCCATTACCTATGACAAGCTGGGCTACCTCCTTACTACCAAAGCCCCCGCCGTCCAGGTCCAGATTCCACCGTCGCGGATGTTGAAATCCATAAGACATGGGAAATAGACAGTGCGAGAGCCAAGTGCCTCGTGTTGGCCTCAATGGATAATGAACACCAGAGGCGGCACGAAAAGATGGACTTAGCTTCCATCTTCCTCCATACCAAGGATTTATATGGAGAGCAATCTCATATCGCAAGATATGAGACCTCGAAAAAATTGTTTTAGGCGAGGTTGGCTGTCGGGTCATCTATAGGGAACGACGTCCTTAAGATGATCAGTTTTATTGAAGAGCTCGCAGACCTTGGGACTACGTTGGAGAATGAGTTGTATACAGACTTGATTCTACAGTCCCTCCACTCTACCCACGCCCAGTTTATCTTGAATTTCAATATTCAAGGGAAGAAAGTTTCACTTCCAGAACTCCTCAACATATTGAGGAGCGTTGAGGGCACCCTGTAGAAATCCAGGGAAACACCCGCTCTGCTTATTAGAGAATCTTTTTCTTCTAGATCCAAGGCAAAAACCAAGAGGAAGAAGAAGAAGGCCTCCACCAAGCCGAAAGGTGGTGTCGGTAAGGTAGAGGGAAAGGGCAGGGCAAAAGTTTCGGGGTTGACAATAGTGAAGGAGGAATGTTTCTATTGTCACGGGAAAGGGCATTAGAAGAAGGACTGCAAGGCTTGGAAAGCCAGAAACTAGGATTCAAAGCCGTAGGGTAATATCATCTGGAAATGACAAGTGGGCAGATTTTTATTTTGCGTAACTGTTTGTTTGTGTGTACCTAGTTTGGCATGTAATATCATCTCTGTATCTTTACTATCTAAAGAAAGTTATGATTTTACATTTGTAAGCGATATCGTCCACATACACCTTAATCAAGATTTGATTGGGTCAGGTACACTAGATAACGGTATATACGTATTAAATCAAGCTCAGGTTTTCAATGTCCAGAACACACTTAAAAGAAAGTCTCTAGAATTAAATCAGGTTTTCTTATGGCATTGTAAACTGGGTCACATTAATGAAACACGGTTGACGAAGTTACATAAAGAGGGATATTTAGATCCGTTTGAATATCTGTCTTATGCAACTTGTCAATTATGTCTTAAAGGAAAGATGACAAAGACTCCGTTCACTGGACACAGGGTAAGAGTAAGCGAGCTCTTGGGACTCATGCACATCGACGTGTGTGGTCCAATGTCTACATATGCAAGAAGTGGTTATTCCTACTTCATTACTTTTACGGATGATTTCTCAAAGTACAGACATGTATTCTTGATGAAACATAAATCCGAGGCCTTTGAGAAATTCTGGGAATACAAGAATGAAGTGGAAAAACAAACCGGCAAAAGTAATAAGACACTTAGATCTGATCGAGGTGATAAATACTTAAGTGCCGAGTTCCTGGATTACTTAAAAGAGAATGGAATTCTCTCTCAGCTTACTCCTCTATACACACCTAAACACAACGGTGTATCGGAAAGGCGGAACTGAACCTTATTGGATATGGTACGTTCCATGATGAGTAACTTTGAATTACCGTGATCTTTCTGGGGTTTTGCGCTAGAATCAGCTGCATATCTTTTGAACAGGGTTCCTACTAAGTCAGTGCCTACCACACCATATCAGATGTGGAGTGGGAAGAAACCCTATCTTAAGTATCTAAATATATGGGGATGTCCAGCTTTTGTAAAAAAAGCAGCATGCGGACAAGCTCGAGGCACGCTCGGTACTGTGTAAGTTTGTGTGATACCCAAAGAACTCCAGGGGGTATCATTTCTATTACGCAGAGAAACAAAAGGTCTTTGTTTCTAGGCATGCCCACTTTTTGGAAACTCAATTTCTTGAAAAAGAAATAAGTGGGAGCGCAATAGAATTGGAAGAAATTCCAGAGCCACAAACTATTATTGAAAGCATGGAGGAACCAGAAGTTTCGAAAGAACTGGACATCTCCGTGCCACTCTGCAAGACTAATAGGCAGTCTCATCCGCCCGATAAATACTACGGTTTTCTCATAGACGGGGATAGAGAAGATTGCATCATCGACGATGATGAGCCAACTAGTTTCCAGCAAGCCATTAGGAGCAGAGACTCGGTAAAATGGCTGGATATAATGCGGACCAAAATGAAGTCCGTGTACACCAACAAAGTATGAACTTTGGACATTGCTCCAGAAGGGGTAAAACCCATAGGCTGCAAATGGATCTTCAGAAAGAAGATTGGTATAGATGGACATGTTGAAACTTATAAGGCTAGATTTTTTGCAAAAGGTTTTCGTCAAAGAACTGGTTTGGACTATGATGAAACATTTTCTCCAGTGGCTATACTCAAATCCATTCGGATCCTTCTTACCATTGCTGTCTTCCATGTTTATGAAATTTGGCAGATGGACGTAAAGACTGCTTTTCTAAATGGAAATTTAGGAAAGTGTGTTTATATTGATCAGCCGGAGGGTTTCATAGAGAGTGGGAGCAGCGAAAGAGTGTGCAAGTTGCTTAAATCCATTTATAAATTAGAGCAGGCATCGCGGAGTTGGAACATCTATTTTGATGAGACGGTCGAGGAATTCGACTTTATCAAAAATCCAGATAAACCATGTATTTATAGTAAAATTGTAGCGAGAACTGTGGTATTCCTCGTCTTGTACATGGATGACATTCACCTGATAGGAAATGACATTCCTATGCTACAATCAGTCAAAGGATTCTTGTCACAAAGGTTATCCATGAAGAATCTGGGTGATGCCTCTTATATTCTGGGATCCAGATCTATCATGATAGATCTAAAAGGATATTGGGACTTTCATAGTCAAGGTACATCGACACCTTACTGAAAAGATTTAGTATAGAAGATTCAAAGCGCAGTAATCTACCGGTTTGTCATGGAATCACCCTCTCCAAAGAGATGTCTCCCAAGACTGATTTGGAAAGGGATCGCATGAGTATTATACCCTACACTTTTACGGTAGGCTCTATAATGTATGCGATGTTCTTGGTGTACGGCAGCGAAGACCTCCAGGTCGAGGCCTTCACCGACTCCAGCTTCCAGAGTGATAAAGATGACTTCAGGTCTATATCGGGTTATGTCTTTACCCTCAATGGAGAGGCGGTCTATTGGAAGAGCTCCAAGCTGAACACCGTTGCTAACTCGACAATGGAAGCGGAGTATATCGCTGCATGTGACGCCGCAAAAGAAGCAGTCTGGATGAAGAAGTTCATTACAGAACTTCAGGTGGTTCCGTCCATTGTTGAACCAATACCTCTGTATTATGGAAACAACGGGGCTATAGGTTTAGCGAAGGAACTAAGGTCCCATCAGAAGTCCAGACATATCTTGAGGTGGTACCACCTGATCAGAGAGATCGTTGATCACCGAGAGATCGAGATGCGGAGAGTAGAGACAGAGAACAACACTGCAGATGCACTCACAAAGGACATCCCTCAGACACAGTTCGAGAGGCTAATCGAGATGATAGGTATGTGATATGACAATACACGGCCTTAGTGCAAGTGGGAGATTGTTAGTGATATATGCCCTAGAGGCCATTATTGTTAAGTACTGGATTGTATATTACATTTTGGAAGCTTGGGATATTCACAGATATAATAACAGTCTTGCTCAAAATGGTAGTATGCTACTTGGTTTGATTCTACCTCAATATGTGTATATGTTTCTTTTAGCATATCGCTAAAACATATTGGTAGAACCCTTAGGATTTTGCTTGACTACCAGCGTTGTGATGACAGTCACACTAGTGAGGGCTGGGTAGTCTATAAGCACGTCCTTATAAAGGTCCTTAGTCGTAGGATTATCGAGACGGGGTATCGATACTCCAGAGTAGACTAATGTATACGCTTCTCATCCCAGCAGGGGAGATGTTCTGTCCTACAGCCATTGGTATGTCGTACCGGAGATAGTATACAGGTGCTCATTGGGCTATGAGTTACGCTGGACGGACTCGTTGGGAACTATTGGTTGGTATTATACCTATCATTAGGTAGCAGTTTCCAGATGGCATGAGTACAGGTTAGTCTGTTGACTTGACATCACTATTCGTCTTGAGTGTGTTCCCATTATACTTAGATCACTACCCTACCATGGCTCAAAGGAGTCATGCAAATAGGCAGTAGTTGGGTGCAGTCCCGAAGCACTTGGAGGCAGTAGCGGTTAGATAGGATTCGTCTCTTTCGGTATTGGGGGTTGATATCGCGCTGTGATCGGAAAGCCATTACACAAAGTCCCTGGCCAGGGCAAGCGAGATTTACTGGTTGGTACTCCAGTAGTTTCTCAGGGTGTATTAGGCTCTACCTCGGCATGATTTATTGCACTATTAGGGGTCTGACGGTTACTATCCCCCTAGGCCTGATATACGAGTATCTTAGACGAATAGACCGGACTATACGGAGATTGTCACAGATATGCTCAGTAGGAGTTCGAATGAGTTTGCTCATCAGCCTTCTTATCGACAGATATCTGGGTAGCCGTTACACACAGCTAGTGCCGCTGACGGACTTATGGTTAAACCCACTGCCAGCGTACTGTCGAGTCTTTAGAGCCCCACACAGAGGGTTTCCTTGCTTCGGGCGAAACGATGTAGAGACCGTATGGTTTTACGGCAGGGCTGCGATCATATACGTGCACTAGCTGCACGGATGTTGTTCGGACGGATAATACTAGTGGGCTTTGGTTCAAGCCGGATTCTAGTATTATATTATTGGATTATTATTATCTCATTGTATTCGTATTTTCCGGAATATGAATACGAGTTTGTATATATGGTGAGGGCATTCTTGTAATTTCACAAGACATGCTTCTACAATGGGACACCTCATTATTTGGATTTATCTATTTTGAGAAATAGAATAATGAGGTGAAAATTGGAGATATTTGTAGCATGGGGTGAAGCATGGCTCATTACATTTGTTTATTAGTTTGTGTTTACTATTGAAATATAGTTGCTATTTTCAATTAGAAAATAATCCATGCTTCATGTAAGATAATGGGTGAGCTATTCTTCACTTGCTAAGACCTTAGCTCATTTGTAGTTTCACTTTCTTTCTCCAATTTTTCTTTCCTTCTTCCTCAAGACCTAAAACTTTCACATGTGTTGTGAATCATTAGGTCCTTTGAGATTAAATGCTCTATTATATACTCTATATCTTCTAAGCTACCTAGCTTAGCGAACTAGGTACCTTAGTTACCTCGGTTTAGAGGTTGGAGCTTGAAGTATAGGCTCTCGAGTAGATCATCTTCGACACGAGGAGGCCGACGATCAAGCGCGATCCGAATTTTCGAGGAGCTCGAGAATAAGAGGAGAAGAAGACCCGAAGGACAAGTAACAAGGAGGTATAAACACTATCATAGTAGTTAGAACCTCCTGGGAGATATAGCTAGTTAAAGTTTCAATAAAGATCCGGAGTTAAAGTCAGTGTTGCGAAGTAAGAAAAATCGTTTTTGTAAATTCTGCCTCCCCGCGAACCCGTAGGATGCGCAACATCGATTTACAGAAATGACATGAGATTTAAACTTCAACAACTTTGTTTATATTCCACTTGATACAATTACAATACGTGAGTTCAACTGAAAGGAAATACAATACAAGAAGAGAAATCCTTAAATATGTGGCATACATAAACTGAAAAGATAGCTAGACTAGTACTGAGTTATGATCTGGTCGTGCTCCTCCTCGGTGTTTTCCATCTCCTTCGTCTCCACGGTATCTGACGACCATTCTAAGAAACAAAAATGGGTGGAATGCCTGTCAGCGAACTTTCGCTCGGTATGTCCCGAAGAATTTAGGTGTGAAGTATAATGATAAGGAAAATGTATATCATGAAGTAATGTTCTAGGAGATATGTTGTTTAAACATGTTATTCAATGTAATCAATTCTATTTAACATGCATGTAAGGTGTTTTTCGTCACCCGTTTGAGATGGGAATACGCGTCGCTTGTCAGGCGTACTACAGATTCCCCCTGCCTAGGGTAGGCGGGGGTTTATTGATTGTGGGGATCCGAATCTTCGGCAGCCACGGACTAAGCTGCCGTTAATTACCCCTCGCCTTTGGAGCGAAAGAACCTCCGATTGATGGGTCAAAATGGTCATGCGAACTAAATGTGCAGTGTGCATGTGTTGTGCAGTGAGGGGTTTTGGATATATCGGGGACCCCGCAGAGTTTACGGGGGTCCCGCTACCAGGATAGCGGGCTAGGGTCAAAAGGGCTAGCAACCCCCTTGTGGGGTGCGGGGCAGCTCCCCATTAAAAAAAAATTTCTAGCGGGGGAGGTAAATTTAGTGTAGAGTGCATATAAAATGATGGGGGAAGCGTCTTAAAGATGCGTGCATGGAGTTAGAAGCCAGCGCCTCACGTGACAGGCCCGTGGGCGCTGGGCGTCGGCGCCTCACGTGCTAAGCACGTGGGCGCTGGGCGCCCACAGAAGAGGGGACTTGGTCCCTGCACTGGGAGTTGTGCTCCTGATTTGACTTCTGGAGTTAAACTCCTAAAAATAGATTAATTTATGGAGTTAAACTCCAACAGATCTTGAATAAAGTTAAACTCCTAGAAATTTTTGGAAATGATCAAAGGGGGCCCTTTTTTTCCCTCCCTTTAGCTCTGGATCTTCCCAAGATAGGTTTTTGGAGATGGGTATTCTTCTTCTTCCTCTTCTGTTAGCCAGATCTTAGAGAAAAGGGGGTGAGATTTAAAAATCTCCCATTTTTGAGATCTGATGGAAGATCTGAGTTCCCCTTCAAGGTTTGATGGTGAAAACTGTTTATTTTTGGAAATGGAAGAGTTAAATTCTTGATTTAATTCAAAAAGGGAGGAGAAGGTTTAGAACTTTGAGGAAGGAGAAGGAGGTATATAAACCCTAAATTTTTTAGGGGAATGAAAGGTTATCCTTTATTTTATCATGTTACCTTATATAGGCTTACAAATTTACACATAACCCCTTGGGCTTTACAAAATGGCATTTTGCCCATCCCATGCCTCATGTGCTCATTTCTTTTGCATATGAGCCATGGGCTTAACAAAAATTTGGTTTTATGCCCATTTTTCTGACATTCATGCATAAAAATTACATCAAAATTATTTATTACGTGATTTCATTTTGCATGGGGGAGGCCGACCGCGGGGCTTGACTTGGGCATGAGCCCACTTGATCTGGGCTTGGGCCCGCTTACTTGGGGTTGACTTTTACTTTAGCTTAGTCAACCGAGGTGTAATTTTTTACCCCAACAAAGTGCCCCCCATCAATAAATGCACACCGCGTATATGAGTTGTGTGCATGAAATTGATGGATCTTGGAGTTGGACTTTGAGGTGGAACATCATTCCGGGGGCAGAGCATCATTCTGGGAGCATAATTCTGGGGATCGGAGCATAATTCCGGAGACCAGAGCATGATTCCAAGGATCGGAGTATAATTCCGAAGAGCAGAGCATCATTCTGGGAGCATAATTCTGGTGATCGGAGTATAATTCCGAGATCGGAGCATAATTCTAACGAGCGGAGCATAATTCCGGGGATCGGAGCATAATTCCGACGAACGGCAGACATTCTGACCGAAGTATAATTTCGATGCAGAGGTTAATTCCCAGGCGAAGCATAATTCCGACAGGGAAGGTAAATACTCCGAGGCGAAGCATGATTTTGATGCGGGGTATATTCTGAGATGAAGTATGATTCCGCCGTAAGGATTGTTGGTCGACTTGATTTCGAGACGGAGCTTAATTCCGACGGGGAGGTCATTGGTTGAATTGATTCCAAGGTGGAGCATAATTCTGACATGGAGGTTGCTTGTTGAATTGATTCCGAGTCGGAGCATAATTCCAATGGGGAAGTCATTGGTGTATTTGATTCCAAGGCGGAGCATAATTCCGACAGGGAGGTCGCTGGTTGACTTGTCTTCGGCATGGAGTGTCTATGGTCGACGTTTCCCTGGCATGGAGTGTCACTAGTTTTGATGTAAAGGATGATTCCCAGGCGAAGCTTAATTACGACATGGAAGATAGATACTCCGAGGCGAAGTATGGTTTCGACACGGGTTACACTCTGAGACAAAGTATGATTCCGATGCAGATGTCAATTCCCAGTCGAAGCATAATTCCGACAGGGAAAGCAGGTACTCTGAGGCGAAGCAGGATTTTGACATGGGGTACATTCTGAGACGAAACATGATTCCTCTTCAGAGGTCAATTCCCAGTCGAAGCATAATTCCGACGGGGAAAGCAGGCACTCCGAGGCGAAGCATGATTTCGACACGGGGTACATTCTGAGACAAAGCATGATTCTGCCGCAGAGGTTGTTGGTTTGATTTGATTTGGGTTGACATCAGCATCGCTATACCGGAATATGGTACCAGGAGCGAATCATCATTTGCCGTGAGGGGATTTCCCTCGTTCCCAGTTTAACGACTTATGGGTTATCTGTTCCCAGTTTAATGACATAGAGGTCATTTATTCCCAGTTTAAAGACTTAGGGGTCTATTGGATCGGAAGTTTGGAATTTCGGGGTAGGGGTCGGCATCAGCGTTGCTAGCACTGAAGAACATGTGCTAGGAGCAATCCATCATTTGTTTTTACCCGTTGGGGAGTGATGGCTTAGGAGACAGGTTTAGGTCCCTATCACCTAAGGCTTTTCAATTTTATGAACCTAAGGGTCTCATAAAAGTATTTTCTCCCTACAAGTCGAAAGGATCTCGTAGGTTCGTTTTCTCCTTATGAGTCATGGGGACACCCAAGTGTGTTTTTCCTTGGTGAGTCGTAAGGATCCCACGAAGATGTTTTCTTACGAGTCGTGAGGATCCCGTAAGTTTTGTTCTCCTCATGCATCGTGAGGACACATGAGTGGGTTTTCCCAAATGGAGCATAATTCCAAAGGCGGAGACCGGCCGCTGGACTGGTGATTGCGGTAGGGTATGGATATGATGAGAATTATTTAAGCCCGTGGATTGTATACGATAGTCAGTTCGGGGACCAACCATAGGGCTGGGAGAATTTTGGTTGGCATCTGCATTGCTACACTGGAATATAGTACAAGGAGTGACTCATCATTTGCTGTTGGGACATCCAGTGATTTGAAATTTTTGTTGGCGTCTGCATCGCTGCACTGGATTATGGTACCAGGAGCGACTCATCATTCGCCGTTGGGACATTCAGAGATTTAAAATTTTGGTTGGTGTCTGCATCGCTGCACTGGAATATGGTACTAAGAGCGACTCATCATTCGCCACTTGAGAATTTAGATTTTGGTCGGCTTCTGCATCGCTGCACTGTAATATGGTACCAGGAGCGACTCATCATTCGCCATTCTTTTTACCGCGATTGCTCTATCATTTTAGCCTTTCTCATCGCGAAGGTCGCGATTGCCCTATCATTTCGGCTATTTATTCGCGGTTGCCCCATCATTTCGGCTTTATTTTTTCATCTTTATTTTACTCGCTGATTTTTATAGCGAGTTACCCCATCATTTCAGCTTTTCTTTTTTCTTTTATTTACACATTTTTTTTATTTATACATATTTTTTACATTCCCGGTTTAACGACTTAGGGGTCGTTTGTTCCTAGTTTAGCGACGTAGTGGTCCGCTCTTTTTAGAGAAAGGAAGATGTATGAGAGAATCAGATTCCCGAAGGACTTCGGTCTTCATTTGTATGAAATTGACGGTCGCAGCTTGACCGTTTGTTAGCACGTCTTTAGACAGTTCTGTCTCTCCTGTCTTGTATTGCTTTTCAACCCAATCTTTGAAGACGAAGCAGTTCTCAATAACATGACTTATCACTCTGTAATAGGGGCAATATATGGGGTCATCGGTCATATTCGCCTCTTGCGGTCTTTTTTATTCTGGCAATTGTAGACCGTTTCTTAGGGCGTCATTGAATATTTTATCCCTTCTGAAGGAATAGACCTTATCCAGCTTTTCTTTCAGTGGAGATTCTCCTCCCTCTCCGAGCACTGGCTTTCGAGGCTGGTTGGCATTAGGCCTTCTCATCCCTCGCTTATTTCGGTTAGCCGAAGTGTTAAAAGATTCAGTATCGTCGGAATTTTCGCCTTTGCGATTATCGTCCTTTCGGTTTCTCCAGGACCTATTGTTATTTTGGAAATCAGAGGAGAACTCCTGCTTTGAGTGCTCCAACATCTGGACTTTCCTGGTCAGCTCTTGGAATGTTTTGAGATCCGCGGTGCATGGAAACGGGGCCATCCAATTGTTGAGATTTCCGATGAAGAGGCTAACAAATTGGTCATGCTCTATCGGCGGTTCACATTTGACGGAGAGATTGCGCCATCGGGTTATAAAATCCGTGCTGCTTTCGTTGTTCTTTGGCTTGGTCCTTACAAGGTCGGCGATGGTGATCCTATCGCTGACACTCATGAACCTTTGTCGGAACAGAGATTCCATTTAGACGAAAGTAGTAACAGAGTCATCCGGTATGCTTGCGTACCAGTCGAAAGCGACATTGGTTAAGCTATTAACGAATTGGCGGAGGAGAAGCACATCATTTCCGCCGGTATTCCCGCATGAGGCTTTAAAATGGGCGATGTGCTGATTCGGATTTCCCGTCCCATCAAATCTTCCGAATTTGGGGATGACATAGCCGCTAGGAAATTCTACTAGATCATACTAAGCAGGATATGGTCTCCCGCTACTGCTAACATATTTTTGCGCTTCGGGTTCTGCTACCAATGTTTTGACTATGTTGGCAACCAAATCCATGATTTGATCTTGAGTTAGCGGGTTGCTGTCATCAGTAGCCAAGGCATTTCCCGAGATGGGATGCGGCCGATTTTCATGCAGCTCGTCCACCTTTGAATTTGAAGGAATAGGCATCGGCTGCCTCGGGACACCGTTTCCCGGTTTATGAGCAGAGCCCTTCGCTTGATTGGGTGGCTGAGAGGCAAGTCGGGCCGTGAGTTATGAGATGACATTTTTCAAGTCGTCAATCTTGGAGTAAATTTTGTCCATCTCATTGTCCTTGCTTCTAATATGTTTTCGGAGCTCTTAGAGAAGTTGTTGCTCTGTGTTCTTGGGACGGATGATTGGCTCATCTTCGCTTTCCAAGCCCGACTCCTCATAAACCGAGGGATCTCTCTGCTTATCAGCCTCACTGGAAGGGTTTTCATTACCTTCCAGAAGAGGCTGGTCTTGAGAAGTGGTAGCTACATTCACACCATATTGGATTTGAGATGTGGTGGCCCCATCCTTGCTCTTGTTGCGTGTGCCCACCATGTAGACAGTATGGACTACATATCCAGCCGTCTCTTTATCTTTGGCGGGGTAACCCTATTCTTGGAACCTCATGAAGTTCAGCCTAGCATGAGCCTTGGCCCTTTTGTTGGCTCCGTATCTGAGCCTTTTCTGTCTTAGCTTCTCTATTTTAAGGGCTTGGCGGGAATCCGTCATCCAGGAAGCCATCGTGAGCCGATTAACGAGGAGCTTAGAGAAGATACCCAATTGAGCAGTTGTCATGGGCGCTGTTAGAGCTTGCCCGAGATGCCTTGTTGCTTTGTTGGTGCTGATGGCCTTGCCCCTAACTGGGGCCAAGGAAAGTCATTCAAACACCGACATGTGTTTGGGTAGTGGTGCCCTCGAGATCACCACATTTGGCATCTTGCCTTTCGAGGCCGGTTTGTCTTTTACTGGAGCTTGAGGAGCTGGGATGGCGTTAACTGATAGGAACAAAATAGAGCCAAATATTAGCAGCGGCTCCTCCCACTGTCGCCCGAGACTGCCCGGGAGGACCGTCCTGGCGTCCATCTTCATCGTGTAGGAGATGGGAGTCGTATCGAGAGCTGAGATTGTCCTTGGAGACATTTTGTTGTGTCCGAAGATTGCAGTCGAAAGTCGTTAACCTGTAAATAGAAGCATGATTTCAGTACAGGCAATCAATGTATATGTTGATTGAGTTCACATGGATATTTAACCCGAAATATAGGAGGAAAGATAGGTCCCACCGGGCGTGCCAGAATCTGTAGGGTGTTTTTCGTCATCCTATTGAGATAGGAATACGCGTCGCTTGTCAGGCGTACTACAGATTCCCTCTGCCTAGGGTAGGTGGGGGCTTATTAATTGTGGGGATCCGAATCTCCGACAGCCGCGGACTAAGCTGCCGTTAATTACCCCTCGCCTTTGGAGCGAAGGAACCTCCGATTGACGGGTCAAATTGGTCATGCGAACTCAATGTGCAGTGTGCGTGTTTTGTGCAGTGAGGGGTTTTGGATTTATCGGGGGGCCCGCAGAGTTTACGGGGGTCCTGCTACCCGGATAGCGGGCTAGGGGTCAAGGAGGCTAGCAACCCCCTTACGGGGTTAGGGCAGCGCCCCATTAGAAAAAAAATTCTAGCGGGGGAGGTAAATTTAGTGTGGAGTGCATATAAAATGAAGGGGAAGCGTCTTAAAGACGCGTGCATGGAGCTGGGCGCCAGCGTCTCACGTGACGAGCGTGTGGGGGCTGGGCGCCTCACATGCCTAGCGCGTGGGCGCCGGGCGCCGGCGCCTCACGTGCCTAGCGCGTGGGCGCCGGGCGCCGGCGCCTCACGTGCCTAGCGCATGGGCGTTGGGCGCCCGCAGAAGAGGGGACTTGGTCCCAACATTGGGAGTTGTGCTCCTGATTTGACTTCTGGAGTTAAACTCCTGAAAAGAGATTAATTTATGGAGTTAAACTCCAACAGATCATGAATGGAGTTAAAATCCTAGAAATCTTTGGAAATGACAAAGGGGGCCCCTTTTTTTTCCTCCCCTTTGGCCCTGGATCTTCCCAAGATAGGATTTTTTGAGATGGGTCTCCTTCTTCTTCCTCTTCTGTTGACCGGATCTTGGAGAAAAGGGGGTGAGATTTAAAAATCTCCCCTTTTTGAGATCTGATGGAAGATCTGAGTTCCCCTTCAAGGGTTTGATGGTGAAAAACTGTTTATTTTTCGAAAAGGAAGAGTTAAACTCTTGATTTAATTCAAAAAGGGAGGAGAAGGTTTAGAACCTTGAGGAAGAAGAAGGAGGCACAGAAACCCTAGATTTTTTAGGGGAATGAAAAGTTATCCTTTATTTCATTATCTTGTTACTTTATATAGGCTTACAAATTTACACATAACCCTTTGGGCTTTACAAAATGGCATTTTGCTCATCCCATGCCTCATGTGCTCATTTCTTTTGCACATGAGCCATGGGCTTTACAAAAATTTGGCTTTATGCCCATTTTTCTTATATTCATACATAAAAAATTACATCAAAATTATTTATTATATGATCTCATTTTGGTATGGGGGAGGCCGGTCGCTGGGCTCGACTTGGGCATGGGCCCACTTAATCTGGGCTTGGGCCCGCTTACTTGGGGTTGACTTTGACTTTGACTTGGTCAACCGAGGTATAATTTTTGACCCCAACAATGCAGTTCTATGTATTTATCATGGCAAAATAACATGAGCATGGTATTGCATGACCGCGTGGTGTAGTTATAGTGAGCATGAAGTAAGTGTCCTAAAAGGTCTTTACATGGGTCAACTAATGTAACGTAAGTTCAAGAGTGAATGTCAATCAATCTCAAGTGTGTTCTTGAACCCAACAGGCTGTAATCCAGGGGTAAGAAACCACGGCCCCGAATCAAGTGTTAGTAATAGGACTTCAACCTAGTGTTGAAGTATTCCAAACTCAACAGGCTGTAATCCAGGAGAAAGGAAACACGGGCCCTCATGATAGCTTACTTGTGTTAGTAGACATGGATTCATGATCTAGGGGGACTCCTGAGATTTCGTTGGACTCATACATGAACTACCCCAACACCCCGTGTATGCTAAGTTACAGTTAAAATTACCAGGCTTACTCGAATCCATGAAAACATCAAGTTGTAAGATTGAGTTCATGGCAATATCATGTATTCGTGTCAAGTATTCTTATATTCATGTTAATTTGTATTCATGGTTCGAGTTAAGTCAGTTTCAATAGCAATCATTGTGTTCTGGTACTCATATTAAGTGCATGTCCAATTATAACCAGGGTTTGGTTAAGTCAAGTATATATGTTTGATATTGATGGTTTGAATTCGAGTGTTCATGTTCATGTTCAAGTATTCATGTTTGATTTTAGATTCAGGTTTGAATTGGACTCAGACTGAGTCAGACATTTGTAAACAGATTTAGCTTTTGAATTAGGTTCTGGAGTCATCGGTAACTACTACACATGGACGGTAAGATTTGTGTCTTTTTCCAAAACAATTACCATTGATAACTCCGTTAAGTTGTCTACCATAAATAGACAATCACTCACTTTCTCCGAATCTCTAGGGCTCAAGAGAATTGATCTGGCTTAAACCTATATTTACTAAAGTTCTTCAATATTGTTTTATATATCTTGAGTGGGTTTTATAAAAAAATATATTAATATAGATTAAAATAAATCTCGAGGGTGATTAGTATTACTCAGGATTTTCATGAGTATGGATTTTAAATATTTGGGGTATTTTAGTGATATACACTTAACTCGGAAAGTTCATGGTATTTTATTGAAAAACTTGTCCTTTTTGGTATCTTGATAGTATTTTATTGTCATTTATTAATCTTTTCATTTTTTTGAAAAAAAATATAGATTTATTATATTTTGAAAATATGGATTTATAAATTTTATATAATTTTAATTTTAAAAATAATTTTATTTTATTTAGAAAATTCGTATTTCTTAAAAACGTATTTAAATCCTTTCGAGATCGAATGCTCCGTGAGAAGGTCTGCATCTCGCTCTACTAACCCAAGGATGTGCGATAATCCGCACCATCCATTAGCGGGTCCCCTAAAGAGGGTTGTAGATACGTAATCGTAAAGCATATGAAATACCGCTTTAAAAGAAATCCGGTTTTTAAAGTTATGTGGTATTTTGTTGTAATTTTTTCTTTGTAACAAATATTCATACAAAAGAGGTGTCATGCTATGGAACCAAATGTGTGTGTGGGGTAGGTCGTTACCCCGTGAAGTTTTCCTAAACATATTGTTTTAACAAATACTAAAAGAGGTGTTTATAAAGTTCAAGGTATTTTAATGAAAAAGTTCTACTATGGTTGTTTCACATGAGAATTTTGATGAAATTTGATTCTAAACATTAGAGTTTAAGGTTACAAGCATTGTGTAAAATCTTGGTTGATCAAAGAATAAAGGAGATAGAGTTTCTAGGGTTTAGAAAAATGATATCGATATTAACTCCACTTACCGATAAAAGTTTTAAAATGGAATTTCAATGAATAGAAAGAGAGATTGGAAGGGACTTACCATTTGGAAATGTCAAGAAGAGGTTAAGGAAGATTAAGAATGCTTCGGGGCATCGCGGGAGCTCCGAAATTTGCTTCGATTTTCGCCAGAACCAACTTGCTTGCTAACTCCGCTTTTACTTCACTTGCACTAGGAACTTTTTAGAGAGTTTTGGTTAGAATTTTCAGAATGGTGCTGATCCAAGGTTGAGATAGTATTTATAGTAGAGAATTAGGGTTTGGGAATTAAAAATATGGATTAAAAAGCATTAAAACGGTATTAAATTGTGAAATGAAGGGTCTCTATTTGATTGCAGCGAAATCAAATAGTGAAGAGGAGTTAGGGGTAGCTGAAGAGTTATGTGCAAAGAACAGATTAAGATGAAGCCCATCAGACCGTCCCCGCCGGCCATATGGCGATTTCCGCTGGTCAATCTTCATGGGTTGGCCTCTAGATTCGTGCCACGTGGATTATTTTTTGTTTACTTCATTTTGTGTATGTTTGATTTTTATGAACTTTTCATTTCCCTGTGTATTGCACTTGCAATCTTTTGGGCTTTCAAAAAGGTAAAAAGAAAAATCAGAAAAATAATTGTGTCTGATGGGGATCGAACACATATGCTACATCACAGCAGTGCAAGGGCTTTACCAGTGAGCTAAAAGTGGCTTCTTGCTTTTATTTAGCAAAAGTGGCTTATAACTCAAACTCAGGCTGTCAAACTCATTTCTGTATATTAACAGAAGAATTTCGTACAGAGATTTCAGAGTCATTGCATTCTACCCTCCTTATAAAAATTTCGTCCTCGAAATTTATACAAGGATGTTGTAACAGATTTTAGAAAAAAATTGATTACAGTAGCAGTGAAGGAACTACTGATATTGTACCGAAAATGCATGAAAATGTATGGATAGATGAAAAATCGAAATGATGCAAGAATTTGTAAAGGCTGAAAAAGATGGGAGGAGATTTACCGGTGTTGTCTTGACCTATACCTTCGGCTTCTACGGCCGCCAAAGTGAAAGCCTGACGCTTCTGCACATTTCTCTATGCACGCTGGTATATCGATAGCTGACGGGGTAAAGGTGGTCCGTGTGGAGGTGGTGCAGGAAAGGCTAACCGAGTAGGTGGAGCTTGAATAGCTGGTCTAGCAGCAAAAGCTGAGCCAGTTCGATTGTGTTGGCAAGTTCCTATAGTGTGTGAGGGTGATCCACATATCAGACAAAGATCATTCGCTCGACGGCAATTCTTGACTTGATAACTAGTCCTCTTACAATAGATACAGAAGTTTGGTTTAGTCTTGGAAAATGATCCTCCTGACCTCATAGCTGGCGCTGGAAGAGTTGGACTAGAAGAGGCTCCTCCAGTAATCTGGTTGACGGGACGTTTCCGACTAACTGGGGTCTTTCCTTCTTCTTAATGGCAGCTTAATAGCGATGGGCTGACTTCAAAACTGCTTCATGTGTTAGGTATTCTCCCGTTGCTAAGGCAGCCTGGATCTCAGGGTCTAATCCTTGCCGAAAGCGCCTCGCTTTGATTTCTGCAGTAAGAATTAGATGGGCGGCAAATCTGCCGAGCATGGTGAATTCTACATCATACTCATCCACCGACTTATCCCACATGGATCATTGTTGCAGGTAAATGAACTTTTGTTCCATCTTGAAGTGCGCGGTTTCCGGAAAATAATTGGCGTCAAAGAGATCACGGAAAGTCTTCCATTCGATCGGCTGCTCAAGGCGGCTTTCCTCGGCCTTCCACCCGATTCTGGCATTGTGAGTAGGCTGGAGTTTTGCTATTCTGACCCAAACCACTTCTGGAACTTAGGCTGCGGTTAGGTCATCTTCTATGCTCTGAGCCCATTCAACGGCTTCAAGCGGTTTCTCTTTCCCTGATAAGTTCTTTGGGTGTAACGCTTGAAATTGCTTCACTCCCGGTGCTTCTACTTCAAAACGGATGAAACTCTGTTGAAGGAGAGCAGTCTGCTCCTGCAAAATCGTGCTTTGAGCCTGCTGACCCTCAAGTAGGCTTTTGATAGTCTCCAAAAGCATCGTCTATTCTGTGAGTGGAGTGGTTACGGTAAGTGGAGGTGGTAGAACGGTAAGGGTAGGTGGTGGTGGTGTACTTCCATTGATATTAGTGCTAGGGTTGTTGGGAGAATCCATCACTTCAGATAGAGAAGAAAAATTAGTATAGATTCAATGGAAATTGAATAACAAGTAATGTAAAGTTGTTGAATTTTATATTTCTTGGGATATATTGCTTAAGACTTCCTGCAGAACGGACCTGCATAGGCCGCCAAAAAACCTGTTATGCCCTGCTTCCTAATAGTCTGAAACGGTGACGTGGCAAGCCCGCGACGTATTTATTTCGAGAAATTCATTTACTGGAATAAGTACGCTAAGCATAAAATAAGCAATATAAAATGACATGAGATTTAAAATTCAACAACTTTATTTATATTCCACTTGATACAATTACAATACATGAGTTCAACAGAAAGAAAATACAATATAAGAAGAGAAATGCTTAAACAAGTGGTATACATAAACTGAAAAGATAGCTAGACTAGTCCTGAGTCGTGATCTAGTCGTGCTCCTCCTCGGTGGTTTCCACCTCCTAAATCTCCACAGTATCTGACGAACATTCAAAGAAACAAAAATTGGTGGAATGCCTGTCAGCAAACTTTCTCTCGGTAAGTCCCCAAGAATTTAGGTGTGAAGTATAATGATAAAGAAAATGTATATCATGAAGTAATATTCTAGGAGATATGTTGTTTAAACATGTCATTCAATATAATCATGGCAATTCTATTTAACATGCAGTTCTATGTATTTATCATGGCAAAATAACATGAGCATAGTATAGCATGGCCGTGTGGTGTAGTTATAGTGAGAATGAAGTAAATGTCCTAAAAGGTCTTTACATGGGCCAACTAATGTAACATAAGTTTAAGGATGAATATCAACCAATCTCAAGAGTGTTCTCGAACCCAACAGGCTGTAATCTAGGGGTAAGCAACCATGGGCCCGAATCAAGTGTTAGTAACGGGACTTCAACCTAGTGTTGCAGTATTCCTAACTCAACAGGCTGTAATCCAGAAGCAAGAAAACACAGGCTCTCATGATAGCTTGCTTATGTTAGTAGATATGGATTCATGATCTAGGGGGACTCTTGAGATTTCATTGGATTCACACATGAACTACCCCAACACTTCGTATATACTAAGTTACAGTTAAAATTACCAGCCTTGCTCGAATCCATGAATACATCAAGTTGCAAGATTGAGTTCATGGCAATATCATGTATTCGTGTCAAGTATTCTTGTATTCATGTCAAGTTGTATTCATGGTTCGAGTAAAGCCAGTTTCAATAGCAACCATTTTGTTCTGGTATTCATATTGAGTTCATGTCCAATTATAACCAGGGTTTGGTTAAGTCAAGTATACATGTTTGATATTGATGGTTTGAATTCGAGTGTTCATGTTCATGTTCAAGTATTCATGTTTGATTTTAGATTCAGGTTTGAATTAGACTCAGACTGAGTCAGACACTTGTAAACATATTTAGCTCCTGAATTAAGTTATGGAGTCATCAGTAACTGCTGCACATGGACGACGGAATTTGTGTTTTTTCTAAGACAATTATCATTGATAACTCCGTTAAGTTGTTTACCTTAAATAGGCAAGCACTCATTTTCTCCGGCTCCCTAAGGCTCAAGAGAATTGATCCCGCTTAAACCTATATTTATTAAAGTCCTTAAATATAATTTTATATATCTTGAGGGGGTTTTATGAAAAAAATATATTAATATAGATTAAAATAAATCTCGATGGTGATTAGTATTACTTAGGGTTTTCATGAGTATGGATTTTAAGTATTTGGGGTATTTTAGTGATATACACTTAAATTGGAATGTTCATGGTATTTTATTGAAAAACTTGTCCTTTTTGGTAAGTTGATGGTATTTTATTGTCATTTGTTAATCTTTTCATTTTTTTTTTTGAAAAAAAATATATATTTATTATATTTTGAAAATATGGATTTATAAATTTTATATAATTTTAATTTTAAAAATAATTTATTTTATTTTGAAAATTCGTATTTCTTAAAAACATAATTAAATCCTTTCGAGATCGAATGCTTCGTGAGGAAGTCTGCATATCGCTCTACTAGCCCAAGGATGTGCGATAATCCATACCATCCATTAGCGGGTCCCCTAAAGAGGGTTATAGATGCGTGATCGTAAAGGATATGAAATACAGTTTTAAAAGAAATCCGGTTTTTAAAGTTAAACGGTATTTTATTGTAAATTTTTCATTGTAACAAATATTCATACAAAAAAGGTATTGTGCTATGGAACCAAGTGTGCGTGTGGGGTAAGTCGTTACCCCGTGAAGTTTTCCTAAAGGTATTGTTTTAACAAATACTAAAAGAGGTGTTTATAAAGTTCAAGGTATTTTAATGAAAATGTTCTACTATGGTTGTTTCACATGAGAATTTTGAAGAAATTTGATTCTAAATATTAGAGTTTAAGGTTACAAGTATTGTGTAAAAACTTGGTTGATCAAAGAATAAAGAAGAAAGGGTTTCTAGGGTTTAGAAAAATGATATCGGTATTAACTCCACTTACCGATATAAGTTTTAAAATGGAATTTCAGTGAATAGAAAGAGAGATTGGGAGGGACTTACCATTTAGAAATGTCAAGAAGAGGTTAAAGAAGAGGAGGGATGCTTCGGGGTGTCGCGGGAGCTCCGGAATTTGCTTCGATTTTCGCCGGAACCAACTTTCTTTGTAACGACTCGGTTTTAATGTACAGAAAATTTTTAAAGTTAATGGAGTATTTGCAAATCCTAAGCACAATTTATAAATTTGAATTGTTTTTGAATAGCAAGAGAGCACTTGTAGCTCATTGGTAAAGCCTTGCACTGATGTGATCGTATGCTCCGGAATGGGGACGTAGTCCCGGTGCGACCGGACCCTCCCGTCCCAAATGCCTTCAATTTTTTCCCTAGCACCCCGTGGACTCCCCCCACTAACCCGAATTGTTTTTTCCCTGCACATTAACAGTGAATTAAAATGAGGCATTAATCCAAAATGTTAATACAGTTTCATTCTATTCTTCAATTCTCAAAACCCTAATTTCTTCTATAAATACCACTCTACACCCCAGCCCTCCTTGTTGTTAAAACTCTCAAAATTTTCTAAGTCCAAAAGTTGTACAAATGGAGTTAGCCCAAGGTCAAGTTCCGGCGACGTTTCGGGACAAATTCGGCAACACCGCGAATTCACGACGCTTTCAAAATCTTCCTCCATCTCTTCTCTTTACCCTAATCCAGTAATTCCCCTCTACTATCTTCTTTTCACCTCTCAAAACTGCTTCTTTTCAATGATGTCGGTAAGTCGAGTTATACCGATATCCATCTCTAAAACTTCTTAAACTAACAATTTTTCTTAAGAACTATTTATCTAAATCATTGTAGTTAGTTTGTTAAATATTAAACTATAATTAGAAACAAGTTTCAATTCAAAACTCCATATAAAAAAACACTTTTATTGCACTTTTACGGTTAAATACCACAAACTTTCTATTCGATATTATTTCATCATACTACTCATATTATCTTTAGAAAACTCACGAGGTAATGACCTACCTAATCGCAACACTCATCATGCCATAGCATGATTGCCTCTTTACAATATTTTTGGGACTAATATAATTTTACGATAAAATACCCTAAACTATTAAAACACGTATTCTTTAAGATTGTTTTAATTAAATTCCATATAATTATGTCCTTATAACCCATTTTGGGGAATCCGATTTGGTTGGTGTGGATTATCGCACATCCATCGGACTAGTAGGGTGAGATGCAGACCTCCTCACTGAGCATACGATCTCGATAGAATTTATATTACAATTTTTAAGAAAACGTGATTTCTATTTAATAAATAAATTCTATTTTTAATATATATATATATTATTAAAATATCTATTTTAAATATGTTTAATAATTCCATGTTTTCTAAATTAAAAGAAAAGAATCACAAAAATTTCAAGAAAATACCATCAAGAATCAATACAAGTCAAATTACATAAAAATACCCTATACTATTAAAGTTAGGTTTATATCCACTAGGCTATCTCATCACTTTTAAAATTACATCTATGAAAATCCTAAAGACGATAAATAAATACTTAAGGTTTATTTTGAAAATATATCAAAACTATTTTTTATAAAACCCTCTCAAGTTATATTAATTTACAATAAGGACCCTAGTAAATATAGGTTTAAGAGGGACCAATTCTCTTGAGCCTCAGGGAGTCAGATATTATGGGTGCTTGCCTATTTAAGGTAGACAACTAAAACGGGGTTATCAATGGTAATTGGCTTGGAAAAAGTCACAAATCCTGCCGTCCATGTGCAGCAGTTACCGATAACTCCAAAACTAATTCAAGACTTCGATTCTTTTTAAGTGTCTGACTCAGTCGGAGTCTCGGTCTAATCTGAAATCAATCCATCCATGTATAAAATTCAATATAACTCCAATGCAACATGAATCATTTTATCTAGAATACAATCTATATCAACATGACTTGATTTGACTGATCCATGGATATACATTTGACTTGTCTACATGACTATCCGTTTATATCCTTATCTGTTTACACGAACAATTGATATCATGGTTTTGACAAGTCTTATATTTACAAATCACTACAAAACAATACAATAATACATTACGGGGTTTAAAGGGGTAGATTGGTACGGAATGTGTTTAAAGTGGCATGAGACGGTCACTTTAATACACCTAATCTGAATATCCGTTGTCGTTGTCCCGTGGGTTTTGACGGGGCCTTGTACTCCTTATACCATGGTCTACAGGGTAAGCTGGACTCCTCTCGTATACACTGGCATATTCTGTATCAAGTTACAAACAACTGCGTTAACATAACTATCAACATTATACCAGTTATATTCTCATTACCTGTTCAGTCTATTTCCATCTCTCTTTGGGACTTACCGAGCGATTGTTCGCTGACAACATTCATTTTCTAGCTCAGAAAACTTGGACCAGTTCGTCAACGCCACAGAGCTCTAGACACTTGTATATACTTTTATTTTCAGTTTCATGCCATTATTTAGGCATTGCTTTCCAGTCTTATATTTACTTTCCAGCATTATATTGTAAAGAATGTTTAATAAATAAAAAGTTGTTGTTCATTTACATCTCATGTCTTTCTTGTGTACATTTATATTATATTGCTTATATACGCTTAGCGTGTTTACTTCTGAGTAAATACGTCGCGTGATCCGTCACGTCTCCTTACTATATTCTGGGAAGCGGGGCGTGACATACTTGCTAACTCCACTTTTATTTCACTTGCACTAGGAAATTTTTAGAGAGTTTTGGCTAGAATTTTCAGAATGGTGCTGATCCAAGGTAGGGGTAGTATTTATAGTGGAGAATTAGGGTTTGGGAATTAAAAATATGGATTAAAAAGCATTAAAATGATGTTAAATTGTGAAATGAAGGGTCTCGGTTTGATTGCAGGGAAATCAAACAGTGCAAAGGAGTTAGAGGTAGCTGTAGAGTTGTGTGTGCAAAGCATGGATCAAGATGGAGCCCATCCGATCGTCCCCGCCGGCCATATGGCAATTTTCGCTGGTCGATCTTCATGGGTTGTCCTTTAGATTCATGCTATGTGGATTATTTTGTGTTTGCTCCATTTTGTGCCTGTTTGATTTTTCTAAACTTTTCATTTCCCAGTGTATTGCACGTGCAATCTTTTGGACTTCCAAAAAGTTCAAAAGAAAAATCAGAAAAATAATTGCGTCTGATGGGGATCGAACACACAGGTTATGTCACAGCAGTGCAAGGGATTTACCAGTGAGCTACAAGTGGATTCTTACTTTTATTTAGCAAAACTGACTTATAACTCAAACTCAGGCTGTCAAACTCATTTCTGTATATTAACAGAAGAATTTCGTACAGAGATTTCAGAGTCGTTACAGTTCTAGAAATGGCTTGGGTTAGAATAGCAAAACTCCATCTTACTGACAATACCAGAGTCTGGTGGAAGGCCGAAAAGAGTTGTCTTGAGCATCCGAACGAGTGGAAGAATTTCCATGATCTCTTTGACGCCGAGTATTTTCCGGAAACCGCGGACTTCGAGATGGAACAGAAGTTCATTCACCTGCAACAAGGATCCATATGGGATAAGTCGGTGGATGAGTATGATGCAGAATTCACCATGCTCGACAGATTCGCCGCCCATCTAATTCCTACTGTAGAAATCAGAACCAGCCGCTTCCAGCAAGGATTAGACCCTGAGATCCAGGCTGTCCTAGCAATGGGAGAATACCTAACACATGAAGCAATTTTGAAGTCAACCCGTCATTATGAAACTGTTATTAAGAAGAAGGGAAGGCCACAGTCGGTCGGTATGAAACGTCCTGCCAACCAGATTACTGGAGGAGTCTCTTCTAGGCCAACTCTTCTAGCGCTAGTTATGAGGCCAAGAGGATCATTTTCCGAGACTGAACCAAACTTCTGTATCTATTGTAAAATGACCGGACACCAAGTCAAGGATTACCGTCGAGCGAACGGTCTTTGTCTGATATGTGGATCACCCTCACACACTGTAGGAACTTGCCCACATAATCGAACTAGCCCAGCCCCCGCAATTAGACCAGCTATTCAAGCTCCACCTACTCGTTTAACCCTTCTTGCACCACCTCCGCGCGGACAACCTTTACCTCGTCAGCTATCGATGTACCATTGTGCATAGAGAGACGTGCAGAGACGTCAAGTTTTCACTTTGGCGGCCGTAGAGGCCGAAGCTATAAGCCAAGATAACACTGGTAAATCTCCTCCTATCTTTTTCAGCCTTTTCAAATTCTTGGACCTTTCTTTCTTTCATCTACCCAAACATTTTCATGCATTTTCAGTACAATATCAGTAGTTCCTTCAACACTGCTTTAATCAAATTTTTCTTGAATCTGTTACAACATTCTTCTATAAATTTCGAGGATAAAATTTTTATAAGGAGGGTAGAATATAACAACTCTGAAATCTCTGTACGGAAATTCTTCTGTTAATATACAGAAATGAGTTTTACAGCCCGAGTTTGAGTTATAAGTCACTTTTTCTAAATAAAAGCAAGAAACAACTTGTAGCTCATTGGTAAAACCCTTGCACTGCTGTAACGTTGCCCATGTGTTCGATTCCTATTAGACACAATTATTTTTCTGATTTTTCTTTTTAATTTTTTGGAAGCCCAAAAGATTGCACGTGCAATACACAGGGAAATCAAAAGTTCAGAAAAATCAAACATATGGAAAATGGTGTAAACACAGAGAAATCCACGTGGCATGAATCTTGAGACCCAGCACCCAAAATCGACCGGCGGATTTGCCTCTTGGGCCGGTGGGGATGGTCAGGATGGAGACAAATTGCTCTGTGCTTTGCACACTCGTCTCTTCAACTCCCCTCAACTCCTCTGCACTGTTTGATTTCCCTGCAATCAAACAGAGACCCTTCATTTCACAATTTAATACCATTTTAATACTTTTTAATCCACATTTTTAATTTCCAAACCCTAATTCTCCACTATAAATACCACATCATATCCTAGCTCATCACCATTCTTAAAATTATATCCAATACTCTCTAAAAAGTTCTCAGGTGCAAGTGGAGTTAGCGAGAAAGCTTCTTCCGTCGAAGATCAAAACCGATTCCGGAGCTCCCGCGACACCACGAAGCCTCCCTCCTCTTCTTTAACCTCTTCTTGACATTTCCAAATGGTAAGTCCCTCCTAAACTCTCTTTCTCTTCATTAAAATCCAATTTTAAAACTTGTATCGGTAAGTGGAGTTACTACCGATATGTTTTTCCAAAACCCTCGAATCTCCTTCTCCTTTATATTTTGTTCAACCTAATTTTTACACAATACTTGCAACACTAAATACCAAAGTTTGGAATCAAGTTTAAATCAAGAATCTCATGTAAAACAACCATATTTGAACTTTTACATTAAAATACCTTGAACTTTGTTATCATATCTTTTCGACAAAATTGCTTAACAATACCTTTAGGAAAACTTCACGGGGTAATGACCTACCCCACACGCACACTTGGTTTCATAACACGATGCCTAGTTGCATGTGTTTTTGGTTCAAAGATAAAATTTACAATAAAATACCATATAATTCTAAAACCGGATTTCTTGTAAAGCGGTATTTCATTTCCTTTGCAATTATGCATCCGCAACCCTCTTTAGGGGACCCGCTAATGGATGGTGCGGATTATCGTATATTCTTGGGTTAGTAGAGCAAGATGCAGACCTCCTCATAGATCATTCGATCTCGAAAGGATTTAAATACGTTTTTAATAAATACAAATTTTTCTAAATGAAATAAAATTAATTTTTAGACAAATTATATAAAATTATAAATCCATATTTTCAAAATATAATAAACCTATATTTTTCTAAAAATGAAAGATTAACAAATGACAATAAAATACCATCAAGATACCAAAAAGGACAAGTTTTTCAATAAAAAACCATGAACTTTCCAAGCTAAGTAATTATCACTAAAATGCCCAATACTTAAAATCCATACTCATGAAAACCCTAAGTAATACTAATCACCGTCGAGCTTTACTTTTAAACTATATTAAAAATATATTTTATAAAAACCCCTCGAGATATATATAAACACTATTTTAAAGATTCTAGTAAATATGGGTTTAAGCGGGATCAGTTCTCTTGAGACCCAGAAAGCCGAAGAAAGTGAGTGCTTGCTTATTTAAGGTAAACAACTTAATGGTTTTATCAATGGAAATTGTCTTGGAAAAAAACACAAATTGTAAAACCCGGATTCCTTGCGTCAGTATTTTTTATTTTTTTATATAAATAAATAATTCAAACCAAAAGCCTACTCCTTCACTCCCGCACCCGACCCGACCCGACCCAACCCACTTCCCTCCTCCTCTTCTTCCTTCTTCTTTTTCTTCTTCTTCTTTCCTTCACCGAGTCTTTCCCACATCCCTGCTCCTTCCTCACAACAGCCCCCATGAACCGCACCCCTGACCGCGTCTCCCTCGCAACTGCCCCCAACTCTCGCGCCCACCTCCCTCTCTCTTCCTCCTCTCTTTCTTTTCCTCACCTCGCTCAACCCACGCCTCTTCTTCTCTGTTCCCTGCGTACATGACCAAGCCCCTAACCGCCTCCCCACGACCCGCTCCACATTCACCCAATGCCTCCAGATCTTTGCGCGCCCACCTCCTCAAATCTCGCTAGCCCGCAACGGCTATCTCCCTCTCCATCTCTTTCGTTCTTACTCCCATAAATCTACCACCGGCCACCACCCTCTCTCGGGACCGCCATAATACCCTCACCATCTCCTCATCACAGCACCATCGGAGCTACCTCCACTAACCAAGACGAGCCTTTACTACCCTTCCTCCGACGAGCTCCTATCCATCACCTACCAACTCCAAGCACCCGAGCCCACTACACCCTTCACTACCGCCTCCACGGCCGCCTGCACCCACTTCATCACCGACGACCTCCTCCGATATGGACCCAAGCTCGAGCTCCTTCATCTTTAACAACCCTCGATCCCAAGCCGCCATAGCCCACTGCAACCACCGCAACCACCAACCTCACCGCCAGTGCCATCTTGACCCCCTCTCACCGCACCATCACAGTTGAAGATATCCGCCCTCTACTTTCGAGCACCACCAAAACCCCTAGCAACTAAACGAAGCCCTTACACCACTCACAGCCACTACCACTGCCTTCTCCGTCGAGGCCACCCCAACACCACCGAACTCCTCTCGCTTTCGAGTGCATCGGCAACCCACAGCACCGAACACCTTCCCCCTGCGCAACCCCAGAAACCCATCAAGACAAGGTCAAGCTTTGTTCACGTCGAACCCGATTCCCGACGAACCAAGGACGTTGCTGTCATAATCATCATTGCCGTGCCATTAACATTTCCGTGTCATTTCCAACATCAGAGACAGCAGCAGTAGCCGCAACAACAAGCAGCTAATAGCCGAGCACCCCGTTGCTTAAGCCCAAGCCAAGCCCCAAGCTTATCGCACCCTTCGGTATTTCATCGAGCATGTGTATCCGTCGCCCTAGCCGCTGCCCTCATCACCTTTGTCGCCGACCAATCTGTGGCCTAGGTCATGGTAACCATCACGGTCATCAACGCAGTCGCCGTCGCAGCATCACACATATTTGTCGCAACATCTATCGCGCTCGAGCCTCGCGTCGCACCGTGCCGGCTCCGCGACGTTCATCATTGTCTCGTGTGTCGAGATGGATAATATGCACGTTCATCACTTCTATACCAGCGATCGAGGCAAGTGAACCCCCTTTCACTTGTGAGATCATGCTATATACATATATGTTAATTCAACTTGATAAATGATAATTACACAGACGTAACAAGTGTTCGATATGATTACCGGACTTAAAACCTTAATGATGGTAAACTTTTCTTAATCAATAGTTCATCTTAGTATTAATGTGTAGCGTATAAAAAGTTAGGATCAAAATGATTAAATTTCGCATATGAAATGACGTCCCCAGGATGCGTCGTAAAATCTGATTCCTGTCGTGCATGCTACATTGAAAAAATTCATATTAAATTGAATATGATTTATAATGAAACGTTTCATAGCTCGAATCGAAGCCAACAGATAAAAATACAGCACTACATAATTTATCTATGAATTTTAATAAGTTATGGCAACGAAAACTGAGGCGATTCATAGCTCTAGACTGCAGCCCAGAGCTAGAGTCTTTGCCTTTACTCGTTTTGGAACGCATGTTTCTCCCTATTAAAGTGTGCAAGTGTGCGGAACCACGCATATAAGAGTAGAGGATTGAATTAGATTTCCAACGGTGCTATTATCATTTTATTTCGGTGTCGTTTGATATTTATAATACCTTTTAAACAGTCGATGTGTTCTGCAGTTTCATGCAGAAACAGAATGTATATCTTAACCCTAGACAGTGCATATCTCCCTGCATACTGTAGATATTATTGATTCTTCTAGTGCGTTGGAAACATAACAGAAAAATATAAATATTATTTAACTGTAGCGTCGCCAAATTATGCTCCCAACAGAAAGTAAAACGTGTTACGAAACGGACTTCCAGTTCAGAAATTGGATTTCCAGCAGTAAACACTCAAAATGAAAGGACCGTAACTCGCAAACCTGAAACCCGAATGACTCGAGACCAATTTTTATGTACATATAATTTAATACACTATTTACGCCTTTTATATTGTTTTGCCAAATTATGCACGTGTGATTTTATATGATTTTTCTAATCCAACCGACACCGGCTACTCATATGTATTTAGTAGTGCATTTACTGTATCATCATCATGTGGCATGACTGTTATACCCTTTGTAAATAGTGTTCATTTGTATTGATACCCTAGTGAATTTCTTAGATTACCGATTGATAGTGTTAGTGATGGGATTGTAGCAAGTGCGTTAGTGTAAAAGCGTGATTGAATAGTAGAAGTGAGACGTACTTGTACACAATCAGCGGAACTATTTAGTTATTGCAATGTCGATGCCTATGGGGTATATATAAGCGTAACTATAACTGGTATGGGACGGGTATGGAAGCACTTATATTAGTGTCATAGGTAAGACATCGAGGGCTGTCCACACATCTTGGATACTAGTCGTGATATGCTTGATGGAGATCCTGTCTCCAATTCTCACGTAGACTTATCATGGAGCGACTGGTATTTAGATTCATGGTCGGTGTTTGATGTATACCGTAGAGTGTGGGGTAATTGAGTGTGGGTTCGATCAATGGAATCTCAGAAGTCTCATTGCCAACATATTTCATGATTTCATGATATTGTTACTGATCGTGTTACTGATTCCTACTGATCGTGATTCGGGACCGTGTTTCCTTGCCCCTGGGGCTTATCCTTAGATTGGGAATACTTCTGCGGTGATTGGCGCCTACCCTCGAACTGACGATAAGTTTAGTGACTTGGACTTTGAGACTTAGAGATTGATAGATTTAGTGATATGGACATTGCATTGATCACTGATTCGATACACATGCTTTATTGTTGACCTGTACCGGTTAATGCATCCTCACGTTATTACTCCATGTTTACTGTTTCATGTTCATTATCATTGCACGTATTACATATATATATATATATATATATATATATATATATTGCTAATGTATCGCTCTGACGACCTGAGTTTGCATGCTCAGAGGAAGAAGTGGACCTGACTAAATTCAAGAAGATCACGGAGATCGAGACCAGCGAACCAACGGTATCATTCCTCTGATATCACTGGTTAGTTGTCTCTTTCATTTTTATCCGTTGCGCTCGGTTTTGTTACATCTGATAGTACTTGATTGATATCTTAAAAGTGTTTTTTAAAGTAACCGCAATCAAGACGGTGTCGCTAGTAGCTAGCTGCGATGAGTATGGGTCGTCCGCAGGGAAACGTGAACTCTTTTCTTACTTTAGATAAGTTGATTAAAGAAGGATGATTGTTTGTCGTTACGGATATAGAATTTATGAAGAAAAGACTTGTAGGGTTCATAGGACTTAGTAGTAATAGATGAATAATTAAAATGACTCCTTTTATCTTTTAATAGTTTAAAACTAGATCGATGGTGATGAATGTAAATTAGGGTTCTTGGAAGAAACTAGGGTTTTCCCACTACTAATCCTTATTCTTGCATTGACCTCTATTCATGTCTAGCCCTTAACAAAACAAGTGTTAAACCAATCTCAAATCGTGGTCGTGACTATCAAGAAATTGGTAGCGCGTCCGATAAGAATGTTAACATTTATTTTGTTAAAAATTTATAAACTTTAAAATGTATTAAAAAAGTTAAAATATTTTATCATCTATTGTTTTATCCTATCCTACGAACCCTAACAAGTTAGGAATTACTCGCTCATTGTTAAAGGTTTAGAAGAAAGGTTGAAGAAGAATGAAAATATAATTAAGTTGCAAAAAGTAAGTGCGGAAATTAATTGCAAAAAAGAATAATAATAACACTAATTTTATTAATCAACTATTGCATTTACAATTTTGCTCATTAGAAAGTAGATTATAAGAACCCTAGTTTTCTCTAGATCTCTCTCTTATTCGAGGTAGTTGAATAGATGATGATCACTCGGATGCGTGGATCCCTTGGATCTCTTGATCTCTTCGGTGATGATCTTCAATGTGAAGCTCTCGGTCCCTTATATAGTCACAGAAACTAGAAGTCCTAGATTCCATATAATAACATATGGAAATATCATCAAACCGCCAAAATCTCAGATCTTACGGCCTTAGATCCGTCATGGAACCGCCGCATATTGGCTTGTTTGGCAACAGTTCCGCGCGGTTTAGTAATATGGGATTTTGGGATTTTTTGTGGTGTTTTGTATTGATATTTGAAAATCCTCTTGATATCTAGATTCTAAAAATAATTCTCTAAGTCTCTGTCGTTGCTAAATCTTATGATTTACTTCAATATTTTGGCAAATTTGATTCCGACATCTTGATTTATCCCGAATCTCTTGAATTCCAGACTTGAGCTAATTTGCATAATATATCAAATCAAAGTGGTAGTAATATTTGGTATTTTTGAGATATTATCCTAACAATTTTATATGATATTATTATATGTTAAGAATATTGATTAGAAATATTTGATATGATATGCATATTTTAATTACAATATTTCATATAAATATTATATGCATGTATTTTCTCTCATTATGTTAATTATAATGTAGAAACATATGATAATAAACTTTTTACACATAAACTCTTATATGTTCTATAATTACAATAAACACCTTTTAGTACTTAACAATAATAGGGAAAATGTCCACTCAAATGTGCAATATTTTAGACTAATCAAATACCCCCAAACTTAATTTTGATCGTCCCGAGCAAACTAGTTATTAAAGAGAGAAAGAAAAACCTAGCACACTTTCGTAGGCAACACGATTGCACTTAGCACGTGCAACAAGCTTTTAAACCTCTAGGTGTCTCTAGTAAAAGAAGTGTTGTCTCCTGAGGGTTTTCAGTAGATTACACCCACAAAATCCCTTAATAAAAGAAAGATAATGAAAGTTACATACAAAGATAAAAAAAAAACATATAAAAGAAATAACTTGAAAAATAAGAGTTTCAAACTACACTAGTTTTTTAGTAGCTATGAGCCCTATCTTAATGGTCATGAAAAGATATCAGAAATCACATCATCCCTCAATAAAATATCGCCTTTAGTCTTCCTCCCTACCTTTCTTCCAAACATAGATCATATACCCCTACGTGTGTGTAAAAGAACTCCCTATACTTAGAGAATTCAATTCAAGCTATCATACTCTTGTCCATCTTTCTTAGTACTTTTTAGTCGGTGAATGTTTTATAGATAGAATTGCTCACACATTCTTCATGCGACCGTTAATACTTCTTGAGGTACTAACTAACCGATTACTAAATGTGCTCACTCGTTAAGGCGTAATTAGTAATATCCAAGTCTTGAAACACCTAAAGCTTAGCAGTGGCTCTCAAACTAGTTAGTCTAAGGCACTAGGTGATAAGGCACGCACGCAATATTTTTTTAATGCTGCCTTAACTAATTACAAAACCAGTGTTCATTTTTCTTCACCATTTTTTTCATTTATATTTTTGTTTGTATATTTTTTCTTCATACTAAGACTTTTAAACAAGAGCATTTTAAGGTATACTCTACTATCCCAAGTTTCAAGATGTATGCAAATGCGTATAATAGGGTATCAACATTCAGATGTTTGGACTCAAAAATAAGGACTATTTTTCAAACTTATTACCATCCTCAGATTAGTGATTCTCTTCATCTTACTAACCCTTCGGACAACAGCTCATGGATACCTATTACAAGCTTCGTTTTAAAATATCTAATTTTCTTTCTTTTCTTAAACCTTTTCCTCTCTTTCATATATATTTTTCACTTTCTAACTTTTATTATCAAAAAAAATTGTGTGCTATTATTTAGTATAATGTAAAATGATGCATGAATAAGCACAAATCTCCCCCAAACCTAGTTGCAGCAGTGTCATCACTGATGTCATCTGTTAAAATTAAAATATGTAGACTTGGGAGGAAAAGATAGTAAAGGGGACAAGAATTAATGTCAGTGAAATCCTCGCCTAAACTTATTTTTGGCTCATAATTTTGTAAAAGGACCGGTTTGATTTGAAATGGTTTCAAGCTCTCTTTTACACTCACTATTTGAAAAGTCAAACATGTTATTATCGGGCACATCACTTAGACTATGAAGCGGTTGAACATTGAATATATTCGGTTGGAGTGCAGGATGGAAGGTGTCGAGATCAAAAGAATTGGTTTTGGTTTGACTTTGATGGATCTTTTGTTCTTTTTCACTACTCAATTCCAACTTTAGTTCAATACTAGACATGGGTTGTAAAGAAGTTCCAATGAAGGATTCACTTTGAACCGTGGAACTTTCTAATTGATTTTCAGAAGCACTGTCTAGATAAGGTGAGGAAGTTGAGTATGGTTGGGAATTGTTTAATTGTTGGCTATGGGCAAGTTCAATGTGTTTCGCAATCGATATGCGTTTATGATTTGACGCATTAGCCTGAAGAGAAATGTTAAGAAGAGATGCCTTTAATTATTGGCTATAGGCAAGTTTAATGTATTCCGCAATCGATATGCATTTATGACTTGTCCCATTAGTCTCAAGATAAGTGTCAACATGAGAGCGTGTGAAAGTTTGGTACTGTGGATAAGAATTAGAAAGGTGTACCCAAGTTTCATAAACAGGATTAGGATCAACACTGTGATATGAAGAATATTGTGATTGGTTGATTAGTTGGCGATTGGCAATTGCTATTTGTTCAGCAATGGTCATGGGTGTAAAAGATGTCATATTCGCCTCAAAATGAGTTTCAATATTTTCATATGGAAATGATGGTGTTTGTTGTCCTAATGGTTTTGGATTAGTGAAAGGATTGAAACTTTGGCTTTCAGCCTTCGCAATATACTCAGCGATGGACATGCGTTTAGAAATTCCCTCACCCACCTTAAACAGATTATCAACATAAGAAGATGTGGAATTTTGATGCGGTTGATAGACCTTGAATGAGGTATCCAACTATTCTTTTCCGTGTGCTCTATCCTATCCTTTAAAGACATGGTAGAGTCGGATTTTGAACCGAAACAATTACGAAAACAAGAAATATCTGGTTCTGGATAGCAAAGCTCGGCAAGAGTTCGTCTGTTAGGGTTACCCATTATAAGAAAGTGAAAAGAAAAAAGGATAATGGTAATGATTTAAGCTCTTTTGGATTATGGAAATTGTTTTGCTTTGAAAGAGGGACTTAAGGCAAATCACAAAATGCACAATCAATTCCTAGAACTAGGGTCTCCTAAGTCAAGTCACTAGACCACTTGATTGTTAGGTTTTCACCGTGTCATTTTACAAAGAGTTTGAAATAACCGCAATCAAAATAGCGTCGCATGTAGCGAGCCGAGATGAGTACGAGTCGTCCGCAGGGAGATGGTAGGTTTTTAAGCTTGTTTTAATGAGTTAATACCGTAACTTGAGTTGTTGTTATACGAAGTGTCATAACTATGATATGTTCAATAAAAAGACTTGTTATGGGTAGTTTTAGGTTAGCTTGTGTTAGGATGATATTTGTCGTTTCCTTATAGACCTAATTCTAATATTGAAACTAAGGCAATAAGCAACAACACGGATTAGGCAATTTGGAGTATGGTATTTGCGATTGTACACTAAATCCGTATTCCTTGTCCCTTGTCCTTCCGTTGTTGTCTATTGACCTTAGCCTTCGGCAAACCACTCGCATTCGGTCACGATTAGGATTCACCGCGATCGTGGTAGGATAGGGTACCTAACAGAGCGGAGTTGTGGGTCGTTTGGTCGGAGTTTCAATTACAAAGTTAAGGGTTTTTAAGGTTTTAGCAAACATATCTCCTAACACAAACTAACCATATTCTACTCTTAACAAGTAAATCAATTACTCACACATATTTACAATACCAAATAAAACAAAAAGAAGAGTAAAGCACATAACAAAAATTGCAAGAAAAGTAAAGCCAAGGTTAGAAAGTTAAGAACCGATATATCCAATGTGCAAATTCCTTCAAGTGTTCTTTAAGCCCGTACCAATGTGAAATCAAAATACCAAACTTTAAACTTGCAAGCTCTCTTAAGAGGTTGCTAGATCAAAGCAAGGAAAAGATTTCACAAGTTCAATATTTGTAGGAAGCAAGACACATGTAATGAACAATGAAAACTTTTATTGATTTTCAAATGAGATACAACAAATCTTGAATTCAAGAACCTAAATCTTAAGTTTGTAAGTTCATTAAAGAAGTTACAAGGTCGAGATAAAGGGCAAGAGCTCAAGAGTTCAAAGGAAAAGACAAGTTAACATCTACAAATTACAACTTGTTCTAAACTAAAAATAAAGCCAAAAGTATATCTCTCCTTGCCCATTGATCTGGTATTTATAGACACAAAATCTGGATAAACAAACAATAAAATAAGGATGACGTGACAAGATGGAGTGACCATAAGAAACATGGAGCATTTCTCTCGAGGTGGGACCGGTGGCGCTGGACATTCTTCAATTTTCGTCGGTTTTGTCTTGACAAATGGGGATCGTTTTTGTGTACTGATCATGTGTACTCTCCATAATCCTACTGACATTATTTGATTTCTTTATAAAGGCTTGGGTTTATCTCAGTAGTTTTGGAGGGAAAAGTGTCTTCAAATCACATCACAACTTTTCAATCACCCATTACTTATGCCCACTTGCCTCTCCACTTACACAAGTCTTGAGTTGTGTTGATCCCACTTGTGCAAGGCAGCCCACCAAGGGACATGCATCAAAAAGGTGTTAACACTTATATTGTGTTGGACCATTTTACATAGAACAAATGTGTTACACTTGCATGTTGCAAAAAGAATCTCTTCAAACATTGATCGTTTTCCTGTTCCGGTTGCAGTGTCGGCTCACAAATGTCATATCCGTGTATTTGGTGTGTTTCCAGTATTTTATCATGAATACATGTAATCTTTATTTATTGAGCAGACACAGGTTAATAGCACCGATATAATACAAAAATGATAATGAATAAGCGGTATTGAAATGCAGTTTTCTGTGATGAACAAATACCCCCAAACTTATCTTTTGCTCGTCCCGAGCAAAACAAAATCTTGACCTCATTTTTGCAGGGAACGCGGTTGCACTGAACTCGTGCAACAAGCCGTGAAATCTCTAGGTGTCCATAGTAGGAGGAGTGTTGTCTCCTGAGGGTTTTCGGATGATTTCACCCACAAAATCTCGTCAAGCTAGCTTTGCGAAATAACTGTTGATTCAAACCCTAAGGTTTGGCTTCAAAGCTAGAAATTCTATTATCCTAAATTAGAAGTATCGAACCTTAATTTTTCACACCTCACTTCTTATTTAACTTCAGATCCTATACGTCTTTACGTGCGGTGCAAATAGTGTCGTTATGTTTCAAAATTTTCAATTGGAGTCATTATGTCACAAAATAAACCCCGAATAAAACTTTAAAAAGGATCACACAAGTTTATAAAGAGCTAAGTTTTTCTCAAATTTCGTTTTCCGGCTTGATTTCAAATTCAGAATTTCTATCTTTCTTAACAGGAAACTAAGTCTTATTTTTCACTCCACTTTTTACTTGTTTTTGTTTTATACATATCTTTGTGAACGTGCAATAGACTTTATCATAGGATAAACCTTCATATCTCTATTAAAAATATTTTTTTTATAAAAACTTGTCTTTTGTCAAGATTATTCTCACACAAAAAACCGTTAGGAATTTTAACTCGGGAAGAATACTTGCTTGACTTTGTTTTAATATGAACTTTCTAGGCTTCTTAGTAAGCTTTGGGTCAATACACCCAAACCAGTTGGTTTTAGGGTATTAGATGTAGAGATACCCCGGCGGGCTTAATTGCCCAAGTTATTTAGGCCCTAAAACAAAAAGACTTATTTGGCGTAAAAATTATAACAATTTAATGCGAACAGAGATACAGCCAGTTGTTCAATTATTTTCAGGATAAAAGACGTGTTTGTGGATAAGGTGTGTAATAACTCCAATCAAGTTCCAAATGGGTTATTCTTCAGAACTAGATCCTATTAAAGCATCAATAATATCCCTTCATATCTACCTCACTTTATAATAATTCTTGATATTACTTATTTCGGAACAAACCTGTTTGATCCTCAAAAATTAGTTTTATCAATTTAAAAGTTTTTAAGAACAATCAGATTTGTCATCTAATTTTCAAAACTCACGACATGTGTAGTGTGATGCAAAGACGCATATTAGCTACAGTTAAACTCAAAGGAAGGTTATCTTTCAGGTTTTCTAAATCTAAGAATAGGATTTAGTTGTTCCTCTCTCCTCAACAAAACCGTCGAAATATCGAATCTAAGTTTTCCCACTAGCTAACTTGACGATAAAGTTTTTATGTTTTTATTTTCTGATTTTTATGGGAGGGTTTTGGAATATGTATGCAAATGCAGAATATACAAATGAATGCAAAAGATAGAAATGCGTACCGAGCACACCCCCAAACTTAAACTTGACAGTGCCCTCACTGTCATGCTACACCAAGAGGGCAAAATTGTTGAAGGGTCAAAATCGTCGGTTCCCCTTTTTTTTGAACTAATGAGAGAGCATTACCAGACAAGATTGCTCGTCAAAAAGAAAAATGGATATGCACAGGACAAGAATATCCACATATATATACCAAGAATAGTATATACATACCCCCAAACTTATTTAAAATGGTTTCTCCACTGTTTATGGCTGGATAACCAAAGTTTGATCGTAAACAAAGGAAGATTATGCAGGGTAACCCGTCTCCTGCAATATCATGAGCTGCTCTGATGGATCTGCGCTAAGTAACGGTTTCAATCTGTGTCCGTTTACTTTGAAGAATGAACCGTCCTTTGGATTCTCCAAATCCACCGCACCATGTGGGTACACATACCGCACAAGAAATGGCCTCTTCCAGCGATATCGAAGTTTACCGGGATGGAAATGGAGTCGGGCGTCATAAAGAAGTACCTGTTGTCCAGACGTGAAGGTTTTGCGCGTATGGTGTTTATCATGAAACACCTTCATTCGGTTCTTTATAACAACCGCGTTTTCGTAAACCTCATCCCAAAGCTCGTTCGGTTCGTTAAGTTGCAGCTTCCGATAACTGCCCGCATCTTTAAAATTGAGATTCAGCTCTTTGATCGCCAAAATAGCACGATGCTCGATTTCCACAGGAAGGTGGCAAGCCTTTCCGTACACAAGCCGATAGGGAGACATGCCAAGAACAGTCTTATATGAAGTTCGAAATGCCCAAAGGGCATCGGTTAATTTCATAGACCAATTTTTATGGTTCCTCGAAACTGTTTTCTTTAATATCTGCTTGATCTGCCGATTTGAAATTTCAGCTTGCCCACAAGTTTGGGGGTGGTAGGGCATGGATAGCTTATGATTAATCGAGTATTTCCGCATCAAGGCCTCAAAAGACCTATTGCAGAAATGTGTTCCATTATCGCTAATGATAGCGCGAGGGTGCCCAAACTGGGAAAATATGTTTTCTTTCAGGAATTTAACGTCAACCTTGTTATCGTTCGTCCGGCTTGGCACTGCCTCAACCCATTTGGAGACATAATCAACAGCTAAGAGAATGTAAAGGTCCCAAAAGAGTTTGGAAACGGGCCTATGAAATCTATCCCCCATACATCGAATATCTCAACAACCAAGATTGGTTGGAGCGACATCTCGTTTCTCCTGGAAATCCGGCCCAAATGTTGGCACCGGGAGCAAGTCTTCCAGTACTCATGTGCATCTTTGAAAAGTTTTGGCCAGTAAAATCCATATTGCAAGACTTTCTCAGCTGTTTTTCTTGGGCCAAAATGCCCGCCACATACTTGATCGTGGCAAAAAGACAACGCACTCTTGAATTCATTTTCCGGAACACACCTGCGGATGATTTGGTCTGGACAATACTTGAACAGGTAGGGTTCATCCCAGTAAAAGCGTTTTACTTGGGATAAAAATTTAAGTCTGTCCTGACTCGACCAATCGTTAGGTATGAGTCCAGTCGCCAAGTAGTTCACAATATCTGTGAACCAGGGTTCGCAAGATACCGTCGAGAGTTGTTCATCAGGAAAAGTATCATTGATTGGGAGAGGGAGCTTCGGCGAAGAAGGAAGTCATGAAAAATGACCAGCTACTACATTTTCACATCATCTTTTGTCCTTAATGATGAGGTCAAACTCTTGAAATAAGAGGATCCAACGTATTAGCCAATATTTTGCATCCTTTTTCGCAAAAAAATGTTTTAGAGCGGAATGATCTGTGTAGACAATGACTGGGGAGCCGATCAGATAGGGCCTGAATTTCTCTAGAGAAAATACAACAGCCAAGAACTCTTTTTCGGTTGTTGTGTAATTCATTGGGGCGTCATTCAGGGTCCGGCTCGCGTAGTAGATTACGTGTGGTACCTTATCGATGTGTTGTCCTAAGACCGTGCCGATAGCAAAGTCGGATGCATCACACATAATCTCGAAAGGATGCGTCTAGTCGGATGAAGAAAGAACGGGAGCAGTGGTTAGCGAGCTTCTCAAGGATTCGAAAGCAGTCGAACGGCTTGAGTCAAAGTTGAACTTGGTATTCTTGGCCAGAAGAAGAGTCAAGGGTCTAGCAATCTTGATAATGTCCTTGATAAACCGCCTGTAAAAACCGGCATGGCCAAGGAAGGATCGGATATCTCTGACGCATTTAGGACGAGGAAGATTGGAAATGACATCAATCTTTGCTTTGTCAACCTCGATGCCATTTCGCGAAATGATATGTCCTAAGACAATACCTTCACGCACCATGAAGTGGCATTTTTCTCAGTTTAAAGCGAGATTCTTATCCTTACATCAAGTAAGGACAGCGTCAAGATGTTGCATACACTCGTCGAAAGAATCGCCAAAGATGGAGAAGTCATCCATGAATATCTCCAGAAATTTCTCAACCATGTCAGAGAAAATTCTCATCATACACCGCTGAAAAGTAGCGGGAGCATTACATAGCCTAAAGGGCAAGCGGCGATATGCGAACGTGCCGAAAGGACAAGTGAAAGTGGTTTTGTTCTGGTCTTTCTCGGCGATGGGAATCTGGTTGTAGCTTGAGTAACCGTCCAGAAAACAGCAATACTCATGTCTAGCTAATCGTTCGAGCATTTGGTCAATGAAAGGTAGCAGAAAATGATCTTTCTGCGTTGCAGCGTTGAGTTTCCGATAATCAATCATACTCGCCACCCGGTTTGGGTGCGAGTAGAAATCAAATCATTTGCCTCGTTTGTGATGACCGTAATGCCCTACTTTTTAGGGACAACATGTATAGGGCTGACCCATTGGCTGTCTGAAATAGGGTAAATAATACCATTATCCAGGCATTTGACGATCTCCCTTTTCATAGCCTGTTTCATGACTGGATTTAATCGCCTATGTGGATCCTTAGCTGGTTTGGCATCATCTATCAGGTGAATGTGATGTTCAACGATCAGGGGACTAATCCCCTTGATGTCCGCCATCGTCCAGCCGAAAGCTTGCCAATTAGATTGTAAGACCGCTAGAAGGGCTTTCTCTTGCTCTAGAGCTAGAGAAGCAGAAATTATCACCGGAAGAGTTTCATTCTCACCTAAGTAAGCATACATGAAGTGAAACGGCAGTGGCTTGAGTTCGAGCATCGGAGGAGAAACAATTGAAGACAAGATCGGTGCACGCGTCTCGAACTCAAAGGATTCCAAGAGGGGTTCAAAACAAGTGTATGCAACGGAGTCGGATGGTTCAACCAACTCATCCGTAAATTTAAAAGATTTGAACTCAGGTGGTGACAAACCAAGATCGTTTGAAAACGTGAAGCACTCGTAATTGTTGTTAGAGTTGGAAGCAGCAGATTCAAATAAGAACGCACTAGTGGCGTCATTGTTACTGTGATCAAATAGAAATTCTTCAAATTCACAGTTTTCAGGAGCGATCTCCTGAATGGAATAAATATCTAGTATATGAGCACTTGGTTCGGGTGGCTGATTCCCTAACCTAAAAATGTTGAGTTCAATTGTCATGTTGCCAAAAGATAGGTTCATTGAACCATTTCGACAATTAATCATAGCATTTGAGGTTGCAAGGAATGGGCGACCGAGTATCACCGGAATTTGATTCCGGGGGTTAGCTACAGGTTGTGTATCTAAAACAATGAAGTTGACGGGGAATATGAAGTCCCCGACCTTAATTAACACATCCTCTAGCTCACCCTAGGATAGGTGATAGATCGGTCAGCCATTTGAAGAGTACAGTGTGTAGGATTCAGTTCTCCTACACCGAGTTGCTCATATACGGAATAAAGAAGCAGGTTAACACTGGCACCAAGATCCAAAAGAGTGCGGTTGATGTTCTTATCCCCAATGGTTACAGAAATCGTAGGACAGCCAGGGTCCATCCGTTTTTGTGGTAAATATTGGGTAAGAGCATCACTCACGTTACTAGCTAAGAAAACCTTCTTTGGTATCTGAGATTTCCTCTTCTTAGTGCACAAGTCTTTCAAGGTTTTTGCATAGGAGGGGACTTGTTGGATTGTATCTAAGAGAGGGATGTTTATGTTAACCTGTTTGAACAACTCCACAACCTTCTCCATTTGTGGACTTTTTTTATTGGATCTCAACCGATTTGGAAATGGAGTATTTTTGAAATTATTTGAGTCCAATACTTGTAGAGGAGATTGTGGACGAAACCAAAAACTGGAGTTTGAGTGGAGTGAGATGTGGATCAGTTCGGAGCAGCGGTTGAAGAAGAAAAGCCTTTTGAAGAATGGAGAATAGGCTCAGAAGAAGAAGAAGGAGTAGAGGAAGAAAAGGTCGGGGTTTCATCATCATCATTTCGTGTGCCGATGTTGTTATTCAGCATTCTTCCAGATCTCAATGTAGTCACGGCACTCATATTATGATTCTGTTGTTCAAGAGCAACATGTACATTATGTGGGTGACCAGAATTTAGGAGTGGTTGAGATGGAAGCCTTCTTTTCTCTCGCTCGCTGAAGGCCGCGTTCAGCTGTGCAATCTGGATCTCGGTGGATTTGATGCTTCCCATGAGAAGCTGTGTGTTGCATAAGTGATTGAATGGAAGATTGAATGTTCGCGGTGGATTGAGTTGATTGTTTCACAAAAGCCTCAAGACTTCGTTCTAGAGCGGAAACTTTATCGTTATTTGACGGAACAAAGTTGTTGTTTGGAGGAAAAGAATTGTTGTACGGTGCAAAATTGTTCGTCGGGTTCTGAAAAGGTTGCGGTTGAAAAGCTTGCTGAAACTGTTGTTGTGCTTGTTGTTATGGAGGGGCCCTTTAAAAGTTATTCTGTCCTTGGAACTGGTTCTAATTCTGATCCAGGTTTTGATTCTGGTTCCATGCGAAATTAGGGTGGTTTCTCCATCCAGGGTTGTACATGGACGAGTATGGATCGTTTCTTGGTCTATATTGAAATGCAGCATTAACCTGATCCCGTCCTTGAGATGGTGGATTGTAAGGACACTCTTCGGTCAGGTGAGATGGATCTGAACAACAAGCAAAGATAGTGCGAAGGGGAGCCATAGGTCTAGGAGAGTGAGATGAAAATTTGCTTTCAATTGCCTCAAGTTTTCTCGTGATTGCATCCATTTCGGGTTTCATTGCAATAAAGATATCGAGTTGGTGAATGCCTGCCCTAGACTGATGACTGACAGTGCGCTTTCGCGCGTCGCGTTTTAAAGTTCTAAAGTTAACCGCAATCAGGACAGCGTCGTGTGTAGCTAGCCGCGATGAGTACGGGTCGTCCGCAGGGAGACGGTGCATTCTACGTTCTTATTATTACGAGTTAATGCGCATGGTGGAATTGTGTGATTCTAACCTATGTGTTTATATGCAAGTATAAGTTTGTTAGGATTAGATAGGATAGTGTAAGTTAGTGAATTCCATACTCAATCCTTTGAGCCGAACTTGACCAATGAAGCTAGAGCAATTGGCAACAACGTGGATTAGGGTGCTTAAGTATGGTATTAGTGAAATCCGGCTTATTGACCCTTGTCCGTCCGTTCTTGTCGCTTGGCTTTTGCCTCCGGCCAAACCGAACGCAACCGGTCGTGGTTAGGGATCACCGATACCTTGGTAGGGTAGGATGCCTAACGGAGCGCTTGCATAAGGTTTGGGCGGAGTTCAATGGAAAAATATCGGGCAAAGGAAATGAGAAAGGAAACCTTAACTTACAATATCGTTTTCTTTCCTAACAACACCATTATTCACAAATATCAAAACAAAAAAATAAAGAGAGCAAATGAAACGATACAAAGAAAAGAATACACAACATTACAAGAAAGTAAATTGCGAAGTAATAAAAGGCAAGTAAGTAAAGGGCAAGAATTAAAATGCAAGTAAGTAAAAGAAGAGAAATACTAAGAACCAAAAGCGATATTACAAACCATGGGTTCAATAGCCTAAATTTAAACTTGCAAGCTCAATGAAGAGGTTGCAAGATCAAGAGAAGGCTAAGAACTCAAGGCAACATGAAAGCAAAATGAAAGCTTTATTGATTCCAAATAATGATACAAACCCTTGAGTTCAAGAACCAAAACTTAAACTTGCAAGCTCAATGAAGAGCTTGCAAGATCAAGGGAAGGCAAAGAACTCAAGGGGGACTAGCTATGTACAAGAACAAAATGGAAAAGAAACAAAAAGTGTAAAGAATTGGACAATGTGAGACAATGTGAGACCCCTTCCCTTGCTCACTGATTTGCCTTTTATAAGCGTAAAAGGAGATTAAACAAGTAATAAAAATGAGTTGATTTGATTGCAAGGGAAGGCCAGACAAAAATTTGGGACATTTGGATATGGTGGGACCGGTGAGATCGCGCATATTGGGCATGTCGCCGGCCCAAATCCGAGCAACTTGGCTCGTGTTGGTTGTGTGGTCTTGTGTTCTCTCGACAATTCCACCAGTGCTGCTTGATTTGTCTATAAGAATCCGGTCTGCACTCAGGGATTTGGAGGGAAACATTGTAGCTTTTGGTCACATCACAACTTTTTTGCATTTATAACTCTTGTCCCCCCATGTGCCCAATTCATCATATCATGTGTGCCATGGGCAGCCCCACCATGTTCATGTACCAACAAGCTAGTGTACATACTTGTATGTGTTGGACCATTTAGATAAAAAGTGTGTACACATGCATGTTGCAAAAAGAAACTCTTGAAATATTGATCGGTTTGCAGTTCCGGTTGCATTGTCGGCTCATTAACGTTATATCTGTGATTTGAATGTGTTTCCAGTATTTTGTCATAAATACCTGTAATCTGTAATTACTGAGCAGACACTGGTTATAGTACCGATCTATACAAAAAATAGATAATGAATGAGTGGTATTAAAATGCAGTTTTCTGAGATGAACAAATACCCCCAAACTTATCTTTTGCTCATCCCGAGCAAAACAAAATCCCAGCCTCACTTTCGCAGGGAAAGCGATTGCACTGAGCTCGTGCAACAAGCCGTTAAACCTCTAGGTGTTCCTAGTAGGAAGAGTGTTGTCTCCTGAGGGTTTTCAGCGGATTACACCCACAAAATCCCGTCAAACTAGTTTCACAAGTTAATGTTGATTCTACTCCTACAGTTTAGTATCTACGTTAGAAATTCTATCATCCTAAGTTAGGAATATCCAACCCTTATGTTTCACACCTCCTATTTATTCAACCCCAGATCCTATACGTTTTACAGTTTAGAAATATCTCGGTTTCTCTTGAGTTTTCCTTCTAAAGCGCAGTCTCTAATCAGGGATTTTTATCAACTTTACGGAAAACATAAGTCTTATTCTTTATTCCCATCTTTCCTCCAAACATCGATTGTATACCCCTACGTGTGTGTAAATTTTTCATCTCTATACTTAAGAATTCAATTCAAGCTATAGTACCCTTGCCCTAATACCTAATACTACTTCTTTTCGTTAAATGATGGACAGTTTTGCTCACACACATTTCATGCGACTATTAATGCTTCTTGAGGCACTAACAGTCGATTACTAAATGTGTGAGATTAAAGCGTAAATAGTTGTTTCTAGGTCTTGACTTTATTTATTATATATATATATTCTTTTTTTTCAAGACCGGATATATTTTTCAATTATACTCTTTTGGTGGTTAACTTAAAATACCGTTTTTTCTTTCATACTAGGTTTTCAGGCAAGAGTATTTCTAGGTTTCCTCTACTGTCCCAAGTTTCAACGTGCGTGTATGTGCAGTTTGTTGGGTATATACTTTCTAAATTTGAATTCAAGAATAGAAACTATTTTTCAGACTTATCCTTCAGTAAAGCTTTCAATACTTTCCCTTCATCTCGACTTAACTCAAGAACTGAATTCAAGATTATCTACTTCTAAAAAAACTGTAAGGTCATATAATTACCAAGGTTAAATAGAATGAGAGTTATTTTTAGGGTTTTCAATTCCTAAGCCTGAGATTTAATTAGTTCTAACGTATCAACTAAACTTTCGGAATAAAAATCTAAGTTATCCTATTAGCTAACTTGACAACAAAGTTTTTATATTTTTGGAAAAAATTTCAATTTTTGTGGGTTTTAATAAGTATGCAAATGCAGAATATACAAATGAATGCGAAGGTAAAAAGCTTACCGAGCAAACCCCCAAACTTAAACTTGACAGTGCCCTCACTGTCAAGCTACACCAAGAGAGTCAAAATTGTCGGCGCTCCCCTGTGTGTTTTGTTTTTTTTAAAATTTATTTTATACAAAACAAAACGCAAACCAAAAATATATATACACAAAAGATCCCCCCAAACTTAAGTGAAACAGTGTTTCCACTGTTTAGGCGTTAAAGTTCAGGATTAAGGGGGAGAGAACAGTATCAATCTATATAAGGTCTTACACATGCCAAAAGTGAGCACCAACCATTCAAAAATTCTATCGCTATAATGTGCAGGTTAGTTAAAGAATGCGGAGAGGAAAGAAATGGAGAATACGCGAGACCATATGGGGATAGAAACGGGATACGGTCTCGGTGGAGTAGAAGAATGGCGGATAGGAGAAAGAAGTGGAGTACGAACATGAGGGTGGAAATTGAGTGAATAAATTAGTATAATTTATGATGACCGATGTGTAAAAAGCGATTGTACTAATCTATTAACCCATCGAGAAATGGGGTCAAATCCCTCAAGATTCGTGAGAAAATATGGGTAGACCGAACTTGGTAAACCAGACATAAGAAATGATGGTGATACGGTTTCTTGCGAGGTCGGAACGATGGAAAGAATAGAGAGGAGTGATCGAGGAATGGGATCGGTTAAACATTCAGGAGGGTGTACACAGTCAATGAAAAGGACATGATGAATTAGAAAATCCGACTCATCAAGTAAAACTGGTTCATTCTCAATACTATCGTCAAAATTCTTCTCAAAAATTAGCTCATCCATGCATTTATCATCATCAATATCAAGACGCATATGGAGTTCGGGAAAAACAGTTAATGACTCGGGATGATTTCCACACGGAAGTAAAAGTAAATGATGAATTGGTAAGAAAAACTCATCCAAAAATGTGGGTTCATCATCTAAAATATTCCCAGCGTTAATATTCTCAATCAAGTGAAAGTCAAATTTCTCAGACACCTCATCTAAAACATGGATTTCAATCAATTGTGGTTCTAGGATGGAGGTGTAGAGGTCAAAAGGATTGGGATTGGTTTCACTTGGAATGCACCCTTCACAGTCGGGTAAATCAAACACTACAAAGTCACACAACTCATTAACTGTTCTATCATCAATTTGTGAATCATTTAGGACACTCGATAGACTTTCAAAACTGGAGTTGTGGAATTCAATTTCCAATGGGTAGGTTTGATTTAGAAGGGTGTACTGCTCACACTCACGACTCAAATCCGCAATCTGTCCTACCGCCTCATCATACATTGGAAAATTTGGAGCTAGTTGGAAACTAGCTACAGGGTCACTAGGTTGTATGAGGGCGGTCATGGACGCATTTAAATCCATCATCTGTTTGCACGAAGCTGCCCAAAAGTCTTCCAATGACTGTTCCAGACTAGACATGGGTTGTGGAGGGGTTTCGGTAAAAGATTCAAAGTTGTTTGGATACTGGAAACTCCCAAATGGCTGTTCAGAATCAATGTCTAGGGAAGCTGCAAAAGTTGGATAGGATGGATAGGAATTGAATAGTTGGACAGGAGTAGGATAAACATTCAGATAAGAAGGTGATTGGAATTGTTGATCAAAAGAATTGGCAATGGTGAAAGGAGTGAAAGATCGGCTACGGGATTGTTCAATTCTGTCGGCAATGGACATGGGTTTCGGAGTTACAATAGGACTCTTAAAAGGGGTATCAACGTAAGAAGGCGGGAGAGGTTGAAACGGTTGATACAAAGTGGATTGCGGAGTCCAATTGTTTGTCCTAGACGCGTTTATCCGATCTTTCAAAGAAAGTTTGGGCATGGAGGGATCGTTTGAAGTTCGACCAAAGCAAGAACCGTATGAAGTAATGTCTAGTTGTGAGTACCAAAGTTCAGCAAGAGTCTTTCCAGGTGGGGTACCCATGATATGAAGAGAAGAAGAAAAGAAAAGGAGAGGAAAAAGAATATGGTTTTTTTATTTTTATTTTTTTAAGTTAATTATTAACAAAAAAATGAAATATACACACAAAAATAATCACGACATAAAATACTACACACCTAATTGGTCTAGGGTTCATCTAGGTCAACCAGACCTGCTCAAGAACTTGATTGGCGAAGTAAAACTGTGTCGAGAAACGGGCTCAAGATGTACTAATCACGAGCCCAGGTAAGTGCAGAGATAAGGGGAGGTTTTCCAACGCTTTCGCGAAGGTCCTTAATTAGATAACCCTTTCTCTTTTGGCGGTTTCGCCGTGAACACTTTCCTAGACACCCCGTGAACGATATACCATTAAGCGGTGTTCTAAACACAGTTAACTTCTCCTAGTGAGCGCGAAGTCCTTTGTCACGCCCCGTTTCCCGGTGTATGGCGAATGGGACGCGACGAGGCCGCTACGTATTTACTATGAAGTAAACACGCTAAGCGTATCTAAGCAATATAAGTAAAAAGCACAAGAGACAGAGACAATAGATATAATTGAACAGCAACTTTATTTATTAACATTCTTTTTACATTATGCAACAACCCTAAACTCCCTGTACAAATTTTTCAAAAAATACAGAAAAGGTTACTTTTGCCTGAGCACAAGTTATAAGTTTGTTTTACTTTTTAATAGCAAGAAGGAGCTTGTAGCTCATTGGTAATACCTTGTATTGCTGAACCAAAGCACCAGAGTTCAAATCCCATCCCCTACATTATTTTTAATATTGATTTCTTTTTAAATTTTTAGAATTTCAAGAGTCTACAAGTGCTAAACCCGTAAAACCAAAGGTCACACTAAAAATAAACTACCCCGCTGTGCTAACCAGACGACGACGGACCTTCGACGGCGAGCCCCGGCCCGACTCGGCCGGTGAGGCCGTGTTGACTCGGCTGAATTCGAGTTAACCCTTCATGAAACTTGTGCCTCTTTATCTTCCGGAAACTTCTGTATACTTTAAAAATCCTGCACATTAACAGAGCCATTCAAAACCCATTAATCTCTTTTTATTACAATTTTTAATACAATTTTCAATACACCCTTTCACCTACCCTAACCCTAATCTTTTCCTATAAATACTACTCCATTACACACACCTCTCACTCACAAACTCTGTCCAAAACTCTCAAGAAAATCCCTAGAACTTTTGTGTACAAGTGGAGTTAGCGAAGGGCAAAACTCCAGTGAAATTCTGACGACGACCTTAGGAGCTCCCGGCGACGAAACGACGAACATGTGCCTCCTACCACTTCTGCTCCCTCTTCTCTTGACTCTAAACCCGTAATTCCCACCTCCCTCTTTCCTTTGCTATTCTAAAATGTTCTTTTTCTAAAACTCGATGGAAACAGAGTTAAATCCGACTTCCGATTCGGTTTTCTTTGTAAAATTCAATTTTCCTTAACACGACCATACTAAACTCTTACATCTTGACTATTAATCATCAAAAAAACATGTTAAACAAATTTCATAGCAAAATATTTCATTTTGTAACTTTTACCGCTTTTTTCAGTAAAATACCATGTAGTATAGTTTCGACTTTAAAATATCATTAATCTTGCTATAATTTTAAGTAGATCACGAGATAATGACCTACCTCCTCACAATACTCATATGGAACATAGCACCATACCTTTTGGGAAATATAAATTCGGGGAATACCGTTTTACACAAAACTACCTTTAACTTATAAAAAACGTTTTCTACAAGATTACGTATTTTTACAAATCTTTACAAAGCGCCGCTACAACCCATTTTGGGGAACCCGTTTGGGATGGTGTGGATTATCGTACATCCTTGGGTTTAGTAGTGCGAGATGCAGACCTCCGCAAAGAGCATTCGGTCTCGAGAGATTTAAAAATACAAATATCTTAAGAAAATGAGATTTCTAGAAAAATAATAAATTAAATTATTTTTTATAAATATATATATATATATATCATCAAAATATCTATTTTTGATATAATATAAATATTCCAACTTTTCTATATCAAAAGAATCATTTTACATGAAAATACCATGATATTCCATACAAGTTCAATATTTTACAACTAAATACCATATATTATGAAAAATAGGTTTATCTCACTAGAATTGTCACATATATAAAATCTACATCTATAAAAACTCTAAAGACGATAATAAAATACTTGAGATATATTTTGAAAATTTTACAAAATTATTTTTACATAAAACCCCCTCAAGTTCTATAAATTACCCTAAGGACCCAAGTAAACATAGGTTTAAGCGGGACCAGTCTCTTGAACCTCAGGGAGCCGGAGATTTGGGTGCTTGCCTATTTAAGGTAGACAACTTAACAAACGGTGTTATCAACACAGTAATCGTCTCTAAAAAAGACACAAATCATGCCGCCCATGTGCAGCGGTTACCGATAACATCAAAACCTAATTCAGGATTTCAATTTCTTTTCTAATTGTTCTGACTCAGACTGAGTCTCATTATAAATAATCTGACTTGAATATGATTCAAGTACAATCTACAATTCAATATGAATCCATGAATCCATATATTCAATATAATATGTATTGACCGAACCGAACCATGGATATAATTCCATTTACATGATTCTCCAGTTACATCCATTTACTGATATCATAGTTTTGGCAAGTCATCCAATTATACAATCTACATTACAAGACAATACAAGTTGCAATACAATACAGACAATAAAATCAAGACATCACGGGGTTTAAGGGGTAGATCGGTATGGAAGGTGTTAGAAGTGGCACGAGACTGCAAGATTTAAGACACCTAACCTGAATACAATCGCCGTTGTTTCGGACAATCTAACGGAGCCTTGTACTTCCATTTGCCTTTAGTCTCTGGCATATAAAGACTCCTCTCGTATACACTGGCATCCTTCTGTACCAAGCTACAATCAACAGCGTTAATAAATACAACAGTATAACAATATAATACAACTTTAAAAGTTACACACTCTCTCTCTTTCTGTCTTTTCTACTTCTTTCTTATCTTTGGGACTTACCAAGCGATTTGTTCGCTGACGACATTCTCTTTCTTCTTCTTCTTTGAATGGCGTCAGGTGATACGGACCTTCCAGAGATCGAGCCTAGCACTGAAGACTTGGACTAGTTTATTGAAGATCCCGAGCAGTAGTTACACCTGTACACATTTCATTTCAGTACTTTCCATTTCTGTTATGCCATTGTTTAGGCATTGCTTTCATTCAGATGTATTTACTTTTCCATGCATTGTACAAAAAAGAATGTTAATAAATAAAGTTGTTGTTCAATTATATCTTTTGTCTCTTGTGCATTTTCTTTTATATTGCTTAGTTACGCTTAGCGTATTTACTTCAGAGTAAATACGTAGCGGCCTCGTCGCGTTCTCTGCCCGTATACCGGGAAGCAGGGCGTGACATAATACATCTAAAAAGTAAACACATGGAATGGAAAGCAATGCCTAAACAGTGGTATAACAGAAATAAAAAGTACTGAAATGAAATGTACAAGTAACTAGAGCTCCGGGTCGAAGGCTAGCTAATCCAAGTCCTTGCTGGTGGAATCAATCTCCAGTGAATCCGAATCACCTGACGACATTCCAAAGAAGAAGAAAGAGAATGTCGTCAGCGAACAAATCACTCGGTAAGTCCCGTAAATAGACAAGAATGGAATAGACAGAATAGAGAATATATTGTTATAATGTTGTATTTAATATTAACGTTGTTGTTTGTAGCTTGGTACAGAAAAGGCCAGTGTATATGAGAGGAGTCTCACTAGACCAGAGACTACAGTATATAGAGTACAAGGAACCGTTCGGCCATGGTACAACGGCAATTGAATTCAGGTTATGAGTCTTTATGGTTGTTGTCTCGTGCCACTTCTAACACCTTCCGTACCAATCTACCTCTTATAAACCCCGCGATGTCTTGATTGTATTGATGTATTGTTTGAATTGTATATTGTATATAGATGAATGACTTGCCAAAACCATGATATCAGTAAATGGATGTAACTGGAGAATCATGTAGATGGATGTATATCCATGGTTCGGTTCGGTCAATATAAGTTGATTAGATTGAATAGACGGATTCATAGATCCATGTTGTATTGAAGTTTGATACTTGAATCATATTCAAGTCAGATTAATTATATTGAAACTCAGTCTAGAGTCATACAATTTGAAAAGAAATTGAATTCTGAATTATGTTTTGGTGCTATCGGTAACCGCTGCACATGGACATCAGGATTTTTGTCTTTTTCAAAGATGATTACCGTGTTGATAACACCGTTTGTTAAGTTGTCTACCTTAAATAGGCAAGCAGCCATATCTCCGGCTCCGTGAGGCTCAAGAGACCGATCCCGCTTAAACCTATGTTTACTAGGGTTCTTATTGTAATTTAGTATAACTTGAGGGGTTTTATGAAAAATAATTTTGTATAATTTTCAAAATACACCTCAAGTATTTTATTATCGTCTTTAGAGTTTTCATTGATGTATATTTTATCAATATGACATTTCTAGTGAATAAAACCTAATTTCATAATATATGGTATTTATTTGTAATATTGGAATTGTATGGTATTTTCTTGTAAATGGAATGTTTTTCTCTTGAATTTAGGAAATGTGGAATATTATAAATATTAAAAATAGGTATTTTGATATTAATTACATATATATTTATTTATTAAAAATATAAGTTTTAACTATAATAGAAATCACAATTTCTAAAGAAAATTGTATTTTAAATTTTTCGAGATCGTATGCTCCTTATGGAGGTTTGCATCTCACTCTACTAAGCCCGAGGATGTGCGATAATCCACACCATCCAGAATGGGTTTCCCGAAATGGGTTGTAGAGGCGCAATTGCAAAGATTTGTTAAAATACACATCTTGTAGAAAAATGTTTTTTATAAGTCGGAGGTAGTTTTGTGTAAAATCGTATTTTCCCATATCTATGTTCCCAAATATCATCGTGCTGTGTTACATATGAGTGTTGTGAGGAGCTAGGTCATTACCTCATGAGTTTTCTAAAACTAGCATGGTTAAAAGGTATAAACATGTCGATATGAAACATGAAGGTATTTTAATGTAAAATTGAAATAAACTGGTTATGGTTATCATTTTAATGTCAAATTTGATTAATGAGTATTAAATAATATATCAAAAGTTGTAAGTTTGTATATTGTATTTTTGAAAGAAAAGAGAATCGGAAGCCGGATAACTCCGCTTCCGACACGTTTTAAGAATTAAGAATTTGAAAATAATAAAAGAGAGAGAGAAGGGAGACTTACTGGGTTAGGGTCAAGAGAAGAGGAAGAGGAAGAGGAAGATTGGAGATGCACCGGTGCATCGTTTCGTCGCCGGAAACTCCTCGGATTGTCGTCGGAAGTTCGTTAGAGTTTCGCCCTTTGCTAACTCCACTTGCACACAAAAAGTCTTTGGAATTTCCTTGAGAGTTTGGGCAGGGATTTGGGAGTGAGGAGGGGTGATTTGAGATGTGGTATTTATAGAAAAAATTAGGGTTTAGGTATGTGAAAGGGTGTATTAAAAATTTGTATTAAAATTAGCTTAAATGAGGGTTCTAATTTGCTCTGTAAATGTGTAGGGAATTTAAATAGTACAGGGGTTATGGAAAGTTCAAGAGTTGCTAGAAAAATGCAAAAAAAATAGGGTTTCGAGCTGAGTCGACCGGCGGCATCGGCCGATTCGCGCTTCCCGCCGGCCCGAGTCGGCCGAGTCGGGGTTCCCCTCGACGCTACGTGTCCCCGACGCTTTGACTACTGCAGTGGACTCGTTTGTTTTATCTGTGACACTTCAGTTTACGTGTTGTGCACGTGCTATTGGGCTTCTAAAAGATTAAAAGAATTTTAAATAAAAATAATGTATGGCTGATGAGATTTGAATTCTGGTGCTTTGGTTCAGCAGTGCAAGATCTTACCAATGAACTACAAGCTCCTTCTTGCTGTTCATAAGCAAATCAGACTTATAACTTGTGCTCAGGCTCAAGTACCCCTTTCTATATTTTTGAAAAAAATTGTACAGAAAGTTTTGGGTTGTTACATCCTTAAAGACTTAAAGTCTAGTTTCTTTTAAAAATTTGTGCGGGTAAACGTTATGCTCAATTTCGTGATTTGTGGGCCACGGAAAAGGTGATGAAATCCTTTACCGTATGTTGTGGGGTTCGCTTGCCCTTAACTCCGTATTAATGGATTGTTTCCCTAATCAGAGCAAAGCTCTGTTCAAATTCCGAGATTTGAAACGAAGCAACGCTTCATGAAAAGCGCTAGCATTAAATGCGCCAGCACTAAGAGTCAAAGACTCTGAAACGGCGCTCACGTGCAAAGCACAAGAGCGCTAAACGCCTAGGGCGCTAAGCACCAGAAGCGCTTCACTCTCTCAAAGATTACTTGCGCCTGTTTATGACAGTGTAAGTTCTATAGCGCATATGCGCCTGACAGGAGAAGAGCAAAAGAATTAAAATAAGAGGAACACTTGACAGACAATAACAAAAATGAAGGAAACACTTAATTAAACATTTTATTGCAATGGAAATAGATCGCCAAACATGGGATCAAAAGTACAGGGATTTACAAACATATAGATAAAATTATCTAGTTCCCTCTCTGTCTTTTCCACCATGTCAAAGTGACGATCTTCACGAGGAGTAGCTACCCATCGGTTATCACCGCATTCACCAGCGAAAGCAGAGATGACGGCCAGGTGAGCCCGTATTTGGCTCAGCAACTGAACATCAGTGAGCACGGACATGAGGATCATCCGAAGCCAAATAGAGTTGGGAGGGAGAGGAGATCCTACACGAGTCAAGAGCTCGTGCAGCGTTGCGTCGCATTGGTCATCCGTAAGAGCAGGATTCACCAAGCGCGCAGCGAAGCGAGGAACCATGTCCTGAATGGGAACTTCCCATGGTTGTCGACGAGCATGTGGGCGGTTACAATCCATAGTTAAGATAGTTCTCTGGAAATGAGAAAAGAAAGAAGCATTGCTTCATATTATAAAGACTGGGCACAGAAAATTTTGTGCATAATGGAGCTAAATCCAAGATCTGGGAAATGTAAGTTTTGGGAAATATAAGTTTGATTTACAAGGAAGGTGAAAAGACACCTCCAACAATAAAAGCAACGCTTCATAGCAGCGCCAAATGCGTTGCGCCCTAAACAGCGCACCACGTGCAAAGCACGAATGCGCTAGCGCTCAGTGCGTTGCACCCTAAGCAGCGCACCACGTGCAAAGCACGGATGCGCTAGCGCTAAGTGCGCTGCCCTCTAAGCAGCGCACCACGTGCAAAGCACGGGTGCGCTAGCGCTGGAACTAAAAGCTCTCCACCGTCAGATCAAAAATCTAATAATAATGATAAATCATTAATCAATCAGAATTAAATTCTGTTGAGGAAAGATTTCTCAAATCTTTCCAAACAACAAGATTGTACTCTGTAAATCATAGCACCGTTGGATCAATGATCCAATGGTGATTAAAAATTACCAAAAAAACAGAATAAATTTTGTATGGAAAGATTTATCAATCTTGTTAAAAATAAGAAGATTGCCTTCTGTAATCAGAAGCCCTTAGATCAAAGATCCAACGATGGGAAATTCCTCAAATCAATTGGAGAAAAGATCTCCTTAACTGATTGAACTGATCAGCTTGCCCTATATAAAGGCCCCAAGACTTCAAGTCTCAGAGATACAGAAACATAGAGAGGAACCCCCCCTCCCCCAGAAAGAAGAGCCAAGCTCTTGATAGAAGAACTTCTTTTCTTCAAGGTAAAAGAACAGAGAGATGAAATCATCTCATAAAATAAAAGAAGAATGTACTTCTCTCTCACAGATCATAGATCTATAAGACCAAGGTCTTTTGCAAAGAGATCAAAAGATCTCATCATAAAATAAAATAAGAATTTACTTCTTTCTCACACAGATCATAGATCTATAAGACTAAAGTTTGTCTCAAGGAGATCATGAACTTCTCATTATAAAAAAGGGGGGAGAATAATTCAATTCTCTTAAGGATCATAGATCCATAATGGCAAAGCCTTTCATCAATCAAAGAGATTAAAGCATCTCCTACAAAATAAGAACTTTTGTTCTTGGAATCTTGAGGCAAAGTCTTTTATAAATGAGAATTTATTTCTCAGATCATAAAATTGATCAGATGCGCTTTGCGCTCTTGAACTGCGCTTCTGCGCTCTTGAACTAGCGCTTTGCGCTCATGGACTGGCGCTCAGCGCCTAGCGCACCATGTGCTCCTCACGTGTGCGCTATTGAACAAATAGCGCTTTGTGCTCACAAACTAGCGCTTTGCCCTCATGATCTGACGCTCAGCGCAAAGCGCGCCACGTGCTCCTCACGTGGCCACTACCCAGCAGAAGCGCAATGCACTCATAAACTAGCACTCTGCGCTCATAAACTGGTGCAATGTGCCTATCATCTGACGCTTAGCGCCAAGCGCAACACGTGTCCCTCACGTGTGCGCCACTCGGCAAAAGCGCACTGCGCTCTTTGACTGGCGCCAAGCGCTCCATGTGTTGCACTGATAGAACATAAATTGTTCTTTAATAAGTCCAGGGCTATGATGAATGCTCAGTATTCAATAAAAGACAGAAATACTGCTCAGCATTGCTAAAAGGGCCAAGCCCAAATAAAAGCTCAACGGCCCAAAATAAATGTCAAACATTTTAAATTGATTGGACTTAACCCAAGTTGGTCATAAATCCTCAATTCAAATTAACTGAGCCCATATGCTCATAAATAACAGATCTTAGCCCTAAATTGGACTACAGATCTCAACCAAAATTGGTTCAAGGGTACATATCTGAACCCCTTTGATATATGTCGTTGTAATCCTTCAACGTTTTCAGAGAGGTGACGGGTCCCGACAACCATACATTTCATAGACTATGACATCTTTAAACTAGACTGTGGTGTCCTTAAGCCTACGAACTATGATGTCCTTGACCTCGGACTATGGGGTCCCTTTAAACCCACGGACTATGATGTCCTTAACCTCGGACCGAGATGTCATTAAACTAACATTGGACCGTAGTGTCCTTAAAACTAATTATCGACCACAATATCCCTAAACTAAACAATAGAGCCTAAATGCTCTCTTGTTGGATCTAAACGATCCCATTAAGTTGATCTTAGCCTAAAATTAGACTAAAGTATCCTTAACAAACGTTTAAGTTGATCTTAGTCTCAAATGAGACTAATGCATCCTTAAACCCAACCCCAAACCCAAATCTAAGAGAATACGGATTTGGACTAATCCACGCCCTACGGGCGACAACATAAATTAGTCTCCGTATACAATCCATAGGCAACCAAAAACAAAACAAACACCCACGACACGAAGTGACCATCTGGAGAAGAAGAAAGTGGTTACTGCGATGTGGTAGCATAATTAACTGCAGGGGCTTGCGCCTGCAGGGAAGAGCGTCCCCACAATCAAAAAACCCCTCAACGAGGGGGAATCTGACGAAGTCTAGTATATCGGCCGCATCTATTTAAACCTTCGATATATGGTGTCATAAATCAACTTGGCATTTTCAGAGAGGTGGACGGATAGCACCAATTAGCATCTGTCCCGAAATTCAGGCAAGACGGACCTGTGCGGTCGCGTCTCTGTGTTTCGGTAGGGAACAGATTCTGGCACGCCACGTGAGACCTTTTCCTCTTTCCACTCCACACTTCGTGCGTCGTATTCGCGAACGAATCGGGGTTTGATATGGTTGCCCTTGGGTTCGAGGTACTAAGATTTGGTTTTGCTCCCGTGCAGAAAACAGAACATCAATGGCCTCTAACTGCTCCAGCTGCAACTCCCGCTCCGCCTCATCTGGAGGTATAACCTATGAACCCCAAGCGGCCTCCCTTTTCAAGATGCCAGTGGAGAAAGTAACTCAGGCCACCACTGGGCTGTTCTTTGGGACCATGCTCCCACCAATGAACTACAATGCCCCGCTGCCGTTGCAGGAAGCCCCAAAGAAGTCAGTCTTTGATCGACTTATCACTACCGCGGCCCCTCTCAACGGGTCTCCCAAATTCAATGCCTCAGTTTTCAACAGACTGGGCCAGAACGCCAACAAGCACGTGATACCTGAAGCAGCCATCCAAAAGTGGATAGCCATCCCGGCTCAAGCGGACGAAATCATCGGAGAGGCTTCTTCTGCCAAGAAGTCAGTCTTCACAAGGTTGTCCATTCCGGCTCCTGCTCCAGGCGAAGTCCCTAAAGATGCTTCCCCTGCCCAGAGGTTTGTCTTTGACAGATTGGACATTGCTTCTCAACGGAAATCAATCTTCAAGAGGCTGACGCCGGCAATAACCCTTCACCAACACAGGGGGCATGAGGAAGTCACCCCTATAGCTGAACTAACTCCATCCGCACGACATGCTCTCCATCGTTACTGGCGCCGAGTAGGGAAGGCTGGGGGCAGCTTCCCTTCTGGACTGACTCCGCCAGCTCCCATGGTGGAAATCGATGCTGCTGTTCCGACTGGGAACAGCTTTGAACCATTAAGGAGGGTGCGCAAAAACTCTCCAACTGCCATGCTGAAAAGATCTCCTCCACCTGTGGAGAATACTACAGAAAAGAAGCCGGAGCAGCCTCCTCTGCGGCTGTCCTCCAAAATTTATAAAGTCTAGCGGCAGGTCCAGGAATCGGTGATTAAACAGGACTACTCTCGCCGACCAAAGAAGATTAAAGCTCGGCAAGAAAAGATCCATCCCGTGGTACCACAAAACATGTCATCCGTCTGGGTGCCCGCTGCAACGGCTCCCTCAACTTCAACCGCTCACAAGAGAAGGAGCCCGGAGAAAGCCCCTGTGACCGCGGCGAACCGTAAGGACACTGAATCTAAACGCCCCAAGTCTGGGGGTATGGTAACACATACAGTTTATATGGCTTCCGGAAAATAGGAATGCCGTACTTCTACGGATCATCGACCGCTTACTCGATCGATAACAAAGGCTCAGGAGCAACAGCAGCAAAAACTTCGGGAGATACTGACTGCAATGGCCGCACTCACGGGGCCGAAAGAAAGTCCAAAGACCTCAGAGCAGCGTCAAGAAGAAGAAACTGATGCTGAATTCCTCCGAAGAATGCTTGAGAGAAAAGAAAACGAGGCCGCGGAACAGGCAGCCAACATAAAACGAATGGCTCTCTTGTTCCAAGACATGGCCGGAATGATGTTACAGCCGGAACCTCCAGCTGAAGACCCCCTGATTATCATTGAAGACGACAGAAGGGAATCATCGAACCCTCCTCTGGCACTTTCAGCAGCCAAAGAAGAGACAATCTCTAAGGCCGCCTTGGACGACTACATCGCTCAGCAAATACGAGCTCACCAGGCGAATGAAGCGGCCGGCCAAATTATTAAAACTGGGCAACCATATCCAGGATGGTACGATCAGATCAAGTATCCGCCAGGATACACGACCCCCAAATTCCATGTATATAAAGGGACGGGCAATCCGCATCAGCACGTCGCTCAGTTCAGGGCCTTGTGCGGCAACACTGGAGGTGACGATAAACTGCTACTTCACCAATTCGTCGGCAGCTTGTAGGAGACAGCGTTCGAATGGTACTCTGAACTCCCGAACGACTCTGTCAAGACATTTGCAGAAATGGAGCTGTTGTTCACACAAAGGTTTGCAAGCGTTAGCGAGCGCACCCCGATCACCGCATTGATTAACGACAGGGAAAAGCCAAGTGAAACATGGGTGCAATACGTAATACGATGGAGGAATCTGTGGTCGAAATGTGAGCAGCGCATCGAAGAAGCGCCTACGGTAGGCATGTTCATGGGCACTCTTAACCCTCAAGCGACCATCTCCCAATTCATGATGTTTTTCAAGCCGACCACGTTCCAGTACTTGATTGATAAGCTGGCCCAAATGGACCAGATGGGTCACAGGCCTTCCTCTTCGAAGCCGGAGCCGCGAAATGAAAAACGAAAAGGGAAAGCGGCCTTCGTTTCCAATGCTCAACAGCAGCCCGGTGGCCCAAAATTAATGGATCGCCTATACGAGAGACGGCGATATTATAATGAGAAAATAAAGCGCCCTTATTCGTTTCCCCGGAACAAAACGAGGAGATTGTTCGAGCTAGCGGTGCGCAACAGGCTCATTAATTTTCCGAATCCAAAATGCCCATTGCAACCCGGTGAGGCTAATAGTCCCAATTATTGCCCCTACCATCAAGCGGTAAGCCATCCAATCGAAGATTGCTTTGTCTTTAAAGGCTGGATCGAAGACCGATACCAACAGGGCAAGTTCGCACTGTCCGAGAACTGGAAAGTAAACCCACCCCAGCCGCACGCTCTCAAAAAGATGGACATACCGGGGGCATCATGCTCTTTTGTAGAAGAAGCTCCATGGGAGGTCGTTCTTTCAGCCAAGACGAAAAGAATGCTGAAAGATCTCCAAACATGCCCGGCGATCAGGTGGAAAAATCCACTGGAATACGAGATCGTCGAGAGAATGCTGAAACCGCCCCCAACTCCAAAAACTAGCGATGATAGTCAAAGTGCCCACACCCAACCATCCAAGTCTTCGAAGAAGAAGAAAAAGACCAAAAAGCCGAGTAAGGAAGGCCGGGGGCAGCTTCCCTTCTGGACTGACTCCGCCAGCTCCCATGGTGGAAATCGATGCTGCTGTTCCGGCTGGGAACAGCTTTGAACCGTTAAGGAGGATGCGCAAAAACTCTCCAACTGCCATGCTGAAAAGATCTCCTCCACCTGTGGAGAATACTACAGAAAAGAAGCCGGAGCAGCCTCCTCTGCGGCTGTCCTCCAAAATTTATAAAGTCTGGCGGCAGGTCCAGGAATCAGTGATTAACCAGGACTACTCTCGCTGACCAAAGAAGATTAAAGCTCGGCAAGAAAAGATCCATCCCGTGGTACCACAAAAGATGTCATCCGTCTGGGTGCCCGCTGCAACGGCTCCCTCAACTTAAGTGCTCACAAGAGAAGGAGGCCGGAGAAAGCCCCTGTGACCGCGGCGAACCGTAAGGACGCTGAATCTAAATGCTCCAAGTCTGGGGGTATGGTAACACATACAGTTTATATGGCTTCCGGAAAAGAGGAATGCCGTGCTTCTACGGGTCATCGACCGCTTATTCGATCGATAACAAAGGCTCAGGAGCAACAACAGCAAAAACTTCAGAAGATGCTGACTGCAATGGCCGCACTTACGGGGCCGAAAGAAAGTCCAGAGACCTCATAGCAGCGTCAAGAACAAGAAACCGATGCTGAATTCCTCCGAAGAATTCTTGAGAGAAAAGAAAAAGAGGCCGCGGAACAGGCAGCCAACATAAAACGAATGGCTCTCTTGTTCCAAGACATGGCCGGAATGATGTTACAGCCGGAACCTCCAGCTGAAGACCCCCCGATTATCATTGAAGACGACAGAAGGGAATCATCGAACCCTCCTCCGGCTCTTTCAGCAGCCAAAGAAGAGACAATCTCTAAGGCCGCCTTGGACGACTACATCGCTCAGCAAATACGAGCTCACCAGGCGAATGAAGTGGCCGGCCAAATTATTAAAACTGGGCAACCATATCCAGGATGGTACGATCAGATCAAGTATCCGCCAGGATACACGACCCCCAAATTCCATGTATATAAAGGGACGGGCAATCCACATCAGCACGTCGCTCAGTTCAGGGCCTTGTGCGGCAACACTGGAGGTGACGATAAACTGCTACTTCACCAATTCGTTGGCAGCTTGTAGGAGACAGCGTTCGAATGGTACTCTGAACTCCCGAACGACTCTGTCAAGACATTTGCAGAAATGGAGTTATTGTTCACACAAAGGTTTGCAAGCGCTAGCGAGCGCACCCCGATCACCGCATTGATTAACGACAGGGAAAAGCCAAGTGAAACATGGGTGCAAGACGTAATACGATGGAGGAATCTGTGGTCGAAATGTGAGCAGTGTATCGAAGAAGCGCCTGCGGTAGGCATGTTCATGGGCACTCTTAACCCTCAAGCGACCATCTCCCAATTCATGATGTTTTTCAAGCCGATCACGTTCCAGTCCTTGATTGATAAGCTGGCCCAAATGGACCAGATGGGTCACAGGCCTTCCTCTTCGAAGCCGGAGCGGCAAAATGAAAAACGGAAAGGGAAAGCGGCCTTCGTTGCCAATGCTCAACAGCAGCCCGGTGGTCCAAAATTAATGGATCGCCTATACGAGAGACGGCGATACTATAATGAGAAAATAAAGCGCCCTTATTCATTTCCCCGGGACAAAATGAGGAGATTGTTCAAGCTAGCGGTGCGCAACAGGCTCATTAATTTGCCGAATCCAAAATGCCCATTGCAACCCGGTGAGGCTAATAGTCCCAATTATTGCCCCTACCATCAAGCGGTAAGCCATCCAATTGAAGATTTCTTCGTCTTTAAAGGCTGGATCGAAGATCAATACCAATAGCGCAAGTTCGCACTGTCCGAGAACTGGAAAGTAAACCCACCCCAACCGCATGCTCTCAAAAAGACGGACATACCGGGGGCATCATGCTTTTTTGTAGAAGAAGCTCCATGGGAGGTCATTCTTTCAGCCAAGACGAAAAGAATGCTGAAGGATCTCCAAACATGCCCGGCGATCCGGTGGAAAAATCCACTGGAACCCGAGATCGTCGAGGGAATGCTGAAACCGCGCCCAACTCCAAAAACTAGCGATGATAGTCAAAGTGCCCACACCCAACCGTCCAAGTCTTCGAAGAAGAAGAAAAAGACCAAAAAGCCCGTGAAGCATGATGACAAGCGCACAGACCTGTAAAAACAAATTGACGCATTGGAAGAATATAACCAGAAGGCACGAACCCTGGTCACACTCCAAGAATTTTTCAGCCACGTCCTTAAGGACGGAGATGATGACAAGGGAGAAGACTCGTCGGATGAGCCTGAAGATTATGTGGCAAGCTGCCGTATGATCTCTCACTCGTTAATAAATGATGAAGAAGCTTCTTATGCAGAGAAACTGGTGGCAGATCCTGAGCCGGGACTTTTAGGACCATCAGACGAAATGATTGATGCATTCCTGAACGAAGCTCTTCTTAAAAACAAAGCTGATCGAGAGCGCGAGATGGACATATTTGAAAAAGAAATGCCAGCAACTAGACGAAAGGGTCAAAACAATCCCACCAGATCAAAGTACATCCTCTGCAAATAAAAGCAGGTTCAAGACAAGGAAAAGGTTCGCCAAAGCCATATCGATAGGAATGAAGCTGCCACCCTCCGAAGGAAACACTCCTGATGAAGCGAATATACATCCTAGCTACTGCTTATATCATCGAAAGATTACACACCCTACCGAAGGGTGCAACGTTTTTAAAAACTGGTGGCAAGGATATGTTGCTCACTGACAACATTTCAAGCGGATGAAACGCAAAACTCGTCGGGAGCAAAGAAATACGACCGAGGAGTGAAAAAGAACTACTGGAAACTGTCACATGGTCGAAGCTAGGGGATCGCAAGTTCTCACCTTTGGGAGCGATTCTGATGAAAAAATAGCCTTTGGCCCTCTCTTCAAAGAACCCACATCCGAAACGGAAGAAATGAAGACCTGTGAGAACATTCAGCTGTGCAATCGCACATTACCTGAAAAGAATCTCAGACCCGCAAATAAGGGATTGAACAAAAAAGATAAGGGGAAAGAAAAGGTCCCTGAGGATATCGCCCTCGATGATCAAGTCGTCAAAGAACTGACAGTCAAGGACCCGCCAAAGAAAAGTAAGGTGGACTACAACGTTCTGGCACACTTCAGGAAGCTACCTTCGCAGCTAAGCATTCTCGATGCACTCTTGCTATCTAAAGAGGCAAGAGATTCTTTGATCAAGGCACTGTAAGAGCCCGAATGGGTCTAAACTTTCCTCGACGAAGAAAAGATGAAGGACGAGCTGGAAGAAGTACACATGGCCGATATCACATTCGGCGATGAAGATCTTCTCCTCGGGATGTGTGAGCAAAACCGTCCTCTTTATGTCTCCGGATACTGTCGTGATATCAAGATAGCCAAAATCATGGTTGACAACGGGTCCTCCGTTAACCTCCTCAATGTAAGAGTGTTGAAGGAAATCTGTATGAGCGTTCAACACCTCGCTCGGGATAATATCATTATTTCCGGTTTTGACTCCCAGTCATCATGGACGCTCAGGTCTGTGATGCTGACGCTACGCTTTGGGTTGCTAGTCACTGACATCAAGTTTCACGTCATTGACGCTAAGACCTGCTATAACGCTTTGCTCGGCTGACCTTGGTTACACGAGTACAACATACACAACATCAGTGTATGAAGTACTTCAAAGATGGTCTCGAATACACTGTGACAGGGGAACTAAATCCATTCTCCGTGAACGAAGTCCGCAAATATGAGGATGCCAAGTACTTCCTGCCAGATTTCGAAGACACGGAAAGATGTCGCAAACCGGAGGACAAGAACAAAGCTATTACCACTATTCCAGTCTTCTGGAGTGATATCGAGGAGGAAGAAGAAATAGTTTATTCAGGGCCATCCCAATGCAACAAGTCGGGACCTTCCACCCCTATTCTGGTCTTCGACGGTGACTCGGAAGATGAGGTCAATGCCGTATTCTCTGCTCGGCCATCGATACAAGCCTCCGCTGATGAAGATCAAAGTTTGCAAGTTGTCATGGTTCCGCAAGAGCATTACAAAGAGCTCGATGCACTTAAAACTTATAGTGTGCAAGAACTGCAGACATTCTATGTCCCTCCCAGGCGAAGAGACGAAAGAACGATCCTCTTTTATCAATCCACGAAAACCAAAGTGGAGAAAGAAATTTGGCATGGTGTGGATTCTACACTTGACAGGCTCTAGCCCATTCGCTTGCCCAGATACTACACAGACGGATTAAAAAGACTCTTGAGGCGCCAAGGCGTACCCTTCAAACAGACTGCTCGACAAGCCCAGTTCTATGACAGGATCTCGAATGTTCCCGGAACTCAACGAAAGTTGCCCAACGGTAGGATGGAAACGATCGGGCTTGGATATGTTCAATCCATGAAACGGGAGTAATTTCGCGGCTGCTACGTCATACATGACTTCGATGAAGAAGGTGATGCTCTGTGGGAAGATGCTAACCCTGAACCAAAACGAGCTCCCGTCGTGAAAATACCAAGCCCGTCGTTCGAGGAACAAATGGATAAGCTTATAAGGGAAGCGGGTCAAAAAGTTCGAGATGGCCATAATCGCGAAATGACCATCCACGGGAAAGCCAGAATGTAACGCCTCCTTCAGCAGGCTGCAGAAAGTGACGATGCCATTCGTCGCCAACCCGTCATCAAAAGACCCGACGCAGAGGCAAAAATAAATCAAAGAGCGGAAAAAACGTTCGACAGCGAAAAAACGGGACCAAGAAGTCACGCGCTCGAGAATCGAGCAACCAGGATTCGTCTCTTGTAAAGAAGATGGGTCGAGCGTATTCTTTTTCCCAAGACAAGACAAGGAAGATACTTGATCTTGTCATAAAATATCAGATGATTACCCTCCCGGAGTCTAAGCACCCCGAGCAGGCAAGCGAGGTCTCTCACCCGGATTATTGCTCCTATCACCGAGCGATAGGACATCCTCTCGAAGACTGTTTCACGTTCAAAAACTGGGTAGAAGACCAGTATCAGTAAGGCAGGTTCGCTCTATCCAGCAGTTGGAGGGTAACCCCGCCGCAGAAGCATGAACCAAAAGCCACGAAAGCAGAACCGGATCAACATCGGTCTTGGAAGCGATCTAGCACCTGTCACGTGATAACGATGTCGGGAGAAGGAATATGCGAAGATATAGCTTATCTCCCCTGGTGCTTCGAAAACAATGATGACGAGGTGATATCAGAGTTTCCACCGGCGCCAAAAGAGCTGGAAGATGGGATACATATTACTGCAAATAATCTCAAGAAAATTGACTTGGGGACGGTAAGTGACCCACGGCCGACGTTCATTAGTGAGCTTTTGTCTGAAGAAAGGGCGGCTACGATAAAAGACGTGCTCATGCAGTAAAAAGACTGTTTTGCATGGAACTATTCCGAGATGCCCGGATTGGATCCAGAAATAGCCGTCCACAAATTGGCGATATCTCCATACCTCAAGCCGGTTAAACAAGCACCGAGAAGAATGAGGCTCGAGCTTGAGATGAGCATTAATGCCGAGGTCAAGAAGTTAATCGACTCCGGCTTCATCCAAAAGGTTTAGTACCCTGACTGGATCGCCAATATCATCCCAGTGATGAAGAAAAATGGGACGGTGCGCATATGCGTAGACTTCCGGGATCTCAACAAAGCTTGCCCGAAGGACGACTTTCCAGTACCGGTCACCGAGCTGATGATAGATAATACATCCACTCATGAAGTTTTCTCCTTCATGGACGGCTCATCGGGATACAATCAGATAAAGATGCATCCCGAGGATCAGAAGCACACCGCTTTCCGGACTCCTTTGGGAATATTCTGCTACAAGGTGATGCCCTTCGGTCTAAAAAATGCCGGTGCCACCTATCAGAGGGCCATGACGAAGATTTTCGATGACCTCATACATAATGCTATATTGACGACCTCGTGGTTAAAAGCAAATCATACGAGGAACATTTAGAACATCTGAAGATCGTATTTCAGCACCTTCGGAAATACAACTTGAAGATGAACCCTCTCAAATGCGCATTCGGAGTTTCCTCAAGCAAGTTTCTAGGATTCGTCGTCCGACACTGAGGCATCGAGATAAACCCGTCAAAGATCAAGGCGATCATGGAAATGCCTCCGCCAAGGACTCTCAAGCAACTGCGGTCTCTCCAAGGAAAGCTTGCGTATATCCGGCAATTTATAGCTAATCTTTCTGGCAAATGCCGCCCCTACAGTCACCTAATGAAGAAGGGAACCCCGTTCGTCTGAGATCGCAAATGCTAAAGCGTACTGGACGAAATCAAGCAATACCTACAGAATCCTCCGGTGCTGACCGCTCCAGTCAAGGGAAAGCCCCTCATTCTGTATACAACTGCCCTTGAAGGTTCGTTAGGTGCGCTATGGGCACAAGAAAACGACCAAGGGAAGGAGGGAACCCTCTACTACTTAACTCGAGTTCTACTGGGGGCAGAAAGCAATTACTCCCCCATTGAAAAACACTGTCTAGCGTTGATCTTCACAATAACGAAGCTCAGACATTGCGCGTTGGCACATGAGGTCCATCTCATATCGAAGGTGGATCTTCTCAAATATTTGATGTCAAAGGATATATTAACGGTACGACCCGCTAAATGGGCCCTGCTCTTGATGGGGTTTTCGATAACTTATCGACCCCTCAAGGCAGTGAAAGGCCAAGCCATCGCCGACTTCCTCGCTGAGCATCCGATACCTGCCGATTCTCCTTTGAACTGCGAATTGCCGGACGAGCACGCGTTTGACACGATCGGTGGGGAGAAAAGAGAGAATGATACCCAATGGGAACTCTATTTTGATGGAGCATCTTCTATGAAGAAGCGCAAACAAAGCACCCCCATAATCAAATCTGGGGTGGGCCTCATCTTCGTGACTCTACAAGGAGGGATAATGCGCTTCGCCTTCTCCTTAACAGAACCAAGGACCAACAACGAAGCCGAATATGAAGCTTTAATAGCATGTCTTGAGATCGCTGTCCACATGGGAGTCGAAAGCCTCCTCATATACGGAGATTCCCAACTGATCGTTAGTCAAGTAAACGGCGACTATCAAACGTGCAAGCCTGAGTTGGTGAAGTACGGTGAGAGAGTGCAGCAACTGTTGACTCAAATTCCTTCCTACATCCTGGAAAGCATACCGCATGCGGAAAATAGCAAGGCGGATGCATTAGCCAAGCTCGCTAAAGAACTGGCCGACGAGAACCTCGATGACGTGAGGATCATTGTGCAAAGTCGTCGGGTTCTTGCACCAGCAGAAATATCTCCGGAGTCGTCCGAAGAAAAGGGAGCTACCGAGCAGACGGCCCTACAAATAAAAGACCAGGAAAAGGCTATGGATTGGAGAGAAGTCTTTATAGACTACTTCAAATCCCGTCAAACTCCTGAAGATGCGTCCTCAAGACATCAGCTCATGAAACGAGCTCTATCCTTCGCCTTCGTCAATGATACTCTATATAAGAGATCGTTTGACTCCCTGTGGCTGAGATGCCTGGGACCTGAAGAAGCAAGAAGAGTCGTCCAAGAAACTCATGACGGACTCTGCGGTTCTCACCAAGCCGGGCCGAAGAAGAAACTGAAGATCAAAAGGATGGGCTACTATTGGCCCACGATGATCCAAGACTGCCTCAAATACGCGAAGCAGTGCCACTCGTGCCAGACTCACGGGGACTTTATCCACCAACATCCAAATCCGCTATATCCAACGGTGGCTAGCTGGTCATTCGAAATGTGGGGAACTGATATAATCAGACCTATTGAGCCAGCATCGTCTAGAGGACATCGGTTCATATTGGCGACAACTGATTACTTCTCCAAATGGGCAGAAGCGATACCGCTAAGAGAAGTGAAGACGGAGAATATCCTCCACTTCTTCAAGACACATGTCATTTATCGGTTCGGCATTCCGCAACGGATTATCTCCGATAACGGGCCGGCCTATAGAAGCCACAAGGTCAGCCGCTTCCCACAACAGCATAACATAGACTGGAGATATTCTTCGGTCTATAATCCCCGAGCTAACGGTCTAGCTGAGGCTTTCAACAAGACCTTAACGAAGATCGTGAAAAAGACGGTGTCTTAAAATAAGAAAGACTGGCATGAGAGACTGCATGAAGCTCTTTGGGCGTATCGAACTACGTTCAAAACAGCCACAAATACAACGCCGTATGCACTGGTATTCAGCACAGAAGCGGTACTCCCCCTCGAGATAGAGTTACCCTCTCTACGAATGGTCGTTCACTATGAGCTAACAAACGAAGAAAATGCTCACCTTCGGCTTGAGGAGTTCGACGCCCTTGATGAAACCCGTCTCATCGCGCAACAAAATCTGGAGGCTTATAAAGCAAAGATGACGCGCTCATATGAGAGATTAACTAAGCCGAGAACATTCCGTCAAGGCGAACTCGTACTAGTAGTCAAAAGACCTATGATCCCCAATCGTGCCAAACGGGGGAAATTCAAGCCGAACTACGAAGGCCCGTATATCATAGATAAGGTCTACCAAGGTGGAGCCTATCTACTCATGGACATGCATGGCGAAAGAACTTTCAGGCCAATAAACGGTCGCTTCCTGAAAAAATACTACGCCTGACGAGTCACGGCCTAGGTCAACGATAGACGACGATGCCTATGTCCGCTCGCTATCTTCCTAAGCCCAAACTCTATAAGTAGTAGCCGGCTATGGACCGAAACGTCCTTAAACTAACGACGGACTGAAACGTCCTTAAACTAACGATGGACCGAAATGTCCTAAAACTAACAACGGACCAAAATGTCCTTAAACTAACGATGGACCACTATATCCTAAAACTGGCTGTCGACCGAGACGTCGATAAACTACTACGGACCGCAGCATCCCAAGGCTTAAAAATAAAAAAAAAACGGTATGTCCATAAGCAAAATGGGCACGGCTGAAAACCCGAAAGGGCTCCGTGAGTAAAAACAGCAGGGCTACCGGCTAGTTTTATGAAAACCTGAAAGGGCGCAATCTCATTAAAAGACACTTGCAAGGTCTTCTCGACCCTGTAAGGAGAAACCACCTGCGTGAGATCCTTACGACTCACAAGGGAGCAACACACTTAGGGATTCCCACGATACCTAAGGAGAAATTACACTTGCGAGATCCTCACGACTCGTAAGGAGAACCCTCTTATGAGACCCTCACGGCTCATAAGATTCAAAAGCCTTAAGCTACAGGGATCTGAACCTGTTCTTAAGCAGTCATACCCCTTAATGTTGCCCTACAAGAGGTTCAAAGCTGACCCCTGTATACAATCCACGGGCACGAATAAACATTTCCCTAACGAGAGTCCCACCAGAGACTGGGGATATGCTCATATGGCAAAAGACACCTGTAAATCCTCTCGACTTATAAGGAGAAAAACACTCTTGTAAGTTCCTTACGACTTATAAGAGACCATACACTTAAGACTCCTCACGATTCTTAAGGAGAAAACGCACCTACGAGATCCTCACGACTCGTAGGGAGAAATACCTTTATGAGACCCTTACGTCTCGTAAAGTTAAAAGCCTTAGTCGACAGGATCCTAATCCTGTTAACTAAGCCACCTTTGTTCAATATCGACAAAGCCAAAATGATAATTTGCTCCTGGCAATATCCCAGTTGTAGCGATGTTGATGCCAAAATCGGTGTCCAATCCCAAACTCGCAGCGAAAATTCAGCGAGCCACAAATGCATATGAAATAGCCGAAATGATTGGGCAACTTGCAAATCAGCAAGTAAAAATGTATGCATGCAAAATAGCCGAAATGATTGGGCAACTCGCAATAAAAAGCAGTGAGTAAATAAAAAAAATAGCCGAAATGATTGGGCACCATGAAAAATAGCCGAAATGATTGGGCAATCGCGACTTTCGCGATATAAAAACTGAAATGATAAAGCATCGCAGAAAGAAAAATATATAAAATGAAATTGTTTGCCCTACATGTGAGATCACGTCGATCCTTGTATACAATCCAGGGGCACAAACAAAGAGGGAACCATACCTCCCCACTAGGCTCCATCCGAAAAAGAGCCAAGTCTCGAAGGTTCACAGACAGCCTGGAGATCATCTCAATATTCGTCTCATTACAACATATGCAACATCAGCAAAGTGGAACCGCGGCAATTCCCAGTTCTATGACTCGGCGGTGCATAGACAACCGAGAGTCAAACCCCGACTCCGTGAAATGAGGATAAAGTCAACCCTTCCTAGTCTTTGCGGAACATGGCTATGTCAATCCTGACCCTGTGGGAAGCATCCAGAGAAAATCCTGGTCTAGTGGAACACGGCCTATGTCAATCCTGATCCCGTGGGAAGCGTCCAGAGCGGAACCTGGTCCTTGCGGAACACGGCTATGTCAATCCTGACCCCGTAGGAAGCATCCAGAGCAAATCCTGGTTTAGTGGAACACGGCCTATGTCAATCCTGACCCCGTGGGAAGCGTCCAGAGCGGATCCTGGTTCTTGCGGAACACGGCTATGTCAATCCTGACCCCATGGGAAGCGTCCAGAGCGGAACCTGGTCCTTGCGCAACACGGCTATGTCAATCCTGACCCCATAGGAAGCATCCGGAGCAAATTCTGGTCTAGTGGAACACGGCCTATGTCAATCCTGACCCCGTGGGAAGCGTCAAGAGCGGATCCTGATCCTTACGGAACACGTCTTTTGTCAATCCTGACCCCGTGGGAAGCATCCAGAGCAAATCCTGGTCTAGTGGAACACGGCCTATGTCAATCATGACCCCGTGGGAAGCATCTAGAGAAAATCCTGGTCTAGTGGAACACGGCCTATGTCAATCCTGACCCCGTGGAAAGCGTCCAGAGCGGAACCTAGTCCTTGCGGAACACGGCTATGTCAATCCTGACCCCGTGGGAAGCATCCAGAGCAAATCCTGGTTTCGTAGAATACGATCTATGTCAATCCTGACCCCGTGGGAAGCGTCCAGAGCGGAACCTGATCCTTGCGGAACACGGCTATGTCAATCCTGACCCCGTGGGAAGTATCCAGAGCAAATCCTGGTCTAGTGGAACACGGCTATGTCAATCCTGACCCCGTGGGAAGCGTCCAGAGAGGAACACGGTTATGTCAATCCTGACCCCGTGGGAAGCGTCCAGAGAGGAACACGGTTATGTGGAACAGAGCAAATCCTGGTCTAGTGGAACACGGCCTATGTCAATCCTGACCCCGTGGAAAGCGTCCAGAGCGGATCCTGGTCCTTGCGGAACACGGCTATGTCAATCATGACCCCATGGGAAGCGTCCAGAGCGGATCCTGGTCCTTGCGGAACACGGCCTATGTCAATCCTGATCCCGTGGGAAGCATCCAGAGCAACTTCTGACTCCGCGAAAGGCGGATAATGTCAATCTCATCAAACACTTACGGGTCCTCTCGACTCGTAAGAAAGAAAACTCTCTTGTGAGATCCTTACGACTCCCAAGAGAAACACACTTAGGAATCCTCACGATTCCTAAGGAGAAAATACGCCTACGAGATCCTCTCGACTCGTAGGGAGAAAAGTCTTTATGAGACCCTCACGGCTCATAAAGTTGAAAAGACTTAGGCAGCAAATTTGAACCTGCTTCTTAAGCCGTCACTACCTCTCAAAGAGTTCAAGACGGAATGTTCTCTATCATCTACAGGCTACGCTTACTAAGGTAACATGCCAGCAACAAAGAAAAGAGAAGAAAGCGTAAGATAAACACATGGAAATGGAAAATCTTGCCATTCATACTTCAAAAAATTCTTACATTGGTAAAAGCGGTAAACAAAAACGCCATCAAAATATTTACAAGTCAGGACATCAAATCCAGGACATGGATTGAGAAATTCAAAAGTAAGGCCATCCAGAATTTTTCGGGCCTCTCGGACCATTTTCGTGTGCATCCTCTCACGATCACAAGCGTCAGGATCCCCGCCGATGTTCTCCACCCTTCGATAAGCAGCGAGTATCGCCGCTTGTTGAAAAGCTTGATGCAGGATATCAACGAGGTGGTCTCGCCTTTTCTTTGAAATTAAGCCTATCAGATACACCGAATGCACCTTATCTTCAGCATCGTCCAATGCTTTAAGCGGCATGCCAGCATAGAATAGAGGAAGTGCTCCCGAGATCGCTCCTACAATAAGCTTCAAGAGAGAGGAACGACAAGGAAGCAATCGACCATTGTATGCATCAAAGCAACCCATAATTTCAGCGCACTGGGCGTTTGTGAATTCTCGGTCTTGGGAACGGCCGAGTGAGCGGATATATCCATAAGAGACAATCTCATCGAGATCATATAAATGAACAGCCATAGTGCCTGAAAAGTAACATCATTGAAAGATCAGTAATGAAGAAAATCAGACATTGGGATTTAAACAAGTTCTCGGGAAGACAACTTTTGTCTGGCGACAAACAAATTCAAATTTGTGCGATTAAGAAAGAAAACCCTCGAAAGACTTTCATTTAAGCCCCTCAAGCCAAGGAGTAAATCTCCCTTGAGAGCAATGCTCTTCAGAAGAAATGACAACTGCCATAATTAATAGGGGAATAAATTCCCCGAAAATGTTAAAGAGCAATGCTCTGTAGAGAAGATGAAATGATCCATCAAGAAACCCTGAAAGCAAACCTTTCTGCAGAAGTAAAAACTTCAAAGTTTCTAAGATCTGTAAAAATGAATTCCAAAAATTCTTCATCAATAGGTCGAAAGAAACCCTAAAAAGGTTTTCTTTTTCGGATCCATGATCCAAATAGAGTAAAGTTCTGATAACGAATGCGAATCTTACCAAAAAGAAAAAGATCTGACAGAGTTTTGATTCTTAAGAGATTTCTTAAAGAAGAGAGCAATGCTCCAAACGAGAAATAATTCTCAGAAAAGAAGATGAACAATGGTCATCTCAGAGGGCCAAAGGCCCTATTTATAGGCGTTGAGAGCCGTTTCAACTCCCAAAAAGTTAATCCAACGACGGAGATGCTGCCACCGCTGCACTCGTGTGTGGACCACGTAAACGGAACGGTGGGGGGGCATTTGTTTTCCCAATCAGAGCAAAGCTCTGTTCAAATTTCGAGATTTGAAACGAAACAACGTTTCGTGAAAAGCGCTAGCATTAAATGCGCCAGCACTAAGAGTCAAAGACTCTAAAACGGCGCTCACGTGCAAAGCACGAGAGCGCTAAACGCCAAGGGCGCTAAGCGCCAGAAGCGCTTCACTCTCTCAAGGATTACTTGCGCCTGTTTATGACAGTGTAAGTTCTATAGCGCATATGCGCCTGACATGAGAAGAACAAAAGAATTAAAATAAGAGGAACACTTGACAGACAATGACAAAAAGGAAGAAAGCACTAAATTAAACATTTTATTGCAATGGAAATAAATCGCCAAACATGGGATCAAAAGTACAGGGATTTACAAACATATAAATAAAATTATCTAGTTCCCTCTCTGTCTTTTCCACCATGTCAAAGCGACGATCTTCGCGAGGAGTAGCTACCCATCGGTTAACACCGCAATCACCAGCGAAAGCAGAGATGACGGCCCGGTGAGCCCGTATTTGGCTCAGCAACTGAACAGAGCAATCCCTCACGGCTTTGGTGATCAAGTACGCCTCGAAGAAGCACTCGATCTTGTCTTCAGTGGCATCGAGCATCACTGGGGTCATCTCTGCCGGAGGGGGGGAATATCAGCGAGCACGGACATGAGGATCATCCGAAGCCAAATAGAGTTGGGAAGGAGAGGAGATCTTACACAAGTCAAGAGCTCGTGCAGCGTTGCGTCGCATTGGTCATCCGTAAGAGCAGGATTCACCAAGCGCGCAGTGAAGCGAGGAACAATGTCTTAAATGGGCACTTCCCAAGGTTGTCGACGAGCATGTGGACGGTTACAAGCCATAGTTAAGATGGTTCTCTGGAAATGAGAAAAGAAAGAAGCATTGCTTCAGATTATAAAGACTAGGCACAGAAAATTGTGCATAATGGAGCTATTTCCAAGATCTGGAAAATGTATGTTCTGGGAAATATAAGTTTGACTTAAAAGGAAGGTGAAAAGACACCTCCATAATAAAAGCAACGCTTCATAGCAGCGAAAAATGCGCTGCTTTCTGAGCAGCGCACAGCGCACCACGTGCAAAGCACGTGTGCGCTAGCGCTAGGTGCGCTGCGCTCTAAGCAGCGCACCACGTGCAAAGCACGAGTGCGCTAGCGCTGGAACTAAAAGCTTCCCACCGTCAGATTAAAGATCTAATAATAATGATAAATCATTAATCAATCAGAATTAAATTCTGTTGAGGAAAGATTTCTTAAATCTTTCCAAACAATAAGATTGTGCTCTGTAAATCAGAGCAAGGTTGGATCAATAATCCAATGATGATAAAAAAATCACCAAAAAACAGAATAAATTCTGTATAGAAAGATTTATCAATCTTGTTAAAAACAAGAAAATTGCTTTCTGTAAATCAAAAGCCCTTGGATCAAAGATCCAACGATGGGAAATTTCCCAAATCAATTGGAGAAAAGATCTCCTTAACTGATTGAACTGATCAGCTTGCCCTATATAAAGGCCCCAAGACTTCAAGTCTCAGAGATACAGAAACATAGAGAGGAACCCCCCCCATAAGCTTTGAGAAAATCTCAGAAAGAAGAGCCAAGCTCTCGATAGAAGAACTTCTTTTCTTCAAGATAAAAGAACAGAGAGATGAAATCATCTCATAAAATAAAAGAAGAATGTACTTTTTTCTTACAGATCATAGATATACAAGACCAAGGTCTTTTGCAAAGAGATTGTAATACCCAGTTCTGCTGCGCACCAATATCCGTATTTTTATATAAGGCTACTTACAAAATTTAAACATTTATATTTATAATTATTTTGTTTTAACCTAGCCCTAATTTATCTAAACCCTTTTATTTCTCCCTTTCATTTTTATCCAAAAACTCAGCCCACTCCCACTTCCCCTTCACCGGAATTTATTTAACTAAATGTACATAAACCCTAACCGCATTTCCATTTTCTCCTTCATTATTTTTCCCCTAGCCTAAACCGAAACCCTATTACCTATCTATTTTATATTTTTCCAAATCCTTTATTTTCCAATTCCTTTTCCCGGCCCATCTCCCTCAATTCCAATTCTTTGATTTTATTTCAAGCCCATGCTTTCACCAAGCCCAACAGAGCAATTTAAATTAATATATACAAGTAAAATCCCCAAAGCCTTTCCCTGCCCCAGCCCAAACAAAATAAACAAAACATATAAACAATATTTCCCCAGCCCACAGCTTCCACAGCCCAAGCAAATAATAAAAAAGGTTAATTAATCATATAAATCCCCCGGCCCATCCCATAAAGCCCGCGCCCAACTCCTCTTTCGAACCCGACCCGACCTATTAAACTCCTTCTTCCCCACATCCCTCCTTTCCCACTCCTTTTCTTCCTCTCTTCTCTCCGCGTACCCCACGTCGCCCACACCCCCGCGTTGTGGCCAACGTCCCCGCCTTCGAACCCACGATCGCGCGCGCCCTCTCGAGCTCCTCAAGCTCACCCTTGTCCCCCTCTGTCGTCTCTCCCTAACTCCTCTCCTCCCTCAAAGGCAAAACTCCCATCTCCATTCCTTTACTCCCCTCCGACACCGACGACAACGACAACGACTACGATCGCTCGTCCTTCTCCCTCTTCACCTACTACCCGGAGCCTCTCCTCGCCATCGTCCCCACCCATCGCCGAGCCCAAGCTCCACCATCGGCACCCTCAACTCACTACCTGCACCCCTTCACCGAGTTCCCCACTGCCCCCTCACACCGTCGACGGCGAACCCCGACCACCAACCCACAACACCCCGGCAACCATCCTGTCGCTACCAACATACCCTACCGGCCTCTTCCTCTCTCACCTAGCCCAACTCTCATCTCCTCCTTACCGGCCACGTCGCCTACAACCCAACGCCGATTTCCGGCCTCCCTGAAGTCATCGGCCAGCTTCCCTCTCCTTCCCCAATTCCACCGAGCTGCAAACTGCTACCTCGACCCTGAGCCAAGTCGGGTCCCGTGCCGTGCCTGTGTCGTGCCGTGTCCCCGTCCCGTGCCACGCCTTGCCGCTTCATAACCGCTACTGCCCCAACACCATGCCGTCGCAGATCCAGTTTCCGTGTCGCGCCCCGTGCCCAGTTCCCGTGTCGCGCCGGTAACGTGTCGTGCCCACCTCCGGACCAGGTCCCGTGCCGCACCGTGCCTACCTCCGTGTCGTCACCAGGCCCAGCACCGCGTCGCGCCCGTGTTGTCACCAGGCGCAGTTCCGTGTCGCGCCGTGCCACGCACCGAGACAGGACCACGCCCACTGCCGTATCGCGCCCGCGTCGCCACCGCGTCCAGTACCGGACCACCGCGCGCCCGTATCCAGCATTGCGCCGTCCCGTGTGTCGGGACAAACTTTGCGGCGGCGGTGCTTCCATATCAAGCGACCGAGGCAAGTGAACCCCCCTCACTTGCTTTACATGCTAATATATTGTACACTGTTACAGTTTTACCTTCACAGCTCTAATTAATTAAGTGCTTGATGCAAAACCCGAACGAAAACCTTCTATTAAAATGACGGAACTTGATTACATATGCTGGCCCGTATGGCAATGAACATTGTGGTGAAATTTTACTGGAGAATTTAATCGTTATTGGCTTAAACGATCATCTCCAAGTACACCCGTTAAAACTGAATATTTCCCGCGTCTGAAACTTGTTAAAATCATAATTAATTGTGTACACATTGAAACGATGAGTGCGATGGCTCGTGACGAAGCTAACTGTTTAGCCTACTGTAATATATTATTGATCACTGAATTTTAGTACACTATGATGGAGATAACTGTGGTGGATTATGATTCTGGACTGCAGTCCAGAATGGAAATCCAGGATAACCCCTGTTGCTAAACCCCTGTACATCACTGTTCATATAAGAGAATGTGCGGAACCCTATATTGTTACGTAGGAAATTGGATTAGCTTTCTTACTCGACTGGCTTCACTGGATTTCTCAACCGTTTGATATTTTTAATTCATTTTACCTTGTCGACATGTCTTGCTGAATTCTGCAGAAGCAGATTTTACACCTCCAACTTAATCTGGCCATAACTATTTGTTGGTATAATATAATACTGATCCTCCAATTGCGGTGGAAACTAGACTGGAAATCCTAAATATAGTTCAACTGTAGTGTCGCCTAATTACGAACCCAACTGGGATCAAAATGCGTTACGAAACGGACTTCCGATTCTGAAACCGGATTTCCAGCAGTGAACGCTTAAAATAAAATGGTCATATCTAGTGGTCCTGAAACCCGATTAATGTGAAACCAATTTTGATGGTTAGATAATCAAACATACTACTTATCCCCTGTTCATTGTTTCACTAAATTGTGCATGTATGAATTATGAAGAATTATGCAATTGGTAGGATATCGTCTGATGACATCTTAATCATGCCTTAAATACTGTTTTCTCATCACATCATATATATATATCATTGTATTGGTAACCTAGTGATCATGTGCATTTCCCAGTGTTAGGTATTAGTGGTGATTGTGGCAAGTAAGTTAGTGTTTGAGTATGAATGGATAAGTGAAAGTGACATGTACTTGTACACAATCAGTGGACCCTATTAATTTATTGCATTGTCGACGTCTGTGGGACGTGTATAAGTGTGACTATAATTGGTATGGGACAATTATGGAAGCACTTGTATGGGTGTCACAGGTAAGACACCAAATACTGTCCATTTATCTTGGGTATCAGTCGGGACATGCTTGATGGAGATCCTGTCTCCAGTTCTCGTACAGACTTGTCATGGACCGACCGGTATTTGAGTTTATGGTTGGCGTTTGATATAGACCACGGGGTGTGGGGTAGTTTGAGTGTGAGTTCAACAGAATCTCGAGAGTCCCATGCCGGCACATATGGAGATATATGGAGATATATAGGGATATTACTGATTATTACCGTGCATGTTTCGGGCCCGTGGTCCCTTACCCTTGGGTCCTATCCTTGGGTGGGGGATACTCCTGCGTGGTTGACTCTCACACTTGGACTGACGATAGGCTTAGTGACCCGTACAGTGAGACTTAGAGACTAATAAGGATGGTGACATTGACATGCATTGTTTACTGAATCAACACACATGACATATTATTTTACTGCTTTACTGTTCACCTGCTCTATTAGACACACGCATTGGCTACTTCATGTTCACATCTTTACTCTCTTGATCTACTGTTACATTTCATTATTATTACACGAGTTACTATTTGTACCCATATATATTGCTATCGTGTCGCTCTGACGACCTGAGTATGCATGCTCAGTATGAGAAGTGGATCTAGCTTGGACCAGGACCAGACGTACCTCGAGGACATCGCGGACATCTTGATCAGCAACCTAGAGCTATACTCTCTTGATCTCCATCTGGTTAGTTCTTTTGTATTTGTTTTGTTTTAGTTACTGCATTTCTCATTACCTGTGCATGGATTACTGATTACCACTTAAAGCTAGAAGCCGAAGTGTGACTACGGAGGGATATGTCCTCGACCGTAGGATCATGGCTGGCCTTGTCAACCCCTCGTATTCCGTATTTTGGGAAGCGGGGCGTGACAGAGATCAAAAGATCTCATCATAAAATAAAAGAAGAATTTACTTCTTTCTCGCACAGATCATAGATCTATAAGACTAAGGTCTGTCTCAAAGTGATCATGAACTTCTCATTATAAAAAAGGGGGGAGAATATTTCAATTCTCTTAAGGACCATAGATCCATAATGGCAAAGCCTTTCATCAATTAAAGAGATTAAAACATCTCCTACAAAATAAGAACTTTTGTTCTTGGAATCTTGAGGTAAAGTCTCTTATAAACGAGAATTTATTTCTCAGATCATAAAATTGATCAGATGCGCTTTGTGCTCTTGAACTGCGCTTCTGCGCTCTTGAACTAGCGCTTTGCGCTCATGGACTGGCGCTCAGCGCCTAGCACACCACGTGCTCCTCACGTGTGCTCCATTGAACAAATAGCGCTTTACGCTCACAAACTAGGGCTTTGCGCTCATGATCTGGCGCTCAACGCCAAGCGCGCCACGTGCTCCTTACGTGGGCGCTACCCAGCAGAAGCGCAATGCGCTCATAAACTGGCGCTCTGCGCTCATAAACTGGTGCAATGCACCCATCATCTGGCGCTTAACGCCAAGCACAACACGTGTCCCTCACGTGTGTGCCACTCGACAGAAGCGCACTGTGCTCTTTGACTGGCGCAAAGCGCCAAGCGCGCCATGTGTTGCGCTGATAGAACATAAATTATTCTTTAATAAGCCCAGGGCTATGATGAATGCTCAGTATTCAATAAAAGACAGAAATACTGCTCAGCATTGCTAAAAGGGCCAAGCCCAAATAAAAGCTCAACAGCCCAAAATAAATGTCAAACATTTTAAATTGATTGGACTTAGCCCAAGTTGGCCATAAGTCCTCAATTCAGATTAACTGAGCCCATATGCTCATAAATAACAGATTTTAGCCCCAAATTGGACTACAGATCTCAACCAAAATTGGTTCAAGGGTACATCTCTAAACCCCTCTGACATATGTCGTTGTAATCCTTCAACGTCTTCAAAGAGGTGACGGGTCCCGACAACCATACATTTCATAGACTATGACGTCTTTAAACTGGATTGTGAGGTCCTTAAGCCCACGGACTATGATGTCCTTAATCTCGGACTGCGGGTCCCTTTAAACCCACGGATTATGATGTCCTTAATCTCGAACCGAGATGTCCTTAAACTAACATTGGACCGTAATGTCGTTAAAACTAATTATCGACCGCAATGTCCCTAAACTAAACAATAGAGCCCAAATGCTCTCTTGTTGGATCTAAACGATCCCGTTAAGTTGATCTTAGCCTAAAATTAGACTAACGTATCCTTAACAAATGTTTAAGTTGATCTTAGTCTTAAATGAGACTAACGCATCCTTAAACCCAACCCCAAACCCAAATCTAAGAGAATACGGAATTGGACTAATCCACGCCCTACAGGCGACAACATAAATTAGTCTCCGTAGACAATCCACGGGCAACCAAAAAAAAAAAAAACATCCACGACACGAAGTGACCATCTGAAGAAGGAGAAAGTAGTTACCGCGATGCGGTAGCGTAATTAACTGTAGGGGCTTGCGCCTGCAGGGAAGAGCGTCCCCACAATCAAAAAACCCCTCAACTAGGGGGAATCTGACGAAGTCTGCTACATCGGCCGCACCCGTTTAAACCTTCGATATATGGTGTCATAAATCAACTTGGCATTTTCGGAGAGGTAGACGGATAGAACCAATTAGCATCTGCCCTGAAATTTAGGCAAGATGGACCTGTGCGGTCACGTTTTCGTGTTTCGGCGGGAAACATGGATGCAATACGCAATTCAATAAAAATTATTCAAAGAATCAAACAATCGTTTTTTACGTTTATGCACAGTACTGCAACAAATATGGATTAGTTACTTTTGTCGTTTGACAGCGAACTTACAAAGAATCCTGCAAAGATAGTATATTGGATGCGTTGGATTTGAGAAGAAAGTGTTAGTAAAGTACGTACCGATAAATTTTCGGGTTAAGAAACCCCCGTTGAAGTGAATCCGAATAGCTTGGAAAGTTTGCCTGCGCGGGTCAAACTATCCGGAACTTTGGCACTGTACTTCGCAATCACCTTAAGTTTGAATGTACATTTTGCTCCACACAATCGCAGTTTGCAAATCCGTCAAAATCTACAAATGTCGGAAAACGGATTTTTAGTGTGAAAAAACGATATGAATGCCCAAACTCCTGCACACTCAAAATTATAAAAATCAAGCAATAAAATTGGGACAAAATTAGAACACTGGAGCACAGGGAAGAATTTTTGGAGCAAAATGAGATGACCAGACCGGCGTCGCCGGAATTTATAGAGGTGTCGCCGAGCTCCTCGGGGCAGATGGGCTCCAATTTTCGTCTATTATCTAAGTGTTCTACTAGTGTCTCAATGGTATTATTTATTTTTTCAGTTTAGTTCCAGAATGCTTGCAGGTCAAAAATCCAGAGAGCAAAAAATGTTAGGTTGTTAATTTTTGTCGGTTTTGGATTTTTTTAAAAATTTTTATAGTTTGTTTTTAAGAATAGTGTTACATGATATAAACAAGATTAACCCAAAATAACAAGAATAAAACGTTACTGTCTCCCCGGCAACAGTGCCATTTGATTGACAGCGCGCTTTCGCGCGTCGCATTTTAAAGTTCTAAAGTTAACCGCAATCAGGACGGAATCGCGTGTAGCTAGCTGTGATGAGTACGGGTCGTCCACATGGAGACGGTGCATTCTACGTTCTTGTTATCACGAGTTAATGTGCGTAGAGGAATTGTGTGATTCTAACCTATGTGTTTATATGTAAGTATAAGATTGTTATGATTAGATAAGATAGTGTAAGTTAGTGAATTCCATACTCAATCCTTTGAGCCGAACTTGACCAATGAAGCTAGAGCAATCGGCAACAACGTGGATTAGGGTGCTTAAGCATGGTATTAGTGAAATCCGGTTTATTGACCCTTGTCCGTCCGTTCTTGTTGCTTGGCTTTTGCCTCCAGCCAAACCGAATGCAACCGGTCGCGGTTAGGAATCACCAATACCTTGGTAGGGTAGGATGCCTAACGGAGCGCTTGCATAAGGTTTGGGCGGGGTTCAATGGAAAAATATCGGGCAAAGGAAATGAAAAAGGAAATCTTAACTTACAATATCGTTTTCTTTCCTAACAACACCATTATTCACAAACATCAAAACAACAAAAGAAAGAGAGCAAATGAAACGATACAAAGAAAAGAATACACAGCATTACAAGAAAGTAAATTGCAAGGTAATAAAAGGCAAGTAAGTAAAGGGTAAGAATTAAAATGCAAGTAAGTAAAAGAAGAGAAATACTAAGAACCAAAAGTGATATTACAAACCATGGGTTCAATAGCCTAAACTTAAACTTGCAAGCTCAATGAAGAGGTTGCAAGATCAAGAGAAGGCTAAGAACTCAAGGCAACATGAAGGCAAAATGAAAGCGTTATTGATTCCAAATAATGATACAAACCCTTAAGTTTAATAACCAAAACTTAAACTTGCAAGCTCAATAAAGAGATTGCAAGATCAATAGAAGGCAAAGAACTCAAGGGGGACTAGCTATGTACAAGAACAAAATGGAAAAGAAACAAAAAGTGTAAAGAATGGACAATGTGAAACAATGTGAGACCCATTCCCTTGCTCATTGATCTGCCTTTTATAGGCGTAAAAGAAGATTAAACAAGTAATAAAAATGAGTTGATGTGACTGCAAGGGAAGGCCAGACAAAAATTTTGGACATTTGGACATGGTGGGGCCGGCGAGATCGGGCATATTGGGCATGTCGCCGGCCCAAATCCGAGCAACTTGGCTCGTGTTGGTTGTGTGGTCTTGTGTTCTCTCGATAATTCCACTGGTGCTGCTTGATTTGTCTATAAGAATCCGGTCTGCACTCAGGGATTTGGAGGGAAACATTGTAGCTTTTGGTCATACCACAACTTTTTTGCATTTATAACTCTTGTCCCCCTATGTGCCCAATTCATCATATCATGTGTGCCATGGGCAGCCCCACCATGGTCCATGTACCAACAAGCTAGTGTACATACTTGTATGTGTTGGACCATTTAGATAAAAAGCGTGTACACATGCATGTTGCAAAAAGAAACTCTTGAAATATTGATCGGTTTGCAGTTCCGGTTGTAGTGTCGGTTCACAAACGTTATATCTGTGATTTAAATGTGTTTCCAGTATTTTGTCACAGATACCTGTAATCTGTAATTACTGAGCAAACACTGGTTAATAGTACCGATCTATACAAAAAATAGATAATGAATGAGTGGTATTAAAATGCAGTTTTCTGAGATGAACAACTGACCGAAAGAAGTAATAGAAGAAGAAGTGTTCAGTCTGGTACTCTCCCATTGAAGCGTCTGTTCCGCAAAATCATCGAAGAATTGCCAAGCTTCCCCGTCAGATTTGGATAGGAAGTACCCTTGACAAATGGTTTCCAACAACTGTCTAGTTGCTGGATTTAGGCCCTTATATAAAGTTTGGCAAAGTTGCTATCTCTCAATACCGTGATGAGGGTACTGAACAAGGAGGTCTTTGTATCGGTCAAAGCACTTCTAAACAGGTTCGGTTGGAAGCTGGGTAAATTGGTTTATCTCGTTTCGGATCCGTGCGGTCTTATGATTTGGGTAGAATTTCTTTAGAAACAATTTTAAAAACTCGTCCCAACTGGTTATCGAATGAGATGCAGTGCTATACAGCCACTTTTCAGCAAGGTCGCATAAAGTGAAAAGAATAACTTGTAGCCGTATAGCATCATCAGACAGCTGGGTTGTCTTCATCATCGCACATACGTTCTGGAATTTATTGATGAAGATATAGGCATCTTCGGATTCAAGCCCGTGAAATTTGGGCAACGTGTTGATGAAGTGGGGCTTAATTTCAAAACTATCCCCATTGGCCGGAGGAAGTGAAAGACAAGTAGGGAGTGCGGTGCGGGTAGGATAGAAATGATCTTGGAGCGCAATTCGCTGTGGCGCTGCAACAAGAGATGGTCGCGGGTTATTCACACCAGTGGAGGTGGAATCATTCCTGTTGTAGGTAATGTGATGTTGGGAGGAAGTCCTGACATCTCGGAAGAAGAGTCTGGTGAAATTGAAGGTGAAGAATTATGGACAGAATCACGGTCAACGTCGGAGTTGACCAGCAAGGGTAAAGGTGAAAGAGGCGTGGAAGGAGTTTCGACTTCGAGGTCGAATGCATAGTCCGTAGCGACTAACGAAACGCGAACTATACGGGCACTAGGGTCCCTAGTCCAAGAGGACATACACTAAATGAATTTAGTGTAGTCAAAGCGTAGAATGTGAGGGTAAGAAAGCGCAAATGGAGAAAAAATGGGTGAAGGTGCTAAAAGTGGCGAACTTGTGTTTGTTTCGTAAGAATATGAAAATGAAATGAAAGCTCAACAAACACAATCACAAATGCACAGTCATAAATTCATAATCAATACCTAGACTAGGGTCCTCTAAGTCCATTAGACCTGCTCCTAACTGTTCCAAAACAACAAATTATGAGATAACCCTCAAATCCTCTTCACAGCCAGTTATGGCCGGGTAAGCACAAGTGAGGTAAGGAGGGTTCCGCTCACGAATCACCGTGAGACGGGCCTTTTAAAGTTACCTTCTCACTTGTCTAGCCTAGGCACCACAAAAATCATGTTTAGATAAACGACCGAATGCCCACAATCTTCCTTTGTCCTATTGAGCGCGACAGGTCCTTAATTGGCTGAGTCTAAATATTTTTTATTAAGCTTGAGGTGACACGTATGCAATTAGTGATTTCTGAGGTCTTAGGAAGGGCGATGAAATCCCCACCCAATCTGAATTGGTGTTATAGCCCCTTAAGTCCGTTTTAATGATGCAATGTGCAAATTAACAAGGTTTTGTTATCAAACAATCAAAAAAAATTACTTTAAATGTAGCGCTGCAACAAATACGGTTAGTTTTTCTTTGGCTTTTGCGGTGATATTGCAAAGAATCTTGCCAAGATAAGAATATTGGAGCATCGGATTTGAGAAGAAGAAGTTTAGAAAGAATACGTACCGAAAGAGTTGAGTTAAGAAGCTTGTGTTGATATTGTCTCCAAGTGCTTGAATGGTTCGCTTGCGCGGGTCAAACTATCCGGATCTTTGGCACTATAGTGTTCAACCCCCTTATATTTGAAAAAAAAACCTGCTCTGCACGATCGCTGCTCACCAATCCGTCAAATCTGTAAATGTCGGAAAAATACGGATATTAAAGCTAGAAAGCGATATAGATAGCTAAAATTCTGAACACAAATAATTATAAAAATCAAACAATAAAAATAGGATACTAATATAACACTGGAGGCAACAAAAAAAAAGATTTTCAAAACCCCACGAAAGGGCCGGCGACATCAGGAAAAATCAAGTTTTCGCTGGTCGTTTTTATAAATTTGGTGCTCAAATTTTTCTTATTTCCTTTATGTAATAATAGTATTCCACGCTTATACTTTGATTTCCATGTTAAAACACAGTGTGTTAGCAGATCAAAAAAATCCAGAGAACAGAATATTGGGTTTTAGTTTTTGTGTCGGTTTAAAAAGAGTGTGCTTTTCATTGAATCTGTTAGAAAGTTAGTTTTAAAAAAAATATTTACAAATTAACCCGAGCCTACAAGTATAAAAGCGTTACCGTCTCCCCGGAAACGGCGTCATTTGATTGTCAAGTTTTCACTGTGTCGTTTTAAAAAGAGTTTGAAATAACCGCAATCAAAACGGTGTCGCGTGTAGCGGGGCGAGATGAGTACGGGCCGCTCGCAGGGAGATGGTAGGTTTGTAAGCTTGTTTTAACGAGTTAATACCGTAACTTGAGTTGTTGTTATATGAAGTGTCGTAACTATGATATGTTCAATAAAAAAACTTGTTAAGGGTAGTTTTAGATTAGCTTGTGTTAGGATGATATTTGTCGTTTCCTTATAGACCTAATTTTGATATTGAAACTATGGCAATAGGCAACAACGCAGATTAGGGAACTTGGAGTACGATTTTTGTGATTATGCGCTAAATCCGTATTCCTTGTCCTTTATCCTTCCGTTGTTGTCTTTTGACCTTAGCCTTCGGCAAACCACTCTCAACCGGTCACGATTAGGATTCACCTCTATCGTGGTAGGATAGGGTGCTTAATGGAGCGGACTTGCGGGTCGTTTGGTCGTAGTTTCAATTACAAGGTTAAGGGTTTTTAAGGTTTTAGCAAACATATCTCCTAACACAAACTAACCATATTCTACCCTTAACAAGTAAATCAATTACTTACACATACTTACAATACCAAATAAAACAAAGAGAAAAGTAAGAAACATAACAAAAATTGCAAGAAAAGTAAAACCAAGGTTAGAAAGTTAAGAACCGATATATCCAATGTGCAAATTCCTTCAAGTGTTCTTTAAGCTCGTACCAATATGAAATCAAAATACCAAACTTTAAACTTACAAGCTCACTTAAGATGTTGCTAGATCAAAGCAAGGCAAGGATTTCACAAGTTCAAAATTTGTAGAAAGCAAGACACATGTAATGAACAATGTGAACTTTTATTGATTTTCAAATGAGATACAACAAATATTGAATTCAAGAACCTAATTCTTATGCTTGTAAGTTCATTGAAGAGGTTACAAAGTCAAGATAAATGGCAAGAGCTCAAGAGTTCAAAGGAAAAAACAAGTTAACATATACAGATTACAACTTGTTCTAAACTAAAAATAAAGCCAAAAAGTATATCTCTCCTTACCCATTGATCTGGTATTTATAGACACAAAATCTGGATAAAAAACAATAAAATAAGGATGATGTGACAAGATGGAGTGACCAGAAGTAACATGGAGTATTTCTCTCGAAGTGGGACCGGTGGCGCCAGACATTCTTCAATTTTCGCCGGTTTTGTCTTGACAAATAGGGCTCGTTTTTGTGTACTGATCATGTGTACTCTCCATAATCCTACTGACATTGTTTGATTTCTTTGTAAAGGCTTGGGTTTATCTTAGTAGTTTTGGAGGGAAAAGTATCTTCAAATCACATCACAACTTTTCAATCACTCATTATTTGTGCCCATTTGCCTCTCCACTTACACAAGTCATGAGTTGTGTTGAGCCCACTTGTGCAAGGCAGCCCACCAAGATACATGCATTAAAAAGGTGTTCACACTTATATTGTGTTGGACCATTTTACATAGAACAAATGTGTTACACTTGCATGTTGCAAAAAGAATCTTTTCAAACATTAATCGGTTTCCTGTTCCGGTTGCAGTGTCGGCTCGCAAATGTCATATCCGTGTATTTGAGTGTGTTTCCAGTATTTTATCACGAATACCTGTAATCTGTATTTATTAAGCAGACACGGGTTAATAGTACCGATATAATACAAAAATGATAATAAATGAGCGGTATTGAAATGCAGTTTTCTGTGATGAACACCACTCCTAGACTTCTAAAGGACAGGTCGCAGGATCAATCCTCTACTACCTCCTTATCAATCTTATGGCCAGGTAAGCGGGAGGTATCCACTATACGAATCACCGAAATAGAGAGCCTAATTAAGTAACCAATTTTCTTAGTCACACTTGTCTTAGACACCATATGAAAAATGCAGATAAGCAATTGATTATCCATGACCTTCCTTTGTCCTAATAGAGCGCGACAGTCCTTAGGTCTTGATCTAAATATTTTTTATTAATGTAAGGTTATGCATATGCACATTTGTGGTTTGTGGGGCTTGGGAAGGGTGATGAAATTCCCATCTAATCTGAATTTGGGTTTATTGCCCCTTACTGCCCGTTTTAGATATGCAAAACAAAGAAAAATCTAAAACACGCAAAAAGATTTTTAGCGGCAATGTTTGCAAAGAATTCTGCAGGTAAGATTAGATTATTGGAGTTTTATAGGAGAGAGAAAGATCTTAGGAAAATACCATAGGATTTTAGGGTCGCAATTCACCCAAAGTGCCGCAGTTCTGCCGCCAAACCCACAATTCTGCCGCGATTCTGCCGCAAGTTGGTGTGTTCTTTTGCTAATTTTTCTTCAGAGCACATCTATGCTCCTTTGGTCCAAATTTAAGGTCTCTAGCTCTTTGTTGACTTGCTCCAGTTACTCCAGATCCCCTTGCAAAACTTGCACAATAATCGTTAAAAGCGTAAGATGCGTTTTTTTTATTTTATAGTTGCTGGATTTTATAAGAAATCAACTGGAATAAAAAGAAAAAAATTACGACCGTTTCCCCGGCAACGGCGCCATTTGGTTGATCTGCTAAAAAATGTTTTGTAAAGTAACTGCAATCAAGACGGTGTCACTAGTAGCTAACCGCGATGAGTACGGGTCGTCCGCAGGGAAACGTGAACTCTTTTCTTGTTTTAAATGAGTTGATTAAAGAAAGGTGATTGTTTGTCGTTACGGATATAGAATTTATGAAGAAAAGACTTGGAGGGTTCATAGGACTTAATGGTAATGGATGAATAATTAAAAATAACTCATTTTATTTTTTAATAGCTTAAAACTAAATCGATAGTGATAAATGTAGATTAGGATTCTTGGAAGAAACTAGGATTTTCTTACTACTAACCCTTGTCCTTGTATTGATCTCTATTCATGTCTAGCCCTTAACAAAACAAGTGTTAAACCAATCTCAAATCGTGGTCGTGACTGTCAATAAATCGGTAGCATGCCCGAAAAGAATGTTAAAATTTATTTCGCTAAAGTTTATAAACTTTATGTATAAAAGAAATTAAAATATTTTATCATCCATTGTTCTATCCTATCCTACGAACCCTAGCAAGGTAGGAATTACTCGCTCATGGTTAAATATTTAGAAGAAAGGTTGAAGAAGAATGAAGACATGGTTAAGGTACAGAAAGTAAATGCGGAAATTAATTGCAAAAAAGAATAATAAAAACACTACTTTTATAATCAACTACTACATTTACAATTTTGCTCCTTAGAAAGTAGATTACAAGAACCCTAGTTTGCTCTAAATCTCTTTCTTGTTGGAGGTAAATGAATAGATGATGATCACTCGGATGCATGGATATCTTGGATATCTTCGGTGATGATCTTCAATGTGAAACTCTCGGTCTCTTATATAGGCACAGAAACTAGAAATCCTAGATTTCATATAATATATGCAGATATCATCAAACCACCAAAATCTCAGATCCTACGGCCCTAGATCCCCCACGGAACCATCGCATATTGGCTTATTTGGCAATGGTTCCGCCGCGGTTTATTAATATAGGATTTTGGGATTTTTTGTGGTGTTTTGTATTGATATTTGGAGATCCTCCTGATATCTAGATTCTGAAAATAATGCTCTGAATCTCTGTCGTTGCTAAATCTTACGATTTTTTTTCAATATTTTGGCAGATTTGATTCCGACATCTTGATTTATCCCGGATCTTTTAGATTCCAGACCTGAGCTAATCTGCACAATATCTCAAATCAAAGTATTAGTAGTATTTGGTATTTTTGAGATATTATCCTAACCGTTTTATATGATATTATATGTTAAGAATATTGATTAGAAATATTTGATATGATATGCATATTTTAATTACAATATTTCATATAAATATTATATACATGTATTTTCCATCATTATGTTAATTATAATGTAGAAACATATGATAATAAACTTGTTACATATAAACCCTCATATGTTCTATAATTACAATAAACACATTTTAGTACTAAACAATAATAGGAAAAATGTTCATTCAAATGTGCAATATTTTATACTAATCAGTACTGGTGACTGTATTTCTCTTTATCCGTGCTGTGTTTTACTGATTACCATATAATGCTAAAAGCCGAAGTGTGGTTACGGCGGGATTTTTCCTTGACCGTAGGAGCATGGCTGGCCTTATCACCCCTCGTGTTCCGTATTTTGGAAAGCGGGACGTGACACAAATTCTGCCGTTTATATGCAGCAGTTGCCGATAACTCCAGAACCTAAGATTTCAAGACTTAAATCTGTATAAGTGTCGGACTCAGTCTGAGTCCAACCTCAAACCTGAATCCAAAACCAAACACGAATATTTGATCATGAATTTGAACACTCGAAATCAACATCAAATTCAGACATGTATACTTTGACTTGAACTTAACATGAATATCAGAACACAATGGTTGCTATTGAAAATGACTTGACTCGAACCATGAATACAATTTGACATGAATACATGACACTTAACATGAATACTTGATATTGACATGAACCCAATCTTGCCACTTGATGTATTTATGGATTCGAGCAAGACCGGTAATTTTATCTGTAATGTAGAATACACGGGGTTGGGGTGGTTCATGTGTGAATCCAACGAAATCTCAGGAGCCCCCTAGATCATGAATCCATAGCTACTAACACAAGCAGGCTATTATGAGGGCCCGTATTTCCTTACTCCTGAATTTTAGCTTGTTGAGTTTGAAATAGTTCAACACTAGATTGAAATCCCGTTACTAACACTTGATTCAGCCCCGTGGTCCCTTACTCCTGGATTACAGCATGTTGGGTTCGAGAACACTCTTGAGATTGGTTGACATTTACCCTTGAACTTACGTTACATTTAGTTTACCCATGTACAGACCTTTTAGGACACTTACATTCACTTCATGTCCACTATACATACACCACACGACCATACTATATTATATTCAAGTTATTTTACCATGATATATATAGAGAACTGTGCTTACAGTAAATGACATGTTTAAATAACATATCTCTTAGTCCATTGCTTCATGTTATATATTTTCTTTATCATTATATTTTTATACTTCACACTCATTTCTTGGGGACTTATCGAGCGAAAGTTCGTAGACGGGCATTCCACCCATCTTTGTTTCTTGGAATGTTCGTCGGATACTGTGGAGACGGAGGAGGTGGACACCATCAAGGAAGAGCACGATCAAATCGCAACTCAGGCCATAGACTAGTTATCCACATCTCTCAGTTTATGTATGCCACATGTTTAGGCATTTCTCTTATTGTATTTCCTTTCAGTTGAACGTATATATTGTAAATAGTTTAAGTTGAATGTAAATAAAATTGTTGAAGTTTAAATCTCATGTTTATTTCTTGTCATTTTATATTGCTTATTTTACGCTTAGCGTATTTATTCCGGGAAATGAGATTTTCGAAATAAATACGTCACGGTCTCGTCACGTACCTGTTTCCGTCTATTAGAAAGCGGGTCGTGACAGATCCATGACTAGAAGTCCTAATATGAATACCCCATGCTAATCCTATCGTATGGAAATCTTGCTCAACACCAAAGAAGACTTTACCAATACTTAGCTAGGTTGAGTTGAGGCATTTTGTCTTTGATTTATTGACCGCGTCAGATTGCGATCCGTTTTACTATCCGTGTCCGTTTTCGGATGTTCTAATGTCAATGGGGCCCACACTGGGTAAAGAACAAGCAACACATAGGGATTTAGGATCATTGCATGTGTGTGACGATTGTCATAACTAGAGGGTCTACTATACATGCCTCATGGGTTGGTAGCAAGTTTCAGCATCAATTTATCCAAACAATAAGGTTTCATCATTTTCATATGTATTGCCCACTTGGGTGAGTTACATACACAGAGGGGATGTCACCTGACCATGAGCTGGATCTATCAAAGCGCAAGTGCATAGCCTGCTTAAAATTATTAATTATCAAATATCATCCTTTTTGTTCTTTGCTAGACTGTTGTTTAATTATAGTGGTTTAATTAAGATCAAGGCACTAACCAATAATTAATGGTAGTGCTAATTTTTGTATACCCCGTGTTCATGCAATAAAATTTTGAGAGTAATTTTGGATGAAAGGTAATTATTAGTTATCATGTAAACTTTATATTTTTCGATCCCAATTTATTAGTTTTGAAAGGCTTAGCTTCAAATTAAAATTGAAAAGTCAGGGTAATATATCGCCAGCATAGTAATTCTCTTGACTGATGGGACATATGAGATCACATTATTTTATCAATTCATGTTCAGTATGACCTATAAACATAAGCACCTTTTAGACAAGAATAATAAAAATTAAAGAGAACCGAATTAATTTGCAAATATAAGTTATGCATTATATTTTGCCCAAAAAATATATGCAAATAATTGCATTCCAACGTGTGAGTCGTGACACCGAACTCTCAATGTAGCAAGAAAACCAAACAAAACCCCCCAAAAAATCTCATTTCAAAACTCGAACTCCCCGTGAAACCAAACGTCCGTTAACCTCGCCGTCGAGAGCCCTCAATTCTCTTGTTCTCTTTCAGTCACCGTCAATCCAACCATCACCTCCCCATTTCACTTTAAAATCCCCCCCTCTTCACTCCTCTCTCACTGTCTCTCCTCTCTCAAACCCTAACCCTAGATCCCGAAACCTCGAAACCTAAATCGAGCGAAGATGAGGGAGATCCTCCACATCCAAGGCGGCCAATGCGGGAACCAGATCGGAGCCAAGTTCTGGGAGGTAGTCTGCGCCGAGCACGGCATCGACGCCACCGGCCGCTACAGCGGTGACACCGACATCCAACTCGAGCGCATCAACGTCTACTACAACGAGGCGAGCTGCGGCCGCTTCGTGCCTCGCGCTGTGCTCATGGATCTGGAGCCTGGCACCATGGACAGCCTCAGATCTGGGCCCTTCGGCCAGATCTAAAGGCCTGACAACTTCGTGTTCGGCCAGAGCGGCGCCGGCAACAACTGGGCCAAGGGCCATTACACCGAGGGCGCCGAGTTGATCGATTCGGTCCTCGATGTTGTGAGGAAGGAGGCGGAGAATTGCGACTGTTTGCAAGGTGAGGTTTCTTGATTTTTTATTTTTCTCGATTTTGTGTTGTCGCGTTGTGGATGGATGTAATTTTAGGTGAATCAGATGCTGTGAATTAGTTTTATATGTTAAATGTTCTTTATATCCATTAATTTCATGTTTTTCTATTTAAATTGATATTTATTTGTGTAAGAAACTTGTAGATTATGACATTGAGAGCATTAAACTGCAATTCTAGTTCAGATTATTTGGTTGAGATATTATTATGCCTATTTGTTTGTAAGGTTAGGTGTAAGTTTAATTTATTTTTGACTGTGATTTGTTTAGGAATTATTTTGAAAACATGCCGACCAGTTGTTTTATGATTATCTGGAAGAATATATGCAATAAACTTCAAACTTAATTATTTAGAGGTTTTGAAAAATAAAAATAACTGTCATTCATTTTAAGGTCGCTAAACGGAGATGTGAGTTGCTAGATTAAAAAAAGAAGAAGATTTGATATATTTTATAGGAAAATTTGAAGGCGAAAATAACTGTTAGGACCATGGGTAGATCAATTTTGTTTTAATTTACTCATTTTTGAGATGTTTGCAACTGAATTTCTAATAGAAAAGTAATGAATTTAATTTCATTGAGGAATAATGAGTAAATGAATTTCCCATGAGTTACAATTCGTCGAATTCGGATTATGTGCCCTAAGATGATTTAACTTTGAATTCTCAAGAAAGCATATTCTTCAATTGTATGTGTATTTTGGGAACATGCAGCCACTGCAGTGTTGTTTGTGTTGATGGTTTTGAATCACTATGATTGTATATGTCCCAGGTGCATGTGTCTGTTTGGTGAATACCTCTTTGCTTCGTACTCTTTTTTGTTATTTGAAGCTTTTTCTGTCATCAGGGATCACATAATTGAAACATTGGGTATTTAATCCTTCGGATGGTCAATCCTCTGTTTTATTCTGGATTCAAACTTCATAATTTTTTACATCATATACTAGATCATCTCGTTTATATTGCATAACAATCTTTCAAGATGATGTGATTTCTGTTCTGGTAAAAAATTATAAGAATATAGTCTTTAATCTCCTACTGCTTGTTATATGCTTTAATTTGTGTACTTATTATGGTTTCATTGATGTTCACAAGCTATTAATTTCTCATAGTTCAATTCTGGACATGCAATGGTGGAAGATTTGTACCCATTTATGTATATTTCCGTAAAGATTCCTTAATTATGTTTAAATTTTGTTTGCTTTTCCTTGTATTCAGATACTTATCATTCTCTGAAGTAGGTAAAACACTTTGTCCTGAGCTTTTTCCAAAATGTCCAAGTTATACAAAGTGACAAAATTATAGTTTATGGTGTAATTAGGGGTAGGGGTAGACTTGAACGAACATGGGTAGAGGCTAGAGCCAATTAAGCACGATATGTTAATTGCTAATTTGACCGAGGAGATAGACTTTAATAGAGCTGCATGGAAGCGAAGGATTCATATAGCCAACCCTACAAATTTGGGATGGAGGCTTGTTGTCGTCGTCGTCGTCTAATGCTCAGCGTATGTTCTGGACAATATGATGTGCCCCTCATTCTCCATTTCCCTCTTTTGTTAGAACAACATGATGTGCCCCTCAATCTCACTGTTTATTGCAGCCAGCTAAGAATCAATTATACAGTGGTAACCTCACAAAATTTCCTGATACTGACTTTGCTATTTATGTTTTACACTAGAACTAGAAAGCTGACTTTTCCATTTTCCTCTGGACATCTTGTTACAATCATTCGATACAAGAAATTTAACCTGCTCAACTGTTTTCTAGTTCTAACGATGTTTATGTTTGCAAGATCGGTGTGTATAAAATGCCTCCTAATGATAATAGTTCTCTTGATTTTGACCCTCAGGTTTCCAGGTTTGCCACTCCCTAGGAGGTGGCACAGGATCTGGAATGGGCACACTTCTGATATCAAAGATCAGAGAGGAGTACCCAGATCGTATGATGCTCACTTTCTCTGTTTTCCCATCACCAAAGGTCTCTGATACTGTTGTTGAGCCCTACAATGCCACCCTCTCTGTGCATCAGCTTGTGGAAAATGCTGACGAGTGCATGGTGCTCAACAATGAAGCCCTCTATGACATCTGCTTCCGCACTCTCAAGCTCACTACCCCAAGTTGTAAGTATAATTTCTTCCGTCTAATGAGTATTCCATTTTATAATCAGTAGCAGTAGGCCGCTTGTTTATCCATGTGTCGTGAAGTTGCATTTAGAGTGATTCGCCTTTTATCTTCTTTGAGTTGTTAGATCTGCCCCTTAAATAGCTACACATTGCTGGAATAGAATTAGGTTTTGTTTTCTAGCTTAATCTATGTTGTTTAATGTTTATGGAAGCCATAGTTCAGTTCTGTTCTTTGTGCTTGTATTCTGATTGGCTATTCAGAGAATTAGGCAATAGCCGAAATTTGATTTAATTGCTGTCATAAATTCTTTAATTAAGGATCAATTACATATTTGTTGCTTTTTACCTGTTTGGACATAGGTCCTTATCATCCATGGATAAGTAAGTTGTATAAAGCATGTTCTTATCGAGAGGTGCATTTAAAAAAAAATCAAGATATGCTTGCCATTCCTGGATGCATCTTCTATTTAAGTGGAGAGAAAATTATTAGTTACTGAAGCATGCATATAGATGTGTACCGCAGAAAATGTCTTTACACTCATGACATCTAGATTCAACATGCATAAATCATGCCTTAACACTATGTTAAAATTATGCAGTCTTTTATTTGGGTCCACAGCTGTGCTGGTTGTCTCTAGTTAATCTATGATACTATTTTCCTAATCGAAACATGAATTGATGTTTGACTGTATTCAGTTGGAGATCTTAACCATCTGATCTCTGCCACTATGAGTGGAGTCACATGCTGCCTCCGCTTCCCTGGTCAACTCAACTCCGACCTCCGCAAGCTCGCAGTCAACTTAATCCCCTTCCCTCGCCTCCACTTCTTTATGGTCGGCTTCGCCCCCCTAACATCCCGTGGATCCCAGCAGTACAGGGCCCTCACCGTCCCTGAACTCACCCAGCAAATGTGGGACTCGAAGAACATGATGTGTGCCGCGGACCCTCGCCACGGCCACTACCTCACCGCCTCTGCCATGTTCCGTGGCAAGATGAGCACCAAGGAAGTTGATGAGCAGATGATCAATGTCCAGAACAAGAACTCTTCCTATTTTGTAGAATGGATCCCCAACAATGTTAAGTCGACCGTGTGTGATATTCCACCGACCGGGCTTAAGATGGCTTCGACCTTTATTGGGAACTCAACTTCGATACAGGAGATGTTTAGGAGGGTGAGCGAGCAGTTCACTGCCATGTTTAGGAGGAAGGCTTTCTTGCATTGGTACACAGGGGAGGGGATGGACGAGATGGAGTTTTACGGAGGCGGAGAGCAATATGAATGATTTGGTTTCAGAGTACCAGCAGTACCAGGACGCCACTGCTGATGAGGAGGGTGAGTATGAGGATGAGGAGCCGGACTACCAAGAGGCTTGATTTTCGAAGGGTTTTCGTTCTTTTCCGAGCTCTGGATTTGACTGCTATCGGTATGTTTGCCCTTTTGATGTTATCTTATCATGGATGATGTTCTGTCAGAGTAGCATCATGGAGTCTTCTGGATCAAAATTTCGGTTGCTGCTTTTGTTTAAATATGGAATGTGTTGGTGGTGATGCGATGGCACTGTGGTCCTATTGAATTGAATGTTATCGTGCTAATGTTTGTTCGTTTCTAATTTCGTGGAGCGTTAATCATTTTGAGTCATAATGTTTGTGCGGTAAAACTGTAAAGTTAATCTTGTGGTAATCTGCGTCTTAGTTGCATCGTAAATTGAACATCTGCAACTCTGTTTGTGTCCTGAGAGTTGGGGCTGCATGCAAATGTTATTATTCTTATGATTTAAAGGAGTCGGATCTGGTGGATAACATGGACATCTTGCTGTAGGGCGAGCTGTAATCTTTTGTGACTTTGTAATATGTCCTGTTTGCCTACTGATTTTGATTTATTGCTTGCGGAATCCTATTGGTTGTTATTAGTGTAAATCAGGAAGCCCAAACACTAGAATTCATTAGAGCATGCGATGTTGATCGGCTACAGAAATAATAGCATGTACTTATTGATTTAGAAAAAGCGTACGACAAGATACCTAGAGAGGTATTATGGGAGACAATAATGAAGAAGGGGGTTCCCGTCAAGTATATTGACATATTCAAGGATACGTACGATGGAGTAGTGGCAAATGTCAGAACTTACGGCGTCTTAACGAGTGATTTTCCGATTACTATTGGTTTACATTAAGGATCTGCATTAAATTCATTCCTGTTTACCATCGTGATGGATGAGCTTACTAGAACTATCCAAGATGAGGTATCTTGGTGTATGCTATTCGCTGATGATATTGTTCTAGTAAATGAGACGAAAGCAGGGGTTAATGCCAAATTGGAATTATGGAGACAAACATTAGAATCTGGGGGATTCAGATTGAGCAGGTCGAAGACAGCATATATGCATTGCAAATTTAGTAACCAGAGAAGTCAAAACCATATTGGTATAACATTGGAAGGCCAAGAGATATCACCGAGCGACCAGTTTAGATATCTAGGTTCCATCATCCAAAAGAATGAGAAGATCGATAGTGATGTTAATCAAAGGATCCAGGCTGGTTGGTTGAAATGGAGAAGTGCGACAGGGATTTTGTGTGATCGTAACTTTCCGTTAAAATTGAAAGGGAAGTTTTATCGGAGCGCTATTCGGCCTGCCTTATTATATGGTACAGAATGCTGGGTTCCTAAGAAGCATCATACATAGAAGATGCACGTAGCGGAGATGCGCATGCTTCGTTGGATGTGCGGTAACACTAGAAAAGATAAGGTGCGAAATGAGGATATTCGTACAAAAGTTGGTGTCGCACCTGTAGAGGAGAAGATGCGGGAAAACCGGCTAAGATGGTTTGGTCATGTGCGACGCAGACCTATGGAAGCACCGGTCCGACGAATAGATACTTTCGATATGGCCAATGGCAAAAGGGCAAAAGGAAGACCGAAGAAAACATGGATGGAGGTGATACGAAACGATATGGTTGCCAAAGGACTCAATGAAAGTATATTGTTCGATAGAAGTGAGTGGAGGCAAAGGATTCATGTGCTGGACCCGGCGTGATTCTCATGTTGGTCCATGTAGCCTATCCCATATGCTTGGGATAAAAGGCTCGGTTGTTGTTGGGGGTATACTGTACAAGAGAGAGAGCACGTGCATGCATTTGTTTGATCAATGGCCCATGCATGTGTTTGATCAATGGAGTTTCGGCAACTATCATGAGCAAGTTATTATGGGCATGTTTGAGTTAGATTAGTTTTGGTCAAGTGATTAAAATTCACATCAAGGTGGGTCTTAAGTAGATTGGGTGTTTGGATCTTTTTTACTATTTAATAAGTGATTATTTTACCGTGGTTCCCACAATGTCTAGCTTAAAAATGACAGTTTTTCCCAATTAAAAATAAACTAGTAATTCTTCCCTTTTTCGATAAATGATTATGGAATGGTAGAGTTGAACAAGTAATATACCATAATACCCCTGGTCTTTTCATCCAAATTTAAGATAATATTAATGATACGTCATTTTGGTCATTTTACGCATAATAATCACTTATCTATCTTTTCATCCAAACACAATATCTATTTATAATCACCTTTTATACAAAATCATCCAAAAACTAAACAACTTATTTACCATTAGCACTTATAAGTGATTTTTTTCACTTTTTCTAAAAATAATCACTTATGAATGATTATGGCAAATAATCACAGCACCTCCACAAAATTCTTCAAACCTCATTTATTTTATGATGAGATTATCCTATTCTGGAAGGCTAACTAGCAAGACGGGCGGTGGTTTAACAGTATATAGAGATAGAGTTCTATTCCTTATCCTTTTGTATAAGGCCCTGTTGTCTCCAAAGAGACCCTATGCAAACTGACAGAAACTGACAGCCAACTTGGATAGTGAAGTGACTGCATTGAGCCCCTGTCTCCTAGCTGTTTGGATCTAGCAATCATATAGCTGATTTTTTTCCTCCTCTAATTTTTGGGAAGTTTTTTTTTCATGCAATGAGAAATTTGTGTAGCAAGATCAATTTCCCACAGCTTTTTCTTATATTCTGCGTGATCTGTACTTCCATCAAATATCATTTTCAGTGGACCAAAAGAATATCAATTCTAGTGGACCGAACGTCTTCGTCAGAGCTTATCGCCCAAACGATGGAGATGATTCAGATAATGAAATCTAATATACCAAATCTAAGAATACCTCCCTTTTTACGCAAAGGTCTCTTGTGATTGCTGCAATCTACCCTTTCATTGCTCCTTTGATGACTTTTGAGCTTAGATGTGATCCTAAATGATATACGCCTCCCTTTTATGTAAACAACAACAATGTTTATCATTGCATCGTCCTCCACATGGGCTCATGGGCCTCTTTGTTGCAATTTTTTTTAATCAAGTAAAGAACACGCGACGCGATGCTCATATGTGATCAGTTGTTCCTTTTTCCCCCCACAAAGCTTATAGGAAAGACGTCGGAAAAAACACATCACATGATGCGTCTTATTGGAAACAGGTTGCTCATCTTCATCATGCATTTATTATCCACCTTTTTTTTATAAATAAATTTTGATACAAATTGCTCTTGGATCTTTCCTGTTATTGCAAACATATAGAAACAAAATTGATCAACATGATGGCTGTCTTCTAGGTAGAACTCCTTGGACATTAATAAAATGATTGAAAATTTAGAGTTAACAAATACATAACTTGAGCACTGTTCCGTATGCATTGTTTGTAAAACTGCTAACTGCACATACAGACTTTCAGATAATCTGGATTATTATATATATCGACACCATGAGAGAGGCATATGGACAATATACATATATATTTTAAAATAATTATTTTTGCTTCTTAATTATAAGAATGTGGGCAAGATTGGATCTCTGAAATTTCAGTAAGCATGGGGCAACTCCATAGACAGTCCACAAGAGCTAGTAATGTTTTGAGATAATATGTGGAATAAATTAGCCATCCCTCTCATAAATAAGAAACCCGGGTTCGATTCCGGATCTTCCCGTGGGCTACTTCAAGCGCTTTGAAGCTAGTAATGTTAACTATATATAATCATATAAACATAGGAAGTGAGACAGAAGAAATGTTTGTTTTAATCAAGGAATAAGCAAAATGTAAGCTGCAGCTTGTTATCTCATAAGTCATAACAAACATTTGGACCATTGACAATTGAAGTAGTAGATCTATATATGAGTTGATTAGTTTCCGACATGACAGTTGGAGAATAATAGAAACGTTTCCAATAATAGAGACGTAGTATGTGGTAAGATTTTTTATGATTTTTAATTAATGTTGGTCACTAATTGCATGCATTTTACATTTTTACTTTCCTTGTGGGTACACTAACGCATATATGCTTTCATGATGTTGCCCGTAATGGCCTACTCAATGATTAACTACACCAAAGGCAGCGAGGTTGTGCACCTGCGTACTCCGAGATCCTGCAAAACAAAAACTGCGGCCAAACTTCCTCCATCTGGACTCTCAAGTTTCTGTTTGGAGGAAATAAGACTAGGGTTTGTTAAGTATATAAATTGTCATGTCTCATCAGGGTTTTCAGCTGAGCATATACAACTTGGGCCCTAGATAATTATCCTTGACGGTAACTGGTGTTGGTGGGCACTAGAGTACGATTCCATTATTGTTGATGACTTGATATGTATCACTAGACCAAAATTAAGAGTGACAATCTTACTGAATCCTTAGGGTTTGAGGATCATGTTGGTTGCGACTCTCGGTATGACTTGAGGATCTTCGATACAGCTTGCACACAGATTTGGGGATAAATACTAAATTTTGGTTTTTTTCCCCAAAACAAAGATTTTTTAATATATGTGCCATTTACATGATTATTTTTTGTACATTTTACAAGGGTCCATATTGATCAAAAGAGCCAGAGAGATGATATTCCTCCCTGCCAGAATCCACATGCCACCACGTGGCAGGCGCCACCAAAACGAACAAAACAAAGACAAAATTACCCCTCCAAATACACAGCAATCCCTAAAACATTTTCCAAATTTCTGAAAAGGGGGGAAATTTCCAAAATAGAAGCCAAATGTCCGTTATCCCACTCGTCCTTATTATATCGGATTTGAAGCCGCTGCAATTCTCAAATAATAGTAATAAAAGTATTGATGCTCTAAGGGCCTGTTTGGTTGCAGGATTATGAGTTTGGATTTGGATTTTGGATTGTGGAATCCTAGGATTCCACAATTTTGTGTTTGGGTGCAAGATTAGGATTTTTAGGATTCCTTTGTTTTGTATGGGGGGCCCACCACAAAAGAAGGATTCATGAATTCTAAAAAATTTCAAGGACTCTCAAGGATTTGGCACTATTCATTGTACTTTTAGATGGGGCCCATGCACTTTATTTATTTAACAATCCCCTCTCTCTCTAAAATCCTCAAATTCAAATCCCATTTTTTTCCACCAAGCAAACAAAGATTACAAGGATCTACAAATCCAATATTAGGAATCCAAAATCAACCAAACAACAAATTGCCGAATCCAGAAATTTCAACCGTACTATTTTTGGAATCCAAATTCTATAATCCTGCAACCAAACAGCCCCTAAGCAAAAGCCTAGACTCACGTGTACACATATAACCATGCTTTCCTGTTTGACACAAATTCTCACCGTTGATTTCCTGACCATTGATTTGGACAGCAGGGACTCAAAATCCTTTTATATCGCCCTCCCTCTTCGCTCGCCGCCTCGTCATCACTCCCTCACTCTCTCGCTCAAAACCCTAACCCTTAACTCGATCGTCGAAGATGAGGGAGATCCTGCACATCCAAGGGGGGCAATGTGGGAACCAGATCGGGGCCAAGTTCTGGGAGGTGGTGTGCGACGAGCACGGCATCGACGCCACCGGGCGCTACCAGGGGACCACCGACCTGCAGCTGGAGCGCATCAACGTCTACTACAACGAGGCCAGCTGCGGCCGCTTCGTTCCCCGCGCGGTGCTCATGGATCTCGAGCCCGGCACCATGGACAGCCTCCGTTCTGGTCCCTACGGCCAGATCTTCAGGCCCGACAACTTCGTCTTCGGCCAGAGCGGCGCCGGCAACAACTGGGCCAAGGGCCACTACACCGAGGGCGCCGAGCTCATCGATGCAGTCCTCGACGTCGTGAGGAAGGAGGCCGAGAACTGCGATTCCCTCCAAGGTGACGCCGTTTTTTTTGAACTTTGTGATGAATTTTCCGGCAATGCACGTGCTAAAATTTTAGATCATGAGTTTATTTAGTAATTAGATCCTAATGTGTGTTTGAATTAGATCTCACTCTAGTGCTTAGATCTAATTCGTTTCAAGGATAATAATAGTAGCCGCATCCTCTTGTTGCTGCAATGACCTGATAGAATTATGATCAACATTTGAGCATAGAAAAGTTCAGGTCTTTTTTACGGTATCAATAAACCCCATATTCGAATATTCTCAAATCTAATGCATTTCAAGAATAGTAATAATAGCCGCATTCTTTTATTGATGTTTTGGGTTAGTGATTGCAAAAGATCAAGGAGTCAAAATTTGTGGAGAGAGATTTGTTGCTCTTTTGACTTTTGATCTAATGTCACAGTGGTCCTGAAGGCAGCACAGATTTCACATTGCCCTAGTAACTGACTTGATGGCCCCTTTCCTCTTCAAAGCTTCTGAAATTGTCTAGATCCGCTTGTTAATTATTGGGTTCATGACACTTAGATCTGAATTAGTTTTGTAAAAAAATCACCTCTTTTCCTGTGTTTTGCTTAATTATGGGATCTGAATCAATCCTTGTTTGAAGTGATTGATCTATGCAATTAGTTCTTACCTGTATCCGGACTGATTTTGTACAATTGAACTTCCAACAGGTTTCCAGTTATGCCACTCTCTAGGAGGCGGCACGGGATCTGGAATGGGCACGCTGCTGATATCGAAGATCAGGGAGGAGTATCCGGATCGTATGATGCTCACTTTCTCGGTCTTTCCGTCCCCGAAGGTGTCTGATACGGTCGTTGAGCCCTACAATGCCACCCTCTCTGTGCATCAGCTTGTGGAGAATGCTGATGAGTGCATGGTTCTTGACAATGAGGCCCTTTACGACATCTGCTTCCGTACTCTTAAGCTCACCACCCCTAGCTGTAAGTACTTCCTCCCCTTCCACATCACAGATACGTAATGCAACATCCTTGCATCTTGCATGTCCTTTTCTACACACACTGACATAAGTATAAATTAAAGTTTAGGTTATGTTTATGATGCATCCTTGCTTTTGACAATTTTTTTTGACGAAACAAAGAGCAGGGTTATAAGCCCGGCCCACTATATTAAAAGGAAATTGTCTTGTACATCGTTAATAACATAAAGGAAAAATACAACCCTTCCATGCAACAAACAAAATCAAGAAAATAGAGCAGAATAATGAGAGAACAGAAGCAAGTAGAATGGGCCTCCACACTCCCAGCCTGCAAAAAAGAGAAGCAGCAGATTATCGAAGACAAAAGGAGCACACATAGGAAAGAAAAGAAAATAGAAGAGATGATAACAAAAAAAGAGACAGAGAGCAGAATCAAGGAAAAGGAAAAGCCGGGGATTAAACTCAGAACACACAAAATACCCAAATTACTGTCATAAGATTGTTGAAAATAATAGTGTAGGCTTCAGTAAAAGAATAAATGGACACACCAATCATAGCCAAGCAATCAGAATACAAGTCAAAATAGAATACTTGTTTGTAGCAAATACAAAATACAAAATGACTATCTGCAGACAATGTGTGTGTTAATGGATAGAATTTCAGTTTGTTTAATTTAGTCTGTTTTTTGTGACAAAGCTACATCTTTGATATGTTTGGATAATACTAATGTGACTTTATGTAGATGCCTGTATAATTCGGCTCTCACTTAATGCACATAGTTAGACTGAGAAGCCTGCAATGCATGCTGCAATAAATCTCCATCGTTCATTAGAAGCTGAAAATCTGAACCTACAAGCTTAAAATTTATTTTTGTTGATCTTTGTGCACCAAATAACAAATTTATAGATTTCTATGCATATTCCTCTTATTCATTTGAAATCTATCCAAAAACAACATAGTGATTCGTAGCAGCATCCACCGAAATCATGAAACAACCCTATCCATGTTTCAGTATATACACTAGCCTTTATTTTTCGAAACTCGTTTTCTCTTTAAAGTAATTGGGGTTCTAACCCGATGTTCTCTGAATTCAGTTGGTGATCTGAACCACCTAATCTCTGCCACCATGAGTGGAGTCACCTGCTGCCTCCGCTTTCCCGGTCAACTCAACTCTGACCTCCGCAAGCTCGCAGTTAACCTAATCCCCTTCCCTCGCCTCCACTTCTTCATGGTCGGCTTCGCCCCCCTCACCTCCCGTGGATCCCAGCAGTACAGGGCCCTCACTGTCCCCGAACTCACCCAGCAAATGTGGGACTCGAAGAACATGATGTGCGCCGCGGACCCCCGCCACGGCCGCTACCTCACCGCCTCCGCCATGTTCCGAGGCAAGATGAGCACCAAAGAGGTCGACGAGCAGATGACCAACATCCAAAACAAGAACTCTTCCTATTTTGTCGAGTGGATCCCAAACAATGTCAAATCTTCAGTATGTGATATCCCGCCAACCGGGCTGAAAATGGCCTCGACTTTCATCGGGAACTCGACTTCCATTCAGGAGATGTTCAGGCGTGTGAGCGAGCAGTTTACTGCTATGTTTCGGAGGAAGGCTTTCTTGCATTGGTATACAGGGGAAGGGATGGACGAGATGGAGTTCACGGAGGCAGAGAGCAATATGAATGATTTGGTCTCAGAGTATCAGCAATACCAGGATGCCACTGCCGATGAGGAGGGTGAGTATGAGGAGGAGGAGGAGGGCGAGTACCAAGAGGCTTGATATGATATTGATTTGATTTGCTTATTTGATGTGATAGATGACATGTCTCAATTTCTTGCAATATTAGGAGTTTGTTATGCTGTCTTGTGATAGTATAGTATCCTGCTATGTGTTGTTTAGTTTGTAATATGAGGGTGTTCTAAATGTTCTTGCAGTGTAATATGTTGCATATTCAGTTCTAAATTGCATTAATGAATGTGTCAATTTTACTCCATAATTGATTGAGCTCTAGTTTTTTGTTTTTTTTTAATTCATAAATTAATAATATCGGGGTTTGACTTTGACTGTACTTTGTGATAATGTTATTTAGGTGAATTAGAATTTGCAGCAGTGATGAGAAAAATAACATAATTTATCCAAAATTGAACAGAAAATTTGACATTCCAAACATACTAAAATATATTCATTGTTTAGCATGCCAAATTTGGCAAAAATTGTCTAGATGGGTTTTCACCACAGCAGAACCTAAGTTCAAATTACTCCAAACTTTGTGAAAAACAGTGGGGGGAAAAGGAAGAAAGATAAACATTTAGAAAGTCGGGCAAGGCGCTCGATGAGGCTTTCCCTTTCTTGCACGTTGTCGATATGATCCATCAACAAGAGTCAATTTAACTAATTTCCGAGGATGATTCACGGCCGTGTTTGAATCAGACGTCTCGAAACGATTTGTAGCCGCGTTTGAATCATGCATCTCAGAACTATTTGCGGTCGTGTTTGAATCATTCACCGCCAGCAAATTCTCTAACGTCTTGATCTATATAAACATCAACAAGCAATGCATTAGAATTGTTCAAGCAATCTCATAATGAAAAAGGTTAAAAAGGGGTCATGGTACATACTTTGCACTGAAGAGAGCAATATTTGGCAGCAGGTTGTTCTACTTTGAACTCAAACCCACACTTGATGCAGCTTGGATTCCCTGCATTAGCATTAGACTTTGCTTTCCTGCCTCCTCTGGTGCTCAGCATTAAGACCTTGGTATTATTATTTTTTAGCTGTATAATATCCGATGCAAATGTTTCATCATAGAGATCTCTGATTTTCAGCGCATTGTTGTGAGTTGATTTTTGCACCTGCCACTCGTTTGTTAGGGAGTTAAGTTAATCACAATAAAATACCTTTAATTTGCGGTTTTTCGATAAATACTTTCAAGGACTTAAGGTATTTTAGTGTAACAAAAATGCACTTCAATGAAAAAATGTGACAGTTAAGGATATTTTAGGGTAATCTACACGAAAAAGGAAAAAGAAAATTTTGGTAAATTAAGCATAGACTTACAAGAACAACATTGTGCCCTTGATGTTTAGATTTATGCATGTTGTTGTCGCAAGATGAGCAAACTGGCTCTTTGTTGCAGGTTGTGCAGTATGCGTTGAGGAATTTGCTGTGATGTTTGCATTTCTCGTGAAATTTTTTGTCCATGCTTATTAGTGGTTTCAGATACAGCATGTTTGTAGAATTGCATTTGGGACCTTCCATTGTTCTCTAGCTATATCACGAAAAATTCGAACTGGAATTAATGAGAGTTTGAAATATACAATCAATAAAAATGAAAAAAAAAACTTCGAAGAAATTGGAATTAGTAAGAAAAGTTTATCATTGCGACCCCAAACCTATAGTTTAGCATATATCAACAAAAAGGTTTTTTTTTTATACTACTTTATAAAGATTTCTGAGGTGTACAAACAATACAAAAGAGCCATATATTAAAACATACTGGGCCGGAGAGCTCTCCAAGCCCAGTAACCAGGATTGTGCTGCATTCACAGGCACTAAGCCCCCAAGCTCATTTGTTCATATATAAATACAGGAGAGTATATATTAAAAACTAAAACCGTAACTGTCTTTTAGCTCTCTTTATAATTCCTCTCATGATACAAACTCTAAGAAAAAAAATTTTCATGTAATGCATGCATACATCCAATCTTTTTCAAATTGGGACTCATCATTTTCTGTCTAAACACTTATATAACTGATAAGTCTTAACTAACTATCAATTTCGAAACTTAAATTGACTCATTTCTTCAACTAATTATTCAAATTCAAAACTCGATTTGCCCTCCATCTCTAAAATAAAACTACTCCTATTTATAATTGAATAATATTTCCAATAGCTATGACATACAAAAAAATAAGAGTAGTTATATAGAGAATAATGGAGGAAAGTGCCCATGAGAGGGGATTTCCTCCTCTGGCGTCGAAAAAATACAACCTCCACCGGTTTTTTCAACGATCGGCATCCATCATCATTGTCGTTATCATCTAAGATGTGCATACACCAAAATTTATGTGATTCCACCACCTTTTCACCGTTAAATTAGTAATGTAAAAAGTTATATTGTCGGTAAACCATTAATTTTGTACCAACTAAATCAACGGTAAAAAATTGGTATAATCACATGAGATTTGGTGTATCCAGATCTTAGATGATAAAAACGGAGGTGATGTATGCCGATCGTCGAAAAAATCATGGAGGGTGCATTTTTCCGACGCCACAGGAGGAAATTCCCTCCCATGGAACCTTTTCTCCGTTAAGCTCAATTATATATAGGTTGCCAATCAATATTTATGTATGCAAAACTTTATTATGGATTAGGAAACAAAGAATAAATAATATTTGGGGTGAGATTGACATGAAAAGGTCTGCGTTTGGAGAGATGGTATTCTTTTCGAAATACTAATCCTTTTTCTTGAAGAAAAATATGTCAAATTTTTGTTCCGAGCCTTTTTTAATCCCCCTTCCATGTTTTTATTAATAGGGAATCAAATTTGATCGATGGATTTGAAGTCAATAAATGAGACGGTGGTTCATGAGGATATGAATGAGCTCTCGTCTTTTTCCTTCTTATTCACCGCAAGGGGAAGCCTGTCGGCGGCGATCTCTCGGTGCTTCAAATACATGAAAACGGCAATGGCAAGAAATTACATGACAGCCATTTATGACAAAAAAAAATTGTTTTTCCAAAGAATAATAACATAATAACCAAAAGAAAATTTAATGGACGGATTAAAACTAAAACAGAAGTACTAAGAAGAACAAATACATCAAAGATATGTAATCATTAACATAAAAAAGAAGAAATGAGACATCAAAACCATTTATAAATGATATATTTCCAAGGAAAAAAACTACTTACAGATGATAGATAAAGGTCAGAAAAGCTTGGAGAGAAAATAATTGTTTTACGGAAAGAAAATAACATGCCGTTTCTCTCATTATTTAGCTATTGTAAAATCCTGTTCTTAGTAGAACTAGGGGTTAACAATTATATTTGTTTCTTATTTTGGATAAAACCGGGAACTTCCAAATTTAAATATCATCAAGTTTAGATTCCGTGGATTCTCTTACAAATTTATGTTGGTCTCGGCTTGAAACTTGGGCCCATGAATCAAGATTGGGCTTTCGCTGACCGAGAGTTGAGTGTATTTTAGTGTAATTTACCCTTTTGATTTGCGATTGATTCGTCGACTACAGTAGCCATTTTAGAGAGAGAAAGGAGAGAGATGGGGCTGAAGGTGTATGTGGATCGCATTTCGCAGCCATCACGCGCAATCCTAATCTTTTGCAAGTAATTTTCTTGATTTTTTTTGCAATTGATTTTGTGTTGGTTCTAATTTCTTTTTGTTTATTTTGTGTTGCTTTTGATTATGGAATCAAAGGATGAGTAAAATCGATTTCCAGGAGGTGGGGATTGAGCTCAGCAAGGGGCAGCACAAATCGCCTCATAATCGATTTCCAGGAGGTGGGTATTTTAGTGTAATTTACCCTTTTGATTTTTTGATTTTTTTTGTAATTTCATCATTTGCTCGTGAAATTTCCATACCTTTTTAGTCTAATGTTACAAATTTAGAGGGCAAAAGCCAGGCATTATAATCTGATGAGTGTGAGTATCAGTCTAAATTTTGTTTTGAACTTGTAATTTTAACTATTAGCCTCGGTTTTGGGAACCAAACTTTTTGAGTTCCCAATCCATCCAAAATTATATATAGAAAATTGCCGACGAATTGGAATTTCATGAATTGCAATTTATAGATTTGATCAAATCTGTTACTTGATTGGTTGAGAATTGAGGAATTCCATTTTTTTTAATGGTTGAGAATTGAGGAATTCCAAATTTTTTTTAATTACAAATGGTGAACCGGAAGCCATTTCAAATGAATGTAGTTTAATTCCTAATATCAATGTATCAATGTATGTTGTTAACTACTACTTCTCTCAGCAGCGGATCACTTCTGCTATTATTTTTATGATTTTTCATTTCGTGAATTCTATGTATGCATGCATGTACAACCGGCAATGAAACTTTGTCAAGTCTTTATTGGAGCTTTGCTTCATAGCTGATCCCATTTTAATGGGAAAAGGCTTAGATGATGATGATGATGATGATGAAATTCCATGTATGTTAAGCACCGACAAAATAACATAATTGGATGTGCAATTCCATCATATTTAGTTCATGCTTTTGGAAAAAGGGGAGAAAAGAGTGGGTTCACAATTCTTGGAAACCAAGCAGTCCTTGCAAAGATAATCATAAGCACTTTAGAAGAGATTGGGAGTCTAAAAGGATTATTATATTTTTGTTGCATCTACGTCGAATTGTGAATATTGTCATTCTCATTAAAGTGCGTATATCACCTTGTGATCCTAGAAACACCTTAAGAATCTAAGACTTAGTTTGATTTGACTGCTTTACATTTGCACATATATGACCCTTATATATTTAAGCATCACACTATTTCATTATGAGTTTATTGTCCTTCTAAGTAGGTTTGGACAGAAAATAGATAAGTAATAGTTTATCAATCCAATGGGTCAGGTTCCTGCAATTGTTGATGGACGATTTATACCGTTTGAGAGGTAACTCAGTTTGTTTCTTACAACCTCTGTGGATTTGACTGTTTTAGATAATACATGCTAATTTATTGATTATTTTCTTATCTTTTTGGAGATTAGTTTGTATTTCTGGGGCATTTAACTAAACATCGTTGATGTTTGCAAGATAAAGAAAACAGTCTTTAAACCATATCATATGTCTCCTGTGTGTATGATGCAATAAAACTAATTATACCACAATTTGGATATTTGTTACGCAAAATTTTCTTACTCTTTTAACATATTCCTGAGTCTCCACGCATCCATCACACTTTATTTGCATCCTAACTCTGATAGTTTTATCAATCTTGTGTTTACAGTCACGCCATTCTGATCTATCTTGCATGTGCTTTCCCAGGAGTCGCAGACCACTGGTGAGTTATTTGATCATCCCTTTTTGTTTTAACTGCTTCTTTCCTTTTGCTCATCGTAAATTTTTTGACCGATTTCATTTAAAAAAAATATAAAAGGATTGGGCTTACATAATCAGTCCTTCCTCTTCTTTTATTTTATCTCACAGAACTTTACAAATTTATTTATTTTTTGTTCATAAGAAAACCAAAGTCAAGTTATCACATAGAGACCACATGGTCCATTGTTGCTGAATTTTGTTTGGTGAATTTGTCTTTTCAATTAATACATCTTATGCAATAATTCATGCTTATAATTCTTCCTATCATATTTCCCCCTCTTTATATGCACTTAAATTTAGAGTTCCTCAAACTGTACTCAATTTTTTTGCAAGGTATCCTGCTGAACTGTTCAACAGAGCCAAAATTAACTCAGTGTTGGATTGACATCACTCCAACCTTTGTCGTGGTGCAGGTATTGATGATCATTTCATCTAACAAAACTAATGCTTTACTTGGTTCAACTGCTTACATGTTTACGTGCATTATGGATGTGTTGACTGCTTCACAAAATTGGAAAAAGATTTAATTTCAGATTGAATGCCTTGAGAACCAGATTCAACATTGTTGTATTGTAAATATAATGAAGCAAACTCTTAAAAATTATTCTCTTTAAATCAGAAGTGTAGAATAAACCAAATATGATACGAAAACAACCATTCATATTTTTGTTTCAGCTTTCATGAAAAGTCCAGATAATTGAACCAAAAGTTAAAAATAAAAATTGATGGGAATAAGTTTAAATTCCGAAATAAGGCTTTTATTGATACAAAATTGAGGTATATTATCGAACTTTGAATTATTTAGTGTGTGCCAAGACTCTAGACTGCCTATTCGAACCTAAACATTAATAGACATATGAGAGTTCCGTGTGTGTTTGAGCATCCATGTATAGCTATCGATATATACTACTGAGGAATCAAGTTATATATGCTCATGCATGTGTATATCAATCTCACCTCAAAAGCTGACTATTTACTGAACCCTATCCAATGCAGCTGGCTTTGTTCTGTTCTCTACACTGACACCTTTACTTGGTATGCCATAGAACCCACAAGCAGCAAATGATGCTGAGAAAAACTTGTCGTCATCTCTTTCGACAATTGAATCTATTTTGCTTAAAGGGAATGCAAAGTTCATATTGGGGAATCCTCTCCCGTTCATTGCTGATCTCAGCCTCGTCTGCGAACTTACGCAGTTGGAGGTAGATTTAATTTTATATATTTCCATGCTAAATAAAATTTTCGTTTAGTAGATATATGAATGCTGTGTTTTTCTTAATATCACCCCCAGAAGTTGGCTATTTCCATGTCACCTCCATTAACCTTTTATGCATTCGAAATCCTCCCACCGGTTCTGCAATCTGCGATGGTTGTATTCTAGCCATCAAAAATAGGATGAGGCTAAATCCACACAATATGTGGGAACTGTGGTTAATTTCTGGGTAGATTTTGAAACTGTAATCATTCAACCATAAGTAGTCCAAAAAGTAACAGGCAAAAGTAATAAGAACTAAGAAGGGATATTAAAAGATGCTATAATCGTCTGCTTATTGTCTGAAAATATCCCAAAACATTGTAATTTTCGTTTCTTTCATCATCATGATCATATTAAAAACGGATATTAAACATTTCCATCACCATTAACACATTGATTTTTTGCATAGGTGAGAGAGATTGCTCTCTCCTACTCTATGCTATATCTATCATTGTTCCCAATTCTTACGTTGAAGGCAGTTTATCCTATCCAAAATAGGTTAGAATTTTTTTGGATGAAAGCAAATAATAGTAGAGGCTATTGAAAACCATAAGTTACAAACTAACCATAATCATTGACTATAAATCTTTTAACCATGAAGCGCAGATACTTGTAAGTGCCTCACAAATCGTCTCCGATCGCGTATTGGAGTCTGAAACTCTCGGATTCTTTCGTATTCACTCGAACTTGTTAATGTCTCACAAACCTTTCTCGAATTGACGCCTTTCTTCTTTCTTTCGAAAATTAAGACTAGAGAAAATTTGAAAGTGCATTGAATATCTAACATAATGCCATTATTTATTTATATTACTACATATTTATATGTAAATCTTAATATATATTTATATTTATATTTATAAAAACAGATATAAAAACGTATCCCGTATCCTAGGTTTTTGGGAAATTGTGAATCCACGAATCCGTATCGTATTGTATCCCGTATCCATATTCGAACCCATGCTACATAGTCTTTTAATTCATTTCATATCTTGGAGAAATGGAAATCTATATTCTTCCAGTCTCTTTCAGTTTAATTCTCTTGTCTTTGCTTGTTCTGTTTTCCCTATTAACATATCTCACCTCTTATTCTTTTTTTTATATAGCTCTTGTTCTTATCTTCCACTGCACCAAAAACAAAAAAAGACGACTCTTTAAAACCTCTAGCACACCTCACACCCACTTTTGGGCGCCACCAGCACAGAAGCCAAAGTGAAAAGAAAGAAAAAACGAAAAACGGAAGCAACCTAGTATGAGCTTGCTTACATGAGAAAAAGGTGATAGTTAAGGGTATTTTATTGTAATCTACACGAAAAAGGAAAAAGAAAACTTTGGTCAATTAAGCATAGACTTACTAGAACAACATTGTGCCATTGATATTTAGATTTATCCGTGTCGTTGTCGCAAGATGAGCAAAGGTCTTTGTTGCATGTTGTGCACTGTTTGCATTGTTCATGGAATTTTTTGTCCATGCTTATTACTGATTTCAAATATAGCATATTTGTGGAACCGCATTTGGGACCTCCATTGTTCTCTATCTATATCAAGAAAAAAAATAGAACCGGAATCAGTGAGAATTTAAAATATACAGTCTTATATACATTCAATAAAAATGATTAAAAAAAACTTGAAAGAAAATGGAATTAATATTCATTTTCTTATGTATAAACAAAGAAAAGTTTATCATTGCAACTCGAAACCTATGGTTTAACATATTTCAACAAAAAGGTACCGGCGTACTGTTTTTACAACAGTTTATAAAGATTTCTAAGGTGTAAAAACAAACACAGACTATAGAAGGATATATAAAATCTTACTGGGTCTGCGGAGCTCTCTAAGCCTAGTACATGCATTCGTAGGCACGGGCTTGAGGAGCTCCCTAGGCTCATTTTCTCATATTGTAAGAAAGCGTATATAAAAATCTTAAATTGCACGTGCCTTTTAGCTCTCTTTATAATTCTTTTCGTCATACAAACTCTAAGAACATAATTTTTCATATGACAAATGCATAGATTCAATCCCTTTCAAATTAGGACCTCTCATTTTTCTGTTATAACTAATAAGTTTTATAATTGAATTTGCTTAACCAACTATCAATTTCGAAACTCAAATTGGCTTTAATAGCCTTCAATTAGTTATTCAAATTCAATTTATTTTGAAGGAAATTCAAATCCAAAACCTGATTTGCCTCGATCTCTAAAATAAAACTACTCCTATTAAGAATTGAATTATATTTTCAATATTTTTTTTGAAAGAATATATTTCCAATAGTTATGACATAAAAGAAAGTAATAGCAATTATATATAGCTTGTCATTAATATTTATGTATGCAAAACTTTATTATGGATTAGGAACCAAAGTATAAATAATACTTGTTATGAGACTGGGATGAAAATGTCTTGTTTGAAGAGAGTATTCTTTTCAAAATATCAATCTTTTGTTCCGAGCCTTTTTAATTCTTCCCTCCCCTTCCCTTTTTTTTCTTAATAGGGAATCAAATTTGATTGAAGAATTCGATGTTGATAGTGCTACGCTGGTTTGTGATGGTATGAATGAACTCTCGGCCCTATTTTTCCTTATTCATCACAAGGGGGAACTTGTCGGAGGCCATCTCTCGGTGCTTCAAATATATGAAAGCGGCCATCCTAAAGACTAAATCTTGCTTCTAAATATACTTATTTGAACGGTAAGTAATTACACGACGAGCATCTATGACAAAAAAAATGGTTTTTTCTAAGAATAATAACATAGCAACCAAAGGAAAATTTCACGGAAGGATTAGAATTAAAACAGAAGTATGAAGAAGAACAAACACATCAAAAATATGTAATCGTTAATATAAAAAAGGAGTAACGAGACATCAAAACTATTTATAAATGATATATTCTCAAGAAAAAAACTACTTAAGATGATTGAAGAAGAAAGTCAGAAAAGCTTGAAGAGAAAATAATTGTTTCATGGAAAGAAAGTAACATGTTCTCGCTCTCATTATATAGCCATTGTTAAAGGTTCTTCTTAGTAGAACTAAAAGTAAACATTTAAATTTGTATCTTTACTTTGGATAAAACCGAAAAACTTCCAAAGTTAAATATCATCTCCAAGAATTAGGTTATATTGGATTCCATAAATTTTCTTACGATTTATGTCGGGCTTGTGCTAGAAAAATCCCCAGAAATCAAGATTGGGCTTTCACTGACCTCAAACATATGGGAGTTGAGGGCTAGTTCGGGTGAGCGGTGTAAACTATGGTTTTGTAACCAAATTATATTTTGGGGGGTGTTCGGGGGAGTTGTGCGCAATCATGGTTTTGTAACCATGAAGTATTTGGATAACCTAAACCATAGTTTTGTAATCATGATTTTAAATATAAATTACCAAAAAGGACGTGCATTTATTACAAGTGTATTACTAATATTTTTGTTTACTTTAAACATTAGTAAATAATATAATAATGTCATAAATATGAATAAAATAATTTGTAAATATATATTTATATAAAAAATGCATATGCTTCCGGCATCTATTTAAAAAATTAATATAAAAATACTCAAATTCTAGCATTCAACTTTTATAACAAATAGCTGCATACGTTTAAAACTAATAATACTCGGCGACGATTATGACGAATGAGTATCTTTTATAAGGTCACGGATTGCTACCATTGAACCTTGTGGTGGAGTCAGCGAGGTTCTCGATATTGTCCATTCCTACATCGTTCATGTTCTTCTCGATACTTATATTACAGATACTGTGGCCAAAGATCTAGATCATTATCATATTGTTGAAATTCCAAGTTACCAGAAGCATCCCTTCTTATGAAGTTGTGCACTTCCATGGTAGCAATTACAATTTCACTTGCTCGTCGAAACTATAACTGTGCATATTTTGCTAAATTACAAATCACTTCTACCACACCTTAAATGTTCTCTCAATTGCACACCTTAAGCTTGAACGGTGGTAGTTAAAAACTTCCCTTTCATTTTTTGGAGTATTTGAGGTGTTACGAAAGCGTGGAAGGTGATATTTTTAACATTTGTATGGAGGCATAAATCTATCTGAAATGCCATAACCGGAATCCACTAAATAATACCTAGCTAATAATCATATCGAACATACACGTTATTAAACAATGTATTAAAGGTACAAGATATTATATATCTATCCACTATAAATTAAATTTGATTACCTTGTAGTGGTTTACGAAATTTGGACGTTGATCTACTCAGGGCTTCTGAAAATATCCTGCAATCATGTGCCGTACCTTCCCATCCAGCTAATGTATAAGTGAAGGTCAAGTCAAAGACACACGCCGCCATAACATTCCGAGTCGGATATCCCTTTTTCTCAATGAAGATCGCGACTTTCTCATATGGTACATGACACGTTATATGAGTACCATCTATGGCACCAATGCAATGTTGAAAAAATGGCATATATTTACTGCTACTCCTTATTTCTTCTGGAATATGCCTGAATTCTTGGTCCAACGGCAGTATGATGTCAATTGCTAGCAACATGACACTACGCAACACACGAAACATCCTATGTATCGTGTCTCCTGAATGCTGGAACATTTCTCTTAATGCTCTATTGGAATGACCTTGACCCACTATTACTATGAATATGCCCATCATTTCTTCTATTGAAGTTTCCCTAGTTGGGGTTAACTGATACTTCTGTGTTAGGGTGTTGCAGAGTGATAGGAATCATGGTCTCCACACCCTGAACTGTTCATGACACCTAATAGGATGCCCGCTTAAAAATTTTTGTACCCACATTTCTCCTGTTAGGATAGAGTTTCTACAAGGTCTTTAAGAAAGATACTTGAGGACATATTGACCAGCAAGTGATGCGGCTGTTGCAGCTATAATGTCATCTGTTTCTTCTTCAAATTCTTCATCACTCTCATTAGATGATGCATTCCCATCCAGCTAATGTATAAGTGAAGGTCAAGTCAAAGCTACATGCCGCCATAACATTCCGAACCGGATATCCTTTTTTCTCAACGAAGATCGGGACTTTCTCATATGGTACACGTTATATGAGTACCATCTATGGCACCAATGCAATGTTGAAAAAATGGCATATATTTACTGCTACTCCTTATTTCTTCTGGAATATGCTTGAATTCTGGGTCCAACGACAGTATGATGTCAATTGCTAGCAACATGACACTATGCAACACACGAAACATCCTATGTATCGTGTCTCCTGAATGCTGGAACTTTTCTCTTAATGCTCTATTTGAATGTCCTTGATCCACTATAACTATGAATATGCCCACCATTTCTTCTATTGAAGTTTCCTTAGTTGGGGTTAATTGATCCGTCTTTGTTACTTTTGTATTAGGGCGTTGCAGAGTGATAGGAAGCATGGTCTCCATACCCTGAACTGTTCATGACACCTAATAGGATGCCCGTCTGTGTTACTTTTGTGTTAGGGCGTTGCAGAGTGATAGGAAGCATGGTCTCCACACCCTGGACTATTCATGACACCTAATAGGATGCCCGGATAAAAAATTTTGTACCCACATTTCTCCTTTTAGGATAGAGTTTCTACAAGGTCTTTAGAAAGATACTTAAGGGCATATTGACCAGCAAGTGATGCGGCTGGTGCAGCTATAATGTCATCCGTTTCTTCTTCAAATTCTTCATCATTCTCATAAGATGATGCCATGATTGAAAATAGTCATGCGGGTGAATAAGACTACAATGTCATCAATTGATTGCTTCAGAAAAATCCAAGTTCAACTAAGATAAAACAACTACAAACGCAACAAAACAAAAGCAACTAAATTTAATGCAGAAGGAAAACACAAATTGAAGTAACGACCTAAAAAAACAAAGCACACGGTCTCTTCGAATATCTTTCTCTTGGTGTTTCTTTTCATTTGTAGTTTTTTTCTCTAAGCAGTTTTTTTGAGCCGTTTCATCTTTCAAGGCAACGAACATTTCTCTGTTTATTGCCGGTTCCATTATGCCCGCAGCTTCGTCGACGTATAGTTCATCAACAACACTAAATCTAGGTAATTCCCGAACGAGCTTCATCACCTCGATATGGATGGTGCATAATTTACTTGTGAAATGCTCGTGGATGAAGAATAGGATTCTGTTTCGAGCTTCAGTAAGATCCACAAGGCGGGATATATTATTTGTTATATTCGCGACACTCACTTTTCTTGGACGGCTTTATTTTTTTTCCTTTCGCACTTGTGCTGGCTTTAGGGATATGTGTAGGTGCTGCCATTTGTTCTGCGAAGGCCTGAAACTCCATCTGTAAGGCCTGTGTAGAAGGGTTTGCCAATATATCTGCATACATGTTTAAATCTTCTATACCAGGTGTATGGACTAGACGTATTTGTCGCATCCTTTTCCACTTCTTCATCGTCCCTGAAGCTTTGAGGCAAAAGAGTATATGAGCTGCCACCGGTAGCAGTAATATCTCCGAAAAGATAGTCCAATTGTTCAGCAAAGTTTAGGGGGCGTTTCTAAACTTTTTAATTTCTTTATCAAGCGTCTGCATGCATAATCAAAGATCAATATGATAACACATTATTAAACTGGATGAATTTTAACTTAATCTTACCCAACTTGTGCTTGCCACCACAAATCATCTCCAGTGTAGGTCTTTTTCTCAGGATCCCATCCTACTCCCGTTTGCCTTTCTAACCTTTTCTATAAATTACATTCCTTCTTTAGGCCGTCCCACTTGTTTTTCAACTGTGACCATTTCAAATTTGAGCGATTACGCTGATTGAACTGGGTTTGGATTTTTTGTCCACCAACACTCTTTTTAAACGCCGCCGCCTTTCCTTATTTCCATCTTTCCTCTATACTGCATTGGATGAAAAGCATAACATCTTGCTTTCCCCATGTTGTCTTTCCAGAGTTTCCCATTTTTCAGAGATAATGTAGACTATATAAATTGAAATTGTTAAAAACCAAAAAAATAGCATACCATGAAAATCTTTCAATACACTACTAGTAGCAAAATTAAAAATAATAAGCATACAATTTTATACTAACAAGTATTACCAAAAAAATACAAGAATAGAATCTTACAATTATTCTAACTAAAAAACTTTAACAACTATTAAAAACATAAATAACATATCTGGCAAATTAAAATTTAGAGGAGATAAGAAAATGTTGGAGAGGATGGAAGTATAAGGTAAAAATGTTAAAGTGTTGTAGAAAAATGAAGGGATTCCCATCAATTTATAGGTAAAAAGATTTATTAAAAAATTATAAAATCAGTTTAAAAAATTAAAAGTGGCCAACAGCCATTTTTTTCAAAATTAAAGGGGGCAACGGTAAAAAATTTGACTGTTGCCCTTTTGATAATTAAAAAAACAAAAATAGGTAGGCCCCACCGGTTTTTAAAAAATTAAAAAAAACAAAAACTTAATGTGGGAGGGCACTTGCCCCGACGCGTTGGGCGAAAACGCTAGGGGAGCGGCGGCGCCCCCAAATGAGCCATTACTCTGTAGCTTCTTAATTCCTAGAATTAGTTACTAAAACAGGTCTAATAGCTTTGAAAGACCGAGTTACGTAAAATCTTAGAAAACATTGTTACTAATCTGGTAAGTTGTGTTTTATGCATACCGGGTTTGCTGCTTAACCTTTTCTCACTTCCTGGTCTTTTCGACAGAAGAACTGATTTTTTTCTTTTAACATATTTCTGAGTCTCCACGCATCCATGATTGGTGCATGTTAATGCATATTTTTGCCCATACTTAGCTTTATTTTGTCACATTTAATACCGCTTCACTACTTAATATTGTACGTATTAGAGACCGTTCAAAACGGTCTCTAATACATTGTGGACGGTCGTTAATACGTATTAGCGACCGTTCATATTGTATACGGTTGCTAATACCCCGGTCGTTAAAACGTTAGTCGCTGATAAGGGTATTAATGACCGTATAACAAACGGTTGCCAATACTTACGGTCGCAGATACATATTAGCGACGGTCTCATACCGTCGATGATACGCATACGAGAGCTGTCCACGTCTGAGTCTAAACGGTCTCTAATACTATTAGTGACCATTTAGCCTCAGACATGGAAAAGAAAACAACAGAGAAAATTGATATGTTAAGCATGTTTTAATTGATAATTTTGATTTTGTTCATACTAAAAGGAATATCTACAATTCACCTAAAATAAAATAATATCGATTGTTTTATGTATAATTCAAGAACTGAATCAATATTTCCTTAATATTTCAAACACGGGCACAAAAGGAATATCTACATCCAAAATTCAAAATTTTACAATTATCAATTACAATTCAATCAAAACCCCTCAAATTTTCAATCAAAAAGACCCAATTCATGATAGCGATCAGAATCGGAGGGGCTTCTTCACGCCATCGATGGCTGGGGCGGACTTGCATGCGGCCTTGGTCGCCAGCTGCTTGCGTGGCGCCTTGCCGCCTGTGGACTTGCGTGGATGTGGCTAGGGTGGGTTTAGGGATTCGATCGGTTAATTTTGGGGAGGATTTGAGAGGAAGGGGTAGGGGGTATTTATAAATGGAGGCCGAAGATTTGAGAGGGGGTATTTGGGTTGTTGGATTGTGGTGAAATGGATGGATGGGATTTCGAGTTGAGAGGACGCGTATCGTGATGTATTAGCGACCGTACGCATACGGTCGCTAATACTCATGGAACGGCCGTCAATACTTGCCTAGATAAGGGATGTATTAGCGGCCGTTCTAAACGGTCGCTAGTATAAAATAGACGATCACCAATGTATTGGAGACTGTCCATTAGCGACTGTTTAACATACATGATCGCCAGTAGTGTATTAGCGACCGTATATAAATAAACGGCCGCTAATACACCGTCCCTAATACGTACAGTTTCTAGTAGTGCTTGAGGGTGTTTTGTGATGTTTGCAGGTCACATGATCTTAACTGCGAGAAGAGAAGAAAAGAAACCAACCATGTGCGACTCACGCTGCAAAACAAGTTAAAAAAGGGAACAAAAGCGTACGTGACAAATTTACAAAGAATTACAGAGCCAAATATGACTAAGTCAACGCAACAAGGCAGCAGAAGAGAACCGGGCCACAATGGACAGGGTCAAACCTCCGCGGCCACACGAGCTCCAAATGGGCCAGGTTTTGTTCTGTGGATAGTTTAGTTTATTTTAATCATGGTGGTACACCCTATAAAAGATACAAGAGACTATTTAAAGGCATTGTTTACATAGGGCTATTTTTATTCTCTTGGAATTTTCGATGGCTAGTGTTTGAGAGCAAAATTTAGTTTGTAAGCAAAATTTTTTATATCATTTTTATCATTGCAATGTTTTTCTTTATTAATTGCTTTGCTTTTCAAGTCATGAGTAGCGAATTTTATTATCCAGGGTTAGATGAAACTAGATTTATAATTGGTATAACACCTTAGAACTATGATACAGTATACTAATTGTATTAGTTTATTTTTCTGCTCAAATAAACTATTATTATTTGGAGTTTATATTTTAATTAAGATATATATATATATATATATATATGTTATCTAGTTTGTTAGATATTTCATTGTCATTTAATATTTGTTTGTTAATAATATTTTTTTGTCTAATAATAGATATATAATAGTATATATATATTTTATATGTTGGTATGATAGTCTTAAAATAGGTTATGATATATGTTGTAGTTTTAACAAGAGATGCGTAAAATATTTGAAAATCCCTTGTTTAAATCTTTTAAACATAATTTTGTAATATTTAACTTATATAAATATATTATATCCTCATAATTTTCTCTTTCCCAAGAATATTTTTCCCTCTCTATTATCAATAAATCTTCTCTCCAAATCACTTCTCCCTCTCTCTACATTTATTTTTCTTTAACCAACACATAATCTATATAAAACCTATCCCCATCCCTCTCTATCTTCTTCCCTCAGCCCAAAACTCCCCAACCATCTTCTTCCTCAACCCCTCGACTTCATCGTCGAGCCACCATTGCCATCTCGTCTCCACCGAGATCACTATCTTCCTTCGCAACCCATCACCCTTAAGACACCTCACCGGCCACCTCCTTTCAACCGCGGGCACCCTGCTCGACCCATCGCCGGCGTCTTCCTCGACCAGTACCCCCATCAACCTCCGCCTCACCGCCCCTGCACCCTTTCTGTGACCTCTTTCATCGAAACCCACGCCCGCACCTGACCCCGCCTCTCATCGCCGAGCGCTTAGATCCCCTCGTCGTCGACTTCTCTCTTCAACGAGAACCTTTGCCTCACCGTCGGCCACTCCAAACACCGTCACCGCCTCGCTTTCTCCTTGCCGTCGCCGAACCCATCTCTCTTCATCCACGTCTTCATCGCCGTTGCCTCCACCGCAGCAGCACCCGTCTCCTCCTTCAACCTCGACTCCCTCAACCGCCGATCAAGACCCACCACCATTGTGGCCGGAGCCAACTTGGAAGCCCTAGTCGAGTATAGGTCCAAGGCCGAGATCGTGCTGGGTCGTGTTCACGTCTCCGTCATGTCGTGTTGTTTCCGTGACCGTCGTCTTTGTCGTTCCGTTCATCGCATCCTTCTTTGAGACAAGTACTTTTGCTCTTTAATTTGGTCGGTGCAACATTGACAAATCTATAAAATTATTACTAACCTGTAATCGTTTTAATGAAATTGTAATATTGTGCCACCTCACTAAAATACCATATAATTCTTAACGTTTAACAAACTGGTTAATTCGTGATATTATATCAATATATATGGTAAAAACCCTAGTTTAGCACACCCATTAACTAACATTTTGAAGATCATGTTTAATCAATGTTGTGTTGACGTTCAATAAACTTGCCTATATGACTTGCCATGTTTATTCCTGTCCATTCATGTTAAAACGATATCCATCAATTAGAATGCTGAACTACACGACAGAACCAATTATTCTTGTTTACATGTTTTCTTTGCGCGTTACTTTATCGTGATTACTCGTGAATCGAGTCCAGATTCTGTCCAGTCAGCATTTTAATTTGTGATTAAGTTTGATACCATGTTGGTTATAGATACGTGGGGTGTTGGGTAGTTTGAGTGTGCATTCGTCCAACAGAATCTCAGGTGTCCCATTTCCGGCAACTCATACCGGGCTATATCGGTCATTGGAGCTAGTACCGGGCTATATCGGTTGCTTGTTACTACAGATCGTACCGGGCTATATCAGTCGCTTCTTACAATAGCTCGTACCGGGCTATATACGGTTGCTTGTTACAACAGCTCGTACCGAGCGATATACGGTCGCTTGTTCATTCTACATTTGGGCCAGTGTTTTCTAGCCCTCGGTCCCTACCCTTGGGTTAGGAATACTCCTGCCGAGGTTGACGTACACACTCAAACTCATGATAGGATAGATTACCCTTTTAGTGACCAACTAAGATATGACTTGACTGACATGAACTGTTTTCATGCTTTCTTTATATTACTGCCATATCTATATCTGCATGTGCACACGGGCTTTACTATACTCACATATTCATATTATCACACACACACTATTACGATTTAATGTTTGTTGGGATGTTCTGATTTCCCTAGGTCTTGTCATATTAGATTTTGAGATTGATTCACAGGCAGAGTAGGATGATAGCGACTATCCGAAGTTTGTCGAAAGTAAGTAGTATTTGTAAGTTTATTTCTATTTTATTTCAGCTGCTATTAGAATGTGCGTCCTCGTGGGACGTTATGAGTGAAGTACCTTTATTTTGGATCATGTATTTCATTTATTCGGACCTTTTATTTTCTATGGATATTTTATTGAATCTATCATGATCTTGTGATTCCATTTTTTATATTACTCGTTATTCTTGCAGTATGATATTAGTATTATATCTTGGATATTATCGTACAGGTTGAGTTAGAGCCTTAGGTGTGACTATGGTAAAGCGTTTCCTCCTTGTCTAGGAGCAGTGGCGGTTTCGGTCCATATTTCCGTATTCCGGGAATTTGGGCGTTACAAATTGGTATCAGAGCCATGCTGATGTCAAGTCTTGGTTTTACCGATTTTTTTAGGTTAGACTCACATGTCTAGATTTCCCCCAGTGTGTATACTGCATATTTCTTTGACTCAGATTGTAGGATTCAGACGATTTGGATTGGGTTACGATATTGTATCCATATACCGCGATATTGTTACAATACGGTTTTTTGTTTGAGTAACTTAGAGTTCTACCCTTGATTCATGCCTATTGATTTGATTATACTATATTATCTTGCTTTTCTTTTTCGCTCAATTATTTTAATATTCAGAACTTGAATCTTGTTTCCGTTGCTAAATCTCGTCGTCTGTTTTTTTACTTCAGAATCATGGCGGAAGAAAATTTGTGGGTGTATGGGAGGCGTGACAACAATGCCGTATTACTTAGGGTTATACGTGGCATGTTAGAGAACCAACAGCAGCAGTCTGGCATACTGCAGGAGGGTTTACTCGCTTCTCAGCAGACCGCTACTGCAGCCTTGAATAAGGTGGCTGAGGTTCGTGCGGGCAGACATTCGGGCAGTGCCACTGATTTTAGGAGACTGCAGACGGAAGTTTTCACTGGTTCGGACGGTCTTCTAGATGTCGAGTAATGGATCGTCGATATGGAGAATTTGTTGTTAGCTGCCCGAGTTCCAGAGGAGGACAGAGTGGATATAGTCAAGATTCAGCTACAAGATGTAGTTAGGATTTGGTGGTTTGAAGAAGAAAACAGATTGGAGAAGCTAATTGCATTGGCTAACTTCTCGGCCGCTTTTCTTGATATGTTCTTCCCAAGTCAGCCCGGATAGATATGGAGCAACAGTTTGTCTGTCTCCGTCAGAGAGAACACACAGTGGACGAGCGAGCGACCGAGTTCATCAGTCTTAGTCGTTTCGCTCCTTTGATAGTAGCTCAGGAGGAGAACATGCACAGGAGATTTATGCAGTGTCTTACTCTGGAGATACATGAGAAATTAGTTTCACGTGATTTGGGGACCTATTCTGAGGTGCTAAATGCAGCCCGCAGGATTGAGGCAGATAAGGATAAGAGGAAGAAATTTTAGAATGGAGGAATTAATCGCCCGGTGAGTCAAACTTCAGGAAGATTCCAGTCAAATAGCATGGTGGAGTTCAGATGAAGCGTACCGCAGCCCCACAGCAGCGGGAAGCCTTGGCTTATGGATACTGTCAAAGACCGGGACATATTGAGAGGAATTGCCGCAGGGCCAAAGGTCTTTGTTTGATCTGCGGGGCTCGTGATCATCAAGTTGGAGGTTGCCCCATGAGGTCGGAGCGTAGATCCAACCAACAGTATAAGGTTTCACCGGGACCAGTTCAAAAGAGACAAGCCTTTACCTTAACGGCCACACAAGTGGATACGTTAGAAGATGTTGTCACAGGTATTGTTTAGTTAGTTCAGTTCTTTCTAGAGATTATTTCAATTCCGGAGATACACACATTGTCCATTACCTTCGCCACTACACATCCCATGCTACGCAACTTTGACACGAGACAGAGAAATACGACTGTCTTAGATGATGTGTGTTAATGGATACCTGCAGACAATGTGTGTGTTAATGGATAGAATTTCAGCTTGTTTAATTTGGTCTGTTTTTTTGTGACAAAGCTACATCTTTGATATGTTTGGACAATACTAATGTGACTTTCACCTAATGCACATAGTTAGACTGAGAAGCCTGCAATGCATGCTGCAATAAATCTCCATCATTCATTAGAATCAGACAATCTGAACCTACAAGCATAAACTTTATTTTTGTTGATCTTTGTGCACCAAATAACAAATTTATAGATTTCTATGCATATTCCTCTTATTCATTTGAAATCTATCCAAAAACAACATATTGTTTTGTAGCAGCATCCACCGGAATCATGAAACAACCCTATCCATGTTTCAGTATATACACTTGGCCTTATTTTTCAAAACTCGTTTTCTCTTTAAAGTAATTGGGGTTTTAACCCGATGTTCTCTGAATTCAGTTGGTGATCTGAACCACCTAATCTCTGCCACCAAGAGCGGAGTCACCTGCTGTCTCCGCTTTCCCGGTCAACTCAACTCTGACCTCCGCAAGCTCGCAGTTAACCTAATCCCCTTCCCTCGCCTCCACTTCTTCATGGTCGGCTTCGCCCCCCTCACCTCCCGCGGATCCCAGCAGTACAGGGCCCTCACCGTCCCCGAACTCACCCAGCAAATGTGGGACTCGAAGAACATGATGTGCGGCGCGGACCCCCGCCACGGCCGCCATCTCACCGCCTCTGCCATGTTCCGAGGCAAGATGAGCACCAAAGAGGTCGACGAGCAGATGATCAACATCCAAAACAAGAACTCTTCCTACTTTGTCGAGTGGATCCCAAACAATGTCAAATCTTGCATTGGTATACAGGGGAAGGGATGGACGAGATGGAGTTCACGGAGGCAGAGAGCAATTTGAATGATTTGGTCTCGGAGTATCAGCAATACCAGGATACCACTGCCGATGAGGAGGGTGAGTATGAGGATGAGGAGGAAGGCGAGTACCAAGAGGCTTGATATGATATTGATTTGATTTGCTTATTTGATGTGATAGATGACATGTCTCAATTTCTTGCAATATTAGGAGTTTGTTATGCTGTCTTGTGATAGTATAGTATCCTGCTATGTGTTGTTTAGTTTGTAATATGAGGGTGTTCTAAATGTTCTTGCAGTGTAATATGTTGCATATTCAGTTCTAAATTGCTTTAATGAATGTGTCAATTTTACTCCATAATTGATTGAGCTCTAGTTTTTAATTTTTTTTTTAATTCATAAATTAATAATATCGGGGTTTGACTTTGACTGTACTTTGTGATAATGTTATTTAGGTGAATTAGAATTTGCAGCAGTGATGAGAAAAATAACATAATTTATCCAAAATTGAACAGAAAATTTGACAATCTAAACATACTAAAATATATTCATTGTTTAGCATGCCAAATTTGGCAAAAATTGTCTAGGGGGTTTTCCCCACAGCAGAAACTATGTTCAAATTACTCCAACTTTGTGAAAAAACAGTGGGGGAAAAAAGAAGAAAGATAAACATTTAGAAAGTCGGGCAAGGCGCTCGATGAGGCTTTCCCTTTCTTGCACATTGTCAATATGATCCATCAACAGGAGTTAATTTAACTGATTTCCGAGGATGATTCGCAGTCGTGTTTGAATCAGACGTCTCAAAACGATTTGTAGCCGCGTTTGAATCATGCATCTCAGAACTATTTGCGGTCATGTTTGAATGATTCATCGCCAGCAAATTCTCTAACGTCTCGATCTATATAAACATCAACAAGCAATGCATTAGAATTGTTCAAGCAATCTCATAATGAAAAGGAAAAAAAGGGGTCGTGGTACATACTTTGCACTGAAGAGAGCAATATTTGGCAGCAGGTTGTTCTACTTTGAACCCAAACCCACACTTGATGCAGCTTGGATTCCCTGCATGAGCATTAGACTTTGCTTTTCCACCTCCTCTGGAGCAAATGTTTCATCATAGAGATCTCTGATTTTCAGCGCATTGTTGTGAGTTGATTTTTGCACCTGCCACTCGTTTGTTAGGGAGTTAAGTTAATCACAATAAAATACCTTTAATTTGCGGTTTTTCGATAAATACTTTAAAGGACTTAAGGTATTTTAGTGTAACAAAAATGCACTTCAATGAAAAAATGTGACAGTTAAGGGTATTTTAGGGCAATCTACAAGAAAAAGGAAAAAGAAAACTTCGGTAAATTAAGCATAGACTTACTAGAACAACATTGTGCCCTTGATATTTAGATTTATGCGTGTCGTTGTCGCAAGACGAGCAAACTGGGTCTTTGTTGCAGGTTGTGCAGTATGTGTTGAGGAATTTGCTGTGATGTTTGCATTTCTCATGAAATTTTTTGTCCATGCTTATTAGTGGTTTCAGATACAGCATGTTTGTAGAATTGCATTTGGGACCTTCCATTGTTCTCTAGCTATATCACGAAAAATTCGAACTGGAATTAATGAGAGTTTGAAATATACAATCTTATATACAATCAATAAAAACGAAAAAAAAACTTGGAAGAAATTGGAATTAGTAAGAAAAGTTTTATCATTGCGACCCCAAATCCATAGTTTAGCATATATCAACAAAAAGGTGTTTTTTATATTACTTTATGAAGATTTCTGAGGTGTACAAACAATACAAAGAGTACATACAGAGCCATATATAAAAACATACTGGGCCAGGGAGCTCTCTAAGCCCCCAAGCTCATTTGTTCATATATAAACACAGAATATTGCAGGAGAGTATACATTAAAAACTTAAACCTTACCTGTCTTTTAGCTCTCTTTATAATTCCTCTCATGATACAAACTCTAAGAATATAATTTTTCATGTAACGCATGCATACATCCAATCTTTTTCAAATTAGGACTCATCATTTTCTGTCTAAACACTTATATAACTGATAAGTCTTAACTAACTATCAATTTCGAAACTTAAATTGACTCATTTCTTCAACTAATTATTCAAATTCAAAACTCGATTTGCCCTCCATCTCTAAAATAAAACTACTCCTATTTATAATTGAATAATATTTCCAATAGCTATGACATACAAAAAATTAAGAGTAGTTATATAGAGAATAATGGAGGAAAGAGCCCATGAGAGGGGATTTCCTTCTATGGCGTTGAAAAAATACAACCTCCACCGTTTTTTTCGAGATCGGCATCCATTATCATCGTCGTTATCATCTAAGATGTGCATACACCAAATTTCATGTGATTCCACCATTTTTTCACCGTTAAATTAGTAATGTAAAAAGTTATATTGTCGGCAAACCATTAATTTTGCACCAACTAAATCAACGGTAAAAAATTGGTATAATCACATGAGATTTGGTGTATCCACATCTTAGATGATAAAAATGGAGGTGATGTATGCCGATCGTCGAAAAAATATTGTGGAGAATGCATTTTTCCAACGCCATAGGAGGAAATTCCCTCCCATGACACATTTTCTCCGTTAACCTCAATTATATATAGGTTGCCATCAATATCTATGTATGCAAAACTTTATTATGGATTAGGAAACAAAGAATAAATAATATTTGCGGTGAGATTGACATGAAAAGGTATGCGTTTGGAGAGATGGTATTCTTTTCGAAATACCAACCCTTTTTTTTTGAAGAAAAATACGTCAAACTTTTGTTCCGAGCCTTTTTTAACCCCCCTTCCATGTTTTTATTAATAGGGAATCAAATTTGATCCATGGATTCGAAGTCAATAAATGAGACGGTGGTTCATGAGGATATGAATGAGCTCTCGTCTTTTTCCTCCTTATTCACCGCAAGGGGAAGCCTGTCGGCGGCGATCTCTCGGTGCTTCAAATACACGAAAGCGGCAATCTTAAAAAGTAAATCTTTCTTCTAAATATACTTATTTAAATGGCAAGAAATTATATGACAACCATTTATGACAAAAAAAATGTTTTTCATGGACGGATTAAAACTAAAACAGAAGTACTAAGAAGAACAAATACATCAAAGATACGTAATCATTAACATAAAAAAGAAGTAATGAGACATCAAAACCATTTATAAATGATATATTCTCAAGGAACAAAAGTACTAAGAAGAACAAATACATCAAAGATATGTAATCATTAACATAAAAAAGAAGTAATGAGACATCAAAACCATTTATAAATGATATATTCTCAAGAAAAAAAACGACTTACAGATGATAGATGAAGGTCAGAAAAGCTTGGAGAGAAAATAATTGTTTTATGGAAAGAAAATAACACGCCGTTTCTCTCATTATATAGCCATTGTAAAATCTTGTTCTTAGTAGAACTAGGGGTTAACAATTATATTTGTTTCTTATTTTGGATAAAACCGGGAACTTCCAAATTTAAATATCATCAACTTTAGATTCCGTGGATTCTCTTACAAATTTATGTTGGTCTCGGCTTGGAACTTGGGCCCATGAATCAAGATTGGGCTTTCGCTGACCGAGAGTTGAGTGTATTTTAGTGTAATTAACCCTTTTGATTTGCGATTGATTCGTCGACTACAGTTGCCATTTTAGAGAGAGAAAGGAGAGAGAGGGAGGAGAGAGATGGGGCTGAAGGTGTATGTGGATCGCATTTCGCAGCCATCACGCGCAATCCTAATCTTTTGCAAGTAATTTTCTTGAATTTTTTTGCAATTGATTTTGTGTTGGTTCTAATTTCTTTTTGTTTATTTTGTGTTGCTTTTGATTATGGAATCAAAGGATGAATAAAATCGATTTCGAGGAGGTGGGGATTGATCTCAGCAAGGGGCAGCACAGATCGCCTCAATTCAAAGGTCCCCTCTTTTGTAATTTCATCATTTGCTCGTGAAATTTCCATACCTTTTTAGTCTAATGTTACAAATTTAGAGGGAAAAAGCCAGGCATTATAATCTGATGAGTGTGAGTATTAGTCTAAATTTTGTTTTGAACTTGTAATTTTAACTATTAGCCTCGTTACCTTCCAAAATTATAGATAGAAAATTACCGACGAATTGGAATTCCATGAATTGCAATTTATAGATTTGATCAAATCTGTTACTTGATAGGTTGAGAATTGAGGAATTCCATTTTTCTTAATGGTTGAGAATTGAGGAATTCCAATTTTTTTTTAAAATTACAAATGGTGAACCGGAAGCCATTTCAAATGATTGTAGTTTAATTCCTAATATCAATGTATCAATGTATGTTGTTAACTACTACTTCTCTCTGCAGCGGATCACTTCTGCTATTATTTTTATGATTTTTCATTTCGTGAATTCTAAGTATGCATGCATGCACAATCGGCAATGAAACTTTGTCAAGTTTTTAGTGGAGCTTTGCTTCATAGCTGATCTCATTTTAATGGGAAAAGGCTTAGATGATGATGATGATCATGATGAAATTCCATGTATGTTAAACACCGACAAAATAACATAATTGGATGTGCAATTCCATCATATTTAGTTCATGCTTTTGGAAAAAGGGGGAAAAAGGGTGGATTCACAATTCTTGGAAACCAAGTAGCCTTTGCAAAGATAATCATAAGCATTTTAGAAGAGATTGGGAGTCTAAAAGGATTATTATATTTTTGTTGCATCTAGTAAACTACTCCCAGATTTTTGTTTACACAATCTGGGAAAACTTTGCGTATACCAGAGACCTTATATAAGATACAGAGAGCCCCAGACAAAAACCCAACACCTAACTCTACCAGAAAACCACCAGATGCGGCCCAAACGAATATTTTGGCGGGCGAAACGTGGAGGAATGGGCTCGGGTTTCTAGGGTGTGTTTTAGGTTTTAAAACAAACTTCCAGTAGTGTGAGTTTATTTTTTTGAACACTACAAAAATAGCATATTCAAATTTAAGGTCAAAATCTTATACTAACTACAAATTTCAGATATCAACCAAGCCATTTGACACTAAAACTCTTAAGAAACATGAAAAGGTTGGGTTTTTACTTAATTTGAAGAATTCCACATAAACTCTAAGCTCAAGAAGTGCACACTTGAAGTTGTGAAGGCCTAGGTTTGGTGTTTGGAACAACATCCATGAAGAACTCTAATTTTTCCTTGTGAGATAGTGTAAAATTTAGAAAATTTTGAGATGGGGTGTTAGAGGAAGGCTTTGTTCAGTTTGATAATGCAAAACTAAAAGAGAGTTGTGTGAAGGAAAGATGAGGTGTGTGTAGAGTAAGGAGGAGGTGTAGGCTCATGGTGCATCTTATGGTAAGTTGTGTGTGAGGGTTAATCTTAACATAACACTTATTTAAACCCACCTTCTACTTAAACCCACAACAAATTAAAAACCCCTCTTTGCAATTAAAACTTTTTACCATTAAAAAACTCTTTACAATAAAATGTCATCTAAAACTAATTTCTTTTACACTTAACTACCATAATTTTTAAAAACCTTTATTATTATTATTATTTAAAATTTTAAAATAACTTTTAAAAATTTCAAAAATGTTATAATATCCCCCTTAAGAAAATTCGGTCCCCGAATTTGAAACCTAATTACGCATACCTTCAAAGAGATGTGGAAATTTCTTCCACATCTCATCCTCGGCTTCCCAGCTAACCTCTTCGCTATTTGGTCCACGCCATAGACGTTTTACAGAAGGAAGTAGCTTAGATCGCAGTTTCTTCACCTCCGGTCGAGAATGGCTACCGGCTGCTCAGTGTAAGTTAAATCACGCTATACCTGTATAGCCTGATGGTGAATAGCGTGAGAAGAATCATGAAGGTACTTACGGAGCATGGACACATGGAACACAAGATGCACATCTGGAAAACTGGGCGGAAGCGCTAAACGATATGCTACAGTACCCATCCTCTCAAGAATCTCATAGGGTCCAACATATCTGAGCCTGAGATTTCCCTCTTTTCCAAATCGCATTACATCCTTCATCGAAGAAACACGGAGAAACATATGGTCACTCACAGCGAATTAAAGTCTACGGCGACGGCGATCAGTATAAGAGTTCTGCCTGCTCTGGGCCTCCCTCATCCTATCCTGAATCATTTGGATTTTTTCAGTAGTCTCCTGAACCAACTGAGGCCCTAGGAGACTGCTCTCGCTAAGCTCAGTTCAACAAACCGGTGATCGACACTTCCTCCCATTTAACGCCTCGAAAGGTGCCATCTGAATCGTCTCCTGAAAGCTATTATTGTAGGAGAACTCAATCAAGGGCAAGTGACGATCCTAACTGCCACCTAAATCTAACGTATAAGCTCAGAGCATATCTTTAAGAGTCTGTATCGTATGCTCTGACTGATTATCGGTCTGTGGATGGAAGGCAGTACTAAAACTCAAGCGAGTGCCTAAAGTATCTTGAACCTTATGCCAGGACGACTGGTAAACTGCGTGCCCCTATCAGAAACAATACAGGTCGGAATGCCGTGTAACCGCACAATCTCATCAATGTAAATCTGGACATACTGAGCATATCCGAAAGTAGTCTTCACCGGAAGGAAGTGAGCTATTTTCGTCAACCGATCCACAATCATCCAAATGGAGTCATACCCTTGACTGGATCTAGGTAGACCTACAACGAAGTCATGGAGATCTGCTCCCATTTCCACTCTGGAATGGGCAAAGATTGCAACTCTCCTGCCGGCCTCTGATGCTCGGCCTTGACTTGCTGACAAGTCAGGCATTTTGAAACGAAGTCAGACACATAAAGTTTCATCCATTCCCACCAGTACACGTCTTGCAAATCGTGATACATCTTGGTAGACCCTGGATGAACGCTTTAAGAAGACTGACGTGCCTCCTCTAAGATCTCGCACCTCAGCCCATCAAAGTCGGGCACACACAAACGGGTCCCAAACCGTAGCACTCCCTCGCCGTCGATCACAAACTCAGAATCTCTTCCCCGTCGAACCTGCTCCAAAATCTCAGATAATCGAGCATCCTCTGACTGTGCCTCCCTGATACGGTCGAGCAAAAGTGGACGAGCACGAACATGAGAAAACTGTCCACCTATGGATGTAAACTCGAACAGGATGCCACTGTCGCACAAAATCTGCCAATCCGCATTCGACTGTCTCTGAGTTGTACTCAAATATGACAAGCTAACCCTAAGTCTCCGATTCAACGGATCAGCCACTACATTTGCCTTGCTTGGGTGATAAAGAATCTCACAATCATAATCTTTCACTAGCTCCATCTAGCGACGCTGCCTTAAGTTCAAATCCCGTTGCTGGAATATATATTTCAGACTTTTGTGGTCTGTAAAGATCTGGCACGACTTTTCATGTAAATAGTGTCTCCAAATGTTCAGCACAAAAACCACTGCAGCCATTTCTAGATCATGGACAGGGTAGTTCTGCTCGTGTTTCTTCAATTGCCGAGAAGCATAAGCAATAACTATGCCGTGCTGTATCAATACGCAATCTAAGCCTGCATGAGACGCATCATAATATACCACAAATCCGCCTAAGCTTAAAGGTAAAGATAAAACTGGCATAGTCGTCAAACGAGTCTTCAACTGCTGGAAACTCTGCTCACATCCATCAGTCCACAGAAACAGAACTCCCTTTCGGGTCAAACTGGTCATAGGTGTTGCAATACGAGAGAAATCCTGCACGAAGCGACGATAATAACCCGCTAAGCCTAAAAAGGTACGAATCTCAGTCACTGAAACGGGTCTGGGCCAATACTGTACTGCCTCAATCTTCTTCGGATCAATCTGCATCCTGTCTCTTGTAACAATGTGACCCAAGAATTCCACATTGTCAAGCCAAAAAGCGCAGATCGAGAATTTGGAAAACATCTGATGCTCCCTCAAAGTCTGCAATACAATTCTCAAGTGCTGCTCGTGATCCTTTCGATTCCTGGAGTAGACTAAAATATCATTTATGAAAATAATGATAAACTGGTTGAGGAACGGTTTGAAGATCCGGTTCATCAGATCCATAAATGCTGCTGGAGTATTGGTGAGCCCGAACGACATCACCAAGAATTCATAATGCCCATAGTGCGTCCGAAAGGCAGTCTTCGAAATGTCATCATTCCGAACTCACAACTGATGATACCTCGATCGCAAATCAATCTTCGAGAAATAACCTGCTCCCTATAACTGATCGAACAAATCGTCAATACGAGATAATGGATACCTATTCCGCACCGTAACTCGATTCAGCTGACGATAATCGATATACAATCTCATACTGCCGTCCTTCTTCTTAACAAATACGACAGGGATCCCCATGGCGATACACTTGGAAGAACAAGTCCTTTATCAAGTAGCTCCTGCAACTGATTCTTGAGCTCCTTGAGCTTCATCGGGACCATCCGATAGAGCGGTATAGAAATAGGCCCCGCGTCGGGGATCAAGTCAATACAGAACTCAATATCGCGCTCTGGAGGCAACCCTGGAAATTCAACTGGAAACACATCGGAAAACTCTCACACAATCGGAACATGGTTCAACGGGACCTCTGCGGCTCTAATGTCCTAAATAAATGTCAAGAATCCACGACATCCCTTCCTCAAAAGCCTAGTAGCACTGAGTGCAGAAATCAGATTGGCAGGAGCTATATTGCAATACCCCTACACTACAAAAATTGGCTCATCGGGAAAACAGAATCTGACCGCCTTCCCGTGGCAATCAACATACGTATGACAAGCGGTCATCCAATCCATGCCGAGAAGTACGTCGAAATCTAGCACATCGATAAGAATCAAATCGACTAAAAAATCTATATCACCAATACGTATGGAACATGACCTGAATACGCGTCGTGCTACGAAAGAATCTCCCACTGGAGTAACCACAATTAACGGTACATCTAACCACATTGAATCTCTCCCCAGTGAAGGTCCACAGATACATATGAGTGTGCAGAATCGGGATCGAACAAAATATGCACATCTAGAGAACATACGGGAAGAGTTCCTGTAACCACTGCATTGAATGCCTGGGCATCTTGGGGAGTCAAAGCGAAAACCCTAGCCTGACCCTTACCTACATCCTGATGTCGTCTGCCTCGGTTCCCTCTTCCCCTCTGCGCACGCCCAGCAATACCACGGCCTCTCGGTGCAACTACCTGGCATAGAGTAGCAGCTGGTAGAGGAAGCAATGCCATCGAAGAAGAAGGTGGAGGGAGTAAAGCGGCTTGCGGAACGGTAGTCCCGCCATGACCCCTGACGTCTACAATCTTTAGCGAAATGTCCTGGATGTCCGCAATTGAAACATGTCGACGGTGGCTCTGTCCCTCAGGGTATGAGTCATACATCCTGCCCCGAGTTCAACCTCGACCACTATTGCGTCTTGGAATAAATCCACCACGGCCTCTACCAAACTGCCCGGAAAATGATCCAATAGGTCTGGCTTGCTTCGATTCTAGAACAACCGTCGTCTCGTTCATACGCTCCTCCACTCGAATCGCCGTGTCCATAGCCTGTGCATATGTATCGAAATGCTGGGAGCCCATGGCAAGGAACAACTGCGTATCAAGGCTCCTCACAATTCTCTTCACCCTAAGCTCTTTCGTGGGAACTAAATATGGAGCATAACGCGACAACTGGGTGAACTGCAAGTCGATGTCTTCCACAAACATATTGGCAGGTTTTCGCAATGCCTCAAAGCTACTAACCCTGGCGTCTCTCACGCTCTGTGGAAGAAATCTAGAAGGAAAACCTCGGAAAACTCTGCCCATGTTATCGGAGGAAAACCTGCTGCTCGACCTCTCTCCATCGACTCACGCCATGTCTGAGAAAGTCCCTCCAACCGAAAATTGATCAGCTCCACCAATCTTGCATCTGAGCATCTCAAAGACCTATCGATTCTAGCCATCCTGTCGAGAAATGACTGAGGATCCTCTGCTGCATCTGTCCCTGTGAACACCGGAGATCTCAACCTTATGAACTCTGGGAACGATACCTCCATAACCCCTGTGAACATGGGTGCGACTGTTCGAACGGGCTGTATAACGGGCTTTGGAATAGGCGATGCATGATTCGGCCTCTGAATACGAGTAGCCTTGGCCAACTGTCCCATCATTTGCTGTAATCCCAACATGCCCTCCTCCAGTCTAGTCATCCGGTTGGGAAGAGGAGGATCGACATGTCCTTGTGCCGTCGGGATGTCATGCTGGTCAATCTCTGTCATTGGCGGATCTGCCCTGACCGCATTCCTGGATGCGGCTCGCTCAGCTCGCGTGACCATGGCAACTGGAACAAGAAACGAGAGTTGGTAAGGTGTAACAACAGGAACAAATGGATACAGAGAGTCAAAAAAAGAATTAATCAAGACATACATCCTAAGGTCACTTAGGCGGGGTATCGTATCGTAAATATGTCGCGGAACATATGTACGTTACGTTACTTTACCTGAGTTACCTACTCTATCATACCAAGGTCAATTTAAGTATCGAAAGTTCGAGTCTAATACCCCCAAAGTCAAGTCTTGGTTCCGTAAGGTTAAACTTAGGTTCTGAAAATATATATTCTAGACTCCGCATAGTCAAACCTAAAACTCGACAAAGGTTAAACTTAACGTTTTGATACTAACTTTGTCACGAGCCGAAATTGGCATGTGACTGGCACTTAGATTGTGTGACGTCTAAAGACGTCGACGCAATCCAAATAAGCCAGAAACCAAGATCTAAATCCTTTTTGAAGAATAAAGGAGGTAAAGTTTTAAAAGAAGTAATTGATATGAAACCCCATTTTGTATAACAAAGATTGTTTAATTTAAAGCATATGTCAAGTGGTTTGAACTAGAGTTAAGAAAATGTTTTCGTCATTTGAAATTTCGGTAGCACCCCCTTTGTAATTTTTGGAGAAAACAAGTACATAATAATATTTATAACGACATCTCCACTTGGAAGCAACATTAACGCCAGTCGGCGGAATCAAACCCACGCAGTGCATATACGACGCTCAAAAGCGAAGAATCACAAACATACTATAAGTAAAAGTGCACAAATCAAGATAACTAACCGATTCTACTCAAGTTGATCCAAAATATACATAAGTCCCAACTCGCTCTAAATCAACAACACAAGTGGTCTGATGGAGTGACATTAGATACAAAGTCTAATATATACAAAAGAAGCGGTTACTATGTATGTAACCCACCTACCAAAATCTACGATGAAAACCTAAGATATAAGTCCGCAACGCCACTATGTTTCCACGCAGTCTATCCTGCAAGGAACTAAGGCACAACGTGGATGAGTTGCCAACTCAGTATATAAAACAAACATTATAAAGTTGAAATCGTATGCATAACCGAAATACCGACTAAACCTATGCACAAGTAGTCGTAATGTATAACAGCATGCATATAATAATTGCGACACATGAACATGTCACCACAGTGTTCGTATAAAAGAAAATGGAAATCTTATCAAAATATCTCAATATTTTGAATATATTCATAAACTATCATCAAGTCCCGTGTCAAATATCGACACAAATCTTCAATTCTCGCATGCATCGTTTCTCCGAACGATCCTGACATCTACTAACACCGGTCGGTATCCTCCAGATATCCGCCGTGTTTCTCAAACTATATTCGGAATTGAGTGTCATCGCTAGGCTCCCCACCTCAAATGCGGCTTTCCTGCCCTTCGGTCTCGACCGGGTCCACCATGTATCCGACTGTATACTCCCCCGTCCAGTCCGGATATCATAAGAATCCGCAACCGTATATCTCCCCCACTCGGTTCGGAATAAATATCAAATCAGAAAAACATCAAGCTCATGGTGGACGTATCATCATATATCACAAGAATCCGTAAAATTGTAAACGAGATCAAGTATTATCAACTATATCATGCAGTGCCTCAAAACCCGTTGCAGCAAAAATCTCGTAAAACAACATCGCATAATAAAACATAATAACAATGGCAATGAGGTACAATATATCAAACAATACATAATGATGAGTAACAACAGTTATCTACGATACTAGCAGTGTGCAATAGGATACAAGTGACATGGCAAAGTTCTAGATGTGCATGTGGCATGTTAACTACCGATGGGTGTAGGTGTAGCATATAAATATGTGCAAGTGCAATATAAACTCATCGGTAATAGTGCAAGTGTCCTAACAAGTATTAAGTAATGGTGTTTAAAATGTATGAATGAGTGCAATGCGAATCTAAGTATAGTTATACAAATGAAATGAATAGAAGGCAATTTATCACCAGTTTTAGGTTTCGGGTGCCATTCGTCATCCATACAATATCCCCGGTAGATGTTTAGTTTACTCACTAGAACAAGTCACGAACTACTTGAATCCGATCACTTCCTTTTCCTTTCTCCCCTCCGAAGTCCCCGTGGCCGATCCTAATATCGAAATACAATTTTCATATGTGAGCGGCTAATTTTCCGATACGACGAATATACATATAAAAAGCAAATTAACTCACGTAATGTAAAACATGTGATTATCGTTTGCTAATCAGACGTGAAGCTACCTAGAATTACCCCGAATCGTCGTAATTAGAGAAAGCATTAAAACATGATATAAAATATCTTTAACACACGCTAATACATCACGTTAAATCTAGTAAACTACTCCCAGATTTTTGTATAGACAATCTGGAAAAAATTTGCGTATATCAGAGACCTTATATAAGATACAGATAGCCCCAGACAAAAACTCAACACCTTACTCTACCAGAAAACTGCCAGATGCAGCCCAAACAAATTTTTTGGCGGTCGAAACGTAGAGGAATAGGCTCGGGTTTCTAGGGTGTATTCTAGGTTTTAAAACAAGCTTCTTGTAGTATGAGTTTATTTTTGTGAACACTAGAAAGATAGTATATTCAAATTTAAGGTCAAAATCTTATATTAACTACAAATTTCAGATATCAACCAAGCTATTTGACACTAAAACTCTTAAGAAATATGAAAAGGTTTGGTTTTTACCTAATTTGAAGAATTCCACAGAAACTCTAAGCTCAAGAAGTGCACACTTGAAGTTGTGAAAGCCTAGGTTTGGTGTTTGGAACAACATCCATGAAGAACTCTGATATTTCCTTGTGTGATAGTGTAAAACTTGGAAAATTTTGAGATGGAGTGTTGGTGGAAGGCTTTGTTCAGTTTGATAATGCAAAACTAAAAGAGAGTTATGTTTTGATGGAAGGAGGAGATGTGAAAAGGAAGGGGGTGAGGTGTGTGTAGAGAAAGGAGGGGGGCTCATGGTGCATCTCATGGTAAATTGTGTGTGAGGGTTAATCTTAACATAACACCTACTTAAACTCATCTTGCACTTAAACTCACAACAAATTAAAAGCCTCTCTATGCAATTAAAACTTTTCACCATTAAAAACATCTTTACAATAAAATGTCATCTAAAACTAATTACTATTACACTTAACTACCATAATTTTTAAAAACCTTTATTATTATTATTTAAAATTTTAAAATAACATTTAAAAATTTCTAAAACAATACAAAAACAAAATTTTAAAATTTCGCGATTTTTATGTGTTGCAAGGAGTTTCTAGTTATCTGGAAGTCTTAGCCACTCGGACCAAATTTCTTTGCTCTATTAGGTTTTTAGTAGCAATCGATGACTTTTTCGTTTTTTATTTCACATAGTTTTTTGTTTTCTTGATATCCTTAAATTCTCCAAAATATGAGCATTTAAATTACCGAAAACCGAATAAAACATAAAATTATGAGATTTTGAAATATCATGATTTTCATGTGCCACATAACATCAAAATAATGAAAGAAGAGAGAAAACAGATTCTTTTTTTGGATTTTTGAAAATTTTGTTAATGTGATGTATCATGCAAAATACTGAAAAAGTGAATAAAACAGAATTATTTTGAGATTTCTAAAAAATTTTCAATTTTCATTTTTTATATTAGCTAGCAAAATGCTAAAATATTAAAGAAAACAAAAAAAATTTGGGATCGTTAAAATATCGCAGTTTTCATGCTATAAGCAAGCAAAATAATAAAAGCCTAGGAAAACAAAAAAATCAATATTTTTGAAAATTTCATGATTTTCATATGCTATATATAGCATACAAAAAACTGTAAATCTGAAGAAAAGAATTTTTATTTTGAAATTTTAAAAATTCGGCGTTTTGTGTGTTATAAGCAAAATATTGAAAACCGGACGGAAAATACTGATATTTTAAAAAAGTTCGCGATATGAGTACTGTAGCAGCAAAATATTGAATAGTCGAATAAAAAAGAAAATATTTAGATCTTTGAAAGTTTCATTTACTATATAACATGCAAAATATCGAAAATTTGAAGAAAGCGGAATTTTTAAAAAAAAAATTTAAAAAAATCGTGATTTCCTTATGCTATAATAGTATACAGAATATTGAAAAGTGAAGGGGAAGAAAATTTTGAGATTTTTATGATTATCACGATTTTTATGTGAGCAAGTAAAATATTGAAAAACCGAAGAGCGCATAAAATTTTGTGATTTTCGCGTGCTTGTAAAATATTGAAAATCGAAGAAAACTGAATTATTTTAGATTTTTAAAAATTCATAATTTTCGTGTACCATAGCGAGCAAAATATTGAAAAAGTGAAGAAAACAGAAAAGCAAATTTTTTTATGATTTTTGAAAATCACGCAACCCGAAGGAGTTATCCCGAAGCGGATAGCCATTCCAACTCCAATAAACGAAGTCGTCAAAGGGGCTTCTCCTGCTAAGGGTTCGGTCTTCGCAAGACCAGCCGTTCCAACTCCTACCACGGATGAGGTCGTTACAGTTTCTTCCCCTACCTGAAAGTCAGTCTTCGACAGATTGGACGTTTCTTCTCAGCGGATGACTGTCTTCGATAGGCTAGCACCAACAGCAGCTCTTCACCAGAACAGGGGGCATGAGGAAGCCACCCCCGTAACTGAACCAGTCCCTTCTGCAAGACATACTCGACGTCGCCACTGGCACCGAGTAAGGAAAGCTGGGGGCAGCTCTCCCTCTGGACTGACTCCACCAGCTCTAATGGTGGAAATTAATGCTGCTGTTCCAACTGAGATCAGCTTTGAGCCGCTCAGGAGGGTGCGCAAGAACTCTCCAACTGCCGTGTTGAAAAAGTCTCCTCTACCCGCTGAAAATGTTATTAAGGCGAAGCCGGAACAACCCTCTCAGCGGCTGCCCTCCAAAATCCACAGGGTCTAGTGAAGAATCTAAGACTCTGTAGTTGACCAAGACTACCTCCGCCGACAGAAGAAAATGAAGGTTCGGCAAGAGGAGGACCATCCCGCAGCCATCCCGCAGAAGGTATCACGGATGCCTGTTGCAACGACCCTCTCAACTTCGACCACCCATAAAAGGAGAAGGTCGGAGAAGATCTCTGTGTCTACGACAAATCTCAAGGGCACTGAATCCAAATCCCCCAAGTCTGGGGGAATGGTAGTGCACACCATTTATATGGCATCTGGAAAAGATGATAGCCGTACCTCCATGGGTCATCGACCACTTACGCGATCAGTAACTAAGGCTCAGGAGCAACAACAGCAAAAGCTCTAGGAGATGCTGACAAAGATAGCCATGCTCACTGGGCAGAAGGAAAGCCCGGAAGTATCGTCGGATTAACGCCAAGTGCAAGAAACCGACACTGAGTTCCTCCGAAGAATGCTCGAGAAGAAAGACAAAGAGGCCACGGAACAGGCGGCCAACATAAAACAAATGGCGCTCTTGTTCCAGGATATGGTGGGGATGATGATCCAGCCGGACCCTCCAGCCGAAAATCCTCCAGTAATCATTGAAGACAACAGAGGAAAGACATCAAACTCTCTTCCGGCTTTGTCAGCAGTCAGGGAGGAGACGATCTCGAAAGCTGCGCTTGACGACTATATAGCTCAACAGATACGAGCTCATCAGGCAAGCGAAGCGGCTGGCCAAATCGTCAAAACTGGACGACCTTATCCGGGTTGGTACGATCAAAAAAAGTACCTGCCAGGATATATGATCCTTAAATTCCATGTGTATAAGGGAACGGGTAGGATAGGATACCCTCTAGAAGACTGCTTCACCTTCAAAAACTGGGTTGAAGACCAATATCAACTCGGCAGGTTCGCTCTATCCAACGGTTGGGGGGTACCCCCATCACAAAGGTATGTGCCAAAAGCAACGTATATGGCGAGAGTAGAACCAGATCAACATCGGTCCTGGAAACGATCTCGTACCTGTCACGTGATAACGCTGTCAGAAGAAGGAGTGCCCGAGAATATGGATGACCTCTCCTGGTGCTTCGAAAATGAGGATGAAGATGAGTTGATCTCAGAATTTCCGCTGGCGCCAAAAGAATTGGAAGATGAGATACATACTACTGCGGATAACCTCAAGAAAATTGACTTGGGGACGGCAAACGACCCGAGGCTTACGTTTGTCAGTGAGCTGCTGTCCGAAGAACAGGTGGCTACGCTAAGAGACGTGCTCATGCAGTATAAAGACTGCTTCGCATGGAACTACTCCGAGATGCCGGGGTTAGATCTAGAAATAGCTGTGCATAAATTGTCGGTATCTCCGGACGTCAAGCCAGTCAAACAAGCATCAAGAAGGATGTGGTTCGAACTTGAAATGAGTATCAACGCCGAAGTTAAGAAGCTAATCAACTCCGGCTTCATCCAAGAAGTTAAATACCCTGATTGGATTGCCAACATTGTCCCAGTGATGAAGAAAAATGGGACGGTGCGCATCTGCGTGGATTTTCGGGACCTCAACAAGCATGTCCGAAGGATGACTTTTCCGTACCGGTTACCGAGCTGATGATAGATAACACGTCCACTCACGAAGTCTTCTCTTTCCTGGACGGATCATCGGGGTACAACTAAATAAAGATGCATCCCGAAGACCAGAAGCATACCGCCTTCCGGACTCCTCTGGGCATATTCTGCTTCAAAGTGATGCCTTTCGGTCTGAAGAACGCCGGCGCTATCTATCAGAGGGCCATGACAAAGATCTTCGATGACCTCATACATGAAATCGTTGAATTCTATATCGACGACTTTATGGTGAAAAGCAAATCACTTGAGGAGCATTGGGAGCATCTGAAGATCGTGTTCTAACGTCTGTGGAAATACAACCTAAAGATGAACCCTCTCAAATGCGCATTCGGAGTCTCCTCGGGCAAATTCCTAAGATTCATCGTACGACACCGGGGCATCGAAATAGACCCGTCAAAGATCAAGGCGATTATGGAAATGTCTCCGCTAAGAACTCTCAAACAACCGCGGTCTCTCCAAGGAAAGCTCGTATATATCCGGCGGTTCATAGCTAACCTCTCCGGCAAATGCCGCCCCTACAGTCATTTAATGAAGAAAGGGACCCCGTTCGTCTGGGATCGCAAATGCCAAAGCGCACTGGACGAAATCAAGCAATACCTGCACAGTCCGCCGGTACTGATCGCTCCGGTCAAAGGAAAGCCCCTCATCCTGTACACAACCACCCTTGAAGGTTCTTTAGATACACTATGGGCACAGAAAAACGACCAAGGGAAAGAGAGAGCCCTTTACTATTTGAGTCGAGTTCTCTTAGGGGCAGAAAACAACTACTTCCCTATCGAAAAACACTGCCTGGTATTGATCTTTGCGATAACAAAGCTTCGACATTATGCTTTGGCGCACAAGGTCCATCTTATATCAAAAGTGGATTCTCTCAAATATTTGATGTCAAGAGCTATACTAATGGGACGTCTCGCTAAATGGGACATACTCTTAATGAAATTCTCGATAACATACCGACCTCTCAAGGCAGTGAAAGGCCAGGCCATCGCCGACTTCCTCGCTGAGCATCTGATACCTGCCGATTCACCCCTAAATTGCGAATTGCCAAACGAGCATGCGTTTAACACGGTCGACAGGGAGAAAGGAGGGAAAGGATGGAGTGATACCCGATGGGAACTCTTTTTCGACGGAGCATCTTCAATGAAGAAGCGACTACACAACCCCCCATAATCAAATCTGAGGTAGGCCTCATCTTCGTGACTCTACAAGGAGGGATAATGCGCTTTGCCTTTTCCTTAACAGAGCCAATGATAAACAATGAAGCAGAATATGAAGCTTTGATAGCAGGTCTTGAGATCGCTGTCGGCATGGGAATCGAAAACCTCCTTATATACGGAGACTCCCAGCTGGTCGTTAGTCAAGTAAACGACGACTATCAAACGTGCAAACCAGAGTTGGTGAAGTACGGCGAGAGAGTGCAATAATTGCCGACTCAAATCTCTTTCTACGCCCTGGAAAGCATACCACGCGCAGAAAATAGTAAGGCGGACGCGTTAGCCAAGCTCGCGAAAGAATTGGCTGACGAAAATCTCGATGACGTAAGGATCGTTGTGCAAAGCCGTCGAGTTCTTGCACCAGCGGAAATATCTCCGGAGTCGTCTGAAGAAAAGGAAGCGACCAAGTAAACAACCCTACAAATAAAAGACCAGGAAAAGGCTAAGGATTGGAGAGAAGTATTTATAGACTACTTCAAATTCTGTCGAACACTCGAAGATGCGTCCTCAAGACATCAGCTCATGAAACGAGCTTTGTCTTTCACCTTCGTCAACGATACCCTATATAGGAGATCGTTGGACTCTCTGTGGCTAAGATGCCTGGGACCGGAAGAAGCAAGGAGAGTCTTCTAAGAAACTCATGACAGACTCTGCGGTTCTCATCAAGCTGGGCCAAAGATGAAGCTGAAGATCAAAAGGATGGTCTACTATTGGCCCACGATGATTCAGGATTGTCTCGAATACACAAAGCAGTGCAACTCGTGCCAAATTCATGGAGACTTCATCCACCAACATCCAAACCCGCTACACCCAACGGTGGCTAGCTGGCCGTTCGAAATGTGGGGAACCGGCATAATTGGGCCTATCGAACCAGTGTCATCCAGAGGACATTGGTTCATATTGGCGACAACCGATTATTTCTCCAAGTGGGCAGAAACAGTACCGCTAAGAGAAGTGAAGACGGAGAACATTCTCCATTTCTTCAAGACACGTCATCTATCGGTTCGGCACTCCACGACGGATTATCTCCGATAACGGGCCGGCCTACAGAAGTCAAAAAATCAGCCGCTTCGCACAGCAGCATAATATAGATTGGAGATACTCTTCGGTCTACAATCCACGAACTAACGGTCTAGCTGAGGCTTTCAACAAAACCTTGATGAAGATTATAAAGAAGACGGTGTCCAAAAATAAAAAGGACTGGCACGAGAGACTGCATGAAGCTCTCTAGGCATATCGGACCACGTCCAAAACGGCCACAAACACAACGCCGTATGCATTGGTATTCGGCACTGAAGCAGTACTCCCCTTGGAGATAGAGCTATCCTCTCTACGAGTGGCGGTTCATTACGAGCTAACAGATGAACAGAATGCTCATCTTCGGCTTGAGGAACTCGACGCCCTCGATGAAATTCGTCTCATGGCGCAGCAAAACCTAGAAGCTTACAAAACAAGGATGACATGCTCATACGAAAGATTAACTAGACCGAGAACATTTCGCCAAGGCGAACTCGTGCTAGTGGTCAAGAAACCTATGATCCCTAATCACGCCAAACGGGGGAAATTCGAGCCGAACTATGAGGGCCCGTACATCATAGACAAAGTCTACCAAGGTGGGGCTTACTTGCTCATGGATATGCACGGCGAAAGACCCTTCAGGCCAATAAACGACCGGTTCCTGAAAAAATACTACGCTTGACGAGTCACGGCGTAAGTCAACGATAGATGACGACGCCTATGTCCGCTCGCTATCTTCCCAAGCCCAAACTCTATAAGTAGTATCCAGCGAAACCTTGCCTCAAAATCGCTACCGGACCGAAACGTCCCTAAACTAACAACGGACCTCAATGTCCTGAAACTAGCTATGGACCAAAACGTCTTTAAACTACTACAAACCGCATCATCCTAGGGCTGACGTAAAAAAATAATAAAATAAAATAAAAAAATAAAAACGGTACGTCCATAAGCAAGATGGGCACGGATGAAAACCCGAAAGGGCTCCGTGAGTAAAAACAGCAAGGCTACCGGCGATGTTTATGAAAACCCGCAAGGGCACAGACTCGTAAAATAATTCATGCAAACTTGCAAGGTCCTCTCGACCTTGTAAGGAGAAAATACCTGCGTGAGATCCTTACGACTCACAAGGGAGCAACACACTTAGGGATCCCCATGATTCCTGAGGAGAAATTACACTTACGAGATCCTCACGACTCGTAAGGAGAACCCTCTTATGAGACTCTCACGGCTCATAAGATTCAAAAGCTTTAAGCTACAGGGATCTGAACCTGTTCTTAAGCCATCATATTTTCCAGTTTGCCCTACAAACGGTTCAATATTGACCCTTGTATACAATCCACGGGCACAAATAAACGTCTCCCCCACTAAGTTCTGCCAATGGCATGAAATCCCCCTGTTTGGTGAACAGACACTTGTAACTCCTCTCGACTTATAAGGAGAAAATATTCTTATGAGATTCTTACGACTTATAAGAGAAAACACCACTTAGAAGTCCTCATGACTTCTAAGGAGAAAACGCACCTACGAGATCCTCACGGCTCGCAGGGAGAAACATCTTGATGAGACCCTTACGGCTCATGAAGTCAAAAGCCTTTGACGACAGGATCCTAACCCTGTTTGCTAAGCCACCTTTGTTCGACATCAATAGAGGCAAATGATGATTCGCTCCTGGCAATGTCCCAGTGGTAGCGATGCTGATGCCTAAATCAGTATCAAATTACAAGTCCTTTCACAGCAAGTGATGATTCGCTCTTGGCAACATTCCAGTCGCAACGATACTGATGCTAAGATTGGTATCAGATCTCAGGACCATACTCGCAGCAAAATTAGCGAGCCAAAAATACATATAAATGCATATGAAATAGCCGAAATGATGGGGCAACTTGCAATAAAATCAGCAAGTAAAACATATGCATACAAAAATGGCCGAAATGATTGGGCAACTCGCAATAAAAAGCAGCGAGTAAAAAGAAAAATACAGCCGAAATACACCGCGAAAATACAGCCGAAATGATTGGGCACCGCGAAAATACAGCCGAAACAATTGGGCAATCGCGACTTTCGCGATATAAAAAGCTAAAATGATAGAGCATCGTGGAAAGAAATAAAAAAATGAAAGAATGAAATTTTTGCCCTGTAGGCGAGTACTGACCCCTGTATACGATTCATAGGCATAGACGAAGAGGGAAACACATTTCCCGACAGACTCTGTCAAAGAGAGTCAGATCTCAACGGCAACATCTGCACCCCAGGAGATGAGCTACGGCACAATCTCTAGTTCTAAGACTTTACGGTTCACAGACAATCTAGAGTCAACCCTGACACCATAGAAAACGGAGCAAGTCAACCCTGACACCATAGAAAACGGAGCAAGTCAAACCCGACACCGTAGAAAACGGAGCAAGTCAACCCTGACACCGTAGAAAATGGAGCAAGTCAAACCCTGACACGTAGAAAACAGAGCAAGTTTACCCCGACACTGTAGAAAACAGAGCAAGTCAAATCCGACACCGTAGAAAACGGAGCAAGTCAACCCTGACACGGTAGAAAACGGAGCAAGTCAAACCCGGACACCGTAGAAAACGGAGCAAGTCAACCCTGACACCGTAGAAAATGGAGCAAGTCAGCCCTGACACCGCAGAAAGTAGAGCAAGTCAACCCGACACCGTAGAAAGCGGGACAAGTCATCCATTGACCCCGTCGCGGAAATACGTCAGCAAATGACCCCGTCTCGGAAATACGTCATCCAATGACCCCGTCTCGGAAACACGTTAGCAAATGACCCCGTCCCGGAAATTCGTCAGCAAATGACCCCGTCTCGGAAATATGTCATCCAATGACCCCGTCGCGGAAATACGTCAGCAAATGACCCCGTCTCGGAAATACGTCATCTAATGACCCCGTCTCGGAAATACGTCAGCAAATGACCCCGTCTCTGAAATACGTCATCCAATGACCCCGTCTTGGAAATACGTCAGCAAATGACCCCGTCTCGGAAATACGTCATCCAAAGACCCCGTCTCGGAAATACGTCATCCAATGACCCCGTCTCGGAAATACGACAGCAAATGACCCCGTCTCGGAAATACGTCATCCAATGACCCCGTCTCGGAAATACGTCATCCAATGACCCCGTCGCGGAAACATGTCAGCAAATGACCCCGTCTCGGACATACGTCATCCAATGACCACGCCTCGGAAATACGTTAACCAATGACCTCCCCGTCGGAGCAGTGCTTCTATTCGGAAACAAGTCAACCCACCAACCACTTACGAGTCCTCTCGACTTGTAAGGGAGAAAATTCTCTTATGAGATCCTTACGACTCTCAAGAGAAAACGAACTTAGGAATCCTGACGATTCTTAAGGAGGAAATACACCTACGAGATCCTCTCGACTCGTAGGGAGAAAAGTCTTTATGAGACACCCACGGCTCATAAAGTTGAAAAGTCTTCGGCAGCAGACCTGAACCTGTTTCCTAAGCCATCGCTACCCTACAAAGAGGTCAAGATGGACCATCTACAGACCACATTTGCCAAAATTACATGCCACTGAAAGGGAGGAGCTACTCATTAGTATATAAATTACTTCACACCAGATTAAGACATAAAGAAATAGAAGGGTACAGCTTATGGGGCTGAGGATTTGGAACTATATCCCTTAAAAGTTGAGATTTGAGTCAATAATAAATGACTACGCTTATGTCCGCTCGCTATCTTCTCAGATCAAGATTCTAAAAGATATATACTAACCCGAAACCGGTCAAACGCCATGAATTACTCTGCACTACTTCACCTACGTACATGTTTACGTGGGTAAAGTAGTGGGGGGAATTTGTTCCCACCAAAATTTTCGGCCAAGAGCTATTTGTTCCTGTTTACGCCGGCTTAAGTTTCGTTTACGGATATACGTGAAATCGGGCTCATTCATAGACGCACATACACACATCAGAGGAAGAATAGATGTTAGAAAGGGAGTACTTGGCGGTCGATAACAAAAATAAAGCATTTAATTGAACATTTTATTCTGCAGGAAATAGATCACCATACATGGGATCGAAAGTACAGAGATTCACAAAACTATGGATAAAATTCTCTAACGCTCTCTTTGCCCTCTCCACCATGGCAAAGCGGCGATCTTCACGAAGAGTCGCTCCCCATCGGTCGGCACCGTGCCCATCAGCGAAGGTAGACATAATGACCCGTCGAGCCCGTATCTTGCTTAACAGCTAGACAGAGCAATCCCTCAGAGGTAATCAAAAGCGCCTCATGAAAGCATTCGATCTTGTCCTCCGCTGCATCGAGCATCGCTAGAGTTATCTCTGCTGGATGAGGGGGAATATCATCGAGCACGGACAAGAAGACCATCCGGAGCCAAATGGAGTCGGTGGGGAGAGGAGATCCTATACGAGTCAAGAGCTCGTGCAGCACCGTATCGCATTGATCATCCGTAAGAGCAGGGTCCACCAGGCGTGCAGCAAAACGAGGAACAATTTTCTCAATAGGCACCTCCCATGGCTGCCGGTGAACATGTGGACGATTACGAGCCATAGCTCTTCTCTGTTAAAAGGATTCTTTGAAAGTGAGAGAGAAGAGAAGTATTGCTTCAGATTATGAAGGGAGATATTTAAGTCTAGACACAGAAAATGTTGTGCATGATGGAACTATTTCTAAGCTCTTTAAAAGAAGGCATTGGGAAAGAAAGGTTTGACTCAGGAAAAGCAATGGGGAAAATGTTGCATCACGTGCCCACACGTGATAGGCATTGCGCTTAACCAAATAAGGCTGAAACTGAGCCTCACGTGTAGGCACGTGAGCATCTATATACAAAGTATATAGGCGCCTTCCTAAAACAAACAATTGGCCAAGAAAACTCACGTGACAGCACATGACGCTCTTTGGTGGGCTTAACTTTGAGGGGTCGCGTGCTACACGTGAGGGCTCCTGTTCCTTCTGAACCGATAGAATTAAATTCTAAAATAAAAGGGGTCAAAGCCCTATTTGGAAAACATTTCCTTAGATCTTTCTAAATAAGAAAGATTGCGCTCTGTAAAGCAGAGCGCCGTTGGATTAAAAATCCAATGGTGATTAAAAATCACCAATTTACAGAAGAAGATTCTGTATAGGGAAATATTTTCCTAATCTTGTTAGAAATATCTTATGTAAAACTGAAGTCCTTGGATTAAAAATCCAACGGTGAATAAAATTCACCGATTGATCTAAAAGATCATTTTGGTTGATTATAAAATCAATCAAAATCTCTTAATAAGGGATTTTCCGAACAAATTGATTCTTTTCTTTCTCTTATAAATAGGAGCCAAAAAGAGAAGAGAAGAAGAGAGAGAACCCCCTCATAAACTTCAAGTTAAAGAGAGAAAACAGAAAGAAAAACCCGAGGTAAGAGAAGGAACAAAATACAGAGAATATCTCATCTCTTTTTCACCTCCATAAGAGTTTAACTCTTCTAAAATGAACTTAGTTCTTCCTTTGGTTGAGATCTGCAGAAGCAGATCTCCCCACAAGTTAAGAATTTAATTCTTATCGGGGAGATTCTACCATGCAGATCTAAAACCTAGGGGGAGATTTAAGTTCAGAGAATTAATTCTCCCAAAAATTATATAAGAATTCAATTCCTCTGATAAAACAAGAGTTTAACCCTTCATACAGGAACTTAGTTCTTCCTTATAGTGAAAGAATCTGCAGAAGCAGATCTCCCTACAATTTGAGAATTCAATTCTCATCGGAGAGATTCTGCCATGCAGATCTCAAACCTAAGAGAAAAGCTAAGTCCTAAGAATTTAATTCTTACAAAACAATGGGTTTGAAAGTCTCGAAACTCAGGATCTCCATGCACGTAAAAGGATTGGCACCCAACATGATAACAGCCGATCATGTGCTCCTGCGTGAGCACCTTTGATGAACAAAAGAGGATAACCGAGATTGGCTCACGTGATCCCACGTGACCCCAAAGTAATGCTTAGCACTTACAAAGCAAAAAGGGAATAAATCAAAGGCAGTTTCTATTTTTTTGGGCGCCTCACGTGATCTCACGTGACCCAATAGCGCTTAGCGTTCAGAAAAGAATAAGGGAATAAACCTAAAGAAACAGCGCCTCAAATGTTTAGTGTTTAACACTACTCTAAGCGCCTCACATAACCCCACGTGAGCGCCTCGAATCTCTAGTGTTTAACACTACTTCAAGTGCCTCACGTGGGAGCACGTGAGCGCTGAACATACACTGGTGTTGAACACTATGAAAGGCCAATATTAACCAAATTCAAACCAAATTTCCCGAGGACCATCAATTAAGCCCCTCATGCTCAGGGTCTCCAAAACTGATCTCAGTCCTAAAGATAGCTAATGAGCTCCCAACAGATGACATCTAAACTGATGTTCATCCCATTCCCCCCAGTCAGGACATTGGTTCGATGGTACATCTCTCCACACCTCTGATACATGTCGTTGTAATTCTTCAATGTCTTCAGAGAGATGGAGGGTCCCAATAACCAATAACTTTTGGCGCATTCCCAAACTGTCAAATTAAAACCCTATAGACTATGATGTCTTTAAACATGGACTATGAGGTCCTTAAACTCATGGACTACGATGTCCTTAAACCCCATGGACCGCAACGTCCCTAAACTAAACTCTATAGACTATGACGTCTTTAAACTATGGACTATGATGTCCTTAATCTCCGTGGACTATGATGTCCTTAAACCCAGTGGACCGTAACGTCCCTAAACTAAAACGATAGAGCCCAAATGCTCTTTCGTTGGATCTAAATGATTCTCAAACCTTGTTAAGTAGATCTTAGTCTAAAATTGGACTAACGTATCCTTAACAAACATTTAAATTGATCTTAGTCTCAAACGAGATTAACGATCCTTAAATCAACCAAACCCAAATCTAAGAAAATACGGATTTAGACTAATCCACGCCCTACGGGCGACAACATAAATTAGTCTCCGTATACAATCCACGGGCAACCAAAAACAAAAACACACACGACACGAAGTGAACATCTGGAGAAGGAGAAAGTGGTTACCGCGATGCGGTAGCGTAATTAACTGTAGGAGCTTGCGCATGCAGGGAAGAGCGTCCCTACAATAAAAAACCCCTCGCAAGTGAGTGGGAATCTGACGAAGTCTGCTACAACGGCCGCATCTGTCCAAACCTCCGATATACGGTGCCATAAATCAATTTGGCATCATCGGAGAGGTGGACGGATAAAACCAAATAGCATTTGCCTCAAAATTCAGGCAGGACGTCCCAACGTCCCGGTCGCGTCTTTCGGCGGTAAACAGTACTATAGGTCTCTATATGGTCTCTATGTTAACGTTAAGTTCCAGGTGTGAATGTCAACACAACCGTAAAATTATTCACGAGCTTAAGAGTGGGGCCCCAGGAGCAAGGAAACACGGGCCCATTTCATGTGTTAGTATCGGGACTCCATGTCGGGTTACCTATAACGGCAGCAAGGTTTTGGGTGGCATCATCCATGCCAAGTTAAAAATTTTCCATTAAAGATAACCCTAATCCTAGAATCTTAACTAGAGAATCAAACCAAAACATCAAAGTAAACAACTTTACTTTTAAGAGTTAGGGATTACAACCTTTGTAGTCCGTTCCTTCGCTTCATAAGCTCCGAGTTGAGGTCCCTTCGCTGTTATCATGAAGAACCTGGACTCTAGAGAGGCTCCATGAGGTGAATGAGGCATCTTGCTTGAAGTCTTTACTTTCTAAGATGATCTACCTTGAAGAAACACTAACCCAAACTCACACTTCTCTAATGAAAGTATTGGTGAAGTGAACACCCTAATCTAAGTGGCTATAATAGATGAGGATGATGAAATAGGAATTTTGCTCTCTTTTGTTTTCTATTTCTCACTTTGTTTCATCACAAATCAAAAATCAAGCAAGCTCTTTTGTGAGCTTAAAGAAGATGAAAAAGAATGAGTGATGAAAAATGAATTATTGTTTTTGGTTAGAAATGCAACCTAGGGTTAAGCATGTCATACTTAACCCTTGTAGAGACTAAACCATATGTTAGGGTTAGGGTTGGGTTAATAAATATCAAGTAAATATCAAGAAGGTTTGACAAAGTCAACAAAAGAAAATATCTCCACAATTTGGTATAAACCCAAAACAAAACATTAACCCTAATCCAAACCCTAGCATGGTTTAATCTCAAAACCCTATTTGCATTTGTAACCCTAACATGTTACAATATTATATATCACATATATAATATATAATGTAACAAAAGAAAATAATACAATTAACATATATCACATATATATCAATGTATTACCAAGTGAGAAAAAGAATCATTTTAGTGAGCTTATATTAGTTAATGTAATGTAATATATCACAAATATAATTATACATTAAATTATCGAATCAACACTTGATCCGATAATCCTGCAATATTACATATAACCGACTAATATAACATGTATCATTTTATCGAATCAACCCTTGATCTGATAACCCGGCCATATCACATATACCCGGCCGATATCACATATCGTGAGAATAGAATACGGTATCTCATATCGTATTAATCTCGGTTCCGCACATATCACATATGTGCTCCTACTCCGTTTTACCTTAGCCAGGAAACCTCTGTGAAGGACTTTAAAGAATCGTCAATACGCCGGCAGTAGGTGATATCAAACACCCACAAGATGCAAGCGGTCAGCTAAACGTAACATCCACCCGGGTATTGAGCATTCAGAAAATCAACAAGCAAGCCTGTACATACTCCTGTGAATCCAATCAGTAACACTACCGTACAGTCCGGTCTCTTCGTCTGATATGTCGCATATCCAGTCTAGGGGTGGTAAACATCAGACCCCAGTAACCGATAAGTCGTGTCGATGTAAGGCTCATAACGGGTCGAGAAACTACTGATAACACTTACCAGTAGATCTCCATATCAGCCCTGGCCAGGGACTTCCAGTTATAGTCAATCGAACACAGCGCAACATCAACCCCCAATACCGGGAGAGACGAAACCCCTCCTATCGCTCATTGCCTACATGTGATTCGGGACTGTACCCAAAACCCACCTTTTTGCATGTTCTCATGAACGTGGTAAGGTGGAAATCAAAGCACAGTGGGAATCACATAAGACTCTATGACGATCTCGGGTCTACAGACTAACCTGTACTAGTATCACCTGAGAACTGTTATCTGACGATAGGTATAATACCATCTAGGAGTTCTCGGCGAGTCCGTTCAGTGTACCCAGTCTCCATTGAGCACCCGTATACCTTCTCTGATGTCAAACACCAATGGATATATGATCATCCATCGCCCATCATATGGGTCGAGAAGCGTATACGCTAGTCTACTCTGGAGTATCGATGCCCTGTCTCAATACACCCTCGACTAGGAACAGTTATAGGATGTACTCTTGGACTACCCTGGCCCCAGTAGTATGATCTGCATCATATTCCCAGTAGTCGAAAACATATCCTAAGAGCTTTATTAACATGTTAGAGCAAGACAGTAAACCAATACGAGTCAACATGTTAAGACAAAGTGAAACCAAATAGCATACTATCATGTCGAGCAAGAAAGTCCTCTCTATATATATCCAAGCATCCACTATAATATACATCATATGTACAACAATGGTCTCTAGGGCATATATACAACTAACAATCTCCCACTTGCACTAAGGCTAGCTATTGTAGTATCTCATACCCAACATCCCGAAGAGTCTCTCAAATTGTATCTGGGGTATGGCCTTGGTGAGTGGATCCGCAGTGTTGTCCTTCGTGTCAACTCTCCTGATCTCGATCTCGTGGCGATCAACTATCTCCCGGATCAGGTGATACTGCCTCAGAGTATGCCTGGATTTCTGATGGGACCTGGGTTCCTTGGCCAAACCCACAGCTCCATTGTTATCACAATACAAAAGTATTGGATGCTCAATGGATGGAACCACACCAAGTTCAGTGATGAACTTCTTCATCCAGACAGCCTCTTTGGCAGCATCGTTGGCAGCGATGTATTCAGCCTCCATCGTCGAGTTTGACACGGTTTCTTACTTGGAACTCTTCCAACAAACCGCCCCTCCATTTAGGGTAAAGACAAATTCCGAGTGCGACTTAGAGTCGTCCTTATCACTTTGGAAGCTCGAATCGGTAAACGACTCCACATGGAGTTCTCCGTTACCATACACCAAGAACATTTCCTTAGTCCTTCTCAAGTACTTGAGAATGTTCTTTACAGCTGTCCAGTGACTCTCTCCTGGATCTGCTTGATACCTACTCACTACACTTAGTGAGTATGCTACATCAGCTCTGGTACATAGTGTAAGTGCACGGCGGCGCCCCGGCCGTCAATCCGACGTCGGAATGCGGAAATGAAACTTTTCTAAAAACTAGAAACCGGCACCACCGCGCACTGAAATCCCGGATCGGGCGATTAACCTAACTCTAGCAAACTAGAAAATGAGTAGAGAAGCTATACCAAGCGATCTGTGTCCTTCGGTCTTCGCCTCCACTTCGATCTCCTCGCGGAACCTCCGGTCTTCATCTCCTCGTCGGAACGGGCACCACATCGCCGGGTTCTTTTACGGGCTCCCACCTCTGGACCGAAGCAACTCGCGCACGAAGTTGGCAAGCCGACGTGCCCAAGAAATGCTATAGATGAAATGTAGAATCGTATGTCTCAATTGGGGTTGTGAAGTTGCCTTAATGGATGGAGGTATGAGCAATGGACTTTGGAAAGAGGTTGATGAATTTGTGTAGCAAGTAAAAATGAGATCATCAAATTTTCCACACCCTCTCCCTCTCAATAATATGGCCGGCCTCTTCTTCATGGTGGAGGGAAAAAATGGAATGAATAAACAAGAGAAGAAAAGCCATGATAATGATAAGAAAATGGTCACACCATTTCAAATCCATTCCTTTCACATTTAATCACAAGAATAGATGGAAAAAGAATCTCATGATGGTAGAACCATCATGAAGCCTCAATTTACAAGAAACCCCTCCACAAAAGATAATTTGCACACTTGCAAATAATCCCTTCCATCGGAAAAATCCGGCCGTGAAGGAACAAAGGAAAACTGGCCGGAACGGAAAGCAAACTGGTAAGTTCAGAAAACTGATCCCGTAATAAATTACAGGAAAACCCCGCGACTGTATATACATACCCGCATTTGTATTCCCACCGAATACAAATGCAAAGAGACAAAATCTACACTGTACAATACTAGGATCCGACTTAAACCAAAGCCCGCTAGTAAAAACCGTCCGATCATGATCCGTGCAATACCGCGCGTATCTGATCGAACCCTGCCATATCTCCATACGGCTTCTACAGCGTTTCGTCCGAAACTTGAGAAAACGGTCTGTGGGGGACTCTAAAGACTCGTCAACACCTTGGCTGTGGATTTAACCACTAGCACGTCAGAGGTATTAGCCTATACGTGACGGGCTACCAGGTATTGACCAAAAGGGACGTTGATGAGCGAACTCATCCTGACACCCTACTGAGCCTGTCAGTGACAATATCCGTACAGTCCGGTCCGTTCGTCTATGAGCATCGCATGGCGGGCCTAGGGGGTTGGTAAAAGTCAGACCCCCAAAAGCGGTACAAGTCGTGTCGGAGTGTAGCCCAGAACACCCTGAGATACTACTGGAATACCTACCAGTAAATCTCCTGTCTCGGCCGAGGGCTTTGTGTAATGACTCTCTTAGACACAGCGCGACCTCACCCCCAATACCGGGAGAGACGAACCCCTGCAGATCCGCTCACTGCCTCCATGTGGCTCGGGACTGTACCCAACTAAAACCTGTTTGCACGTCTCCTTTGAGCGTGGTAGGGTAGTAATCAAAGTACAGTGGGAACTCACACGAGACAAATGACGATCTCAGGTCGATGAACTAACCTGTACACATGTCACCAGGGAACTGCTATCTGACGTCTGGTATAATCCCAACTAGCAGGTTCCCGGCGAGTCCTGTCCGGTGTACTCATAACCCAATGAGCACCTGTATACATCTTAGGTGAACCAACTGACACCAGTGGCTTGTAAGACCGGCCACCGCCCCTCGTCGGGGTCTCGACTGTATACACTAGTCTACTCTGGAGTATCGATGCCCTGTCTCGAAACTCCCTCGATTAGGGACCTTTTAAGGATGTGCTTATAGACCCCAGCTCCCACGTATATGATCGCCCTCATACTGCTGGTAGTAAAGCAAGAATCCTAGGGGCTCTATCAACGTGCAATAGTGATCAGTAAAGTCACCTAAAGCAGTATACGATGATAAAGATAAACCAGATAGCATACTATCATCTTGAGTAAGACTGTCCTACCGGTATAGGTCCTTCCTCAATCATTGCAATCACGTGCCTGTGATCCAATAATTGACTCTGAGGGCACTATCTTCAACACATAGCATCGCGTACATGATAGAGCCTACTGCCGAAGCATAGGGTATCCCTTGCATGCGAGCTCTCTCCAAATCAGTCTTAGGAGACATCTCTTTGAAGAGAGTGAGTCCAGAGATCGTAGGTAAATATCCACGCTTGGATTCTTCCATACTAAATCTCTTTAGTATGGTATCAATATACCTGGATTGGGACAATCCCAGTATCCGTTTAGATCTATCTCTATAGATCTTAATCTCCAAAATGTAGGAGGCATCACCTAGATCTTTCATTGAGAATCTATGTGATAAAAAGAGTTTGACCGAGTGCCGCATAGGAACATCATTTCCTATCAAGAGTATGTCATCCACGTAAAATACGAGGAAGACAACCTTACTCTCTGCAACTTTCTTGTAAATATAAGGTTCATCTACGTTTTTTATGAAGTCAAACTCTTTGACTACAACATCAAAACAGATGTTCCAACTCCGCGATACCTGCTTTAACCCGTAGATGGATTTAAGCAGCTTGCACACCTTTCTGCTGCTCCTACTATCTACGAAGCCCTCTGGCCGAGTCATGTACACACACTCCTCTAAATCACCATTTAGAAAGGCGGTCTTAACATCCATTTGCTAGATTTCGTAGTCATGGTATGCAGCAATGGCAAGCAGGATCCGGATGGACTTAAGCATAGCCACTAGAGAAAATGTTTCGTCATAATCCACACCTGGTCATTGACGAAAACCTTTTGCAACAAGTCTAGCTTTGAAAGTCTCAACTTTTCCATCTACACCAAGTTTCTTCTTAAAGATCCATTTGCTCCCAATGGATTTTACCCCTTCAGGAGCAACTTCCAAAGTCTACTTTGTTGGTGTACATGGATTCCATCTCAGATCGCATTGCATCCAGCCACTTCACAGAGTCCCCACTCGTGATGGCCTGTTCGAAGCTAGTCGGGTCATCATCTTCCATGATGTAATCCTCGCTCCCACCGTCTACGAGAAAACCGTAGTATCTCTCAGGTGGATGAGGAACTCTATTAGATCAGCGGAGAGGCTGGGGTTCGTTGGGAACTACTAATCCTCTGATTCCACCAAATCTTCTGTTTTAGTTTGTGGTGCTGGAACTTCTTCCAGCTCTACCTCCTTACCACTAATTTCTTTTACAAGAAATTCTTTTTCTAAAAAGGTGGCATGTTGAGCAACAAACATCTTTTGTTGTTCATCGTGGTAGAATAGATATCCATACGAATTGCTTGGATATCCCACAAACTTACAAAGAATTGATCTTGCTTCGAGCTTGTCCGGATTTTGCTTTTTAACATAGGTCGGACAACCCCATATCTTAACTCGTTTAAGAGATGGTCTCTTCCCATTCCATATCTCATATGGAGTGGTAGGCACCGATTTGGTTGGAACTCTATTCACTAGGTATATGGCTGTCTCAAGCGCATACCCCCAAAAGGAAATAGGCAACTCAGTAGTGCTCGTCATAGAGCGCACCATATCTAATAGGGTGCGATTCCTCCATTCCGATACACCGTTGTGCTGTAATGTATAAGGAGGAGTAAGCTGAGAGAGAATCCCATTCACTTTTAGATAGTCCAGAAACTCATTGCTCAAGTATTCTCCTCCTCGATCAGATCGAAGGATCTTAATACTTTTACCTGTTTGGTTCTCGACTTCGTGCTTATATTCTCTGAATTTCTCAAAAGCTTCAGACTTGTGTTTCAACAGGAACACATGTCCGTATCTTGAGAGATCATCAATGAATGTAATGAAGTACGAGGCACCATTCCTGGCATGTATAGATATGGGACCGCATACATCACTATGTATCAGTCCCAAGAATTCCGTAACTCTTTCTCCGTGTCCACTAAACGGAGTTTTGGTCATCTTGCCTATGAGACATGACTGGCAAGTGTCATAAGATGAAAATTCGAACGAATTCAAATATCCATCCTTATGTAACTTAGCCAGTTGTGTCGTATTGATGTGACCTAATCTACAATGCCACAAGTAGGATTCGTTCATTTCTGAACTCTTCCTCTTGTGTGTGTTTTGTACATTAAGGACTGTAGTTTGATTCAGAACGTATATGCCATTTTTTAACGAGCCTGATCCAATCAACTTTTGATTTAGGAAGATGTTCATAATATTATCCTGTACTACAAAATTATATCCTTCTTTACTCAATAAAGAAACTGATATACGATTGCATATCAGAGTTGGAATGTAATAGCATTCGTTCAGAATCAATGTATTACCATTTGGTAATACAAGGTGATATTCGCCAACAGCCTTGGCTGCAACATTTGCACCATTCCCTACTCTTATGGAATGATCACCCATTCCCAGTTCCCTACCTTTCTTAAGCCCATGTAACATATTAAATATGTGGGATCCTGATCTGGTATCTAATACCCAGGACGTAGGGTGAACTGAGAAACAGTTCTCGATAACTAACACACCCGAAGAAAATACATCTGCATGCTTATTCTTTGTTTGGACGGCGTGAGAATCCGGATATTCTCCTATTCTCTGCTCGGACTTATAACAATTATAAATTGGAGCGGGACCAACGTTCCCTTGCTCAATATAATAAGCGGGTTCGGTCAATACATCCATATTATAATCTTGATTAAGGCCTGACATGGTCGCTACCAGGAGAAAGAAAGAAGAAAACACTTTAGCGTATGTTCTTGCAAGATTAGATTGGTTATTATCTTATCTAATCAGGATGGCTACCACTGTTTTCATCAAATCTTCCTTCAAACCCTAAAAGGTAAGACTAGCCGGGATTAATTACACCTTACAAGTTCGCCAATCTTTTAGCCAGGTCAATGTTGGTATTTTGAGGGAGGTTCTCCGTGGTTTCACACGGACCTAATTAAAATAAACCCCGTTTTCCCAGAGGCATAACCCCGTTAATATCTTTCTAGACACCTACTTGATCGGCTAATTGTCATGTGTAAAACTCTCTCAGGAGTAACTCTTACTCACAGTGGGTATCAGGATCCAACTATCTCATAGAAGATATGCAATCTTATTGAAATTTCAACACTTGAAATTCCCAATAATACTTTTGCCCCTAGCAACTCATGACCTTGGCTATGGTCAACAAATCATAAGCGCTAGCCAAGTTCAACCCGTCATTTCCCGATTGAATTAAACCCACCCGTACGACCCTTGGCTAAGGTCAACAAAGTCGTACGACTACCCTAACTCAATCACATCGCATGTTTTAACAGATAAACACTAATTAGCTACCGTACACTACGCCTTGGCTAAGGTCAACAAATGCGGCACGAATACTAACTAGTCTCTATCTGAAATGACAGAGGGCTACGACAGGTTTTTCAGAAAACCTTTCGCGTAATGAACTTGATATCGTTGTAGAAACGAGTGATTTTGAAAAGGAGTTTTTTTGAGGCTTTTTCTAGTTTTGCTAAAGAGGTAACTCCCGGTGAAGAGATCTCGGCTCTTTCCTTATCGAATAAGGTGCATGATATTTCACAAATACCGCTATGCAAAGCAAGAATTATAGATCAATCAAAAATATAACCGAGTGAGTTGTAGCATCTGCTAGTTTCGCTAAAGAGGTCACTCCCGGTGAAGGGATTTCGGCTCTTTTCCTTATCGAATAAGGTGCTGTATATTCTACAAGGAATACCGCTATGCAAAGCGAAAACTAGAGCTACCCTTTTTGTAAATTCGATTCTACGACATCTTTTAGGTTTCTTTTCTTTCATTAATCTCATTAATGAATCCCATCATTTAAGCTTCCTAAGCATCACAGAAGAAACGAAAATACAACATACGCTTATGCCATTCGCATTCATCACAGTGTCCCGTTATGCACCGTTATGTTACTTAACTAACAGCATACCGGGGCAGGACTAGCACGGGTGTAAAACATAAGCACCGTTTATTATATATCATATATACAATAATAAAGCATTCGTCTCACGCATATAAAATGATCACATCACAGTACATCAGCAGCAGAAGATAACATGAAATATTGGACATACTAGGAGGTCCGTGTTTTATTTTGAGCTTGTATAAAACATGGATTCCACGGTCGCGATGAATAGCCAAACCCACATCCCTAGACCCCTACGAGAGCGGCAAGTAACCCTGCCAATTCTAGGGTTAGGAGACCCGTTCTCGACTCCTCGAGATGGCCTCCCACTGGACCCTAGAACTCGGTTACTTGTGCTCCCCTCCTTGGGTCTATCCTAATGCGGAAAAGTAAATAATATACAATGGTGACAACATCTTCAACCCGGAAGTGCCCCAATAAAAGAATATTATATACAATGAATTTTACATGAATGAAAATAAAAATCCTCATCTCACATAAACCCCCAGCTATTCAAAACACGACGATCCAATATAACATATCATAGCAACACATAACATCACATGTCATTAACGTAAGTAAATATGCCTATCATAATTGTCGTTGACATATAGCAATGAAAACGGCGATATACCACATATTACACTTACGGTCGCAGAAAGTAAAGTGAAAAACTACAACATTTGGAATCCACAATCACCTTAGACATCGTAAACCCAAAATATCACATATTACGGATTTCATGCCTAATTATATGAATTCCACATATTGCATCACATTACAGAAAAAGCTAAACGATTTTAAACATTCCGATCGAATCAACAAACATCCAAAAATTCCTAAAATGCTCAACACTTGAGTGTATTTTAGAAGTATTCATCACATGCCACGGTAGTAGTGAACCGGCCGTAGAAGGGTCAACCAATGCCTCACTTGTGGCACCGCTAAACTATCACAAACCCTAGGGTTTAGTGGCGGTTTTGACGGTAACAAAATCAAGTTAAGGTTTTGTTCTTCTAGAGGGTTCACCGCATCACTTTCACGCTATTTGAATGTTTTTTAACTATGAAAAAAATCCAACTCTTGAAAAAATTTCAGCAAGGGAAAAAGTCGGTATTTGATATCCGATCGAACTTTTTAATACCGTCTAAAATAACCGAAACAGAAACTAGAATTACGAATACGAAACACTCTGAATTTGCCTCTGGAAAAAGATAACAACATATACAAATTTAGCAAAAACAAACAACACCTGAATTGCCAAACCCCAGAGAACAGAACACCACCCAAAATACACACCCAAACCCTCCAATTAGGCCGAGCTCGCTGGAAAATCAATCAAGGTGGCCGGCCAAAATCCGGCGACATGGGGTGAATTTTGGACGATGTTCATAATGGATCTCATACATCATTCTGCAACTGTTTGAAAAAAAATTTGACACTCTGAAAAAATTTACAGAAACTAGGGTTTTTTGTCGGGTGTTCCGGAGTTGTTTCGGTTTCATAATCCTACACTTATCCGTTTAATTCTCTAGGTAGGCTCTGATACCACTGTTGGGCTACCTACAACGACAGCAAGGTTTCGGATGGCATCATTCATGCCAAGTTAAAATTTTGCCATTAAAGATAACCCTAAATCTAGGATCTTAACTAGAGAATCAAACTAAAACATCAAAGTAAACAACTTTACTTCTAAGAGTTAGGGATTATAACTTTTATAGTCCGTTCCTTCGCTTCATAAGCTTCGAGTTGAGGTCCCTTCGCTGCGATCATCAAGAAACCGGACTCTAGAGAGGCTCCATGAGGTGAATGAGGTATCTTGCTTGAAGTCTTCACTTTCTAAGATGATCTACCTTGAAGAAACACTAACCCAAGCTCACACTTCTCTAATGAAAGTATTAGTGAAGTGAACACCCTAATCTAAGTGGCTAGAATAGATGAGGATGATGAAGTAGGAATTTTGTTCTCTTTTGTTTTCTATTTCTCACTTTGTTTCATCACAAATCAAAAATCAAGCAAGCTCTTTTGTGAGCTTGAAGAAGATGATGAAGAATGAGTGATGAAAAATGAATTATTGTTCTTAGTTAGAAATGCAACCTAGAGTTAAGCATGTCATATTTAACCCTTGTAGAGACTAAACCATAGGTTAGGGTTAGAGTTGGGTTAATAAATATCAAGTAAATATCAAGAAGGTTTGACAAAGTCAACAAAAGAAAATATCTCCACAATTTGGTATAAACCAAAAACAAAACATTAACCCTAATCCAAACTCTAGCATAGTTTAATCTCAAAACCCTAGTTGCATTTGTAACCCTAACATGTTACAATATTATATATCATATATATAATATATAATGTAACAAAATAAAATAATACAATTAACATATATCACATATATATCAATGTATTACCAAGTGAGAAAAAGAATCATTTAAGTGAGCTTATATTAGTTAATGTAACGTAATATATCACATATATAATTATACATTAAATTATCGAATTAACACTTGATCCGATAATCCTGCTATATTACATATAACCGACTAATATAACATGTATAATTTTATCGAATCAACGCTTGATCCGATAACCCGGCAATATCACATATAACCGGCCGATATCACATATCGCGAGAATAGAATACGGTATCTCATATCGTATTAATTTCAGTCCCGTACATATCATATATGTGCTCCTACTCCGTTTTGTCTTAGCCAGGACACCTATGTGTAGGACTCTAAAGAATCGTCAATACGCCGGCAGTAGGTGATGATCATATCAATCACCCACAAGCTGCAAGCGGTCAGCTAAACGTAACAGCCACCCGAGTATTGAGCGATCAGAAGATCAACAAGCAAGCCTGTACATACTCCTGTGAATCCAATCAGTAACACTACCGTACAGTCCGGTCTCTTCGTCTGATATGTCGCATATCCAGTCTAGGGGTGGTAAACGTCAGACCCCAGTAACCGATAAGCCGTGTCGATGTAAAGCTCATAACGGGTCGAGAAACTACTGATAACACTTACCAGTAGGTCTCCATATCAGCCCTGGCCAGGGACTTCCAGTTATAGCCAATCGAACACAACGCAACATCAACCCCCAATACCGGGAGAGACGAAACCCCTCCTATCGCTCATTGCCTCCATGTGATTCGGGACTGTACCCAAAAGCCACCGTTTTGCACGTTCTCATGAACGTGGTAAGGTGGAAATCAAAGCACAGTGGGAATCACACAAGACTCTATGACGATCTCGGGTCTACAGACTAACCTGTACCAATGTCACCTGAGAACTGCTATCTGACGATAGGTATAATACCATCTAGGAGTTCTCGGCGAGTCCGTTCAGTGTACCCAGTCTCCACTGAGCACCCGTATACCTTCTCTGATGTCAAACACCAATGGATATGTGATCATCCATCGCCTATCATATGGGTCGAGAAGCGTATACGCTAGTCTACTTTGGAGTATCGATGCCCTGTCTCAATACACCCTCGACTAGGAACAGTTATAGGATGTACTCTTGGACTACCCTGGCCCCACTAGTATGATCTGCATCATAGTCCCAGTAGTCGAGTACATATCCTAAGAGCTTTATCAACATGTGAGAGCAACACAGTAAACCAATACGGGTCAACATGTTAAGACAAAGTGAAACCAAATAGCATATTATCATGTCGAGCAAGAAAGTCCTCTCTATATATATCCAAGCATCCACTATAATATACATCATATGTACAACAATGGCCTCTAGGGCATATATATAACTAACACTCCAAACTATGGAGGAGTCGACCCGACTGAGATTCGAGTAAATAGAATTTGAGTAGGTTAATACGGGATTTCTGAAGTTCCATTGGATTCACACATGAAACTATCCCATACACACCAAATATAATATATTATAACTGTTAGATTTCCTTAGTTGATTTGTTTGGTTGATTATAACATGTCTTGATCGAAACCATAGATTGCAAAAGTGAAAAAAAATGTAATCGAGTAAGTCAAGTAAAATGCGAGTCATGTCAGTTGCAATCTTGGATCGAGTCAAGTTAGTTCGAGTTGATTGAGTTCGAGTTAATGTTCAAGTTTGGATTCGAGTTTGGATTAGAGTTCGAGTTTGAGTTTGAGTTTAAGTTCAAGTTTAGGTTCGAGTTTGTATACGAATTATTGTCATTTCATATTACTAAATTTAACTTTGAAGATCTTACGTTCAGGAATAATCGGACAACCGCTGTACATGGACGGCGGAATTTGTGTCTTTTTTCAAGACGATTGCCTGATAACTCCGTTAATTTGAAATGTTATCTATCCTGGATAGGTAAGCACTTACTTTCTTCGGTTCGCTGAGGCTCAAGAGAAATGATATCATTTAAATCTATATTAATTTAGGATCCTTAAAGATTTATTCAAGTTTGTTTATTATGTATTTGCATTTCTCGAGGGGGTTCTATGTAAAATGTTTGAATATTGTTTAAAAATAAAGTTCGAGGGCGATTTAGAATATTAAGGGTTTTTATAAAAATATATTTTAATTTTAGTGGTATTTTAGTGATGAAACCTAGCTTTTAAAAGTTCATGGTATTTTTATGAAAACAACTACTTTTGGAAATTTGATGGTATTTTATTAAAATTTTAATCTTTCCTTTAAAAATATATTTTTCACAATTTTTTATTTATTGAAAATACGGATTCATAATTTTATATAATTTTCCAAAGTTTAATTTGTTTTAAAAAAGTCGTATTTCTTTAAAAATCGTATTTTTATTTTCTTTCGAGACGGAATTCTCCGTGAGGAGTTCTGTATCCCGCTCTACTATCTCAAGAACGTGCGATAACCCGCACTATCCGTAAATGGGTTTCCCTAAAAGGGTTGTAGAGCCGCAATTGCAAAGAATTTAATAATAGTGAAAAAAACATTTTGTAAGAGTAATGGTATTTTAATGTAAATTGTATTCTTCAATTTAAACATATATCTAAAATATCGTGCTATGAAACCATAGTGTAGATGTAATACCCAGTCTTTTTTGTACACCAATATCTGTATTTAAATAAAATGTTGGTCCAAATAATTTACCCATTTATATATTTTATTTTATTTATAATTTTCCTAAACCCTAAACTCAAATTCTATTTTCCTTTAGCTAAATCCTAACAACTAAACCCCAACCCGTCTCTAGAGCTACCTCCGCCGACCACCGGCGCCCCAGCGCACCTCCAACCCCGCCACGAGCCCTGACCTCGCCTCAGCCTCCTTCAGCCCAAGCCTGCTACCGTTACCAAGCCAGAACCCTGTAGCCGAACCCAATATTGTGGTCATCGTGCCGTGCCACCCGCCGCCGCTATCATCGCTGTCGTTTCGTCAAAAGGAAATTAGAAACCCCCTTCACCTACAAATCATGATACTATAACTTATATAAATTATATCATAGTGTTAAATAATTAGAGGTATATACATGCGTGTGTTATCATGCGCAGGTATATCAATACCATTTTAGCGTTAAGTTTAATCGAACACCTATACCATGAGTAATCGTGTTTGATTATATTGGATCGAATCCATCTTGGGTTTATTGATCGTATGAACATCATTTAGGTTTTTCCTGAATTAATCAGGTTCGATCGTCACTCATGCACATCGATTGAGTGTTCAATGCGAAAACTAAATCAATTATGGTGAAACTTATGTCTATTAGCTTGCTTTAGCAATAATGAATAATATGAAACAAAACTTGGGTTGAAAATACGGACTTTACCACCATGAAATGACACCCACATCTAGATCCATCAAATCGTAAATTTCTCGTACACCTAACTCGTGAAAATCATAGTAAATTGGATACATACTGGAATGCAGTGTTCGAGGGCTTATATCGAAGCCGACTCGACAACCTAGAACCCACTATAATTTATATTTTGATACTATTATAAGGCAATGATGAAAATTGTTCGGGAATGCGACTCTAGACTGCAGTCCAGAGCAATACTGCTTGTTGACACCTGAATTAAAATATTTTTATAACTCTGTATGAAAATGATATTATGCGGAACCCTATACCGTTGCAAAGATTAACCTATTAGCTAACTATAGGTGGTAATTTCGTTCGTTTTTACTGTCGTTTGCTATTTCAATTATATTTTAAATCGTTGTTACGTATTGTAGTCATAGGCAGGGACAGAACGTATACTCTAATCTTAAACGGTGCCTACCTCCCAGCACACAATGGAGATTGTTGATCCGTATACTGAGTTAGAAACCTAATTAATAGATCTAAATATCACCCAACTGTAACATTGCCTAATTGTGATCCCAACAAGGTGAAAAGTGTGTTACGAAATGGACTTTCAGATCGGAAACTGAATTTAGAGAACACTTAAAACGAAATGATCGTAATTCACAAACCCGAAAACCCGGTTGACCTGAAACCAATTTCGTTGGATTTCTAATTAAGTTTACTTTCTACCTTTTTTGTATCATTTTGATTAATTATGATCGTACGATTTAATGTGATTTTTCTAAATTTTTAAGACGCGTAATGACTTATATTGCATATGATTTATTAAGCGGCATAATTCACATATTTACCCGACCGTGGTACCTTTGGCGAGAGCGAGCGCCCTTATTGAGTCTTAGTGGGTATTGTATTGTCGAGCGTGAGTGGTATCGGATTAGTTGGGTCGAGTACGCCAGTGAAAAATGAACGATTTGTGATAGTGAACAGTACAATGAATAGTGAATAAAGCAGTGATATTGATGCCTACTCGTACACAACTATCCCATATTTACAGTTATTAAAAACTGGGAAAAAGAGGAAATCGAAGTGGAAAGGAACCTGTATTTAGCGAGGACAGCGATTTAGAGGATGATCATTCGAACGACTCTTATATATATTAGGTTTGGACTTTGCGGTCCGGCTGACAGGGTTATGTCCCGGGCTACAGTGGGTCATAGTCTTGAGTACATACGAGACCCTCATTAAATACGACCACTCCTTTTTATAATTCGATTTCAAATTGACCTAGAGATCAATAGGAACATAACTCATATACTGCATCGATATTGATATATTGATTACCTGCATTCACTGTCTCTACTATTATTATCTTTTATTTTCATGCCTTATTATTGTTATCATATTGTTACTATTGCATCGCTCAGACGACCTGAGTATGCATGCTCAGAACTTGGAGATGACCCAGCTCAGGAATCAGATCTACCGTTTGAGCTCGCAGAGATTTAGACGGTCGTACCTTCAGCACTTTTACCGCTTTCCGTAAATCAACCTCGTATTCGCACTTGATTAGCAGTTTTCTTTTCTGTTGGACTCTTGTAAATTGTGAACAATGAAAGTTGATGTAATAAATTAGTGATGTGTTTACTTTACTTCTGTGCTATGATTACTGATTTCCATTTAACGCTAGAAACTAAAGTGTGATTACGGCGGGATTATTCTTTGACCGTAAGAGCATGGCTGGTCTATTCGCCTCCCGTATTCCGTATTTTTGGAAGCGGGGCGTGACAGTATGTGATGGGGTAGGTCGTTACCCCATGAGCTTCTATAGGTATATTTTCTAATTATCGATAAAAAGGATACTTTTAAAGTTCATGGTATTTATATGAAAAAGTTCGATATATGTTTATTCCGTATGGAATTTTAATTACATTAAAAGGTAAATGGTGTGAATAATATTTTAAAGTGATGTTAGAGGGATTAGAGTGAAATATTAACATAGCAAGGGTGAATGTAACACCCTAGTGCATTTATACTATATTTGTTGGATATTTCAAATCTTGCGATAGCTTTCTTTATTATGATCGCTTTTGGGTTGCGGATAGTGCATTTAGTTACTGTGATTAGTATCCAACCCAACCCGCATGTTTGAAACCCACCATGGTTCAAAATTATACCAAATATTTGCTAGTGCAGAATATCCGTGCAAATCTAGATATTATACATGTATAATATATTTTAGTATCCGCATATTTTGTAAAATAAAAACCAAATAATATATTTTTAATATCTAGCCTTGCATGTCATCATACCCATAGCATGTGGTTGCACCCATATATTGTGTTCATACCCTAATTGTTAAAACAGACTTGTTTGGATCGATATGTATATTTACGTAGATCCGTACTTGGGGGTATACATTTTTATTGACAGTATATCGCATTATGGTTTAAATTTTTACGTATATTCTCCATATTTAAAAACTAGATTTTTAGAAAGGACCCGGGTAATATTCAGAGTAATCTGGTATTAGCTATAATATCCCAATATACATATATTATAATATTTTTCTTATAACTAAACATATGCCCACACTTATATAATATATAATATTAAACTAATTAAATCTCTCTCTCTCTCCCCTCTCTGTCTCTCTCTCTCTCTGTCTTCCTCTCTCTCACTATATATATATATATATATATATATATATATATATTATAATCTATTATATAAACCTAACGTCTCTCTCTCTCTCTTTCTATCTTCTTCCTCACATCCCCCGCGAGAAACTCTAACTCACGCCCGCTCCCTCTTCGCCGCTCACTCCCGACCTCACCTCACCATCACCGCCCTCGTCACCCTCATCACCCCGTGACTTCCTCTCCTCTTTCTTTCTCCTTCTCGAGCACCCCCTGCAAAAACTTCGACGCCAACCAAAGAAACCCACACCCCGTCGGAGCCCTCATCGTCGCCACCCGGCACCAGCACCGTCTTCCTCGTCCTCACCTCCTCACCCTCTCATCATCACCACCTCCCTATCCTCTCCCCGACGACCCAAGCCAAAACTGCAGCAACCTCGACCCTAGAAACCCACAGCCACCTCGCCGACGCTGCACTTCGCCGTCGGCTATCGTCACGTCACCTCGCCACCTTTTCTCTGTCCTCGCACACACCCCAGAACCCAACACCAGCAACCACCCCACTCTTCTTCATTTCTTTTCTTTCTTTTCTTGATTTTTCTTAATTCCGGCCGTCTGTTCCCTTATAAAAATTCAGAAAGAAAAGGGGAAGGGAAAATTCCCCACTAATGGAAACATCACGTGTAAGCACGTGATCATCGATCCCTTATAAAGAGACTCAAAAAGGGAAAGGAAAAACTTCCCGCTAGTGGAGCCTCACGTGCAAGCACGTGATCGTCTTTCACACAAAACGTGTATGACCCAGTTATAAAACGAACAGAGAGTAAAGAAGATCACGTGTTACCACGTGATGCCTTCCCTCTGTTTGGACTGCTGCATACGAACGAACCAAGTTAATTCTGTGAAGGGTCACGTGCTGCACGTGAGAGGTCTCAGATGCCTTCTGAGCCGACTGGTGGGCTTAACTTCATGAAGTCACGTGCTGCACGTGAGGGCTTCTAATGCCTTCTGAGCCGATAGAATTAAATTCTAAATAAAAGGGATCAGAATCCTATTTTGGAAATATTTTCCACAATTTTTCTAAACAAGAAAGATTGTGCTCTGTAAATCAGAGCACCGTTGGATCAAATATCTAATGGTGATTAAAAATCACCAAGCTATAGAATAAGTTCTGTATAGGAAAATATTTTCCCAATCTCGTTAAAAACAAGAGAAATGTTTTCTGTAAAACAAAAGTCCGTGGATCAAAGATCCAACGGTGGATAAATTCCTCAAATCAAGCCCCTCACGTGACCCCACGGGAGCGTCTTAAATTTTTAGTGTTGAACACTACTTCAAGCACCTCACGTGGGAGCACGTGAGCGCTGAGCATATACTAGTGTTTAACTCTATGAAAGGCCAATATTAGCTAAACTCAGACCAAATCCTCATTGAGAGATTTCTTAATTGATTTGAGGAATTTATCCACCGTTGGATCTTTGATCCACGGACTTCTATTTTACAGATGACATTTCTCTTGTTTTTAACAATATTGAGAAAATATTTTCCCATACAGAACTTATTCTTTATCTTGGTGATTTTTAATCATCATTGGATTTTTGATCCAACGGTGCTCTGATTTACAGAGCACAATCTTTATTGTTTAGAAAAATTGTGGAAAATATTTCCAAAATAGGGTTCTGATCCCTTTTATTTAGAATTTAATTCTATCAGCTCAGAAGGCATTAGAAGCCCTCACGTGCAGCACGTAACTCCACGAAGTTAAGCCCACACAGGCAGTGTTTTTCGATAGGGGAGTAGTTGTTTTCTGCCCCCAGGAGAACTCGACTCAAATAGTAGAGGGCTCTCTCCTTCCCTTGGTCATTTTCCTGTGCCTAAAGCGCGCTAAATGAACCTTCAAGGGCTGTTGTGTACAGGATGAGGGGCTTTCTCTTGACTGGAGCGGTCAGTACCGGCGGATTCTGCAGGTATTGCTTGATTTATTCGAGTGTACTCTGGCATTTATGATCCCTGACGTACGGGGTCCCCTTCTTTATTAAATGACTGTAGGGGCAGCATTTGCCGGAGAAGTTAGCTATGAACCGCCGGATATACTCGAGCTTTCCTTGGAGAGACCGCGATTGCTTGAGAGTTCTGAGCGAAGGCATTTCCATAATCGCCCTGATCTTTGACGGGTCTATTTTGATACCCCGATGTCGTACGGTGAATCCTAGGAATTTGCCTGAGGAAACTCCGAATGCGCATTTCAGAGGGTTCATCTTCAGGTTGTACTTCCGAAGACGCTGAAACACGATCTTCAGATGCTCCCAATGCTCCTCGTGCGATTTGCTTTTCACCACGAGGTCGTCAATATAGTATTCGACGATTTCATATATGAGGTCATCGAAAATCTTCGTCATGGCCATCTGATAGGTAGCGCCGGCGTTCATCAGGCCGAAAGGCCTCACTTTGTAGCAGAATATGCCCAGAGGAGTCTGTATGCTTCTGGTCTTCGGGATGCATCTTTATTTGATTGTACCCCGATGATTCGTCCATGAAGGAGAAGACTTCGTGAGTGGATGTGTTGTCTATCATCAACTCGGTAACCGGTACGGGAAAGTCATCCTTCGGACAGGCTTTGTTGAGGTCCCGAAAGTCCACGCAGATGCGCACCGTCCCATTTTTATTCATCATTGGGATAATGTTGGCGATCCGGTCGGGGTATTGAACTTCTTGGATGAAGCCGGAGTCGATTAGCTTCTTAACTTCGGCGTTGATGCTCATTTCAAGTTCGAACCGCATTCTTCTTGATGCTTGTTTGACTGGCTTGACGTCCGGGGATATCGCCAATTTATGCACAGCTATTTTCGGATCTAGCCCCGGCATCTCAGAATAGTTCCATGCGAAGCAGTCCTTATATTGCATGAGCACGTCTTTTAGCGTAGCCATCTGTTCTTTAGACATCAGCTTGCTGACGAACGTACACCGCGGGTCGTTTGCCGTCCCCAAGTCGATTTTCCTTAGGTTATTCGCAGTAATATGTATTTCATCTAAATTCTAAGATCAATTCCTCCTTATCCTCGTTTTCGAAGCACCAGGGAAGGTCATCTATATTCTCGCGCTCTCTTTCTTCTGACAGCGTTATCACGTGACAGGTACTAGATCATTTCCAAGACCGATATTGATCTGGTTCTACTCTTGCTATATACGTTGTTTTTGTCACATGTTTTTGCGGTGGGGCTACCCTCCAACTGTCGGATAGAGCGAATCTGCCGAGTTGATATTAGTCTTCGACCCAGCTTTTGAAGGTGAAGCAGTCTTCAAGAGGATATCCTATCACTTGGTGATAGGAGCAATAATCCGGGTGATGAACCTCGTTTGCTTGATCGGGGTGCCGAGACTCCGGGAGTGTCATCATTTGATGTTTCATGACGAGATCGAAGATTCTCCTTGTCTTGTCTCGAGGGAAAGAATATGCTCGATCCATCTTTTTCATAAGCGGCGGGTTCCAGCTGACCTTTCCTCGATTGTGTGGCCTTTTGGATCCGTTTTGCCGTTGCCGAACGTTTTTTTCCGTTCTTTAACTTGTTTTTGCCTCCGCGTTAGGCCTTTTTCTTGTCTTGGGAATGCATGGCGGGCTGACGGTGAAGGGCATCATCATCCTTCGTGGCCTGTTGAAGGAGGTGTTGCGTCTTGGCTTTCTCGTAAATGGCCATTTCGCGGCTGTGGTCGTTCCGAGCCTTTTGACTTGCTTCTCTTATTAGCTTGTCCATCTGTTTTTCAAACGATGGACTCAGCACTTTTATGGCAGGACTTCGTTCTGGTTCAGCGTCAGCGTCTTTTAAAAGAGCATTCTCTTCTTCATCAAGGTCCTTTATGACATGGCGGCCATAGAACTGTTCCCGTTTCTTGGACTGGACATATCCAAGCCCGATCGTTTCCATTTTTCCGTTGGGCAATTTTTGCTGAATTCCGGGGACGTTCCAGATCTTGTTGTAGAACTGAGCTTGCCGAGCAGTCTGTTTGAAAGGTACGCCTTGGCATCTTAATAACCTTTTCAATCCTCTGCATAGTATCTGAGCAAACGGATCGGTTGGAGCCTGTCGAGCGCAGGTTCGGCACCACACTAGACTTCTCTGTCGACCTTAGTCTCCGTGGATGATTAGAATAGGATCGCCTTTTCACCTCTTCGCCTGGGAGGGATGTAGAATGTCCATAGCTCTTGCACACTATATGTCTCAAGCGCATCAAGCTCTCTGTAGTGCTGCCGCGGAACCATGGCGATTTGCAAACTCTGATCATCTCTAGTGAGGGCTTGCATTGATGGACGGACCGTGAACATTGCGTTGACTTCGTTTTCAGAGTCACTGCCAAAGACTAGAATAGGGGTAGATGGTCCCGGCCTATTGCATTGGGGCGGCCCCGAATAGACTATCTTTTCTTCCTCCTCGGTATTGCTCCCGAAGACCAGAATAGTGGTGATAGCTTTTTTCTTATTCTCCGGTTTATGGCATCTTTCCGTGTCTTCAAAGTCTGGCAGGAAATACTTTGCATCTTCGTACTTTCGGACTTCATTTACGGAAAATGGGTTCAGTTCCCCCGTCACGGTATACTCGAGACCATCTTTGAAATACTTCATACACTGATGTTGTGTAGAATGGATGATGTTGTATTCGTGTAACCAAGGCCTACCGAGCAAAGCGTTGTAGCAGTTCTTAGCATCAATGACATGAAATTTGATGTCAGTGATGAGTAGCCCAAAGCGTAACGTCATTATTACAGACCCGAGCATCCGTGATGACTGGGAGTCGAACCCGGAGATGGTGATTTTATCCCGAGGGAGGTGCTGAACGCTCATGTAGATTTCTTTTAGCACCCTCACATTTAGGAGGTTGACAGAGGACCCGTTGTCAACTAAGATCTTCCCTATCTTGATGTCATGGCAGTACCCGGTGAGATACAGGGGGCGGTTGTGCCCGTACGTTCCGAGGAGGAGATCTTCATCACCGAAAGTGATGTCAGCTGTGTGCACTTCTTCCAGCTCGTCCTTCATTTTTTCTTCGGCAAGGAAAGCTCGGAATTGGCCGGGCTCTTGTAGTACCTTGATCAGAGAATCTCGCGCCTCTTTACACAGCAGAAGGGCATCCAAAATGCTTAGCCGCGAGGGTATCTTCCTCAGGTGTGCCAGAACATTGTAATCCACCTTATTTTTCTTGGACGGGTCCTTGGCTGCCAGCTCTTCGACGACTCGATCATCGAGAGCGATATCCTCAGGGAATTTTCCTTCCCTTTATCTGTTTTGTTCATCCCCTTGTTTGTGGGTCCGAGATTCTTTTCAGACAACGTACGACTACGCAGCTGAATGTTTTTCACAGTTCTTTATCTCCTCCTCTTTTCCTGAGGTGGATTCTTTGAAGAGGGGGCCGATGGCTACTTCTTCATCAGAATCGCTTCCGAAGGTGAGAACTTGTGATCCCCTGGAATTAACCATGTGACAGTTGCCAGCAGTTCTTTTGTGCTCATATGTCGTGCTTCTCTGCTCCCGACGAGCCTTGCGCTTCAATTGCTTGAAGTGTTGTCGGTGGGCAACGTATCCCTGCCACCAGTTTTTAAAAGCGTTGCACTCTTCGGTAGGGTGTGTGACCCTTCGATGGTACAAGCAGTAGTTAGGATGTACATCCGCTTCGTTAAGGCGTATACCGCTAGGAGTATTTCCTTTAGGAGATGGCAGCTTCATTCCCATTGACAGAGCTTTAGCGAACCGTTTCCTTTCCTTAAGCTTGCTTTTGTCTACCGCGGGCGTGCTTCGATCTGGTTGGAGCGCTTTGCGACTCATCCCTACCATGACTTCTTTAGCCTGATGATGACGCCTGGCTCTTTCGAATATGGCCATTTCACGCTCTCGATCAGATTTACTCTTCTGACGGGCTTCGTTCAGCAGCATGTCAATCATCTCGTCTGACGGGTCCAAGGATTTTAGCACCGATCCTACCCCCAGCTCCTCTACATTGTCTTCTAATGCCGAGTGAGCTTCTTCGTCATTTAGCGACGAATGAGAGATCATGTGGTAACTTGCCACACAATCTTCGGGTTCCTCTGACGAGTTCTCTCCCTCATCATTGTCATCATCTCCATTTTCAAGGATATGGTTGAGAAACTCTTAAAGCATGACTGGGGTTCGTGCCTTCTGATTGTATTCCTCCAGCGCGTCAATATGCTTTTGCAGATCCGTGCGCTTGTCGTCAGGCTGCGCGGGCTTCTTGGTCTTCTTCTTTTTCTTTGAAGACTTTGACGGCTGGGCCTAGGTGTTTTGCCCATCGTTACCAGGTCTCGGTGTTAGGCATGGTTTCAGCATCCTCTCAATGATTTCTGGCTCTAGCGGGCTTTTCCACCTGATTGCCGGGCATGCTTGAAGATCGTTCAGCATTCTTTTAGTTTTTGCCGAGAGAACAACTTCCCATGGAGCTTCCTCTATAAATGAGCATGATGCCCCCCGGCGTGTCCATTTTTTTTGGAGCGTGTGGTTGTGGCGGGTTAACCCTCCAGTTTTCAGACAACGCGAATTTGTCTTGCTGGTACGGGTCCTCAATCCAGTTTTTGAAGACGAAGTAATCTTCGATCGGATGGCCTAATATTCGGTAGTAGGGCAGTAATTGGGATTGTTAACGTTGCCTGGTTGTAGTGGGTGTTTCGGATCCGGCAAGGTGATGAGCCTATTGCGCACCGCTAGTTCGAACAGTCTCCTCGCTTTATCCCGGGGAAACGAGTAAGGACGTCTCAACTTTTCGTTGAGGAATTGCAGTTTGTTGCCTTGGTGAGTAGCTGGTTTCGGATCACTCGGCTTTTGCTAAGCATTGGCGACAAAGGTCGCTCTCCCTTTTCCTTTTTGATTTCGAACCTCAGTTTTCAAGGAGAGCGGTCTATAGCCCATTTGGTCCATTTGGGCCAGCTTGTCGATCAAGGCTTAGAAAGTGGTCGGCTTGAAGAACATCATGAATTGGGATATAGTTTCCTGCGGATCAAGGGTCCCCACGAACATGCCCACGGTAGGAGCTTCTTCTATGCGTTGTTCGCATCTCGACCATAGGTTTCGCCACTGAATTGCATACTGGACCCATGTCTCTCCCGGCTTCACTCTGGCATTGATCAACGTCGTGATCAAAGTGCGCTCGCTAGCGCTCGCAAAACGCTGGGTGAACAACAGCTTCATTTCCATAAACGTTTTGACGGAGTCATTCGGAAGTTCCGAGTACTATTCAAAAGCTGTCTCCGCTAAGCTGCCGACGAACCGGTGACGTAGCAATTTGTCGTCATCCCTAATATTGCCGCACAGAGCCCTGAACTGAGCGACGTGCCGATGCGGATTGCATGTCCCCTTATACACATGAAATTTATGGATCGTGTATCCTGGCGGGTACTTAATTTGATCGTACCAGCTCGGATAGGGTCGTCCAGTTCTGACGACTTAGCCGGCAGCTTCATTTGCCTGATGAGCTCGTATTTGTTGAGCTATGTAGTCATCAAGCATAGCTTTCAAGATCGTCTCCTCTCTGGCTACTGATAAAGCTGGAGGAGGGTTTGATGTCTCTCCACTATCGTCCTCAATGATTATTGGGGATCTTCGGCTGGAGGGTCCGGCTGGATCATCATCCCGACCATATCTTGGAATAGTAGCGTCATTTGCGTTATGTTAGCCGCTTGTTCCATGACCTCTTTATCTTTCTTTTCGAGCATTCTTCGGAGGAACTCGGCGTCGGTTTTCTGCTCCTGGCGTTGATCCGACGATGCTTCCGGGCTTTCCTTCTGCCCAGTGAGTGTGGCCATCTTTGTCAGCATTTCCTGGAGCTTTTGTTGCTGCTCCTGAGTTTTCGTCACAGACCGTGTGACTGGTCGATGATCCGTAGAAGTACGGCTTTCCTCTTTTCCGGAAGCCAAGTAGACGATGTGCACTACCATGCCCCCCAGACTTGGGGCGTTTAGATTCAGCGCTTTTAAGATTTGTCGTGGACACGGGGATCTTCTCCGGCCTTCTCTTTTTATGAACGGTCGAAGTTGAGGGGGCTGTTGCAGCTGATGCTTTCTGTGGTACGACGGCGGTTAGATGGTCCTCCTCTTGCCGAACTTTCATTTTCTTCTGTCGGCAAGAGTAGTCTTTGTCGATTACAGAGTCTTGGACTCTTCGCCAGACACTGTGGACTTTGGAAGACAGCCGCTGAGAAGGCTGCTCCGGCTTCGCCTTAATAACATTTTCAGCGGGTAGAGGAGACCTTTTTAGTACGACAATTGGAGAGTTCTTGCGCACCCTCCTGAGTGGCTCGAAGACGTTTCCTGTTAGAACAACAGCATCAATTTCCACCATTGGAGCTGGTGGAATCAGTCCATAGGGAGAGCTTCCCCCAGTTCTCCTCACTCGGCTCCAGTGGCAATATCGAGCATGTCTTGCAGATGGGACTAGCTCAGTTACGGGGGTGGCTTCATCATGCCCCCTGTTCTGGTAAAGGGCTGCTGGGGTCAACCTGTCGAAGACTGGCGTCCGCTGAGAGGGAACGATCAATCTTGCAAAGATCGACTTTTTGGCAGGGGAAGCGTTTTTAACGACCCCGCCTGCAGCAGGAGTTGGAACGGCCAGTCTTGCGAAGACCGATCCCTTAGCCGGAGAAGCTCCTTTGACGATTTCGTCTATCGGAGTTGGAATGGCTATCCGCTTCGGGATAACTCCTTCAGGTATTGCAGGCCTCTTTACGGGCCCATTGGAGCTTAGGCTCCGCCTATCGAAGACTGATGCAGTAGACTTGGACGACCCGTTGAGAGGGGCCATGGTAGTTATAAGCCGATCAAAGACCGACTTCTTTAGAGCTTCCTGTGACGGCACTGGGGCGTTGAAGCTCATTGGCGGGATCATGGTCCCGAAGAACAATCCAGTGGTGGCCTGCGTCACCTGTTCCACCGGCATTGCGAAGATGGAGGCCGCTTGGGGCCCGTAAGTTACTCCTCCAGACGAGGCGGCGGGAGTTGTTGTTGCATTTGGTGCAGTTGGAAGCCATTGATCTTCTTTTCTCTTCTGCACGGAGCAAGACACCAAATCTTAGTACCTCGAATCCAGGGGCAACCATATTAAACCGCGATTCGTTCGCGAACACGACACATAAAGTGTGGAGTGGAAAGAGGAAAAGGTCCCACCGGGCGTGCCAGAATCTGTTTACTGCCGAAAACCGGGAAGACAAACGTCTTGCCTGAATTTGGGGGCAGATGTTATTTGGTTTTATCCGTCCATCTCTCCAAAGATTCCAAGCTGATTTATGGCACCGTGTATCGGAGGTTCAGATGGATGCGGCCGTTGTAGCGGACTTCGTCAGATTCCCCCTCATTATGAGAGGTTTTTGATTGTGAGGACGCTCTTCCCTGCAGGCGCAAGCCCCAGCAGTTAATTACGTTAACACGTAGCGATAACCACTTTCTCCTTCTCCAGATTGTTCACTTCGTGTCGTGTATTTTTGTTTTGTTTAGGTTGCCCGTGGATTGTATACAGAGACTAATTTATGTTGTCGCCCGTAGGGCGGGGATTAGTCCAAATCCGTATTTTCTTATATTTGAGTTTGGTTGATTTAAAGATTGTTAACCTTATTTGAGATTAAGATCAACTTAAATGTTTGTTAAGGATACGTCAGTCTAATTTTAGACTAAGATCTACTTAACGAGGTTTCAGGATCACTTAGATCCAACGAAACAGCTTTTGGACTCTATCGTCTTAGTTTAGGGACATTGCGGTCCATTGGGTTTAAGGACATCATAGTCCGTGGAGTTTAAGGACATCATAGTCTATAGAGTTTAGTTTAGGGACGTTGTGGTCCATCATTAGTTTAAGGACATTGCGGTCCATTGGGTTTAAGGACATCATAGTCCATAAAGATTAGTTTAAAGACATTACGGTCCATAGTTAGTTTAAGGACATTACGGTCCATTGGAGTGTATCCATGGGTTTGGAAATGTACCAAAAAGTTGTTGGTTGTCGGGACCCGCCACTTCCCTGAAAACGTTGAGGAATTACAACGACATGTATCAGAGGTGTGGAGAGATGTACCCTTTAACCAATGTCCCGACTGAGGAGGAATGGGATGAACATCATTTTAGATACCATATGTTAGGAGCTCATTAGCTATCTTTGAGACTGGGATCGATTTTGAGGACCCTAAGCATGAGGGGCTTAATTGATAGTCCTCGGGAGATTTGGTCTGAGTTTGGCTAATATTGGCCTTTCATAGTGTTAAACACTAGTATATGCTCAGCGCTCACGTGCTTCCACGTAAGGTGCTTGAACTAATGTTCAACACTAAAAATTTGAGGCGCTCACGTGGGGTCACGTGAGACGCTTGAAGTAGTGTTAAACACTAAAAATTTGAGGCGATGTTTCTTTGGGTTTATTCTCTCGTTCTTTTCTGAGCGCTAAGCACTATTGGGTCACGTGGGATAACGTGAGGTGCCCCAAAAATGGAAACTATCTTTGGGGTTTATACCCTTTCTCTTTTGGAAGTGCTAAGCACTTTTAGTGCGGTCACATGGGGACTCGTAACCTAATCTCAGTTGTTCTCTTTCATTCATCAAGGGTGCTCACGTGGGAGCACGTGATCGGCCATTATCATGTTGAGTGCTAATATTTTTACGTGCATGGAAATCTTGAGTTTCGAGACTATCAAGCCCACTGTTTTGTAAGAATTAAATTCCTAGGACTTAGTTTTTCCCTTAGGTTTTGGATCTGCATGGCAGAATCTCCCCGATGAGAATTAAATTCTCAACTTGTGGGGAGATCTGCTTCTGCAGATCTTTCACCATAAGGAAGAACTAAGTTCTTATATGAAGGGTTAAACCCTTGTTTTATCAGAGGAATTAAATTCCTATATACTTTTTGGGAGAATTAAATTCTCTGAACTTATATCTTCCCCTAGATTTTGGATCTGCATGGCAGAATCTTTCCAATGAGAATTAAATTCTCAACTTATGAGGAGATCTGCTTCTGCAGATCCTTTGTCAGAAGAAAGAACTAAGTTCTTATATGAAGGGTTAAACCCTTGTGAAGACGAAGAAGAAGTAAGATATTCTCTGTGTTTTGTTCCTTCTTACCTAGGATTTCTTCTTTTCTTTTGAACTTGCAGTTTATGGGGGGGGGGTTGCTCTTCTAGACTTGAAGTCTTGGGGACTTTATATAGTGGAGGCTGATTTGTTGAATTAGTTAAGGATATCTCTCATTGAGAGATCTTTTAATTGATTTTCTGTTTTACAGAAGATATTCTTCTTGTTTTTAACAAGATTGTGAAAATATTTTCTCATACAGAGCTTATTCTATATCTTGGTGACTTTTTAATCACCATTGGATCTTTGATCCAACGGTGCTCTGATTTACAGAGCACAATTTTTCTTGTTTAGAAAGATTAGGAAAGTATTTTCCCATACAGAGCTTATTCTGTATCTTGGTGATTTTTAATCACCATTGGATTTTGATCCAATGGTGCTCTGATTTACAAAGCACAATCTTTATTGTTTAGAAAGATTTGAGGAGTATTTCCTCAGTCAAAATTTAATTCTGTATTTTGGTAATTTTTAATCACCACTGGATCATTGATCCAACGGTGTTCTGATTTACAGAGCACAATCTTTCTTGTTTAGAATATTTGAGGAGTATTTCGTCAATCAGAATTTAATTCTATATTTTCGTGATTTTTAATCACCATTGGATCATTGATCCAACGGTGCTCTGATTTACAGAGCACAATCTTTCTTGTTTAGAGAAATTGGGAAAGTTTTTTCCCATACAGAGCTTATTCTGTATCTTGGTGATTTTTAATCACCATTTGATCTTTTGATCCAACGGTGCTCTGATTTACAGAGCACAATCTTTCTTATTTAGAAAGATTTGAGGAGTATTTCCTCAATCAAAATTTAGTTCTGTATTTTCGTGATTTTTAATCACCATTGGATCATTGATCCAACGGTGCTCTAATTTACAGAGCACAATCTTTCTTGCTTAGAAAGATTTGAGGAGTATTTTCTCAATCAGAATTTAATTCTGTATTTTGGTGATTTTTAGTCACAATTAGATCATTGATCCAACGATGCTATGATTTTACAGAGCAAAATATTTCTTGTTTAGCAAGATTTGAGAAGTATTTTCTCAATCAGAATTTAATTCTGTGCTCTGATGATTTATCATCTCTGTTGGATCTTTGATCCAAGGGTGGAGAACTTTTAGTTCTGGCGCTGGCGCTCTCGTGCTTTGCACGTGAGGCGTTGCCTCAGAGTCTTTTAACTCTGGGCGCTGGCGCTCTCGTGTTTTGCACGTAAGGCGTTACCTCAGAGTTTTTAACTCTGGGCGCTGGCGCTCTCGTGCTTTGCATGTGAAACGCTGCCTCAGTTCAAATTTTGAACAGAGCCTTACTCTCTTATTGGGAGGAAACAAGTCCCTACATGTTTTGCATGTGGAGCTTTCCCTTTATTTTTATTTTTATTTTATTGTTATTATTTTATAATGGAGCAAGTTTTGAGCCAAAATTTTGGCGGGAACACCGTCTTGCTGGAGTTACGTGCGTCGCCGACGATCCAGACGACCCAATCACCGTCACCGTCCAGCCCAGTCACCACGTTATATCATTGCTCAGCCAGGTCCAGTCCTGCGCGTGTAAGTTTGCATCGCGACGTTATTTCCAACGTCAGACGTGACATCCGCATCTCGACGTGAGATCCGATCAGGCAAGTTTTAAACTTGCAACATGATATGTTATTATATCGATAACTATATGTATAAGAATAGTGCATGTTTTTTATTATTCAGCAAATACTACAGATTTGCAGTTTTACAGTATCCGTCTGTATCCGTACTGATAATAGCATATCTAGTTGCATGCCGGAACATCATGATATCATTATACTACTATAATAGTACAATATGTTATCTAGTTTGCATCATACATGGTAACAGACATGTAATGGCTATTACAGATAGATATATATGCATCTTGGCATCAGTTGCGTTTACCGTGTTCCGATATTGATTACAGTTTCATATTTGGTATCTATTTTGGGTAATATACATTACATGACATGTTCACGACACATTACCAGACTTGTTACTTGGATATTATTACTAATACCAACAATCCTGATTGTTGTCCTGTCGGACGTGACTTGATGTCTGCATAGATAAAATCTGTACCTGCTTGATCCTGTGTTGGCATTAGATTTACATCATCAATACCTGATTTGAACACATAATCTTGGGGGTAAGAGGAAATCAATAATGAAATTTGACTTGTAACTCAACAGTCGATACTCATACTGATCAGTCTTTACAGGCTCGGCCAGTCCCGGAATGATGCTGCTGACATCATTCATCTGTACATGTTACATGTTTAATGCTTAGCGGCACGTCTCGGATTCAACTCGAGAATCTTGACCGTGGTCCCGGACACGCACGGGATACTATTGAGTTATATCGACGATTCCATTAAATTAATTTTAAAGACTTTTAAAATAGATAACCTAGAAGCACAGTTTTTAGAATACACATCACATACAGATACCTCTTTGTTTTATACATGTATTTATTATTTACATTTATGTTTAATCATAGCATCCTATCATGGTTATCGCTATTATTTTGATATTATAACACACTGATGTCTCGGTTCTGCATGGCCCAGTTCCTTTATCTTTATCGCAGGCAGATCAAGAGTATTTTAGCAATCAAGCCAAGCAATAAGAAGTTGAACGTATAGTGTTAAAGATGTTTAGTTTATTTATTTTCGCGGTTTTATTTCTTTTGATGTAAGCCTATATTGGGACGTGATTCAGATATTGTTTATTGGATCTTGATTCGTTTCCGCTTTATGCATTTTCTTGATTTTATTTATTGTGGCAGATGGACATGTATTAACTAGATTATATTTTTACTGTTCTTGATATCCAATAGACAGCCGTAATGTGACTGTGGAGGGATGATTCCTAACCACATGTAGCATGGTTGGCTCTGTTATGTGCCGTAGTTACGTATCTTGGGAAGTGGGGCGTGACAGTGATAAAACTTTTTAAAAGAAATTTATTTAACCAAACTCCACTGTTCCCGCCAAAATTTTCGGCCAAGAGCTATTTGTTCCGTTATAACCCTTAGCATATAGGCGTTGAAAACACATAACTTTAGGCCAAATAGGCGTCATGTGTAAAACACGTGAGCACTCATATGCAAAATATATGAACGCTAAACATAAATAAATCTAAATGGCCAAACAGACCTCACGTGTTAAACATGTGAGCGTTCTGAACATAAACAAGCTAAAACCTACACCAGGGGTCATGTGTTAAACACCCGAGTTCTCTTGCCTCTCACATGCAAAGCATGTGAGCACCCCAATTTAAAATATTCCCATTGAATTCTATTTGATAAAATTAAATTCTATTTGGGAAATATTTTTCCTGATCTTTCTAATATGGAAAGATCTTTCTCTGACAGAGAATCCTGAATTTAAAATCCGATGGTGATAAAATATCACCAATTAAATCATCTGATAGAATTAAATTCTATTTGGGAAATATTTTCCTGATCTTTCTCAAACTAGAAAGATCTTCTCTGTTAAACAGAGGACCTTTGGTTCAAATATCCAACGGTGATTATCTGGTAGAATAAAATTCTATCATAGGAAAATATATTCCTAATCTTGTTAAACTAACAAGATATTCATTTAACAGAATTAAATTGAATATTCCTAATCTTGTTAAACTAACAAAATATTCATAGGATAAGAATAAAATTCTATATTAGAATAAAATTCTAATCTTATTAAACTAACGAGATATCCATATGATAGAATTAAATTCTATATTAAGAAAATATATTTCTAATCTTGTTAAACTAAAAAGATATGATAGAATAAAATTCTGATCTTGGAATTAAATTCTATTTCGGAAATATTTTCCTGATCTTCCTCAAACTAGAAAGATCTTCTCTGTTAAACAGAGAACCTTTGGATCAAATATCCAACGGTGATTATCTGGTAGAATAAAATTCTATTATAGAAAAATATTTTCCTAATCTTGTTAAACTAACAAGATATTCATTTAACAGAATTAAATTCAATATTCCTAATCTTGTTAAACTAACAAGATATTTATATGATAAGAATAAAATTATATGTTAGAATAAAATTCTAATCTTATTAAACTAACGAGATATCCATATGATAGAATTAATTCTATATTAAGAAAATATATTTCTGATCTTGTTAAACTAAAAAGATAAGATAGAATAAAATTCTGATCTTGTTAAAACTAACAAGATATTTATAATCTTGCTAAACAAACAAGAAATCTTCTCTGCTAAACAGAGAGCCTTTGGATTAAAAATCCAACGGTGAATAAAATTCACCGATTGATCTAAAAGATCTTGGAATCAATCATGATCTCTCAATGAGAGATTCTCTTAACAAATTGATTCTTATTCTTCTCATATAAATAGGAGCGAGGAGAGGAGGAGAAAGACACAGAGAGAAGGGGGAAGAAAAATACAGAGGGAATTTAATTCTCTAAAAGAGAGGAGACCACCCATAAGATTTGAGAAATAAAAAAGGGAAGAAGATCTCTCTTTTAGGAAAAAAACCCTAAGTAAGAAGAAAGACCTAGAGATCATTTTATCTCTTTTTCACCGCTCCAAGATTTTAACTCTTTTAAAACAAAAGAACTTAGTTCTTCCTCTGGTTGAGGTCTGCAGAAGCAGATCTCCCCACAAGTTGTGAATTTAATTCTCATCGGAAAGATTCTGTCATGCAGACTTAAAACTTAAGGAAAAGAACTAAGTTTGAAGAATTTAATTCTTCCAAAAGATATAGTAATTTAATTGCTCTGATAAAACTAGGGTTTAACCCTGCATAAGAATTTAATTCTTATAAAATAAGGGACCTGAAATTCTCAAAACTCAGATCAAGATCTCCAAGCACGTAAATGAAATGATTAGCATTCAACGCTATAATAGCAGATCATGTGTTCCCACGTGAACACCTCTGAGGAACAAAAAAGAATGACTAAGATCGAGTCACGTGATTCCACGTGACTCCTTAATAGTGTTTAGCACTTATAAAAGGAAAAGGGGAATGAATCAAAGACAATTCCCATTTTTGGGGCGCCTCACGTGATCCCACGTGACCCCCTAATAGTACTTAGAACTTGTAAAAGGAAAAAGGGAAAAAATCAAAGACAATTTCCATTTTGGGGCGCTTCACGTGATCCCACGTGACCCCCAATAGTGCTTAGCACTTATAAAAGAAGAAGGGAATGAACCCAAAGAAGCAGTGCCTAATTCTCAGGCGCCTCACGTGCCACTCGTGAGCACTCCAACTTTCAGTGTTTAACACTGCTTTAGAGCCTCACGTGGGAGCACGTGAGCGCTAAGCAAATGTTAGTGTTTAACACTATGAGAGGCCAATCTTAGCCTAAATTAGCCAAGTCTCCCGAAGCCAAAAACCTTTTGACCATCAATCAATCGAGCCCTCCTATACTCAGGTCCCCCAAAATCGATCTTAGTTCCAAAGATGACTAATGATCTCCTAACACATGGCATCAAAAATGATGTTCGTTCCACCATGATCTCTCCCTTCAATTTGGAGTTCGGTTCAAGGGTACATCTCTCCACACCTCTGATACATGTCGTTGTAATTCTTCAACGTCTTCAGAGAGATGGAGGGTCCTGACAACCAACAGCTCTTTGATGCACTCCCAAACCCATGAGCACATCCCTCTGGACCGCAATGTCCTTAAAACTAACTCTGGACCGCAACATCCTCAAACTAGCTATGGACCGTATCGTCCTTAAACTAAACCCTCACCCAAAAAAAATGGTGATCTACGGACCGTAACGTCCCTAAACTAAAACAATTGAGCCCAAATGTTCTTTTGTTGGATAAAAAATGATCCAAAACCCAGTTAAGTAGATCTCAGTCTAAGATCGGACTAACGTATCCTTAACAAAAATTTAAGTTGATCTTAATCTCGAACGAGATTAACGATCCTTAAACCAAATCAAACCCAAATATAAGAATATGCGGATTTGGACTAATCCACGCCCTACAGGCGACAGCATAAATTAGTCTCCGTATACAATCCACGAGCAACCAAAAATAAAACAAGCATACACAACACGAAGTGACCTTCTGGAGCAGGAGAAAGTGGTTACCGCGATGCAGTAACGTAATTAACTGCAGGGGCTTGCGCCTGCAGGGAAGAGCGCCCCTATAATCAAAAAACCCCTCGCCAACGAGGGGAAATCTGACGAAGTCTGCTACAAGGGCCGCATCCGTCCAAACCTCCGATGCACGGTGCCATAAATCAACTTGGTATCTTCGGAGAGGTGGACGGATAAACCCAAATAGCATCTGCCCCAAAATTCAGGCAAGACGTTTGTCTTCCCGGTTTTCGGTGGTAATCATATTCTGGCACGCCTGGTAGGACCTTTTCCTTTTTCCACTTCACACTTCGTGTGTCGTGTTTTTCCGTGATCAAATAATCGCAGTATATGTATTTGTGGTTGCTCTTGGGTGATGGGATACTGAAGCCGACATTTCTTCTTTATGAAGAATGATGTTTTCTCCCACCCTAGCAACTCAGGCTTTGTCATATCTAGAGGAGTCAAGTATGGGCCACTTACAGCCTCAAATCTCTGCAATCCGGCTCTTCAAGAAATCAACGGGCTTCTCTTTGGGTCGATACTCCCACCTCCCGCCCTCGGTGCCTCAACGCCGATGAAGGAAACCCAAAGGAAGTCTGTCATCCACAGGCTGGTTCCCCAAGCTGCAGCTTTGCCGTCGGAATCAGTCCTCAAACAACTGACACCCGCCAAGGACCAAGGTCAACGCAGGGGGCAGAATATTCAAGCTCTCAAAGGAAACAGGGGCAGGCTCGGCAAAATCCTGATGCTAATCAAATCCCGGCCATAAGAAACAGTCGACGTCGATATCGACATCATACAAAATGAGCTGGGGGCAGTTCTCCGTATGGTCCTGTTTAAACCCCGGTGGTGAATGTTGTTATTCTAATTGGGAACAGCTTCAAACTGTTGCGAAGGGTCAGACAAAATTCTCCCACCGCAATATTGAAGAAATTTCCACAGCCCATGGAGATCCCACTAGAGCAGAAACCAGTTCGCTCCCTATAACAACTTTCCTCATCTATATATAAGGTGTGGAAGCTGGTGAAGGACTCAGTCGTCTTCCGTGGCTCTTCCTCTAAACGTCAGCCAAATTCTGACAAATCCCCTTTCAAATACAAGGGGATTCATCCCAACACTGATCCTGATACAGCGGTTCCTCCCAAAATCAAAGCGGCTTCTCACAAAAAAGAGAGGCATATTAAAGCTCAAGTGTCCGAGGTAAACCCTAAAGGCCAAAACTCCAAACACCCCAACCATGGGGACCTGGCAGTTTATACAGTCCATATGGTGAAATCCAAAGGCGAAGTTCAAGCTTCTACTAGTCACCGAAATCAAACTCGGTCCCTGACAAAGGCTCAACTGCAATGTGAAAAGCTCCAGGAGATACTCGCTCAGGCGGCAGCAAACGGTAATCCATCGCCTAAGGAAAATCCCGAGGACGCACCCGAAGAAAGAGTAGAGAAGGAGTCGAATATTGATTTCCTAAAGCGCGCTCTGAAAAAGAGAGATGAAGAAGCGGCAGAAATGTCCACTAAAATGAACCAGGTGGCCCTTCTAATTCAGAATATGGCTGGAATGATGGTTCAATCGGAACCACTGGCAGATAAACCGCCGGTAGTCGATCTTAAAGATAAGGATGACATTTCAAATCCTCTGCAAACATCATCAACGGCCGAAGAGGAAATGATTCCAAAAGTAAAGCTGAATGAATATATCGCTCAGCAAATTAAAGCTCACTACGCCAGTGAAACCGCAAATAGATCAATCAAGACTGGTCGACCGTATCCGACGTGGTACGATCAAATACAGTACCCGCCAGAGTACACACTTCCAACGTTCTACATGTACAAAGGAACTGGAAATCCTCGCCAGCACATTGCGCGATTTAAATCTATGTGCGGCAATTCCGGAGGAAATGACATACTACTACTCCGACAGTTCGTCAGCGGTCTGGCGAGCATCGCCTTCGAATGGTTTGAGGAACTCCCAAATGATTTCGTGAAGAGCTTCGACGAAATGGATATGCTCTTCTGTCAAATATGAGCAACGCATCGATGAAGTTGCAGCCATGGGAATGCTCATAGCCACCCTTGACCCAAATTCAAAGGCATTCCCATATGTGGCCCTCTTCAAGCCGACGACCTTCCAAGAACTCATGGATAAAATGGCTCGATTGGATCAAATGGGTCAAGACTCTTTCTCTTCTCATGATGACGAGTAAAAAGCGGAGGCAAGTTGGCGTTTGTTGCCTATGCTCAACAAAAATAAGCGGCTCTAAAGCAACCTGTCACCAAAATAGCGACGGCGTGGGTACTCGTTCCCCCCGAGATATACACAAGGGGCATATTTCTCAATGGCGGAAGAATCTCTATGTAGAATGGTCCTTTCTTCTCAAAGGACAGGAAGGATATTAAGGGGCCTACAAACATGTCCTACAATCTAGTGGAATACCTTGCTAAAAAAATGGTACGTCCACAAGAAAAAAGGGAACGGATGAAAACCCGAAAGGACGTCGTGAGTAAAAACAGCAGGACTGACGGCGAGCTCGTGAAAACCCGGAAGGGTGCAATCTCGTTAAAAAAACAAAAACGGTACATCCACAAGCAAGATGGGCACGGATGAAAACCCGAAAGGGCGCCGTGAGTAAAAATAGAAGGACTGTCGGCGAGCTTGTGAAAACTCGGAAGGGCATAACCTCGTTAAAATAAATACACTTACGAAATCCTCACGATTTGTGAGGAGAATCCCCCCTGTGAGACCCTCACGGCTCATAGGATTCAAAAGTCTTAAGTTACAGGGATCTAGACATGTTCTTAAGCCGTCATATCTCTCAAATTTCCGTACAGGCGGTCCATATTGACCCTTGTATACAATGTATGGGCACGAATAAATATTTCTTTGCCAAGTTCTACAAATGGCAAGAAATGTCCCCGTATGGTGAATAACACTTGTAGGTCTTCTCGACTTATAAGAAGAAAATACTCTTAGAAGATCCTTACGAGTTATAAGAGAAGACATCACTTAGGAATCCCCACGATTTTTAAGGAGAAAATACACCTACGAGATCCTCACGACTCGTAGAGAGAAAACCCTTTATGGGACCTTTACGGCTCATAAAGTCAAAAGTCTTAGTCGACAGAATCCTAACCCTGTCTACTAAGCCACCTTTGTCCAAATCGACATGGGCAAATGATGATTCTCTCCTGGCACTATTCCAGTTGTAGCATTGCTGATGCCTAAATCGGTATCAAATTCGAGTCCTTTCAAGGCAAATGATGAGTCGCTCCTGGCAATATCCTAGTTGTAGCGATACAGATGCCTAAACATGTGTCAAACTCCAAAGTCAACCTCTCCAGCAAATGTCGTCCCTACAACCATCTAATAAATAAGGGGACCCCGTTCGTCTGGGATCGTAAATGCCAAAATGCGCTGGACGAAATCAAGCAATATCTGCAAAACCTGCCATTACTGACCGTTCCGGTCAAGGGAAAGCCCATCATCTTGTACACGACAGACCTCGAAGGTTCTTTAGGCGCACTATGGGCACAGGAGAACGACCAGGGAAAGGAGAGAGCTCTCTATTATTTGAGTTGAGTTCTCCTGGGGGCAAAAAACAATTACTCCCCATCGAAAAGCATTGCCTGGCACTGATCTTCGCGATAACGAAGATTCGACATTATGCCTTGGCACATGAGGTCCATCTCATATCAAAAGTGGACCCTCTCAAGTATTTGATGTCAAGAGCCATGTTAACAGAAAGGCTTTCCAAATGAGCCCTCCTCTTGATGGAGTTCTCGATAATATATCGACCCCTCAAGGCAATAAAAGGCCAGGCCATCGCCGAGTTTCTCGCTGAGCATCCAATACCAACCGACTCTCCTTTAAACTGCGAATTTCCATATGAACACGCGTTCGAAACAATCGACAGGGAGAAGGAAGGAAATAATGCCCGACGGGAACTTTACTTTGATGGGACATCTTCCATGAAGAGGCGAAATCAGAGCACCCCCATAATCAAAGCTGGGGTAGGCCTTATCTTTGTTACTCCACAAGGAGGGATAATGCGTTTTTCCCTTTCCTTAACGGAACCAAGAACAAGCAACGAAGCAGAATATGAAGTTTTTTTAGCAGGTCTTGAGATTGCTGTTGACATGGGCATCGAAAACCTCCTCATATATGGAGACTCCCAGCTAGTCGTTAGCTAAGTGAATGGCGACTATCAGACATGCAAACCGGAGTTGGTAAAATATGGCGAAAGAGTGCGGCAACTGCTGACTCAAATTCCCTCCTACATCCTGGAAAGTATACCGCGTGCGGAAAATAGCAAGGCGGACGTGCTAGCCAAACTCGCTAAGGAACTGGCTGACGAAAACCTTGATGACGTAAGGATCATTGTGTAAAGCCGCCGGGTTTTCGCGCCAGCAGAAATATCTCAGGAGTCGTCTGAAGAAAAGGAAGCGACCAAGCAAGCAGCTTGCCGAATAGAAGACGAAGAAAAGGCTGAGGATTGGAGAGAAGTCTTCATAGACTACTTCAAATCCTATCGAACACCCGAAGACGCGTCGTCCAGACATCAGCTCATGAAGCGAGCCCTATCTTTCGCCTTCGTCAATGATACTCTTTATAAAAGATCATTCGATTTTCTGTGGCTGAGATGCCTAGGACCAGAAGAAGCGAGGAGGGTCGTCTAAGAAACTCACGATGGACTCTGCGGTTCCTATCAAGCTGGGTCCAAGATGAAGCTGAAGATCAAGAGAATGAGCTACTATTGGCCCACAATGATTCAGGGCGGCCTCGAATATACTAAGCAGTATCACTCGTGCTAGATTCATAGGGACTTCATCCATCAGCATCCAAATCCGCCTCACCCAACACTGGCTAGTTGGCCTTTCGAAATGTGCGGAACCGATATAATTGGGCCCATCGAGCCAGCATCATCTAGGGAACATCGGTTGATATTGGCAACAACCGATTACTTCTCTAAGTGGGCAGAGGCAGTACCGCTGAGAGAGGTGAAGACGGAGAACATCCTCCATTTCTTCAGGACAAACGTCATCTACCGGTTCGGCACTCTGCGACGGATTATCTCCGATAAAGGGCCAGCCTACAGAAGCCACAAAATCAGTCGCTTCGCACATCAGCATAATATAGATTGGAGATGCTCTTCGGTCTATAATCCAAGCGCTAATGGTCTAGCTGAAGCTTTCGACAAGATCTTGACGAAGATCATAAAGAAAACGGTGTCCAGAAACAAAAAGGACTGGCACGAGAGACTGCATGAAACTCTCTGGGCGTACCGAACCACGTTCAAAACGGCCACGAATACAACGCCATTCGCATTGGTATTCATCACGGAAGTAGTACTTCCCTTAGAGATAGGGCTACCCTCTCTACGAGTGGCGGTTCGTCATGAACTGATGGATAAAGAAAAGGCCCGTCTCCGGCTGGAGGAGCTCGACGCCCTTGATGAAACTCGTCTCATGGCACAGCAAAACCTAGAAGTTTGCAAAGTAAGGATGATGCGCTCATACGAAAGACTGACTAGGCCGAGAACATTCCGCAAAGGCGAACTCGTGCTACTCGTAAAAAGACCTATGATCCCCAATCGTTCCAAACGAGGGAAATTCGATCCGAACTATGAGGGCCAGTACATCATAGATAAGGTCTACCAAGGTGGGGCCTACTTGCTCATGGATATACATGGTGAAAGATCCTTCCAGCCAGTATACGGTCGGTTCCTTAAAAAATACTACGCTTAACAAATCACGGCTCAGGTTAATGAGGGATGACGATGCTCGTGTCCGCTTGATATCTTCCCGAGTCCAAACTCTATAAGTAGTATCCGGCAAAACTTCGCCTTGAAATCACAGCGGACCGCAACGTCCTAAACTAGTTGTGGATTGAGATGTCCTTAAACTAACATTGGACCGAGATATCCTTAAACTAACATTGGACCGAGATGTCCCTAAACTAACAATGGACCGCAATATTTTTAAACTAAATACGTCGCCTCAAAAACGGCGATGGTGGAGTCCAGGTCCATAAGTCCCAGCGACGAGGATTGCATAACCGCCCCGGTGGTGAAATCCCCCTAAGTGCCATTGGCAAACGGAGGAGTTAAAAAAAATGGTACGTCCACATACGAAATGGGAACGGATGAAAACCCGAAAGGGTGCCGTGAGTAAAAACAGCAGGGCTACCGGCGAGTTTGTGAAAACCCGAAAGGGCGCAATGTAACACCCTAGTTCATTTATACCAGTTCTAGTTCATGTATTTCTTTATTTATGGTATTTTCCTGATTTACTGTGTTTTGGGTGTGAATAGTATATTTGACATCTGTATTTGAATCCGACCCGACCCGAAACATGTCTTGATTCATGTTTATGGTTTATCCTGGCTTGCTTTATAGATCCGTGCACTTTCATTTATGCATACTGGCATTATAACTGGCATCTGCATTTTTTTTAATATAACATTTAAAGTCAAGAAAAATATTTTAAAAATATCTAGCATGGCCTGCATGATACCCCTAACCCTGTGGTAGCATCCACACATCTTGTTCTTGTCCCGTTCAGGAAAACGGACTTGTTTGGATGGCTACGCGTACGTACGTACATCAGTTCTTAGGGGTATACATTTTCGTTACCCGGACATTCAGTTTTAATTTTGGTCGTCGCATATATTTTTCATATTTTGGAACTGAATTTTAGACCCAACCCGGGCATGTTTTGGACTATGTTTGTATTTACCATAATATCAAATTTTATTTATATAATATTAATTTTATAAACTGATAAAAATTAAAATTTAGTTAACTAATAGAAGATTTTTTTTTTAAATTTAAATCTAAACTAATTTCCTAACAAACTAAAAACCCCTTTCTCTCTCTCTCTCGTGACTCTCTCTCTCCCCTCTGCATATATATATTTATATATATTTTATTTATTTATTTTTTCTTTCCTTATTTAATATACAACCTCTTCTTCTTACTTCTTCTTCTTTCTTCTTTCTTTTTCTTAATCTCGTTTCTTGATTCCGGTGATCACCGCCGGAGCCGTGCTCGTCGCTGACGATCTGAGTGATCCAGTGAACGTACCTTGCCTGTGTGATCACTTTCTTACCTTGCCTGGACCCGTCCCACGTGCCGCGTGTGCATTGCGACGATTTACTGACGTCGGACGTGCCGTGCGTATCTGTCACGTGATTCGATCAAGGCAAGTTTATCTTACTACATGCTGTACTACTATATTTTGCATTCATGCGAATAATAATATTATATATTGTTTAGTTATGCATCCATATTACTATTTTACAGTTTTTCGATACCCGTATGCATCCATACCGTTATTTGCATATCTAGTCGCATGCAAGTTTATCTTGCTACATGCTATGTTACTGTATTTACATCTATTTGAATAAATATAACACTTGTATTTTAAATCATGCATCCCATATTTAGTTTTACAGTTTTACGACATCCGTATGCATCCGTACAAGTTATTTAACATCTAGTGCATGCAAACCTATCTTGTTACATACTATATTACGATATACTGCACCCAATGGAATATTTAGATCTCATATTGTTTAGTTGTACATCCTGCATTTACCAGTTTATCATTTTACTGTTATATGGCGTCCGTGTGCGTCCGTATCATTATTTACATGTCTAGTCGCATGCTAAATCATCTTGCTACATATTAGGAATATTATTATGCATCCATATGAGTAAAATGTTACCCGTTTATCATATTGTACATCCATACTGAAGTTTTACTGTTTTCGGATACCCGTTTGCATCCATATCATTTAAAATATATATAACTGCATCGATAAATCATATTAATTCATATTATTATTGTAGTAACACCCCATGCTTAATAATGTGCATCCCACTTAGTCTTGGAACTGTAAATATAACCCTAATCGATATTTGTACATCCATACCATTAATTATATATCTATTTGCATTCCATGTCACGTTATTTCATGTTACTGCTACATTAACACCCCATGCTAGAAAATGTACATCCTACATAGTAATGGAGCTATAGTCGCAATCCTTAATAGTTATTCTTGCATCCATGTTTATTTGTGTATCCATACCATTAATTCTGTATAACTAGTTGCACCCCATATTACATTAACTCATATTATTAATACATTAGTACCCCATGCTTGATATTGCGCATCCTACTTAGTCATGATGTAACCCCTGATCGAAATTTGTGCATCCATGCTTTTATTGTACATCCGTACTTTCACCCTGATTCAATACTTGCTACAGTTTGATTATGAGCACCCGCTTGATACCTGTGCACTACTTGACATGTTATCTGATCCAGTTTCTAATGTCGACAATCCTGACATATTGTCCCGATGGACATATCCTGTTGTCTGTATAGAAAAACCAGTTCCTGCTTGATCCTGTGTTAGCATTAGCTTCAGATTTATCAATACCTGACTTGAACACATAACTTGGGGGTATGAGGACATCAAGAATGTAACCGAACGTAACTCAAAGGGCTATCATATTGTTTGCCGTTTTTCCGAGCGTTACGGAATACCTATTGTTTGCCGTTTTTCCGGGCGTTACGGAATACCTATTGTTTGCCGTTTTTCCGGGCGTTACGGAATAATCACCGATGGGTTATGATGAGGATTACATTAATTGATTTCGAAGACTTTAGAATAGATAACCCAGTAGCACAGTTTAGATTACTTACTGCACATCATAGGTGCTTACACCCTTCACTGTTCCTTATTCGTGATACTGTTATACTCTTATTACTGTTCATACTCATGCTTGCATGTCTTGTTACCTCCTGATTATATTATTGTTGATATTATGACGCACCGACGTCCGGGTTTTGCATGGCCCAGATCCTCTACCTTTGCTGCAGGCCGATCCTGAGTATTTCAGTGTACAGGCCGAGCAGTGAGGACCTGTTAGTATTTTAGTTTAGTTTTCTTTCAGCATTTTAATTCCTGATCTGAGCCCGTATTTGGGATGTACATTTCAGATTATTATTGTTTATTGGATCTATTACTTCCGCATATTATTTCTTGACTCGTTTATTCTGGCTCATGGACATGTACTAGATAGTTTCTTTTATTTTCCTGTTCTTGATATCTATAGACAGCCGTAATGCTACTGTGGAGGGATATTTCCTAGCCACAGGTAGCATGGTTGGCTCTATCACGTGCCGATCTTAGCGCACTCTGGGAAGCGAGGCGTGACACGCAATCTCGTTAAAATAAAAACACCTGCAAGGTCCTCTCGACCTTGTAAAGAGAAAACACCTGCGTGAGATCCTTACGACTCACAAGGGAGCAACACACTTAGAGATCCCCACGATTCCTAAAGAGAAATTACACTTACGAGATCCTCACGACTCGTACGGAGAATTCCCCCTGTGAGACCTTCACGGCTCATAGGATTCAAAAGTCTTAAGTTACAGGGATCTGAACCTGTCCTTAAGCCATCACACTCCCCAAGTTGCCTTACAAACAGTTCAATATTGACCCTTGTATACAATCCAAGGGCAAAAACAAAGGTTCCCCCACCTAATTCCACCACTGGCGAAAATTTTCCCCATATGGTGAACGACACTTATAAGTCATCTCGACTTGTAAGGAGAAAATACTCTTATAAGATCCTTACGACTTACAAGAGAAAATATCACTTAGGAGTCCTCATGATTTCTAGGGAGAACCTATACCCATGATATCCTCACGACTCGTGTGGAGAAATACCTTTATGAGACCCTTACGGCTTGTAAAGTCAAAAAGCCTTAGTCAACAGGATCCTAACCCTGTTTGCTAAGCCACTTTTGTTCAAATTGACAAAGCAAGTGACGAGTCACTCCTGGTAACATTCCAGTGGCAGTGACGCTGATGCCTAAATTAGTAGTAAATTCCAAGTCTTCTCAAGGCAAATGATGATTCACTCCTGGCAATATTCCAGTTGTAGCGATGCTGATGCCTAAATCAGCATCAAATTCCAAGTCCTTTCACGGCAAATGATGATTCGCTCCTGGCAATATTCCAGTCGTAGCGATACTGATGCTAAGATTAGTATCAGATCTCGAGTTCTATACTCGCAACAAAAATCAGCGAGCAAATGCATATAAAATAACCGAAATGTTTGGGCAACTCACAATAAAAAAACAGCGAGTAAAAAGAAAAACAGCCGAAATGATTGGGCACCGCGAAAAATAACCGAAATGATTGGGCAATCGCGACTTTCGCGATATAAAAAGATGAAATGATAGAGCATTGAGGAAAGAAAAAAATGATGAAATTTCTGCCCTGCAGGTGAGTCCGCATCGACCCCTGTATACAATCCATGGGCACAAATGAACATGGGAACCACATTTCCCACCATGCTCCATCAGAAAGAGTCAAATCTCGGCGACGAAATTTGCGGCCTAGAGATCAACAATGGCATTCCCTCTCACTCCAGCAGGATGCCGATGCAACGTCAACAACTGAACCCAGGGTCAAAATAATGGAGCCATGGCAAAGACCCTAGTTCCAAGACTCGACGGTTCACTGACAACCTAAAGAAAATCTCGACCTTCGTCGCAATATTGCAGACACAATTTTAACAAACGAAGCGAAGGAAGATCCCTAGCTTCAGGGTCTCGACGGCAACACTTACAGCCTAGAGATCACAACGACGTTTCTTCTCACTCCAGCAGGATGCAGACGCAATACCAACAACCGACCCCAGGGTCAAAATAATGGAGCCATGGAATTTCCCCAGTTCCAAGACTCGATGGTTCACTGACAACCTAGAGACAACCTCGATATTCGTCGCAATATTGCAGACACAATGTCAACAAACGAAGTAAAGGAAGATCCCTAGCTTCAGGGTCTTGACGGAACTCAAATGAGACCTGAAAAACTATCGGAGATCATCCCACCAGAGTGCGGAGTGGTCATGACTCATCGGGGCTCCCAAACTGAGCCTAACCTCAAGTAAAAAGCGCCATGGAATATCCCTAACGCTTGCTCTTTCGACGGTAATATCACCTGGAAGATTACTTGAAGACGTTTTGTCCAGCCCCCGAAGGGATCAGAAACACGACAGTTGCGGGGCTACTCGAACAGCAGGATTGCGTATCGAGGAATACATTGGCCAACGCGACAGTACGACAGAAAAAAGCCCTAGTACCACAGACCCTAATGGACCTCTATCAGCAGAGGTTAACTGTGACGTTAGGATATCCTTGCGAGAACTTCTCGATTCGTCTTGACTTGTGGGGAAAATAATGTCCTTGTGAGAACTTCTCGATTCATCTCGACTAGTAAGGAAAATAATGTCATTGCGAGAACTTCTCGATTCGTCTCGAATCGTAGGGAAAATAATGTCCTTGCGAGAACTTCTTGACTCGTCTCGACTCGTAGTGAAATTATGTTCCTGCGAGAACTTCTCGATTCGTCTCGACTCGTGGGGAAAATAATGTCTTTGCGAGAACTTCTCGATTCGTCTCGACTCGTAAAGAAAATAATGTCCCGAATTGTAGGGAAGTTACTGTATTTACATCTATTTGAATAAATATAACACTTGTATTTTAAATCATGCATCCCATATTTAGTTTTACAGTTTTACGACATCCATATGCATCCGTACAAGTTATTTCACATCTAGTGCATGCAAACCTATCTTGTTACATACTATATTACAATATACTGCACCCAATAGAATATTTAGATCTCATATTGTTTAGTTGTACATCCTGCATTTACCAGTTTATCATTTTTACTGTTATATAACGTCCGTGTGCGTCCATATCATTATTTACATGTCTAGTCGCATGCTAAATCATCTTGCTACATGTTAGGTATAGTATTATGCATCCATATGAGTAAAATGTTACCCGTTTATCACATTGTACATCCATACTGAAGTTTTACTGTTTTCGGATACCCGTTTGCATCCATATCATTTAAAATATATATAACTACATCTATAGATCATATTAATTCATGTTATTATTGTAGTAACGCCCCATGCTTAATAATGTGCTTCCCACTTAGTCTTGGAAGTGTAAATGTAACCCTAATCGATGTTTGTGCATCCATACCATTAATTATATATCTATTTGCATTCCATATCGCGTTATTTCATGTTACTGCTACATTAACACCCCATGCTAGAAAATGTACATCCTACATAGTAATGGAGCTATAGTCGCAATCCTTAATAGTTATTCTTGCATCCATGTTTATTTCTGTATTCATACCATTAATTCTGCATAACTAGTTGCACCCCATATTACATTAACTCATATTATTAATACATTAGTACCCCATGCTTGATATTGTGCATCTTACTTATTCATGATATAACCCCTGATCGATATTTGTGCATCCATACTTTTATTGTACATCCATATTTTCACCCTGATTCAATACTTGCTACAGTTTGATTATGAGTGTTAGTTATATGTATGCCCTAGAGGCCATTACTGTACATTGGATATATATTGTAGTGGATGCTGGGACATATATAGGGAGGACTTTCTTGCTCGACATGATAGTATGCTATCTGGTTACTCTTTACCTTAACATGTACATTGATTGTCTCTCTGTTACATGTTGGTAAAGCCCTTAGGATGTGTACTTGACTACCTGGACTATGATGCGGATCATACTAGTGGGGACATGGTAGTCCATAAGTACATCCTTCAAGGTCCCTAGTCGTGGGTGTATCGAGACAGGGCATCGATATACCAGAGTAGATTAGCGTATACCTTCTCGACCCATACAGATGGGCGATGGATGATCTCATATCCATTGGTGTTTGACATCAGAGATGATATACGGGTGCTCCGTGGAGACTGGGTACACTGGACGGACTCGCCGAGAACTCCCAGATGGTATTATACCTTACGTCAGATGGCAGTTCTCTGGTGACACTGGTATAGAGTAGTCTGTTGACCCGAGATCGTCATAGAGTCTTGTGTGGTTCCCACTGTGCTTTGATTTCCACCTTACCACGTCCAAGAGGGCGTGCAAAACGGTGGCTTTTGGGTACAGTCCCGAATCACATGGAGGCAATGAGCGATAGGAGGGGATTCGTCTCTCCCGGTATAGGGAGTTGATGTTGCGCTGTGTTCGATTGGCTATAACCGGAAATTCCTGGCCAGGGTTGCTGAGATTTACTGGTAAGTGTTACCAGTAGTTTCTCGAACTGTTATAGACCTCATATCGACACGACTTATCGAGTTGTTGGGGTCTGACGTTTACCACCCCTAGGCGAGATATGCGACATATCAGACGACGAGACCGGACTGTACGGTAAGTGTTACTGGTTGGATTCACAGGAGTGTGAGCGGGCTTGCTCATCGATCTTCTGATCGCTCAATACCCGGGTGGCCGTTACGTTTAGCAGACCGCTTGCGGCTTGTGAGTGTTTGATATGATCATCACCTGCTGCCGGCGTATTGACGAGTCTTTAGAGTCCTACACAGAGGTTTCCTGGCTCAAGCGAAACGAAATAGGAGCGCATATGAGATATGTGCGGGACCGAGAATAATTTGTGTATGTGATACCGTATTCTATTCTCGCGATGAATGTATCGAATGGTTGTATGCGATATAACCTAGTTATCGAATTAAGGATTGATTCGATAAGCCGATACATTGGATATTAGTCGGTTATATGCGATATGACTGGATCGTTAAATCAAGTGTTGATTTAATGATTTAATGCATAATTATATATTTGATATGTTACTTTGCATTAATTAATATTGGTTCACTTTAAATGGATTTTCTCACTTGTAGTTCACAAGTTGTATATGTGATATACTTTTGTGCACTTGGATGTATCATGCTTGATGATACATGTTTGCTAGGGTTTGTGTAAAGAATTTAACCTTGGTTAAGTAAATGGTTAGGGTTTTTATTTATTCATTCTTTTATCTTTTTAATTTGGATTAAAAAGAAATGGGATAAGAAAACAAAATGGTTGCTTTCATTCTTGAAGCTTGTTGAAGCTTCATGAAGCTTTGACCAAAGTGACCATTTTGTCTTCATCCTTAACCCTAACCATTCATCTAACCTTAGTCAATTCTCTACACATAACCATGGTTCATATTATGATAAGGATTCATTTTTCTTTTGGTTTTAAATAATACTTATCATATTCATTATCTTCTTCTTCTTCTTCTTCAAGATGAAGAAGCTTGCCTCCATCAATGGCAACTAGTGAAAAGAGTGAGAAATCCAATTCTAAAGTGAACCCACTTCCTATTTCTTCATCCTCTACCTCTTGCCAAGTAGTATAGGGTGTTTTCTTCACAAGTTTCATGACTTGGTGAAGTGGGAGCTTGATCTTGTGATGCCTCGACGTAGATCATCTTCGGCATCGTAGTCGATGACCTAGCCCGCCTATTTCTTTGATGAAGCCGACACTAGAGTCCAAGATCCGATTTGTACAGCGGAGGGACGTCTACACGGAGCTATGGAAGTGGATAACCGGATCTACAAAGGTTGTATTTCCGTTCACTTAGTTAAGTTGTTAACTAGCTTTTTGTTTCGCCTAAAATCTAGTTAACGATCCGTATTAGGGTTTCTCGGCACTTGTAATTTTTGAAATTGGCATGGTTGATACCTTGTGACACCTCATTAGTGTGCCTAGGACCACTACAGTGGTATCAGAGCCTAACTAGAGTCTTAGGCGATGCGTAGACGAAGTTTGAAACCCGAACGAACCCGAAACCCTAAAATTTCACGCTCTCTGGACTTTTTTCAAAAACTGGGTTTTTTTCCAGATTAAAAATGCTTAAAAAATTCAGCAGGGAATTATAAGAATTACGGTGCAAAATTTGACAAAAGATACTTCAAGATTGCGGCGGAACTGCGGCAGAAGCCTAGCTTCTGCGGCGGTTCCGCGGCAATAGTGTGACGTCACCCTCCCAATTTTGCACAGTAACTTCCTTTATTCAGTGCTGAGTTTTATGGGAATTTTTAATATTTATTCAAGAGTTGAATTTTCTGGGGTTGTTTTGGGGATTCGATGATTCGATCGGATTATCAGATTTTGTCTATGTGGATTCCGGATAATTTTTGAATATGTTAAAAAGTTCGACCGGATATAAATACCCACCTTTTCCCTTGTCGGGAAATTTCTAAGTGTTGGATATTTCCGTAGTTTAAAGACGTTCTAAGTAGTGCAAGTAACGCGATGGACCCTCTAGAAGACAACAAACCTTAACTCGATTATGTGACCGTCTTGAACTGCCCTTTGAACTTTAGGGTTTGGGGCAGTACGGCGTGCCACATGTGAGGCGTTGGCTTGACCCTTCTATGGCTGGACCGTTGGTACTGAAGCATGAACTGGATGTTTTTAAACTTGTTTCATGTGTTGAGCTGTTTCGGGAAAACTTGGGTGTTTGAATGTTCGATCGGAAAGTTTAACATTTTCTATTTATCTGGAATGGGATACAATAATTGGAATTCACAAGTAGTTATGAGATAACTGAATGAATGTTATAAATCTAGTAGTTTAGTCTCACTTGATCGGTTGCCACGGAATTTTGATGCGATCAAAAGTCCGTCGCAATCACGTAGTGTACGCGGATACTCGCCGGGTAAACTTAATAGACAACCTCACTCCATAGCCCCGACCAAGTGACTGTAGGAGAACCCCGTCGCCGAAAGCATCCGTTCGGGTGCTCGCGGCGGCGGTGTTCCGCCTTGGTGCACTTCGTCGACGGTATTAGGGGTGCGGCCGTCTACTAAAGTTTGCGACGAGCATTCGATCAGGATGTCGGGAATCTTGTTGAATTGCCCGACTTGACATTGAAAAGTGTTTTCGAATTTGAGACTAAAATGCGGGGTTTATAATTGTTAGGCATGTGATGTCTAAGGTATTCAGATGGTTAGGCATGCGATGTCTAAGCAGATTGTGGATTCCAACTGTTGTAGTTTTAAACTTTCTTTTCTGTGACCGTAAGTGTAATATGTGATATCGCCGGTTTCGTTGCTATATGTCAACGACAATTGGGATGCGCATATTTACTTACGTTGATGACATGTGATGTTATGTGTTGCTGGATATGTTATATTGGATCGTCGTGTTTGAATAGCCGGGTTTTTTTTATGTGAGATGAGTGTTTTCATTTTCATTCATGTAAAAACTTGTATGTAATATTCTTTTATTGGGGCACTTCCAGGTTGCGGAAGATGTCACCCTTTGTATATTATTTACTTTTCCGCACTAGGATAGACCCAAGGAGGGGAGCACAAGTAACCGGGTTCTGGAGTCCAGTGGGAGACCAACTCGAGGAGTCGAGTCCGGGTCTCCTAACTCTAGAATTGGTAGGGTTGCTTACCGCTCTCGTAGGGGTCTAGGGGTGTGGGTTTGGCTATTCATCACGACCGTGGAATCCGTTTTTTATACTGGCTCGTATTGAAAACACGGACGTCCTAGTATATCCAATATTTCATATGTTTCTTCTGCTGCGATATCTGTGATGTGATCATGTGATATGTTCAGTGATGGATACTTTATATAGTATATATGATATATTGTATAGACGTTACTTATGTTTTACACCCGTGCTAGCCCTGCCCCGCTCTGCCGTTAGTTACCTAACCTAACGGTGCACGAGGGGACATCGAGGCGAATGCGGATGGCATAAGTGTACGTTGTATTTATCTGTGATGTTTAGGTACTTAAATGGCGGGACTTCATTAATGTGATTAATTGAATAAAAGAAACCTAAAGATGTTGTAGAATCGAATTTCAAAAATAAAACAGGTAGCTACAGTTCTTGCTTTGCACAGCGGTATATGTGATATATCCTGCACCTTATTCGATGAGGAAAGGACTGAGATCCCTTTACCGGGAGTGACTCCTTTAGCAATAACTGGCAGATGCTACACACTCGGTTTGTTTTCTGATTGCTTTTAAGAGTTTTTGCTTTGCACAGTGATATATATGATATATCCCGCACCTCATTCGACGAGGAAAGGGCCGACGATCCCTTCACCGGGAGTGACCCCTTTAGCAAAACTAGAAAAGCCTAAAAAACACTCCATTTTAAAATCATTCGATCCTACAACGATATCAAGTTCATTACGCAATAGGTTTTCAGAAAAACCCGGCGTAGCCCTCCGTCATTTCAGATAAGTCCTAGTTAGTATTCGTGCTACGTTTGTTGGTCTGCGTCAAGGCGTAGTGTGCGGTAGCTAACTAGTATTTATCTGCTTATGCATATGATGCAGATTGGATTAGGGTAGTCGTGCGACTTTGTTGGCCTGCGTCAAGGGTCGTACGGGTGGGTTTAATTCAATCAGGAAATGACGGGTTGAACTTGACTAGCGCACTATGGTTTGTTGGCCTGCGTCAAGGTCATAGGATGCTAGGGGCAAAATTATCGGGAATTTCAAGTGTTGAAATTTGCAATGAGATTGCATACCTTCTATGAGATAGTTGGATCCCGATACCCGCTGCGAGTAAGAGTTACTCCTGGGAGAGTTTTACACATTACAATTAGCCGATCAAGTAGGTGTCTAGAAAGGTGTTAACGAGATTACGCCTCTGGGAAAACGAGGTTTACATTAATTAGGTTCGTGCGAAAGCACGGGGGACCTCCCTCAAAGTACCGACACTGGCCTGGCTGAAAGATTGGCGAACTTGTAGTGTGTAATTAATCCCGACTAGTCTTTCCTTTTAGGGTTTGAAGGAAGATTTGATAAAAACAGTGGGAGCCATCCTGATTAGATAAAATTATAACCAATCTATTCTTGCAAGAGCGCACGCTGAGTGTTTTCTTATCTCTCTCTCCAGGTAGCGACCATATCACGCCTTAATCAAGATAATAATACGGAAGTATTGACCGAACCCGCTTGTTATACTGAGCTTTGTTATACTGAGCTGGGGAACGTTGGTCCCGCTCCAAATTATAATTGTTATAAGACAGAGCAGGATATTGGGGATTACCAGAATTCCCGTGCCGCCCAAACGAAGAGAGTGCATGCTGATGCATCATCTTCGGGTGTGTTCATTACAAAGAACTGTTTCTCAGTATCCTCCGCATCCTGGGTATGTGATACCGGATCAGGATCCCAGATATGTAATCTGTTATATAGGGCTACAAAAAGGTAGAAAAACTGAGAACGGGTGATAAGTTTCATGAGACAGAAAACGGGGCAAGTGTTGCAGCCAAGTCTGTTGGTCACTGTCACCCTGTATTACCAATACATTGATTCTGAACAAATGTTATTAGATACCGAACCTGATATACAAAATCATATCAGTCTCTTTATTAGTAAAGAAAGGATATAATTTTGTATTGTTGGATAATGTTTTGAACATTTTCTATATCAAAAGTTGATCGGTTCAGGCACGTTATCTAAAAGCATTAATGTTCTAAATCAAACTATAGTTCTTTAGTATACGGTACACACACAAGAGGAAGAGTTCAGAAATGAACGAATCCTTCTTGAGGCATTGTAGACTAGGTCATATCAATGTGACCCAACTAGCTGAAGTTACATATAGATGCATATTTAAATCAGTTTGAATTTACATCTTGTGAAACTTGCCAGTCATGTCACAAAGATACGATGACCATAGCTCCGTTTATTGGAAACAGAGAAAGAGTTAGTAAACTCTTGGGATGATACATGTTGATGTATGTAAGGTCCCCTGTCTACATATGCCAGGACTGGTTCTTTGTACTTCATTACATTCTCTGATGATCTTTCGAGATTCAGACCTATGTTCCTGTTGAAACACAAGTCCGAACCTTTTGAGATATTCACAGAATATAAGTTAGAAGTAGAGAACCAAAATAAGGGTATAAGTATTATGTCCTATGATGAGATCAGGGAGGAGAATACTTGTGCATGGAATTCCTGGACTTTTCTAAAGGAGAATGAGATTCTCTCTCAGCATTACTCCTCCGTATACACCATAGCACGATGGTATATCGGGGCGGAGCAATCTCACCCTATATGATAAGGTGTGCTCTATGATGAGTACTACTGAGTTACCTATTTCCTTTTTGGGAGTTATGCACTTGAGAAGCTGCATACCTATTGAATAGGGTTCAAATCAAATCAGTTGCCTACCACTTCATATTTGATATGATAAGGGAAGAGCCCATCTCTTAAGTTAGTTAAGATTTGGGGTTGTCCAGCCTATGTCTGAAAAGCAAAATCCGGACAAGCTCGAGGCAAGGTCTGTATACCATGACTACGATATCTGGCGGTTGGGTGCCATGACTGCTTTTCTAAATGATGTTGTAGAAGAGGACGTCTATAAGTACACAGCCAGAGGGCTTCGTAGACAGTGGGAGCAGCGGAAACGTGTACAAGATGCTTTATAAAATTAAAGCAGGTATCGCGGAGTTTGAACATCTGTTTTGATGTGTTATTCAAAGAGTTTGATATCATCAAAATGGTAGATGAACCTTGTATAAACAAAAAGGTAGTAGGGAGTATAGTGACGATCCTCGTAGAGTACGGGGATGACATGCTCTTGATAGGGAAGGAGTTTCCTATGCTATGCTCGGTCAATTTCCGCTTATCACAATGATTCTCCATATAGGATCAAAGTGATACCTCCTAAATCCTGGGTTTTGGATCTATGAGATAGATCTAATTGGATGTTAGGATTCTCACTAGTTGCAGTGAGATGGTATCGATCGATCCTCAGGAGAATCACTGGAAGGGTTCCAGAGTGATAAGGACGACTGAAAGTCAGTCACAGGCATTGTCTTTACCCTCAGTAAAGGGACGGTATGTTGGAAGAGTTCCAAGCTAGATACCGTGGCTAACTAGACGATAAAGGCAGGATACATCGCTACTTAAGATGCTACCAAAGAGGATGTTTGGGTGTATATTGGTTCATGAGATGAACTACGTTCCAACCATTGTGAGACAATGGAGTTGTGGCTTATGCCAAGGAACGCCGGTCCCATCAGTGATCCAGACATATTCTAAGGCAGTGTCACCTGATCATGGAGATGGTTGATCTCCAGGGTGATCGAGGTTAGGAGAGTAGACTCAGAGGAGAACACGGCGGATCCACTCACAAAGGCCTTTTCTCAGAGAGAGACTTTTATGGGATGGTTGAGTATGAGATAGTACAACCACTGCTATCAGATGGCCCTAGTGCAAGTGGGAGATTGTTAGTTATATGTATGCCCTAGAGGCCATTACTGTACATTGGATGTATATTGTAGTGGATGCTGGGACATATATAGGGAGGACTTTCTTGCTCGACATGATAGTATGCTATCTGGTTACTCTTTACCTTAACGTGTACATTGATTGTCTCTCTGTTACATGTTGGTAAAGCCCTTAGGATGTGTACTTGACTACCTGGACTATGATGCGGATCATACTAGTGGGGACATGGTAGTCCATAAGTACATCCTTCAAGGTCCCTAGTCGTGGGTGTATCGAGACAGGGCATCGATATGCCAGAGTAGACAAGCGTATACCTTCTCGACCCATACAGATGGGCGATGGATGATCCCATATCCATTGGTGTTTGACATCAGAGATGATATACGGGTGCTCAGTGGAGACTGGGTACACTGGACGGACTCGCCGAGAACTCCCAGATGGTATTATACCTTACGTCAGATGGCAGTTCTCTGGTGACACTGGTACAGAGTAGTCTGTTGACCCGAGATCGTCATAGAGTCTTGTGTGGTTCCCACTGTGCTTTGATTTCCACCTTACCACGTCCAAGAGGGCGTGCAAAACGGTGGCTTTTGGGTACAGTCCCGAATCACATGGAGGCAATGAGCGATAGGAGGGGATTCGTCTCTCCCGGTATAGGGAGTTGATGTTGCGCTGTGTTCGATTGGCTATAACCGGAAATCCCTGGCCAGGGTTGCTGAGATTTACTGGTAAGTGTTACCAGTAGTTTCTCGAACTGTTATAAACCTCATATCGACACGACTTATCGAGCTGTTGGGGTCTGACGTTTGCCACCCCTAGGCGAGATATGCGACATATCAGACGACGAGACCGGACTGTACGGTAAGTGTTACTGGTTGGATTCACAGGAGTGTGAGCGGGCTTGTTCATCGATCTTCTGATCGCTCAATACCCGGGTGGCCGTTACGTTTAGCAGACCGCTTGCGGCTTGTGGGTGTTTGATATGATCATCACCTGCTGCCGGCGTATTGACGAGTCTTTAGAGTCCTACACAGAGGTTTCCTGGCTCAAGCGAAACGAAATAGGAGCGCATATGAGATATATGCGGGACCGAGAATAATTCGTGTATGTGATACCGTATTCTATTCTCGCGATGAATGTATCGAATGGTTGTATGCGATATAACCTAGTTATCGAATCAAGGATTGATTCGATAAGCCGATACATTGGATATTAGTCGGTTATATGCGATATGATCGGATCGTTAAATCAAGTGTTGATTTAATGATTTAATGAATAATTATATATTTGATATATTACTTTGCATTAACTAATATTGGTTCACTTTAAATGGATTTTCTCACTTGTAGTTCACAAGTTGTATATGTGATATACTTTTGTGCACTTAGATGTATCATGCTTGATGATACATGTTTGCTAGGATTTGTGTAAAGAATTTAACCTTGGTTAAGTAAATGGTTAGGGTTTTTATTTATTCATTCTTTTATCTTTTTAATTTGGATTAAAAAGAAATGGGATAAGAAAACGAAATGGTTGCTTTCATTCTTGAAGCTTGTTGAAGCTTCATGAAGCTTCATGAAGCTTTGACCAAAGTGACTATTTTGTCTTCATCCTTAACCCTAACCATTCATCTAACCTTAGTCAATTCTCTACACATAACCATGGTTCATATTATGATAAGGATTCATTTTTCTTTTGGTTTTAAATAATACTTATCATATTCATTATCTTCTTCTTCTTCTTCTTCAAGATGAAGAAGCTTGCCTCTATCAATGGCAACTAGTGAAAAGAGTGAGAAATCCAATTCTAAAGTGAACCCACTTCCTATTTCTTCATCCTCTACCTCTTGCCAAGAAGTATAGGGTGTTTTCTTCATAAGTTTCATGACTTGGTGAAGTGGGAGCTTGATCTTGTGATGCCTCGACGTAGATCATCTTCGGCATCGTAGTCGATGACCTAGCCCGCCTATTTCTCCGATGAAGCCGACACTAGAGTCCAAGATCCGATTTGTACAGCGGAGGGACGTCTACACGGAGCTATGGAGGTGGATAACCGGATCTACAAAGGTTGTATTTCCGTTCACTTAGTTAAGTTGTTAACTAGCTTTTTGTTTCGCCTAAAATCTAGTTAACGATCCGTATTAGGGTTTCTCGGCACTTGTAATTTTTGAAATTGGCATGGTTGATGCCTTGTGAGACCTCATTTGTGTGCCTAGGACCCCTACAATGAGCACCCGCTTGATTCCTGTGCACTACTTGACATGTTACCTGATCCTATTTCTAATGCCGACAATCCTGACATGTTGTCCCGATGGACATATCCTGTTGTCTGTATAGACAAACATGTTCCTGCTTGATCCTGTGTTGGCATTAGCTTCAGATTTATCAATATCTTACTTGAACATATAACTTAGGGGTATGGGGAAATCAAGAATGTAACCGAACGTAACTCAAAAGCTATCATATTGTTTGCCGTTTTTCAGGCGTTACGGAATACCTATTGTTTGCCGTTTTTCCGGGTGTTACGGAATACCTATTGTTTGCCGTTTTTCCGGGCGTTACGGAATAATCACTGATGGGTTACGATGAGGATTACATTAATTGATTTGGAAGACTTTAGAATAGATAACCCAGTAGCACAGTTTAGATTACTTACTGCACATCACAAGTGCTTACACCCTTCACTGTTCCTTATTCGTGATACTGTTATACTCTTATTACTGTTCATACTCATGCTCGCATGTCTTGTCACCTCCTGATTATATTATTGTTGATATTATGACGCACTGACGTCTGGGTTTTGCATGGCCCAGATGCTCTACCTTTGCAGCAGGCTGATCAGGAGTATTTCAATGTACAGGCTGAGCAGTGAGGACCTGCTAGTATTTTAGTTTAGTTTTCTTTCAGCATTTTCATTCCTGATGTGAGCCCGTATTTGGGACGCACAGATTATTATTGTTTATTGGATCTATTGCTTCCGCATATTATTTCTTGACTCATTTATTCTGGCTCATGGACATGTACTAGATAGTTTCTTTTATTTTCCTGTTCTTGATATCTATAGACAGCCGTAATGTGACTGTGGAAAGATGTTTCCTAACCACAGGTAGTATGGTTGACTCTGTCACGTGCCAATCATAGCGCACTCTGGGAAGCGAGGCGTGACAGGGTTTGTTTGGTATCAGAGTCATATGATTTAGGTTAATCGGGTTTGATTCTTTTGTAGTTGGGTATTGGACCCATTACACGAATCAGAATACTCTTAACTAGGAGCATGTCCTGCCACATTGTTATCGTGATTCTTGAATCATATCTTTCTCTTGACCCTTTGTCTTGACGATATGCAAACAACTTTGCATCTCGGCTTGAAATCTTCTTGATTCCTTATTGTTTATCCCGTCCTATTCCTTTGATTCTGATATTAGGATTTAGGCGACTTAAGTGGAGTTATGTGATTTTAACTATGTACCGCGGCATGGTTACAATGCGGTACTCTATTTAATTAACTTGGAGTCCTGGTCTTGATTCCTTTCCTTGATTTATGGTCGTGATATTACCTTGCTTCTCTCGGTTTCATTGCTTACCAGTTCATGTTTTATCGTCAGCTTGAATCCTATTTACCGTGCTTATCTTTTTCAGTGTTTGGCTTCAGGAGAAGTTGTTTCCGGTATCCTACTTGTTCATGATTTTACCACATTAGCATTATTCGATTCTGGTACATCCCATTGTTTTATATCGTCCAAGTTTATTGCTGCATACTCGATTTCTTGCACGACCCTGTCTAGTTGTTGGGACATACACACTGGGAATGGGAAGATCATATGTAGTAGCGAATGCAAGGATTGTTCTGTTGTTATTTCCGGACAGGAGTTATTTGCAGATTTCTTGGGGATCGATACTGGCAGCTATGATGTTGTCTTGGGAATGGATTTTCTCGGCACTTTCCACGCTCATATTGATTGTAGGGCAAAGAAAGTGATTTTCCAAATTCCCAGATATCCGGAGTTTGTTTTTGTTGGAGGAAGCAGTTCTTTCGGGCCAGTCGAGTTTAGGGCTAGGCCGATAAACAGTGTCTTTCGTCGATGGAAGTTGCTAAGGAGGAAGCGCCAGCTGTAGTTCGAGAGTTTATGGACGTGTTCGAGGACATCTCGGGTTTACCACCAAAACGAGATATGGAGTTTGCGACCGATCTTGTTCCTGGTGCAACGCCAATCTCAAAGGCATACTATCCAATGACACCAGTGGAGTTGGAAGAAGTCAAGAAGCAGGTTACCGAATTACTTGAGAAGGGTTGGATTCGCAGCAACAATTCACCTTGGGGAGCTCCGGTTCTTCTAGTAAAGAAGAAAGATGGCACAAGGAGGATGTGCATCGATTATCGAGAATTAAATCGGGTGACTATTAAGAACAAGTACTCGATCCCTCGCATTGGCAAATTGTTCGAGCAGCTTAGTGGCGCGAGGGTATTCTCGAAGCTGGATTTGCGATCCGGATATCATCAGGTCTGAGTTAAATCAGAAGATATTTACAAGACTGCGTTTTGAACTCGATATGGACATTACGAGTATTTAGTGATGCCCTTCGGAGTCACGAATGCACCGGCGATATTTATGGACTTGATGAACTGAATCTTTTCACTGTTCTTAGACAGTTTATAGTGGTGTTCATCGATGATATTCTGGTCTACTCGAGGAGCATTGAAGAGCACGCGGAACACTTGAAGATCGCACTGCAGACATTGAGGCAAGAAAGATTGTATGCAAAGATGAGCAAGTGCGAGTTTTGGCTTGAAGAAGTGAAGTTTTTAGGGCATGTCGTATCCGGAGATGGAATCGCCGTTGACCCTGAGAAGATTGCAGCAGTTCAAGATTGGCCGATTCCGAAGTACATAGCAAAAATCAGAAGTTTTCTTGGACTTGTCGGATATTACAGAAGGTTCGTGGAGAATTTTTCTCGTTTAGCTGAGCCTTTGACCAAGCTTACGCGCAATGAAGTACCGTTTGTATGGACGGATAAGTGCGTCAGGTTTTGAGGCGTTGAAGCAAAGGTTGTTAACCGCTCCTATTTTGACCGTACCAGACGGTACCGGAGGATTGGTGATTCACAGCGACGCATCTGGGAAAGGTTTGGGATGTGTTTTGCTGTAGCATGGGAAGGTTATAGCTTACGCATTGAGACAGTTGAACACCCATGAGAAGAATTATCCAACTCATGACTTAGAGCTTGCAGCAGTAATTTTCGCTTTGAAGATTTGGAGACACTACTTATTGGGCGAAAGGGTCGAAGTATTCACCGATCACAAAAGCCTAAAGTATGTGCTCATACAAAAAGAGCTTAACATGAGGCAGCATTGATGGTTAGAGCTGATGGCTGACTACGATCTTGATCTCAAGTACCATCCGGGGAAAGTTAATGTAGTGCCGGATGCGCTTAGTCGGTTGCCAGCAATTCGGATGTTGACTGCACAGAAGGAACTTATCGAAGATTTTCGGAGATTCGAGTTGGAGATTGTGCTACCGCATTCTTTGGGACAGTTGATGCAGCTGCAAGTACAGTCGTCATTGATCAATAATATTAAAGCAGCGCAGTCGCACGACCCAAGATTGCAGAAGTTTCGAGAACAGGTTGAAGCAGGACTTCGAACGGACTTGTTGATTCATGAAGATGGTTCGTTGCGATATGGTAGCCGTTTGTGTGTGCCAAAAGGAGATATTTACGAAGAAGTTATGAAGGAGGCGCATAGTTCCGCGTATTCTGTATATCCAGGAGGCACGAAGATGTACCACAATCTAAGATTTCATTTCTGGTGGGAAGGCATGAAAAGGGAGATTGCTCGCTTTGTAGCGAAGTGCTTGGTGTGTCAGCAAGTTAAGGCTGAACATCAAAGGGTTGCTGGTTTATTGCAACCACTTCCGATTCCTCAATGGAAGTGGGAACATATAACCATGGATTTCGTGACAGCTTTACCACGGAGTCCAAAGGGCAACAATGCAGTTTGGATGATTGTTGATCGATTGACCAAGGCAGCTCATTTCATACAATTTCGAGTTGGTCAATCAACGGAAGCGTTGGCAGAACGGTACATGCAGGAGATTGTGAGATTGCACGGAGTACCTGTGAGCATCGTTTCAGACCGTGACACCCGATTCTTATCACACTTCTGGAGGAGTTTACCGGAAAGTTTGGGGACGCGATTGAAGTTTAGCACAGCTTATCATCCTCAGACAGATGGCCAGTCGGAGAGAACGATCCAAACTCTTGAAGACATGTTGAGAGCATGCATGTTAGACTTCAAGGGTTCATGGGAGGATCATCTACACTTTGTGGAGTTTTCGTACAATAACAGCTTTCAGGCGACTATTCAGATGACTCTATTCGAAGCATTGTATAGTCGCAAGTGTTGTTCACCCATTTGTTGGGACGATATTGGAGAACGAAGATTGTTGGGACCGGATTTGATCGTGCAACCCGTGGAGAAGGTTAATACTATCCGAAATCACATGAAGGCAGCACAAGATCAGCAGAAGAGTTGGGCCGACATATCGAGAAGACCTCTAGAGTTCGCTGTTGGTGATCTTGTGTTCTTGAAGATATCACCGACTAGAGGAGTGATTCGTTTTGGGAGTCGAGGCAAGTTTAGCTCTCGATTCGTTGGGCCTTTCGATATTATAGAGTGTGTTGGAGAAGTGTCTTATCGATTGGCGTTACCACAATCTTTGGCGAATGTTCATGACGTGTTTCATGTATCTCAACTCCGTAAGTATGTTCGAGATGAAACACATGTGCTAGATCATTCGGAGCTGACTGTAAGAGAGGATTTGACCTATGAGGAACGACCGATGTAGATTGTTGATCGAAGAGAAAAGGTCCTTAAGAACAAGGTTATCCCTCTCGTACTTGTTTCTTGGGGAAATCGCTCGCAAGGAGAATCGACTTGAGAACGAGAAGACGAGATTCGACAGAAGTTTCCATACCTATTCTTGTAGATTCTTGATTGTTTATCTTTTCTTGTTTTGGGAATTTCGAGGACGAAATTCTTTTTGTAGTTGGGTATAATGTAACACCCTAGTTCATTTATACCAGTTCTAGTTCATGTATTTCTTTATTTATGGTATTTTCCTGATTTACTGTGTTGTGGGTGCGAATAGTATATTTGACATATGTATTTGCATCCAACCCGACCCGCTTACTTGAAACCTGTCTTGATTCATGTTTATGGTTTATCCTGGCATGCTTTATGGATCCATGCACTTTCATTTTTGCACACTGGCATTATAACTGGCATCTGCATTTTTTTAATATAATATTTAAAGTCAAGAAAAATATTTTAAAAATATCTAGCATAGCCTGCATGATACCCTTAACCCTATGGTAGCATCCACGCATCTTGTTCTTGTCCCGTTCAGTGAAACGGACTTGTTTGGATGGCTACGCGCACGTACGTACATCAGTTCTTGGGGGTATGCATTTTCGTTACCCGGACATTCAGTTTTAATTTTGGTCGTCGCATATATTTTTCATATTTTGGAACTGAATTTTAGACCCGACCCGGGCATGTTTTGGACTATGTTTGTATTTACCAGAATATCAAATTTTATTTGTATAATATTAATTTTATAAACTGATACAAATTAAAATTTTGTTAACTAATAAAAGATTTTTTTTAAATTTAAATCTAAACTAATTTCCTAACAAACTAACAACCCCTTTCTCTTTCTCTCTCGTGACTCTCTCTCTCCCCTCTGCATATATATATTTATATATATTTTATTTATTTATTTTTTTCTTTCCTTATTTAATATACAGCCTCTTCTTCTTACTTCTTCTTCTTTCTTCTTTCTTTTTCTTGATCTCGTTTCTTGATTCCGGTGATCACCGCCGGAGCCGTGCTCGTCGCTGACGATCTGAGTGATCCAGTGAACGTACCTTGCCTGTGTGATCACCCTCTTGCCTTGCCTGGACCCGTCCCACGTGCCGCGTGTGCGTTGCGACGATTTACCAATGTCGGACGTGCCGTGCGTATCCGTCGCGTGATTCGATCAAGGCAAGTTTATCTTGCTACATGCTATACTACTATATTTTGCATTCATACGAATAATAATATTACATATTATTTAGTTATGCATCCATATTACTATTTTATAGTTTTTCGATACCCGTATGCATCCATACCTATAACATTTCAAAAAATAAAATATTATTTTTGGGAATTTTTATAATTTAATATTATTTTAATGAATATTTTAATATTTCGGTATAATTAAATACCGATAAATGGGAAAAATTTTGGAAAAATTATGGAAAATTCTAAAATAGGGTATTTTATGGAATTATGCCATTTGTAAGTTTTTATGATTAATTATATGCTAATTTAGTGCCAATCGCGATTAAAAATCGCTAATCGGTTTTTTTAGCATTTTTGTGCAAAATATGCACATATCATTTTCTTTACACTCGTGCATTTCTACCATGTTGTTTTGGGGTTACTATTTATGTGAGAAGGATTTAAAGGGAAAAAGAAAAAGGAAAAGTGATAGAATGATTAGGAGAGAGAAAGAATAGGTATGGGGTCAAACCCTTGTTGTGAGTCATCCCCCCATCATTTCTTCTTCTCATTCTCTCCCCTCTCTCCCTAGGAGCTGCTGTTGCTGCCTCTTCCCTCTTTCCCCTCCATCTTCAAGCCCAAAACACCATGGATACAACTCTAAAACTCCATTCCCACTTCACAAAAATTGTTCCCAAGCTCACTAGCTACACCATGGACCAAGAAAGAAAGGATTTGAGGACTTTGAGCAACTCAAGAAAATTCTTGAGTTGCCAATAGAGGTAATTTCTGCACCATTAGAATAATGTTTCAATTCCTTATGCATCCATACTTGTTTCATGTCGATATTGTGTAGTTTTGATGAACTTTGGAAATTCCAAGTTAGGGTTTAGGGTTTGAAATGAAATCAAAGGTGATTGAGGTGTAATTAGGGACTACAACCCCTGTGGTGATTGATTGGAGACTCAAACCAGAAGCTAGAACCCGGAATACGGATTTAGAAACCGATGTCGGAAAAACTGTGATTTCTATGAGTGATTTGGAATTCTGCTATCACCCCGAGACCCCTAAAATTATTTTGGATTGACAGTGAGATGTGCATGCAACTAGAAACCATCACCCAAAGCCCTAGCCCCTAACCCCTCTTTCAGGCCGCAAATAAATCCATTCTAGCCGCAAATTGCGGCCAGACCAGGTTGGATTTGGCTCGTGTTGGTTCTGTATCTCCTACATCTATAGATTAGACCCCTGGCATGTGCAAAATTGTCCAATTTGACCTAGGGTAGAATCTGGAACCCTTTTCTTTAGTTGCTGTTTTGGATTCGTGTTTCCGTATTGCGTATTTTGGATTCTGTATTTGCGTATTATGTTTTACCTTGAATATTTGGCGTTTGTACGACGATATCGAGGATTGTTGACGGTTTTGAAAGCGTGCCCATAGGTTCTAACCTATAGGCCTTAGCGTATCGTTTTGGTTTTCGTGTGTCGTTTTAGTTTTGATTTGGTTTTAATGCGATGCGATACGTGTGATATGTAGGTACCTCCACGGTGATCCGAGGCGATGAAGACGATGGTGGCAACATCGACACCGACACGCAGGATTCAAGGTGAGTAGATTATATCTACGGGGGAAGTCGGGTGGATGGCGTATAGTACCCCCGCAGTCCGAAGTTGGTATACTATATATGTATATATTGTATATATATGATAGCTTATAGTGTGTCGCGGATATTGTGATTAGATGTACTGTGGATAGATTAGGGCGTAGAAGTAAACTAGTATAGTTCCTAGTTGCGAACCCTAGAATAGGTTTACACCCACATGCACACACATACTTATTTGCTATACTTATACTGTGATGATGAGGATATTGGATGACATTGGAGATGAGTCGATGATATTGGGCATAGTGCCATGAGATCGGTGATATGATGTGATTCGTATTTGGGATACGACGTGTGATTTTTGCGGGCCTTTGGACGTGTGATTCACACACGCATTCATATTTATATAGATGGTATCAGTTGTACTAGACTTAGATCAGTACCCTAGATTTTGTGATATGATGATAAGGATACTAGATAATTGATGAGATGACTGTGATATTGACCCGTACCCAGCTATTGGGATGCCGTACGACGATTTACCGTACAAGCTTTATATTGATGATAGATCCGCACTCATGACTCGAGGACGTCAGATGATATACTGTATCGTACGCGATACTATTGAGGCGGGATCACCGACTATTATATTTATATTTATATATATCGACTCAGATTTAGGTGGTTTCCATACCCCTCCCGATTGACCTGATAGTTAGATGTAGATTACTTAGTAGACATTAGACTAGACCCGAGTCATACCTATTTCAAAACTAACGGATCGGGAGTATTTCAAAGGGATTCTACGGATATTTCAAAGAACGCACATTTTCTTAAAAACACCGTAGTCCTTATTTTACTAAAAACCCCGATTCGTCTTATTTCAAATGGCAAAACTGCATGACATACACATATTGATGTAGATTCTTCCCTGTTGCGTTGATTATTCGATTCCGCATATTCTTACAGTTTGCATTGCATCGCATTGCATGTGTTTATTGCTATATTACAACCATGCTGTTAGGACACCAGCACCATTATCGATGATGCATATGTTCCACATACACTTGCTTTCCGGCTCACACACTTCATCATCGATAATTGCCATATCACTACACTGTAGTACTGTTGCATTCAGAATATAATCTCTTGCATGGCATACTTGTGTACATACCCATTGTACACCCATATTTACATACATAAGTAATTGCACATACATAGATGATTCTGGCTTGTTTTGAGATTTGGGAACCGCAAGATACTCTTTAAAACTGATCCATTTTAAAAGAGCGGTTTCCCTCAATATGTGCATATTACTATTCCATGTTGCATGATATATAGATATGCTTGCATCTCTTTTACATGTCGCATACATCATGCTTTTGATTATACGCATTGAGATATATTGTTTCCATGATATTTCTGAATTTGGGAACCGAGGATATTTCAAAAAGAATATGTAATTGTTTTAAAAACCCGGTTACCCTTGATATGATATTTCAGTGTGTCCACCATGTGTTTTCTCGGTTTTGAGAGTGGCATGTGAAACCCGATTCGAGGAGCGGTAGGCACGGTCTGCGGGTACATGGTGGACCCGGTGAGGTACCCCGGGGCAAGAAGACTCGTATATGCTAGACGGTGAGCCCGGCAGGGGAGTACTACCTACCGGTGATAGTATTTGGGACCCGTCGGTTATCCGGAGGATACCGACCGGAGTCATGAGATGGATATGAGGGCCGACCAAGGTGTGCGGCGCCTGAGATATATGAGGATTTACGTGTCGATGCTGGGCACAGGTTTCATGATGTTTTCGAGTGTCGATGCTTGACACTCATGTTCCATGATTTTGATATGTCGCGAGCGACATATGCTGATTTACATCCTCATACTTCCATGTGTAGGATATATGTATGCCCTAGAGGCCATTATATGATAGTGGATGTATCTATACATGTATATATATTCAGTATGCATTCTTGCTCGACATGATAGTATGCTATCTGGCTCTTCTTTATCTGACATGATGATTTGATCATGCTTTTATTCATTCATACATGCTGATAAAGCCCTGAGGATATCGGCTTGACTACTCTGATTATGATGGAGATCATACTAGTGGGACATCTGTAGTCTATAAGCATATCCTGGAAAGTCCCTAGTCGTAGGTATATCGAGACGGGGCATTGATATACCAGCGTAGACTAGCGTATATGATACTAGACCCATACGATGGGCAATGGATGTTCCCACATTCATCGATATTTGACATCAAGATCATATACGGGTGCTCAGTGCAGACTGGGTACACTGGACGGACTCACTGAGAACTCCTATATGGAATTATATCTATCGTCGGATAACAGTTCTCAGGTGACACTGGTACAGGTTAGTCTGTAGACCCGAGATCGTCATGGAGTCTTGTGTGTTCTCCCACTGTACTTTGATTGCCACCCTACCACGGCTCTACTGAGTCGTGCAAACGGGTGGCCGTTGGGTACAGTCCCGAGACACACGAAGGCAATGAGCGATAGGAGGGGTTTCATCTCTCCCGGTATTGGGAGTTGATGCTGTACTGTGCCCGACTGGTTATATCAGTAAGTCCCTGGCCAGGGCTGCTGAGATTTGCTGATAAGCGTTATCAGTAGTTTCTCGATCTGTTATAGACCATTCACCGGCACGACTTATTGAGTTATTAGGGTCGACGTGACCATCCCTAGGCTCAATATGCAGCATATCTGACGAAGAGACCGGACTGTACGGTAGTGTTGCCGGTTGGCTCAACGGGGGTTGTAGCAGGTTCGCTTGTCTTCTTCTGATCGCTCAATACCTGGGTGGCCGTTACGTTTAGCTGACCGCTTGCGGCTTGGGGGTGCCTGATATGATCATCACCCTCTGCCGGCGTATTGACGAGTCTTAGAGTCCCACAAAGGAGTTACCCAGTCCAGGCGAAACGTTGTGGTGCGCGTATGCGATATGCGCATGCACCCGATTAAAATGTGCGTATATGATACCGAACATTGATCGGGCGGCCTGCTTTTGGTAGGGTCATATGAGATATGACCGGATTGATAAATCAAGTGTTGATTTATCATCTAACCATTAGTTTTTCTCACTTGAAACCTTTCTAGTATATGATGGATGTATGCATGCATGTATGATTTTCTTCTTTCTTTCTAGTTTCATGCACATATGGATGTGCATAGATACATACATACATACACCCATCTATCATGGTTGTTAACACATGAAAATGGTGGCAATATAAGACTCACACCATGGATTAAGTGATGGATTATTATTTGATTTTATATTTAAAATCAAAATTGAAAAGAAAAGGATAATTCTTTCAAGCTTCTACATTCTTCTTTTAACCTAACCATTCTCACCTACCTCTAACCTTGAGTTATCCTTCTCTTTGTGTTCTAAAACTCAAGTTAAATAATGTCTCCATCATTTTAACCATGGTTCAAAGTGAGAAGAGATAAAATATATAATGATATATTTCTTTTTTCTTAACAATGGTTATCATTTTTCTTCATCTCTTGTTAAAATATTGCCACCATCTTCTTCCTCCTTCACATTTGCTCTCTAGTTTCTTCTAGTGAGTAATATACACATAAAGAAAGGTTTTTGAAGTGAGATTCTAAACCACAACATCATTCTACACAAGTTTAGCCAACTTGTTTAGAGTGTTCTCTTCGATTCTCGAAGTTGCGAGCTTGGACGGCGAACTCCGGGTGGATCGTCGTGGACGTAAGAGGACTTCAAGAGGACCTTCTTCCAACACCCAAGACACCAAGGAGTCCAGCGAAAGGGAACTACAAAGGTTGTAGTCTCGAAACCCTAGTTTTGTTCGCTTTAAGTTTCATAACCCTAATTTTCTAGGATCGATTCCTTTGCATGCTTGTTTAGCACCATCAAAATCCAAACTTTGACACATGTGATGCTTCAAAACTCATTATAGGGTGCTAAGCAAACCTAACATTGGTATCAGATCCGACCTAGAACATTAGGCGATGCTTTTACGAAGTAAAAATCCCGATCGGACAAAAATACGACTTTATTGGACCCTCTCTGGACAAATTCTAAAATCTGACCTTTTTCAGAATTAAAAATACTTAAAAAATATATCAGGGAAAACTAAGAATTATGGTGAAATACGATGCCATGAACAGTTAATATGGCCGCGGAACCGCGGCAATTCCTTGCTTAGGCCGCGGCTCCGCGGCCGTACAGTGGTATCATTGCATGAAAATTGCACTATAATTCTTATGTCTGCTTGTACAGTGTTTTAGGTATGTTTAATCTGAATATAGTACTGTATTTTCTGAAGATGGTTTTGGACACAAAGATTCGATCGGTATTTTCATTTCGTAGTTTTTCGGGGTAAATTAGAAAGTATTGAAGTATTTGAACGAGTATCATTTGCTCACTATTCACGGGGTTTAAGTACTTTGGAGATACGTGCAAGTCTTTTTGTGGTGGTCCCTCTAGAAGACAACAAACCTTAACTCGATTATGTGACCGTCTTGAACTGCCCTTTGAACCTTAGGGTTTGGGACAATACGGCGTGCCATATGTGAGGCGTTGGCTTGACCCTTCTACGGCTGGACCGCTACTACTGTGTCACACTCCGGGTTTTTGAACTCTGCTCAAGTGTTGAGCTTTAGTGAATCCTGGGTATTTGATCGTTCGTTCGAAAACTTCAATACTGTCTGTTTATCCGGAATGTGATGCAATGTGTGGAATTCATATTACTAGACATGAAATACGGAATATGTGATATTTCGCATTTGCGATGTCTAAAGAGAATGTGGATTCCAGATATTGCAGTTTTACACTTTCTTTTCTGTGACCGTAAGTGTAGTATGTAGTGATATTGCCGATTGTCGTTGCTATACGTCGACGACAATCGGTGTATGCATACTTACTTACGTTGATGATATGAGATATTATGTGTTGCTGAGATATGATGTGCAGGATTGTCGCGATTGAATAGCCGGGGGGTTTTATGTGAGATGAGAGTTTTATATTTTCATTCATGTAAATTCAAATGTAATGTAATATTCTTTTATTTGGGGCACTTCCGGGTTGAGGTTGCTGCCACCAGTGTTGTATATTATTTACTTTTCCGCATTAGGATGGACCCAAAGAGGGGAGCACAGGTGACCGGGTTCTGGGGTTCAGTGGGAGGCCATCTCGAGGAGTCGAGACCGGGTCTCCTAAACTCCAGAATTGGTAGGGTCATTTGCCGCTCTCGTAGGGGTCCAGGGTGTAGGCTTGGCTATTCATCGCGACTGTGGAATCCGTATTTTCTATTCTGGCTAAATACTAAATACGGACGTCCTAGTATATCCTACGTTATATCTATGTTTCTGCTGCCTGTGTGCTGTGATATCTGAGACGAATGATATATTATATATATGATATATAGTAGACGTTGCTTATGTTTTACACCCGCGCTAGTCCCGTTCCGGTATGCCGTTAGTTAAGTAACCTAACGGTGCATAACGGAACATTGCGGCGAATGTGGATGGCATAAGCGTACGTGTTATTTTTGTTTCTTTTTTGTGATTGGCTTAAGGACTTAAATGATGGGATTACATTAATGTGATTAATGTAAAGAAAATAAACCTAAAAAGATGTTGTAGAATCGGATTTGAAAATCACTCGGCTATTTATGAAAAAGCTATATTTCAAAACCGCGGAGCTTAAGCCACTCCTTTTGAAAACCATTTGATTCTACAACGATATCAAGTTCAAAGCGTTAAAGATTTTCTTAAAAAATCATCCGCAACCCTCCGTCATTTTAGGAAGTAGAGTACTTAGTATTCGTGCTACGTTTGTTGACTATAGTTAAGGCGTAGTGTACGGTAGCTAAGTGATGTCTTCCTACATTGCATATGATGCAGATTAATTAGGACATTGTTATGACTTTGTTGACCTTAGTTAAGGGTCATATGAGTGGGTCTAATTAATCAAAAAATGACGGGTAGAACTTGACTGGTACTTATGATTTGTTGACCTTAGTTAAGGTCATAAGTGCTAGGGGTAAAAGCCACATCGGGAATTTCAATAGTTGAAATTTGCAATGAGATTGCATACCTTCCATGTGATGGTTGGATCCCGATCCCACTGTGGGCAATAGTTGCTCCTAGGAGAGTTTTACAGTTTACAATTAGCTAACTCATTAGGTGTCTAGAAAGGTGTTAACGGGGCTCCGCCTCTGGGAAAACGAGGTTTACTCTAATTAGGTCCGTGCGAAAGCACGGGGAACCTCCCTCAAGTACCGACACTGGCCTGGCTGAACGGTTAGCGAAGTTGTAGACTGTAATTAATCCTGGCTAGTTTTTTCTTTTTAAGGTTTGAAAGAAAAACTCGATAAAAGCAGTGGGAAACATCGATTAGACAAGATAACAACCAATCTGATCTATGCAAGAGCTTTCGCTGAGTGTATTCTTTTCTCTCTCTTAATGGCAGATACCCATGACTGGACTCAAGCTTCTACTAGATAAAAACAAACTGAATGGGACCAACTATAAAGACTGGCTAAGGAATCTGAAAATCGCCTTGACTTATGATAAAGTATCATATGTCCTCACGGCTTCAGCTCCGCCCGTCCCTGGTCCAAAATCCTCCGTTGCGGACATTGAAGTCCGTAAGACATGGGACGCTGACTGTGCCACAGCCAAATGCCTCGCGCTTGCATCGATGGACAACACACATCAAAAGCAGCACGAGGACATTGACATTCACGGTATATTGCTCCATACAAAGGAATTGTATGGGGAGCAATCCCACGTATTACGATACGAAGCATCAAGGAAATTGTTTCAGATGCGAATGGCCCCTGGCACACCAGTAGGAGACCATGTTTTGAAGATGATAGCTCTTATAGAAGAGCTTGAGGACCTTGGATAGACGATGGACAATGAACAATATATAGATATTATTCTGCAGTCCCTCCCCTCCACCTTTGCTCAGTTCATAGTGAACTTCAACATGCATGGCATGGAGAAGGAACTCCCTGAACTCCTTAACATGTTAAGGAGTGCAGAGAGCACTATGAAATTAGCAAAAACTCCCGTTATGACTATTGGACAGTCTTCCTCTTCTCGCCCGAAAGCCAAGGCCAAGGGAAAGAAAAAGAAGAAACCCACTAATCCTAAGGGCGGAGTTAAAAAGGTGAAGGGAAAGGGAAAGTCCAAGACTGGAGACTCGGGGAAGGGCGAGTGTTTTCATTGCCACAAGACACAACATTGGAAGCGCAATTGCACGGAGTACTTAAGTCTCAAGAAGAAGCACGGTGATGCTTCTGCTTCAGGTGCGTTTGTAACAGAAAACTGTTTTTCAATAAACTCTGCTTCCTGGGTATTAGATACCGGTTCAGGTTCTCACATTTGCAATTCTATGCAGGGATTGAGAAATAGCAAAGTTTTGAAGACAGGTGACCATACTCTCCGCGTTGGAAATGGTTCCAATGTACATACAGTCGCAGTGGGAGAGTATCACTTGGGGTTGCCATCTGGATGTATTTTGGTTTTGAATCCATGTTATTTTGTACCAAGTATGCTATGTAATATAATATCCGTTTCTTTATTGGACAATGAAGGATATAATTTTGTATTGCAGAACAATGTTATGAACATTCACCTGAATCAAATGTTGGTTGGGTATGGTACGCTTAACAACGGAATATATGTCCTAAATCAACACACAGTTTTCAGTATACAACACACTAATAAAAGAAAACTTTCAGAATTAAATGAACCTTTTCTTTGGCACTGTAGACTTGGTCATATTAACGAAACAAGATTAAACAAGTTACACAAAGATGGATATTTAAATTCTTTTGAATATAAATCTTATGCGACTTGCCAGTCTTGTATCAAGGGTAAAATGACCAAAACTCCGTTTAACGGACACGGAGAAAGAGCTACTCAGCTCCTAGGCCTCATACATAGTGATGTATGTGGGCCAATGTCTACACAGGCTAGAGGCGGTTTTTCATACTTCATTACATTCACTGACGATCTCTCAAGATTCGGTCATGTATTTTTATTAAAGCACAAGTTCGAAGCTTTCGAGAAATTCATTGAATATAAACAAGAAGTAGAAAAACAAACCGGCTTGAGTATCAAAATGCTTCGATCAGATCGAGGTGGTGAGTATCTCAGTACAGAATTTGCAAACTTCCTAAAAGAGAATGGGATTCTCTCTCAGCTCACTCCTCCTTACACATCACAGCACAACGGTGTGTCAGAACGACAGAACAGGACCCTATTAGATATGGTCTGGTCCATGATGAGTGACGCTGAGTTACCAGTCTCGTTTTGGGGGCATGCATTGGAGACTGCAGCGTTTCTGCTAAACAGGGTTCCAACCAAAACCGTGTCTACCACACTATATGAGATATGGCATGGGAAGAGACCATCTCTTAAGAGAATTAAGATTTGGGGTTGCCCGGCCTATGTTAAAACGCAGAATCCGGACAAACTCGAGACACGGTCAGTCATGTGTAATTTTGTAGGATATCCAAAGAATTCTTATGGATATCTATTCTACCACAAAGAGGAACAAAAAGTGTTTGTTTCACAGTATGCCACATTCTTAGAAAAAGAGTTTTTCACAGATAAAGATGATGGCAAGGTGGTGGATCTAGAGGAGGTTCTAGAGACACAAACTACAAATGACGATTTGGTTGAACCGGCTGTTGCAACAGAAACTGAAGAACCTCGGCCACTTCGTAGGTCTGGTAGGACTTCTCGCCCACCGGAGAGGTACTACGGTTTCCTCATTGATGGTAACGGAGAAAATTGCATCATGGATGATGATGATCCTACCAGTTTTCAGCAAGCTATCACGAGTAAAGACTCTGTGAAGTGGCTGGATGCCATGAGATCCGAAATGGAGTCTATGTACACCAACAAAGTATGGACTTTGGACGTTGTACCCCCTGGGGTAAAACCTGTGGGGTGCAAATGGATCTTTAAAAGAAAGATTGGTGTAGATGGGCAGGTGGAGACCTATAAGGCAAGACTTGTAGCGAAAGGCTTTCGTCAAAGACCAGGTTTGGACTATGACGAGACTTTTTCTCCTGTAGCCATGCTTAAATCCATTCGGATCCTACTTGCTATTGCTGCTCACTACGACTATGAAATCTGGCAGATGGACGTTAAAACCGCATTTCTAAATGGAAATTTAGAAGAATGCGTTTATATGGATCAGCCAGAGGGCTTCATTGATAGTGGGAGCAGCGGGAAAGCATGTAAATTACTTAAATCCATATATGGGTTAAAGCAGGCATCACGGAGTTGGAACATCTATTTCGATGATGTCATCAAAGAGTTTGATTTCATCAAAAAATCCAGATGAACCTTGTGTTTATAAGAAGACTGTAGGGAGAGCTGTCACACTCCTCGTATTGTACGTGGACGACATTCTTCTGATAGGAAATGATATTCCTATGCTACAGTCGGTCAAATCTTTCTTATCACTGAGGTTCTCCATGAAGGACCTGGGTGATGCCACATACATCCTGGGCATAAGGATCTATAGGGATAGATCCAAAAGGTTATTGGGATTGTCCCAAACTAGGTACATTGACACCATCCTAAAAAGGTTTAGTATGGAAGACTCCAAGCGGGGTGCCTTACCCGCTTGCCATGGGGTCACTCTCTCTAAGGATTCCTGACACACACAATATCTTCGCCACCCTCCCGACTCGCGATCCCCAATGTGGCTTTCCTCATCCCCTCAATCGCCTGCCCAAAGACCGATGAAGAGAGAGCTCGCATGAGTATTGTACCATATGCTTCGGCAGTAGGATCTATAATGTATGCGATGTTATGTACACGCCCAGATGTACCTTATGCACTTAGTGTTGTAAGCAAGTATCAATCCAACCCAGGAGAGAATCACTAGACAGCTGTGAAGAACATTCTTAAGTACTTGCGAAGGACTAAAGAATTATTCTTGGTGTATGGTAATAGAGATCTCCAAATGGAGGCCTTTACCGATTCGAGCTTCCAGAGCGATAAGGACGACAGCAAATCTATCTTTGGGTTTGTATTTACCCTTAATGGAGGGGCGGTGAGTTGGAAGAGTTCCAAACAAGATACCGTTGCAGACTCTACGATGGAAGCTGAGTACATTGCTGCAAATGATGCCGCCAAGGAAGCCGTCTGGATGAAGAAGTTCGTCTCGGAGCTGGGAGTAGTTCCAACCATTGTTGATCCAATACCTTTGTATTGTGACAATAATGGGGCTATGGCGTTAGCCAAGGAGCCCAGATCCCATCAGCGGTCCAGACACATCCTGAGGCGCTTTCATTTGATCCGGGATATTGTAGATCGCCGTGAGATCGAGATTAGGAGGGTAGACACAAATAATAACGCCGCGGATCCATTCACCCAGGCCCTCCCTCAGCCGCAGCATGAGCGATTTTTTGAGATGTTGGGTATGAGATACGCCAATAACTGGCCTTAGTGCAAGTGGGAGATTGTAGGATATATGTATGCCCTAGAGGCCATTATATGATAGTGGATGTATCTATACATGTATATATATTCAGTATGCATTCTTGCTCGACATGATAGTATGCTATCTGGTTCTTCTTTATCTGACATGATGATTTGATCATGCTTTTATTCATTCATACATGCTGATAAAGCCCTGAGGATATCGGCTTGACTACTTTGATTATGATGGAGATCATACTAGTGGGACATCTGTAATCTATAAGCATATCCTGGAAAGTCCCTAGTCGTAGGTATATCGAGACGGGGCATTGATATACCAGCGTAGACTAGCGTATATGATACTAGACCCATACGATGGGCGATGGATGTTCTCACATTCATCGATGTTTGACATCAAGATCATATACGGGTGCTCAGTGCAGACTGGGTACACTGGACGGACTCACCGAGAACTCCTATATGGAATTATATCTATCGTCGGATAGCAGTTCTCAGGTGACACTGGTACAGGTTAGTCTGTAGACCCGAGATCGTCATGGAGTCTTGTGTGTTCTCCCACTGTACTTTGATTGCCACCCTACCATGGCTCTACTGAGTCGTGCAAACGGGTGGCCGTTGGGTACAGTCCCGAGACACACGAAGGCAATGAGCGATAGAAGGGGTTTCGTCTCTCCCGGTATTGGGAGTTGATGCTGTACTGTGCCCGACTGGTTATATCAGTAAGTCCCTGGCCAGGGCTGCTGAGATTTGCTGATAAGCGTTATCAGTAGTTTCTCGATCTGTTATAGACCATTCACCGGCACGACTTATTGAGTTATTAGGGTCGACGTGACCATCCCTAGGCTCAATATACAGCATATCTGATGAAGAGACCGGACTGTACGGTAGTGTTGCCGGTTGGCTCGACGGGGGTTGTAGCAGGTTCGCTTGTCTTCTTCTGATCGCTCAATACCCGGGTGGCCGTTACGTTTAGCTGACCGCTTGCGGCTTGGGGGTGCCTGATATGATCATCACCCTCTGCCGGCGTATTGACGAGTCTTAGAGTCCCATAAAGGAGTTACCCAGTCCAGGCGAAACGTTGTGGTGCGCGTATGCGATATGCGCATGCACCCGATTAAAATGTGCGTATATGATACCGAACATTGATCGGGCGGCCTGCTTTTGGTAGGGTCATATGAGATATGACCGGATTGATAAATCAAGTGTTGATTTATCATCTAACCATTAGTTTTTCTCACTTGAAACCTTTCTAGTATATGATGGATGTATGCATGCATGTATGATTTTCTTCTTTCTTTCTAGTTTCATGCACATATGGATGTGCATAGATACATACATACATACACCCATCTATCATGGTTGTTAACACATAAAAATGGTGGCAATATAAGACTCACACCATAGATTAAGTGATGGATTATTATTTGATTTTATATTTAAAATCAAAATTGAAAAGAAAAGGATAATTCTTTCAAGCTTCTACATTCTTCTTTTAACCTAACCATTCTCACCTACCTCTAACCTTGAGTTATCCTTCTCTTTGTGTTCTAAAACTCAAGTTAAATAATGTCTCCATCATTTTAACCATGGTTCAAAGTGAGAAGAGATAAAATATATAATGATATATTTCTTTTTTCTTAACAATGGTTATCATTTTTCTTCATCTCTTGTTAAAATATTGCCACCATCTTCTTCCTCCTTCATATTTGCTCTCTAGTTTCTTCTAGTGAGTAATATACACATAAAGAAAGGTTTTTGAAGTGAGATTCTAAACCACAACATCATTCTACACAAGTTTAGCCAACTTGTTTAGAGTGTTCTCTTCGATTCTCGAAGTTGCGAGCTTGGACGGCGAACTCCGGGTGGATCGTCGTGGACGTAAGAGGACTTCAAGAGGACCTTCTTCCAACACCCAAGACACCAAGGAGTCCAGCGAAAGGGAACTACAAAGGTTGTAGTCTCGAAACCCTAGTTTTGTTCGCTTTAAGTTTCATAACCCTAATTTTCTAGGATCGATTCCTTTGCATGCTTGTTTAGCACCATCAAAATCCAAACTTTGACACATGTGATGCTTCAAAACTCATTATAGGGTGCTAAGCAAACCTAACACCATGCATATGTTTATGATGTTTACATGCATAATGCTTATTGTCATTGGGTGACACGTGGACGATTTCCACATACATATAGTTGACATTGATGATATTGATCACATAGTTGGATGATATCCACTTTTTCATAGACTTCATGATATAGTCGAAATTGATCATACCTCATATTTATGACATGTTATTACCTGAGGCACTGGCACGAGCACTTGGCACTATACCCATGTATAGATATTATATTGCCACCTTAACATGCTTCAGACTTATTCATTTGAGGATATATTATTACTGATCGTATTGACCTAGGATATGTCGTGCATTCGATTTTTGCTTGTAGATGCTTTCTACTCACGAGTTGGCAACTCACCCCCATTGTGCCACAGTTCTTGCAGGTTTTGCCGTACAGATTCCATGGCGGCATTTCTGGCACACTGCTTCGTTTGTGGGTGATTTGCTTTGGTAGGTGAGTTCTTTTGCATCAGAACCACCATTGTATATGTATTATTCATTGTATCTAGAAATTCCATCAACCAAAACTTGTATATTGTTTCAGACATAGAAACCAGTTATGTATTATTTCGACCTTAGAGTCGCGTGTAGCAGTATTATGGTTTTCATGTTGATTTTGAGTTTCTTTTTGAGTTTGCTCCTCGCCCTTTGGTGTTGTATATTATATTGCTTGTGTTGTTGTGACCGTCGATTGACGAAGTGCTAGCTCCCGCTTGAGAATGTCTTTTATCATTGTATATATATTATTGTTGTTGTACCCCGTTCGGGGCCATTATTTACAAAGGAAACTCTGCCGAAATTTTTAGAAAAGACTAGAGATTTTAAAAATGCACATTCGGCTTACTTATTTAAAAACCTTGATTTTAAAACTTGTTTTCTTCATTTCTTTAAACTAGTTTTTCTTTATTTACTCCTTAAAATGGTTTTAGATTTCTGGGCTTTTGGCTTACTTGGATTAGATGGGGTCCTATAGAGTTCATATGATTCAAGTGCCAGTCACGGGCTATTTCGGGTCGTGACAATATCGTTATTTATATATTTAGTCGCATGCAAGTTTATCTTACTACATGCTATGTTACTGTATTTACATCTATTTGAATAAATATAACACTTGTATTTTAAATCATGCATCCCATGTTTAGTTTTACAGTTTTACAAGATCCGTATGCATCCATACAAGTTATTTCACATCTAGTGCATGCAAACCTATCTTGCTACATACTATATTACGATATACTGCACCCAATAGAATATTTAGATCTCATATTGTTTAGTTGTACATCCTGCATTTACCAGTTTATCATTTTACTGTTATATGACGTCCGTGTGCGTTCGTATCATTATTTACATGTCTAGTCGCATGCTAAATCATCTTGCTACATGTTAGGTATAGTATTATGCATCCATATGAGTAAAATGTTAACCGTTTATCACATTGTACATCCATACTGAAGTTTTACTGTTTTCGGATACCCGTTTGCATCCATATCATTTAAAATATATATAACTGCATCTATAAATCATATTAATTCATATTATTATTGTAGTAACACCCCATGCTTAATAATGTGCATCCCACTTTGTCTTGGAACTGTAAATGTAACCCTAATCGATGTTTGTACATCCATATCATTAATTATATATCTATTTGCATTACATGTCACGTTATTTCATGTTACTGCTACATTAACACCCCATGCTAGAAAATGTACATCCTACATAGTAATGGAGTTATAGTCGCAATCCTTAATAGTTATTCTTGCATCTATGTTTATTTGTGTATCCATACCATTAATTCTGCATAACTAGTTGCACCCCATATTACATTAACTCATTTATTAATACATTAGTACCCCATGCTTGATATTGTGCATCCTACTTAGTCATGATGTAACCCCTGATCGATATTTATGCATCCATGCTTTTATTGTACATCCGTACTTTCATCCTGATTCAATACATGCTACAGTTTGATTATGAGCACCCGCTTGATACCTGTGCACTACTTGACATGTTACCTGATCCTGTTTCTAATGCCGACAACCCTGACATATTGTCCCGATGGACATATCCTGTTGTCTGTATAGAAAAACCAGTTCCTGCTTGATCCTGTGTTAGCATTAGCTTCAGATTTATCAATACCTGACTTGAACACATAACTTGGGGGTATGAGGACATCAAGAATGTAACCGAACGTAACTCAAAGGGCTATCATATTATTTGCCGTTTTTCCGAGCGTTACGGAATACCTATTGTTTGCCGTTTTTCCGGGCGTTACGGAATACCTATTGTTTGCCATTTTTTCGGGCGTTACGGAATAATCACCGATGGGTTACGATGAGGATTACATTAATTGATTTCGAAGACTTTAGAATAGATAACCCAGTAGCACAGTTTAGATTACTTACTGCACATCACAGGTGCTTACACCCTTCACTGTTCCTTATTCGTGATACTGTTATACTCTTATTACTGTTCATACTTATGCTTGCATGTCTTGTTACCTCCTGATTATATTATTGTTGATATTATGACGCACCAACGTCTGGGTTTTGCATGGCCCAGATCCTCTACCTTTGCAGCAGGCCGATCGGGAGTATTTCAGTGTACAGGCCGAGCAGTGAGGACCTGTTAGTATTTTAGTTTAGTTTTCTTTCAGCATTTTCATTCCTGATCTGAGCCCGTATTTGGGACGTACATTCCAGATTATTATTGTTTATTGGATCTATTGCTTCCGCATATTATTTCTTGACTCGTTTATTCTGGCTCATGGACATGTACTAGATAGTTTCTTTTATTTTCCTGTTCTTGATATCTATAGACAGCCGTAATGCGACTGTGGAGGGATATTTCCTAGCCACAGGTAGCATGGTTGGCTCTGTCACGTGCCGATCTTAGCGCACTCTTGGAAGCGAGGCGTGACACGCAATCTCGTTAAAATAAAAACACCTGCAAGGTCCTCTCGACCTTGTAAAAAGAAAACACATGCGTGAGATCCTTACGACTCACAAGGGAGCAACACAATTAGGGATCCCCATGATTCCTAAAGAGAAATTACACTTACGAGATCCTCACAACTCGTACGGAGAATCCCCCCTGTAAGACCTTCACGGCTCATAGGATTCAAAAGCTTTAAGTTACAGGGATCTGAACCTGTCCTTAAGCCATCACACTCCCTAAGTTGCCTTACAAACGGTTCAATATTGACCCTTGTATACAATCCAAGGGCAAAAACAAACGTTCCCCCACCTAGTTCCACCACTGGCGAAAATTTTCCCCATATGGTGAACGACACTTATAAGTTCTCTCGACTTGTAAGGAGAAAATACTCTTGTAAGATCCTTACGACTTACAAGAGAAAATATCACTTAGAAGTCCTCACGACTTCGAGGGAGAACCTATACCCATGATATCCTCACGACTCGTGGGGAGAAATACCTTTATAAGACCCTTACAGCTTGTAAAGTCAAAAAGCCTTAGTCAACAGGATCCTAACCCTGTTTGCTAAACCACCTTTGTTCAAATTGACAAAGCAAGTGATGAGTCACTTCTGGTAACATTCCAGTGGAAGTGATGCTGATGCCTAAATTAGTAGTAAATTCCAAGTCTTCTCAAGGCAAATGATGATTCACTCCTGGCAATATTCCAGTTGTAACGATGTTGATGCCTAAATCAGCATCAAATTCCAAGTCCTTTCACGGCAAATGATGATTCGCTCCTGGCAATATTCCAGTCGTAGCGATACTGATGCTAAGATTGGTATCAGATCTCGAGTTCTATACTCGCAACAAAAATCAGCGAGCAAATGCATATAAAATAATCGAAATGTTTGGGCAACTCATAATAAAAAAACAGCGAGTAAAAAGAAAAACAACCGAAATGATTGGGCACCGCGAAAAATAGCCTAAATGATTGGGCAATCGCGACTTTCGCGATATAAAAAGATGAAATGATAGAGCATTGCGGAAAGAAAAAAAATGATGAAATTTCTGCCCTGCAGGTGAGTCCGCATCGACCCCTGTATACAATCCATGGGCATAAATGAACATGGGAACCACATTTCCCACCATGCTCCATCAGAAAGAGAGTCAAATCTCGACGACGACATTTACGGCCTAGATATCAACAATGGCGTTCCCTCTCACTCCAGCAGGATGCAGATGCAACGTCAACAACTGAACCCAGGGCCAAAACAATGGAGCCATGGCAAAGTCCCTAGTTCCAAGACTCGACGATTCACTGACAACCTAAAGACAACCTCGACCTTCGTCGCAATATTGCAGACACAATTTCAACAAACGAAGCGAAGGAAGATCCCTAGCTTCAGGGTCTCGACGGCAACACTTACAGCCTAGAGATCACAACGACGTTCCTTCTCACTCCAGCAGGATGCAGACGCAATGCCAACAACCGACCCCAGGGTCAAAATAATGGAGCCATGGAAATTCCCCAGTTCCAAGACTCGATGGTTCACTGACAACCTAGAGACAACCTCGACATTCGTCGCAATATTGCAGACACAATGTCAACAAACGAAGCAAAGGAAGATCCCTAGCTTTAGAGTCTTGACGGAAACTCAAATGAGACCTGAAAAACTATCGGAGATCATCCCACACTAGTGCGGAGTGGTCATGACTCATCGGGGCTCCCAAACTGAGCCTAACCTCAAGTAAAAAGCGCCATGGAATATCCCTAACGCTTGCTTTTTCGACTGTAATATCACCTGGAAGATTACTTGAAGACGTCTTGTCCAGCCCCCGAAGGGATCAGAAACACGACAGTCGTGGGGCTACTCGAACAGTAAGATTGCGTATCGAGGATTACATTGGCCAACGCGACGGTACGACAGACAAAAGCCCTAGTACCACAGACCCTAATGGACCTCTATCAGCAGAGGTTAACTGTGACGTTAGGACATCCTTGCGAGAACTTCTCGATTCGTCTCGACTTGTGGGGAAAATAATGTCCTTGTGAGAACTTCTCGATTCATCTCGACTCGTAGGGAAAATAATGTCATTGCGAGAACTTCTCGATTCGTTTCGACTCGTAGGGAAAATAATGTCCTTGCGAGAACTTCTTGACTCGTCTCGACTCGTAGGGAAAATTATGTTCCTGCGGGAACTTCTCGATTCATCTCGACTCGTGGGGAAAATAATGTCCTTGCGAGAACTTCTCGATTCGTCTCGACTCGTAAAGAAAATAATGTCCCGAATTGTAGGGAAAGTAATGTCCTTGCGTGAACTTCTCAATTCGTCTCGACTCGTAGGTAAAATAATGTCCTTGCGAGAAATTCTCGATTCGTCTCGACTCGTAGGGAAAATAATGTCCTTGTGAGAACTTCTCGATTCGTCTCGACTCGTAGGGAAAATAATGTCCTTCCGAGAACTCCTTGACTCGTCTCGACTCGTAGGGAAAATAATGTCCTTACGAGAACTTCTCGACTCGTCTCGACTCGTAGAGAAAAGAATGTTCCTACGAGAACTTCTCGATTCATCTCGACTCGTAGGGAAAATAATGTCTTTGCGAGAACTTCTCGACTCGTCTCGACTCGTAGGGAAAATAATGTTCCCGTGAGAACTTCTCGATTCGTCTCAACTCGTAAGGAAAATAATGTTCCTGCGAGAACTTCTCGATTCGTCTCGACTCGTAGGGAAAACAATGTTACTGCGAGAACTTCTCGATTCGTCTCAACTCGTAGGGAAAATAATGTTCCTGCGAGAACTCCTCGACTCTTCTTGACTCGTAGGGAAAACAATATTCCCGCAAGAACTTACGGCTCATGAAGATGAAAAAAGTCTTAGGGTACAAGGACCCTAAACATGTCTCATAAGCCATCAATTCTATGGTCACGGATAACTCTGCATTACTTCACCCACGTACATACTTACGTGGGCAAAGTAGTAGGGGGTATTTGTTCCCGCCAAAATTTTCGGCCAAGAGCTATTTGTTCACTTATAACCCTTAGTATATAGGCGTTGAAAACATATAACTTAAGGCCAAATAAGCCTCACGTGTAAAACATGTGGGCACTCATATGTAAAACATATGAACGCTGAACATAAATAAATCTAAATGGCCAAACAGGCCTCACGTGTTAAACACGCGAGTGCTCTGAACATAAACAGGCTAAAACCCACACCAGGGGTCACGTGTTAAACACGTGAGTTCTCTTGCCTCTCACATGCAAAGCATCTGAGCGTCCCAATTTAAAATGCTCCCATTGAATTCTATATGATAAAATTAAATCCTATTTGGGAAATCTTTTTCCTGATCTTTCTAATATGGAAAGATCTTTCTCTAACAAAGAATCCTGGATTTAAAATCCGATGGTGATAAAATATCACCAATTAAATCATCTTATAGAATTAAATTTTATTTGGGAAATATTTTCCTGATCTTCCTCAAAGTAGAAAGATCATCTCTGTTAAACAGATGACCTTTGTATCAAATATCCAACGGTGATTATCTAGTAGAATAAAATTCTATCATAGGAAAATATTTTCCTAATCTTGTTAAACTAACAAGATATTCATTTACCAGAATTAAATTCAATATTCCTAATCTTATTAAACTAACAAGATATTCATATAATAAGAATAAAATTTTATGTTAGACTAAAATTCTAACCTTGTTAATCTAACGAGATATCCATATGATAGAATTAAATTCTATATTAAGAAAATATATTTCTGAACTTGTTAAACTAAAAAGATATGATAGAATAAAATTCTGATCTTGTTAAAACTAACAAGATATTCATAATCTTGCTAAACGAACAAGAAATCTTCTCTGTTAAACAGGGAGCCTTTGGATTAAAAATCCAACGGTGAATAAAATTCACCGGTTGATCTAAAAGATCATGGAATCAATCATGATCTCTCAATAAGGGATTCTCTTAACAAATTGATTCTTATTCTTCTCGTATAAATAGGAGCGAGGAGAGGAGGAGAAAGACACAGAGAGAAGGGGGAAGAAAAATACAGAGGTAATTTAATTCTCTAAAAGAGAGGAGACCCCCCCCCCATAAGATTTGAGAAATAAAAAACAGGGAAGAAGATCTCTCTTTTAGAAAAAGAAATCCTAGGTAAGAAGAAAGACCTAGAGATCATTTTATCTCTTCTTCACCGCTCTAAGAGTTTAACTCTTTTAAAAAAAAGAACTTAGTTCTTCCTCTGGTTGAGGTCTGCAGAAGCAGATCTCCCTACAAGTTGAGAATTTAATTCTCATCGGGAAGATTCTATCATTCAGATTTAAAACTTAAGGGAAAGAACTAAGTTTGAAGAATTTAATTCTTCCAAAAGATATAGTAATTTAATTGCTCTGATAAAACTAGGGTTTAACCCTGCATAAGAATTTAATTCTTATAAAAATAAGGGACCTGAAATTCTCAAAACTCAGATCAAGATTTCCATGCACGTAAAAGAAATGATTAGCGTTCAATGCTATAACAACAGATCATGTGTTCCCGCATGAACACCTCTGAGGAACAAAAAAGAACGAATGAGATCGAGTCACGTGATCCCACGTGACCCCCTAATAGTGCGTAGCACTTATAAAAGGAAAAGGGGGATAAATCAAAGACAGTTTCCATTTTTGGGGCACCTCACGTGATCCCACGTAATCCCCTAATAGTGTTTAGCACTTGTAAAAGGAAAAAGGTAATAAATCTAAAATAGTTCCCATTTTTGGGGTGCCTCACGTGATCCCACGTGACCCCCAATAGTGTTTAGCACTTATAAAAGAAGAAGGGAATGAACCCAAAGAAGCAGTGCCCAATTCTAAGGCGCCTCACGTGCCACACGTGAGCGCTCCAAATTTCAGTGTTTAACACTGTTTTAGAGCCTCACGTGGGAGCACGTGAGTGCCAAGCAAATGTTAGTGTTTAACACTATGAGAGGCCAACCTTAGCCTAAATTAGCCAAGTCTTCCGAGACCAAAAACCTTTTGACCATCAATCAACCGAGTCCTCCTATACTCAGGTCCCCCCCAAATCGATCTTACTTCCAAATATGACTAATGATCTCCTAACACATTGCATCTAAAATGATGTTCGTTCCACCATGATCTCTCCCTTGAATCTGGAGTTCGGTTCAAAGGTACATCTCTCCATACCTCTGATACATGTTGTTGTAATTCTTCAACATCTTCAGAGAGATGGAGGGTCCCGACAACCAATAGCTCTTTGGTGCACTCCCAAACCTATGAGCACATCCCTCTGGACCGTAATGTCCTTAAAACTAGCACTGGAACACAATGTCCTTAAACTAGCTATGGACCATAACGTCCTTAAACTAAACCCTCACCCCAAAAAAATGGTGATCTACGGACCATAACGTCCCTAAACTAAAAGGATTGAGCCCAAATGCTCTTTTGTTGGATCAAAAATGATCCAAAACCCAATTAAGTAGATTTTAGTCCAAGATCGGACTAACGTATCCTTAACAAACATTTAAGTTGATCTTAATCTCAAACGAGATTAACGATCCTTAAACTAAACCAAACCCAAATCTAAGAATATGCGGATTTGGATTAATCCACGCCCTACGGGCGACAACATAAATTAGTCTCCGTATACAATCCACGGGCAACCAAAAATAAAACAAACACACACGACACGAAGTGACCTTCTGGAGCAGGAGAAAGTGGTTACCGCGATGCGGTAACGTAATTAACTGCATGGGCTTGCGTCTGCAGGGAAGAGCGTCCCAACAATCAAAAAACCCCTCGCCAACGAGAGGGAATTTGACAAAGTCTGCTACAACGGCCGCATCCGTCCAAACCTCCGATGAACGGTGCCATAAATCAACTTGGCATCTTCGGAGAGGTGGACGGATAAACCCAAATAGCATCTGCCCCTAAATTCAAGCAAGACATTTGTCTTTCCGATTTTCGGCGGTAAACATCCACTTTAATCGATATGGTTTTAGAAAACGATTTGAGTCGAACGAAAGAGAGAGAAAGGGACTTACTGGTTTTGGAGAATTGACAAGAGAGGAAAAGAGAAGGGGGGAGTCTTCATGGATCGTGGTAGTGTTGAGAAGGGTTTCGGTCTTCGAAAATGATCTTAGCTCGAGCTAAGTCTAGTTTTAACTCCTCTTGCTCAAGAAATTTTTTTAGAGAAATTTGATAATGATTTCATAATAGGAGAGAGCTAGAGGATGTGGTGGTATTTATAGGGTAGAAATGAGAGAGAGTGTATGAATTAAAAATGAATTAAAAATAGATTTAATGGTGTTAATGGGATAGATTAAGGGTTGCACAGTTATCTTGTTTAAATTAGAGGAAATTAAGTATAAAAAGGAGTAGAGGGGAGCTGAAGGGGTGCACGGGCGAAGCACGGAGGCAGATGGCCTTGATCCAACCATAAATTGCGGCTCTTTTCAATTTTTGGGCGGTCGAGATCATGAGTTAGGTCTTGGGGTTTGGGCCATGAGCTCTGTTATGTTTCAACTCCTCATTTCTGCAGTTAATTTTCTCTGCAACTTTTCGTTTCTCCGTGAATTGCACGTGCAACCCTTGGGCTTCTGAAAAGTTTAAAAAGACAAATATTAAAAAAGTAATTGGGCTGATAGGATTCAAACACGTGGGCTATAGAACAGCAGTGGAGAGTATTAACCAGTGAGTTACAAGTTGCTTCTTGTTTTTATTTAACAATATTAACTTATAACTCCTAGTCAGGCTAAAATACCCTTTCTATATATTGAACAAGTTACATTTATACAGAAATTTCAAGGTCGTTACATCCTACCCTCCTTACAAAAATTTCGTCGTCGAAATTTTTACAAAGCACTAAACTTCAAAGAGATGAGTGAATTGTGTACGCATATCGTCTTCTCTTTCCCAGATTGATTCTCCCAGTGAGTCCTTTCTCCACATCACTCGGAGTAAGTTCACCTCCTTATTTCGTAATGTCTTCATTTTTCGATCCAAGATCTCGACTAGTTGTTGCTCGCAAGATAAGTCGGTTTGCACAGTGAGCTCCGAGTGATCAAGCATGTGGCTGGGGTCGCTCACATATCGTCATAGCGGAGATATGTGGAACACATTGTACACTCCTTCCAATATGGGTGGTAGTGCCAAGCGGTACGCCACTTCTCCAACTCTTTCAAGTATGTCGAACGGTCCGATATATCTTGGACTGAGTTTATCCCGTTTGCAGAAATGTATCACTCTTTTGTTCAGAGAGATCTTCAAAAACACATGCTCTCCGGGTTGGAACTCCAGGTGTCGATGCTTTGCATCTGCCGAATGCTTTTGTCGGTCCTGGGCTATGCACATCTTTTCTTTGATCGTGCGAACCATAGCTACAGTTACCATGATCATCTCTGGTTCGAGGAGTTCATGGTCTCCAATGTTGTCCCAACTCAGCGGGGAACGACACTTACGTCCGTAGAGTGCTGCCATCCCAATACTTGCCTGGTAGCTGTTGTTATAATAAAATTCCACAAGGTGTAGGTGATCTTCCCACGAGCCTCCGAAGTCTAACATACAGGCTCTCAGCATATTTTCTAGAATCTGAATTGTTCATTCAGACTGTTCATCTGTTTAGGGATGATACGCCGTGCTAAAATTCAGACTCGTTCCCAGGATGGCTTGAAGACTCTGCCAAAACTGAGATCGAAATCTAGTATCACGGTCGGAGACGATGCAGACAGGTACATTATGTAATCTCATGATCTTCTGCATGAGTTTACGGGTATCAAGACAAGATATATCTTGAAAGTTTAAATCTTACTTTAGATTTTTTACTCACCTCCATGTACTTTCTTGCCAACGTCTCTGTTGATTGACCAACTCTGAATGGGATGAAGTGAGCTGACTTGGTGAGTCGATCCATAATAACCCAAACTGCGTTGTTACCCTTCGTGCTACATAGGAGAGTAGTCACGAAGTCCATGTTAATGTGCTGTCATTTCCATTTTGGGATCGGTAACGGCTGAAGTAGACCAGTAGTGCTGTGATACTCAGCCTTCACTTGCTGACAGATTAAGCATTGTGCTACGCTCTTTACTACTTCTCTCCGTAGATCCTTGTACATCTTCGTGCCCCGGGGATTACAGAGTAAGGAGAGCTATGAGCTTCTTGTAAGTCTACGGCAGCGCCCCGACCGTCATTCCGAGGCCAAAATGCGGAAACGAAACTTTTTCTTAACTGGTAAACCAGCGCTACCGCATACTAAAAACCCCGGATCGGGCCATTAACCTACTACTAGCTAACTAGAGAAAGGGGTAGAGAGCTATACCGAGCGATCCGTGTCCTTCGGTCTTCGGCCACCATCCCAAGCTCCCTGCGGCAACTCCGGTTTTCATCTCCTCGTCGGAAAGGGCACCACATATAGAAGTCTTTTTACGGGCTCCCGCTTCGTCCGAAGCAACTCGGGCACGAAGTGTGCTAGCCGACGTGCCCAAGGTTGAAGTAGAGTATGTTGTGATCACTTTGTCTCTTGCATCCATGTTTGGATGGAGGTTAGAGATGTTGCCATTGGAGGAAGATAATGAGCTAGAGGAGGAAGAAGAAGAAGAAGAGGTTTCTTTCTTTTCTTTTTCTATTTTCTTCATATCATCTCATGAAAATGAGAGAGAGTCAAAGATAAATACAAGACCAAACACATATATGGCAGCCCCTCTCTCTCTCTCCTCTCATCATATCAACACATAACAATCACTAATGTGACATATTTTCACAAAAAGAGACTATGAGTCATGATACAAGTCCATGTCACATTAATGCATTGTCATGATGAATTCTAGCTCATTATTTCCATAAGCAAACATTAATCCAAATGTTTGCCAAAACAAAAAGATCCGGCAACATCTAAAGTAAACTCGTGACGGATCACAAGGATACCCCTCACCTGTATATACATACCTGCATCCGCATTCCGACTGAATGCGGATGCGATGAGACTAAAGTAATCCAACAAATCTAATACTAGGATCAGGCTTAAACCAAAGCCCACTAGTATGATCCGTCCGATCATGATCCGTGCAATACCGCACGTATATGATCGAATCCTGCCATATGTCATACGGCATCTACAACGTTTCGCCCGAAACTTGAGAAACTGTCTGTGGGGGACTCTAAAGACTCGTCAATACTTTGGCTGTGGATTTAACCACTAGCACGTCAGAGGTACTAGCTGTACGTAACGGGCTACCAGATGTTGACCAAAAGGGAGGTCGATGACGAACTTATCTTGACACCCTACTGAGCCTGTCAGTGACAATATCCGTACAGTCCGGTCCGTTCGTCTATGAGCATCGCATGTCGGGCCTAGGGGGTTGGTAAAAGTCAGACCCCCAAAAGCGGTACAAGTTGTGTCGGAGTGTAGCCCAGAACACCCTGAGATACTACTGGAATACCTACCAGTAAATCTCCTGCTTTGGCCAAGGACTTCATGTAATGGCTCTCCTAAACACAGCGCGACCTCACCCCCAATACCGGGAGAGACGAACCCCTGCCGATCCGCTCACTGCCTCCATGTGGCTCGGGATTGTACCCAACTAAAACCTATTTGCACAATTCCTTTGAGCCGTGGTAGGGTAGTAATCAAAGTACAGTGGGAACTCACACGAGACAAATAACGATCTCAGGTCGATGAACTAACCTATACACATGTCACCAGGGAACTGCTATCTGACGTCAGGTATAATACCAACTAGCATATTCCCGGCGAGTCCTGTCCGGTGTACTCATAACCCAATGAGCACATGTATACATCTTAGGTGATCCAACTGACACCAATGGCTTGTGAGACCGGCCACCGCCCCTCATCGGGGTCTCGACTGTATACACTAGTCTACTAATGGGGTATTGATGCCCAGTCTCGAAACTCCCACGACTAGGGACCTTTTAAGGATGTGCTTATAGACCCCACCTCCCACGTATATGATCGCCATCATACTGCTGGTAGTCAAGCAAGAATCCTATGGGCTCTATCAACGTGCAATAGCGACCTGTAAGGTCACCTAAAGCAGTACACGATGATAAAGACAAACCATGGTAGCATACTATTCTCCATCAACGTGTAATAGTGAACCACAATGTCACCTAAAGCATGTACACGATGATAGAGACGAACCAGATAGTATACAATCCTCTCGAGTAAGACTGTCCTACCGGCATAGGTCCTCTCTCAATCATTACAATCACGTGCCTGTGATCCAATAATTGACTTTGAGGGCACTATATCCAACACTGCTTTCATTAACTCTCCTCGAATAGGGTCGACTGGAACGCATAAATGGCTTCCATACCATAAGGATCTATCTTTGTGGATGATGAAGTTGGTTCGAAGACCACTTTCTACTTGTTCTTGGATCCTTTGTACCTTGGTATCATTTACTTGAGCGGCCTTGATCTGATTGACAAGAGTGGACTGGACTTATAAGCTCATCAAGAACAAGGCATTACCTGGCACGACTACTTCAATCATAAGTCTATTCAGTTCTTTCTGTAGCCTCTACTGGGCGGTGAGGTTCATTGCTAAGGGCTGGCGACTAAGTGTATCGGGAACTATGTTCACCTTTCCAGGATGATATTGTAGGTTGATGTCAAAATCTGCTATGAGCTTTAGCCATCTTCTCTGCCGCATGTTGAGTTCGTTCTGAGTAAATACATACTTCAGACTCTTGTGGTCCGTATATATATCCACTTACTCTCCCAAAAGGCAGTGATGATAAATATTGAGTGCGAAAAACACGGCTGCTAATTTCAGATCATGTGTTGGATAGTTGCACTCATGAACTTTTAACTGTCTTGATGCAAAAACCATAGCTTTTTCATGCTGATGTAGAACACATCCTAATTCTTTACCAGACACATTACAATGTATGTCGAATCCGCCAGATCAATTCGGTATTACAAAAATAGGTGCAAAGGTTAGTCTCGACTTGTGTTCTACGAAAGCCTTCTCACATGTTTCTGACTACACAAATGCTTCGTCTTTATGAGTAACCTTGGTTAGGGGTGCTGCGATCTTTGAGAATCCTTCAATGAAGCATCTGTAATATCCTGCTAAGCCTAAGAAACTTCTTATATCTTTGACAGACTTTGGTGCTGGTCACTCGCTGACAGCTGACACTTTAGCTGGATCTTCAGAAATTCCTTCGCCTGAAATGATGTGTCCGAGAAATTCGACTTGGCCTAGCCAAAATTCACACTTGTTGTACTTGGCGTAGAGTTGATTCTATCATAGTGTCTCCAGGATAATGCGTAAGTGCTCGATGTGTTCCTTCCGATTATTTGAATACGCCAGGATGTTGTCGATGAAGATAACAACAAACCTGTTTAAGTACTCTCAGAATACTTGGTTCATCAGATTCATAAAAATGGCTGGTGCATTGGTCACTCCAATTGGCAATATGAGATATTCATAATGGACATAACGAGTCCTGAACGCCGTCTTCTGAATGTTAGATTCTTTGACCTTCACCTGATGATGGCCTGAACGAAAATCTAATTTTGAGAAAACACAAGATCCACTTAACTGATCGAAAAGGTCATTAATGCGAGCTAGCGGATACTTGTTCTTAATTGTCACTTAGTTCAGTGCTCGATAATCCATGCACATCCGGTAGGTACCTTCCTTCGTCTTTACTAGCAGCACCGGAGATCCCCAACTTGAGGTACTGGGTCAGATCCGGCCTTTCTTCAGGAGTCTGTTTAACTAAATACAGATCTCCTTCAATCCTGTAACAACCCTAAACTTTCTGTAAAATTTTTTTCCAAAATACAGAAAGGAGTACCTTAGCCTGAGCACAAGTTATAAATTAAATTTGCTTTTGAACAGTAAGAAAACACTTGTTGCTCATTAGTAAAGTCTTGCACTGCTGTGACGTAGCCCCTGTGATCGAATCCCCCAGCCACATATATTTTTATTGTATTTTTCTTTTATTCTTTTAGAAAACCAAGGGTTTACACGTGCACTACACGTAAAATGAAGAGTTACAGAATAAACAAACATGTGCACTATGTTATACAAATAGACACCAACACGTGGCGAGCATCCCATACCCCAACCTCACTTCTCGACTGGCGAGATCTCCATCTCGACCGGTACCGCCGGTTCCTCCCATTCCTATTGCTCCTATTTTTTCACCATAGCACCTCGTCGCCTATCCTACTAACCCCATATTATTTGTTTTCTCTGAATTCATCCAAAGAATATTAAGTCACCCTTTAATCCAATTTTAATGCATTCTTTAACCCTCAAAACCCTAATTTTCCCTATAAATACCACACCATATTTCACCCCTCCTCACTCAGAATTTCCTCATAAAAACTCTCAAAAATTTCTAAGTCTCTAGTTGTGCAAATGGAGTTAGCAAATGACAGGATTCCGACGACGTTCCAAGGAGATTCCGATGACGAAACGACGCCCCGATGCTTTCCTAAACTTCCATCTTCTCCCCTATACCTTATTAGCTAGTAAGTCCCCTCTCCCCTTCTCAATCTCTAAGCTAAAACTTTCCTTTTCCAAAACTCGACGGAAGCGGAGTTAATCAGACTTCCGATTCGTTTTTCTTTAAAAATTCCATTTTTCCTGAATAATAAAATACCATATTCTCATATAATGTTTAAAAAACCTAAAAAAACATATTAGAATAAATTTCATCTCAAAAGAATTTTTTATGTAACTTTTATCGCATTTATACGGTAAAATACCATATACTTTACATTCCGACATAATTCAACATATTTACTTGTATTACCTTTAGAAAACTCACGAGGTAAGGACCTACCTCATCACAACACACATATTGGACATAGCACGATTTACTTTTGGACAATATTTGTGGGAATAATTACGAGTTACAATAAAATACCCTAAACTATTATAAAACCGTTTTCTTTAAAAAGAGTGTTAACTAATTTTTTGCAAATACGCCTCTACAACCCATTTTGGGGAACCTCGATTGGGATGATGCGGGTTCTCACACGTCCTCGGGCCTAATAGAGCGAGATGCAGACCTCCGCAAGGAGCATTCGATCTCGATGGAATTTCTAATGCAATTTTTAAGAAAATGAGATTTATACAAAATAAATAAAAGTTATTTTTATTAAATATATATATATATATATATATATATATATATATATATATATTAACTATTATCAAAATATCTATTTTAAATATACAAAATATTCCATGTTTCCAAAATCCAAGAACAAAATCACCAATTTCATGAAACCACCATCAAGATCAAGACAATTCTGTTATTACATTTAAATACCATGTACAACTATTACTAGGTTTATATCAACTAGAAAATACTTCATATTTTAAAATATACATCTATGAAAACTCTAAACATGATAAATAAATACTTTAGGACTATTTTGAAATTATATCAAAACTATTTTTACATAAAACCCCCTCAAGTTATACTAATTTACAATAAGGATCCTATTAAATATAGGTTTAAGCGGGACCAGTTCTCTTGAGCTTCAGGGAGCCGGAGAATGTGGGTGCTTGTCTATCTAAGGTAGACAATCTAATAACGGTGTTATCAACACGGTAATTGTTTCTGAAAAAGACACAAATCCTGCCGTCCATGTGCTGCAGTTACCGATAACTCCAAAACAATCAGGACTTCAATTCTTTTTAAAAGTCTGACTCAGTTCGAGTCATTATCTGAAATAAATCTGACATGAGTTCATACAATTGTTAGGTATTGCTTTTCATCCATGTATTTACATTTCCAGTTGTACCTGTAAAAGAATGTTTAATAAATAAAGTTGTTGTTCATTATATTCATGTCTCTTGTGTACATTTTACCTTATATTGCTTAGATACGCTTAGCGTGATTATTTCTGAGTAAATACGTAGCGGGTATCGCCACGTCCCCTTGCCCATATACCGGGAAGCGGGGCGTGACAGGTTTTGTTGGCGGCCCATGCAGGTTGGCTCTGTATGGACATGCGGGTAAATTCTGCATGAAGTCCTAAGCAATATAACACAAGAATCAGCAATTAAAAACATTCTTTACAATTCATATTCCTTTAATCTTACAATTTCATATGCTTTGAATCTATCCTAACCCTATTTTTATTTCAAGGTTATGGATTCTCAAAACAACACCAGTACCAACTTCCACCACCACCTCTACTGCTTATGCCTACCGTTGCTGCTCCGATCAATGAGCAGACGGTACTGCTTGAGGCAATCCGCAGCCTTCTGGAAGGACAGCTGTAACAACCCTAAATTTCCTATACAAGTTTTTACAAAAAAAATTCAAAAATCCATAAAGGGGTATTTATTGCCTGAGCACAAGACTTAAGTAATTAATTAGCAATTTAATTACAAGAAGGAGCTTATGGCTCATTAGTAACACTTTGCACTGCTGAACCAAGCCACCAGAGTTTAAATCCCATACCCCATATTATTTTTAATATTTATTTTGTTTTATATTTTATAGAAGTCCAACAGTCCACACGTGATAACTCCAGATTTTCCCACTACACCCACAAAACTGAATATACCAGAGCCTACACCAGGAGACCTCCCACCTACCCACTGCCTGACTCGGCTGACTCGGGCTGGCGCCGCCGACCGGACTTGGCCGGACGGCCGAGTCCCCAACAAGAAAAATCCGGCTCTTCATCTCCCCTACTTCCCTGCACACTTCATTTCCCCAGATCGGTTCCAGAGATCTTTGAAATCCCCATTTACTCCATTTTTAATGATCTTTAATACATTTTTACATTTTTTTAAATTAAAACCCTTCATCTACCCTAACCCTAGCCTAACCCTATAAATACCACCCCTACCCTCTCACCCCAAAACTCTGAGCCAATTCTCTAAAATTTTCAAGAAACTTGTGTACTTTGAAAATGAGCACGAAGCGAGGCTACGGCGAAATTCCCGGCGAACTTCCGGCGATCGTTCTAGGAGCTCTCGGCGACGAAGCGACGCACCGGCGATTCCTCTCCTTCCATCTCACTCTCCTTATTGTTCAAAAACCCGTAAGTCCCATTTCCAACTTTCTTTTCCATTCTAAAAATACGGATTTACAAAACCCGACGGAATTGGAACAAATCCGATTTCCGATCCGGTTTTCTTATAAAAACTTCACTTCTCGTTAATACAATTATGCTTAAACTCTCTCATGTTAACTATTAAACACTAATCAACCAAATTGATCAAGTTTCATTTCATAAAATGATGGCTATTTCACTTTATTGTATTTTTCATTTAAATACCACATTGTTGCAATTATACATTTAACTTCATTAAACTTGTTATATCTTTAAGTAGACCACGAAGTAATGACCTACCTCCTCACACACTCATATGCAACATAACACGATACCCTCGAGAACTTAGAATACGGGAAAACAAACATTTTCATTTAAATAACCTTTACTTAATAAAACCATTTCTAAAAGATTTAGTATTGATAAATCTTTAGAAATAAATAACCTTTGAGCTAATAATAAAAATTTCTAGACTCGGCCAATTAAGGACTGTCGCGCTCATTAGGACAGAGAAAGGTTGTGGACATTCAGTTGTTTATCTAAACCTGACTTTGTGGTGTCTAGGCTAGACAAGTGAGAAAAGTAACTTTAAAAGGTCCGTCTCATGGTGATTCGTGAGCGGATCCCTCCTTTCTTCACTTGTACTTACCTGGCCACAATTAGCGGCGAAGAGGCGATTTGATCGGGCATGGTTGATACCTCGTAGACCCTTGTGCGCGTGCCTGGCAACCCTACATATACAAATCTTTGCAAAACGCCGCTACAACCCATTTGAGGAACCCGTTCGGGATGGTGCGGATTATCGCACATCCTCGGGCTTAGTAGTGCGAGATGCAGACCTCCGCAAGGAGCATTCGGTCTCGAAAGATTTAAAATACGACATCTTAAGAAAACGAGATTTCTAGAATATTATATATATACTAAAAATTATTTTCATATAAATATATGTATATGTAACATAAAAATATCTATTTTGAATTATTACAAATATTCCACTTTTTTCTAAACATGTCACAAAAATCAATTTTACACTAAAATACCATGAATTCCATACAAAACCAATATTACAAATGAATACCATTTATTATGAAATTAGGATATTTTCACTAGAAATATCACAATATAAAATCTACATTCATTACAACTCTAAAGAGGATTAATAAATACTTGAGGTGCATTTTGAAAAGTATATAAAAGTATTTTTACATAAAACCCCCTCAAGTTCTATAATTTACCTTAAGGACCCTAGTAAATATAGGTTTAAGCGGAACCAATCTCTTGAGTCTCATTATAATCTGACTTGAATATGATTCAAGTACAATCTACAATCTGCAATCCACAATATTACAATTCAATATGAATGCATGAATCCATTAGTCCATACATTCAATCTATCAATCTATACAATTTGACTGAACCGAACCATGGATATACATTCCATTTACATGATTATACAGTTACATCCGTTTACTGATATCATGGTTTTGGTCAGTCATCCAACTATACAATCTATCCAACACAATACAACAATACAATCAAAACACTACGGGGTTTAAGGGGTAGATTGGTACGGAAGGTGTTAAAAGTGGCACGAGACGATAAGATTAAGACATCTAACCTATATTCCGTTGCTGTTGTATCGTGGCCCAACGGTTCCTTGAGTTTCTGATACCTTAGTCTCCGGGGCAAGTGAGACACCTCTCATATACACTGGCATCCTTCTGTACCAAACTACAAACAACAGCGTTAACACTAAATACAACAATATAACAATATAATACAACTGTAAAAACTACTCTCTCTCTCTCTCTTACTCTCTGGCTATTCTATTTCTCCTCTTATTTTTGGGACTTACCGAGCGACCTGTTCGCTGACGGCATTCTCTTTCTTTCTTCTTTGAATGTCGTCAGGTGATTTGGACCCGTCAGAGATCGAGTCCACTACTGAAGACTTAGACCAGTTCAGTGAAGACCCCGAGCTCTAGTCATTGTACACTTTCATTCCAGTATCTTTTCATTTCTGTTATGCCATTGTTTAGGCATTGCTCTATTTCAGTTGTATTTACTTTCCATGCATTGTACAGAAAGAATGTTAATAAATAAAGTTGCTGTTCGGTTTATATCTCTCGTATCTTGTGCTACTTTTATATTGCTTAGATACGCTTAGCGTATTTACTTCACAGTAAATACGTAGCGGCCTCGTCGCGTCCTCTGCCCGTATACTGGGAAGCGAGGTATGACAACAGCAGCAGCAGACTGCTATATTACTGAACCGTACAGAAGCATAAGAGCCTGGAGTGAAGCAATTCCGGGCATTGCACCCAAAACAATTTTCGGGAAAAGAGAGCTCTCTGGAATCTAAAAAATGGGCTCAGAACAATGAGGATGATCTGGCAGCAGAACAGGTGCCAGAGATCACTTGGGTTCGAGTTGCGAAGCTGCAACTCACTGACAACGTCCGAGTCTGGTGGAAGGCGGAAGAAAACCGTTTTGACCAACCGATCGAATGGAGGACTTTTCGCGACATGTTCGACGTGAAATACTTCCCACAGACTGCCCGATTTTACATGGAGCAGCAATTTATTTATCTACAATAGGGTTCGATGTGGACCAAATCCGTGGATGAATATGATGCTGAGTTTACCATACTCAGTAGATTCGTGGCACACTTGATACTGACTGCTGAGATCAGGTCTAGAAGATTTCATCAAGGGTTAGACCAGGAGATCCAAGCTGCATTAGCTATAAGGGATTTCCCAACCCATGTTTTGGCTTTGAAATCTTCCCGTCGATATGAGGCAGTGGTGAAAAGGAAGGGCAGACCTTAATCTGCCGGAGTGAAGTGCCCTGCCACTCAGATGGAAGGAGAAACCTCTTCAAGGCCAACTGTTGAACTCAGGAGACCGGAAGAAACCAATAACTAGCCAAGTCCATATTTTTTCTTCTATTGCAAGAGGGATGGACACTTGTGGAAAACTGTAGGCGCACAAAAGGCCTGTGCTTAGTTTGTGGCGCATCCAATCATGGAATTGGAACTTGTCCTTATGGACGCAACCCGATTTTAACTCAGGCCAGCTATCCAGGCTCCTGCACCTCGTCTTGCTCTCCTAACTCCACCTCCTGCACGGCCTAATCGCCAATTCCATTAGGCACCGAGGAACATGCCTCGAGGGCATAGGAACATGCCCCGAGGACAGAGAAATGTGCCTCCAGCTAGAAGGAATGTACCTCGGCATCAAGCCTACACATTAGCAACCGTAGAAGCCGAGACTGTAGACCAAGGTAACACTGGTAATTCCTTTCAATCTTTTCAAACTCTTGTATCATCTTATTAGTTTTCATGCAATACTAGTATTTCTTTCACTATTACGATCACCAAATTGTTTTGAATCTGTTACACTTTCGTTCTCTAAATTTCGAGGACGAAATTTTTATAAGGAGGTGTTCAGTCGAAAATATTGCACATTTGATATAAAATTTTTCTTACTTTTCTTAAATATTAAAAGATGTTTATTATAAATATAGAACATATTTGGGTTTATCTGCAAAATACTATTTACCATATGTTTATATATTATAATTAACATTATGAAGGAAAATATATGCATATAATATTTATATAATATTTTAGTAATTAAAATATGCATATCATATCAAATATTCTAATCACAATTCTTAAAAGATATAATATTATACAAATGGTTAGAATAATATTTCAAAATATATGCATAATATTTTAGTAATTAAAAGATGCATAGCATATCAAATATTCTTAGTAAAGTTTCTTAAAGATGTATTATCATATAAAGTAATTAAGATACTCTCTCTAATTTAATAAATACTACTAACATTATTCATGGAGATTTTGTGCAGATATAGCTCAGGTCAAGAGATCAAGATATTCAAGATGTCGGGATCAAAAAACTGCCAATAAAATCGTAGGATCTGAAAACTTGGAAAGTGGATCTTTATGGCAAGTCTAAACCTATGAGATCTAGGATTTCTGATTTGGGGGTTATATAAAAGACCGAGGGCTAAAGTTAAAACTCATCGCCTTTTACACTAAGAAATCACCGTCAAAGAACAAGAGATCCACGACAGGTCCACGATTCGACGTGATAGGGCGACATGAAAATCAACGGAGCATCTACTTTCTACTAGGCAGAGATCGAAAGCAACTTCTTTCTCTTGTAATCTAAATTCGTAGGATTTTTACTTGTGAAGTTGATTGATAAAGGTAAATCATTTATTTTTACTTTCTGCATTTTAATTATGATCTCATTCTCTATCCTTTCTTCTTCTTTTCACAACATGCGTGAGTAATTCCTAACTTGCTAGGGTTAGTAGGATTATGGTAGAATAATGGAAGAGAAAATATATTAACTTCTTTTAAGTCTTATGAAGTTTATAAAGTTTAGCAAAAGAATTGTTAACATCCTAATCGGGCGCGCTACCAATTTATTGCTAGTCTCGACCGCGATTTGAGATCAGATTAATAATTGTTTTGTTAAGGGCTAGACATGAATAGAGATCAATAAAAGGACAAGGGTTAATAGTGTGGAAACCCTAGTTTCTTCCAAGAACCCTAATTCTCATTCATCACCATTAATCTAGTTTTAAATGTATCAATAGATAAAAAGAGTAATCTTTATTAGTCATCCATAACTACTAAATCCTAACGAACCCTACAAACCTTCTTCTTATATATTCTATATCCATATTTAAACTAGATCTGAAAAATATATATTCTATATCCGTATTTACTATAGATCTAGAATCTATTCTTCACTATTCTATATTCTCCTTTCTCTTTTCTAATCAACACGTCTAAAGTAAGATTAAAAGTTCCACGAATCCCTGAGGATGACCCGTACTCATCTCAGCTGGCTACACGCGACACCGTTATTGATTGCGGTTATTCTACAAACACTTTTTCACGATCAATCAAATGGCATCGTTGCTGGGGATACGTGCGTAATTTTTTTCTTACTATTCGTATTGAATTCTTATTCAATCCATATCATAAAAATAAAACAAAACCGCATCTTGCATATTTAACGATTAGTGTGCGATTTTTGCGAGGATATCTGGAGTCACTGTAGCGAGGAGATAAAGATTCAGAGACTTTCTGAGAGGACCAGAAGAGCAAAGGAGGCTACTGTAGCAAAATTTTTCAAAATATCTCTCAACTCCGCGACGGAACTGCGACAATAAGTCCATTTTGGCTGCGGAATCACGGCATAGTTGGGGACTTAGGGTTCCAAACTTCTCTGGTAACTTTCCTATCTCTTTCTCTCTTCTCTGAAAATTCCAATAATATATTTTTCTGCAGGATTCTTTGCAAAATATCGCCGCCAAAAATCTTTTTGCGTGTTTTGAAAGTAAGTTGTTTGTGCATATTTTAATACGGACTTTAAGGGGCAAAAACCAAAATTCAGATTAGGTGGGGATTTCATCACCCTTTCTAAGCCCCACAAATCACAAAACGAGTATCTGCATCATCCTATATTAATTAAAAAAATATCTAGACCAAGACTCTAAGGACCGTTGCGCTCAATTAGGACAGAGGAAGGTCTTGGATAATTTATCGCTTATCCGTATTTCTTTTGTAGTGTCTAGGCAAGTGTGACTAAGGCAAGTTGTTACTTAATTAGGCCCGCTATTTCGGTGATTCGTATAGCGGATACCTCCCACTTATCTGGCAGTTATCTGGGTACATGAGTAATAAAGAGGTGGTAGAGGATTGATCCTGCAGCTTGTCCTTTGGAAGTCTAGGAGCGGTCTAGTGACTTGACCTAGGTAACATTAGTTCTAGGGTTGTTTATTCAATTTTTGTATGATTTGTCTCACGTCCGACACTTTTCAAAACAAGCCAATTTTTAAGTTCTCACATACGCTGCCACGTGCGCTAAACCCGCTTAGTGCATGCTCGGCTGGACACGGGATTCTAGTGCCCGTCTTGTCCGCATTTTTGCTATCGACTCCGAAGTCGGTATTTCTTCATCTTCTTTTTCCCTTCACACACCACATCGACCGAGATGGACGGTTCTCCATCAAATTATAACACCACCCTGCCACCATCCATAGATGCGCAGAATCCACCGTGCATCTCTCTCCAAAAAAGATGCTACCCCGTGCGTGTACCCCTTCCTACCTGTCTATCTATTCCACCAGCCAATGGAGATAATTTTGTTAAACCCCACTTCATCAAACTGTTGCCTAAATTTCACGGGCTTGAATCCGAAAACGCATACGTTTTTATAAACAAATTCGAAAACGTATGTGCAATGATGGGCACATCACTACTTTCTGTGGATGCGAGATTACGTCTTCTCCCTTTTAGTTTGTGCGATCTAGCGGAAAAATGGCTTTATAACACTGTCGCACATTCTATTGCCAAATGGGATGAATTCGTTGTAGAATTCCTTAAGAAATTTTATCCCAATCATAAGACCGCCCGCGTTCGAAGCGAGATTAACCGGTTTACCCAACTTCTCAATGAACCATTTTGGAAATGTTTTGAATGGTTTAAGAATCTTCTTCTACAATGCCCTCATCACGGAATCAATAGATGTGATCTTTGTCGCATTATATATGAGGGTGTTGATCCTGCAACAAAACAGATGCTTGAAACCATGTGTCAATGTCATTTCTTGTCTAAAGATGATGGTGAAGCTTGGCAATTTCTGGAAGATCTCGCTGAACAAACTTTACAGTGGGAAAGCGTTAGACCTATATCGTCTAGGAGAGGTGTCCATCAGTTCGATATTTCCATCGCAGTGAAATCCAAAATGGCTGTAATACAAAAGAAACTCGATACTATAGAAAACAAAGTCTCTTCAACCTCCCTAAACCAATTTACGCTCCCCAAAACCGTGTGGTTGCTGTTCCAACCCATCACATTTGACGGAAGAATGTCCTTTGAATCCACCATTTCAAGGTCAAGAACAAATTAATGCTACTTTTCAGCAGCGACCTATAAACGATCCTTATTCTTCCACATATAATCAGGGATGGAGGAATCATCCTAATTTTTCTTGGAACCAAAACCAAATCCAAAATCAAAATCAGTTCCAAAGCAATTATCAAATACTTCCTCCACAACAACAGCAACCACCACAACCGAGTCAGCACCCCTTTCAACAGCAACCTTTGCAAAACCTAGCCAACAACTTTGATCCTTATAATAATTCTTTTGCCGGTACCGATAAATTCTCTGCACTTGACACGTTCATTAAACATTCCATGCAAACAACTGATATTTTAATATCTTCTATCCAAACGTTAATGCGGAACACCGCTTCACACGATGAAAGCATAAAATCGATAGAAGCACAACTTGCACAGTTAAATGCCGTGATGAGTGCGAGAGAGAAAGGAAAACTTCCATCTCAACCTATAGCTAATCCTGGCCACTCACAAAGTTATAATGTGAGTGTCGTTACCACGTTGAGATCGGGAAGAGTGCTGGATAACTAAGTAGGTGAACACGTTGATGACGTTGATGATATTAATGATACCCCGGCTTTTACTTCTTCTCCTATTTCGTCTAGTCCACCATCTTCCGAGCCTATTCTCCGTTTTCCCTAAAGCTCGAACCCTCCGCCCACTTCCTCGAGTCAACCTAAAACGATCCCCACTCCAATTCTGGGATCCATTCCATTCCCACAATCCTCTCCAATGTTGGACCCAACCCTTATTGATAAAGCACCTTATCCAAACAGGTTAAGGGGCAATAAACCAAGTCCACAAATGGAGAATATTGTGGAAATTTTTAAGCAAGTTAACATAAACATTCCTCTCCAAGATGCTATTCAACAAGTTCCGTCTTATGCAAAAATTCTAAAAGACTTGTGCACTAGGAAGAGAAAAACTCAAGTACCGAAAAAGCTATTCTTAAAGAGTAACGTGAGCACTGCTTTTACACAACAACTACCCAAGAAATGAAAGGACCCTGGAAGTCCTACCATATCTATTTCTATTGAGAGTAAAAATATCAATCGAGCTCTACTCGATTTAGGCGCTCGGAGAGTTAAAACCGGCGCACTGCACTCTTCAGATGGCCGATCGATCTATTACCCAACCTAGGGGTAAGGTAGAGGACGTGCTAATCAAAGTCGGGAAATTTATATTCCCTGGTATTTTATCATTATAGATACACAGCCTGTGGCGAACCCACGAAACCAAATTCCGGTGATTTTAGGTCTACCTTTTCTCGTGACTTCCAACGCAATAATGAATTATCGAAACGGCTCTATGACCCTATCCTTTGGGAAGATGTCAATTGAGTTTAACATTTACAAGTTAGGAAGTGAGCCCTCCGAACCCTATGCTCAAGTATGCTCTGTCGAAGCGATAAATTCCGACAGCGGCGAATTTGAACAGCTTTACGATACTGATCTTGACTCCTATAGTATGTTATTGTTTGACCCTTCTATTTGTTATACACATACATACCCTTTTATCGAGCTGTCCAGGTCAACATCTAACGCTAAACATGAACCTTTTATGGAGTCCGAGTATCATCCCATTCTTTCCGATGAAATTATTATTCAGGATATCGATGAAAGTTTTGAAGAAATCTTCGTTGAAGAACTCACATTCTTAGAAGACATAGGAGTTGTGATGAATCAATCCCAACACAAAGAAGTTGAACCGCCATCTCTTCTTCTTATCAAGAACGAGAATGCGAGTAATCCACCATCACTGTTTCGTTTCTATACATCGAGACGTAAACCCGTTCTATTCCACCTTTTATCCCCTCCCCACTTCTTCACGTCAATAGGTGACATGATCTTCTACCAAACTCGGTGCTACATTGATAAAATATTTGAATGGTTGGTGTTGACTTTTGGTCTTTATAAGGCCTTACTTTGACCAATAACTTTAACCTCCCTCATAATTTTAAATGCATAATACTATTTTACTCAAGTTTAGGGGGGGGGGGGTCTTTTGGCTCTTGAATGAAAAGAAAATTTTTACAAAATTGTGAGCCAAAAATAAGTTTGGGGGAAGATTTCACTGTCATTTATTCATGTTCCCGTTACTAACTTTTCCTTCCAAGTCTACAAGTTTTTTAAGCTTAACAGATGATATCAGTGAGAACACTGCTGCAAACAGGTTTGGGAGAGATTTGTGCTTATTTACGCATTATTTTGCATTATATTATATATAAGCACAAAAAAATTTTGATAATGAAAGTTTGAAAGTGAAAAAATTACATATGGAAGATACGAATAGTTTGAGAAAAGCAAGAAAGTTTGATGTTTTCTTAAACGAAACTAGTAATAAGTAGTTATGAGCCGTTGTCCCAAGGGTTAGTAAGATGAAGGAAATTGCTATTTTGAGAATAAAAATAAGTCTGAAAAATAGTCTCTATTCTTAATTCCAAACATTTAAACGTTGATACCCTACTATACGCACTTACACACATCTCGAAACTTGGGATAGTAGAGAATACCTTGAAATGCTCTTGTCTAAAAGCCTTATTATGAAAATAAAAATAAAAATAAAAATAAAAATAAAAATAAACTATAAGTGGTGGGAAAAAAATGAACACTGGTTTTGTAATTACTTAAGGCAGCATAAAAAAATATAGCGAGGGTGCTTTATCACCTAGTGCCTTAGACCAACTGGTTTAGGAGCCACTGCTAAGTTTTAGGTGTTGCAAGACGAGAATAATTATGCCTAAATAAGCAAGCACATTTAGTAATCGGTCGTTTGGTACCTCAAGAAGTATTAACGGTCGCCTAAAGGATGTGTGAGCAATTTTATCGATATTATTCACCGACTATAAAGTACTTTGGAAGATGGACAAGAGTTTGATAGCTTGAATTGAATTCTGTAAGTGTAGAGATGTATTTTACACACACGTAGGGTTATATGATCGGTGTTTGGAAGAAAGGTAGGGAGGAAGACTAAAGGCGATGTTTTATTGAGGGATGATATGATTTCCGACATCTTTTCATGACCATTAAGATAGGGCTCATGGCAACCGAAAAGCTGGTGTTGTTGGAAACTCTTTTCTCAAATTCTTTCTTTTATAGTTCTTATTTTTGTATGTAAATTTCATTTTCTTTCTTTCATTATGGGATTTTGTGGGTGTAGTCCGCTGAAAACCCTCATGTGACAACACTCCTCCTACTAGGGATACCTAGAGATTTAACGGCTTGTTGTACGTGCTCAGTGCAATCGTGTTGCCTACAAAAGTGTGCTACTTAGGTTTTTCTTTTTCTTTTTCTCCCTCTCTTGAATAAATAGTTTGCTCGGGACGATCAAAGTTAAGTTTGGGGGTATTTGTTCGGTCGAAAATATTGCACATTTGATATAACATTTTCCTTATTTTTCTTAAATATTTAAAGGTGTTTATTATAAATATAGAGCATATTTGGGTTTATCTGCAAAATACTATTTACCATATGTTTATATATTATAATTAATATTATGAAGGAAAATATATGCATATAATATTTTGGTAATTAAAATATGCGTATCATATCAAATATTCTAATCACAATTCTTAAAAGATATAATATCATACAAATTGTTAGAATAATATTTCAAAATATATGCATAATATTTTAGCAATTAAAAGATGCATAGCATATCAAATATTCTTAATCAAGTTTCTTAAAGATTTATTACCATATAAAGTTATTAAGATACTCTCTCTAATTTAATAAATATTACTAACATTATTCATGGAGATTTTTGCAGATATAGCTCAAGTCAAGAGATCAAGATATTCAAGATGTCAGGATAAAAAATCTGCCAATAAAATCGTAGGATCTAAAAACTTGGAAAGTGGATTTTTATGTTAAGTCTAAACCTATGAGATCTAGGATTTCTGATTTGAGAGCTATATAAAGGACCGATGGCTAAAGTTAAAACTCGTCATCTTTTACACTAAGCAAATCACCGTCAAAGAACAAGAGATCCACGATAGGTCCACGATTCGACGTGATAGGACGACGTGAAAATCGACGGAGTATCTACTTCTTACGAGGCAGAGATCGAGAGCAACTTCTTCCTCTTGTAATTTAAATTCGTAGGATTTGTACTTGTGAAGTTGATTAATAAGGGTAGATCATTTTTTTTAATTATTTATTTTCTGTATTTTTACGTTTTGCATTTTAATTATGATCTCATTCTCTATCATTTTTTCTTCTTCTCACAACATGCGTGAGTAATTCCTAACTTACTAGGGTTCGTAGGATTAGGGTAGAATAAGGATGAGAAAATATATTAACTTCTTTTAAGTCTTATGAAGTTTATAAAGTTTTTCAAAAGAATCGTTAACATCCTAATCGGGCGCGCTACCAATTTATTGCTAGTCTCGATCGCGATTTGACATCGGATTAACAATTATTTTGTTAAAGGCTAGACATGAATATAGATCAATGAAAGGACAAGGGTCAATATTGTGGAAAGCCTAGTTTCTTCCAAGAACTATAATTCTCATTCATCACTATCAATCTAGTTTTAAATCTATCAATAGATAAAAGAAGTAATCTTTATTAGTCATCTATGACTACTAAATCCTAACGAACCTTACAAGCCTTCTTCTTATATATTCTATATTCTTATTTAAACCAGATCTGAAAAATATATATTCTACATCCGTATTTACCATAAATCTAGAATGTATTCTTCACTATTCTCTATTCTCCTTCCTCTTTTCTAATCAACACGTTTAAAGCAAGATTAAAAGTTCCACAAATTCCTGAGGACGACCCGTATCATCTCGGCTAGCTATACACGACACCGTTATTGATTGCGGTTATCTACAAACACTTTTTCACGATCAATCAGGAGGGTAGAATGCAACAACCCTAAACTTTCTGTACAAAAATTTTCCAAAATACAGAAAGGAGTATCTTAGCCTGAGCACAAGTTATAAATTAAATTTACTTTTGAACAGCAAGAAAACAGTTGTAGCTCATTGGTAAAGTCTTGCACTGCTGTGACGTAACCCCTGTGATCGAATCCCCCCAGCCACATATATTTTTATTGTATTTTTCTTTTAATCTTCTAGAAGCCCAAAGTTTTACACGTGCACTACACGTAAAAAGAAGAGTCACAGAATAAACAAACATGTGCACTAGGTTATACCAACAGACACCAACACGTGGCGAGCATCCCATACCCCGACCCCACTTCTCGACCGGTGAGATCTCCATCTCGACTGGTATCGCCGGTTCCACCCGTTCCTATTGCTCCCATTTTTTCACCCTAACACTTCTTCGCCTACCCCACTAACCCCATATTATTTGTTTTCTCTGCATTCATCCAGAAAATATTAAAATCACCCTTTAATCCATTTTTAATGCATTATTTAACACTCAAAACCCTAATTTTCTCTATAAATACCATACCATATTTCACCCCTCCTCACTTAGAATTTTCTCACAAATACTCTCAAAATTTCCAAGTCTCTAGTTGTGCAAGTGGAGTTAGCAAAGGGTAGGATTCCGACGACATTCCAAGGAGATTTCGGCGACGAAACGACGCCTCGACGCTTTCCTAAGCTTCTCTCTTCTCCCCTCTACCTTATTAGCTAGTAAGTCCTCTCTCCTCTTCTCAATCTCTAAACTAAAACTTTCATTTTCCAAAACCCAATGGAAGTGGAGTTAATCCGACTTTCGATTCTTTTTTCTTTAAAAATTCCATTTTTCCTAAACAATAAAATACCATATTCTCAAATAATGTTTAACAAACCTAAATAAACATATCAGAATAAGTTTCATCTCAAAAGAATCTTTTATGTAAATTTTATCGCATTTATACGGTAAAATACCATATACTTTACATTCCGACATAATTCAACATATTTACTTGTATTACCTTTAGAAAACTCACGAGGTAAGGACCTACCTCATCACAACACATATATTGGACATAGCACGATTTACTTTTGGACAATATTTATGGGAATAATTACGAGTTACAATAAAATACCCTAAACTATTACAAAACCGTTTTCTTTAAAAAGAGTGTTAACTAATTCCTTGTAAATACGCCTCTACAACACATTTTGGGGAACCCCGATCGGGATGGTGCGGGTTCTCGCACGTCCTCGGGCTTAGTAGAGCGAGATGCAGACCTCCGCAAGGAGCATTCGATCTCGATGGAATTTCTAATGCAATTTTTAAGTAAATGAGATTTATACAAAATAAATAAAAGTTATTTTTATTAAATATATATATATATATATATAACTATTATCAAAATATCTATTTTAAATATACAAAATATTCCATGTTTCTAAAATCTAAGAACAAAATCACCAATTTCATGAAACACCCATCAAGATCAAGACAATTCCATTATTACATTTAAATACCATGTACAACTATTACTAGGTTTATATCAACTAGAAAATACTTCATATTTTAAAATATACATCTATGAAAACTCTAAACACGATAAATAAATACTTTAGGACTATTTTGAAATTATATCAAAACTAATTTTACATAAAACCCCCTCAAGTTATACTAATTTACAATAAGGACCCTAATAAATATAGGTTTAAGCGGGACCAGTTCTCTTGAGCCTTACGGAGCTGGAGAATATGGGTGCTTGTCTATCTAAGATAGACAATCTGATAACGGTGTTATCAACACGGTAATTGTCTTTGAAAAAGACACAAATCCTGCCGTCCATGTGCAGCAGTTACCAATAACTCCAAAACAATCAGGACTTCAATTCGAGTCATGATCTGAAAATCAATCTGACTTGAATGTGATTCAAGTATAACTACAATACAACATGAATCCGTGAATACCAGAATTCAATCTATATCAATCTATATTGACTGAACCGAACCATGGATATATTCCGTTTACATGACTATCCATTTATATCCATTCCATTTACTGATATCATGGTTTCGGCAAGTTTTCCATTTACTACAAGACAATACAATACAATTAGTCATCCATCTATACAACCAATTAATACAATCAATACAATAAGACATTACAGGGTTTATAAAGAGGTAGACTGGTACGGAACATGTTAAAGGTGGCACGATGTGATCACTTAAGACGTAATTACATCCATGCCATTGTTCTGTAGTATTTTTGACAGAGCCTTGCTCTACGGGTTACCAAAGTCCACGGTATAAGTTGGACTCCTCCTGTATACACTGGCATACTCTGTACCAAACTACAAACAACTGCGTTAACATTATAATCAAACATTATTAGTTATACTCTCTTAACCGTCTACTCTATTCTATCTCAACCTTTCTTTGGGACTTACCGAGCGATTGTTCGCTGAAGATATTCCTATTTCTCTTTTTCTTTGGAATGTTGTCAGGTGGATCGGACGCACTGAGGATCGAGACCAGCCAAGAGCATTTGGAGCAGTATACTGAAGACCCTGAGCTATAGTCACTTGTACATATTTTCATTTCAGTTCATGACATTATTTAGGCATTGCTTTCCATCCATATATTTACATTTCCAGTTGTACCAGTAAAAAAATGTTTAATAAATAAAGTTGCTGTTCATTATATTCATGTCTCTTGTGTACATTTTACCTTATATTGCTTAGATACGCTTAGTATGTTTACTTCTGAGTAAATACGTAGCGGGCCTCGCCGTGTCCCCTTGCCCGTACACCGGGAAGCGGGGCGTAACAAATCCCTCCGGAGTTAATCAGTATGGAGCTTTTATTACAGGTTGTGCACCGGGTTATAAATCAATGCCAAACTTTAGAGCTCGATCGGGAGGCAAACCTGTTATGTCTTCAGGGAATGCATCCTCGAACTCTCTAACAATCTCTGGCTTCGATCCTTCTGCTTGCAACGCTGCAATCTCTGCTTTCTTTGGTTTTGCTCGGTAGATGCTAGGCTCCAAAGTCCGTTCTCAGCTTTTGAAATAGAACATTGGGTAATCTGGTATTTCAAACACTACCCTCCTTTGACGACAGTCGATGGTAGCGAAGAAAGTTCCCAGCCAGTCCATTCCGAAGACTATGTCGAAATTTGGTATGTCCGGTACCTTGAAGTCCGCATAGAATTATCGATTGCAGACGACCACTGAACACAGATCATATCCCAAAATTACTTTTAGAATGTTGTTCCCTGAACTGACATTCCAGCTGGATACTAGGGGCTTAACTGGGATCGCATGAGTTCTTACGAACCGTTGCAACATGAAGCAATGCGATGCCCCGGTATTGAAGAGCGCGAGTGCAGGTAGGGTGGCTACTAAGATTGTACTTAAGTCGCGGGGGATAGGTTTAGGTATAACAAATATAGATGACTAGAAATTGAAATAACTTGAAAGGAAAGAAGAAAGAGATTTACCAGTAATAATCTGACCCATAGCTTCGGCCTCTTCGACCGACATAATGAAATCTAGGCGTCGTGGCATGTTCCTCTGTGCCTGGTTAAACATTCGGCGTTGATGTTGAGCGGTCTGGGTGCGGGAAGCTGGAGCTGATAGTGCTAACCGGGTAGGGGGGGCTTGGATCGCTGGTCTAGCAAGAGGGTTATTAGTCCCTCGGTTCTGGGGGCATGCTTTGATAGTGTGAGTTGAAGACTCACAAATCAAGCACAAGTTGTTCACCCTACGACAGTTCTTCACTAGATGTCCTGTTCTTTTGCAGTAGCTGCAAAAGTCTGGTTTGTTGTTGGCGAACGAACCTCCTGGTCTCCGGGATGGTCCGTTGAAAACTGGCCTGGAAGAGGCCCCTCCTGTGATCTTGTGCAAAGGGTGTTTCACACCGGCTGACTGCGGCCTGCCCTTCTTCTTCATAACTGCCTCATAGCGTCGGGCATCCTTCAAAGCAAGCTTGGGGGTTGGGAAATCCCCTGTAGCGAGTGCGGCTTGGATTTCAGGGTCCAACCCCTGCTAGAATCGTCGTGCCTGGATCTCAGCAGTGGGAATGGGGTGCGCAGCTAATCTATTACGACCTTGTGTTAGCAGTGTTTAAGTGAGATAGGAAAAATTTAACTTGAGACTATAGCTTACCTACCGAGCATGGTAAACTCAGCATCATATTCATCCACAGACTTAATCCACATCGAGCCTTACTATAGATGGATGAATTGCTGCTCCATATTAAAGCGGGCAGTCTTCGAAAAGTATTTTGTATCGAAGAGATCTCGGAATTTTTTTCACTCTATTGGTTGCACGAGACAGCTCTCCTCTACCTTCCACCATACCCTGGCATTATCCGTCAGTTGCAACTTAGCAACTCTTACCCAAGTTATATCTGGCACTTGAGCCGCTGTCAGATCATCCTCAATCTCTTGAGCTCATTCCTCCGCTTCAAGCGGATTCTCTTTACCCGAGAAGTTGTTTTGGTGCAGTGCTCGAAACTGCTTAATCCCGGGTGCCTCCGCCTTAGGACGAGCAAGTCCTTGGTGCATGAGGGTTGTCTACTCCTTCTGTCCCTCCAATAGGCTCCTGATGGCTTCAAGAAGTACCGTTTGCTCATTGATAGGCGCTGCAATAGTAGATGGTGGTGGTGGTGTAAGCGGTGGAGTATTGTCATTGACATTGGTGCTGGTATTGTTCGGAGAGTCTATCACCTTGATAGAAAAGACAGATTAGGATGGTTTTAAGAAATTTGAAATGTAAGGAATGTAAATGTTTGTTAATTTATTAATTCTTGTCGTATATTGTTTACGACTTCATGCAGAATTAACCTGCATGGGCCACCAATAAAATCTGTCACGCTCCACTTCCTAGTAGATGGAAACGATGACGTGGTAAGCCCGCTGCATATTTATCCAGAGAAGGTCATTTCCTAAATAAATATACTAAGCGAATTGAAACAATAATACACAATGCAAGAATAAATAGAGACTGTAAAATTTTCAATAAATATTTTTATTTACATTCAAACTTGAAATATTTACAGATATAAGAGTTCAATTAAAAAGTAAGTATAATAACAGAAATGTCTAAATAGATGGCATACATAAACTGAAAGAAAAGGATAACTGGTTTAAATCTGAGCCGCAATCTGGTCGTACTCGTTCTCTATGGCTTCTACCTCCTCAGCCTCCACAGCATCTGACAAGCATTCTAAGAAAACAAAGGTAAGTGGAATGCCCGTCAGCGAACTTACGCTCGGTAAGTCCCAAGGATAGGATAAAAGTGAATAGTGACCAGTGTAATATAATCATGAAGTAATACATATGACGAGTAAAAGTATGTGGAAATGAACATGGGTATATGTACTATAGGTCTCTATATGGTCTCTATGTTAGCGTTAAGTTCCAAGTGTGAATGTCAACACAACCGTAGAATTATTCACGAGCTCAAGAGTGGGCCCCCATAAGTAAGGAAACACATGCCCATTTCATGTGTTAGTATCGGGGCTCCAAGCTGTGGAGGATTTGACCCGACTGATATTCGAGTAAATAGAATTTGAATAGGTTAATACGGGACTCCTGAAGTTCCGTTGGATTCACACCTGAAACTATCGTATACACCCCGAGTATATTATATTAAAACTGTTGGATTTCCTTAGTTAATTTGCTTGGTTTATTATAACATGTCTTGATCAAAACCATAAATTGCAAAAGTGAAAAAAATGTAGTCTAGTAAGTCAAGTAAAATGCCAGTCATGTCAGTTGCAATATTAGGTCGAGTCAAGTTAGTTCGAGTAAATTAAGTTCGAGTTAATATTCAAGTTTGGGTTCAAATTTGGATTAGAGTTCGAGTTTAGGTTCAACTTTAGGTTTGAGTTTGTATTCGAATTATTATCATTTCATATTACTAGATTTAACTTTGAAGATCTTACGTTCAGGAATAATCGGACAGCCGCTACACATGAACGACAGGATTTGTGTCTTTTTCCAAGACGATTTTCATTGATAACTCCGTTAATTTTCAATGTTATCTATCATGGATAGGCAAGCACTCATTTTCTCCGGCTCCTTGAGACTTAAAAGAAATGATACCGCTTAAACCTATATTAATTTAGGGTCCTTAAAAATTTATTCAAGTTTGTTTATTATGTATTTGCATTTCTCGAGGGGTTTTATGTAAAATATTTGAATATTGTTTAAAAATAAAGCTCGAGGGTGATTTAGAATATTAAGAGTTTTTATAAAAATGTATTTTAGTTTTAGTGGTATTTTAGTGATGGAATCTAGCTTTTAAAAGTTAATGTTATTTTTATGAAAAATACTACTTTTGGAAATTTGATGGTATTTTATTAAAATTTTAATATTTCCTTTAAAAATATATTTTTCACAATTTGTTTTTATTGAAAATAAAGATTCATAATTTTATATAATTTTCCAAAGTTTAATTTGTTTTTAAAAAGTCGTATTTCTTTAAAAATCGTATTTTTATTTTCTTTCGAGACCGAATTTTCTGTGAGGAGTTCTGTATCCTGCTCTACTATCCAAAGGACGTATGATAACCCGCACCATCTGTAAATGGGTCCTCCTAAAAGGGTTGTAGAGGCGCAATTGCAAAGGATTTAAAAATAGTGAAAAAACATTGTGTAAGAGTAATGGTATTTTAATGTAAATTATATTCTTCAATTTAAATATATATCTAAAATATCGTGTTATGAAAGCATAGTGTATGTGAAAGGATAGGCCGTTAACCCGTAAACTTCTATAGGTATATTTTCTAATTATCGATAAAATGATACTTTTAAAATTCATGGTATTTATATGAAAGGTTCAATATATGTTTATTTCGTACGGAATTTTAATTACATTAAAAGGTAAATGGTGTGAACAATATTTTAAAGTGATAATTGAGGGATTAGAGTGAAATATTGACATAACAATGGTGATAAAACTTATTAAAAGAAATTTATTTAATCTAACACTACTTTAGTCGAAATGGTTTTAGAAGGCGATTTGAGTCGAAATGAAAGAGAGAAAAAGGAACTTACTGGTTTTGAAGTGTTGACAAGGGAGGAAAAGTGCGAAGAAGAATCTTCGTAGATCATCGTAGCGTCGAGAAGGGCATCGGTCTTCGAAAACGATCTTGGCTCGAGCTAACTCTAGTTTTAACTGCTCTTCCTCAAGAAATTTTTTTAGAGAAATTTGATAATGATTTCAGAATAGGAGAGAGTTAAGGAATGGGGTGATATTTATAAGCTAGAAATGAGAGGATGTGTGAATTTAAAATAGGTTTAATGGTGTTAATGGGATAGATGAAGGGTTGCACAGTTCTCTGGTTTAAATCAGAGGAAATTAAGTATAAAAAGAAGTAGAGGGGAGCTGAAGGGGTGCACGGGCGAAGCACGGAGGCAGATGGCCTTGATCCAACCGCAAATTGTGGTTCTTTTCAATTTTTGGGTGGTCGAGATCAAGAGTTAGGTCTCGGGGTTTGGGCCATGAGCTCTATTCTGTATTAACTCCTTATTTCTCTAGTTAATTTTCTCTGCAATTTTTCGTTTCTCCATGAATTGTACGTGCAACTCTTGGGTTTCCGAAAAGTTTAAAAGGAAAAATATTAAAAAAATAATTATGCTGATGAGATTCGAACACGCGGGCTATAGAATAGCTGTGGAGAGTATTAACTAGTGAGCTACTAGCCGCTTTTTATTTTTATTTAACAATATTAACTTATAACTCCTAATCAGACTGGAATACCCTTTCTATATATTGAACAAGTTATATTTGTACAGAGATTTCAGGGTCGTTACAGTACCTTTTTCTATTTCGCAGTTAGATACTCGGATGCTGTGAATGCAGTGAAGAAGAAGAGAAAGAATTTTGTGTGCTCTGGTTTTTGGTTTTTTGGGTATGTTCCATTGCCTTCAGGAAATAGCCTTTTATAAGCTTTCAAAACGGTTTGCAACCCTTAAATTACAACCGCTCGTCTGCAATCGTCCGATCTGCAACCACAACGATCGCAACCGTTCGATCACAACTGCTTGATCGCAACCGTTCAACTTGCAACGGTCAATTTCCAATGGTCGTAACTGTTGGTCATCTTGCAATGGTCGTAACTGTTCATAAATGGCCGCACCCGTTCGCAAAAAATAATCATGAAAAATAAAAAATGTTTCAAAATTATTTTACAAAATATATAGTAATATAATTTTCTGTAAAATTAATATTATGGACTTTGTGAACTAGAATCGAAGCGGTATTCATGTCCGTAGGTGCAAGCGCACATGACTCTCTCTGCCCGGCCCGACGGCATCCTACGCGGTTCCACCATATCTCTTTCATTTGACTTAATGCAATAAATGATAGAACTGTTATATAAACATTTTCCCATTTCTTAGTGTGGGCAATGTGGGACTAAAACCCATCATGAGAAGTTTGGACTTTTCTCTTAATTTTGTGCATTTGCTCCAACAATTCCCCCACAAAGTTCAAATTTCTATGCAAACTATATTGACTATGACCACTATGAGATGAACATCTAAAAATATTATATATCGGTGTAAGTGTCATAAAAACTTACACTTTGTATAGAAAACTTCAGAACGCAAGAATATAGTAGTCGTTAAATGACCTTACAAAACTACATCTTGTTGATCGATAGTTTGTCAAAAACACATACAATATAAAACAGAAATTTGGGTATTTAGAACGGGTTACGCATTATGGCCATGCGTGGTATCTTGATTCTTGTGAGAGTTATAAGGGTTTCATCCACTTACGCTAAGCCACGGTCTCATCGTAATCTCACTTAGATGATGTCTCAAGAGGATACTTGTTGTCAGAGTACCTCACAAATAATTTTGCATTTAATATCATTAAGAGTTAAATTCTCAGCCTTAATTAACATCTAGAGCACGACAGCATCATAAGAATAGGATGGGATATAAATGCTTAAATAAAGTGCTCTCACGTTCATATTCAACAGCTGTGTTCTTCCCATTACAAAACCTTTTAAGGTTGGGTATCCATTATTGGTGAATTCAATACGGGTCTAAGTCTCATTTCTCTCGATGCGTTAAGAATCTTGGTTTTCGCAAGACCCTTGGTATTTAACTACTTATAAACATAGGAGACACTATAAAATTTTATTTGTATTGTTTTATAATCTCATATCTTAATTGCAGCAATCTATTTGTTTTCCTATTGCAATTTTTCTGTTCTAATAAATCTAATAGAGATTTATTATCATAATAAATTGTTATTGTTATAATTGGTTTTGGTACAAATGGAATTTCAGATATTAAATTGCTTAACCATTCTATTTCTACGCAGGTAGTATCCAAATCAATCATTTCTGCATTCATAGTACTTTTAGCAATCGAAGCAAACAATATATTTTGAATTTTTTGAAAATTACGTGATTTTCATGTGCTGACATACAGAATATTAAAACATTTGAGATTTTTGAAAATTTCGCGATATTACTGTGCCATGGTACACAAAATATTAAAAGGGAAGAAAATTGAATAGTAAGATATTTTTGAAATTTCATAATTCCTGCGTGTTTACATAACTTGCCAAAAAGTTAAAAACCAAACCAAACGGAAAAAGTTTTAATTTTTGAAATATTTTGCGATTTTCAGTGGATTACAGCATGCAAAATATTGAAAATCCAAAGAAAAACATAAAAAATTTAAGGTTTTTAATAATCTCAAGATTTTCATGTAGCTATACCTTACAAAATATTGAAAAAACAAAGAAAACAATAAATTTTGAGATTTCTGATCATTACACGATTTTCGTGTGCTATGGCATACAAAATATGAAAACATTTGAGATTTTTGAAAATTTCACGATTTTCATTTTCTTAAAAAAGGAAGAATATTGAATATTTAGAAATTTTTGAAAATTTCTTGAATTTTGTAGTATGCAAAATATTTAGAGACCAAATCAAAGAGAAAAGATTTTAACTTTTGAAAAATTCACGATTTTCCGTGGCAATATAGCATAGCACGTAAAAATGGTACTAAAGATAGATATTCAAGAAAAGACTGTAATTAATAACCTGATAACCACCCAAAACCGCTAATCAACCATTTAATTGATCTTGATAAATAAATTAACATGGTTAAACATTGATAGGCCAAGAAATTTAGACAAGGCGTTTGCTAAAAACTCTATTATAATTAGAAAGAATGCGGTTGGGGTCAGCGCATCCAGTTATCTATTGTAGGCCCCATCACTTAATTTCTCTAATAGGCTACTAAATAGACCACTTCCTGTCATATCGTCTATCCTCTTGTCGGTGCAAAACCGTAGCTAATGAGTTGCGGTCAAATGTATGTGCGCTTACACACAAACAAATAGTTCCAATTAAAAACTTGGCTTATTTCTTATAAACATTTTTGTGGATTGGCCTGATTCTTGAAACCCTACTTAAGCTTTCTTTGTTGTCCAATACTCCCCTTTACTTTGATGATGTTGCTTATTAACCCATGCCACTAAATCGCTGCCAAAAGACATATTTGCCCCTTTTCCTAAATTGAAAAGGTGTGTTTTTAATAAAAGTTCTGGAGCAATCATGGATTGTCCCAATTCTGGAACCAGAGCACCCGCTTCCAGTTGGAACAACGGCACACACCCCTAGTTCCCTAAAGTTGTCAATGGGTGGTGGATGTTTAAGACCTATAAATGCAAACAAAGATCACATTTCAATTCATACAAGTATTTTATCAAGAATTTAATTTCTTCCCAACCAAGTGAGAGAACCTGCCTTGAGAACTTGGCATCATTTAAGTCACCCTACAGCAGAAAACACTAAAGAAGAAGAACTATGACTGGCTGCAAAATTTTAAATTGGGAAAAAAGGGTGGGCAGCAACTTTAATGGGGCATAGAGGGCAATATCGGAATGGAAAAAGAAAAATAGGGTCTACGGGCGTGACACTTGATTCATTTCTCATTATTTTTTCATAAAACTTAACAGAATAAAAGTTCGGAAGGTTAGAAGGTAATGAAATTAAAGTACATGGGTATTGAAAAACGGAGAAATCTCGAATAGGTTTTCAAGAATTAGGCCAAGCCAAAGGTTGTTTATAGGAAATAAGCCAAAAAATTCAAGGTTGAGAAATATAAAGAGTTGTCAAAAGAGTGAAAAATAAATTAACTAGACATGTCCAAAGAGTGAACATGTGTTGCTGGCCGAACTCAAACTCCCACGATTATTCAACTTATCAAAAGGGCAATCTGATGAAGACCTTAACCAATAATACTGAAAAAGTTCTTTTTATTTTTGCTGATAAGACAGCTACAACATCAAAAAGGAGGAGCACATATTATCACTTATTAATAATTAATGTCATGTGTCATACTCAGGTGTGGACAGTTCCCAATTTTGTGGGCTATAGCCTATAGCCAGGTCACAAACAGTTGTTATCACATGAATCCAATCACATAATTTATTTAAGAGCGAAGCAACAAGCAGATAAAAGATTCGGCAGAAAATGCCCATGTCCAACAAAATCTCATTATGTATTAAAATAACTTATCTTATTCACAGCTTTTCCAACATCCATCACCAAATAATGAGAAGATAAAAGATATGAGGATTGGATTAGATACACGCGACAGAAGCAAGTAACATGAACAATGCCAAATGCCCTTTTCCTTCCTTTTGATCTACAAAATACATTGGAATTTACAGGTATGGTTACCATATATACAAAGCTTTCCATCATTCTTTTACCTCGAAAACAGGGGACTTGCATGCATATAACTATATCTTCCCAAACACAGCAGCACTCAGCCTTCTCTTGAGCTCCTTCCTGCAAAACACCATTGGTTCATACATTACCAAACGTCAGGTGACTATTTCCATTACAAAATCCAATGAATGACGTCGATATAGATATATATTTTGCAATTCTATAAGGAATTAGACTCGTCTGTCTTTTCAGACGTCCAAATGAAACTGAATCGCTGGATTTCATTCACCGGCGTCCAAAAGAAACTGAATGATTGGATTTCATTCACGGGACTCTGCGTTGAAATATCACAAGTGTTCAGATTTCTAAAATGCATGTACCTTATTAACTCTCTGTCAAGAGTCGAAGCGGATAACATGCCTCTGTTCTCTTCGGCTCGTCGAAGAAGATAAGGAATGACTTGATCAACTGGACCATACGGAAGGTACTTGCTCACTTGGAACCCTGCATTCCTCAGCCCAAAGGACAGCCCATCAGCCATCCCCATTAGCTGAGAGAATTGTAGCTTTTGATTCCCTTTACCTATTCCTAACTCCTCTGCCTTTGCGACCGCCGCTTTTCCTGTAGATGAGCATCATTAGTTTAAAACATATGTTAAAAAAAGGTTTCATCAATCAGGTGTTTGATTTTCCGCAACAGAAAATGCAACATTTAAAGACTGGTGTAGCCCAGTCTGAGAAATGTTATAATGACATTCTCAAAATTTGCAGCATTTGCGACACAACCATGTTGGCGACAGAAATCTTCCATATTTTGCAGCTCATTTTACGCACATATTTATTAAGCTGTTTATCGAAAATTGAAAAATGTAAATAAAGTTGCAATATTTTTCATTACAATTCCATTTCCATCCAAGGGGAACCACTAAGTTCAAGTTTAGTTACCTGAATCAAGATTATGCGTAGCCAGCACGACCGACCCTGAACCTCTAACAACCCTCTCAAGCATAAAAGTCGCGCAATCATCATAACACTTGTGTGTCTCTTGTATACTACCATGAATCGGTGAATCAACCCCCAAGGAATTAGCCAATTGTGTCTCCCTCGTCAAATATGCCCCTCGAACCAACTTGAGCCCAACAAGAAACCTCTCTTTCTCCGCAGCCTCAACAACCTGAACCATCCTCTCCTTCGAATCCCTCAAATAGCACTGAATCGTCCCAAACACAATCGGGTAATCTCCCTTGTTAAACTCCAAAGCAGCTGCATATGAGAAATAATCAATCGCGGGTTGAACTGATGTGTATTCCGCATCGATTAAGACCGGGAGATTCATATCGGCGCATCTTTTGCAGAGGGTTGAGAGTCTGTTGAGGGCAGATTGGAGATTTTGCTCCTCGGATTGAGTCAAGGGTTCGGGTTTCGTCGGGGTTTGATAGAGAGGGCTCAAGTTCGAGAGGATTGGGATGGAGTGAGATTTCCATGGGAGGTTGAAAGAAGGGTCTTTCTTCTGCCATCTTAACAGATCGCTGACTCGTTCGAGGAGGGAGATCGGACAAATGGCGGTAACTTTTACGCATGCAAAGCTCAACTGTTGAATTGAAATATGAAAGCAAGATCAATTTGATGATTTCAACTAAATGCTAGAGGTCATGCAATAAGAAAGCCCCCTATGTGGCAATGCGCATTGATTAATTGCATTGTTTGAATAATCAATCCTGTAGTTGCACCAAAAACTCTAAAGTTATGACGAGAAATATGCACAGGTACGTTAAGAATACTTTGGAACTAGATCTGGACTTTTAAGGTGAATATACGGCAATGTTAAATCCCTTGCCACTACACCACAATCTTAAAGTTGTGATGGAGTAAAGGAAACATATTTTATATCCTAGCATACAGCTTAACTAGCAAGAAGACAATCTTGAGCTCGACTAAAACTAAGAGTTATATATAGAGCTGTGGTGGGTGTAGATTTAAGTTGTGGCAGGGCCTCACTCCGAGCGGCATGTGAGCTCCTCAACCCCACCCCACCCCATTTTTCACTAGAATGAAATACCCTTTTAGCTGTACTTCAACTTTAAAATATTCTGGAAATTGCAAAAAATACTCGTTGCTCAAGAAAATTTAGCTTTTTATGTAAATGAAAATAAAAGATTTACCAAATTGCTATAAAAAATAGATTAGGAGTTCGTGTTATGATTCCCTCTCTGCTATTGCAACTTTTATATCCAACTGTGGAAATATTCTACCGCATGCCGGCCATATGCGTTTGGTTATGAGAGAAAAATAAATAAGAACATGGACCCCATCAAGCCGCCTGAAGGATGCCCGGGATTCTTAATCTCCTTCCCCTCTTGCCCGGCGTATTACGCCGGCCCATAGGTTTATGTGTTTTTCTTTCAGTCTAACAAGGGGTTGTTTGGTTGCATGATTACAAAGGATTGTGCACTGTTTGAATTCAAGAATCCAAAAAAATGAGAATTAACTTATTCTTGTTTGGATGTAGGATTTGGGTTTTTTGGATTTATTTGTTATTTGTGAGGGGCCCACCGTTTTTTTGATTCATGAAACCTTAAAAAAACTATGGATTATAAAGGATTTGACACTGTTCACATGAGGGCGTACTTTAGTTATTGAAAAATCCACTCTTTCTATCTATTTCTTTAATTCTCAAATCCAAATTCTGTTTATTTTTCACAACAAAACAAAAATTATAAGGATCTACAAATCCAACATTAGAAATTCAATATCAACCAAACACAAAATTAGCTAATCCAGATTTTTTCAGTTGTCCTGTTTGGAAATCCAAATTTCACAATTCTACAGCAAACAGTCCCTAAGTCTTAGGGGCTGAGATATAATGATAGTTGAGAAAACTGAAGAGGTTAATGGTTCATAAAATAGTGGCTTAGATTTAAGCCATCCGCTCACCACACACGTGCATCCCGTGCTCAAAACGCAACCAGAACCTCAAAAAAAAAAAAACCAGCCCTCACGCGTGCCGGAATCTCCTCACACGTGCCAAGAATATTCACCCCAAAAAGCAAGCTTGAAAAAAACGAGAGGAGCAGCGTCACTTACGGAGGATCGCGGAACCGACGAGGTCATCTCCACCATGTCCAAGAACCCATCCAGATTCCGATCGCAGCCCAGGTCATCCTCCGCGTCCTCGGACCCGTAATCCAATATGCCCTTCAGACCCACACCCGATAGCTCCTTAACGGTTCTCCCCACCTCCTCCTTCCCCGACCCCGCGCAGAAGTGCACGTAAACAGTCCGCTTCACCGCGGCCATCAGCACCGACCGGGCCAGCTGGCTCGACCGGAGCAATTCGGACCGCATCGCCCTGATCCCCGCGTCGACCAGCGGCTCGGCCGCCAGCGCTTGGAGGATGGCGATCGATCTGAATAGGGTCCCGGTTGGGACCGAGGCGAATAATAGGCCGGTGTCGGATAAGTCTAGGGTTTGAGGGGGATTAGGGTTTGGGTTGGTGAGCTTGTGGGTTAGGGTTGGGGTTAGGGTTGATAGGGGCCTGATTTGGGATTTGAATTTGGTGGCGATCGCCATTAAAAAGCTTGGATTCTTTTTAATGGAATTTTTTGGTTTTTAATGGTGTTTTTTTAGGAAGAAGAAGTGTTGGCTTTTATAGACGTGGAGGAGAGAGATTTGGGTGATGAGTCATGGTTGAGCTGGATGTCGGGATAGAATGGTAGTTTCATTTTGAATGTTTGAATTTCGACCTTGCTTATGTAGAAATTTGCAAATTTGGACAGATTATTTGACAGTAATGGAATCTGCAAAATTGGGGTTAATTTTGTCCGAAGGAGGTGGTTAAATTGAAACCTTTGAATGAAAAAAGAAACTTCGAATGACCGAACAGCAGACATGTGAATTTACCATTCCATGCTAGATTTTGAGCAAATATATATCAATTTCGTTGATTGTATAAATTGTGCATTTCAATTTATTCGTGTACTAAGTGTAAAAGGTAACTGACAGGTTTTCCAGTTGGATAACTAATTTCTCGTGTCTTTCCAAAATGATGTACCAACACTTTTGCCTTGTTACTTTTGATTTTGAATGATTGCAACACTAAGACTTTTTTTCTAAGACATAATGCCTTTTTATTCTAGACGGGATGTATAAGCACAGTGTACAAAAATTGATATTAACCGGTGCATCTATGAAGATTAAAATAAACTATATATGCAGATCATCTACCAAACAAACATACATGAAAATCCAAACTGCTTTTGCTTAATAGGTGTGAGGATAAATTTTATTAATCCATCTAACATAAATGAAAATCAACCGAGGCTTACATTTTGTTGAATCATGATGTTAAGGAGTTAATTAACCGCAACTTGAATCTTCCACTCATATTCACAAAAAGGATTTTCATTATTCTTCTTATGCAACCTATTAACAAGGATAAATTCAAGCGTACAAGATTATTAATATTATTCTCAACAAAATACACAATACAAATTATTTGATCAAAATATATAGCGTTTGAAAATATTATATACCAACTATAACTACAACATAGAAACGTCACATAAGATAGATTTTGATGTAAATATTCGACATTGAGCCAACCGATAGATTTTTTTTTCTATTTTTATTATTAACGTCACTCTATAAATTTACAGCAAAACGAAACTGCTGAGATGTGTGAGTTTAATAGTCTCACATATATACATCGGTATAAAATATAAATGGGCACTCCATCGACAAGGCTTTATTCTATTTAGAATTTTAGATGGACACCATCTGTCGAGCTCCGGTCCTTACTAACGGAATAAAGTGCCACACGGAATAAAATGCCGCGCCAAAAGGCAGGGGCCACCTCTTGAGCCCATGGGACTAATTGTAAAACAATGAAGCATTTTCGGAATATATTCCGAAAGAAGGCAGATCATAACTATAAATGGAATGATACCACTCCTATAATACAAAAGCGTTGTAACCATCCTAAACTTTCTGTACAATTTTTTCAAAAATACAGAAAGGGATACTTGAGCCTGAACACAAGTTATAAATTTGATTTGCTTTTGAACAGCAAGAAAGAGCTTGTAACTCATTTGTAAGACCTTGCACTGCTGAACCATAGCACTAAAGTTCAAATCCGATCAGCCACACATTCTTTTTATTTAAAATTCTTTTAATTTTTTCGAAGCCCAAGAGTCTACACGTGCACAACACATAAAACCAAGAGTCACACTTATAACAAACATGTGCAAATTAGTATTCAGACCTACCTGAACACGTGACCCCAATCCGAGCCCTCCCCCTTCCCCCCCCCCCCCCGGAATCCGACCGGCAAGAAGTCTCGTTGGGCCGGCGCCGCCTGTTGTACTTGACCAAAACCCTAATTTTGTTTAACCCTGGCAACCCTTGGACTCCCCCCACTAACCCTAGACTGTTGGTTTTCTCTGCACATTACAGAGCACAATAAAATTCATATTTAAACCTATTTTTATTACAAATTTTAATACACCCATTCACTACCCTAAATCCTAGTTTTTCCTATAAATACCACACCTAAAATCACTCCTCCTCACTCACAATTCCCTGCCAAAACTCTCAAGAAAATTCCAAGTTCGCATAGTGTACAAGTGGAGTTAATAAAGGGCGAAACTCCGACGAACTTCCGGAGACGATCCAAGGAGTTTCCGGCGACGAAACGACGCACCGGTGCTTCCCCACTCTTCCACTTTCTCTCCTTTAGCCAAACAACCAGTAAGTTCCCCTTCTCTTTCTCTTTTACTATTCCCAAACTCTTCATTCTTAAAATCTGTCGGAAGCGGAGTTATCCGGCTTCCGATTATCTTTTCTTTTAAAAATACAGCTTTTTCTTAATAACAAATGTACAACTTTTGATATATTGTTTAGTACTCATTAACAAAGACAATAGAACAAGTTTGACATCAAAATAATAACCGTAGCAAGTTTTATTCTACTTTTACATTAAAATACCTTTATATTTCATTTCGACATGTTTAAACTTTTTAAACCGTATTATCTTAGAAAACTCATGAGGTAATGATCTACCTCCTCACAACACACATATCTAATATAGCACGATGGAATTTGGGAATATAGATTCGGAAAATACACTTTACATATACCTTCAACTTATAAAACTTTTTTCTAAAAGAAGTGTATTTAACAAATCTTTGCAATTGCGCCTCTACAATCCATTTTGGGGAACCCTTTCGGAATGGTACGGATTATCGCACATCCTCGGGCCTAGTAGAGTGAGATGCAGACCTCCGCAAGGAGCATATGATCTCGAAAGATTTTTAATACATTTTTCTTTAGAAAATGTGATTTCTATTATCAATAAAACTTATATTTTTAATAAATAAATATATATGTAATTAATATCAAAATATCTATTTTTAATATTTATAATATTCCACATTTCCAAAATTCATGAAAAACATCCCATTTACAATAAAATACCATACAATTTCAACACTTCAAATAAATACCTTATACTTTAAAATTAGATTTTATTCATTAAAAATTTCACATTGAATAAAAGAAATATCTATGAAAACTCTAAAGGCGATAATTAAATACTTGAGATATATTTTGAAAGTATAACAAAACTATTTTACATAAAACTCTCTCAAGTTATACTAAATTACAATAAGGACCCTCGTAAACATAGGTTTAAAAGGGACTGGTCTCTTGAGCTTCAGGGAGCCGGAAATATGGGTGCTTGCCTATTTAAGGTAGACAACTTAGCAAACGGTGTTATCAACACGGTAATTGTCTTGGAAAAAGACACAAATCCTGCCGTCCATGTGCGGCAGTTGCCGATACCACCAAAACAATCAGGATTTCAAGTTCTTTTAAAAGTGTCGGACTCAGACTGAGTCTCAACCTAATCAATCTGACTTGAATGTGATTTAAATACAAACTACAACACAACTGTTGGGGTAAAAATTTACACGCTGGTTGACCAAGTCAAAATCAAAGTCAACCCCAAGCCAAGTGGGCCCAAGCCCAGATCCAGTGGGCCCATGCCCGGGTCGAGCCCGAACATGAAGCGGCCGGCCTCCCCCCACGCCAAGATAAAAATTTTGTAATAAACAATTTTGTTGTATTTCTTTTCTTTTATTTTATGGATAAATGTAAGAAAAATAGGCATAAAGCCAAATTTTTGTAAAGCCCATGGCTTATGTGCAAAAAGAAATGGCACATGAGCCATGGGGTGGGCAAAATGCCATTTTGTGTAGCCCAAGGGGCTATGTGTAAAGTGTATGGCCTATAAAGGCAAAGATAGTGAAATATCTCAACAACTTTTTCTCTCTCCAAAAATTTTCTAGATCTGAGATCTCTTCCTCCTTCCTCAAGGTTCTAAAACCTTCTTTTTCCTTTCGAATTAAATCAAGAGTTTAACTCTTCCTTTTCTCAAAATAAGTAGATTTCCACCACAAAACCTATGAAGGGGAGCTCTGATCTCCAACCAGATCTCGAAAAGGGGGGCTTTTAAGGCTCATCCCCTTTTCTCCAAGATCCTGCCGGTCAAGAGCAAGAAGAAGGAGACCCATCTCCAAAAATCTAACTTTAGACAGACCCAAGGCTCAAAAGAAGAGCAATAAATCCCCCAGGAGTTTAACTCCTTTCTAAAGTTGCCGGAGTTTAACTCCATAATTTAATTTCTGTTGGAATTTAACTCCATAAATTTGTTTCTGTTAGGAGTTCAACTCCAAAAATTCCCTTGGGAGTTCAACTCCCCAGCCTAGGAGCTCGGCCTCCCTTTCCGTGGGTTTTTCCCACGGTCACGTGTGCCTACGTGACCCCGGGACGCCAAGGCGCCCATCGGTCACGTGTGCGCACGTGACCCCGGGGCGCCAAGGCGCCCATCGGTCACGTGTGCCCACGTGACCCCGGGGGGCGCCAAGGCGCCCATCGGTCACGTGTGCGCACGTGACCCCGGGGCGTCAAGGCCCCCCCTTTCGGTCACGTGTGCCCACGTGACCCTGGGGGCGCCAAAGTGCCCATCGGTCACGTGCGCGCACGTGACCCCGGGCATTAAAGCGCCCATCTGCCGTGCGAGCGTCCTTTAGACGCCATTTTGTTTTCTTTTCCCCCTCGTTTTACATGCACTCCCCAACAAAATCCCTTCTGGAGTTTAAACCCTTAATATATATATATATATATATATATATATATATATATATATATATTCTTTGGAGTTTAACTCCACAATAAAGTTCTATTTTAGGAGTTTAACTCCGCATAAAATTCTTTTAGGAGTTTAACTACATTTAAAATTCTTTGGAGTTTAACTCCACAATAAAATTCCTTTTGAAATTAAACTCCACTTTTTTAAAAAAAAAAAAAAAGAAAGGGGGGAAGGAAAACATACACAGACTCCACGACACTGTCTTCCGTTAGAAAAAAAATTTCTAACGGGGCGCTGCCCCGCACCCCGCAAGGGGGCTGCTAGCCCCCTTGACCTCCAGCCCGCTATCCGGGTAGCGGGAGCCCCGTAAAAACTCTGCGGGGCCTCCGATGTTTCCAAAACCCCTTGAAACACGATACTGCATATTGAGTTCGCATGACCAGTTTAACCCGTTAATCGGAGGTTCCTTCGCTCCAAATGCGAGGGGTAATTAACGACAGCTTAGTCCGCGGTTGCCGGAGGTTCGGATCCCCACAATCAATAAACCCCGGCCTACCCTAGGCAGGGGGAATCTGTAATGCGCCTGACAAGCGCGTGTGTATTCCCATCTCAATGGGGTAACGAAGAACACCCTACAGATTCTGGCACGTCCGGTGGGACGATCTCTCCTCCCATTTTTTGGGTTAAATGTTCATGCGAACTCAATCAATATACATATCGATTGCCTATACTGAAATGATGTTTTTTTTTCTGTGTAGCAATCAACCTTCAACGACAATGTTTCCCCAGACGAATTCAGCTTCCAACGTGACCCCGATTCCGTACGTGGTTAAGATCAACGCTCGTGTGGTCCTCCCCGCAAGCCTCAGTTGACAGTGGGAGGAACCGCCCCGCCAGTTTGGCTCCGTCAACATCTACCCTGCCGAAAGCGCTCATCTGGCGGAAATCCCCGAGGAACAGGTGGCCAAGCCGGTCCCAAGGGGCAAGAGGCCGAATGTCGTGATCGCCAAGGCACCACAACCGAAACTTAAGACTGTATCTGAACGATTCTCTGGTGCTCCAGCGGGGGGCAAGAACTTCGGTACAAAGGGCAACAATAAATGTTGCGGACGTGCTCAGGCGATGACTCCAACAAATGCACAATCGAGCGTATCTCCAAGGCCTTCCATCGCCCGGTCTGCGGCTTCTTCCCAAAGAGCCGAAGTCTGCCAGGTGCTTAGAACAGAAAAGTTAAGGCAGAAGCGTCTCAGGTATCGAGCCAACAAGAGGGCCAAGGCTTCGGCCAAATGGAATCGTGTGAAGTTCCAAGTGCAGGGTTGCCCTGCGACGACGGTTGAGTCGGACGTAAGAATCAGCAATTCCGAGCCTCTGAAGTGGGTTCAGAAAAACGCCACGACCGCCAGAATCAAGAAGACAGCGGTCCGAACAGTGCCACAAAGAGACGTGTCCCGGCCCCAACAGAAAAAGTATGACACTGTCTCTTCAAGAGTCTATCAGGCGCTCTGTGCCGCACGAAAGCAACGGGGCAAACCCAGAAAAGAAGCGCTAGCACCATTCAAAAAGCTGTTTAGGCCAGCCGCCTTCAATCGACTACCGGCTACCGAAGCAAGGAGGTCAAGACAGCGATCCGTGAAATCAGCCGCCAATGACCGAAAGACGGCCAGATATATCATCCATACGGTCTATATGGCGGGCGGGCGCCCCAGCGACAACCTCCGCATCAAAAGCAAGGATGGGGCCACCACATCCCAATCCCAACCTAGCTTGAATGTGGTTGCCGCCGCCCAAGAACAGCCGCCCCCGCTGGATGAAGAAAACCCTCTCGATGAGGATGATAGGCAGAAAGACCCCTCGGTCCATGCAGAGTCAAGCTCGGACAGCGAGGAAGAGCCTACTTTCTGCCCCAGGACTGCGGAGAAAGAGCTGCTTCAAGAGCTTCGAAAATAGCTCAGGAGCAAAGATAAAGAGATGGCCAAGCTCTATTCGAAGATTGACGACTTAACGAACGTGGTGATGCAGCTTACGGCTCAAATTGCTCGAGCGCCTCCCAATCAAGCATAAGCCGCTACTAATCAGCCGGGTGATGACAATCCGAGGTAGCCAATGCCTGTTCCTTTAGGACCAAGACTGGTCGAGCCGCATGAAAGCCGGCCACACTCCGCTTCTGGGGACTCCTTGGCCCCAGATAGCACTATCCCGCTAACACAGGATCGGATAATGAATTTGGTCACCAGCAAGGTTAAAACATTGGTGGCCGAAGCTGAAGCTCAGAAAGAAATCGGCAGTAGTGGGCGGCCATATCCCGCGCAGTACGATCTGATTGAGTTCCCAAGCGGCTACATCATTCCTAAGTTCGGAAGATTTGATGAAACAGGGAATGCAAATCAGCACGTCGCCCACTTCAAAGCATCGTGCGGAAATACAGGGGGCAATGACGCGCTCCTTCTTCGTCAGTTTGTCAACAGCCTGACCGGCGTCGCCTTCGACTGGTATGCGAGTATACCGGACGGGTCCGTCATTACCTTTGCCCAAATGGAGTCCCTGTTTCGGCAAAGGTTCATGAGTGTCAGTGATAAAATCTCCATTGCCGACCTTGTGAGGACCAAACCGGGGAAGAATGAAAGCAACACCGACTTTATCGCTCGATGGCGTAATCTCACAGTTAAGTGCGAACCGCCGCTGGAGCAGGACCAGTCCGTCAGCCTTCTCATTGGGAACCTCAGCAATTGGATGGTCCCATTCTTGTGTACGGCAGGCCTCAAGACATTTCAGGAGCTAACCAAGAAAGTCCAAATGCTGGAACGCTCGAAGCAGGAGTCCCCGCCGGATTCTCAGAGAGACAAAACTTGGAAAAGCAAGCGGGATGACAACCGTAGAAGCGGGAGTTCCAGCAGTACCAATGTCTTCAATGCGTCCGACAATGAAGAAAAGCGAAGGGCGGCCGAATCCTAAACTAACCGGTCTCGAAAGCCACTGCTGGGAGGAGATGGGCCCTCCCTAGAGGAGAAAAAGAACAAGGTTTACTCTTTCAGAAGGGACAAGGTCCGCAAGATATTTAAAGATGCCTTGAACAACGGCCTACAATTGCCGGAGTCGAAAAGACCCCAAGAAGCAAAAATGACCGACAATCCCCTGTATTGCCTGTACCATCGAGTAGTGAGCCATGCGATCGAGGATTGCTATATCTTCAAGGACTGGGTCGAGAAGCAGTACAAGGCTGGAGAGATCGAGCTGTCCAAAAGCGTGTTGGTGAACAATCAAGTTGCAACCGCCAACTTTATACAGACAGAAGTTGAAGCCTTCTGGGGGCAGACAGCTGAACCCGCTGCCCTGAGGGATGAAACGGACTCATCGTGGTCTCCGTGGAGTACGCACATATCTAACAAGACGAAGAAGATGATAAAGCTACTTTGGAAAGAGCCCAGGACAGAATGGGAAGGGCAGAAGAAGCCTACCGGTCCAGCTGCCAATGCGGTTCCATCACACTCAGCATCCAAGAAGCTCAAGAAGAAGAAAAGTGCGGCTCAGCGTGAAAAGAAGTCTGCAGGGAGATCGGCCATTCAAAAATATATCGATTCCCTCGAAGAATATGAACAGAAGGAAAGAACTTTGGTTCAATTAAAAGAGTTCCTCCCTGTACAAGCGGCTGAAATTCTGGAGGAGTTAGAAGAAGACTCCAATGAAGAGATCCCAGTAGTGACCTGCTACGCCATTCATCTTGGTAGTTACTCTGAGGATGAGCTCTGTTTTCCTGAAGAGGACGAGGAACTCGCCATAAAGGCCAACCAAATCCAGCTCAGAAGCGGCAGGGCTCTACCGCCAAATCAAGGCAATGCCCCAAAAGGAAAGGGAAAACAGGTGGCTAATGATGAAGATGGCGGGGAACCGGCTGATGAAAACTCGAGTCCTTCCCCAGTAGACTATAATGTCTTGGCTCACCTTCGAAGGCTTCCGTCTCTCCTGAGCATCTACGACGCCTTGGTCCTATCTAAAGAGCTTAGAGATGTTCTTATTCACGCTCTACAAAATCCCGAGCGGTATCAGGCTCACTTCACGGAAATTAATATGAAAGAAGCTCAGCACGCTTTGCATGCCGCCGCAGTCACATTTAAGGATGAAGACTTGCTATTGGGAACAGCTGAGCACAATCGGCCGCTTTACGTGACCGGGTACAGCGACGGAGATCGAATTAATCGCATATTGATTGATCCGGGGTCCTCAGTGAACATCATGAACTTGCGAACTCTGAAGAGTTTGTCAATGGACGTCCGACACCTGTCAAGAGAAAGGATTGTCATTCAAGGCTTCAACCAAAATTGCCAGCAAGTTCTGGGGTCTATAGCTTTGTCAATCAAATTCGGGGATCTGCAAACTGAAGCTAAGATATACGTGATCGACGCAGACACATCTTATAAGATTCTCTTGGGGCGGCCGTCGCTCCACGATTACGGCATCATTCCGTCAACTCTCCATCAATGTATGAAGTATACTAAAAATGGTGAAGAAAGACGCATTGACGGAGACATCCAGCCGTTCGGTGTGCATGAAGTCCGCTATGAAGATTCTCGGTACTTTATGAACCACCAAAATGCTAAGCCACAACTGACTGAGGATAGACCGGCCCCAAGACTCAAAAGCAAATCTGCGCCGGCTGTCACTTTCAAAAGCAAAAACGCCCAAGTGCGCCCGCATTTCGGCAGTGACACTGATGAGTCCGACGCTGGAAGCCCGTCCTTCCGTAAAACTCACCCTCGTTTCGGCAGCGATACGGACGAATCTGTTACTGAAGGCCCATCTAGCAGCAAAGTCCGCCCTCATCTCGGCAGTGACACTGAAGAGTCAGAAGATGAGGACCTGCCGTGCAACAGCTGTGCAGATTGGACCCCCATGCAGCAAGCGAAACTACGAGAGACCTTCGAAGTCGCAGAAGGGTCCCTGGCCATCACAAGGGTGCCGGAACGGATGTGCAAAGAGCTCGATGCATTGTCAGTCTCTACCGTGGACCAGCTGAAAACTTTCTACGTGCCCGGGAGGAAAAATGGACAGAAGGGCATCCTGTTTTACAGGTTAAACCCCGTTGTGCACCCGGACGATCTTTCTGTCACGTGCCTTCCATATGAGAGAGGCATAAGAGCCGTCCTCAATCCCAGATACTATGCGCCCGAGATGCGGGAATATTTTAAGAAGTGTGGATGCCGGTTGTACCAAACGGAGTCCGAAGCAAAGTTTTACGAAGGGCTATGGTATCCACCCCAGGTCCGAGCACTCATCGATGGACGAATTCCAGATAGATGGGGCATAGGCTACATTTAACCTGATTCCAAAGCGTGCTACATGATCCCTGTTGGTAAGGCCAGCGAAAGATCAAATGATGATGACGAGATAGCCGAGCCAGAAGAAGCTCCTCAAGAGCTCGAAGATGGTGGACAAGCAACCTTTGACGAGCTAACCGAGATTGACTTAGGAACGCCCGATAATCCAAGGCCGACCTACATCAGCTCGCTCTTGTCAGAGGAAATGAAAGCGCAGATAATTGCCCTGCTGCATGAGTTCGTTGACTGCTTCGCGTGGACATACAAAGAAATGCCTGGCCTTTCCCCTAAAGTGGCCGTACATAAGTTGGCTATATCTCCTGATACTAAGCCAGTCAAACAAGCTCCTCGAAGAATGAGAAGGGAACTAGAAGAAAAGGTCATTGAGGAAACTAAGAAGCTCATCGATGCCGGCTTCATCAGGGAAGAGAAATATGCGGATTGGATCGCATGCATAGTCCCAGTGAAGAAGAAAAATGGGCAGATCCGAGTTTGTGTCGATTTCAGGGACCTCAACAAGGCATGTCCTAAAGACGACTTCCCGCTATCGGTCATGGAAATGATGGTCGATGACACCTCAAATTACGAGCTGTTCACCTTTATGGATGGCTCGTCTGGATACAATCAGATCAAGATGTCGCCTGAGGATGAGAAGCACACAGCATTTCGAACCCCGATCGGAATATACTGCTACAAAGTGATGCCGTTCGGGCTGAAGAACGCGGGCACTACATATCAAAGGGCAATGACTAATATCTTTGATGACCTAATTTATAAAGTCGTCGAATGCTATGTTGATGATCTGGTCGTCAAAACTGAAGCCAAGGCCGACCACATCCAAGATCTTAGGACCGTTCTCACCAAACTGAGCGAATACGATCTGAAGATGAATCCTCTGAAGTGTGCTTTTGGCGTGTCATCGGGAAAATTCCTGGGCTTTATAGTCCGGCATCGAGGGATCGAAATTGACCCATCAAAGATAAAGGCCATCATGGAGATGCCCCCTCCAAAGAGTCTGACGCAGCTGAGATCTTTCTAAGGCAAGCTTGCTTATATACGAAGGTTTATCTCAAATTTGTCGGGGAGATGTAAGCCCTTCTCAAAGCTCATGAAGAAAGGAGCTCATTTTATCTGGGATGCCGAATGTCAAGCGGCGTTCGAAAGCATCAAACAATACTTGTTGCACCCTCCAGTGCTGGCCGCTCCCATTCCAAATAAACCGCTGATTCTCTACACTGCCGCGCTGGATGAGTCACTCGGTGCGCTCCTTGCCCAGAATAACGAGGAGGGAAAGGAAAATGCCCTCTACTACCTCAGTCGAACTCTAGTCGGGGCGGAACACAACTACTCCCCAATCGAAAAACAATGCCTGGCTCTAATATTTGCTGTGAAGAAGCTGAGGCACTATTTGCTCGCTCATCGGGTTATGCTGATCTCCAAGATCGACCCGCTTAAACACTTGATGACCAAAGCAAGCCTAGCCGGCAGAATGGCAAGATGGGCTGTCATGCTACTTGAGTTTGACATAGTTTGTACTCCTCAGAAAGCAGTAAAAGGGCAAGCTCTTGCAGACTTTCTCGCTGCTCATCCCATACCAGAAGGATCGCCGCTAAATTGTGAGTTACCCGACGAACAAGTGCTGCACCTCGAGGAAGACGAGCCATATTGGGAGCTCTACTTCGATGGGGCCTCATCAATAAGGAGCTCCGGCAAATCAAACGTCCCGGAGATAAAAGCAGGGATAGGATTGGTGTTTATCACACCATCAATGGGAACCTTACGGCGTTCTTTCGCTCTCACCGAGCCTCGGACAAACAATGAAGCTGAGTATGAAGCTCTGATAGCTGGTTTGGAGCTCACCATAGAAATGGAAATCCTTCGGCTACGGGTTTACGGTGACTCCCAGCTTGTCGTCAACCAAGTAAGCGGCATCTATAAGATATACAAACCCGAGTTAGCTCGGTACAGAAGCCGGGTGGTGGAACTCATGAAACGGTTCACTCACATTGAACTAACAAGAGTCCCTAGAGCATTGAACGGAAAAGCCGACATACTCGCTCGCCTAGCCAAGGAGCTGGCTGATCCTGACTTGGACGAAATTCTGATCACAGTCAGGAGCCGACAAATTCTACCCCCAGTCTCTCTACGAGAAGAGGAAAGCGCGGAACAGGAGAGCAGTCCTGCCGAAGAAGCTTCGATCATCCAAGATGAGCCCGATTGGAGAGAATCCTTCATAGAGTACCTCCGATACGACAAGCTGCCAGAAGAAAAATCTACGAGGATTCAGCTGAAGAAAAGAGCTCTCCGATATGTGTTTGTAAATGACACGTTATACCGCAGGTCATATGACCAACTCTGGCTCAGGTGCCTGTCATCGGCCGAAGCCCAAAAGGTCATGAAAGATGTTCACTCGGGCGTTTGCGGTGCTCACCAATCTGGCCCCAAGATGCGACTTCAAATCAAACGGCTTGGGTATTACTAGCCCACCATGATACGGGATTGCGGAGAGCATGCAAAGAAATGTCAGATTTGCCAAATCCATGGTGATTTCATTCACAAGCATCCCAATCCGTTGCATCCTATGGTGGCGTCGTGGCCCTTCGAAGTCTGGGGCACCGATATTGTTGGCCCAATTGATCCTCCGTCATCCAAAGGCCACCGGTTCATACTGGCCGCGACAGACTACTTCTCCAAATGGGCTGAAGCTGTCCCGCTAAAAGAAGTCAAGACAAAAGATATTCTGACATTCTTCCAGCATAATATTCTATACCTCTTCGGTACACCAAGAAGAATCATTTCTGACAACGGGCCTTCTTTCAAGAGCTTTAATGTCTCAAGGTTCGCTACTCAGCACAAGATAGACTGGAGATATTCCTCCATTTATAATCCAAGAGCCAATGGGCTCGCCGAAGCCTTCAATAAGACTCTATGCAAGCTCCTGAGGAAAAATACTTCAGCTAACAAGAGGGACTGGAATCTCAAGCTTCACGAGGCGCTTTGGGCATATCGTACAACGCACCGTACTCCAACCTAGTCCACTCCATACTCATTGCTCTTCGGAGTGGAGGCGGTCCTCCCCCTCGAAGTCGAAGTTCCAAGCTTAAGAATGGTAGTTCAGCATGAGTTGATGGAGGAGGAAAACGTGCTCCTCCGACTGGATGAACTCGATGCCCTCGAAGAAAAGAGGCTTGCGGTGCAGCAAAGTCTGGAGCTATACCGAGCCCAAATGTCACGGGCTTATGACAAGATAACCCGTCTCCGCGCTTTCAAGAAAAGTGAATTGGTGTTGGTCCTCAAAAGACCGATCATCCCCAATCGAGATGCCAAGGGAAAATTCGAGCCAAACTGGGAAGGACCATACGTCATCGAGAAAGTGTTTGACGGAGGATCCTACCAACTAATAAGCGCCGAGGGAGAAAGGCCCATGCAACCCATCAATGGCCGATATCTCAAGAAATATTACATGTGAATGCTCCAAGTCGCAGGCGAATTGAGCACATCAGCCCTACGGTCTGGATCATACATCCTGCAAAACCGTATACAATCCACGGGCGTAATGACCCCTATCTCTCCCAAATCCTGCCGGTGTGACTACTTTTAAAGTCCCACCAGTGGCCAAAAAAAAAAAAGAAAAAAAAATAAGAAGAAGAAAAGAAAAATAAAAGAAATAAAAAAATAATAATAATAAAAAAAATAATAATAAACGGTATGTCCACAAGCAAAACGGGCACGGATGAAAACCCGAAAGGGCTCCGTGAGTAAAAACAGCAGGACTACCGGCGGGTCTGTGAAAACCCGAAAGGGCGCAAACTCGTGAAAAGAGATGAAATACACTCGCAAAGTCCCCTTGACCTTGTGAGGAGAAAACCCTGCGTGAGATCCTTACGACTCACAAAGGAGCAAAACACAGAGGAATCCTCACGATTCTTAAGGAGAAAATACACCTACGGGATCCTTACGACTCGTAGGGAGAAAATGCTTTTATGGGACCCTCACGGCCCATAAAATTGAAAAGCCTTAGGTGACAGGAACCCAAACCTGTCTCCTAAGCCATCCTTCCCCGACGGGCAACGGCAAATGATGAGTCGCTCTTGGCATTTCGCTTCAGTGTTAGCGGTGCTGATGCCAACCCAAATCCCAAGTCCTCCCAAGGCAAATGATGAGTCGCTCCTGGCATTTCGCTTCAGTGTTAGCGGTGCTGATGCCGACCAAAAACCCAAATCCCAATTCCTCCAAAGGCAAATGATGAGTCGCTCCTGGCATTTCGCTTCAGTGTTAGCGGTGCTGATGCCGACCAAAAACCTAAATCCCAAGTCCTCCCAAGGCAAATGATGAGTTGCTCCTGGCATTATTCCAGTGCAGCAATGCTGATGCCAAACAAGACCCAAATTCAAAGTCCTCTCAATGGCGAATGATGAGTCGCTCCTGGTAGTATATTCTAGTGTAGCGATGCAGACGCCAACCAAATTCCAAATCCCATACCCCAACGGCGAATGATGAGTCGCTCCTGGTACCATATTCCAGTGCAGCAATGCAGACGCCGACAAAGTCCCGAAATTTTTCCGGCCCTACGGTCTGGATCATACATCCTGCAAAACTGTATACAATCCACGGGCGTAAAACAATCCCAACCTCTCCCAAGTCCTACCGGTGAGACCACATTCAAAGTCCAAAAAAAAATATCCTCCCGGGGCAAATGATGAGTTGCTCCTGGCATTATTCCAGTGCAGCAATGCAAATTCCAAACAAAAAACCAAAATCCCAAAATCTTCTCAATGGCAGATGATGATTCACTCCTGGTACCATATTCCAGTATAGCGATGCTGATGTCAACCCAAATCAAAATCAACAAGTCAACATCCACTCCGACCCCGCAGAAAGCGGAGTAAGTCAGAATCCAATCTCGACACCGCGAGAAGCGGAGCAAGTTAAGTCTACCCCTGACACTGCAAGAAGCAGAGCAAGTCAAATCATGCACCGACCGTCCAAGTCGCAAAAAGGGCAGAATCGACCGTCCAAGTCGCAAAAAGGGCAGCATCGACCGTCCACATCGCTAAAAGGGCAGCATCGACCGTCCAAGTCGCAAAATGGGCAGCATCGACCGTCCACGTCGCTAAAAGGGCAGCACCGACCGTCCAAGTCGCAAAAATGGCAGAACCGACCGTCCAAGTCGCAAAAAGGGCAGAACCGACCGTCTAAGTCGCAAAAAGGGCAGAACCGACCGTCCAAGTCGCAAAAAGGGCAGAACCGACCGTCCATGTCGCTAAAAGGGCAGCACCGACCGTCCAAGTCGCAAAAAGGGCAGAACCGACCGTCCAAGTCGCAAAAAGGGAAGCATCGACCGTCCAAGTCGCAAAAAGGGCAGAACCGACCGTCCACGTCGCTAAAAGGGCAGCACCGACCGTCCAAGTCGCAAAAAGGGCAGAACCGACCGTCCAAGTCATAAAAAGGGCAGCATCGACCGTCCAAGTCGCAAAAAGGGCAGCATCGACCGTCCACGTCGCTAAAAGGGCAGCATCGACCGTCCAAGTCGCAAAAAGGGTCGCTAAAAGGGCAGCACCGACCGTCCAAGTCGCAAAAAGGGCAGAACCGACCGTCCAAGTCGCAAAAAGGGCAGAACTGACCGTCCAAGTCGCAAAAAGGGCAGAACCGACCGTCCACGTCGCTAAAAGGGCAGCACCGACCGTCCAAGTCGCAAAAAGGGCAGAACCGACCGTCCAAGTCGCAAAAAGGGCAGCATCGACCGTCCAAGTCGCAAAAAGGGCAGAATCGACCGTCCAAGTCGTAAAAAGGGCAACATCGACCGTCCAAGTCGCAAAAATGGCAGAACCGACCGTCCACGTCGCTAAAAGGGCAGCACCGACCGTCCAAGTCGCAAAAAGGGCAGAACCGGCCGTCCAAGTCGCAAAAAGGGTAGTATCGACCGTCCACGTCGCTAAAAGGGCAGCACCGACCGTCCAAGTCGCTAAAAGGGCAGAACCGACCGTCTAAGTCGCAAAAAGGGCAGAACCGACCGTCCAAGTAGCAAAAAGGGCAGCACCGACCGTCCACGTCGCTAAAAGGGCAGCACCGACCGTCCAAGTCGCTAAAAGGGCAGAACCGACCGTCCAAGTCTCAAAAAGGGCAGAACCGACTGTCCAAGTCGCAAAAAGGGCAGCACTGACCGTCCAAGTCGCAAAAAGGGCCGCATCGACCGTCTATGTCGTAAAAAGGGCAGTGCCGGCTTCCCAAAAGGTGGGAACCGAATCAAGTCGCCTCCACGTGAAAGAAGATCCATCAATTTCATGCACACGACCCACATATGTCGTGTGCCTTTATTGATGGGGGGCAATTTGTTGGGGTAAAAATTTACACCCTGGTTGACCAAGTCAAAATCAAAGTCAACCCCAAGCCAAGTGGGCACAAGCCCAGATCCAGTGGGCCCATGCCCGGGTCGAGCCCGAACATGAAGCGGCCGGCCTCCCCCCACGCCAAGATAAAAATTTTGTAATAAACAATTTTGTTGTATTTCTTTTATTTTATTTTATGGATAAATGTAAGAAAAATAGGAATAAAGCCAAATTTTTGTAAAGCCCATGGCTTATGTGCAAAAAGAAATGGCACATGAGCCATGGGGTGGGCAAAATGTTATTTTGTGAAGCCCAAGGGGCTATGTGTAAAGTGTATGGCCTATAAAGGCAAAGATAGTGAAATATCTCAACAACATTTTCTCTCTCCAAAAATTTTCTAGATCTGAGATCTTTCCTCCTTCCTCAAGGTTCTAAAACCTTCTTTTTCCTTTCGAATTAAATCAAGAGTTTAACCCTTCCTTTTCTCAAAATAAGTAGATTTCCACCACAAAACCTACGAAGGGGAGCTCGGATCTCCAACCAGATCTCGAAAAGGGGGGCTTTTAAGGCTCATCCCCTTTTCTCCAAGATCCCGCCGGTCAAGAGTAAGAAGAAGGAGACCCATCTCCAAAAATCTAACTTTAGACAGACCCAAGGCTCAAAAGAAGAGCAATAAATCCCCCAGGAGTTTAACTCCTTTCTAAAGTTGCTGGAGTTTAACTCCATAATTTAATTTCTGTTGGAGTTTAACTCCATAAATTTGTTTCTGTTAGGAGTTCAACTCCCCAGCCTAGGGGCTCGGCCTCCATTTCCAAGGGTTTTTCCCGCGGTCACGTGTGCCCACGTGACCCCGGGGCGCCAAGGCGCCCATCGGTCACGTGTGCGCACGTGACCCCGGGCGCCAAGGCGCCCATCGGTCACGTGTGCGCAGTGACTCCGGGGCATCAAGGCCCCCCTTTCGGTCACGTGTGCCCACGTGACCCTGGGGGCGCCAAAGTGCCCATCGGTCACGTGCGCGCACGTGACCCCGGGCATTAAAGCGTCCATTTGCCGTGCGAGCGTCCTTTAGACGCCATTTTGTTTTCTTTTACCCTCGTTTTACGTGCACTCCCCAACAAAATCCCTTCTGGAGTTTAAACCCTTAAAAATATATATATATATATATATATATATATATATATATATATATATTCTTTGGAGTTTAACTCCACAATAAAGTTCTATTTTAGGAGTTTAACTCCGCATAAAATTCTTTTAGGAGTTTAACTCCATTTAAAATTCTTTGGAGTTTAACTCCACAATAAAATTCCTTTTGAAATTAAACTCCACTTTTTAAAAAAAAAGAAAGAAAGGGGGGAAGGAAAACATACACAGACTCCACGACACTGTCTTCTGTTAGAAAAAAATTTCTAACGGGACGCTGCCCAGCACCTCGCAAGGGGGCTGCTAGCCCTCTTGACCCCCAGCCCGCTATCCGGGTAGCGGGACCCCCGTAAAAACTCTGCGGGGCCCCGATATTTCCAAAACCCCTTCAAACACGATACTGCACATTGAGTTCGCATGACCAGTTTAACCCGTTAATCGGAGGTTCCTTCGCTCCAAATGCGAGGGGTAATTAACGGCAGCTTAGTCCGCGGTTGCCGGAGGTTCGGATCCCCACAATCAATAAACCCCGGCCTACCCTAGGCAGGGGGAATCTGTAATGCGCCTGACAAGCGCGCGCGTATTCCCATCTCAATGGGGTGACGAAAAACACCCTACAACAACATGATTCAAAATGAATCTATCTATTCAATCTATATCAATATGTATTGACCGAACCGAACCATGGATATATTCCATTTACATGTTCTTCCATTATATCCGTTTCATTATTGATATCATGGTTTCGGCAAGTCATCTATTTATACAATTTACAAGAAAATACAATACAACCAATACAATCAAGACATCGCAGGGTTTATAAAGGGGTAGATTGGTACGGAAGATATTAAAAGTGGAACGAGACTGTAATCATAATACACCTAACCTGAATCTCCATTTCCGTTGTACCGTGGCTGAACGGTTCCTTGTACTCCTTATACCTTAGTCCACGGGGAAAGTTGGACTTCTCTCGTATACACTGGCATTTTCTGTGCCAAGCTACAAACAACAACGTTAACACTAAATACAACATTATAACAATATACTCTCTATTCTGTCTATTCCATTCTTGTATATTTACGGGACTTACCGAGTGATTGTTCACTAACGACATTCCTTTTCTTTCTTCTTTGGAATATTGTCAGGTGCATCGGACCTTCAGGAGATCGAGCCCACCAGTGAGGACTTGGACCGGCTAGCTTTCGGCCCAGAGCTTTAGATTCCTTGCCGATATTTACATTTCTGTTATGCCACTGTTTAGGCATTGCTTTCCATTCCATGTATTTATGTTTCAGATGTATTGTAAAAAAGAATGTTAATAAATAAAGTTGATGTTTGTTTACATCTTATCTCTTGTGTACATTTCATCTTATATTGCTTAGATATGCTTAGCATGTTTATTTCTGAGTAAATACGCAGCGGGCCTCGCCGGGTCCCTTCACCGTGCATTGGGAAGCGGGGCGTGACAAGCGCCTTTGAAGTGAACCGACACTACATGAGCTTGAGAACTCTGTAGATAGTAGGTCTGGGCTCCGATCTTTACTCATGGAATAAAATGTCACACGGAACAAAGTGTCACGCCAAAGGGCGGGATCCACCTATTGAGTCCGTGGAGGCGACCTCTTGAGTCCGTGAGACTCACTATAGAACAATGGGAAATCTTTGGAATATAATTCGAAAAAGGGCAGATCAGAACTATAAATAAAATGATACCACTCTTATAACATAGAAGCGCCTTTTAAGTGAACCGGCATTATAGGAGCTTGAGCCAGGGAAATTCGGGGTTGGGTGACTTTCTGGGAAGCGGCCCCTGGTCGGACCCGGTTCGCTCCGAAGGACAAAAATGTACGGTTTCGGCCATAACGAACAATACCATTTGGTATACAAAACCCAACACTCTTAAGTATCAAATATTAAAAATAATATGGTATCAGAGCCCAGATCAACAATATCCCTGAGAGAACGGTCTACAAGCACCGACTGTAATGAATGTCTCTAAAAGATTAATTGTACAAGTGTTGCGCGATCTGATAAGACCTATAACATAGTCCCTTTGAGAACGCTGTGAGTTCTTATATTGCAGATTAGCTCTATAAGTGATGTGCGATTCACAAGAAAAATACTTTTAAAAAAAGAAAAAAAGAACATTAGGATGTGTGAGATTAATTGCCTCATATTTATACATGGTTATAAGATGTAAATAGACACCCGGGTCTATTCCTAGCAAGTGTGTATGGGACTTTACAAGACAGAATAAGCAGCTGGATAATAAATCTAAACTCCTTGAACTCAGTAATATTCCTAAAAAATTATGATCTTTATCTGAAAACTTCTCAGAAATGCTTTGCCTCTTGATTCTAAAATCAGAGGTTTGGGTTTTAATATTTCTAGCAAGTGTGTATTGTAGAGTGTTTTTCGTCACCCTATGAGATAGTGTAACGACTGTGAAACTCCTGTACAGAATTATTTGTTTAAATGTATAGAAATGGGTATTTCAGACTCTATAAGAGTTATAAGTTATTTTTGTTTAATAATAGCAAGAAGTAACTTGTAGATTACTGGTAAAGGCTCTACACTGCTGCAACATAGCCTGTGTATTTGAATCCCAAGAGACCCAATTATTTTAAAGATATTTCTCTTTAAATTTTTCGGAAGCCCAAGAGTTGTGTAATATCCAGTTCCTTTTTGTACGCCAATATATGTATTTATATAAAGGGTTGTTTACAATTTTTTTTTAATTATATTTATATTTATTTTATTTTTAGAAAAAACCTAACCTATACTTTTACCCAAATGGTTTTCACTAAACAAACCTAACCCAAAGCCCAAGTCTATCTTTAATCCCACTCTTTTCTTTCTAAATTTTCTTGAGCCCATGCCAACTCATTTTCCCTCCGCTCTATATTTTTCCCAAGTCCAAGGCCCGGCCCACATCTTTTCCCAAGCCCAAGCAATTATCCATTCTCATTTCTTTTAAATTTCCCACAAATCCAAACCCAAATCTCCCCCATAATTTCCTATTAAACAACCAAATTAATGCCTCTTGAATCCCAATTAATTTCCCTCATTAATCCCTTCTTAAAATCCTATTAATCACTACTAAATTCTTATTCATTCTATTAAATCTCTCTACTCAATTTCAATTAATTTTTAAAATAAATTCCCCCCCATTCTCTCTCTCTCCCTCTCTCTCATCTCACCCGCGCTCTCCCTCTCTCCTCACGTAACTCTCTCCCCTCACGTTTTCTCTCTCCCCCTCACGTTCTCCCTCTCCTCTCGATCTCCCTGTTCACTCCTTTTCTCTCTCCTCTCGATCCCTCTCTTTCTCTTTCTCTTCTCCCTCTTTCTCCTCAACCTCACCTCCTCCCCTCGCAAGCCAGCACCCACGCCGCGCCCGTGCCAGAGCCCGAGCCTCCACCTCGTCGGCCCCCACCGTCGTCTCCGTCCCCTCACCGCCGACTTCGCCCAACGTCTCCCTCACGCCCTCGACCTCCTCCTCCTCCACTTCCCTTCTCCTCCTCTGCGAACCTCGTCACCATTGCAACCAACCCAACTCGCCTCATCGCCCGAGCCTCTGCCCTTGTCGCCGCTCACCTCCACCGTCTTCGACATCACCTCGCCTTCCTCCATTCCTCTTCAATCACCTCCCCAAGCTCCTTCCCTACACACCCACCGCTACAACCCTCACCGCCGACCATCCCCGTCGACCTCTTCTCGCCACCACTTTCTTTTTCTCCCCTCTCTCAACCCCACACCACCCTCACCCGACATCAAGAATCTTGCACCACCAAGACGAGCCTCCCAACCACCACCCTCGTCACCTCCTCCCAAAAATTCAACCGAGCTCCACCCCGAACCTTACCGAGCCACTAAACCACCACCAGAGCCGCCAGAATATCCTTGTCGCCGTCCTTGTCTCCTCCCCAAATCGCCTGCCACCATTGTCAACACCGCAACGGCCCTTAAGTTTCGACAACACCGCCAGAAGCTCCTCCGCAATCTCCATCAACTCCACTGAGCACCACCGAGCTCCAAGCACCAACTGCCACCACCAGCTCATCCCTGAGCTCACTGCCGGCCACCTCAACACGACACCATCACCAACTACCCATTAACCATCGCAGACACCTCCTTCCTCTTCATGAATCGCTTCCGACCATAGCAACCTCGTTAACACCCTCGACTCCTCCTCATCTGGCCACCTCTATAGCCCATAGCCGACCACCATCACCGCCGGCGCCACCGTCCATGATCGCCGCCGATAAGCTCCCCACCGGAGCCACCTCCGTCACTACCAATATCTCCTCTCTCTCTCTCTCCTTCCCTCATAACTCCACCAAGCTCCTCTTCAAAACCTATATTCGAGAACCCATCACTGGCACCATCATCACCTCGCCGCCGTTGCACCCGTTGTCTCCATCGCTGCCGTCCAAGCCTCACCGCCATCGTCAATGTATTCACCGTTGCAGTATTCATCTCCATCACACAGCCCAAGCTTCAAGCCAAGCCTTCCAGCATTTCATCGAACACCTATAACCATCGCCATCGCCGTTGTTCTAGTTGCCGTCGTCGCTGTTCGAGCCACTGCCTTGGTCTCTGTAGCAGTCACTGTCGTTAACGCAGCGGCCGTCGCAACGCCAGCGTATGTCCGTCGCACCCACCGAGCCATCAAGTCCAAGAATCAAGCTCCGACAAGGCTAAACCTTTGTCGTGTTTGCGTCGTTATTGCACCTTTGCAGTTGCCGTAGCCGTAGTTCACCATTGTGCCATGTCGCTACCTTATCGCCATCGATACGTCGTTAGGCAAGTTTTATATACTTGCTTCATGCTATTATATAATCTTTTCGATTGCGATTCAATATTATTATGAGTGTTCGATGCAAACCATGCTTTGAAAACTCCATTAAAATGACAGAAAGTAAACATAACAGATGGCCTGAATAATAATGAATATCCTTTAAGATTTTGGTTACAAAACAATGTCGTTTGCTCACGCAAAATGGTGTCCCGATTTCTGTCGTAAAACCTGAAAACTTTCGTATATGCTAAACCGTAAAATTTATAATAAATTATGTATAGATCGGATTGAGGTGTTTCAGGACTCATATCAAAGATAACTTTATAACCTACTGTAATATATTCTTTCCATTAAATTTTAATGGGTCACGATAATGAAAATCGGAGGGAAACGCAACTCTGGACTGCAGTCCGGGGAAGCGTTCATTTTGAATACATGGCCTTGGGAACACCTGTACACCCCTTCCTTAAATTGAAAATGCATGGATCCCTATATGGTCGCGTAGATAATTTAGTTATCTAACATCTGAAACTGGTCCCGTGTCGTTTCACATTCGTTTGATATCTAATTCGTATTTTAGAATACCGTTGTGTCCTGCATTTTTCTGCAGTGACAGTTTGTACACATTGATATTAAACTGAACATATCATCCCGTATACAGCAGATATCATCGATCCGTCTGATACGTTGGAAACCTAACTGTTAAACCTAAATATTATCCAACTTTAGCGTCACATAATCACGATCTCAATTGGAATTAAAACGTGTTACGAAACGGACTTCTAGTTCAGAAATTGGATTTCCAGCAGTGAACACTTAAAATGAAATGACCATAACTAGATAACCTGAAACCTGATTGACGTGAAACCAATTTTGATGGATAGATAATTAAACATACTGCTCACCCATTTTATATTGTTTTGCTTAATTCTGTAAGTCGATGTACAACACCCCACGACTTGCGGGGAGGCGGAAATATGAAAAACGATCTTGTTTTATGCTAAACATCGACTAACCGCATGAATCGAAGCTAAACGATAACTAACATCAAACATAGAAGTTAACAACTACTATGTAAATGGATTATACCTAAAGAACCGTGTCCTTCGTCTTTACGAACTCCACCTCCTACTCGGCCTTCTCGAAGTAGTAGACGATCCACCCGAGAGCTTTACTCCAAGCTTAGCCTCTAAACTTGAGGCAACTAACTTTCTTTAAGTGCTAATCAAAGAAGCTAGGTGATATAGAGTGAGGGTTATGGTTTAATTAGTCTAACTAATTCTTGTACTCAACACATAAGAGGGGAGGATTAGGGTTTGAAGAGGGAGAGCTTGAGGAGAGAGAAGATGAACATAATAATCAAGTGAGAATAATGAGTTATCATAATATATATCAAGCATTTTATTTTATCAAGAAAAGAAAAGAAAACGATTTACAACCATGCTTGATAAATATCTTGTGGTGATTCATCTCCATGAGTCATTAAGCAATTATGAAGCATTAATGACATGGATGAATCATCCATATGACTCACTAATCTCATTCAATGTATATGCCACCTAAACCTCCTTAGTCACCATCTTCTAGAAGTTTCTCGCGCAATTACGAGAACGCCCCTCCTTTCCGTAAAAATACGGAAAAACTTTAGACTGTATAAATCCAATAACCGGATACCAGTAACTGGCTTAAACCAAAGCCGACTGGTAAAAACTGTCCGAAAGTCGTACGTGCGTAAACACACGTATGCATCCGAACCCTTGTCGTAAAACCATACGACCTCTATATCGTTTCGCCTGGAGTAGGGAAACTCTCTGTGTGGGACTCTAGAGACTCGACTACTACGCTGGCAGTGGGTTTAACCACAGACCGCAAGCGGCACTAGCTGTACGTAACGGTCCCCAGATAGATGTCGATAAGAAGGCCGATGAGGAAACCCATCCGAACTCCTACTGAGTCTGATGTGACAATCTCCATACAGTCCGGTCCGTTCGTCTAAGACTATCGCATATCGGGCCTAGGGGGCGGCAAGCGTCAGTCCCCTAATAGCGGTATAAGTCGTGTCGGAGCGAAGCCCATTACACCCTGAGAAACTACTGGAACCTACCAGTAAATCTCGCTTGCCCTGGCAAAGGACTTTGCGTAATGGCTCTCTGACACAGCGCGATATCAACCCCCAATACCGGGAGAGACGAATCCTGTCTAACCGCCACTGCCTCCAAGTGCTCGGGACTGCACCCAACTGCTACCTGTTTGCACGACTCCTTTGAGCCGTGGTAGGGTAGCAATCTAAGAACAGTGGGACACACTCGAGGCGAAGTAGCAGTGTCAAGTCTGCGGACTATGCTGTACTCATGTCACCTGGGAACTGTTCACTGACGACTGGTATAAAACCAACCAACAGTTCCCTGTGAGTCCTGTTCGGTGTACCCGTAACCTAACGAGCACCTGCATACTATCTCCAGTACGACGTACTGACGGCTGTGGGACAGACCATCTCCCCAACTGGGATGAGAAGCGTACACACTAGTCTACTCCGGAGTATCGATGCCCTGTCTCGATAATCGAACGACTAGGGACCTGAATAAGGATGTGCTTGTAGACTACCCAGCTCCCACTAGTGTGACTGCCATCACAACGCTGGTAGTCAAGCAAGATCCTAAGAGCTCTATCAATACGTATACTCACATATTAAGATAGAAAAAACCAAGTAGCATACTACCATGTTTAGCAAGACTGTTATATACATGTGAATATCCCAAGCTTCCATTAAGTAATATACAAACTAGTATGATACAATAATGGCCCCTAGGGCATATACACTAACAATCTCCTACTTGCACTAGGGCCATGTACTGGCATATCGAAGACCGATGATCTCGAGTAGCCTCTCGAACTGAATCTGAGGTAGGGCTTTTGTGAATGGATCAGCAAAGTTCTCTTCAGAAGCAACTCTCCGAACCTCGATCTCCTGACGATCAATGATCTCCCTGATCAGGTGATACCGCCTTAAGATGTGTCTGGACTTCTGATGGGACCTTGGTTCCTTTGCTAAAGTTATAGCTCCATTGTTGTCACAATACAGAGGTATTGGATCAACTATGGTAGGAACCACCTGAAGTTCTGTTAGGAACTTCTTCATCCAGACTGCTTCTTTTGCGGCATCGCAAGCAGCTATATACTCCGCTTCCATCGTCGGGTCAGCAACGGTGTCCTGCTTGGAGCTCTTCCAGCACACTGCCCCTCCATTGAGGGTAAAGACATAACCCGACATGGACTTGGAATCGTCCTTATCACTCTGGAAGCCGGAATCAGCAAAGGCCTCCAACCTGAGGTCTTTTCCGCCGTAAACCAAGAACATCTCCTTAGTCCTTCTTAGGTACTTGAGAATTTTCTTTACTGCTATCCAGTGCTTCTTCCCTGGGTCTGACTGATACCGGCTTACCACGCTCAGTGCGTAAGCTACATCTGGTCTGGTGCACAACATCGCATACATTATAGAGCCTACCGCAGAAGCGTGGGGTATAATAGACATGCATTCCCTTTCCAAATCAGTCTTGGGAGACATCTCTTTGGAGAGGGTGATTCCGTGACAAGCCGGTAGATTACCGCGCTTAGAATCTTTCATACTGAATCTTTTCAGTATAGTGTCGATATACCTGGACTGCGAAAGTCCCAACATCCTCTTGGATCTATCACGATAGATCCGGATCCCCAGAATGTAAGAGGCATCACCCAGGTCTTTCATGGAGAACCTGTGTGACAAGAATCCTTTGACAGATTGTAGCATAAGAATGTCATTTCCTATTAATAGAATGTCATCCACGTACAAGACGAGGAATACGACACTTCTGGCTACAACTTTACTATATATGCACGGTTCATCTGGATTTTTGATAAAGTCATATTCTTTGACTGTCTCATCAAAACAGATGTTCCAACTCCGCGATGCCTGCTTTAGTCCATAAATGGACTTAAGCAGCTTGCATACTTTCCCGCTGCTCCCACTCTGATTGAAACCCTCTGGCTGATCCATATAGACGCACTCTTCTAAATTTCCATTCAGAAAAGCCGTCTTTACGTCCATCTGCCAGATTTCATAATCATGGAAGGCAGCAATAGCAAGAAGGACCCGAATGGATTTGAGCATAGCCACTGGAGAAAAAGTTTCGTCATAGTCCAAACCAAGTCTTTGACGAAAACCCTTTGCAACAAGTCTAGCCTTATAGGTTTCCACCTGTCCATCCACACCAATCTTTTTCTTGAAGATCCATTTGCATCCTATGGGTTTTACCCTATCTGGAGCAATGTCCAAAGTCCATACTTTGTTGGTGTACATGGACTCCATTTCGGTCCGCATTGCATCTAGCCATCGTACCGAGTCGCCGCTCTGGATGGCCTGCTGGAAGTCAGTAGGTTCATCATCACCTATGATGCAATCCTCTCTATCCCCATCTATGAGAAAACCGTAGTATCTCTCAGGCGGATGAGACGGCCTACTACTCCTACGGAGGGGTGCGGGAATGTCCTGTTCTTCTTGAACTTCCGGTTCTACCAAACTTTCAGTAGCAGCTTGTGGTTCTGGAATTTCTTCCAGTTCTATTTCGCTCCCACTTATTTCCTTTTCTAAAAACTGATGTTCTAGAAAATGGGCATTACGAGAAACAAAAACCTTTTGTTCCTCTGCGTAATAGAAATAATATCCCTTGGAGTTCTTTGGATATCCCACAAACATACATTTTACTGATTGTGTCTCGAGCTTGTCCACATGCTGCTTTTTAACAAAAGCTGGACATCCCCAAATCTTCATATGCTGAAGATGGGGTTTCTTCCCAGTCCACATCTGATATAGAGTGGTAGGCACAGTCTTGGTAGGAGCCCTGTTCAGAAGATATGCTGCTGATTCTAGCGCATAACCCCAAAAAGATCGCGGTAACTCAGCATTACTCATCATGGATCGTACCATATCCAATAGGATTCGATTTCGTCTCTCCGATACACCGTTGTGCTGTGGAGTGTATGGAGGAGTAAGCTGAGAGAGAATTCCTTTCTCTTTTAGGTAACCTAGGAACTCGGCACTCAAGTATTCACCACCTCGATCAGATCTAAATGTCTTGATACTTTTGCCGGTTTGGTTTTCTACTTCATTCTTATACTCTCGGAATTTCACAAAAGCCTCGGATTTATTTTTCATCAGATAAATGAATCCGTATCTTGAGTAATCATCCATGAAAGTAATGAAATAGGAAAAACCACCTCTTGCATGCGTAGACATTGGACCACATACATCACTGTGTATGAGTCCTAAGAGCTCGCTCGCTCTTACTCCTTATCCAGTAAATGGAGTTTTTGTCATCTTTCCTTTGAGACAAGATTGACAAGTGTCATAAGTTTGATATTCGAACGAGTCTAAATATCCTTCTCTATGCAACCTAGTCAACCTTCTCTCATTGATGTGACCCAGTCTACAATGCCATAAGAAAGCTTTATTTAAATCTGGAGACTTTCTTTTAAGTGTGTTCTGGACATTGAAAATTTGGAGTTGGTTTAAAACATATATACCGTTATTTAGTGTACCGGACCCAATCAAACCATGATTAAGGTGGATGTTAACAACATCTCTTACAAACGTGAAATCATAACCTTTATTTGATAACAAGGAAACTGATATGATATTACACGTTAAGCTTGGTACAAAAAACAGTTATGTAAAACCAAAATGTGTCCACTCGTCAATCCTAGGTGATAATTCCCGACGGACGCAGCTCCCACGCTAGCTCTGTTAGCAACCTTTAGGGTCATACACCTTCCTTCAGCACTCTACGGTTTCTCAGTGCCTGCAATGAATTGCAAATATGAGATCCTGATCCGGTATCCAATACCCAGGAAGTAGAGTTGATCGACAGACAATTCTCAATTACAAACACACCTGAAGTCGAAGCCACAGCTTGCTTCGGTTCCTGGTTCTTGGCGTTCCACGCCTTGCAATCCTTTTTCCAGTGCCCTTTTCTGTGACAATGGAAGCACTCATCCTGGCCTACTACCGGTACCGCAAACTTTTTCTTTCCCTTCCCTCCCACCTTACTAACACCTCCTCTAGGTTTGGTGGCGGCCTTCTTCGTCCTTCCTTTGGCCCTAGCCTTGGACCCGGAAGAAGATGCACCGCTAACAAACATAGCGGGTGTTTCCCTTGTCTTCTACAAGGTGCCCTCTGCACTCCTTAACATGTTCAGGAGTTCCGGAAGTTCAACTTCTTTTCTATGAATGTTGAAGTTCAGGATAAACTGGGCGTAGGTGTGAGGAAGGGACTGGAGAATAAGGTCTGTATAGAGCTCATTATCCAAAGTCGTCCCAAGGTCTGCGAGCTCTTCAATATAGCCGATCATCTTTAGGACATGTTCTCCTACCGATGACCCGACAGCCAACCTCGCTCGAAACAAGTTCTTAGAGGTCTCGTATCTTGCTATACGAGATTGCTCTCCATAAAGTTCCTTTGTATGGAGAAATATGCCATCTAGGTCCATATCCTCGTGCCTCCTCTGATGTTCATTGTTCATCGAGGCAAGCACGACGCACTTGGCTTTCGCGCAATCTAAATCCCAGGTTTTGCGGATTTCCTTATCCGCATTGCTGGATTTGGGACCAGGGACAGCAGGTGCCGTAGTGGTGAGGACGTACCCCAATTTGTCATAGGTCAAAGCCATTTTGACATTCCGCAGCCAATCTTTATAGTTTGGCCCTGTCAGTATATTTTTCTCTAAAAGTAACTTAAGTCCAGTCATTTTCAGGGTCGCTGCAATTAGGAGAGAGAGAAGAAAACTCTTTAGCATGATACTCTTGCAAGTTTAGAGTGGTTTTTAGTTTATCTAAACTGGATAGCTCCCACTGTTTCTTGAATCCTTCCTCAAACCATAAAAGAAGAATTAGCCAGGACTATTCTCACTGTACAATTCTTGCTTAACCGTTCAGCCAGGCTAGTGTCGATAATTCGAGGGAGGTTTTCCAATACTTTCGCGAAGTTCCTTAATTAAAGAACCTCTTTTCTCTGGGGGCGTAACCCCGCTGACACTTTTCTTGACACCTACTTGGTTTATAGCATTGATCGTTAAGTGATGAATATCCTGATAAGTAGCATATACTTACAGTAGGATCGGGATCCAAATATCATCGTATAATAATGTTGAAGGAATGCTACCAACATTCATCAAACTCCAAATGGTATGCATCTCTTTGCAAATTTCAGTTTCTTTAGAAATTCCTGATATTTGTTTTTGCCCCATGCTCTTATGACCTTGGCTTTGGTCAAAATGTCATAAGTCACATGTCAAGTTCTACCCGTCATTATCTTGGCAATTTGAACCCATCCGTATATACCCCTGACTTTGGTCAAATGATAATACGACTGTCCCAAACCAACTCATCTATCTTATGCAACAAATGAAAACCCAGCAGCTACCAAACACTATGCCTTGACTTTGGCCAAAATGTATAGCTTGAATACTACTGAATACCCAAATGAAATGACGGAGGGCTACGAATGGTTTTGGCGAAACCGTGAACGTAATGAACTTGATATAACCGAAGGAACCTGATAGCTTTTTTAAAAAAGGAGTGGTTAAAGCTCCGCAATTAAAAATATCTGTTTTTTAAAATTAACCGAGTGGTTTCTTTTAAATTGTTCCAACGATTAAACTTTTTGGTTTATTTTCTTTGCATTATAAATAATGCGTCCCATCATTAACCTATCATTGCAGAAAACAACGAAAATACAACGTCCTCTTATACCATCCGCATTCGCCACGGGGTCCCGTCATCACCCGTTAGGTTACTAACTAACGACAGAGCGGGGGCTGGGCTAGCGCGGGTGTAAAACATAAGTGATGTCTAAATAGCTATCATATATAGATATTGTACTTTCGTCCGACGCAATAATAGGCATTCCAGATCACAGATGAACTTTATTGGATTTGCAAGCAATCCGTGTTTGTTTTGAGCCTGCAACAAAAGACGGATTATACAGTTGTGATGAATAGCCATTACCCCACCCAAGACCCCAACGGGTACGGCAAACTACCCGCCCGGCAGTTTGTGCACCCCACCTTGGGTCTGTCCTAGGAGCAAAAACAGTAAAATGAAATAATACAACGGTGGCTACAACCGCAACCTGGATGTGCCCCGCAAAATAATATTACAACAAATTACATTTACATGAAATGAATTAAATAACAACCCATCACATAACCCCGGCTATACATCACAACAGTCCAACACAGTTCATATCCACAAACAGTAAAAACCATTACAGAAATGTGCAACCCCCTGCCAACCGACATACTAGCAGTTAGGGGAGGTTTATGAACACATTATACAAACACAGATATAATCCAACAAGCAAATACTGTATAATTTCGACCGATTAAACACTTTTAATTTTGCTCCAATACTTCTCTGTAAATCTGAAACCTGAGCAAAAATAAAAACTTCCAGAATATACCAAATATCACAGAGAAGAAACACAGGAAAATTGGGTTCCTGAATCGCCAACTCGGCGGCGGAATCGCGGCGGATTGGTGGGATCCGCCGCGGTTCCGCGGCTCTTTAGGCGATTCAGGGGCCCAATTTTCTTGGGTGTTCTTCTACTGTCTTTTCAAGCTTTCTGAACATCCCTGAAAAATTTTTGGACTTCATTTAAAAATCGACAGAAACTTGTGATTTCGGGCTTTTCCGGTTTCGTTTTTTCCGTTCGAAATTCATACAAATTTGCAAGTAAGTTATTTATTGTTTAGCGAGGCTCTGATACCACTGTAAGTCGATGTACAACACCCCACGACTTGCGGGGAGGCGGAAATATGAAAAACGATCTTGTTTTATGCTAAACATCGACTAAGCGCATGAATCGAAGCTAAACGATAACTAACATCAAACATAGAAGTTAACAACTACTATGTAAAGGGATTATACCTAAAGAACCGTGTCCTTCGTCTTTACGAACTCCACCTCCTCCTCGGCCTTCTCGAAGTAGTAGACGATCCACCCGAGAGCTTTACTCCAAGCTTAGCCTCTAAACTTGAGGCAACTAACTTTCTTTAAGTGCTAATCAAAGAAGCTAGGTGATATAGAGTGAGGGTTATGGTTTAATTAGTCTAACTAATCCTTGTACTCAACACATGAGAGGGGAGGATTAGGGTTTGAAGAGGGAGAGCTTGAAGAGAGAGAAGATGAACATAATAATCAAGTGAGAATAATGAGTTATCATAATATATATCAAGCATTTTATTTTATCAAGAAAAGAAAAGAAAATGATTTACAACCATGCTTGATAAATATCTTGTGGTGATTCATCTCCATGAGTCATTAAACAATTATGAAGCATTAATGACATGGATGAATCATCCATATGACTCACTAATCTCATTCAATGCATATGCAACCTAAACCTCCTTAGTCACCATCTTCTAGAAGCTTCTCGCGCAATTACGAGAACGCCCCTCCTTTCCGTAAAAATACGGAAAAACTTTAGACTGTATAAATCTAATAACCGGATACCAGTAACTGGCTTAAACCAAAGCCGACTGGTAAAAACTGTCCGAAAGTCGTACGTGCGTAAACACACGTATGCGTCCGAACCCTTGTCGTAAAACCATACGACCTCTATATCGTTTCGCCTGGAGTAAGGAAACTCTCTGTGTGGAACTCTAGAGACTCGACTACTACGCTGGCAGTGGGTTTAACCACAGACCGCAAGCGGCACTAGCTGTACGTAATGGTCCCTAGGTAGATGTCGATAAGAAGGCCGATGAGGAAACCCATCCGAACTCCTACTGAGTCTGATGTGACAATCTCCATACAGTCCGGTCCGTTCGTCTAAGACTATCGCATATCGGGCCTAGGGGGGCGGCAAGCATCAGTCCCCTAATAGCGGTATAAGTCGTGTCGGAGCGAAGCCCATTACACCCTGAGAAACTACTGGAACCTACCAGTAAATCTCGCTTGCCCTGGCAAAGGACTTTGCGTAATGGCTCTCTGACACAGCGCGATATCAACCCCCAATACCGGGAGAGACGAATCCTGTCTAACCGCCACTGCCTCCAAGTGCTCGGGACTGCACCCAACTGCTACCTGTTTGCACGACTCCTTTGAGCCGTGGTAGGGTAGCAATCTAAGAACAGTGGGACACAATCGAGGCGAAGTAGCAGTGTCAAGTCTGCGGACTATGCTGTACTCATGTCACCTGGGAACTGTTCACTGACGACTGGTATAAAACCAACCAACAGTTCCCTGTGAGTCCTGTTCGGTGTACCCGTAACCTAACGAGCACCTGCATACTATCTCCAGTACGACGTACTGACGGCTGTGGGACAGACCATCTCCCCAACTGGGATGAGAAGCGTACACACTAGTCTACTCCGGAGTATGGATGCCCTGTCTCGATAATCCAACGACTAGGGACCTGAATAAGGATGTGCTTGTAGACTACCCAGCTCCCACTAGTGTGACTGCCATCACAACGCTGGTAGTCAAGCAAGATCCCAAGAGCTCTATCAATACGTATACTCACATAATAAGATAGAAAAAACCAAGTAGCATACTACCATGTTTAGCAAGACTGTTATATACATGTGAATATCCCAAGCTTCCATTAAGTAATATACAAACTAGTATGATACAATAATGGCCCCTAGGGCATATACACTAACAAATTCTGCATGTATAATTTATAGTAAATTATGCAAGTGGTATGCCACTGACTGATGATATTCTATTCGTATCGTAATTATCGTATTCTCATCATATCATGTAGATGTTATTGCATTGGTAACCTAGTGTTCATGTGCATTACCCAGTGTTAGATTTTAGTGTTTGATTGTGGGAAGTACGTTAGTGTTAAAGCATGAATGAATAAGTGAAAGTGACACGTACTTGTACACAATCGGCAGACCCGGTTGATTTATTGCATTGTCAATGTCTATGGGACATATATAAATGTAACTATAACCGGAATAGGAAGGTTATGGAACACTTATATTAGTGTCATAGGTAAGGCACCAAACACTGTCCATTTGTCTTGGGTACCAGTCGAGATATGCTTGATGGAGATCCTGTCTCCAGTTCTCGCGTAGACTTGTCATGGACCGACTAGTATTTGGGTTTATGGTCGGGGTTTGATGTAGACCACGGGGTGTGGGGTAGTTTGAGTGTGAGTTCAACGGAATCTCGGGAGTCCCACTGCCGGCACATACAGTGATTCTGGGAGTTATATGGGTGATATTACTGATTATTAGCGAGCGATTCGGGCCCGTGTTCCCTTGCCCCTAGGGCCCTATCCTTGGGTAGGGGATACTCCTGCGTGGTTGACTCTTACACTTGGACTGACGATAGGTTTAGCGACCTGGACAGTGAGACTTAGAGACTGATAGGTTTAGTGACATGCATTAATTACTGATTCTATGCACCTGTCTTATCGTGCCTGCTTTACTGTTTACATATACTGGCTCCTTCATGCTCGTATTATCACTTCATGCTTACTGTTCCATATTCATCATTATTACACTTGTTACACATGCATTTCTATATGTTGCTATTGTGTCGCTCTGACGGCCTGAGTATGCATGCTCAGAGTGAGAAGTGGATCTAGCTCGGACCAGGACCTGACGTACCCCGAGGACATTGCGGATATCTAGATCAGCGACTCAGAGCTATACTTCCTCGATCTCTATCTGGTTTGTTCTTTGCATCTGTTTTGATTTAGTGACTGCATTCCTCATTACCTGTGCATTGATTACTGATTACCACGTAAAGCTAGAAGCCAAAGTGTGACTACGGCAGGCTATTTCCTCGACCGTAGGAGCATGGCTGGTCTTGTCAACCCCTCGTATTCCGTATTTTGGGAAGCGGGGCGTGACAGTTGCACGTGCAATTCACGGAGAAACGAAAAGTTTCAGAAAAATCAAACAGGCGCAAAGAGAAGTAAACACCAAACTTGACACGTGGCACAAATCTCAAGGCAAAACCTCAAGATCCGACCGCCCATTCCTCTCATTTGGCCGGCGCCTACGATTGAGATGGCTCCAAACGACTCCGTGCTTTGCACACACACCTCTTCAGCTCCTCTCAACTCCCCTGCATTGTTTGATTTCCATGCAATTAAACAATGACCATTAAATTCACCATTTAACACCATTTTAATTCTTTTAATCCAAATTTTTAATTCCCAAACCATAAATTCTTCACTATAAATACCACCTCATGCCCTAACTCCTCTCTATTCTGAAAATTTCTATTAAAATTCTCCCAAAAGTTTCTAAGTGCAAGTGGAGTCAAGTGGAGTTGGCAACCAAGCTCGTTTCGTTGAAGATCGAAGTTGTTTCCGGAGTTTCCGAGACGCCACTGAACCCCCTCTCTTTTTTAACCTCTTCCCAACAGTACACAACGAGTAAGTCTCTCTTCTTTCTTTATCTTTCATTTCAAATCATCTTCTAAAAACATATTGGTAAAGTGGAGTTAACTTTGAGCAATTTTAACCTTTGTACTCCCCTCATTAAGTAAGATAGGTCAAACTAACTTTCTCACACCACTCGCAACCTTGTTTGCAATCATTTAGATTTTAGTTTAATAAAGTTTTCATGAGAAATAATCAAATAACAAACTTTTTCATTAAAATACCATGAACTTTTGTATAACTTTTCTCGATAACTAATTTATCTACCTTTAGGAAAACTTTATGGGGTAACGGCCTACCCCACACGCACACTATGGTTTCATAGCATAGTATTATAGGTATATGGGCAATTCAAAGAAGAAGCCTTATATTAAAATACCACACCTTTTCAAAACGGGTTTCTTTTAAATCGATATTTTAAATTCTTTGCAAATACGCCTCTACAAACCTCGTTAGGGGACACACTAATAGATGGTACAGATTATCGCACATCCTTAGGACAGTAGAGAGAGTTGCAGAACTCCTCACGGACTATTAGGTCTTGGAAGGAAATAAAAATACGGTTTTTTAAGAAATACGACTTTTCTAACCAAAACTAAATTTTGGAAAATTATATAAAACTATGAATTCGTATTTTCAATAAAAACATATTATGGACCTATATTTTTAAAATGAAAGATTAAATTTTTTAATAAAATACCATCAAGTTTCCAAAAGAGCTATGTCACGCCCCGCTTCCCGGTGTACGGGCAGAGGATGCGACGAGGTCCGCTACGCATTTACTCAGAAGTAAACACGCTAAGCGTATCTAAGCAATATAAAATGAAATGTACACAAGAGATAAGATGTAAATAAACAGCAATTTTATTTATTAACATTCTTTTTACAATACAATGAAAAGTAAATACATGGAATGAAAGCAATACCTAAACAGTGGCATAACATAAATGAAAATATGTACAAGTAAATTAGATCTCTGGGTCGAAAGCTATCTGATCCAAGTCCTCACTGGTGGGCTCTGTCTCCAGAAGGTTTGATCCATCTGACAACATTCCAAAGAAAGAAGAAAAGGAATGTCATCAGCGAACAATCGCTCGGTAAGTCCCAAAGGTAAGTAGAGACAGAATAGACAGAAAGAGAATGTAACTTTTAAAGTTGTATTATATTGTTAATACTGTTGTTTGTAGCTTGGTACAGAAAATTCCAGTGTATACGAGAGGAGTCCCACTATTTCGGAGAATAAGCTATACGGAGCACAAGGAACCGTTCAGCCACGGTACAACGACAATGGATATTTAGGTTAGGTGTATTATGGTTACAGTCTCGTGCCACTTTTAACACCTTCCGTACCAATCTACCCCTTATAAACCCCGCGATGTCTTGATTGTATTGTTTGTGTTGTATTGTCTTATATTGTAAATTGTATATGGATAACTTGACGAAACCATGAAATCAGTAATGGAACGGATATAGTGGATGCATATGTAAATAGTGAATATCCATGGTTCGGTTCAGTCAATATAGATTGATATAGATTGAATAAACAAATTAATATTGTTGTAATGTAAGTTTATACTTGAATCGTATTCAAGTCAGATTGATTAGATTGAAACTCAGTCTGAGTCAGACACTTTGAAAAGAAATTGTAGTCCTGAATTAGTTTTTGGTGTTATCGGTAACTGCTGCACATAGACGGCAGGATTTGTGTATTTTTCCAAGACAATTACTGTAGTGATAACACCGGTTGTTAGATTGTCTACCTTAAATAGGCAAGCACCCATATCTCCAGCTCCCTGAGGCTCAAGAGACTGGTCCCACTTAAACCTATGTTTACTAGGGTCCTTATTGTAATTTAGTATAACTTGAAGGGGTTTTATGTAAAAATAGTTTTGGCATAATTTCAAAATACACCTCAAGCAATTAATTATCGTCTTTAGGGTTTTCATAGAAGTATATTTTATAGTTGTGAAATTTCTAGTGAGTAGAACCTAATTTCATAGTATATGGTAGTTTATTGAAATATTGTAATTGTGTTGTATTTGGATGGTATTTTCTTGTAATAGTGATTCCTTTGATTTAGAAAAACTTGAAACATTTATATAATTAAAATAGGTATTTTGATAATAGATTTATATATATTTAATGAAAATAATTTATTTATTTTCTTGTAGAAATCTCATTTTTCTAAAAAATGTATAAAAATTCCATCGAGATCGAACGCTTCTTGCGGAGATCTGCATCTCGCTCTATTAGGTCCGAGGATGTGCGATAATCCGCACCATCCCGAACGGGGTCCCTAAAAGTGGGTTGTAGAGGTGCAATTGCATGGAAATGTTTAATACATCTTTTTATAGAAAACAGTTTTGTAAGTTTAGGGTATTTATTTGTAAAGTCGTATTTTCCCGTATTCTATTGTCCCAAACTTCATCGTGCTATGATAGAGATGTATGTTTTGATGAGGTAGGTCGTTACCTCGTGAACTATCTAAAGGTATAGCAAGGAATTATGATGATTTATGTCGAAACTAAAGTATATGGTATTTTTCTGAAAAAGTGCGATAAAAGTTACAAAAACAATTATTTTAAGGTGAAACTCATTTTAATAGATTTATTAATGTTCTTTAAACAATATGTGAGAGTATGGTATGTTCTTGATTAAGAAAAGTTGAGTTTTGAAGAAAAACCGAATCGGAAGTCGGATTAACTCCGCTTCCGTCGGGTTTTATGTTTTGAAAGTTTTAGAATTTGATATGAGAGAGAAAGAAGAGACTTACTGGATTAAAAGAGAGGGGAGAGGTAGGAGAAGGATTGGGAAGCGTCGGAATGTCGTTTCGTCGCCGGAATCTCCTCGGAAGTTCGTCGGAGTTTCGCCCTTCGCTAACTCCACTTGTACACTAAAAGACTTGGGAATTTGGTATAGTTTTCGTAATAGAATTCTGAGTGAAAGGGGTTTAAAATGGAGTGGGTATTTATAGGGAAAATTAGGGTTTAGGGGATGATGAATTTGAGAATTAAAATGCATTTAAAAGGAATTAAATGGGTGATTTAAGTTCTCTGGAAAATGTGCAGAGAAAATAAACAGTGTTAAAGGGAGTGAGGTAGGCCAAGGGCTGCAGGGTAAAATTTTGGGGAGATTTACCCATGGTTGTCCCGGTGGTACCGGCCAAAATGGGCATTTCGCCGGCCTAGTACTGTCGGGTGGGGGTGGGTCTTCTACCACGTGTTGGGGTCGATTGATATTCCACAGTGCACATGTTTAAATTCTCTGTGACTTTTGGTTTTACATGTTGTGAACGTGTAGATTGTTGGGCTTCTAAAAAGATTAAAAGAATTTTAAAATAAAAATAATGTGTGGCTGATGGGATTTAAACTCTGGTGATATGTCTCGGTAGTGCAAGGTCTTACCAGTGAGCTACAAGCTCTTTCTTGCTGTTCTAAAGCAAAACAAATTCTTATAGCATTCACAGGAATTGTAAATACCCCAATTGTACATTAACTTTTAAACAATTTTATGTACAGTGAAATTGGAGTTGTTATAGTCTACCCTCCTTACAAAAATTTCTTTCTCGAAATTTACAATTTATTTTAAGCACTAGTTTACAAATAAATGAGCATATCTTGCATGCATCTCATCTTCCCTTTCCCACGTTGATTCTCCTGGTGTTTCTTTTCTTCACATCACTCGAACCAAGTTGAATTCCTTGTTCCGAAGTGACTTCACTTTTCTGTCCAGGATCTCAACAGGTTGTTGCTCACAAAATAAATCTGGCTGTACATTGAGCTCAGAATGATCAAGAATATGGCTGGGGTCACTCACATACTTTCTGAGTTGGGATATGTTGAACACATTGTGCACTCCTTCTAATGAAGGTGGAAGTGCCAAGCGATAAGCCACTTCACCGACTCGTTCGAGTACGTCGAACGGTCCAATATACCTTGGACTAAGCTTACCCTATCTTCCAAAACGAATCACTCCGCGGTTTGGAGATATCTTCAGAAATACATAATCTCCCGGCTGGAACTCCAAATGACGGAGCTTTGCATCAGCCCAGTGCTTCTGTCGATCTTGGGCTATGCGTATTCTTTCCCTGATAGTACGAACTACGTCAACAGTTGCTACTATCATCTCAGGTCCTAAGAGTTCTCTATCTCCGATATCATCCCAACTTAATGGCGATCGACACTTTCTTCCATAAAGTGCTGCAAAATGTGTCGTTCCTATACTTGCTTGGTAGTTGTTGTTGTATGAAAACTCCACAAGATGTAGGTGATCTTCCCACGATCCTCCGAAGTCTAGCATACACACTCTGAGCATATCTTCCAAGATCTGAATAGTTCGCTCAGACTGACCATCTGTTTGTGGATGATAAGCCGTGCTGAAATTCAAACTTGTTCCCAAGCTCGCATGCAGACTTGTTCCCAAGCTCGCTTGCAGACTTTGCCAAAATTGCGATCGAAATCTAGTGTCACGATCGGAGACAATGCAAACCGGTACTCCATGTAATCTCACGATTTCCTGCATGAGTTCATGGGTATTGTTTCCCCAATCAGAGCAAAGCTCTGTTTGAATTTCAAAATTTTAAAATTGAAGCAACACTTCAGATCTCTTGCGCTCTGTGCTGCGCGCCACGTGTCGAACGTAGGCGCGCTAGCGCAGTTGCGCTGCGCGCCACATGTCAAACGCAGTCAATTGCGCCAGCGCTGGAATTTAAAGAATTCCCCACCGTTAGATCAAAAGATCTAATAATAATAATAAATTATTAGTTAATCAGAATTAAAACTATGTTCTAGAAAGATCTTTCCAATCTTATTAAAATAAGAAGATTATCTTCTGTAAAACAGAGGCCTTAGGATCAAAGATTCAACGGTGGGGAAATATCCCCAGATCAATCAGAAAAAGATCTCTGTAACTAACTTAACAAATCAATTGGCCCTATATAAAGGCCCCAAGACTTCAATTCTCAGATAGAGAGAACCCTCTGCAAACTTTGAGAAAAAACTCAAAGAGAAAGAAAGGCAAGTCTTTGAAGAAAGAAGATCATTTTCTTCATCTTTAAAGATAAAGAATTATATTTCTTGAAGAACAGAGATGAAATCATCTCATTAAAAAAGAAGAACCATCTTCTAAAAAGATCAAAGATCTAAGAACAAGATCAAGATCTTCAATAAAAAAGAAAAAAGATCAAAAAGATCTAATTATAAAAGATTAAAAAGAAGTAATTTACTTCATTCATAGATCTTTTGATCTATAAAGGCACAGCCTTTTGATGAGAATAAGAACCTTGGTTCTTGGATCTTGAGGCAATGCCACTTTTGAAGAACAGAACAAAAAACTTGTTCTTTGATCTTAATTTGATCAAAATGCGCTCTGCGCTATTGGACAGTGCCTTGCACTTTTGAATTGCACCTTTGCGCTTATTGGACTGGCGCACTGCGCCAAAACGCGCCACGTGTCAAGCACAGAACAGTTTGCGCTTTGCGCTTCTAAAAAAATAGCGCATTGCGCTCTTGGACTGGCGCATAGCGCCAGAGCGCGCCACGTGTCATTCACTGGCGCAGCGCATTGGCGCAGCGCACTCAGAAAGTGCAGTGCGCTAACAGACTTGCACTTAGCGCAGAGCGTGACACGTGTCACCTTCACATGTGCTAGCGCATTGCGCTTTTTGATTGGCGCAAAGCGCCTGACAAGCCACGTGGCGCACTATCAGACCACTATTTTGCTCCTGATAAATGCTATGCATTTAATTACAAAGCTCAATGCTATGCATTATTAAAAGGGCAGAGCCTAAGTAAAGGCCTAATAGGCAGAACATAAATAAAAATGTTAAACATTTTTTTAACTGGACATAGCCCAATTCTGACCATAAGTTCTCAATATAAATTGAACTGAGCACAACTGCTCTCCCAATCAATTTACACCCGGTTCGAGGGTACATCTCTTTACTCCTATGGCATCTGTCGTTGTAATCCTTCAACGTCGTCAGAAAGGTGACGGGTCCCGACGACCACACATTGCTACGGACTGTGGGGTCCTTAAACTCATGGACTATGACGTCCTTAACCTCGACCGTGATGTCTTAAAACTAATACCGGACTTTGGGGTCCTTAAACTCACGGACTATGATGTCCTTAACATTGACCGTGATGTCTTAAAACTAACGCCGGACTGTGGAGTCCTTAAATCCACGGACTATGACATCCTTAACCTTGACCGTAATGTCTTAAAACTAACACCGGACTGTGACCTTAAACTCATGGACTATGATGTCCTTAACCTCGACCCCGATATCTTTAAACTAACATTGGACCGTAATGTCCTTAAACTACTTATCGACCGCAATGTCACTAAACTAAACAATAGAGCCCAATTGCTCTCTTGTCGGATCTAAACGATCCTGTTAAGTCGATCTTAGTCTAAAATTAGACTAACGTGTCCTTAACGAACGTTTAAGCTGATCTTAGCCTCAAATAAGGCTAACGTATCTTTAAACACAACCCCCCAAACCCAAATCTAAGAAAGATACGAATTTGGACTAATCCACGTCCTACGGGCGACAACATAACTTAGTCTCCGTATACAATCCACAGGTAACCGAACACAAAACAAACACTCATGACACGAAGTGACCATATGGAGAAGGAGAAAGTTGTTACCGCGATGCGGTAGCGTAATTAACTGCGGGAGCTTACGCCTGCAGGGAAGAGCGTCCCCACAATCAAAAACCCTTCAAACGAGGGGGAATCTGACGAAGTCTGCTACATCGGACGCATTCGTTTAAATCTTCGATACATGGTGACATAAATCAACTTGGCATCTTCGGAGAGGTGGACGGATAGCACCAATTAGCATCTGCCCCGAATTTCAGGTAAGACGGACCTGCGCGGTCGCGTCTCCATTGTTCGGAGGGGAACAGATTCTGGCACGCCCGGTGGGACCTCTTCCTCTTTCCACTCCACACTTCGTGTGTCGTGTTCACGAACGAATCGCGGTTTGTTAATGGTTGCCCTTGGGATTCAAGTTACTAAGATTTGGTCTCTTGCTCGGCGCAGAAAGCAAAACAGCAATGGCATTCACCTACTCGAAGTGCTCCAACTGCAGCTGCAACTCGCGTCCTGCCTCAACTGGGGGCATAACCTTGTAAGTACACGGCGGCGCCCCGGCCTCCATCCCGAGGCCAAATGCGGAAGCGATGGTTAACTTTAATTTTGCAAACTAGCAAACCGGCACCACCGCGCACTAAAACCCGGATCGAACCATTAACTAGTCCTAGCTAACTACAAGATGGGGAAGAGAGATATACCGGCAGATCCGAGTCCTCCGGTCTTCTCGTCGTCGTCCCGATCTCCCGTGGAAACTCCGGTCGTATCCTCCTTGCCGAAGGGCACCACATCGTCTGCATCTTTTACGGGCTCCCACCTCAATGCCGAGGCAACTCGGGCACGAAGCTGGCTAGTCGACGTGCCCAAGATTTGCTGTAGAATGGTGTGTAGAACTTGTGTCTCTAGGGGTTTTGGAGATGCCATTGGTGGAGGATAATGATGCAAGCTTTTGGAGGAGGAGCTAATATGATTTTTGCCAAGCCAAATGAGTGTAAATCCCTACACCAAAAATTGGGACAGCCCACTAGAGGAAGTGGCCGGCCATGCCAATGTGGGAGGAGAGAATTAGAGTGAGTGAGGGAGAGTATCAATCAAAAGAATGAGAGTCTCTCATAATCCAAGAGAGAGAAAAAGCTATCATGCAAAGAAATGATGACTAGGAAAGTCCAACACTCAAACAACAAACATCACACTTAATCATCAACAAGCATGATGACAATCAAAGGCCAACACTCCACCACTACCATCATGAAAACATAAGTCAAGCCATCATGGTCAAAAGAGGTCAAATGATGGTGCAAGTATCATGATACAATAATATGCAAAGACCCCCTCCACAAAAGCTTATTTGCACAAATGCAAATAAGCCCTCCTCCACTAATCTTCGGCCAATGAACGATACAAAGGAAATTGGCCGAAACGGCAAGCAAACTGGCAACTCTAGAAAATTGGTCCCATAATAAATTACAGGAAAACCCCGATACTGTGCATACACACCCGCATTTGTATTCCGACCGAAATACAAATGCAATGAGACAAACTCTACACTGTACTATACTAGAATCCGGCTTAAACCAAAGCCGGCTAGTATTATCTGTCCGATCCTGATCCGTGCAATACCGCACGTATCTGATCGAACCCTGCCATATATCCATACGGCCTCTAGTACTAACTGTCCGATCCTGATCCGTGCAATACTGCACGTATCTGATTGGACCTTCCCATATCTCCATACGGCCTCTGCAGCGTTTCGCCCGAAAGCTGAGTAACTGAATGTGGGGGACTCTAAAGACTCGTCAACACCTTGGTTGTGGATTTAACCACTAGCACGTCAGAGGTATAAGCCAATACGTGACGGGCTACCAGGTATTGACCAAAAGGGACGTCTGTGAGCGAACTCAGCCTGACACCCCACTGAGCCTGTCAGTGACAATATCCGTATAGTCCGGTCCGTTCGTCTATGAGCATCGCATGGCGGGCCTAGGGGGTTGGTAAAAGTCAGACCCCCAAAAGCGGTACAAGTCGTGTCGGAGTGTAGCCCAGAACACCCTGAGATACTACTGGAATACCTACCAGTAAATCTCCTGCCTCGGCCGAGGGCTTCGTGTAATGGCTCTCCTAGACACAGCGCGACCTCACCCCCAATACCGGGAGAGACGAACCCCTGAAGATACGCTCACTGCCTCCATGTGGCTCGGGACTGTACCCAACTAAAACCTGTTTGCACGTCTCCTTTGAGTGTGGTAGGGTAGTAATCAAAGTACAGTGGGAACTCATACGAGACAAATGACGATCCCCAGGTCGATGAACTAACCTGTACACATGTCACCAGGGAACTGCTATCTGACGTCAGGTATAAGACCAACTAGCATCTTCCCGGCGAGTCCTGTCCGGTGTACTCATAACCCAATGAGCACCTGTATACATCTTAGGTGAACTAACTGACACCAGTGGCTTGTGAGACCGGCCACCGCCCCTCGTCGGGGTCTCGACTGTATACACTAATCTATTGTGGAGTATCGATGCCCTGTCTCGAAACTCCCACGACTAGGGACCTTTTAAGGATATGCTTATAGACCCCAGCTCCCACTTATATGATCGCCCTCATACTGCTGGTGGTCAAGTAAGAATCCTAGGGGCTCTATCAACGTGTAATAGCGACCTGTCAGGTCACCTAAAGCAGTACATGATGATAAAGGTAAACCAGATAGCATACTATCATCTCGAGTAAGACTGTCCTACCGGGATAGGTCCTCCCTCAATCATTGCAATCACGTGCCTGTGATCCAATAATTGACTCTGAGGGCACTATCTCCAACAATCTCCCACTTGCACTCAAGGCTAATTATTGCGATGTCGCATACTCACAGCCCGTGTGATACCGAACACCCAAATCCTCTACTAGTCAGTCTCACAAAGTCCGTTTGTGAAACTATTGCGTTCGAGGAATAGCCTCAGTGAGTGGATCCGCCTTGATGTTTCTTTCTACGTCTCTCTATATCTCATGTTCGCGGAGAAAGCCATCTCCCGAAATGAGCAATACCTGTCTTAGAATGTGTCTGGATGTCTGATGGGACCTAGCTCATAAACGAACTCCAAATCCAAACTTCTTAGACTGTATCGTCAACTGAACTTAATCAGTATCCTGCGCCATGCCTCCCTCAGTATTTCCTTGGACCACCTGTCCAAAATACTGCCCCTCGTCAGAAGGAAAAACTATAACTCTGACAACCTCCCTGTCGTCCAAGTCACCTTGGAAGCCTGGAATGATAACTGTTTCCCGAATGAGGCTGTCGTTATCATATCCCTAGAACATCCACTTATGTTCTAAAACTGCTTCCGACTGTTTCTCCAGGATTGGATCAATATCAACTTATTGCATCTAGTGCAAGAACAACATCTGGTGTGGTACTTGACATCTCATGATTGACTCAATTGCCTGAGCAAGTGATCTGCCAATCATGCACATCCCTCTCCGCTTTAGTTTGTAAGACACCTTTAGAGAGGGTGACTCCATCACCTGCAGGTACACTACCGTGCCAGGAGTCGTCCATTCTAAATACTCTTAGAATGCTGTCTAAGTACCCTTAATTGGGAAACCACCCAAATCTAGATCTAAAACCATAGATCTAGTAACCAGTATGTCTGATATAATGTCCAAGTCCCATGTGGAGAAACCACTGTGTGACGACCAAAGTATAACCGATCGTAGTATAGGAGTTTCTTTTCCTATTCTGTGTATGTCATCCAAATACCAGGACATCACACCCTACTACCTTCTTAACAGATCCATCCCCTATTCTGATGAAGTCAAACCTATGACTGTCACATCAGAAATAGATGATCTATCTCCGCTATATCTGCTTTAGTCTATAAATAGACATAAGCTACCTGTCCACCAATGCTTCCGCTGCTCCCACTGACTACGACAATCCTCTGGCAGAGTCATATACACGTACACTTCTAAAGCAAGTTTAGAACGACGCTATACTCATCCTCCCGCCGGGTCTCACAGTCTGGAACAACAGCAATAGCAAGTCTGGGTAAACAAGAACCTCCCTGCCACCATCCTTGAGCATACCGAAGTACCTCTCGGGTGCCTGAGGTTACCCACCGTATCTGCGGAGTGGCCAATGGAATGTCAAACCAGATTGAATCTTTAGGTTCCTATCAAATCTTCAGTAATCGTTTGTGGTTCTAGAATCACTTCCAGTTCTACCATACTCCCACTACTGTTTTCTGAAAAAATCCATTTTTATTAAAACTGTGGCGAGTCTAGAACAATATTGCTATTGTCCATCCAGATGGTAGAAAGTCAACCCGCGTCATAGCCTGGGTCAACCAACAAACTGCCATTACAGAAACATACCTTGAGTTATCCAGAGCCTGGTTTTAAGCATAAGCCAGACAACTCCCCGTACCTTAACATCGTTAAGATATGAACTGTTCTATATCCAATATAGAACCAGAGGCACTGATTTAATTGAACCAGATTCAAATCATGCACCTGTCTCCAGTGCATGTCAACTAAATGGAAGAAGGCCGATCAGCGTTACTCAACTTAGGAATGCTTCCAATTATGAGTAACCTGAAAGGGAAGAAAGTTCTCTTAATCATTACTATCAACTGAACACCATACACAAGTATCTATATCTTCGATCACTTTGAAGAATCCCGATTCTTGTAGTACCTGGTTCTCTACTTTATCCATATACCTATAACTTCTCAAAATTCGGACCCTGTGTTTCCACGAAACACCTGTCTAAAAACTAGAGAAGTCATAAGTAAACCGAATATAGTACGAGGACCAACCCCTCTGTCCTGATGGACCCTGGACAGCATACAATACTCTGTATAAGTCCTGTGAGTCTGATTACTCATTCCCTGTGTGTCGTAGGTTGAAAACTGTACTTATGGTTATGAAGAATTACACCGCTGTTTAATACTCCTTACCTAACCATCCACTGATATAGGTAAATGTCATCGACATAATTTCAAAAAGTATATCTCACTCTATGAAAATAGACGTACAGATATATCGATTTGAAATTGGTGCATAACAGTGGATATTCAAAACCAAATATTTGCCGACCGGCAAACAATCCAGGTAACATCCTCAAATATCACCGATTACAACGAATCCCGATATAATGAGGATGATCACCTAATTCCCACTAACCTACTCCCATTCATCATCTGTAAAACCATACAGATGTGAGAATCATACCTGGTAAATACATACCCTGGAGTAAGGACTAATTGGGAAATCAGTTTTCCTTTAACAGTACACAGTGACACTGAAACATCGAAATGTTTCGATGGGGTATCCTGGTATTCCTAGTAATGCCTCTTCCATATTCACAACTGTAACCGTATAAATCTCTGCCACCTCTCCAAATCCCTTTATATGTCTTTAGTCATTACCTTCTGCACACCCCTTTAGGCCAAATGGTTTTCTTCCTTCCCTACCGTTCGGCACCAGCCTATGGTTTGGAAGAAGACTATCCAATAAGCATAATGGGTGTACTGTCCTAATCCTAGGAACACTCACAATGCGAGAGAAGGTGAAGATAAAAGACAACTGAATAAACCTTATTCCTATTTCTCCTGAACCAGAATCCATCCTCGAACTGGAACAAGTTCCTTTCGAGTTCGTATATAACCATACGATGGAGTATCCAATAAACTGTGGATCTTCGTAGTGATACGGAGTGTTCTGGAGAAATACAAAGGTGATTTGGGAGTGGTAATGAAATACCTGGTTTGGTCATGAATATCAGTCGCAATTTACTTTGCCCTCTTACTAATCCCTTTCTTTGTCTTAACCCAATACCTTCTATACACTGTTTAGGCTAACTGGTTTTCTTCATTCCCTACCGGTCGGCACCTGCCTAAGGTTTGGAAGAAGACTATCCAATTTGCGTAATAGGTGTACTATCTCCTAAACCAAGGAGTACTCGAAACTTGAGAGAAGGTAAAAAGGAAAAGACAACTGAATAGTCCTATTCGTTTTCTCCAGAACTGGAAACCATCCTCGAATAAATCCCTTCAAGTTCGTATATAACCATACGATGGTTTTGTCCAATGGAAGTGGACGTTCGTAGTAATACGGGGTGTCCTGGAGAAAAGGGTAAAAGTAGGAGTGGCAATGAGGTCTGCAACTCTGACAATCCAAAAGCCAGTGTTTAAGAAGGTTCGGTCAATTTGGTCACTGAGTCATAGTCTTAGGGTCGGGTCAATGGTCGCTGCCAAAGAGAGAGAGAAAAGAAACACTCAGCGTGCACTTTAACCTAGATCAGAATGGTTATCACTTTATCTAATCTGGAAACCTCCCACTGTACCGTCAAATTCTTCTCCAAACCCAAAAGAAGAATTAGTCGGGATCACCCGAGGAGTAAACCAACTCATCAGCAGGAATCGGGATCCAACTATCATCGCATGATAACGTGACAAAATCCGCTCACGCTATCACACTCCAGAAGGTATGCGCATATCTGGCAAGTTTCAGTTCTTTTGAAACTCCCGATGTGATTTCTGCCCCATGCTCTTATGACCTTGACTTTGGCCAACATATCATAAGTCACATGTCAAGTTCTACCCGTCATTCTCCAGGTTAATTTGAATCCACCCATACCTACCCTTGACTTTGGCCAAAATGGCAGTACGACTGTCCCAAACCAACGCATCTATCTATGCTGCATATGAATACCCCAATAGCTACCAATCACTGTACCTTGACTTTGGCCAACATACACAGCTTGAATACTATTGACCATCCATATGAAACGACGGAGGGCTACGTATGGTTTCTGGCGAAAACCTTTAACGTAATGAACTTGATATCGTTGAAGGAACGGATAGCTTTATAAAAATATAGTGACGAAAACCTTTGCTAAAGAGGTCACTCCCGGTGAAGGGATCTCGGCTCTTTCCCCGTAGAATGAGGTGCAGGATATTCCAACTGAATACCACGGTGCAAAGCAAAAGTAATCGGCTATAGTGAAGTTAATGCCCTGACGCAAACTTTTTGTCCAAGGGGTCACTCCCGGTGAAGGGATCTCGGCACTTGCCTCGTCGACTGAGGAGCAGGATATTCCAACTGAATACCACGATGCAAAACAAAAGTGAACGTTCTTGCAATAACAGCTTTTTGAAAAGGGTTCCAACAACATCAGATTAGGTTTGTTTTTAACTTGCATTGATCCGAATCAACGCAGTCCCATCAATTGATCACACCACAAAGAACAAAAAAAATATGACGTACGTATATGCCATCCGCATTCGCCACTGGGTCCCGTCATTACCCGTTAGGTTAGCTAACTAACGACAGAGCGGGGACTGGACTAGCGCGGATGCAAAACATATACAACATCTACTAATATATATACCAATATATTATATTCGCTCAAGGCGTGATAAAATGCAACATCACAGAAATGTACAGCATCACAGAATAATACAGATATCTGGGATCCCCGGGTTTCACAGAGCCGCTGAAACCCGACGCTCCCCTGGTCTTGTGGATAGCCTGTGCAATGAAAACCTAGACCCCTACGGGCGCGGTAAGTTACCCGCAAAAACCTGAAGCGAGGCAGCCCCCTTCAACAACGTGAATGGACCACCCAGCACTTCACGGAATCCGGTAACTTGGGCACCCCTCCTGGGTCAACCTGTACCCCCTACGAGTGCGGCGAATAGCCCGCCAATTCTAGAGTGAAGCCCCCTCCGTCTCAATGCCATGAGATGCGGGCTCGTTGCCCTCTAGAACCCGGCTATCCGTGCACCCCTCCGCGGGGCAATCCTAGTACAGAAAGTAAAATATACATACAACGGGTACATCGACCGCAACCTGGTCGTGCCCCAAAATAATAATACAAACAGGCAGTGACGGCAGTCCACATGTCGGACGCTCGCCCCGCAATATCAAATGTACATAATACAACAAAAACGGTACTAGCATTGCATCCAGGCTATCCCCCACGACCGATCCGCAACATCACAGCAATACATAGAACATCAACGTGAAGGTCACGTTCGCAAATCCGTCTAACCGGGCTATAGCGGTTAGACAGGATTTACCGATCGAGTGACATTCACGGTCGCAGATATAATGTAAATACTGTGAAATAATGTGTTTAAAATATCCGATCGATCAAATTTTAACAAGTGGGCCCCAAGTACTACTGTAGCACATCAAGAAATTCTGGGCCCAAAATTAATGTTCCAAAAACCCTAAAATCAACCCAGAGAGCAACTGCAGAAATTTGATGCAGTGATCTCAACATAGTGCGGCGGAACCACGGCCCAAAGGGGTGTTTGGCCGCGGTTCCGCGCTCCCACTGTGGAGTCACTGTATCGAATTTCTACAGTGTTCTTATAATTTCCAGTACATCACTTTTCTACAACCTGAAAAATTTTTCGAGCAAGAAAAAATTCAACAGAAAACTGATGTATGTGAAAACGCGGGTTTTTGGAATTTTGGTCGATCGGAAATGTAAACACATTAAACAAAGTTAGACTATGTTAATGGCGAGACTCTGATACCACTGTAAGTGCACGGCGGCGCCCCGGCCTCCATCCCGAGGCCAAATGCGGAAGCGATGGTTAACTTTAATTTTGCAAACTAGCAAACCGGCACCACCGCGCACTAAAACCCGGATCGAACCATTAACTAGTCCTAGCTAACTACAAGATGGGGAATAGAGATATACCGACAGATCCGAGTTCTTCGGTCTTCTCATCGTCGTCCCGATCTCCCGCGGAAACTCCGGTCGTCGCCTCCTTGCCGGAAGGGCACCACATCGTCTGCATCTTTTACGGGCTCCCACCTCAATGCCGAGGCAACTCGGGCACGAAGCTGGCTAGTCGACGTGCCCAAGATTTACTGTAGAATGGTGTGTAGAACTTGTGTCTCTAGGGGTTTTGGAGATGCCATTGGTGGAGGATAATGATGCAAGCTTTTGGAGGAGGAGCTAATATGATTTTTGCCAAGCCAAATGAGTGTAAATCCCTACACCAAAAATTGGGACAGCCCAGTAGAGGAAGTGGCCGGCCATGCCAATGTGGGAGGAGAGAATTAGAGTGAGTGAGGGAGAGTATCAATCAAAAGAATGAGAGTCTGTCATAATCCAAGAGAGAGAAAAAGCTATCATGCAAAGAAATGATCACTAGGAAAGTCCAACACTCAAACAACAAACATCACACTTCATCATCAACAAGCATGATGACAATCAAAGGCCAACACTCCACCACTACCATCATGAAAACATAAGTCAAGCCATCATGGTCAAAAGAGGTCAAATGATGGTGCAAGTATCATGATACAATAATATGCAAAGACCCCCTCCACAAAAGCTTATTTGCACAAATGCAAATAAGCCCTCCTCCACTAATCTTCGGCCAATGAACGATACAAAGGAAATCGGCCGAAACGGAAAGCAAACTGGCAACTCCAGAAAACTGGTCCCGTAATAAATTACAGGAAAACCCCGATACTGTGCATACACACCCGCATTTGTATTCCGACCGAAATACAAATGCAATGAGACAAACTCTACACTGTACTATACTAGGATCCGGCTTAAACCAAAACCGGCTAGTATTATCTGTCTGATCCTGATCCGTGCAATACCGCACGTATCTGATCGAACCCTGCCATATATCCATACGGCCTCTAGTACTAACTGTCCGATCCTGATCCGTGCAATACCGCACGTATCTGATCGGACCTTCCCATATCTCCATACGGCCTCTACAGCGTTTCGCCCGAAAGCTAAGTAACTGAATGTGGGGGACTCTAAAGACTCGTCAACACCTTGGTTGTGGATTTAACCACTAGCACGTCAGAGATATAAGCCAATACGTGACGGGCTACCAGGTATTGACCAAAAGGGACTTCTGTGAGCGAACTCAGCCTGACACCCCACTGAGCCTGTCAGTGACAATATCCGTACAGTCCGGTCCGTTCGTCTATGAGCATCGCATGGCGGGCCTAGAGGGTTGGTAAAAGTCAGACCCCCAAAAGCGGTATAAGTCGTGTCGGAGTGTAGCCCAGAACACCCTGAGATACTACTGGAATACCTACCAGTAAATCTCCTGCCTCGGCCGAGGGCTTCGTGTAATGGCTCTCCTAGACACAGCGCGACCTCACCCCCAATACCGGGAGAGACGAACCCCTGAAGATACAGTCACTGCCTCCATGTGGCTCGGGACTGTACCCAACTAAAACCTGTTTGCACGTCTCCTTTGAGCGTGGTAGGGTAGTAATCAAAGTACAGTGGGAACTCACACGAGACAAATGACGATCCCCAGGTCGATGAACTAACCTGTACATATGTCACCAGGGAACTGCTATCTGACGTCAGGTATAAGACCAACTAGCATGTTCCCGGCGAGTCCTGTCCGGTGTACTCATAACCCAATGAGCACCTGTATACATCTTAGGTGAACTAACTGACACCAGTGGCTTGTGAGACCGGCCACCGCCCCTCGTCGGGGTCTCGACTGTATACACTAGTCTACTCTGGAGTATCGATGCCCTGTCTCGAAACTCCCACGACTAGGGACCTTTTAAAGATATGCTTATAGACCCCAGCTCCCACTTATATGATCGCCCTCATACTGCTGGTGGTCAAGCAAGAATCCTAGGGGCTCTATCAACGTGTAATAGCGACATGTCAGGTCACCTAAAACAGTACATGATGATAAAGGTAAACCAGATAGCATACTATCATCTCGAGTAAGACTGTCCTACCGGGATAGGTCCTCCCTCAATCATTGCAATCACGTGCCTGTGATCCAATAATTGACTCTGAGGGCACTATCTCCAAAAAACCTACGGGCCCCAAGCGGCTTCTTTGTTCACGATGCCCGTGGAGCAGATTACTCAAGCCACCACAGGGCTGTTTTTCGGGACCATGCTCCCGCCAGCAAGCTTCACTGTTCCCGTGCCCGTACCAGAAGCTCCCAAGAAATCGGTCTTCGATCGACTTACAGCTACTGCGGCCCCTCTCAACGGGTCGTTCAACACCAGCGCCTCGGTCTTCTCCAGACTGGGCCAAATTTCCTGCGGGCCCACATTGAAGCTTGCAGTCCCAGAGAAGGTTATTCCGAAGAGAGTAACCAACCCTGCTCCCGAAGTCGTCAAGGCGACTTCTCCTGCCAAGAGGTCGGTCTTTACAAGACTGACCGTCCCAACTCCCACTCCCGCTACTCAAAGGACATCAGTCTTTAATAGTCTGACACCGGCAATAACCCCTCACCTGAACAGGGGGCAAGACAAGGCCATCCACGTCACCGAGCCAACTCCATCAGCGCGACATGCTCGACGTCGCCACTGGCGCCGAGTGAGGAAGGCCGGAGGCAACTCCCCTTCTGGGCTAACTCCACCAGTCCCGACGGTGGAAATTAATGCTGCTGTTCCAACCGGGAACAGCTTTAAGCTGCTGAATAAGGTGCGCCGAAACTCGCACACCGCCGTACTGAAAAGATCTCCTCCTCCGGTAGAGAATGTTACGGAAGCAAAGCCAGAACAGTCCCCTCAGCGGCTGTCCTCCAAGATCTACAAAGTCTGGCGGCAGGTCTGGAACTCGGTGGTGGATCAAGAATATTCTCGCCGGCAGAAATAACTGAAAGTCCGACAGGAGGAAAGCCATCCTTCCAAGCCACGGAAAGCTATTTGGGTGCCCACCGCGAAGGCCCCCTCAACTTCGACCACTCATAAGAAGAGAAAGCCGGAGAAGACCCCTATGCCTGCAACAAATGTTAAAGGCACTGAGCCCAAACGCCCTAAGTCTGGGGGCATAACGGTCCATACCGTTTACATGGCATCCGGGAAGGAGGATAGCCGCGCTTCTACGGGGCACCGACCACTCGCCCGATCCATCACAAGAGCCTAGGAACAACAGCAGCAGGAGCTCCAGGAGATGCAAACTGCAATGGCCGCACTCACCGGGCCAAAAGAAAGCCCGGAGGCGTCATCGGAACAACGTCACGAACACGAGACTGATGCTGAATTCCTTCGGAGAATGCTCGAAAAGATGGACAAGGAGGCTGCGGAACAAGCGGCCAATATAAAGCAAATGGCTCTTCTATTCCAAGACATGGTGGTGATGATCCAGCAGGACCCTCTAGCTGAAGATCCTCCGATTATCCTCGAAGACGACAGAGGAGAAACGTCAAATCCACCTCCGAATCTTTCAACAGCCAAAGAGGAAACAATCTCTAAAGCCGCCCTGGATAATTATATTGCTCAACAAATACGAGTTCACCAGGCAAATAAAGCGCCCGCCCAAGTCGTCAAAACGGGGCGACCATATCCGGGCTGGTATGATCAGATAAAATACCCGCCGGGCTACACGATCCCGAAATTCCATGTCTACAAGGGGACAGGCAATCCCCATCAACATGTCGCCCAGTTCAGGGCTCTTTGTGGCAACACCGGCGGCGATGATAAGCTCTTGCTTCGCCAATTCGTCGGCAGCTTAACGGAGACGGCGTTTGAGTGGTATTCCGAGCTTCCAAACGACTCCGTCAAAACTTTCGTAGAGATGGAGTTGCTATTCACTCAGCGATTCGCGAACGCCAACGAACGTACCCCAATAACGGCATTGATTAATGCGAGGGTGAAGCCGGGCGAAACTTGGGTCCAATATGCAATCCGATGGCGGAACCTGTTGTCGAAGTGCGAACAGCGCATCGAAGAAGCACCAGCGGTGGGCATGTTCGTGGGCACCCTAGACCCTCATGCAACTATTTCACAATTCATGATGTTCTTTAAACCAACTAGGTTCCAGGCTTTAATCGATAAGCTAGCCCAGATGGATCAAATAGGTCACAGACCATCTCCCTCGAAACCGGAACCGCGGAACGACAAGGGTAAAGGGAAGGCAACCTTCATTGCGAACACCCAACAGCAACCCAGTGCCCCAAAGCTAGCGGATCAACTGGAGGAGAGATGGCACTATTACAATGAGAAAATGAAGCGTCCTTACTCATTCCCACGGGACAAAACGAAGAGGCCGTTCGAGCTGGCTATGCGCAACAGGCTTATCAATTTGCCGAATCCCAGGCAACCACCGCAGCCCAGCGAAGTGAACAATCCCAATTATTGCCCTTACCACCAAACAGTAAGCCATCCAATCGAAAATTGCTTCGTCTTTAAGGGATGGATCGAGGATCAGTACCTACAAGGCAAGTTTGCGCTGTCCGAAAAGTGGAAGGTAAACCCACCACAACCGCACACTCCTAAGAAGACGGACACACTGGGGGCAACATGCTCTTTTGTTGAAGAAGCTCCGTGGGAGGTTGTGCTGTCAGCCAAAACCAAAAGAATGCTGAATGATCTTCATATATGCCCGGCGATCAAGTTGAAGAACCCGCTAGAACCCCAGATAATCGAAGGGATGCTGAAGCCGCGCCCAACTCCAAAGATTGGTGGTGATGGCCCAAGCACCCACACCCAGCCGTTAAAATCTTCAAAGAAGAAGAAGAAGAGATCCAAAAAGCCCGTGAAGCCTGGCGACAAGCACACGGACCTGCAGAAACAGATCGACGCGCTGGAGGAGTATAATCAGAAGGCGTAGACCCCCATTAGCCACGTCCTTAAGGACGAAGATGATGGAGAAGAATCGTCGGACGAATCTGAGGATCACGTAGAAAGTTGCCATGTGATCTCTCATTCATCACTAGACAATGAAGAGGCTCCTTGCACAAAGAAACTGGGGGCAGACCCTGAACCAGAACTTCTGGGGTCGTCAGATGAAATGATCGACACATTCCTCAACGAAGCTCTCCTGAAAAGTAAAGCTGATCGGGAGCGCGAGACGGCCATATTTGAAAGAGCCAAATGCCGGCGACTAGACGAAAGAGTCGAGACACTCCCGCCAAATCAAGGAACATCCGTCACGGATAAAAACGAGTTCAAGACGAAGAAAAGGTTTGCTAAAGCCATATCAATGGGAATGAAGCTACCACCCTCCGAAGGAAACACTCCCGGTGAAGTAAAGATGCATCCTAGCTACTGCTCATATCATCGAAAGATTTTGCACCCCACTGAGGAGTGCAATGCTTTTAAAAGATGGTGGCAGGGATATGTTGCTCACCGGCAAAATTTTAAGTGGATGAAACGCAAAACTCAGCGGGAGCAAAGAAGTGCGACTGAGGAGCATAAAAGAGATACCAGTAACTGTCGCATGGTCAACACCAGGGGATCACAAATTCTCACTTTCGGAAACGACTCTGACGAAGAAATGGCTCTTGGCCCCCTCTTTAAAGAATCCGCATTGGGGGAGGAGGAAGAACCGAAGGCCTGTGAAAACATCCAGCTGCGCAATCGCACGCTTCCGGAAAAGAATCTCGGATCTACGAGTAAAAAAGATAAGGGAAAAGAAAAGGTCTCCGAGGATATCGCCCTGGACGACCAAGTCATGAAAGAACTGACCGCCAAAGACCCGCCAAAGAAGAGTAAGGTGGACTACAACGTTCTGGCATACTTGAGGAAGCTACCTTCGCAGCTCAGCATTCTCGACGTCCTTTTACTATCCAAAGAAGCGAGAGATTCACTGATCAAGGCGCTACAAGAACCAGAGCAATTCCAAGCTTTTCTCTCCGAAGAAAAGATGAAGGACGAGCTGGAGGAAGTACACACAGCCGATATCACCATCGGCGAGGAAGACCTCCTCCTTAGGATGTGCGAGCACAACCGTCCCCTCTATGTCTCAGGGTATTGCCACGATATAAAGATAGGCAAAATGCTGGTCGACAATGGGTCTTCCGTCAATCTTCTCAACGTGCAAGTGTTGAAGAAAATCTGCATGAGTGTCCAGCATCTCGCTCGTGATAAAATCACCATCTTTGGTTTTGATTCCCAGTCATCACGGACTCTCGGATCTGTGATATTGACATTACAATTCGGGTTACTTATCACGGATATTAAATTTCATGTCATAGACGCCAAGACATGCTATAATGCTTTGCTCGGCCGGCTTTGGTTACACGAGTACAACATCATCCCTTCTACACAACATCAGTGTATGAAATACTTTAAGGATGGTCTCGAGTATACCGTAACAGGAAAGTTGAATCCGTTCTCCGTGAATGAAGTCCGCAAGTATGAAGATGCAAAATATTTCTTGCCAGATTTCGAGGACACGGAGAGATGTCACAAACCGGAGAGCAAAGCTATCACCACCATTCCAGTCTTCGGCAGTGATACTGAAGGAGAGGAAGAGATGGTTTATTCAGGCCCACCCCAGTACAACAAGTCAGGACCGTCCGCTCCTATGTTGATCTTTGGCAACGACTCGGAAGACGAGGTCCATGTTATATTTCCGTTCGGCCTTTAATACGAACATTCATTGATGAATAACAAAGTTTGCAAGTTGCCATAGTTCCGCCCAGACATCATAAAGAACTGGACACGCTTGATACCTACAGTGTAGAAGAGCTGCGGACGTTCTATGTCCCTCCCAGACGAGAAGGCGAAAAGGCGATCCTATTCTACCGCTCCGGGGAAACTAAAATGGAAAAAGAAATCTGGTACGGCGCGGATCCTACACTTGACAGGATTCAGCCCATCCATCTGCCTAGATATTATACAGAAGGCTTGAAAAGGCTGTTGAAGCGCCAAGGGATACCCTTCAAGCAGACCGCTCGAAAAGCTAAGTTCTATGACAGGGTCTGGAACGTTCCCGGAACTCAGCGCAAGTTGCCCAACGGGAGAATGGAAGCAATCGGGCTTGGATACGTTCGGTCCAAGAAACGGCAGCTACTCCGCGACTGCTATGTCGTACATGACTTTGATGAAGAAGGAGATTCTCAATGGGAGAGTGCTAATCCTGAACCAAAAAAGTCCCCGACATAAAAATGCCCAGTCCGTCGTTCGAAGAACAAATGGACAAGCTTATATGGGAAGCTGGTCAAAAAGTTCGAGACGACCATAACCGCGAAATGACCATCTACGAGAAAGCCAGGACGCAACGCCTTCTCCAACAGGCTGCGAAAAATGAAAATGCCCCTCCCTGTCAACCTGTTGTAAAAAAGGCCCGACGCAGAGGCAGAAATAAGTCAAAAAGCGGAAAAGGCATTCAGCAACGACAAAGCCGGACCAAGAAATCATGCGAGCAGGAATCGAGCGGTCCGGATTTGTCCCTTATAAAGAAGATGAGTCGAGCATACTCTTTTCCTCAAGACAAGACAAAGAAGATACTTGATCTTGCTATAAGACATCAAATGATTATCCTCCCGGAGTCCAAGCACCCCGAACAAACAGGCGAAGTCTCACACCCGAACTATTGCTCTTATCATAGGGCAATAGGACATCCTCTCAAAGACTGCTTCACCTTCAAGAACTGGGGCGAAGATCAGTATCAGCTCCGCAAGTTCTCTCTATCCGACAGTTGGAGGATAACTCCGCCACAAAATCCACGAGGGTAGACCCAGATCCACATCGGTCTTGGAAGCGACCTCGTACTTGTCATATGATAACGATATCAAGAGAAGAACCCAAGAATATGGATGACCTTCCCTAGTGCTTCGAAAACAATGATGACGAGGTGATCTCAGAGTTTCCACCGGCGCCGAAAGAGCTGGAAGATGGAATACACACTACTGCAGATAACCTCAAGAAAATTGATTTGGGGACGACGAGTGACCCGCGGCCGACATTCGTCAGTGAGTTGCTATCTGAAGAAAGGGTGGCTGCATTAGAAGACGTGCTTATGCAGCATAGAGATTGCTTCGCATAGAACTATTCCGAAATGCCAGGATTAGATCCAGAGATTGCGGTCCACAAACTAACGATATCCCCGGACATCAAGCCAATCAAACAAGCACCGAGAAGAATGCAGCTCGAGCTTGAGATGAACATCAACGCCGAGGTCAAGAAGCTGATTGACTCTGGCTTCATCCAAGAGGTTCAGTACCCTGATTGGATCGCCAATATCGTCCCGGTGATGAAGAAAAATGGGACAGTGCGCATCTGCGTAGACTTTCGGGATCTCAATAAAGCCTGCCCGAAGGATGATTTCCCAGTACCGGTCACCGAGCTGATGATAGACAATACGTCCACTCACGAAGTCTTCTCCTTCATGGACGGATCGTCAGGATACAATCAGATAAGGATGCATCCCGAGGACCCGAAACATACCGCTTTCCGGACCCCTTTAGGTATATTCTGCTACAAAGTGATACCCTTCGGTCTAAAGAACGCCGGTGCCACCTATCAGAGGGCCATGACGAAGATCTTCGATGACCTCATACATGAAATCGTCGAATGTTATATCGACGACCACGTGGTCAAAAGAAAATCATACGAGAAACATCTCGAGCATCTGAAGATCGTATTTCAACGCCTTTGGCAATACAACTTAAAGATGAACCCTCTCAAATGCGCATTCGGAGTTTCCTCGGGAAAATTCCTAGGATTCATCGTCCGACACCGAGGTATTAAGATAGATCCGTCAAAGATCAAGGCGATCATGGAAATGCCTCCGCCGAGGACTCTCAAGCAATTGCGGTCTCTCCAAGGGAAGCTCGCGTATATCCGGCGATTTATAGCCAATCTCTCTGGCAAGTGCCGTCCTTATAGTCACCTGATGAAGAAGGGAACCCCATTCTTCTGGGATCACAAATGCCAAGGCGCACTAGACAAAATCAAGCGGTATCTGCAGAACCCGCCAGTGCTGGCCGCTTCGGTCAAGGGAAAGCCCATCATTCTTTATACAACAGCCCTCGAAGGTTCTTTAGGCGCATTATGGGCACAAGAGAATGACCAAGGGAAAGAAAGATCTCTCTATTACTTGAGTCGAGTTCTCCTGGGGGCAGAAAGCAATTACTCTCCCATCGAAAAACACTGCCTGGCGTTAATCTTCGTGATAACGAAACTCAGGCACTATGCATTGGCGCATGAAGTCCGTCTCATATCGAAAGTGGATCCCCTCAAATATTTGATGTCGAAGGCCATATTGACGGGGCGACTCGCTAAATGGGCCATGCTCTTGATGGAGTTCTCGATAACTTATCAACCTCTTAAGGCGGTGAAAGGCCGGGCCATCGCCGACTTCCTCTCTGAACATCCGATACCGGCCGATTCTCCTTTGAATTGCGAACTGCCAGACGAACACGCGTTGGTTGCGATCGATGGTGGTGATAACCGGTAGAAACTTTATTTTGATGGAGCGTCTTCCATAAAGAAGCGCAAACAGAACGCGCCTATAATCAAATCAGGCGTAGGCCTTATCTTCGTGACTCCTAAAGGAGGGATAATGCGCTTTGCTTTCTCCTTAACAGAGCCGAGGACGAACAATGAAGCCGAATATGAAGCTTTGATAGCAGGCCTTGAGATCGCCATCGACATGGGAATTGAAAACCTCCTCATATACGGAGACTCCCAACTGGTCGTTAGTCAAGTAAACGGCGACTACCAGACGTGCAAGCCAGAGCTGGTGAAGTATGGCGAGAGAGTACAGCAACTGCTGACTCAAATTTCCTCCTACATACTGGAAAGCATACCGCGTGCAGAAAATAACAAGGCGGACGCGTTAGCCAAGCTCGCTAAAGAACCGGCTGATGAGAACCTCGATGACGTCAGAATCGTGGTACAAAGCCGTCGGTTCCTCGCACCGGCAGAAATATCTCCGGAATCATCCGAGGAAAAGGGAGCGACCGAGCAAATGGTTCTACAAATAAAAGACCAAGAAATGGTTGAGGACTGGAGAGAAGTCTTTATAGACTACTTCAAATCCCGTCGAACGCCTGAAGATGCGTCCTCAAAACATCAGCTCATGAAGAGAGCCTTATCTTTTGCCTTCGTCGATGATACTCTGTATAAGAGGTCATTTGATTCTTTGTGGTTAAGATGTCTGGGACCTGAAGAAGCAAGAAGAGTCGTCCAAGAAGTTCACGACGGACTCTGCGGTTCTCATCAAGCAGGCCCGAAGATAAAGTTGAAGATTAAACGGATGGGCTACTACTGGCCCACGATGATTCAGAACTGCCTCGAATATGCGAAGCAATGTCACTCGTGCCAGATCCATGGGGACTTTATCCATCAGCATCCAAATCCACTACATCCAACGGTGGCTAGCTGGCCGTTCAAAATGTGAGGAACTGACATAATCGGCCCCATCGAACCGGCATCGTCCAGAGGACATCGTTTCATTTTGGCGACAACTGATTACTTTTCCAAATGGGCAGAAACAGTTGTTCCCCTCCGAAAGACGGCGAACAAGACCGCGATGTCCTGACGCTGAGATTCGGGGCAGATGCTATTTGGTTTTATCCGTCCACCTCTCCGAAGATGTCAAGTTGATTTATGGCACCTTGTATCGGAGGTTTAGACGGATGCGGCCGATGTAGCAGACTTCGTTAGATTCCCCCTCGCTTGAGGGGTTTTTGATTGTGGGGATGCTCTTCCCTGCAGGCGCAAGCCCCTGCAGTTAATTACGCTACCGCATCGCGGTAACAACTTTCTCCTTCTCCAGAATTTCACTTCGTGTCGTGTGTGTTTGTTTTGTTTGTGGTTGCCCGTGGATTGTATACGGAGACTGAGTAATGCCGTCGCCCGTAGGACGTGGATTAGTCCAAATCCGTATTTACTTAGATTTGGGTTTGGTGTTTTTAGTTTAAGGATGCATTAGTCGCGTTGCGGCTAAGATCGACTTAAACGTTCGTCAAGGATAAGTTAGTCCTGTTTTGGACCAAGATCAACTTAACGTGGTGATCCATTTAATATCTGGTCGTCGGGACTCGTATCTCTCTAATGTCGTTGAAGGATTACAACGACAAATGTCAGAGGAGTTCAGAGATGTACCCTTGAACCAAAGTCGATTTGGAGTTTTATCGTTCATTTGAATGCTTAAGGATACGTTAGCCGTATTTGGGGCTAAGATCGACTTAAACGGGACCGTTTAGATCCGAAAAAGAGCATTTGGATGCTCTATTATTCCAGTTTAAGGACGTGGTGGTCCACCGCCAGTTTAGGGACGTGGTGGTCCAATATTAGTTTAAAGACGTTTCGGTCCAATATTAGTTTAGGGGACGTTTCGGTCCAATATTAGTTTAAGGACGTTTCGGTCCATGTTCCAGTTTAGGGACGTGGGGGTCTATCGCCAGTTTAGGGACGTGGTGGTCTATCATTAGTTTAAGGACGTTTCGGTCCGACATTAGTTTAAGGACGTTTCGGTCCGACATTAATTTAAGGACGTCTCGGTCCGACATTAGTTTAAGGACGTCTCGGTCCAATATTAGTTTAGGGACGTGGGGGTCTATCGCCAGTTTAGGGACGTGGGGGTCTATCGCCAGTTTAGGGACGTGGTGGTCTATCATTAGTTTAGGGACGTTTCGGTCCGACATTAGTTTAAGGACGTTTCGGTCCGACATTAGTTTAAGGACGTCTCGGTCCGACATTAGTTTAAGGACGTCTCGGTCCAATATTAGTTTAGGGACGTTTCGGTCCATGTTCCAGTTTAGGGACGTGGGGGTCTATCGCCAGTTTAGGGACGTGGTGGTCTATCATTAGTTTAAGGACGTTTCGGTCCGACATTAGTTTAAGGACGTTTCGGTCCACGAGTTTAAGGACCCCGCAGTCCATATACGTATGGTCATTGGGACCCGTCACCTCTCTGACGTCGTTGAAGGATTACAACGACAGGTGTCAGAGGAGTTCGGAGATGTACCCTCGAACCGGTAGTAAATTGATTTAAGAGAGCAATCTTGCTCAGTCAATTTAATTTAAGGACTTACGGCCAAAATTAGGCTAAGTCCTGTTAAAAATGTTCAACATTTTATTTGCTTTTGCATCGCATTTCTTCTTATTTTTATTTGGGCTTTGCCCAGAAAGGATGCAGAGCATCAATTTGTTTTGGGCTCTGCCCTTTATAAATGATGCAGAGTATCAATTTTATTTGGGCTCTGCCCTTTTATTGCTTTGCAATTTATTTTGGCCTGCTTGGTCTTTTTGATTTGGGCCTGGCCCTTTTAGGAAATGCATTGCATTTATCAGGCGCTTTGCGTCAATCAGAGAGCGCAGGCGCTTGTGATGACGACACGTGTCATACAAGCGCAGTGCGCTGCACTTGCGCTGCTGACACGTGGCGCCCTCTGGTGAGTTGCGCCAATCACAGAGAGCAAAACTCTATTTCAAAAGCGCATAGCGTAATTGGTTCAGATGCTGACACGTGCCGCTCTCTAGTGGCTTGCGCCAATCCAAGAGCGCAACAGTGCAGTATTGCAAGTGCAAGGCACTATGATTTAGGAATCTTTTAGATTCAATGAACAGAAGTGCAAAGCACTGTTAGATTTTTTTGATCTAATTTAGATGAAAGAAAAAGATAAGTTTTTTTTTATCTTAAAGAACCAAAGGTTCATGAAAAAGTGCAAAGCACTATTTTAATTTATCCCTTTATTTAGTTATGTTTTAAAAATCAATGATCTTGTTTTTAGATCACTGATCTGTTCATAAGAGAATTTTCTCTTCTCTCAAAGGTTTTTACCTTCTGTTGTTCTTGAGGAGTTCTCGAGAATTCTCTTCTATTTTTTTTTAGAAAGATGTTCCACTTCTTTTTTTTTTATTTTAGAAAGAAGGATCATTGGTCGTTGGGACCCACCACCTCTCCGACGACACTGAGAGATTACAGTGCCATATATCGAAGGTGTGAAGGGATGTACCCTTTGAACCATGTCTCACTCATTAGGGGGAAGAACAGGTTGGAGCTTAAGCTTCTCGCTGCTGAAAAAGGCTTCTTTGCGTTCGCGCGTGCGTCGCACGTGTTGGGTGCACGTGCGTCGCACGTGTTGGGCGCTCATATTTGCACGTAGCGCACATGGATCTTACGCATATGCGCATTATGGGGGGGAGCAAGCTCCTATGGAGAACGAGTCTCCTTTTAATTGAATATTCTCATGTGGTGTGCATGTGCGTTGCACGTGGTGCGCGCGTGGCGGGCACACATGCGTTGCACGTGGCGCAGATGCGCATTATGAGGAGAAGCAGAGCTTCTATATATGGAGAACAGGCTCCTTTTAATATTATTAAATGTTCTCATATGGTGCGCACGTGCGTTGCACGTGGTGCGCGCGTGGCGAGCACACGTGCGTTGCATGTAGCGCACATGTGCATTATGAGGAGAAGCAGGGCTTCTATATATGGAGAACAGGCTCCTTTTAATATTATTAAATGTTCTCATGTCGTGCGCACGTGCGTTGTACGTGGTGCGCGCGTGGCGAGCACACGTGCGTTGCACGTAGCGCACATGCGCATTATGAGGAGAAGCAGGGCTTCTATATATGGAGAACATGCTCCTTTTAATATTATTAAATGTTCTCCTATGGTGCGCACCTGCGTTGCACGTAGTGCCGCATGGCGGGCACACGTGCGTTGCACGTAGCACACATGGCGCTTGCACATATGTGCATTATGGAGGAGCATGCTCCTATCTTGGAGAACTAAGCTCCTTTGAGTATTGAATCCTTTGAGGATTTCACTCTACTCTTTCTAAGAGGTATCCCCTCTTATTTATATGGGAGTGGTAGAGAAGCCATCTCTCCTTTTCCCGATGTGGGACTAAAAATTGCATTCCCCATGTAGTAGAGCATTACTTTAGATTACACGTGCATAACACATTTGCTCATAACTTTTGATCTCGGATGAATTATGAGCCCCATAATATATCAAAACGAAGGATTTTTCGAGATGCTTTCAATATCATCAGAATTTAGCCATTTCTCATTCTGGAGTTTGTCAAAATACAGTTCGGAAAATACTGGTTCGCATCTTCTTCCTTAGATCACATGTGCATAGACATTTGCTCATAACTTTTGATCCCGGATGAATTATGAGGCCCGTAATATATCAAATCGAAGATATTTTCAAGATGCTTTCAATACCATCAGAATTTAGCTATTTATCATTCCAGAGTTTGTCAAAATACAGCTCGGAAAATACCGGTTCGCATCTTCTTTCTTAGATCACATGTGCATAACACATTTGCTCATAACTTTTGATCCCGGATGAATTATGAGGCCCATAATATATCAAATCGAAGATTTTTTTGAGATGCTTTCAATGCTATCATAATTTAACAGTTCCTCATCGGGGAGTTTATCAAAATACAGGCCGGAAGATACTGGTTCGCATTTTCTTAAGCGTATCGCTGCCATTTGATACCTTGGACTCTTTTGCGCAGAAATTTTTGGTGGGAACAAATGCCCCCCACTACTTTGCCCACGTAAGTATATATGTGGGTGAAGTAGTGTAGAGTATTGCATGGCGTATGACCAGTTTCGGGTTGGTATATAACTTTCAGAATCTTGATCTGAGAAGATAACGAGCGGACACAAGCGTCGTCATTTATCATTGACTCAGATCTCGACTCTTAAAAGATATAGTTCCAAACTCTCAATTCCATGAGCCGCACTCTTCTATTTCTTTGTATTTTAATCTGGTGTGAAATAGTTTATATGCTCATGAGTAGGGCAGTAATGGCTTAGAAGACAGGGGTAGGATCCGCCACCTAAGACTTTTCAACTTTATAAGCCGTGAGGGTCTCATAAAGACTTTTCTTCCTACGGATCGAGAGGATCTCGTAGGTGCATTTTCTCCTTAGGAATCGTGAGGATTCCTAAGTGCGTTTTCTCTTATAAGTCGTAAGGATCTTATAAGAGAATTTTCTCCCTTACAAGTCGAGAGGACCCGTAAGTGGTTGGTGAGTTGACTTGTTTTCGAGTCGAAGTATTGCTCCGATGGGGAGGTCGTTGGCTGATTTGTTTCCGCGACGGAGGTCATTGGCTGACTTGTTTTTGAGACGGAGGTTCTTGGCCGTGAGTACTCAACGAGCAGCATGGCTCGAGCAAAGCACTTCTCGTTTCCACCATTTGGAACAAGAAGTAGCTTTATGGCTGAAGGAGCGTCAGGAGTCTTCAAGCGAAACTGCTCGCCTACGTGCTGAAGTTGAGGCGAACGCTGCCGAGGTGAAGGCTATCTTCGAAGGCCTTCTGGAGCGTATCTCCCATGGGTTAAACTTGAAGCGAAAGCTTGATGTAGCCGAGCATGATACCCCAGGCCGCGAAGCTGCTCATCAGGCCGTCATGGATCAGCTTGCATCTGTCTTGCAGCAACAGGCCCAAGTGGAGGCGGAGTTGGCAGTGGTGGCCGATCAGGAGAAAGTGGGGAAGGAAGTGCGCGAACAATTGCTAGAGCTATGCGAAACGCTTCCTTCTTAGTAACTCTCCTTGTATCTAGATACTTGTAGAATTTTTCTTTTTTTTCAATAATATGTAGCCATTCTTCAATACTTTGTACGCTCCATGTTGTACTTGATTACATTCAATAAATATACACATTTTTTTCGCAATGTCTTGTACTATTTCTTTGCTTTTTCCTTTCTTACTATCAGCATGCTGTCACAATTAGCATATAATAGAGTAAGCATCTTGATTTCTTCACGAGATAGCGATGACTTAGACTGCAGGTTCAGATCTGCCGCCTAAGACTTTTCAACTCTATGAGCCGTGAGGGTCTCATAAAGACTTTTCTCCCTACGGATCGAGAGGATCTCGTAGGTGGATTTTCTCCTTAGGAATCGTGAGGATTCCTAAGTGCATTTTATCTTATAAGTCGTAAGGATCCTATAAGAGAATTTTCCCTCTTACGAGTCGAGAGAACCCGTAAGCGGTTGTTTCCCTCCTTGTCGAGATTCGAGTTTGGAGAGTGAGACCCGTGGATAGTATGCAAGAGACCGTTTTAAATCGACTTGCAGGGTCCCATTGTTCAGGAAGCAAGTTTTTTAATCCTTGCTGCCTGAGGCTTCATCTTGCAAGTTGAGACGAATCGGGAATTTTCCCGCAGAGACACTGGTTTCTCTGCGAGTCGACGCGAATCAGGAGGCTCTCGTCAAGGATTGTTTGTTTCCCTGAGTCGAAGGATTTGCTAAGGATTATTTATTTCCTTAGCGCCAAGGATTATTTGTTTCCTTGGGTTGACACGGATCGAGAATTTCCCACAGAGACACTGGTTGCTCTGCGAGTCGATGCGAATCAGGAGGCTCTCGTCAAGGATTGTTTGTTTCCCTGAGTTGAAGGATTTGCTAAGGATTATTTGTTTCCCTAGCGCCAAGGATTATTTGTTTCCTTGGGGTTTGAAACGAGTCTAGGATTTCCTACGGAGGCACTGGTGGCTCTGCGAGTCGATACGGATCAGAAGGCTCTCGTCAAAGAGTGTTTGTATCCGTGAGTCGAGGAATTTGCTAGGGATTATTTGTTTCCCAAGCGCCAAGGATTATTTTTTTCCTTGGGGTTTGAAACGAGTCGAGGATTTCCCACGGAGGCACTGGTGGCTCTGCGAGTCGACGCGGATCAGGAGGCTCTCGTCAAGGAGTGTTTGTATCCGTGAGTCGAGAAATTTGCTAGGGATTATTTGTTTCCCTAGTGCCAAAGATTATTTGTTTCCTTGGGGTTTGAAACGAGTCGAGGATTTCCCACGGAGGCACTGGTGGCTCTGCGAGTCGACGCGGATCAGAAGGCTCTCGTCAAGGAGTGTTTGTATCCGTGAGTCGAGGAATTTGCTAAGGATTATTTGTTTCCCTAGCGCCAAGGATTATTTGTTTCCTTGGGGTTTGAAACGAGTCGAGGATTTCCCACGGAGGCACTGGTTGCTCTGCGAGTCGACGCGGATCAGGAGGCTCTCGTCAAGGAGTGTTTGTATCCGTGAGTCAAGGAATTTGCTAAGGATTATTTGTTTCCCTAGCGCCAAGGATTATTTGTTTCCTTGGGGTTTGAAACGAGTCGAGGATTTCCCACGGAGGCACTGGTGACTCTGCGAGTCGACGCGGATCAAGAGGCTCTCGTCAAGGAGTGTTTGTATCCGTGAGTCGAGGAATTTGCTAGGGATTATTTGTTTCCCAAGCGCCAAGGATTATTTGTTTTCTTGGGGTTTGAAACAAGTCGAGGATTTCCCACGGAGGCACTGGTGGCTCTGCGAGTCGACGCAGATCAGGAGGCTCTCGTCAAGGAGTGTTTGTATCCGTGAGTCGAGGAATTTGCTAGGGATTATTTGTTTCCCTAGCGCCAAGGATTATTTGTTTCCTTGGGGTTTGAAACGAGTCGAGAATTTTCCATGGAGGCACTGGTGGCTCTGTGAGTCGACGCGGATCAGGAGGCTCTCGTCAAGGAGTGTTTGTATCCGTGAGTCGAGAAATTTGCTGGGGATTATTTGTTTCCCTAGCGCCAAGGATTATTTGTTTCCTTGGGGTTTGAAACGAGTCGAGGATTTCCCACGGAGGCACTGGTGGCTCTGCGAGTCGACGCGGATCAGGAGGCTTTCGTCAAGGAGTGTTTGTATCCGTGAGTCGAGGAATTTGCTGAAGATAATGGTTTCTTCAGAGTCGGACTGAACCGTCGAGATTTGGCTTCGTCTTCTGGCGAAGCCTGTTGGGAAAGTATGGTTCCCTCTGTGTTTACGCCTTTGGATTGTATTCAGGGATCGATGTGATCTTAACTGTAGGGCCAAAGTTTTATCATTTCTTTTTTTTTATTTATTTCCGCGATGCTCTACCATTTCTGCTTTTACATCGCGAAGGTCGCGATTGCCCAATCATTTCGGCTATTTTTCGCGGTGCCCAATCATTTCGGCTATTTATTTTATTTTTACTCGCTGCTTTTTATTGCGAGTTGCCCAATCATTTCGGCTATTTTGCATGCATACATTTTTACTTGCTGCTTTTTATTGCAAGTTGCCCTATTATTTCGGCTATTTCGTATGCATGTGTGGCCTATTGGCTTTTCGCTGTAAACCGATTTCGGCATCAGCACCGCTACAACTGGGATATTGCTAGGAGCGAATCATCATTTGCCTCTGTCGTTGTCGAACAAAGGAGGCTTAGCGACCAGGGTTAAGGTCCCGTCAACTAAGGCTTTTGACTTCATGAGCCGTAAAGGTCTCACAAAGGTATTTCTCCCTACAAGTCATAAGGATCTTGTAGATGTATTTTCTCCTTAGGAATCGTGAGGGTTCCTAAGTGTTTTGTTCCTCTGTAAGTCGTAAGGATCCTACAGGAGGGTTTTCTCCTTGTAAGTCGAGAGGATTTACAAGGGTTGTTCACCATGCAAACATATCCCTAGTCTCGGATGGGACTTGGTTAGGGAAATGTTTATTCGCGCCCGTGGATTGTATACAAGGGTCAGTATTGAGCCACTTGTAGGGCAATATTGGAAGTTTGTGGGGGTTTGCTTAAGCACAGGTTTAGGTCTCTGTGACTTAAGACTTTCAAATCTTATGAGCCGTGAGCGTCCCATAAGAGAGTTCTCCTCACGAGTCATGGGGATCTCGCGAGTGTATTTTCTCCCTAGGAATCGTGGGGATCCCTAAGTGTGTTTCTCCCTTGTGAGTCGTAAGGATCTCATGCAGGTGGTCTCTCCTTACAAGGTCGAGAGGACCCTGTAAGTGTCTTTTAAAGAGGTTGCGCCCTTTCAGGTTTTCACAAACACTCGCCGGTAGTCCTGCTGTTTTTACTCACGGAGCCCCTTCGGGTTTTCATCCGTGCCCATTTTGCTTATGGACATACCGTTTTTTTTATTCTTTTTATTTTCTTTTTTCTCTCTTTTTTTTTACGAGGTCGCGCCCTTTCGGGTTTTCACGAACGCTCGCCGGTAGCCTTGCTGTTTTTACTCAAGGAGCCCTTTCGGGTTTTCATCCGTGCCCATTTTGCTTATGGACATACCATTTTTATTTATTATATTTTTCTTTATTTATTTAATTTTTTTATTATTCATCTCGTCAGCCTAAGGATGTTGCGGTATTAGCTTAAAGACGTTACGGTCTGCTATTAGTTTAAGGACATTTCGGTCCGCTATTAGTTTAAGGACATTTCGGTCCACATTGAGAGGTTGGCTACTGCTTATCAAACTTGAGCTTAGGAAGATAGCGAGCGGACATGGTCGTCGTCATCTATCATTGACCTAGGCTGTGGCTCATTAAGCGTAGTATTTCTTCAGGAAGCGACCGTTTATCGGCCTGAAAGGCCTTTCACCATGTATGTCCATGAGTAGATAGGCCCCACCCTGGTAAACTTTATCTATGATGTACGGGCCTTCATAGTTTGGCTCGAATTTTCCCCGCTTGGCGCGATTGGGAATCATAGGCCTTTTGACCACTAGCACGAGTTCGCCTTGGTGGAATGTCCTCGGTCGGGTCAATCTTTCGTATGAGCGCGTCATCTTTGCTTTATAAACTTCCAGATTTTGTTGCGCTATGAGCCTAGTTTCATCAAGGGCGTCAAGCTCCTCAAGCCGAAGGTGAGCATTTTCTTCGTCTGTTAGCTCGTGGTGAACTGCTACTCGTAGAGAGGGTAACTCTATCTCGAGAGGGAGTACTGCTTCCATACCGAACACCAACGCGTATGGCGTTGTGTTTGTGGCTGTCTTAAATGTAGTTCGATATGCCCAAAGAGCTTCTTGCAGTCTTTCGTGCCAATCTTTCTTATTTCGTGACACTGTTTTCTTCATGATTTTCGTCAAGGTTTTGTTGAAGGCCTCAGCTAGACCGTTAGCTCGCGGATTATAAACTGAGGAATATTTCCAGTCTATATTATGCTGTTGCGCAAAGCGACTGATCTTGTGGCTTCTGTAGGCTGGCCCGTTATCGGAGATGATCCGTCGCGGAGTTCCAAACCGATATATGACATGCGTCTTGAAGAATTGGAGGACATTCTCCGTCTTCACTTCTCTCAACGGTATTGCTTCTGTCCATTTGGAGAAGTATTCAGTCGTCGCCAGGATGAAACGATGTCTTCTAGACGATGCTGGTTCGATGGGGCCGACTATGTCAGTTCCCCACATTTCGAATGGCCAGCTAGCCACTGTTGGATGTAATGGATTCGGATGCTGGTGGATGAAATCCCCATGAATTTGACATGAGTGGCATTGCTTCGCATATTCGATGCAATCCTGAATCATCGTGGGCCAGTAGTAGCCCATCCGTTTGATCTTCAACTTCATCTTTGGGCTCGCTTGGTGAGAACCGCAGAGTCCGTCGTGAACTTCCTGGACGACCCTTCTCGCTTTGTCAGGTCCTAGGCATCTCAGCCACAGAGAATCAAATGCCCTCTTGTATAGAGTATCATTGACGAAGGTGAAAGATAGAGCTCGTTTCATGAGCTGATGTCTTGTGGACGCTTCTTCAGCCATTCGGTGGGATTTAAAGTAGTCTATGAAGACTTCTCTCCAATCCTCAGTATTTTCCCAATCTCTTACTTGCAGGGTAGTCTGCTCGTTCGCTCCTTTTTCTTCGGATGATTTCGGGGATATTTCTACTGGGGCAAGCACTCGACGGCTTTGTACTACGATTCTAACGTCATCGAGGTTCTCATCAGCCAATTCTTTAGCAAGTTTGGCCAGTGCGTCCGCTTTGCTGTTTTCCGCGCGCGGTATGCTTTCCAAAGTATAGGAGGAAATTTGGGTCAACAGTTGTTGCACCTTTTCCCCGTACTTTACCAACTCCGGTTTGCACATTTGGTAGTCGCCGTTTACTTGACTAACGACCAGTTGAGAATCCCCGTATATGAGGAGATTTTCAATTTCCATGTCAATGGCGATCTCGAGGCCTGCTATCAGAGCTTCATATTCAGCTTCATTATTCGTTCTCGGCTCTGTTAAGGAGAATGCGAAGCGCATTATCCCTCCTTGTGGAGTTACAAAGATGAGGCCTACCCCCGATTTGATTATAGGGGTGCTTTGTTTGCGCTTCTTCATGGAAGATGCGCCATCGAAATAAAGCTCCCATCGAGTATCATCACCGTTGACGGTATCAAACGCATGTTCGTCTGGAAGATCGCAGTTTAAAGGAGAATCGGCCGGTATCGGATGCTCAGCGAGGAAGTCGGCGATGGCCTGGCCTTTTACTGCCTTGAGAGGTTGATATATTATCGAGAACTCCATCAAGAGCAGGGTCCATTTAGCGAGTCGTCCCGTCAATATAGCCTTTGACATTAGATATTTGAGAGGGTCCACCTTTGAAATAAGACGGACTTCATGCGCCAACGCGTAAGGTCTAAGCTTTGTTATTGCGAAGATCAACGTCAGGCAGTGTTTTTCAATGGGGGAGTAGTTGCTTTCTGCCCCCAGTAGAACTCGACTTAAGTAGTAGAGTGCTCTTTCTTTCCCTTGATCGTTCTCTTGTGCCTATAATGCGCCTAAAGAACCTTCGAGGGCGGCTGTATAAAGAATGTGAGGCTTTCCCTTAACTGGAGCGGCCAACACTGGAGGGTTTTGCAGGTACTGTTTGATCTCGTATAGTGCGCTTTGGCACTTTTGATCCCAAACGAACGGGGTTCCCTTCTTCATCAGGTGGCTGTAAGGACGGCACTTTCCTGAGAGGTTGGCTATAAATCGCCGTATGTACGCGAGCTTCCCTTGGAGAGACCGCAGCTGTTTGAGAGTTCTCGGCGGAGGCATTTCCATGATTGCCTTGATCTTGGACGGATCTATTTCGATACCCCGGTGTCGAACAATGAATCCCAGGAATTTTTCTGAGGAAACTCCGAATGCACACTTGAGCGGATTCATCTTCAAGTTGTATTGCCGAAGACGTTGAAATACGGTCTTCAGATGCTCGAGATGTTCCTCATATGATTTGCTTTTAACAACGAGGTCGTCGATATATCATTCAACGATTTCGTGTATAAGGTCATCGAAAATCTTCGTCATGGCCCTTTGGTAGGTTGCACCGGCGTTCTTTAAACCGAAGGGCATCACCTTGTAACAGAATATTCCCAAAGGAGTCCGGAAAGCCGTATGTTTCTGGTCTTCAGGGTGCATTTTTATTTGATTATATCCCGATGAGCCGTCCATGAATGAGAAAATCTCATGCGTGGACGTATTGTCTATCATCAGTTCGGTGACTGGTACTGGGAAATCATCCTTCGGGCAGGCTTTGTTGAGATCCCGAAAGTCCACGCATATGCGCACCGTTCCATTTTTCTTCATCACTGGGACGATATTAGCAATCCATTCAGGGTATTGGACCTCTTGGATAAAGCCGGAGTCTATCAGCTTTTTGACTTCAGCGTTGATGCTCATCTCGAGCTCAAGCCGCATTCTTCTCGGCGCTTGTTTGACTGGCTTGACACTCGGGGATATTGCCAGTCTATGTACAGCAACTTCTGGATCAAGTCCCGGTATCTCGGAATAGTTCCATGCGAAGCAATCTTTATGCTGTACAAGGACGTCTTTTAACGCAGCCACCTTTTCTTTAGACAGCAGCTCGCTGACGAATGTCGATCGCGGATCGTTTATCGTCCCCAACTCAATTTTCTTGAGGTCATCTGCAGTGGTATGTATTCCGTCCTCCAGTTATTTCGGAGCTGGGGGAAATTCTGAGATCACCTCATCATTGCTGTTTTCGAGGCACCAGGGAAGGCTGTCCATGTTCTCGGATTCTTCTTGTAGTATTGTTATCATGTGACAGGTACGAATTCGCTTCCAATCCCAATGTGGAACTGGTTTTTCTTTCGCGGCCTTGGGCTCGTGCTTCTGTGGCGACGGCGCCCTCCAGTTGTCAGACAGAGTGAATTTGCCAAGCTGATACTGATCTTCGACCCAATTCTTGAAGGTGAAGCAATCTTCAAGCGGATGACCTACTACTCGATGGTAAGAGCAATAGTCCGGGTGTGAGGCTTCGCCTGCTTGTTCAGGGTGTTTAGACTCCGGCAATGTAAGCATCTGATGTTTCAGGGCGAGATCAAGTATTTTCTTCGTCTTTTCCCGAGGAAACGAGTATGCTCGACCCATTTTCTTCATGAGGGATAGGTCAATAACGCTCGATTCCCGTTTGCGTGGCTTCTTAGCCCTGCTTTGCTGCTGTTGAGCGCCTTTTTGGCCTTTCGGCTTATTTCTGCTTTTGCGTCGAGCCTTCTTTATATCAGGTTGACAAGGAGCGGCATTTTCATCCTTTACAACCTGTTGGAGAAGGCGTTGCGTCTTGGCTTTCTCGTAGATGGCCGTCTCACGGTTGTGATCATCTCGAACTTTTTGACCAGCTTTCTTCATAAGTCTGTCCATTTGTTCTTCGAACGGCGGACAGGGTTATTTTGCATCTGGAACTTTCACTGGCTTAGGATTAGCGCCCTCCCATTGAGCATCCACTTCTTCATCAAGGTCATATACGACGTAGCAGCCGGGTAGTAACTCTCGTTTCTTTGAACGGATGTATCTAAGCCCTCTTGTTTCCATTCTCCCGTTAGGCAGTTTGCGTTGAATCCCGGGAATGTTCCAGACCCTGTCATAGAATTTGGCCTCTCTAACGGTCTGTTTGAAGGATATCCCCTGGCGTTTCAGCAGCTTCTTCAAACCTTCTGTATAATATCTGGAAAGATGGATAGGCTGAAGCCTGTCGAGCGTGGGATCCGCGCCATGCCAGACTTTTTTTTCCGCCTTGTTTCCTTCAGAACGGTAGAATAGGATTGCCTTCTCGTTTTCTCGCCTGGGAGGGATGGAGAATGTTTGTAGCTCTTCTACGCTGTAAATATTAAGTGTGTCCAGTTCTTTATGGTGTTTAAGCGGCACCATGGCGACTTGCAGACTTTGCTCTTCGTCAGCGAACGTTCGTGTTGAAGGTCGAGCAGAGAATACGGCGTGGACTTCATCTTCCGAGTCACTGCCAAAGATCAACGTAGGAGCTAATGGTCCCGGCTTGTTGTGTTGGGGCGGACCCGAATAAACTATCTCCTCTTCCTCCTCAGTATCACTGCCGAAGACAGGGATGGTAGCGTTAGTTTTATTCTCCGGCTTGTGACACTTATCCGTATCTTCGAAATCCGGTAATAAGTATTTGGCATCTTCGTATTTGTGGACCTCGTTCATAGAGAACGGGTTCAGTTCTCCCGTCACGGTATACTCGAAACCATCTTTAAAATACTTCATACACTGATGTTGTGTAGAAGGGATGATGTTGTACTCGTGTAACCATGGTCGGCCGAGCAAAGCGTTGTAGCATGTCTTGGCGTCTATGACGTGGAACTTAATGTCCGTGACGAGTAGCCCGAAGCGTAGCATCAGTATCACAGATCCAAGAGTCTTTGACGATTAGGAGTCGAACCCGGAGATGGTGATCTTATCCCGAGCAAGGTGCTGGACGCTCATGCAGATTTCCTTCAACACCCGCACGTTGAGTAGGTTAACAGACGACCCGTTATCGATCAGGATTTTGCCTATCCTTATATCATGGCAGTATCCCGAGACATGGAGAGGGCGATTGTGTTCGCACGTCCCAAGTAGAAGGTCTTCATCACCAAAAGTAACATCGGCCGTGTGCACTTCCTCTAATTCATCCTTCATCTTTTCCTCGGCCAGGCATGCTTGGAATTGTTCCGGGTCTTGGAGTGCCTTAATCAACGAATCTCTCACCTCTTTTGATAGCAAAAGGGCGTCAAGAATGCTGAGCTGTGAGGGTAGCTTCCTCAGATGCGCCAAAACGTTGTAATCTACCTTATTTCTCTTCGGCGGGTTCTTGGCGTTTAACTCTTCCGCCGCTTGGTCATCTAAGATGATATCTTCAGAGACCTTTTCTTTCCCTTTATCTTTTCCGTTCAAGGGTCCGAGGTTCTTCTCAGGCAGCGTCCGATTCCGCAGCCGGATATTTTCGCAGACCTTCGGTTCTTCTTCTTTTCCTGAAGCGGACTCTTTAAAGAGAGGGGCAAGTTCTAGTTCTTCATCAGAATCACTCCCGAATGTGGGCACTTATGATCTACCGGTGTTAACCATGCAACAATCGCCAGCAGTTCTTTTAAGCCCTTCGGTCGTATTTCTCTGCTCCCGACGAGTTTTACGTTTTTCCCGCTTAAAGCGTTGTCGATGAGCAACGTATCCTTGCCACCATCTATCGAAAGCTTTGCACTCTTGAGTGGGGTGCGAAATCCTCTGATGATATAAGCAATACGAGGGGTGCGTTTCCACTTCACCGGCGATGTTTCCTTCAGAGGATGGTAGCTTCATGCCCATTGATATGGCTTTAGTGAACTTTTTCCTCATCCTGAATTGGCTTCTGTCGGTAGCGGAGGTGTTTTGCTTCAGCGGGATCGTCTCAGCTCCTTCATCAAGTCGCTGGCGCTTGGCCCTTTCAAATATAGCCGCCTCGTGCTCCCGATCAGCTTTGCTTTTCAACCGAGCTTCGTTAAGGAGTGCGTCGATTACTTCATCTGATGGCCCCGGAACTTTTGGTTCAGGATCTGCCCTCAGCTTTTCGGTGCAAGGAATCTCCTCATCATTCGTGATCGAATGGGAAATCATATGACAGCTCGCCACATATTCCTCGGATTCATCTGATGAACTTTCTCCCTCATCCTCTTCTTGAAAGACATGGCTGAGGAACTCTTAGAATGTAATGGGGGTTCGTGCCCTTTGATTGTATTCCTCCAGCGCGTCAATTTGCTTCTGTAAGTCCATGCGCTTGTTGCCAGGCTTCACGGGCTTCTTAGATTTCTTCTTCTTCTTTTTCGAAGATTTTGACGGCTGGCTGCAAGTGCTTGAACCGCCACCACCGGTCCTTGGAGTTGGACGTGGCTTCAACATCCCTTCAATGACCTGCGGTTCCAACGGATTCTTCCACTTGACCGCTGGACATGTCTGAAGATCGTTGTCTTGGCTGATAATACGACCTCCCAAGGAGCTTCTTCGATGACGGAGCATGTTGCCCCTGACGTATTCATCCCCTTAGAGGTGTGGGGCTGCGGGGGATGCACCTTCCATTTGTCAGATAACGCGAACTTGCCCTGTCGGTATTGGTTTTCAAGCCAATTCTTGAAAACATAGCAATCTTCGATCGGGTGGCCTAGTACTCGATGATAAGGACAGTAGTTGGGCTCATTGTCGTCACTTGGTTGCAACGGACGTTTTGGATCCGGGAGATTTATGAGTCTGTTGCGCAAAACCAGCTCGAATAACCTCCTCGTTTTATCGCGGGGGAAGGAATAAGGACGTCCCATCCTATCCTCAAGGGGTACGTACGGGCGCGTATTGTTTGGACGAGCAACCGGCTTCGAGTCGTTCGGTTGTTGTTGAGCATTAGTGACAACGATCGCTTTTCCCTTTCCTTTGTCATTTCGGGAGTCTGGCTTTGGGAGAGGGGGTTTATGGCCCACTGGTCCATCTGCGCTAGTTTGTCAATCAAAGCCTTAAAGGTAGTCGGCTTGAAGAACATCATAAACTGTGAGATGGTTGCTTGTGGATCAAGGGTTCCAACAAACATTCCCACCGCAGGGGCTTCTTCTATGCGCTGCTCACACTTCGACCATAGATTACGCCACCGTATAGCGTACTGAACCCATGTCTCGCCGGGTTTTACCCTAGCGTTAATCAGTGCCGTCATCGGGGTACATTCACTGGCACTTGCAAAGCGTTGGGTAAACAGCAGCTCCATTTCCACGAAGGTTTTAATAGAATCATTAGGGAGTTCAGAGTACCACTCGAACGCCGTATCTGATAGACTTCCAACGAACTGGCGGAGCAAAAGCTTGTCATCGCCGCCGGTGTTACCGCAAAGCGCCCTGAACTGGGCAACATGCTGGTGAGGATTGCCGGTCTCCTTGTAGACATGGAACTTGGGAATTGTGTAACCCGGCGGGTACTTGATTTGGTCATACCAGCCTAGATATGGCCGCCCCGTTTTTACGACGTGGCCGGCTGCTTCGGCCGCATGATGAACCCTTATTTGCTGGGCTATGTATTCGTCCAGATCAGTTTTAGAGATTGTATCCTCTTTAGCCGTTGATAGAATGGGCTGAGGATTCGATGTCTCTCCCCTATCGTCTCCAAGGACGATCGGAGGTTCTTCATTCGGGGGATCTTGTTGTATCATCATCCCTATCATGTCCTGGAAGAGGAGGCCCATACGCTGTATGTTGGCCGCTTGTTCAGCAGCCTCTTTGTCCTTCTTTTCCAATATTCGGCGAAGGAACTCAGTGTCGGTCTCTTCGTCTCGGCGCTCATCTAAGGACGCTTCAGGGTTTTCTTTTGGCTCTGTAAGCACGGCCATAGCATTCATCATCTCCTGGAGCTTTTGTTGCTGCTCCTGAGCCTTGGTCACTGATCGGGTGAGCGGTCGGTGACCCGTAGAAGTGCGGCTTTCCTCCTTTCCAGAGGCCATATAAACCGTATGAATCGTTATGCCCCCTGACTTAGGACGTTTAGGTTCACCGCTTTTAGACTTTGCCATTGTCACGGGAGCTTTCTCTGGCCTCCTTCTTTTGTGGACCGTTGAAGTGGGCATCTTAGCAATTGTTGCCCCCTGTTGTTTAATGGGGCGGTTTTTGTCTTTTTCCACCTTTGCCTTTTTCTGGTGATGAAAGTGGTCCGGGTCAATCACGGAGTCTTGAACTCTACGCCAAACCTTGTATATTTTTGACGACAGCCGTTGAGGGGGCTGTTCTTGCTTTGTCTCTGGAGCTTTGTCTATAGGCGGAGGAGATCTTTTCAATGTAGCGGTTGGAGAGTTCTTCCGTACCCTTCTCAGCATCTCAAAGCTGTTCCCAGTTGGAACAGCAGCGTTGACTTCCACCACTGGAGCCGGTGGAGTTAGCCCTGAGGGAGAGTTGCTCCCTGCCTTCCTCACTCGTTGCCAATGGCGACGTCGTGCCCGACGAGCTATCGGGATTGGTTCGGAATTTAAGATAGTTTCTTTTTTCCCCCTGCTTGAATGTGGGGTGACTGCCAATGTCAGCCTATTGAAGACTGATGTCCTTTGACCAATAGGGGAAGGAGTGGGAATCGTCAATCTCGCGAAGACCGATTCTTTGATGGGAGAAACCGCTTTAACGTCTTCCGGGGCAGCGGCCGTTGCCCTCTTTGGGACGGCCACTCTATGGTTCTGATCTAGCCTGGCGAAAATGGAGGCTGTTAGTTTGGTAACGGGCGACCCGTTGACAGGGGCCGTCGTAGCAGTGAGCCGGTCGAAGACCGACTTTTTGCTTACTTCCGGTGCAGGTATTGGTGCAGAGAAGCTTGTAGGTGGGATCATGGTCCCGAAGAACAAGCCGGTGATGGCTTGGGTCACCTGGTCTACCGGCACAGCGAGGAAGGAAGCTGCTTGGGATCCATATGCTACACCTCCTGGTGAGGTAGAGCGTCCGTTGCAGTGGCATTTCAAGCAGTTGGTGCAGTTAGAGGCCATTGAATCTTGAATTCTACGCCAAGTAAAAGACCAAATCTTAGTAGCTTGAAATCCGAAGACAACCATTTAACAAACCGCGATTGGTTCGCGAAGACGACACACGAAGTGTGGAGTGGAAAGAGGGAGAGGTCCCACCGGGCGTGCCAGAATCTGTTCCCCTCCGAAAGACGGCGCACAAGACCGCGGAGTCCTGTCGCTGAGATTCAGGGCAGATGCTATATGGTTTTATCCGTCCACCTCTCCGAAGATGCCAAGTTGATTTATGGCACCGTGTATCAGAGGTTTAGACGAATACGGCCGATGTAGCAGACTTCGTCAGATTCCCCCTCGCTAGAAGGGTTTTTGATTGTGGGGATGCTCTTCCCTGCAGGCGCAAGCCCCTGCAGTTAATTACGCTACCGCATCGCGGTAACAACTTTCTCCTTCTCCAGAATTTCACTTCGTGTTGTGTGTGTTTGTTTTGTTTGTGGTTGCCCGTGGATTGTATACGGAGACTGAGTAATGCCGTCTCCCGTAGGACGTGGATTAGTCCAAATCCGTATTTACTTAGATTTGGGTTTGGTGTTTTTAGTTTAAGGATGCATTAGTCGCGTTGCGGCTAAGATCGACTTAAACGTTCGTCAAGGATAAGTTAGTCCTGTTTTGGACCAAGATCAACTTAACGTGGTGATCCATTTAATATCTGGTCGTCGGGACTCGTCACTCTCTAACGTCGTTGAAGGATTACAACGACAAATGTCAGAGGAGTTCAGAGATGTACCCTTGAACCAAAGTCGATTTGGAGTTTTATCGTTCATTTGAATGCTTAAGGATACGTTAGCCGTATTTGGGGCTAAGATCGACTTAAACGGGATCGTTTAGATCCGAAAAAGAGCATTTGGATGCTCTATTGTTCCAGTTTAAGGACGTGGTGGTCCACCGCCAATTTAGGGACGTGGTGGTCCAATATTAGTTTAATGACGTTTCGGTCCAATATTAGTTTAGGGGACGTTTCGGTCCAATATTAGTTTAAGGACGTTTCGGTCCATGTTCCAGTTTAGGGACGTGGGGGTCTATCGCCAGTTTAGGAACGTGGTGGTCTATCATTAGTTTAAGGACGTTTCGGTCCGACATTAGTTTAAGGACGTCTCGGTCCGACATTAGTTTAAGGACGTCTCGGTCCGACATTAGTTTAAGGACGTCTCGGTCCAATATTAGTTTAGGGACGTGGGGGTCTATCGCCAGTTTAGAGATGTGGGGGTCTATCGCCAGTTTAGGGACGTGGTGGTCTATCATTAGTTTAGGGACGTTTCGGTCCGACATTAGTTTAAGGACGTTTCGGTCCGACATTAGTTTAAGGACGTCTCGGTCCGACATTAGTTTAAGGACGTCTCGGTCCAATATTAGTTTAGGGACGTTTCGGTCCATGTTCCAGTTTAAGGACGTGGGGGTCTATCGCCAGTTTAGGGACGTGGTGGTCTATCATTAGTTTAAGGACGTTTCGGTCCGACATTAGTTTAAGGACGTTTCGGTCCACGAGTTTAAGGACCCCGCAGTCCATATACGTATGGTCATTGGGACCCGTCACCTCTCTGACGTGGTTGAAGGATTACAACGACAGGTGCCAGAGGAGTTCGAAGATGTACCCTCGAACCGGTAGTAAATTGATTTAAGAGAGCAATCTTGCTCAGTCAATTTAATTTAAGGACTTACGGCCAAAATTGGGCTAAGTCCTGTTAAAAATGTTCAACATTTTATTTGCTTTTGCATCGCATTTCTTCTTATTTTTATTTGGGCTTTGCCAGAAAGGATGCAGAGCATCAATTTTTTTTGGGCTCTGCCCTTTATAAATGATGCAGAGCATCAATTTTATTTGGGCTGTGCCCTTTTATTGCTTTGCAATTTATTTTGGCCTGCTTGGTCTTTTTGATTTGGGCCTGGCCCTTTTAGGAAATGCATTGCATTTATCAGGCGCTTTGCGCCAATCAGAGAGCGCAGGCGCTTGTGATGACGACACGTGTCATACAAGCGCAGTGCGCTGCACTTGCGCTGCTGACACGTGGCGCCCTCTGGTGAGTTGCACCAATCACAGAGAGCAAAACTCTATTTCAAAAGCGCATAGCGCAATTGGTTCAGATGCTGACACGTGCCGCTCTCTAGTGGCTTGCGCCAATCCAAGAGCGCAACAGTGCAGTATTGCAAGTGCAAGGCACTATGATTTAGGAATCTTTTAGATTCAATGAACAGAAGTGCAAAGCACTGTTAGATTTTTTGATCTAATTTAGATCAAAGAAAAAAATAAGTTTTTTCTTATCTTAAAGAACCAAAGGTTCATGAAAAAGTGCAAAGCACTATTTTAATTTATCCCTTTATTTAGTTATGTTTTAAAAATCAATGATCTTGTTTTTAGATCACTGATCTGTTCATAAGAAAATTTTCTCTTCTCTCAAAGGTTTTTACCTTCTGTTGTTCTTGAGGAGTTCTCGAGAATTCTCTTCTCTTTTTTTTTTTAGAAAGATGTTCCTCTTCTTCTTTTTTTATTTTAGAAAGAAGGATCATTGGTCGTTGGGACCCACCACCTCTCCGACGACACTGAGAGATTACAGTACCATATATCGAAGGTGTGAAGGGATGTACCCTTTGAACCATGTCTCACTCATTAGGGGGAAGAACAGGTTGGAGCTTAAGCTTCTCGCTACTGAAAAAGGCTTCTTTGCGTTCGCGCACGTGCGTCGCACGTGTTGGGTGCACGTGCGTCGCACGTGTTGGGCGCTCATATTTGCACGTAGCGCACATGGATCTTACGCATATGCGCATTATGGGGGGAGCAAGCTCCTATGGAGAACGAGTCTCCTTTTAATTGAATATTCTCATGTGGTGTGCATGTGCGTTGCACGTGGTGCGCGCGTGGCGGGCACACATGCGTTGCACGTGGCGCAGATGCGCATTATGAGGAGAAGCAAAGCTTCTATATATGGAGAACAGGCTCCTTTTAATATTATTAAATGTTCTCATATGGTGCGCACGTGCGTTGCACGTGGTGCGCGCGTGGCAAGCACACGTGCGTTGAACGTAGCGCACATACGCATTATGAGGAGAAGCAGGGCTTCTATATATGGAGAACAGGCTCCTTTTAATATTATTAAATGTTCTCATGTCGTGCGCACGTGCGTTGTACGTGGTGCGCGCGTGGCGAGCACATGTGCGTTGCACGTAGCGCACATGCGCATTATGAGGAGAAGCAGGGCTTCTATATATGGAGAACATGCTCCTTTTAATATTATTAAATGTTCTCATATGGTGCGCACGTGCGTTGCACGTAGTGCCGCATGGCGGGCACACGTGCGTTGCACGTAGCGCACATGGCGCTTGCGCATATGCGCATTATGGAGGAGCATGCTCCTATCTTGGAGAACTAAGCTCCTTTGGAGAACTAAGCTCCTATAAGTATTGAATCCTTTGAGGATTTCACTCTACTCTTTCTAAGAGGTATCCCCTCTTATTTATATGGGAGTGGTAGAGAAGCCATCTCTCCTTTTCCCGATGTGGGACTAAAAAATGCATTCCCCATGTAGTAGAGCATTACTTTAGATTACACGTGCATAACACATTTGCTCATAACTTTTGATCTCGGATGAATTATGAGGCCCATAATATATCAAATCGAAGGATTTTTCGAGATTCTTTCAATATCATTAGAATTTAGCCATTTCTCGTTCTGGAGTTTGTCAAAATACAGTTCGGAAAATACTGGTTCGCATTTTCTTCCTTAGATCACATGTGCATAGACATTTGCTCATAACTTTTGATCCCGGATGAATTATGAGGCCCGTAATATATCAAATCGAAGATATTTTCAAGATGCTTTCAATACCATCAGAATTTAGCTATTTCTCATTCCGGAGTTTGTCAAAATACAGCTCGGAAAATACCGGTTCGCATCTTCTTTCTTAGATCACATGTGCATAACACATTTGCTCATAACTTTTGATCCCGGATGAATTATGAGGCCCATAATATATCAAATCGAAGATTTTTTTGAGATGCTTTCAATGCCATCATAATTTAACAGTTCCTCATTGGGGAGTTTATCAAAATACAGGCCGGAAGATACTGGTTCGCATTTTCTTAAGCGTATCGCTGCCATTTGATACCTTGGACTCTTTTGCGCAGAAATTTTTGGTGGGAACAAGTACCGCTGAGGGAAGTGAAGATAGAGAATATCCTCCATTTCTTCAAGACGCACGTTATTTATCGGTTTGGAACTCCGCGGGCGGATCATCTCCGATAACGGGCCAGCCTACAGAAGCCACAAGATCATCCGCTTCGCACAACAACACAACATAGACTGGAGATACTCTTCAGTCTATAATTCCCGAGCCAACGGTCTAGCTGAGGCTTTCAACAAGACCTTAACGAAGATCATGAAGAAGACGGTGTCCCGAAATAAGAAGGACTGGCACGAGAGACTGCAAGAAGCTCTCTGGGCGTATCGAACTACGTTCAAGACGGCCATGAACACAACGTCGTACACATTGGTATTCAGTACAGAACCGGTACTCCCCCTAGAGATAGAGTTACCCTCTCTACGAGTGGCGGTTCATTACGAGCTGACGGACCAGGAGAACGCTCACCTTCGGCTTGAGGAGCTTGATGCCCTTGATGAAACCCGTCTCATAGTGCAACAAAATCTGGAGTCTTATAAAGCAAAGATGAAGCGCTCATATGAAAGATTGACCAGGCCGAGGACATTCCGCCAAGGCAAACTCATGCTAGTGGTCAAAAGACCTATGATCCCCAATCGCGCCAAGCAGGGAAAATTCGAGCCGAACTATGAAGGCCCGTACATCATAGACAAGGTCTACCAGGGTGGAGCCTATCTACTCATGGACATGCATGGCGAAAGACCTTTCAGACCGATAAACGGCCGCTTCCTGAAGAAATACTACGCCTAACGAGTTACGGCCTAGGTCAATGATAGATGACGACGACTATGTCCGCTCGCTATCTTCCTAAACCCAAACTCTATAAGTAATAACCGGTTAACAGACCGAAATTTCCTTAAACTAACCATAGACCGAAACGTCCTTAAACTAACAGCGGACCGAAACGTCCTTAAACTAATGACGGACCACTATATCCTAAAAATAGCTGTTGACCGAGATGTCGAGAAACTACGGTGGATTGCAGCATCCCAAAGCTGGTACAAAAAAGAGAAGAATAAAAAAAAAGAGAAAACGGTATGTCCATAAGCAAAAAGGGCACGGATGAAAACCCGAAAGGGCTCCGTGAGTAAAAACAGCAGGGCTACCGGTGAGTGTTTGCGAAAACCCGAAAGGGCGCAACCTCGTTATATATAAAAAAAAAGAGAAGAATAAAAAAAAGAGAAAACGGTATGTCCATAAGCAAAAAGGGCACGGATGAAAACCCAAAAGGGCTCCGTGAGTAAAAACAGCAGGGCTACCGGTGAGTATTCGTGAAAACCAGAAAGGGCGCAACCTCATTAAAAGACACTTACAAGGTCCTCTCGACCTTGTGAGGAGAAATCACCCGCGTGAGATCCTTACGAGTCACAAGGGAGCAACACACTTAGGGATCCCCACGATTCCTAAGGAGAAATTACACTTGCGAGATCATCACGACTCGTAAGGAGAACTCTCTTATGAGACCCTCACGGCTCATAAGATTTGAAAGTCTTAAGTTACAGAGACCTAAACCTGTTCTTAAGCACCCCCCACAACCTCCGATACTGCCTTACAAGTGGCTCAACGCTGACCCTTGTATACAATCCACGGGCGCGAATAAACATTTCCCTAACAAAGTCCCATCCGTGACTGGGGCCACACGGTGAACAACCCTTGTGAGTCCTCTCGACTTATAAGGGGAAAACTCTCTTGTAAGATCCTTACGACTTAGAAGGAGCCATACACTTAGGAATCCTCACGATTCCTAAGGGGAAAACACACCTACGAGATCCTCATGACTTATAGGGAGAAATACATTTGTGAGACCCTTATGGCTCATGAAGTCAAAAGCCTTAGGCGACAAGACCTTAACCCTGCTCGCTAAGCCACCTTTGTTCGATGTCGACAAAGGAAAATGATGATTCGCTCCTGGCAATATCCCAGTGGTAGCGGTGCTGATGCTGAAATCGGTGTCGAATCCCAAACTTGCGGCGAAAAGCCAGCAAGCCACACACGCATACGAAATAGCCGAAATGATGGGGCAACTTGCAAATAAAAATCAGCAAATAAAAAAAAGTATGCATGCAGAATAGCCGAAATGATTGGGCAACTCGCAATAAAAAGCAGCGAATAAAAATAAAATAAATAGCCGAAATGATTGGGAACCGCGAAAAATAGCCGAAATGATGGGGCAATCGCGACCTTCGCGATATAAAAGCTGAAATGATAGTGCATCGCGGAAAGAAATAAAATAAAAATAAAAATAAAATTTATGCCCTACAGGTGATATCACATCAATCTGTGTATACAATTTAGGGGCGCAAACAGAAAAGGAATCACACTCCTCCTTCCCAGCAGACATAACATCAAACAAAGCAGAACAACGGAAACTCCCAGTTCCATGAGTTGACGGTATACAGATGACCGAGAGTTAAATCCCAACTCCGTGAAATGCGGATATAATCAGCAAAATTCCTGGTTACGTGGAACGCGGATAACGTCACTTCTGACCCCGTGGAAAACGTCCAGAGCGGATCCTGGTCCTCGCAGAGCACGGCAGTGAACCCGTGTGAAGCATCCAGAGCGGAGCCTAGTCCTCGCCGAACACGGCAGTGAACCCGTGGGAAGCATCTAGTGCAAAATTCCTGGTTATGTGAAACACGGATAACGTCACTTCTGACCCCGTGGAAACGTCCAGAGCGGATCCTGGTCCTCGCATAGCACGGCAGTGAACCCGTGTGAAGCATCCAGAGCAGAGCCTAGTCCTCGCCAAACACGGCAGTGAACCCGTGGGAAGCATCTAGTGCAAATTCCTGGTCACGTGGAACACGGGTAACGTCACTTCTGACCCCATGGAAAACGTCCAGAACGGATCCTGGTCTTTGCAGAGCACGGCAGTGAACCCGTGTGAAGCATCCAGAACGGAGCCTAGTTCTCGCCGAACACGGCAGTGAACCCATGAGAAGTATCCAGAGCAAAATTCCTGGTTATGTGAAACGCGGATAACGTCACTTCTTACCCTGTGGAAAACGTCCAGAGCGGATCCTGGTCCTCGCAGAGCACGATAATGAACCCGTGTGAAGCATCCAGAGTGAAGCCTAGTCCTCGCCGAACACGGCAGTGAACCCGTGGGAAGCATCTAGTGCAAATTCCTGGTCACGTGGAATGCGGATAACGTCACTTCTGACCCCGTGGAAAACGTCCAGAGCGGATCCTGGTCCTCGCAGAGCACGGCAGTGAACCCGTGTGAAGCATCCATAGCGGAGCCTGGTCCTCGCCAAACACGGCAGTGAACCCGTCGGAAGAATCCAGAGCAAACATCGGACTGTGAGGTCCTTAAACTCACGGACTATGAGGTCTTTAATCTCGACCGTGATGTCTTAAAACTAACAATCAACCAAAATGATTTTAAACTGATTTTACCTTGGTTCAAGGGTACATCTCTTCACTCCTTTGATATTTGTCGTTGTAATTCCTCAACGTCTTCAAAGAGGTGACGGGTCCCAATAACCACACATTTCGCGGACTGTGAGGTCCTTAAACTCACGGACTATGATGTCCTTAACCTCGACCGTGATGTCTTAAAACTAACATTGGACTGTGGAGTCCTTAAATCCATGGACTATGATGTCCTTAACCTCGACCGTGATGTCTTAAAACTAACATTGGACTGTGGAGTCCTTAAATCCACGGACTATGATATCCATAACCTTGACCGTAATGTCTTAAAACTAACAACGGACTGTGGAGTCCTTAAATCCACGGACTAGGATGTCCTTAACCTCGACCGTGATGTCTTAAAACTAATATTGGACTGTGGAGTCCTTAAATCCACGGACTATGATGTCCTTAATCTCGACCGTGATGTCTTAAAACTAACATTAAAACTAACATTGGACTGTGGAGTCCTTAAATCCACGGACTATGATGTCCTTAACCTCGATCGTGATGTCTTAAAACTAATATTGGACTGTGGAGTCCTTAAATCCACGAACTATGATGTCCTTAACCTCGACCGTAATGTCTTAAAACTAACATTGGACTGTGAGGTCCTTAAACTCATGGACTATGATGTCCTTAACCTCGACCGTAATGTCTTAAAACTAACAACGGATTGTGGAGTCCTTAAATCCATGGACTATGATGTCCTTAACCTCGACCGCGATGTCGTTAAACTACGGTATCCTAGAAAACGTCTAGAGCGGAGCCTGGTCCTCGCCAAACGCGGCAGTGAAACCGTGGGAAGCATCCAGAGCAACCCCTGACTCCATGAAATGCGGATAAGGGCAACTTCACCCATCACTTGCGGGTCCTCACGACTCGTAAGGGAGTAAATTCTCTTGTGAGATCCTTACGACTCTCAAGAGAAAACACACTTAGGAATCCTCATGATTCTTAAGAAGAAAATTACACCTACGGGGTCCTCTCGACCCGTAGGGAGAAAATTCTTTATGAGACCCTCACGGCTCATAAAGTTGAAAAGTCTTAGGTGACAGACCTTAGCCCTATTTTCTAAGCCATCACAACTCTACAAAGAATCCAAGATTGACAGCTATACGCTATCTACAGACCGCACTTGCTAAAATCACATGACAAACAACACAGCAAGAAAGAAGAAAGCAGAGAAATGACACAAGACATTATGAAGAACGTGTATCTTTTATTCATGAATTCGATTGAGTACAAAATACATCGTATTAAAGAATAAAAGAAACAAATACATTTTATTCACAATTACAAATGATACAAAATTTTCATCGAGAAGGATGCGTTTTCAACAAGTCCGTGAGCTGCTCTCGCACTTCTTTCAGTGCCTTCTCATGATCAGCCGCCACAGCCAACTCTGCTTCAATTTGGGCTCGTTGCTACAAACAAGATGAGAGTTTCTGATCAGCTTCTTGCTGGGAAGCCTCCTGACTCTGCGTGATCTGCTCGTTGAGATCAAGCTTCTTCCTCAACACCAGCCCATCAGAGATACACCTTTGAAAGCTTTCAAAAATGGCATTCAGTTGGGCAGCATTAGCTGCAACCTCAGCGCGCTGTTGAGAAGATTCAGCAGCAGTCACCTCACGTTCTTTTCGCTTAAGAGTTGACTCTCGTTCGAAATGGCGAAGGAACGGAACACTCTGCTCAACCTACGCGGCCCGCTGGGAGTTCAAAGCCTGAGTCTCAGGAGCAAGACGCATGAGTTCAAGCTGACATAGACCGGCCTCGATCTTCCTGCAGTGATCAACCTAAGACTCGACAATGCTTTCATTATGGAAATTTACAAGCGTCGCCAGCATCGGATTGATCTCGGCAGCAAAATCCGCAGCAGATGTAGGAGCCTCTGCGTCAAGCTCCTCGACGCATTCGCTCAATATACGCAGACTTGCCACAGCGCCCCTTGAGGATGGACGTTTGGAGAAGGGGCCTGCCGGCATCATAATGCGAGACTCAAAAGAGACCGGAGTCGAAGCGACAGCTGCAAAACAAATCACAATCAGATGACGGATCTAGAAATATAAGAGATTCATGAACAATGGAATTTACTATACCAGCTGCAGCCGGTGGCAAAGCCGGGAGGACCGGTGGCGCAACTGATCTCTCATCTCCTCCTTCAATCTGTAGCACTGTAGTCAGGACGAAGAAGAATAAAAAATAATTTCATTATCGGTGAAAGAAAGAGCATTAATTGAAAGCTATATTCACCAACGCCACTGGATGAAGCCATCTCCGACGGGAAGGAGAAGTGGGGATGCAGTACCTGGTACTGGTGGTCAAAAAGGACTCCTGCAAAGACACAATAATACAACGTTAGTACATAAATTATGCAGCTTAAAGATAAGACTGATGGTGTTAGTTATATGTATACCCTAGAGGCCATTACTATACATAGGATGTATATTGTAGTGGATGCTTGGACATATATAGGGAGGACTTTCTTGCTCGACATGATAGTATGCTATCTGGTTGCTCTTTACCTTAACGTGTACACTGATTGTCCCTCTGTTACATGTTGGTAAAGCCCTTAGGATGTGTACTTGACTACCTGGACTATGATGCGGATCATACTAGTGGGGACATGGTAGTCCATAAGTACATCCTTCAAGGTCCCTAGTCGTGGGTGTATCGAGACAGGGCATCGATATACCAGAGTAGACTAGCGTATTCCTTCTCGACCAATACAGATGGGCGATGGATGATCCCATATCCATTGGTGTTTGACATCAGAGATGATATACGGGTGCTCAGTGGAGACTGGGTACACTGGACGGACTCGCCGAGAACTCCCAGATGGTATTATACCTTACGTCAGATGGCAGTTCTCTGGTGACACTGGTACAGAGTAGTCTGTTGACCCGAGATCGTCATAGAGTCTTATGTGGTTCCCACTGTGCTTTGATTTCCACCTTACCACGTCCAAGAGGGCGTGCAAAACGGTGGTTTTTGGGTACAGTCCCGAATCACATGGAGGCAATGAGCGATAGGAGGGGATTCGTCTCTCCCGATATAGGGAGTTGATGTTGCGCTGTGTTCGATTGGCTATAACAGGAAATCCCTGGCCAGGGTTGCTGAGATTTACTAGTAAGTGTTACCAGTAGTATCTCGAATTGTTATAGACCTCATATCGACACGACTTATCGAGCTATTGGGGTCTGACGTTTACCACCCCTAGGCGAGATATGCGACATATCAGACGATCAGACCGGACTGTACGGTAAGTGTTGCTGGTTGGATTCACAGGAGTGTGAGCGGGCTTGCTTGTCGATCTTCTGATCGCTCAATACCCGGGTGGCCGTTACGTTTAGCAGACCGCTTGCGGCTTGTGGGTGTTTGATATGATCATCATCTGCTGCCGGCGTATTAACGAGTCTTTAGAGTCCTACACAGAGGTTTCCTGGCTCAAGCAACGAAATAGGAGCGCATATGAGATATGTGCGGGACCGAGAATAATGCGTGTATGTGATACCGTATTTCATTCTCGCGATGAATTTGTATCGAAAGGTTGTATGCGATATAACCTAGTTATCGAATCAAGGATTGATTCGGTAAGCCGATACATAGGTTACTAGTCGGTTATATGCGACATGACCGGATCGTTAAATCAAGTGTTGATTTAATGATTTAATGTATAATTATATATTTGATATATTACTTTGCATTAACTAGTATTGGTTCACTTTAAATGGATTTTCTCACTTGTATTGTGCAAGTTGTATATGTGATATACTTTTGTGCACATGATTGTATCATGTTTGATGATACATGCTAACTTGAGTATGTGTGAAGAGTTAAACCTTGGTTAAGTAAATGGTTAGGGTTTTCTTTTATTCATTCATTTATCTTTTTATTTGGATTAAAAGAAAAGAGAAAAGAAAAACAAAAAGGTTTCTTTCTTTCATAAAGCTTACTGAAGCTTCATGAAGCTTTGACCAAAGAAACCCTTTTGTCTTTATCTCATTAACCCTAACCATTCATTTAACCTTAGTCAATTCTCTACACATAACCATGGTTAATATTATGATAAGAACGATTTTATTATTCTTTTTAGAGATAACTTATCATAATATTCTTTCTTCTTCTTCTTCATCTTCTACAATGAAGAAAGCTTGACTTCATCAATGGTGACTTGATGAAATGAGTGAGAAATCCAATTCTAAAGTGAACCCACTTCCTATTTCTTCATCCTCTACCTCTTGCCAAGTAGTATAGGGTGTTTCCTTCACAAGTTTTCATGGCTTGGTGAAGGTGGAGCTTGATCTTGTGATGCCTTGACGTAGATCATCTTCGGCGTCGTAGTCGATGACCTAGCCCGTCCATTCTCCGATGAAGCCGACACTAGAGCCCGGGATCTGATGATCGCAGCGAGCAGACATCATCACGGAGCTATGGAGGTGGAGCACCGGATCTACAAAGGTTGTATTTCCGTTCCACTTTAGTTAAGTTGTTAACTAGATTCGTATTTCGCCTAAACTTCTAGTCAACGATCTAGTCTAGGGTTTCTCGGCACTGTAAAATCTAAAATTGGCATGGTTGATGCCTTGTGAGACCTCATTAGTGTGCCTAGGAACCCTACAGATGGGTTGCAAATCCATACCTTCCAGCATTTGCGACGGTGCGAGGGAAGGAAGAGAAGTAGTCACCGTCAGAGCGGTAACTGACGGCGCTCCCTCGGGTAACGCGGCATCCGTACTAGCCGCACCTGCATTAGAAACAAGATAAACTTTATTAGGAAAGATTGCAGAATAAAGAAAGAAGGGCGGTAACCCAAGATTTACCTGAAGAGTCGCCGGCCGAAGCCCTAACGAGGGCGTCACTTGATGCAACGGTGGCGTCTCCCTCCTCCATTAGGACGGTCTCACCTCTCGTTGCCTCATCGCCCGACTCTACAGGAGCCGTCGTCACGCTCGCGACGCCGGGAGATGACAAGGAACCGTAAGCAGGGAGTGCGATGATCGGAGCGGTGCCCGACTCTTGAGAAAGAGCGGTTATCTCGTGCTCAGCAAGCATGCCCGTTTCGCCCGTTACCCCCTCGGGCTCAGTGGTCGCAACCGTTTCATCCACTGCTGCCTCAGGCTCGGCCGTAGCAGCCGTCTCACCCGCTGCCACCTTGGGCTCAGCATTAGTAGCCATCTCGGGCATAGCAGTTGTGACTGTCTCATTAGCCACTATCTCGGGCCCGGCAACTATGGTTATATTGCCTACCGTCGCCTCGGGTTCAGCGGCTACCTCCTCTACCGTCCCCTCAGGCTCGACGGTCGCCGCCACTCCTTCAGTAAGACTCGGCCCTGCAGGACAAGATATATAAGAACTGATAGTCTAATACTTTGACAACAAAGCCTCAAAAAACACATTACCTGAGGCGGATTTACCGTTGGCTTCCCGAGCTGCACGTACCGCCCGTCTATGAGCAGTAGACAAGACGACCGGGAGCTCCTCTGAACGAGTAGCAGCGGGAGTAACGGCACTTGAGCCTGCTCCCAAAGCCAAAGCAGCTCTACGCTCCCTTGCTGCGCGCCTCAGACGCTTCCTTTCCTCCCGGGCCGTCACGACAGACCTTTTGGAATCCTCCTTCAGCAAGGCGTTGTCGTCCGCATTTAGGATTGCCTCCAGAGACGTCAAGGCTTCCATCATCGGCCTTTTAAGTAGGGCCTCTTGCGGCAATCCCTAAGAGGCCGGGATTTCGATAGCTGGCCCGGGGAGAATTCCCGCATCGACTTGCGAGGTGGGTCTTGTGGTCCCTGCAATGAGATAAGGAAAGGGTTAAATTGACCGTAAAAAAAGGAGAATGAGGACATAGGAAACCGAAATGTACCAATGCCCAACAGAGCATGATTCCTCTCTTCCTCCTCGAAAGTCCTGAGGGAAGCCGCCAGAACCTCCTCAGTAGTGAAGCCTGTTACAAAGAGAAGAATGTCAGTCAAGACATGACAATAAAATATAACGCAATGACAAGAGTATGACTAATATTTACTTGATTGCACGAGGGCGGCTATTTTAGCTTGGTGGCTCGCAAGTTGCGCAGAAGCAGTAATAACGGCGTCGAGGTCAGTGTCTTCTGGCGCTACGAAGAAACCCTCATTGGTTCCATATTCACCTAAACCTTCGGTAAGAGGAGCCTGAGGCTCTAGGCCGAGTACGGCATCAAGGGAAAGGACCGACTTCTTCTTCCTCTTTTGCACGTGAATCCCGGTCGCACCCAAAATTAGCTTACGCTTCGTGGGCACCTTGGGACGGCGGGTCCCGATGTCTGAGCCCACACCGGATTCGGCCGAAACCATGTTTACCGTCTCCACGGGAGCACGGGACGCTGAGGGCACGTCCACAGGATCACGGGGCAATCCACGCGGGGGGCTTAACACACGTGGAGGCTCATCTCCAGCATCTCCTCTTAGTGGAGGAGGGACAGGGGTCCTTCGCTTTAGAGGGACGTTGCGATCGCTGGCGGGGGGCGCACCCTTGCGATCAAGCAGCAGCCGCTTCTCTTCCCTGATGACAGCGCCCATCGCGTGCTGATACCAGGCCCCGTATACATTGACAGCCCTTGGAATGCAAGTCGGCTCGCTAATAAAGAAGTGGGAGCCCGTATTTAGCCGCATAAAATGATGTAGTGCACTCCGTATTCCCTCTCTGGTGTCCACAGGCTCTTCCAAAAATGCCTCCAGTGGGACCCCCTGGTTATAACTTAACTGTTGGGCGAAGCGATGGGGTTGTACCTCATAAAAAGCGCCGCATCATTCTGCTTGAACACGAGGAAGCCCGGCCTAATGGAATATAGATGTAGAATCTCCCGGGCTTTCAATACGGAGGCCCCATCCTTGAAATTATCACACAACACCAAAACCGCCTTGGAGGTCTTCGGGCCGATTGTCAGGACCTTGTCCGTGAAAGAAATACCCGCTCCGACCGTGCGCGGACGAAGAAGCAACCCCCTAGCCTTCCGCAGAGGCGGATTCACGATAGAAGCACCGATCAGCCGCATAACTCTCGGAAATCTGTACTTCTCGTAAAATAAGGGTCTTTTATGAATGCCAAACACCCCGAGCACGTGCATTTCCATCCACGAAGTGAAGTAGTGCATCGGGAAATTAGCGGGTTGCACCCCCGGTTCAGTTGCGTCCGCCGCCACGCTAAGACCATAGTACAGATGGGCCAACCGGGCAATCCCGATGGCCAATTGTATGCCAGCCACCATACAATGTATTGGGTAGAACACGGACGGCCTCATATAGCGAGGGTGCATGGCGAGCGCGAACCAGCACAACCATAACCCTACAAACCCGAGAAAGAAAGTCTCCTCGTCGATGCCCGGAGCGGAGATTTCCAATAAGGGGATGATTGCAGCATCGGGGAGGTAAAAACCCTTTTGATCGGCTTCCAGTGCTGATCGAAGATCTAAGCCAAGGCCGAAGGGGTCGTCAAGCTTGGAAAATTTTTTGCCCCATTGCGATAGAATCTCCTGTCGAAGAAAGCGGGCGATGAAGTCTGCGAAACTAACTCCCCGGCCTCCCGATTCCAAGTAAAGACTTTCATACATATTCAGCACCTTTACCAGACTCGGAAACTGGTGCTGAATAGCGTTCTCCGGCGTTAAGTCCATCACCAACGGCTTGGTGGCAAAAATGTATTCGTCCGGAGGAAGTAGCTCCTCATAGTGCCCCCCCTGTTTCCCCCAATCAGAGCAAGGCTCTACTGAATTTTGAAAATTCAAAATTCGAAGCAACGCTTCGGTTTCCGTGCGCAGCGCGCAATTTGCCACATGGCAGAAGGTGATTCGGCGGCGTAACGCCCGAGACAGTGCGTCCCATCAGAGCAAGGCTCTTCAGAAAACAAAATTAAGACTTAAACTGCGCAAATGCATGGCAGTGGGACACGTGTCTGTGCAGTTGCGCAATCGCAACTGCGCAAGCGCACGGTTGCGCGACACGTGTCTGCGCAGTTGCGCAATCGCAACTGCGCAAGCGCACGGATGCGCGACACGTGTCACGCGCTGGTGTGTTGCGCAGCAACTGAATGAAGATTTAAATAAATCTTTTCTGTTCTCCTGTAAAACTGGGACCCTTGGATCTCTGATCCAATGGTGGGAAAATTCCCAAAATAATTCAGGAAAGATTTTGTTAACGAATCCAACAACTTTGTGGGCACTATAAATAAGACCCCAGGCCTCATTCGAAGGGCATCAGATAATCAATCATCATTGAGAGAGGGAAAAAGCTTCTGAAAAAAGAGAGTTCTTGAAGATTAATCAAGAACAAAAAAAAAAGAAGGTAAAATTTCTGAAGAACAGAAAATAAAAAGATAAATAGTGCCTTGCACTTGATATGAACCCCTGGTTCTAAAAAATAAAAGGATAATAAATAGTGCCTTGCACTTGATATGAACCCCTGGTTCTAAAAAATAAAAGAATAATAAATAGTGCCTTGCACTTGATATGAACCCTTGGTTCTGTGAAAAGAAAACAAGAAGAAAAACTTGTTTTCTTTTGATCTAAATGTAGATCAAAAGTGCTATGCACTTTTGTTTCTTCAATCAGAAGATTCTTGAGTTCCTGCAACTCATTATTTAAAAGGGCCTGGCCCAAATCAGAAATAAAAGGGCAGAGCCCTATTTAAAAAAATTCTTGAGGGCCTGGCCCAAATCAGATCACAAAAATAAAAAGGCAAAGCCCTATTTAGAAAAATTCTTGAGGGCCTGGCTCAAATCAGATCACAAAAATAAAAGGGCAGAGCCCTATTTGGAAAATTCTTGAGGGCCTGGCCCAAATCAAATCATACAAAGGGCAGAGCCCTGTTTGGAAATGCTTGAGGGCTTAGCCCAAATCAAACTGCAAGAATAAAAAGAGGCAGAGCCCTGTTTAGATTGATTCTTTTAATCGGGCAGAGCCTAAAATAAAAATTGGACTTAACCCAATCCTGGCTGTAAGTCCTTAAATTAAATGCCTCTCACAAACTAAGTCACGACCGGTTCGAGGGTACATCTCCGAACTCCTTTGACATCTGTCGTTGTAATTCCTCAACGACGTCAAAGAGGTGACGAGTCCCAACGACCACTCATCTAATATCGGACCGAAACGTCCTTAAACTAATATCGGACCGAAACGTCCCTAAACTAATATCGGACCGAAACGTCCCTAAACTAATATCGGACCGAAACGTCCCTAAACTAATATCGGACCGGAACGTCCCTAAACTAATATCGGACCGAAACGTCCCTAAACTAATTTGGACCACTACGTCCTTAAACTGGCGATGGACCACTACGTCTTTAAACTGGCGACGGACCGAAACGTCCCTAAACTAATAATGGACCATCACGTCCCTAAAACTGGCATATGGACCGCTACGTCCCTAAACTGGCGACGGACCACTACGTCCCTAAACTGGAATATGGACCACTACGTCTTTAAACTGGCGACGGACCGAAACGTCCCTAAACTAATAATGGACCATCACGTCCCTAAAACTGGCATATGGACCACCACGTCCCTAAACTAGCACAATTGAGCCTAAATGCTCTTTTGCCGGACCTAAACGGTCCCGTCTAAGTTGATCTTAACCCCAAATATGGTTAACGTGTCCTCAGATACTCAAATAAACGATAAAACCCCAAATAAACTTTGGTGCAAGGGTACATCTCGGAACTCCTTTGACGCATGTCGTTGTAATCCCTCAACGACGTCAGAGAGGTGACGAGTCCCGACGGCCAGATAATTAAATCAATCACTACGTCAAGTCGATCTTAATCCAAAACAGGACTAACGTATCCTTGACGAATGTTTAAGTTGATCTTAGCCGCAACGCGGCTAATGCATCCTTAAACTAAAAACACCAAACCCAAATCTAACTAAATACGGATTTGGATTAATCCACGCCCTACGGGCGACGGCATTACTCAGTCTCCGTATACAATCCACGGGCAGCCACAAACAAAACAAACACACACGACGCGAAGTGAAATTCTGGAGAAGGAGAAAGTTGTTACCGCAAAGCGGTAGCGTAATTAACTGCAGGGGCTTGCGCCTGCAGGGAAGAGCGTCCCCACAATCAAAAACCCCTCAAGCGAGGGGGAATCTGACAAAGTCTGCTACATCGGCCGCATCCGTCTAAACCTTCGATACACGGTGCCATAAATCAACTTGGCATCTTCGAAGAGGTGGACGGATAAAAACCAAATAGCATCTGCCCCGAACCTCAGGCACGTGACGTCCTAACGTCGCAGGCCGCCGTTCGGAGGGGAACAGATTCTGGCACGCCCGGTGGGACCTCTTCCTCTTTCCACTCCACACTTCGTGTGTCGTGTTCGCGAACAAATCGCGGTTTGCTGTGATTGCCTGTGGATTCAAGGTACTAAGATTTGGTGTCTTGCTCCGTGCAGAAAACAGAAGATCAATGGCTTCGAACTGCATCGCCTGCAGCAACAACTCTCGCTCCGTCATTACTGGAGGAGTGACTTATGGGCCCCAAGTGGCCTCCCTTTTCAAAATGCCGGTGGAGCAGGTGGCTCAAGCCACCACTGGACTATTTTTTGGGACCATGCTCCCATCAATGAGCTTCAACGCCCCAATGACATTGCAAGAAGCTCCAAAGAAGTCGGTCTTCGATCGACTCACCACTGCCGCGACCCCTCTCAACAGGTCGCCCAACTCCACTGCTTCAGGTTTTAATGGATTAGGCCAGAGCTCCATCGGGCCCATGAAGAAGCCTGCCATACCAGAAGGCGTTATCCCGAAGCGGATAGCCATCCCAACTCCCGTTCCTGGCAAAATCACCAAGGTTGTTTCCCATGTTCAGAAGTCCGCTTCTGACAAGTTGGCCGTCCCCGTTCAACGGACATCGATCTTTAAAAAGCTGGTACCGGTATATTCTGACCAACACAGAGGTTACCCCTATAGCTGAAACAACTCCATCAGCACGACACGCTCGACGTCGCCACTGGCGTCGGGTAAGGAAGGCTGGGGGCAACTCCCCCTCTGGGATAACTCCGTCAGCTCCGATGGTGAGAATCGATACTGCTGTTCCAACCGAGAACAGCTTTGAACTGCTCAACAGGGTGCGCAGAAATTCTCCTACTGCGATGTTGAAACGAACTCCTTCATCTGTGGAGAATACTCCAGAGAAGAAGTTAGAGCAGCCCCCTTGTTTCCTGATTTAAAATCAGGAAAGCTTCTGGGAAAAGCTTCAAAAGAGGCCACATGCTTACACGTGACAGCAGTCACGTGTTGACACGTGACCTATAAAATACTGAAAAAGCGCACTTTGATTCGCTGATCAAGTCAAGGAAAAGAGCTTCAGAAGAGGTCACGTGCTCCCACGTGACCAGGGTCACGTGTCGACACGTGACGTTCAAAGCAGCAAACTCGCTCTCCAATTGAACCAAAGAAAGAAGTGCCAGACAGGGGTCACGTGCTCACACGTGACCAGGCGTCACGTGGTAGCACGTGATGGCTACAACAGCAACCGGAAGATAGCGCGGAAAGGAAGAGGATTCTTCATTCCAAAGAGGGTCACGTGTCTACACGTGACCATGGGTCACGTGGTCACACGTGACCGGCTTTCAAAGCCCATTTTTGACGACGGAATTAAATTCTGAAGGAAATTCGAATCTTTCCAAAGGAAAGTAATTATTTGGGACCAATCAAATTAAAGATCCAGAGATGATTAAATATCATCTATCTATGGAAAATCTCGGGTTTGGAAAGATTTCCCCCTTAAAAATTTAACCAAAATAACAAAGGAAAATCTCTGGATTTAAAATCCAATGGTGAATAAAATTTACCTGATAATCCAAAGGCCCAAAATGAATGATGGACGCAAATCAAATCTCTCAATGAAGATTCACAAAAGACTGATTGATTCGGCTGCTTCTCCTATAAATAGGAGCCAAGGGACACAAAAAAGACATAGATACGCAGAGAAGAAAAGAGAAAAGGAGAAGAGCTTTGATACTTGAAAAAGACTCAGATCTTCTGCAAAAACCCTAGGTAAGAAAGAAAAAGCCTTTTGGAAAGAAAAAGAATTTAATTCTCAACAGAGTTTAACTCTGAGGCATAAAACGAGAGAGCATATATCCTCCCTCTTTGATAGAGGATCTGCAAAGTGCACATCTCCCCTTAAGGTTGAGAATTTAATTCTCAATGGGTCGAGATCCTGCCATGCAGATCCAAAACATAGAGAAGGAATGCAAGCATGAGAATTTAACTCTCATAGAACTATAGGAATTTAATTCCTCCAAAATAAAGTTAGGGTTCGACCCTGTATCATGGGAATTTAATTCCTTCAAAACAAAAAGAAACAGGGTTGAACCCTAATCAAGAACATAGTTCTGTCAAAACAGTGGGAATTTAATTCCTTTAATCATAATCCTCAGAAAAGGGGAGTTTAATTCCTTAAAAGCTTTTGTTAGGGTTTAACCCTATTCGGTTCTTCGCATAAACAAGGAATTTAATTCCCACAGAAAACTCAGATTTAAACTCTATTCCAGAATATAAGCCTTCAAAAGGAATTAGGAATTTAATTCCTCTGAAATTAAAAGTTCGAGGAATTTAATTCCTGAAAGAGGAGTAACAGATCCTCCAAAAAAAAAAAACAACATTGAGGCAGGGTCACGTGTCACCACGTGACCCCCCAAAAGCCCGACAGAAAGCCCCTTTGAGGCAGCACCCCACGTGACCCACGTGACTTTCAACAGAAGCCTTAACACATAGGCATTTGAATGCCCGTCACGTGCTGACACGTGATGCTATCAAAGACACAGTAATCTCGGCAGAATCATTGAAGGGAAGGCACTCCCACGTGGGGCCACGTGACCGTTCTTGCTGTAGTGTTTAACACTAAGTTAAAACCCTCGAATCCAATATTGAAATGCTATCGGGCCTTAGTGTTCAACACTAATTAAAGAATTTTGTTCGTAGTGTTCAATACTAATTGTTTTAATATTCGGCACTAATTTGAGATCCCCATTGCCAGTGTTCAACACTGAGCTGTTTTAGTGCTTATGATCATTTCAAGGCCTTGTTGCTGGTGTTTAACACCAATTATTCTTCTAGTGTTAAACACTAGCTTGTCAAACTCATTCCCAGTGTTCAACACTGATTGCTTTGAAGTGTTTAACACTAGTCTATAGCCCAATTGGCTAAAGGGATAGAGGCAAAGCTTCTCCCTCGATGGACTCACAAGGAATCAATATTCCAGACATGATGGGACTTAGCCCAAGCTGGCCATAAGTCCTCAATTCGTGACTAATTGGGCTAATGGGCTCATAACATAATTAATCAGTCCTGACCTCAAATTAGGCCAGAGACTGCTCAAGCCACTCCGGTTCTAGGGTACATCTCTTCACTCCTTTGATACTTGGCATTGTAATCCCTCAATGTCTTCAAAGAGGTGACGGGTCCCGACGACCACCCATGATATGGACTGTGGGGTCCTTAAACTCATACAAATTCCTGGTCACGCGGAACGTGGATAACGTCACTCTTTGACCCCACGGAAAACGTCCAGAGCGGAGCCTGGTCCTCGCTAAGCACGGCAGTGAACCCGTGTGAAGCATCCAGAGCACATACCGGACTGTGGGGTCCTTAAACCCATGGACTACGATGTCCTTAACCTTGACCGAGATGTTTTAAAACTAACAACGGACCGCAATGTCCTTAAACTACCCACGGACCGCAATGTCCTTAAACTACCCATGGACCGCAACGTCCCTAAACTAGAACAATAGAGCCCTTCATATGCTCTTTTGTCGGACCTAAACGGTCCCGTTTAAGTTGATCTTAGCCTCGAAGATGGCTAACGCGTCCTTAAACCCTCAAACATACTGGACTACGAATCCCCCAAATTAACTCCGGCTCAAGGGTACATCTCTGAACTCCTCTGACATCTGTCGTTGTAATCCTTCAACGTCGTCAGAGAGGTGATGGGTCCCGACAGCCATACAGACGATGGACCACTATGTCCCTAAACTGGAACATTAGAGTCCAAACACTCTTTTGTCGGATCTAAACGATCCCGTTAAGTTGATCTTAGTCACAAAGTTAGACTAACGTATCCTTAACAAACGTTTGAGTTGATCTTAGCCTCGAGTAGGGCTGACGTATCCTCAAACCAAAACCCCCCCAAACCCAAATTTAAGATAATGCGGATTTGGACTAGTCCACGCCCTACGGGCGACGACATGACTCAGTCTCCGTAAACAATCCACGGGCAATAAAACAAACACCCACGACACGAAGTGACCATCTGGAGAAGGAGAAAGTTGTTACCGCAATCCGGTAGCGTAATTAACTGCAGGGGCTTGCGCCTGCAGGGAAGAGCGTCCCCACAATCAAAAACCCCTCAAACGAGGGGGAATCTGACGAAGTCTGCTACATCGGTCGCATCCGTTTAAACCTTCGATATATGGTGCCATAAATCAACTTGGCATCTTCGGAGAGGTGGACGGATAGCACCAATTAGCATCTGCCCCGAACCTAACGCCTCAGACGTCCCAACGTCCCGGCCGCCGTTCGGAGGGGAACAGATTCTGGCACGCCCGGTGGGACCTTTTCCTCTTTCCACTCCACACTTCGTGTGTCGTGATTCGCGAACCAATCGCGGCTCGCTAATAGTTGCCCTCGGGTTTCTAGGTACTGAGAATTGGCATCTCGCTTATTGCAGAAAGCAAAGGATCGATGGCTTCCACCCCTGCGAAATCCTCCAACTGCTCAGACGGCAATTGCAGCCGACGCTCTACCTCGCCAGGAGGTATAGCCTATGGACCCCAAGCTGCTTCGCTATTCACAATGCCAGTGGAACAGGTCACTCGCGCCACCACAGGATTGTTCTTTGGGACTATGATCCCGCCGACAAACTTTACCACTCCAGTGCTGACAAAGAAAACTCTCGGGAAGTCGGTCTTTGATCGTCTTACCCCTGCCGCGGCTCCTCTCAACGAGTCGCCCAACGTCGATGCCTCGGTCTTCTCTAGATTGGGCCAGGAATCCTGCGAGCTCATTACGGGGCCTACAATCTCAGAGAAGGCTGCTTCCAAGAAAGTGGCTGCTCCTGCTCCCGAAATCGCCAAGGCGACCTCTCCAGCCAAAAAGTCAGTCTTTACAAGATTGACGGCTCCGGCCTTTGCTCCCGCTTCCCAGAGGACATCGGTCTTCGATAGGCTAACGCCAACAACAACCCCCCATCCATACAGGGGGCAAGAAGGAACCATTCTTACTGCTGACCCAACGCCGCCCGCTCGACGCGCTCGACGTCGCCATTGGCGCCGAGTAAGGAAGGATGGAGGCAACTCTCCCTCCGGGTTGACTCCAGCGGCCCCGGTGGCAGAGGTCAATGCTGCTGTTCCAACTGGGAACAGCTTTGAAATGCTAAATAAGGTGCGAAGGAATTCCCCCACGGCAGTACTGAAGAGGTCTCCTCCCTCATTGAAAAAGGTTGTGGAAACAAAACCCGAACAGCCCCGATCTCCTCAACGGCTGTCTTCCAAAATCTATAAGGCTTGGCGGCAGGCCCGAGACTCGATCATCGATCCAAACTTCTCCCGCCAGCACAAGAAGCTGAAAATCCAACCTGAAGCCGGTCACCAGGCTAAACCCCAAAAAGCTGGTGATCAACTGACTCACAAAAGGAGGAGGCCAGAGAGGACCTCACAGCATGCAGCGACGACTGAAAGCACTAAGCCCAGGCGCCCTAAGTCTGGGGGCATGGTGGTGCACACTGTTTACATGGCCTTTGGGAAAGAGGAAAGCCGCACTTCTACGGGCCACCGACCCCTAACCCGATCCGTGACGAAAGCCCAGGAGCAGCAACAAAAGCTTCAAGAAATGATGAATGCTATGGCCGCGCTCACCGGACCAAAAGAAAACCCAGAAACGTCCTCAGACGCACGCCGGGAGGAAGAAACAGACGCTGAATTCCTTCGCAGAACACTGGAGAGAAGGGACAAAGAGGCTGCTGAACAAGCATCCAACATACAACGGATGGGCCTTCTCTTTCAAGACGTGATAGGAATGATGATCCGGCAGGACTCACCCGCCGAGGATCCCCCGATCGTTCTTGAAGACGACCGAGGAGAAACGTCAAATCCACCACCAGCCCTCTCAACGGCCAAGGAGGATGCAATCTCTAAGGCTGACTTGGCTGACTACATAGCCCAGCAAATCCGGGTTCACCACGCGACTGAGGCAGCTGGTCAAGTCGTGAAAATGGGGCGGCCGTATCCGAGCTGGTACGATCAAATCAAATACCCGCAAGGCTATACGATACCGAAATTCCACGTGTATAAGGGGACCGGCAATCCCCATCAACATGTTGCCCAGTTCCGGGCCCTCTGCGGTAACACCGGCGGTGACGATAAATTGTTGCTTCGCCAGTTCGTGGGCAGCTTATCAGAAACAGCGTTCGAATGGTATTCAGAACTCCCGAACGATTCCATCAAAACGTTCGCTGAAATGGAGTTGTTGTTCACTCAGCGATTTGCAAGTGCCAGCGAACGCACTCCAATAACCGCACTTATTAACGCCAGGGTAAAACCGGGCGAAACCTGGGTCCAGTACGCTATACGCTGGCGGAACCTGTGGTCGAGATGTGAGCAACGCATCGAGGAAGCACCTGCGGTGGGCATGTTCGTGGGAACCCTAGACCCCCACGCAACTATCTCCCAGTTTATGATGTTCTTTAAGCCAACCACATTCCAGGCTTTAATCGACAATTTGGCTCAGATGGACCAGATGGGTCATAGACCATCTCCCCCGAAGTCGGAACCGCGGAATGACAAGGGTAAAGGAAGGGCAACCTTCGTCGCGAACGCCCAACAGCAACCTAACGCCCCGAAATCGGCGGATCAACTGGAGGAAAGACGTCGGTATTATAATGAGAAGATAAAGCGTCCCTACTCGTTCCCACGGGACAAGACGAAACGGCTATTCGAGCTGGCAATACGCAACAGACTTATAAACCTGCCAAATCCAAGGCGACCGCCGCAACCCACCGAGGATGGATTGAAGACCAATACCTCCAGGGGAAGTTTGTACTGTCCGAAAAGTGGAAAGTGAACCCACCACAGCCGCATGCTCCGAGGAAAGCGGATACACCGGGGGCAACATGTTCTTTTATTGAAGAAGCTCCATGGGAGGTCGTGCTATCAACTAAAACCAAAAGAATGCTGAGAGACCTTCATGCGTGCCCTGCGATCGAATGGAAGGACCCTCTTGAACCTCAAATTATCAAAGGAATGTTGAAGCCCCGCCCAATTACGAAGATTCGTGATAAGGGCCCAAATACTCACGCCCAACCGTCGAAATCCTCAAAGAAAAAGAAGAAGAAATCCAAGAAGTCCTTGAAGCCTGGAAAAGAGCACACGAACTTGCAGAAGCAAATCGACGCATTGGAAGAGTACAACCAAAAGGCGCGAACTCCTGTCACACTGCAAGAGTTCCTCAACCACATCTTTCAAGAAGAAGATGATGGAGAAAGCTCGTCGGATGAATCCGAAGGATATATGGCGAGTTGTAACGTAATCTCCCATACGTTTACCGACGATGGGAAAACTCCTGGCCTTGAAAAGCTGGAGACAGAGCCTGTACCAGAGCGTGCATGGCCAACAGATGAAATGATCGACGCTTTTCTGGACGAGATTCGTCTAAAATGTAAAGCGGACCAGGAGCGTGAGATGGCCACATCGGAAGGAGCCAAATGCGGGCAACCGAACGAAAGAGTTGAGCTACCAGAGCGAAAGGCATCCGAAGTAAACAAGAAGATATTCAAGACGAGAAAAAGGTTTGCCAAAGCCATGTCACTGGGGATGAAGCTACCGCCCTCGGAAGGAAACATACACGATGGGGTGGAGAGGCACCCTGATTGTTGCACATATCACCGGAAGATCTCACACCCCACGGAGGAGTGCGACGCCTTTAAAATATGGTGGCAAGGATATGTTATTCGTCAGCAACATTTTAAGCGCATGAAACGCAAGAGCCGTCGGGAGCGAAGAAGTACTGTCGGAGGGCACAACAAGACTACTGGCAGCTGTTACATGGCTGACGCCAGAGGGTCACAAGTTCTCACCTTCGGGAGCGACTCTGATGAAGAAATGGCTCTGGGCCCTCTCTTTACAGAATCCGTTTTGGGGAAAGAAGAAGAATCGGAGATCTGCGAGAACATTCAGCTGCGCAATCGCACACTCCCAGAAAAGAATCTCGGGCCCGTCGGCCGAAAAGATAAGGGAAAGGAAAAGGTCATTGAAGATATCACTTTAGATGACCCGGTCACAAAAGAGCTAACTACCAAAGACCCTCCCAAAAAGGGTAAGGTGGACTATAACATCCTCGCGCGCTTAAGGAAGCTACCCTCTCAGCTTAGCATTCTTGATGCCCTTCTATTATCAAAGGAAGCACGAGACTCACTAGTTAAGGCGTTGCAAGAGCCTGGACAATTCCAAGCCTTTCTCGCCACTGAAAGGATGAAGGATGAACTGGAGGAAGTGCATACGGCCGATGTCATTTTCGGTGATGAAGACCTCCTTCTCGGGACGTGCGACCACAACCGCCCCCTATATGTCTCTGGATACTGCCATGACATCAAGATAGGCAAGATCCTGGTGGATAATGGATCCTCCATCAACCTCCTTAATGTTCGGGTGTTGAAGGAAATCTGCATGAGTGTGCAACACCTCGCTCGTGACAAAATTACTATCTCCGGTTTCGACTCTCAATCGTCACGGACTCTCGGATCTGTAATACTGACGTTACGCTTCGGACTTCTCGTCACAGACATCAAATTCCATGTCATTGACGCCAAGACCTGCTACAACGCCTTGCTCGGTCGTCCTTGGCTACACGAGTACAACATCATCCCTTCTACGCAACATCAGTGTATGAAGTACTTCAAGGATGGTTTCGAGTACACCGTAACAGGCGAGTTGAACCCGTTTTCTGTAAACGAAGTTCGCAACTTTTTGCCAGATTTCGAAGATACAGAAAGGTGTCGCGACCCAGAGGACAAAGCCGCCGCCACCATTCCCGTTTTTGGGAGCGATACCGAAGAGGAGGAGGAAATATTGTATACAGGGCCATCCCAACGCAACAACCTGGGGGCGCCCACCCCCATACCGGTCTTCGGGAGTGATTCGGAGGACGAGGTTAACGCCGTATTCTCCAGTCGGCTGTCAATACAGGCACCCCTTTGCGAGGACCATAGTCTGCAAATCACCATGGTACCGCAAGAACACTATAAGGATCTCGACGTGCTTCAAGCTCACAGCATGCAGGACCTGCAAACATTTTACGTCCCTCCCAGGCGAAAGGGTGAGAAGGTGATCCTATTCTACCGATCCTCAGAGTCGAAAATAGAGGAAGAGATCTGGCATGGCGCGGATGCTACACTTGACAGGCTCCAACCCATCCGTCTGCCCAGATACTATACAAATGGATTAAAGAAGCTATTGAAGCGCCAAGGAGTACCTCTAGAACAGACCGTTCGGTAGGTGCGGTTCTACAACAGGATTTGGGACGTCCCCGGGACTCAACGCAAATTGCCCAACGGGAAGATGGAAACACTCGGGCTTGGATACGCAAGAGCCGGAAAACGGGAACGGGCTCACAGCAGCTACGCTATATATACCTCTGATGAAGAGGAGGACGCCCTGTCAGGAGATGCCAACTCCCCATCAAAACTAGACCCCGCGATTAAAGCGCCGAGTCCGTCGTTTGAAGAACGAATGGGCAAGCCTATCAGGAAAGTGGGTCAGCGAGCTCGGGAAGACCACAACCGCGAAATGGCCATCTACGAGAAGGCCAGGACGCAACGTCTATCTCAACGTGGTGCAAAAGACAAAGATGCTTATTCTCGTCAATCCGTTGTACGAAAGGCCAGGCACAGAGACGGAAATAAATCAAGAAGCAGCTCGGGTTTGTCCCTCATGAAGAGGATGAGTCGAGCGTACTCCTTCCCCCGAGACAAGACGGAGAGATTACTCAGCCTCGCTATAAAACATCAAATGATCACGCTTCCAGAGTCTAGACATCCTGAGCAAGCTGGCAAGGCCTCTCATCCGAGTTATTGCTCTTGTCACCAAGCCATGGGACATCTTACCGAAGACTGCTTCACCTTCAAGAACTGGGTCGAGGACCAGTACCAACGGGGCAGATTCGCTTTATCCGACGGCTGGAATGTGACGCCACCGCAAAAGCATGAGCCCAAGGCCGCAAGAGCAGAACCGGGTCCACCTCAGTCCAGGGAGCGGGTTCGCACTTGTTATACGATTACGATATTAGGAGAAGAGCCCGAGAATGTAGATGACCTTTCCCGGTGCTTTGAGAACAGCGACGATGAGGTGATCTCAGAATTTCCGCCCGCTCTAAAAGAACTGGAAGATGGTATACATACTACTGCAGATAACCTCAAGAAGATTGAGTTGGGATCGGCAGACGACCCGCGACCGACATTTGTCAGCGAGCTGTTATCCGAAGAGAGGGTGGCTGCGTTAAAGGACGTGCTTCTACGGCATAAAGACTGCTTCGCATGGAACTACTCTGAGATGCCAGGATTAGATCCGGAGATTGCTGTGCATAGATTAGCAACATCCCCAGATATCAAGCCAGTCAAGCAGGCGCCAAGGAGGATGCGACTCGAGCTTGAGATGAGCATCAACGCTGAAGTCAAGAAGTTGATCGATTCCGGATTTATCCAGGAAGTCCAATATCCTGACTGGATTGCCAACATCGTCCCGGTAATGAAGAAGAATGGAACGGTGCGCATATGCGTGGATTTCAAGGATCTCAATAAAGCATGCCCAAAGGACGATTTCCCGGTGCCGGTAACCGAGCTAATGATAGATAACACATCCACTCACGAGGTCTTCTCCTTTATGGATGGTTCATCAGGATACAATCAGATAAAAATGCATCCCGAAGACCAGAAGCACACCGCTTTCCGGACTCCTTTGGGCATATTCTGCTACAGGGTTATGCCCTTTGGCCTAAAGAACGCTGGCGCCACCTATCAAAGGGCCATGACAAAAATCTTCGACGATCTCATACACGACATCGTCGAATGCTATATCGATGACCTCGTAGTGAAGAGCATGTCATACGAAGAGCATTTAAAGCATCTCGAAGCCGTATTTCAACGCCTTCGGCAATACAATTTGAAAATGAATCCCCTCAAGTGCGCGTTTGGAGTCTCCTCGGGTAAATTCCTGGGATTCATCGTTCGACACCGAGGTATTGAAATAGATCCGTCAAAGATTAAAGCGATTATGGGAATGCCTCCACCAAGAACCCTCAAGCAGTTGCGGTCTCTCCAAGGGAAGCTCGCATACATCCGGCGGTTTATCGCTAATCTTTCGGGCAAATGCCGTCCTTACAGCCACCTGATGAAAAAGGGAACCCCGTTCGTTTGGAATCACAAATGTCAAGGTGCACTAGACGAGATCAAACAACACTTGCAAAATCCTCCGGTGTTGGCTGCCCCAGTGAAAGGAAAGCCTCTCATTCTTTACACGGCCGCCCTTGAAGGTTCTTTGGGCGCATTATGGGCACAGGAGAACGATCAGGGGAAAGAAAGAGCACTTTACTACTTAAGTCGAGTGCTGCTGGGGGCAGAAAGCAATTACTCGCCCATCGAAAAACATTGCTTGGCATTAATCTTTGCAATAACGAAGCTCAGGCACTATGCGTTGGCGCATGAAGTCCGTCTCATTTCGAAGGTGGACCCCCTTAAATACCTGATGTCAAAGGCTATATTGACGGGACGACTCGCTAAATGGGCCTTGCTCTTGATGGAGTTCTCGATAACATATCAACCCCTCAAGGCAGTGAAAGGCCAGGCCATTGCCGACTTCCTCGCTGAACACCCGATACCGGCCGACTCTCCTCTGAACTGTGATTTGCCGGACGAGCATGCATTTGACGCAATTGGCGGTGGAAGCACACGGTGGGAACTCTATTTCGATGGAGCGTCCTTCATAAAGAAGCAGAAACAGGGTAGCCCGATCATCAAATCGGGGATAGGCCTTATCTTTGCAACTCCACAAGGAGGGATAATGCGCTTCGCCTTCTCCTTAACAGAGTCAAGGACAAACAATGAAGCTGAATACGAAGCTCTGATAGCAGGCCTCGAAATCGCCATCAACATGGGAATTGAAGACCTCCTCATATACGGGGATTCTCAGTTGGTCGTTAGCCAAGTAAATGGTGACTACCAAACGTGCAAACCAGAATTGGTGAAGTACGGCGAAAAGGTGCAACAACTGTTGGCCCAGATCCCCTCCTATATTCTAGAGAACATACCGCGCGCAGAAAACAGCAAAGCAGACGCGTTGGCCAAACTCGCTAAAGAACTGGCCGACGAGAACCTCGATGACGTCAGAATCGTAGTACAAAGCCGTCGAGTGCTCGCCCCGGCAGAAATACCTCCGGAATTATATAAAGAAAAGGGAGCGATTGAGCAAGCGACCCTACAAATAAAATACCGTGAGAAGGCTGAGGACTGGAGGGAAGTCTTCATAGACTACTTCAAGTCCCACCGAATGCCCGAAGAAGCGTCCTCAAAACATCAGCTTATGAAACGAGCTCTATCCTTCGCTTTCGTCAACGATACCCTGTACAAGAGATCGTTTGATTTTCTATGGCTGAGATGCTTGGGAACTGACGAAGCAGAAAGAGTCGTTCAAGAAGTTCACGACGGGCTTTGCGGTTCTCATCAAGCGGGCCCAAAGATGAAGTTAAAAATTAAACGGATGGGTTACTACTGGCCCACGATGATCCAGGACTGCCTCGAGTATGCGAAGCAATGCCACTCATGCCAGATCCATGGAGACTTCATCCACCAACATCCGAATCCACTACACCCAACGGTGGACAGCTGGCCATTCGAAATGTGGGGGACTGACATAGTCGGCCCCATTGAGCCAGCATCATCCCGGGGACACCGCTTTATCCTGGCGACAACTGATTACTTCTCCAAATGGGCAGAAGCAGTACCACTGAAGGAAGTGAAGACGGAGAATATCCTCCATTTCTTCAAGACGCACGTCATCTATCGGTTCGGAACTCCACGACGGATTATCTCCGATAATGGGCCGGCCTACCGAAGCCATAAGATTAGCCGCTTCGCACAGCAGCACAATATAGACTGGAGATATTCTTCAGTTTACAACCCACGAGCTAACGGTCTAGCCGAGGCTTTCAATAAGACCTTGACGAAGATCATAAAAAAGACCGTCTCCAGGAATAAGAGGGACTGGCACGAAAGGCTGCAAGAAGCCCTTTGGGCTTATCGAACTGCATTCAAGACGGCCACGAACACAACGTCGTACGCGTTGGTATTTGGGACGGAAGCAGTTCTCCCCCTCGAGATAGAGTTACCCTCTCTACGAGTAGCGGTCCACCACGAGCTGACGAACGAAGAAAATGCTCACCTTCGGCTTGAGGAGCTTGATGCCCTCGATGAAACCCGGCTCATAGCGCAACAACATCTAGAGGCCTACAAAGCAAAGATGACGCGCTCGTACGAAAGATTAACCAGGCCGAGGACATTCCGCCAAGGCGAACTCGTACTAGTGGTCAAAAGACCTATGATCCCCAATCGCGCCAAGCGAGGAAAATTTGAGCCAAACTATGAAGGCCCGTACATCATAGACACGGTCTACCAGGGTGGGGCCTATCTACTCATGGACATGCACGGTGAAAGGCCTTTCAGGCCAGTAAACGGCCGCTTCTTGAAGAAATACCATGCTTAATAAGCTGCAGCCTAGGTCAATGATAGATGACGACGACTATGTCCGCTCGCTATCTTCCCAGGCTCAGACTTTACAAGCAGCAGCCGGCCTTCCTATAACGACGGACCGAAACGTCCTTAAACTAGCGACGGACCGAAACGTCCTTAAACTATCTACGGACCGAAACGTCCTTAAACTAATGCCGGACCGAAACGTCCTTAAACTAACAACGGACCGAAACGTCCTTAAACTAACGGCGGACCGAAACGTCCTTAAACTAACGACGGACCGAAACGTCCCTAAAACTACTACCGCAGCATCTTTAGGCTGACGAAAAAAAAAATATATGAAAAAGAATAAAAAAAAAACGGTATGTCCATAAGCAAAATGGGCACGGATGAAAACCCGAAAGGGCTCCGTGAGTAAAAACAGCAGGACTACCGGCGAGTGTTTGTGAAAACCCGAAAGGGCGCAACCTCGTTAAAGGACACTTACAGGGTACTCTCGACCTTGTAAGGAGAAACCACCTGCGTGAGATCCTTACGACTCACAAAGGAGCAGCGCACTTAGGGATCCTCACGATTCCTAAGGAGAAAATACACTTACGAGATCCTCACGACTCGTAAGGAGAATTCCCTTATGGGACCCTCCCGGCTCATAAGATTTGAAAGTCTTAAGTTACAGAAACCTGAACCTGTTCTTAAGCAAAATCCTCCACAACCTCCAATACTGCCCTACAAGAGGCTCAATACTGACCCTTGTATACAATCCACGGGCGCGAATAAACATTTCCCCAGCAAAGTCCAACCCTTGTAGGTCCTCTCGATCCATAAGGAGAAAGACCTCTTGTAGGATCCTTACGACTTACAGAGGAGCACACACTTAGGAATCCTCACGATCCCTAAGGAGAAAATACACCTGCAAGATCGTCACGACTTGTAGGAAGAAATACCTTTGTGAGACCCTTACGGCTCATGAAGTCAAAAGCCTTGGTCGACAGGACCCTTAACCCTGTTTGCTGAGCCACCTTTGTTCGTCATCGACAAAAGCAAATGATGATTCGCTCCTGGCAACGTTCCAGTTGTAGCAGTGCTGATGCCAAAATCGGTGCCTAAAACCCAGGCTTGTAACGAAAAGCTAGCAAGCCACACATGCCTACAAAATAGCCGAAATGATGGGGCAACTTGCAATAAAAAGCAGCAAGTAAAAATGAAGGCATGAAAAATAGCCGAAATGATGGGGCAACTCGCAATAAAAAGCAGCGAGCAGAAAATAAATAAATAGCCGAAATGATTGGGCACCGCGAAAAATAGCCGAAATGATTGGGCAATCGCGATTTTCGCGATATAAAAGCTGAAATGATAGAGCATCGCGGAAGAAGAAATAAAATAAAAATAAAATTTATGCCCTACAGGTGATATTCCATCACACCCTGTACACAATCCAAGGGCGTAAACAAAAAGGGATCATACTTCTCCCCCAGGTTTCATCAGAAAAAGAAGCCAGGTCTCGACGGGCCACAAGCGACCTAAAGATCATCCAAACACTCGTCTCGTAACAACGGACATGACTTCAAACACAGCAGAGCAGCGGCAGCTCCCAGTTCCATGGCTCGGTGGTATACACATCGCCAACAGTCAAGCCTCCATCCCGCGAAATGCGGATACAATCAGTACAAACTTCCTGGTCACGTGGAACGCGGATAACGTCACTCTTTGACCCCGTGGAAAACGTCCAGAGCGGATCCTGGTCCTCGCAGAGCATGGCAGTGAACCCGTGCGAAGCATCCAGAGCGGAGCCTAGTCCTCGCCTAACGCGGCAGTGAACCCGTGTGAAGCATCTAGTGCAAACTTCCTGGTCACGTGGAACGCGGATAACGTCACTCTTTGACCCCGTGGAAAATGTCCAGAGCGGATCCTGGTCCTCGCAGAGCATGGCAGTGAACCCGTGCGAAGCATCCAGAGCGGAGCCTAGTCCTCGCCTAACGCGGCAGTGAACCCGTGTGAAGCATCTAGTGCAAACTTCCTGGTCACGTGGAACGCGGATAACGTCACTCTTTGACCCCGTGGAAAACGTCCAGAGCGGATCCTGGTCCTCGCAGAGCATGGCAGTGAACCCGTGCGAAGCATCCAGAGCGGAGCCTAGTCCTCGCCTAACGCGGCAGTGAACCCGTGTGAAGCATCTAGTGCAAACTTCCTGGTCACGTGGAACGCGGATAACGTCACTCTTTGACCCCGTAGAAAACGTCCAGAGCGGATCCTGGTCCTCGCAGAGCATGGCAGTGAACCCGTGCAAAGCATCCAGAGCGGAGCCTAGTCCTCGCCTAACACGGCAGTGAACCCGTGTGAAGCATCTAGTGCAAACTTCCTGGTCACGTGGAACGCGGATAACGTCACTCTTTGACCCCGTGGAAAACGTCCAGAGCGGATCCTGGTCCTCGCAGAGCATGGCAGTGAACCCGTGCGAAGCATCCAGAGCGGAGCCTAGTCCTCGCCTAATGCGGCAATGAACCCGTGTGAAGCATCTAGTGCAAACTTCCTGGTTACGTGGAACGCGGATAACGTCACTCTTTGACCCCGTGGAAAACATCCAGAGCGGAGCCTGGTCCTCGCCAAGCACGGCAGTGAACCCGTGTGAAGCATCCAGAGCAAACACCGGACTGTGGAGTCCTTAAAATCCACGGACTATGACGTCCTTAACCTCGACCGTGATGTCTTAAAACTAACGATCAACCCCCCCGATTCCCTACGGATTTCGCCTTGGTTTAAGGGTACATCTCTTCACTCCTTTGATACCTGGCGTTGTAATTCCTCAACGTCTTCAAAGAGGTGGCGGGTCCCTGCAACCAAACACCGGACTGTGGAGTCCCTAAATCCACGGACTATGAGGTCCTTAACCTTGACCGTGATGTCTTAAAACTAACATCGGACTGTGGAGTCCTTAAATCCACGGACTATGAGGTTCTTAACCTTGACCGCGACGTCTTTAAACTACGATACATTTAGAGATCCCTAACCCCGTGAAACACGGAAAAAGGTGATCACACCCGGCACTTGCAGGCCCTCGCCACCTGTAAGGAAGAAAAACTCTCTTGTGAGATCCTTGCGACTCTCAAGGGAAAACCCGCTTAAGGATCCTCACGATCTTTAAGAAGAACTCACACCTATGGGATCCTCTCGACCTATAGGGAGAAAGACTCCTTATGAGACCCTCGTGGCTCATAAGATGCAAAGGCCTCAGGAAATAGATCCTAACCCTGAATCCTAAGCCACGGCCGTCCTGCAAGAAGATTAAGATAGAATATCCGCAGAATGCATTCAATGAAAAGGGGACACATCACTGAGAGGAAAATTGTATCTTTTATTCATAAACCAAAATGGATGCAAAATACAATTCAAAACAAAAAAAAAGGCAGATACTCTTATTCATGAGTATGTACAAAAAAAAGGGGGTTCTACACTAACGAAAAAGATCACCAAACACAGGATCAACGGCACAGGGGTTGATGAAGCAAAGGACAAGATTCTCCATCTCTCTCTCCGCTTTCTCCAGCACATCGAAGCGACGATTCTCGCGAGGAGTTGCTCCCCATCGGTTGGTGCCGTGTTCGTCCGTGAATGCAAACATAATGGCTCGCTGGGCCTTTATCTCGCTCAGTAGATGAATGGAGCAGTCCCTCAGAGCCTGAGTAATCAGGCAGGCTTCATGAAAGCCCTCGAGTTTTTCCTCCGCCGCATCAAGCATCGCCAGGGTCATCTCTGCCGGGTGAGGAGGAACATCGGCAAGCACGGCCGAGAGGATCATCCGGAGCCAGAGAGAACCCATCGGGAGGGGAGACCCCCTACGGATCGAGAGTTCATGCATGGCTAAGTCGCATTCGTCATCAATAAGAAGTGGATCCACTAGCCGAGCGGCAAAGCGGGGGATCATCTCCTCGATGGGCACTTCCCCTGGCTGCCGACGAGCGTGTGGACGGTTGCAGGCCATAACGCTCGGATACTCCTTAAATTAAATCACGTCGATATGGGAATGAATTTCTCTGTAAGGAGAAAATAGGCTATGGCCTCAAGAATATAAAGAGGTGCATTAAGTGCCATGCGCGGAAAATCTTGCATGCGAAAGATGTTTCCAAGGCTCAAAAAGGAAAGGCATCGAAAATCAAGGAGAAATAACTATTTCCAAGGCTTTTTTTTTATGCATCCGATACTGCGCGCTAGAAATGCGGCATGCAAAATTTTGTGAACAGTCCCCATCAAATGGTCCCACGTGCGGAACGTGTGAGACCCAAATTTGACGTGCACTAGAAAATAGAATAGCACCATGCATATTAAAGGCATCAGCAACAACAATAGTGAAATGATAAAATTCCAGGAAAAAGGCGTGCAAACATGAGAGAACACAATAAAACTCGCCACTCATACTTCAAGAGGTTCATACAAAATATCGAGGACACATTTACAATGGAAACACTTCAGATGCAGGGCATGGGTTGAGAAACTCAAAATTAACTTTGTCCAAAACCTTCCAAACGTTGCGAACTTCCCGAGTATGCTTTCGCTCACGGTCACAAGCATCGGGGTCCCCACGGATGTCCTCTACCCTCCGATAGGCGCCCAGTATGGCTGATTGTTGAAAAAGCTGATGAAGAAGATCAATGAGATCATCCCGCCTCCTCTTTGAGATCAAGCCCATAAGGTACACCGAATGCGCCTTATCCTCGGCAGCGTCTAAGTCCCCGAGTGGTATGCCGGCGCAAAAGAGAGGAAGGGCCTCCCGGATCGCCAGCACGATCAGCCTCAGAAGAGAAGAGCGACAGGGAAGTAGTCGATGGTTGTACTCATCAAAGTGGCTCATGATCTCGGCACACTGGGCATCAGTGAACTCTTGGTCCTGACTGCGGCCCAGCGCACGAATGTTCCCATAGGAAATGATCTCGTCAAGACGATACAGATGGGCGTCCATGATACCTGAAATAAAAGTCACTAGCATCATTACAAAATCCCCATCGCATTAATTGCAGAAGAACAGCCTCGGGCCAAGAGACCCCAAGGAGCCTCTGTGTGAAGAGATTGAGTTCTTCATAGGAATTAAATTCCTTAAAAAAAAAAAAAAGGGAATTAAATTCCTAGAAATAATTTTGATGGAATTAAAGTCCATGGAGTTGAAACGTTGTCATCATCTCCCCAAAAGTCACCTAAAACCTAAGAGATCTATAGTTCGAAGGCTCCCTGTTCTTATGGAGAAACGTGAAGAAAAATGGGTTCTTGGCGAAACCCTTAATATAGATTTGAAATCCAAAGAGTTCTTTTAAAGACAAAGGCGCTTTGGCCGTTTAACATTCTTACTTGAGGGAAAGGATCCGTCAACAGAGTTAAACTCTGGGAAATGATCAAGACAGAGAACTAAGCTCTGGAAGTGAGAATTAAATTCTCAAAGAAGAAATTCTCAGAGGAAGAAGACGAACAAGGTGAAGGCTCCTATGAAGAGACAGAGCTATTTATAGAAGATAGTGAAAACGTTTCATCTCCCCAGATCCCTAAAGGAATCCAACGGTTGCGAGAGGTGACAGCGTTGCACTCACGTGCTGACACGTGAGAACAACGCTGTGGGGGCATTTGTTTCCTGATTTAAAATCAGGAAAGCTTCTGGGAAAAGCTTCAAAAGAGGCCACGTGCTTACACGTGACAGCAGTCACGTGTTGACACGTGACCTATAAAATACAGAAAAAGCGCACTTTGATTCGCTGATCAAGTCAAGGAAAAGAGCTTCAGAAGAGGTCACGTGCTCCCACGTGACCAGGGTCACGTGTCGACACGTGACGTTCAAAGCAGCAAACTCGCTCTCCAATTGAACCAAAGAAAGAAGTGCCAGACAGGGGTCACGTGCTCACACGTGACCAGGCGTCACGTGGTAGCACGTGATGGCTACAACAGCAACCGGAAGATAGCGCAGAAAGGAAGAGGATTCTTCATTCCAAAGAGGGTCACGTGTCTACACGTGACCATGGGTCACGTGGTCACACGTGACCGGCTTTCGAAGCCCATTTTTGACGACAGAATTAAATTCTGAAGGAAATTCGAATCTTTCCAAAGGAAAGTAATTATTTGGGACCAATCAAATTAAAGATCCAGAGATGATTAAATATCATCTATCTATGGAAAATCTCGGGTTTGGAAAGATTTCCCCCTTAAAAATCTAACCAAAATAACAAAGGAAAATCTCTGGATTTAAAATCCAATGGTGAATAAAATTTACCTGATAATCCAAAGGCCCAAAATGAATGATGGACGCAAATCAAATCTCTCAATGAAGATTCACAAAAGACTGATTGATTCGGCTGCTTCTCCTATAAATAGGAGCCAAGGGACACAAAAAAGACATAGATACGCAGAGAAGAAAAGAGAAAAGGAGAAGAGCTTTGATACTTGAAAAAGACTCAGATCTTCTGCAAAAACCCTAGGTAAGAAAGGAAAAGCCTTTTGGAAAGAAAAAGAATTTAATTCTCAACAGAGTTTAACTCTGAGGCATAAAACGAGAGAGCATATCTCCTCCCTCTTTGATAGAGGATCTGCAAAGTGCACATCTCCCCTTAAGGTTGAGAATTTAATTCTCAATGGGTCGAGATCCTGCCATGCAGATCCAAAACATAGAGAAGGAATGCAAGCATGAGAATTTAACTCTCATAGAACTATAGGAATTTAATTCCTCCAAAATAAAGTTAGGGTTCGACCCTATATCATGGGAATTTAATTCCTTCAAAACAAAAAGAAACAGGGTTGAACCCTAATCAAGAACATAGTTCTGTCGAAACAGTGGGAATTTAATTCCTTTAATCATAATCCTCAGAAAAGGGGAGTTTAATTCCTTAAAAGCTTTTGTTAGGGTTTAACCCTATTCGGTTCTTCGCATAAACAAGGAATTTAATTCCCACAGAAAACTCAGATTTAAACTCTATTCCAGAATATAAGCCTTCAAAAGGAATTAGGAATTTAATTCCTCTGAAATTAAAAGTTCGAGGAATTTAATTCCTGAAAGAGGAGTAACAGATCCTCCAAAAAATAAAAAAACAACATTGAGGCAGGGTCACGTGTCACCACGTGACCCCCCAAAAGCCCTACAGAAAGCCCCTTTGAGGCAGCACCCCACGTGACCCACATGACTTTCAACAGAAGCCTTAACACATAGGCATTTGAATGCCCGTCACGTGCTGACACGTGATGCTATCAAAGACACAGTAATCTCGGCAGAATCATTGAAGGGAAGGCACTCCCACGTGGGGCCACGTGACCGTTCTTGCTGTAGTGTTTAACACTAAGTTAAAACCCTCGAATCCAATATTGAAATGCTATCGGGCCTTAGTGTTCAACACTAATTAAAGAATTTTGTTCGTAGTGTTCAATACTAATTGTTTTAATATTCGGCACTAATTTGAGATCCCCATTGCCAGTGTTCAACACTGAGCTGTTTTAGTGCTTATGATCATTTCAAGGCCTTGTTGCTGGTGTTTAACACCAATTATTCTTCTAGTGTTAAACACTAGCTTGTCAAACTCATTCCCAGTGTTCAACACTGATTGCTTTGAAGTGTTTAACACTAGTCTATAGCCCAATTGGCTAAAGGGATAGAGGCAAAGCTTCTCCCTCGATGGACTCACAAGGAATCAATATTCCAGACATGATGGGACTTAGCCCAAGCTGGCCATAAGTCCTCAATTCGTGACTAATTGGGCCAATGGGCTCATAACATAATTAATCAGTCCTGACCTCAAATTGGGCCAGGGACTGCTCAAGCCACTCCGGTTCTAGGGTACATCTCTTCACTCCTTTGATACTTGGCATTGTAATCCCTCAATGTCTTCAAAGAGGTGACGGGTCCCGACGACCATCCATGATATGGACTGTGGGGTCCTTAAACTCATACAAATTCCTGGTCACGCGGAACGTGGATAACGTCACTCTTTGACCCCACGGAAAACGTCCAGAGCGGAGCCTGGTCCTCGCTAAGCACGGCAGTGAACCCGTGTGAAGCATCCAGAGCACATACCGGACTGTGGGGTCCTTAAACCCATGGACTACGATGTCCTTAACCTTGACCGAGATGTCTTAAAACTAACAACGGACCGCAATGTCCTTAAACTACCCACGGACCGCAATGTCCTTAAACTACCCATGGACCGCAACGTCCCTAAACTAGAACAATAGAGCCCTTCATATGCTCTTTTGTCGGACCTAAACGGTCCCGTTTAAGTTGATCTTAGCCTCGAAGATGGCTAATGCGTCCTTAAACCCTCAAACATACTGGACTACGAATCCCCCAAATTAACTCCGGCTCAAGGGTACATCTCTGAACTCCTCTGACATCTGTCGTTGTAATCCTTCAACGTCGTCAGAGAGGTGATGGGTCCCGACAGCCATACAGACGATGGACCACTATGTCCCTAAACTGGAACATTAGAGTCCAAACACTCTTTTGTCGGATCTAAACGATCCCGTTAAGTTGATCTTAGTCACAAAGTTAGACTAACGTATCCTTAACAAACGTTTGAGTTGATCTTAGCCTCGAGTAGGGCTGACGTATCCTCAAACCAAAACCCCTCCCCAAACCCAAATTTAAGATAATGCGGATTTGGACTAGTCCACGCCCTACGGGCGACGACATGATTCAGTCTCCGTAAACAATCCACGGGCAATAAAACAAACACCCACGACACGAAGTGACCATCTGGAGAAGGAGAAAGTTGTTACCACAATGCGGTAGCGTAATTAACTGCAGGGGCTTGCGCCTGCAGGGAAGAGCGTCCCCACAATCAAAAACCCCTCAAACGAGGGGGAATCTGACGAAGTCTGCTACATCGGTCGCATCCGTTTAAACCTTCGATATATGGTGCCATAAATCAACTTGGCATCTTCGGAGAGGTGGACGGATAGCACCAATTAGCATCTGCCCCGAACCTAACGCCTCAGACGTCCCAACGTCCCGGCCGCCGTTCGGAGGGGAACACCCCTCAACGGCTGTCCTCTAAAATTTACAAAGTTTGGCGACAGGTCCAAGAGTCGGTGATCGATCAAGACTGCCTCCAACGACAGAAAAAGATGAAGGTTCGGCAGGGGAAGGATTACTCTGTCAAACCACAAAAAGTAAAAGCTACTTGGGTGCCCACTACAACGGCTCCCTTAACTCCAATCACTCAAAAAAGGAGGCCGCAAAAAGCCCCTGTGTCTTCGGCAAATCGCAAAGACACCGAACACAAACGCCCCAAGTCTGGGGGCATGGTGGTGCACACTGTTTATATGGCTTCTGGAAAGGAGGAAAGCCGCACTTCTACGGGCCACCGAACGCTCACCCGATCCGTGACAAAAGCCCAGGAGCAACAACAAAAGCTTCAGGAAATGATGACTACAATGGCTGCACTCACTGAGCCAAAAGAAAGCTTTGAAAGGTCTTCGGATGAGCGTCAAGAACAAGAAACTGACGCTGACTTTTTACGCAGAGTCCTCGAAAAGAGGGACAAAGAAGCTGCAGAGCAGGCGGCTAACTTAAAGCAGATGGCGCTCCTCTTCAAAGATATGGTAGGGATGATGTTACAGCCGGACCCTCCTGCTGAAGATCCTCCGATCGTCCTTGAAGACGACAGGGGAGAAACGTCAAATCCTCCGCCGGCTCTATCAACAGCCAAGGAGGAGGCAATCTCTAAAGTTGACCTAGACGAATATATAGCCCAGCAGATCCGGGTTCATCAGGCGAATGAAGCGGCTGTGCAAATTGTTAGAACCGGACGACCGTATCCGAGCTGGTATGACCAAATCAGTTACCCGCCAGGATATACGATCCCTAAATTCCACGTATATAAAGGGACAAGGAATCCGCATCAGCATGTCGCTCAATTCAGGGCCTTATGCGGCAATACCGGAGGCGATGACAAATTGTTGCTACGTCAATTCGTCGGCAGCTTAGCAGAAATAGCCTTTGAATGGTATTCGGAGCTACCTAACGACTCTGTCAAAACATTTGCAGAGATGGAACTACTGTTTACACAAAGATTCGCAAGTGCTAGTGAACGCACCCCGATTACAGCACTGATAAATGCCAGGATAAGGCCCGGCGAAACGTGGGTCCAATACGCAACACGATGGCGAAACCTATGGTCGAAATGCGAACAACGCATAGAAGAGGCACCTGCGGTAGGCATGTTTGTGGGCACTCTCGATCCGCAAGCGACCATCTCGCAATTCATGATGTTCTTCAGGCCGACCACCTTCCAGGCCTTGATCGACAAATTAGCCCAAATGGACCAGATGGGCCATAGACCGTCTCCTCCAAGACCCGATCCCCGAAATGAGAAAGGAAAAGCGATCATCGTCGCCAACGCTCAGCAACAGTCGAGCAACTCAAAGCCGGTCGCTCGCCAAAACAACGTGCGTCCACGCCCATCCCTCGAAGAGAGGCTAGGACGTAATTACTCGTTTCCTCAGAATAAAACGAGAATACTGTTCGAGCTGGCAGTGCGCAACAGACTCATTAATCTGCCGAATCCAAAACGTCCGTTGCAGCCAGGCGACCTTAATAATCCCAATTATTGCCCTTACCACCAAACGGTAAGTCACCCGATTGAGGATTGTTTCGTCTTTAAGGGATGGATCGAGGATCAATACCTGCAAGGCAAGTTCACGCTGTCTGAAAGCTGGAAGGTAAACCCCCCACAGCCGCACTCTCCAAAGAAGACGGACACGCCGGGGGCAACTTGTTCTTTCGTCGAGGATGAAAACGATGGAGAAAACTTATCGGATGAATCCGAAGACTACGTAGCGATTTGTCATGTGATTTCTCATTCACTGATGGATGATGAGGAGGATCCTTGCGCTGAGAAATCAACGGCGGACCCTGAAACAGAAATTCCGCGACCGTCAGACAGGTTGATCGATGCCTTCCTAAATGAAATTCGTCTGAAAGCAAAAGCCAATCAAGAGCATGAAATGGCCATACTGGAAATAACCAAGGTATTCCCGTCAAATCAAAAGCCATACACTGCGGGTAAAAACAAATTCAAGACGAGGAAACGTTTCGCCAAAGCTCTATCAGTAGGAATGAAGCTACCGCCCTCTGAAGAAAATCCTTTCTCTGAGGTAGAGATGCACCCTAACTTCTGTTTATATCATCAGAAGATCATACATCCTACCGAAGACTGCGAATCCTTTAACTGTTGGTGGCAAGGGTACGTCGCTCAAAAGCGACACTCCGACAGAACAAAGTGTGAAGCTTGTGGACATCGGAAAAATGCGATAGATGAGCGCAAAAGAGCCACCGCCGACTGTCATATAGCCGACTTCAAGAGATCACAAATTATCACCTTTGGAAGCGACTCTGACGAAGAAGCTACCCCCAACTCTTCCCTCGGGGAACCTATTTCAAAAATAAAGGAATTGAGAAGCTGCGAGAACGTTCAGCCATGCAATCGCATGCTACTCGAAAAAAATCCCGACCCCGTAAGCAAGGGACCGAACAAGAAGAACAAAGGAAAAGGAAAAAAGGCCCTCGTCGCCAACACTCACCAACAATCAGGTGACCCTAGACCGGTTGCTTGCCAAAGCAACAAGCGGCAATCCCTCCAGGAAAAGTTGAAACGTCCTTACTCGTTTCCGCAAGATAAAACAAGGGGACTGTTCGAGCTGGCAGTGTGTGACAGACTCATCAATCTGCCGAGTCCAAAACGTCCGTTGTGGCCAGGCGATATTAATAATCCTAATTATTGCCCTTACCACCAAACGGTAGGTCATCTGATCGAGGATTGCTACGTCTTCAAGAACTAGGTTGAAGACCAATACCAACAGGGCAAGTTCGCGTTGTCCGAAATTTGGAAGGTGAACCCGCCACAACCGCATGCTCCGAAAAATATGGACACGCCGGGGGCATCATGCTCATTCATAGAGAAAACCTAGCGGACCACTACGTCCTAAAACTGGATAACGGACCGAAACGTCCTTAAACTAACAACGGACCGAGATGTCCTTAAACTAATGACGGACCGCAATGTCCTAAAACTTGCAAATGACCGAAACGTCGTTAAACTACTCCCAACCCGCAGCATCTTCAGACTGACGTTAAAAAAAAAATAATAATAATAATAATAATAACGGTATGTCCACAAGCAAAATGGGCACGGATGAAAACCCGAAAGGGCTCCGCGAGTAAAAACAGCAGGGCTACCGGCGAGTGTTCGTGAAAACCCGAAAGGGCGCGACCTCGTAAAAAAAAAAGATAAAAAAATAGATAAAAAAAAAAGAGAATAAAAAAAACGGTATGTCCACAAGCAAAATGGGCACGGATGAAAACCCGAAAGGGCTCCGTGAGTAAAAACAGCAGGGCTACCGGCGAGTGTTTGTGAAAACCTGAAAGGGCGCAGCCTCGTTAAGAAACACTTATAGGGTCCTCTCGACCCTGTAAGGAGAAACCACCTGCGTGAGATCCTTACGACTCACAAAGGAACAACACACTTAGGGATCCCCACGATTCCTAAGGAGAAAATACACTTGCGAGATCCTCACGACTCGTAAGGAGAACTTTCTTGTGGGACCCTTACGGCTCATATGATTTGAAAGTCTTAAGTCACAGAGACCTAAACCTGTGCTTAAGCAAACCCCCACAAACTTCCAATATTGCCCTACAAGCGGCTCATAATGACCCTTGTATACAATCCACGGGCGCGAATAAACATTTCCCTAACTAAGTCCCATCTGAGACTAGGGATGTGTTTGCATGGAAAACAACCCTTGTAAATCCTCTCGACTTACAAGGAGAAAACCCTCCTGTAGGATTCTTACGACTTACAGAGGAACAATACACTTAGGAACCCTCAAGATTCCTAAGGAGAAAATACACCTATAAGATCCTCACGTCTTGTAGGGAGAAATAGCTTTGTGAGACCCTTACGGCTCATCAAGTCAAAAGCCTTAGTCGACAGGACCTTAACCCTGGTCGATAAGCCACCTTTGTTCTACATCGACAGAGGCAAATGATGATTCGCTCCTGGCAATATCCCAGTGGTAGCGATGCTGATGCCTAAACCGGTATCAAATTCCAAGTCCTTTCACGGCAAATGATGATTCGCTCCTGCCAATATTCCAGTCGCAGCGATGCTGATGCCAAGATTGGTATCAGATCCCAAATCCCCTACTCGCCAAAAAAAAAAAAAAAAATCAGCAAGCAAAAAAAAAATAAAAATAAAAATGCATACGAAATAGCCGAAATGATGGGGCAATTTGCAAACAGAATCAGCAAGTAAAAATGTATGCATAGGAAATAGCCGAAATGATTGGGCAACTCGCAAAAAAAAACAGCGAGTAAAAATAAAATAAATAGCCGAAATGATTGGGCACCGCGAAAAATAGCCGAAATGATTGGGCAATCGCGACCTTTACGATATAAAAGCTGAAATGATAGAGCATCGCGGAAATAAAAGAATAATATGAAAATGAATGAAACTTTTGCCCTACAGGTGAGATCACATCGATCCCTGTATACAATCCAGGGGCACAAACAAAGAGGGAACCATACCTTCCCAACAAGCTCCGCCAGAAAGCGAAGCCAAATCTCGACGGTTCATAGATAACCTAGAGACCTTCTCGACATTTGTCGCAATATTACAGACACGATGTCAACAAACGAAGCAAACGAAGATCCCGAGCTTCAGGGTCTCGACGTCAACGTCTACAGCCTAGAGACCAACAACAGTGTGCCTCCTCATTCCAACAGGACACAGATGTTACACCATCAAGCGGAGCGATGGCAAAATCCCAGCTTCACCTCAGCATTCGTCTCGATACAGTAGACGCAATGTCAACAACAGCGTTCCTCCGCAGTCCAGCTGGAGGCAGATGCAACGTCAACAAAAGACCTCACGGTCGAAACAAAGCGGAGTGATGGCAAAATCCCAGCTCCACCTCAGCATTCGTCTCAATACACCAGACGCAGTGTAAGCAAATGAAGCGAAGGCCACATTCCTAGTTTCAACGCCTTTACGGTAACTCACATAAAACCGGAAAGACAATCGGAGACCATCTCACATGAAGTGGTCACCTCCTTGACGTTCGTCTCGATACAGTAGACGAAATGTCAACCTCAGCGTTCTTCCTCCAGCAGGGGTTCAGACATGATAAAGCAAATGAAGCGAAGGCCACATTCCTAGCTTCAACGTCTTTATGATAACTCATATAAAACCAGAAAGACAACCGGAGATCATCTCGCATCAGCACAGAGTGGTCACCACCTTGACGTTCGTCTCGATACAGCAGACGAAATGTTAACCCCAGCGTTCGTCCTCCAACAGGATTTGGACACACCAAAGCAAACGAAGCGAAGGCCACATTCCTAGCTTCGACATCTTGACGGTAACTCATATAAAACCGGAAAGACAACCGTAGATCATCTTGCACCAGCACAGAGTGGTCACTACTTCGACGTCCGTCTCGATACAATAGACGAGATGTCATCCCAATGTTCGTCTCGACACAGCAGACGCAACGTCATTAAACAAATGGAGCCACGGCAAAATCCCTAGTTCCAAACCTCGACGGTTCACCAGCAACCTAAAGACAACCTCGACGTCCGTCTCGGTACAGCAGACGAGATGTCGCCCCAACGTTCGTCTCGACACAACAGACGCAACGTCATCAAACAAATGGAGCCACGGCAAAATCCCTAGTTCCCACCATGACATTCGTCTCGATACAGAGGACGTAATGCCAGCAAACGAAGCAAAGGCCAAATTCCTAGCTTCAGGGTCTTAATGGAAAGTCATATAAAGCCTGAAAGACTATCGGAGATCATCCCACACCAGCGCGGAGTGGTTATGACTCATCGGGGCTCTCCAAAATGAGCCTAACCTCAAGTAAAAAGCGGCATGGCAAATTCCTAGCGCTTGCTCTTCCGACGGTCAAACTGCCAAGGAGGATTGCTTGAAGACGTCTTGTCCAGCCCCCGAAGGGATCAGAGACACGGCAGTCGCAGGGCTACTCGAACAGCACGATTGCCTATCGAGGACTATATCAGCTTATGCGACGGTACGATGGCCAAAACCCTAAGTACCACCGACCTTAACGGGCTTCTGTCGTAAAGAGCAGAGGTTAAATGCGACGTTAAGATGTTCTTGCGAGAAACGTTCGATTCGTCTCGACTTGTAAAAAAAAATTGTCGAGGCGGCTCGACTCGTGAGATAAAGCCTTAGGCAGTGGGCATAAAAGAAGTCTGTTTCCTAAGCACTGGGACCCTGCAAGTCAATCCAAACTGGTCTCTTGCATACCATCCACGGGTCTCACTCTCCAACATCGAACTTCGACAAAAAGGGAAACAACCGCTTACAAGTCCTCTCGACTCGTAAGAGGGAAAAATTCTCTTGTAGGATCCTTACGACTTATAAGAGAAAACCACACTTAGGAATCCTCAAGATTCCTAAGGAGAAAACCCACCTACGAGATCCTTTTGATCCGTAGGGAGAAAAGTCTCTATGAGACCCTCACGGCTCATAGAGTTGAAAAGTCTTAGGCAGCAAATCTGAACCTGCGGCCTAAGCCCTAGCTATCTCATGAAAGAAATCAAGAAGCTTACTCTATTTACCTGCTAATTGTTACGACATGCTGAGAAAGAGGAAAAGCAACAGAAAGAGCACCCGATTTACGTTTGATCAAACGTTCAGGACGTATTCATTCATGCATGGGCAAAAAGACTCGGGACAAAGATATATAATAAAGACAAGCTGGGATAAAAAAAAATTCCATTAATATTGCCCGAAGTTCTTACAGTCATAAAAACAATAAATGAAAGTTACAATGGAATAACCTCAAATCCAGGGCATGGATTGAGGAATTCAAAAGCGACCCTATTTATGACTTTCCAAGCCTCGCGGACCATCCTAGTGTGCTTCCTTTCGCGAGCACAAGCGTCAGGATCTCTCCCGATGTCTTCCACCCTCCGATAAGCAGCGAGTATGGCAGACTGTTGAAAGATCTCGTGCAAGAGGTCAATAAGACTGTCTCGCCGTCTCTTCGAGATAAAGTTCGATAGGTACACAGAGTGCACCTTGTCCTCAGCGGCATCCAACGCCCTAAGCGGCGCGCCGGAACAGAATAGGGGAAGCGCTTCCCAGATAGCTCCCACGATAAGTTAAAGAAGAAAGTAACGTCGGGGAAGCAGTGGACCGTTGTATGCGTCGAAGCGACTCATTATTTCAGCACACTCCTCGTTTGTGGACTCCCGATTTTAAGAGCGGCCAAATAGGCGAATGCCCTCATGAGAGATGAGCTCGTTAAGAGCATACATTTGGACGTTCATTGTTCCTGTGAAAGAGGATCAATAAATTATCAGAAAGACTAATTAAGTAAAATGATATAATGCACTGAGGAATAAAATATCATCTTTAACTTCCAAGATCCATGAAGAATTCTTAGGAGTTCTTCTATATGATTTGGGAGGACCAAAGCTCCATTAATGAAATGAGAAAATACAGGGAAAATCTTTTAGAGAGCAAAGCTTTACTAATGGAACTCTAATAGGGCTCTCCTTAGTCTTCTATAGACCCCCTTAGAGCAAAGCTCTACTAAGTGAAACCCTAAATGGGTCTTCTTTAGATCTGAGATCTATTGAGAGCAATGCTCTTAAAATTGATTTAATTTAATTAAAATTAATATTTTTACCTAAAATTCTCTAAAAGTTTGAACTTTTAAAAGTGTTTAAACAAGAGAGCAGTGCTCTAAGTTCTGAAAGTAAAATTTTAGAGATGAGAATCATCTAAGCGACCAAAGGTCCTATTTATAGGCATCAAGTGCCCTTTCAGCTTCCAAAAGATTGCGCGACGGTTCGGAGTCTACCACCGCTGCGCTCACGTTAGGAAGCCACGTGAGCGCAACGGTGGGGGGGCATCTGTTTCCCCCAATCAGAGCAAGGCTCTACTGAATTTTGAAAATTCAAAATTCGAAGCAACGCTTCGGTTTCCGTGCGCAGCGCGCAATTTGCCACATGGCAGAAGGTGATTCGGCGGCGTAACGCCCGAGACAGTGCGTCCCATCAGAGCAAGGCTCTTCAGAAAACAAAATTAAGACTTAAACTGCGCAAATGCATGGCAGCGTGACACGTGTCTGCGCAGTTGTGCAATCGCAACTGCACAAGCGCACGGATGCGCGACACGTGTCTGCGCAGTTGCGCAATCGCAACTGCGCAAGCGCATGGATGCGCGACACGTGTCACGCGCTGGTGTATTGCGCAGCAACTGAATGAAGATTTAAATAAATCTTTTCTGTTCTCCTGTAAAACAGGGACCCTTGGATCTCTGATCCAATGGTGGGAAAATTCCCAAAATAATTCAGGAAAGATTTTGTTAACAAATCCAACAACTTTGTGGGCACTATAAATAAGACCCCATGCCTCATTCGAAGGGCATCAGATAATCAATCATCATTGAGAGAGGGAAAAAGCTTCTGAAAAAAGAGAGCTCTTGAAGATTAATCAAGAACAAAAAAAAGAAGGTAAAATTTCTGAAGAACAGAAAATAAAAAGATAAATAGTGCCTTGCACTTGATATGAACCCCTGGTTCTAAAAAATAAAAGGATAATAAATAGTGCCTTGCACTTGATATGAACCCCTGGTTCTAAAAAATAAAAGAATAATAAATAGTGCCTTGCACTTGATATGAACCCTTGGTTCTGTGAAAAGAAAACAAGAAGAAAAACTTGTTTTCTTTTGATCTAAATGTAGATCAAAAGTGCTATGCACTTTTGTTTCTTCAATCAGAAGATTCTTGAGTTCCTGCAACTCATTATTTAAAAGGGCCTGGCCCAAATCAGAAATAAAAGGGCAGAGCCCTATTTAAAAAAATTCTTGAGGGCCTGGCCCAAATCAGATCACAAAAATAAAAGGGCAAAGCCCTATTTAGAAAAATTCTTGAAGGCCTGGCTCAAATCAGATCACAAAAATAAAAGGGCAGAGCCCTATTTGGAAAATTCTTGAGGGCCTGGCCCAAATCAAATCATACAAAGGGCAGAGCCCTGTTTGGAAATGCTTGAGGGCTTAGCCCAAATCAAACTGCAAGAATAAAAAGAGGTAGAGCCCTATTTAGATTGATTCTTTTAATCGGGCAGAGCCTAAAATAAAAATTGGACTTAACCCAATCCTGGCTGTAAGTCCTTAAATTAAATGCCTCTCACAAACTAAGTCACGACCGGTTCGAGGGTACATCTCCGAACTCCTTTGACATCTGTCGTTGTAATTCCTCAACGACGTCAAAGAGGTGACGAGTCCCAACGACCACTCATCTAATATCGGACCGAAACGTCCTTAAACTAATATCGGACCGAAACGTCCCTAAACTAATATCGGACCGAAACGTCCTTAAACTAATATCGGACCGAAACGTCCCTAAACTAATATCGGACCGGAACGTCCCTAAACTAATTTGGACCACTACGTCCTTAAACTGGCGATGGACCACTACGTCTTTAAACTGGCGACGGACCGAAACGTCCCTAAACTAATAATGGACCATCACGTCCCTAAAACTGGCATATGGACCGCTACGTCCCTAAACTGGCGACGGACCACTACGTCCCTAAACTGGAATATGGACCACTACGTCTTTAAACTGGCGACGGACCGAAACGTCCCTAAACTAATAATGGACCATCACGTCCCTAAAACTGGCATATGGACCACCACGTCCCTAAACTAGCACAATTGAGCCTAAATGCTCTTTTGCCGGACCTAAACGGTCCCGTCTAAGTTGATCTTAACCCCAAATATGGTTAACGTGTCCTCAGATACTCAAATAAACGATAAAACCCCAAATAAACTTTGGTGCAAGGGTACATCTCGGAACTCCTTTGACGCATGTCGTTGTAATCCCTCAACGACGTCAGAGAGGTGACGAGTCCCGACGGCCAGATAATTAAATCAATCACTACGTCAAGTCGATCTTAATCCAAAACAGGACTAACGTATCCTTGACGAATGTTTAAGTTGATCTTAGCCGCAACGCGGCTAATGCATCCTTAAACTAAAAACACCAAACCCAAATCTAACTAAATACGGATTTGGATTAATCCACGCCCTACGGGCGACGGCATTACTCAGTCTCCGTATACAATCCACGGGCAGCCACAAACAAAACAAACACACACGACGCGAAGTGAAATTCTGGAGAAGGAGAAAGTTGTTACCGCAAAGCGGTAGCGTAATTAACTGCAGGGGCTTGCGCCTGCAGGGAAGAGCGTCCCCACAATCAAAAACCCCTCAAGCGAGGGGGAATCTGACAAAGTCTGCTACATCGGCCGCATCCGTCTAAACCTTCGATACACGGTGCCATAAATCAACTTGGCATCTTCGAAGAGGTGGACGGATAAAAACCAAATAGCATCTGCCCCGAACCTCAGGCACGTGACGTCCTAACGTCGCAGGCCGCCGTTCGGAGGGGAACACCCCCTCACCGGCAGACCGGAAATCTCAGCAAATTCTTCTAGGGGGATAGAAACTTCCCTGTCCATTAGAAGAAAAGTATGGGTGGGGATGTTCCATTGCTCCACGAAAGCCTTAATCCACCATGTCGGAGGAGCAGAGAACTCGAACAGCGAGGCGTAAACTGCGGGGTATAGACCGATCTTCAGCAGGTGCGTCTTCTTCGCAGACAAAATATACCTGGCCCACTGCAAATACCCTGCCGAGTGTCGAGGGGTCAACCCGATGTTGTAGGGTTGTCCCCAAGGGCGCGACTCTCCCTGGCATCTGCGCCATCCCAAAATATCCACGGCTGCCGGCTGCTGCATGGGTATGGCAGCAATCGAAGGTTGAAGAAGACCCTCCGAATTTCAATTTACGACCTCCACGGCATAGTTCACCGGGGGTACATCTGCATATGAGATCGATGAGATCGGCTCTGACGGCGTTGCACAAGAGAAGCTTCGGCGACCTTTGATAATTTCGTTGTACCACCTACCCCACAGGTGAAGGTTTTTGTACTCCGGGTCGTAGTCCTTAATGAGAGCAAGAACTTCCCGGTCTACCGGTGCCTCAGGGAATCCTCCCTCTGAACGGAAAAACGGGAAAGAAAGATCAGAAGACATGTCACCTGCGAAAAAGAAAAGAATTCAATTATCAGTATTATAATTTAATTTTAAAATCCCGACGCTCGGTACTTTAAAAATTTGTACTACACTGCAATGCAGTGGAGAGGGGACCAAAGGGGGACCACAAAATCCAGATGACAATGCATCAATTAATAAGACAGCCTCATCATTGGATGAGACTGTCAATTAATAAAGAAATCCTCAAAGAATATTCTCATTAAATGAGAAATCCCTCGAGACAAGGAGAAAATCTCCCTTTTAGAGCAAAGCTCTGTAACAGAGTGACACTTGTCAAACTCTGGTCACGAGGGAACAAAATTCCTTAAAGAGCCTAGCTCTGTAATAATAATGGAAAAATCCATCAAAGATTAATGAAAATTAATTCCTAAGAATTAAAATTCTGGGATCTTAAAAATCCATGAAAAACTCTTAAGAGTTCCTCATCAAAAGATCAAAAGATCTATATTGTCAAAAGAGCAGAGCTCTGACCCATGGGCTAAGAAACCCTAAGAAAAGATCTATTCAGATCTATGGGTTCTTGAGAGCAAAGCTCTGTTTATGAAACCCCAAAGGGGTTTTCTTTAGATCAAAAGATCTATGAGAGCAAGGCTCTGTTAATTAAAATTAATTTTATTTAATTTAATTTTTACCTAAATTTTTTTAGAGTTTTAACTCTTGAAGTTCTTGGAAATGAGAGCAAGGCTCTGAGATTAAAATTCTTGAAGGGAAGATGATAATTACATGAGGACCAAGGGTCCTATTTATAGGCGCTGAAACGCCTCCTCAACTTCTGAGTTGATCCAAGGGCTCAGATGTTGCCACCGCTGCACTCACGAGTGCGCCACGTGAGCGCAACGGTGGGGGGCATTTGTTTCCCCAATCAGAGTAAAGCTCTGTTTGAATTTCAAAATTTTAAAATTGAAGCAACGTTTTAGATCCCTTGAGCTCTGCGATGCGCGCCACGTGTCGAACGCAGGCGTGCTAGTGCAGTTGCGCTGCACTCTGCGCTGCGCAGCACGTGTCGAACGCAGGTGCCCTAGCGCAGTTACGCTGCGCTCTGCGCTGCGAGCCACGTGTCAAACACAGGTGCCCTAGCGCAGTTGCCCTGCGCTCTGCGCTGCGCGCCACGTGTCAAACGCAGGTGCGCTGGCGCCAATTGCGTCAGCGCTGGAATTTAAAGAATTCCCCACCGTTAGGTCAAAAGATCTAATAATAATAATAAATTATTAATTAATCAGAATTAAAACTCTGTTTTAGAAAGATCTTTCCAATCTTATTAAAATAAGAAGATTATCTTCTGTAAAACAGAGGCCTTAGGATCAAAGATCCAACGGTGGGGAAATATCCCCAGATTAATTAGAAAAAGATCTCTGTAACTAACTTAACAAATCAATTGGCCCTATATAAAGGCCCCAAGACTTCAAGTCTCAGATAGAGAGAACCCTCTGCAAACTTTGAGAAAAAAACTCAAAGAGAAAGAAAGGCAAGCCTTTGAAGAAAGAAAATCATTTTCTTCATCTTTAAAGGTAAAGAATTATATTTCTTGAAGTACAGAGATGAAATCATCTCATTAAAAAAGAAGAACCGTCTTCTAAAAATATTAAAGATCTAAGAACAAGATCAAGATCTTCAATAAAAAAGAAAAAAGATCAAAAAGATCTAATTATAAAAGATTAAAAAGAAGTAATTTACTTCATTCATAGATCTTTTGATCTATAAAGGCACAGCCTTTTGATGAGAATAAGAACCTTGGTTCTTGGATCTTGAGGCAATGCCTCTTTTGAAGAACAGAACAAAAAACTTGTTCTTTGATCTTAATTTGATCAAAATGCGCTCTGCGCTATTGGACAGTGCTTTGCACTCTTGAATTGCGCCTTTGCGCTTATTGGACTGGTGCACTGCGCCAAAACGCGCCACGTGTCAACCACAGAACAGTTTGCGCTTTGCGCTTCTAAAAAAGTAGCGTATTGCGCTCTTGGACTGGCGCATAGTGCCAGAGCGTGCCACGTGTCATTCACTGGCGCAGCGCACTGGCGCAGCGCACTCAGAAAGCGCAGTGCGCTAATAGACTTGCGCTTAGCGCAGAGCGTGACACGTATCACCTTCGCATGCGCTGGCGCATTGCGCTTTTTGATTGGCGCAAAGCGCCTGACAAGCCACGTGGCACACTATCAGACCACTATTTTGCTCCTGATAAATGCATGTTAAATTTTTTTTTAACTGGACGTAGCCCAATTCTGACCATAAGTTCTCAATATAAATTGAACTGAGCACAACTGCTCTCCCAATCAATTTACACCCGGTTCGAGGGTACATCTCTGTACTCCTCTGACATCCGTCGTTGTAATCCTTCAACGTCTTCAGAGAGATGACGGGTCTCGACGATCACACATTGCTACGGACTGTGGGGTCCTTAAACTCATGGACTATGACGTCCTTAACCTCGATCGTGATGTCTTAAAACTAATACCGGACTGTGGGGTCCTTAAACTCACGGACTATGATGTCCTTAACCTTGACCGTGATGTCTTAAAACTAACGCCGGACTGTGAAGTCCTTAAATCCACGGACTATGACGTCCTTAACCTTGACCGTGATGTCTTAAAAATAACACCGGACTGTGAGGTCCTTAAACTCACGGACTATGATGTCCTTAACCTCGACCGTGATGTCTTTAAACTAACATTGGACCGTAATGTCCTTAAACTACTTATCGACCGCAATGTCACTAAACTAAACAATAGAGCCTAATTGCTCTCTTGTCGGATCTAAACATCCTGTTAAGTCGATCTTAGTCTAAAATTAGACTAACGTGTCCTTAACGAACGTTTAAGTTGATCTTAGTCTCAAATAAGGCTAACGTATCCTTAAACACAACACCCCAAATCCAAATCTAAGAAAGATACGGATTTGGACTAATCCACTTCCTACGGGCGACAACATAACTTAGTCTCCGTATACAATCCACGGGCAACCGAACACAAAACAAACACCCACGACACGAAGTGACCATATGGAGAAGGTGAAAGTTGTTACCGCGATGCGGTAGCGTAATTAACTGCAGGGGCTTGCGCCTGCAGGGAAGAGCGTTACCACAATCAAAAACCCCTCAAACGAGGGGGAATCTGACAAAGTCTGCTACATCGGACGCATCCGTTTAAACCTTCGATACATGGTGCCATAAATCAACTTAGCATCTTCGGAGAGGTGGACGGATAGCACCAATTAGCATCTGCCCCGAATTTCAGGCAAGACGGACCTGCGCGGTCGCGTCTCCGTTGTTCGGAGGGGAACAGGTATAAGAGATAGTACATTTTGAAGAGTTTAAATCTTATTTAGATTCTTACCTCTATGTACTTCTTTGCTAATGTCTTAGTAGATTGTCCTAATCAAAATGGGATGAAGTGAGCCGACTTTGTGAGTCGATCCACAATAACCCATACCACATCGTTACCCTTTGTGCTGTGAGGAAGTGCAGTCACAAAATCCATCGTGATGTGTTGCCACTTCCATTCTGGGATAGGTAACGGCGGAAGTAAACTAGCTGTCCTGTGATGTTCAGCCTTTACTTGCTGACACACCAAGCATTTAGCGACGTTTCTGGCCACTTCACGCTTCATTCCATGCCACCAGTAATTTTGACGTAGATCTTTATACATCTTTGTACCTCCAGAGTGTACTGAGTAGGGAGAGCTGTGAGCTTCTTTCATTAACTCGTCCCGAGCAGAACCTTTAGGTACACACAATCTGCCGCCATATCTCAAAGATCCGTCTTCATAGATGATGAAGTCTGTTCGAAGTCCACTTTCCACTTGTTCTCTGATCTTTTGCAACTTAGCATCACTTGCTTGAGCTGCTTTAATCTGATTGACAATGGCAGATTGAACTTATAAATTCATCAAACCTGAAGCGTTACCTGGCATGACTACTTCAATCTCCATTTGATGCAAGCCTTGTTGAAGCTTCCACTGTGCGGTGAGATTCAATACTAATGGTTGGCGACTAAGGGCATCAAGTACTACATTCACCTTCTCTGGGTGATATTGCAGATTGATGTCGAAGTCTGCCATGAGTTCTAACCATCTTCTCTGCCGCATATTAAGCTCCTTCTGAGTAAACACATATTTCAGACTCTTGTGATCTGTGTATATGTCCACTCGTTCACCAGGAAGATAATGACGCCAAATCTTAAGAGCAAAGATAACGGCCGCCAATTCCAAATCATGCGTCGGATAATTGCACTTATGAATCTTCAGCTGTATTGAAGCAAAAGCCACAACCTTACCGTGCTGATGTAGAACACATCCTAATCCCTTACCGGATGCATCACAATGCACTTCGAAACCTCCAGATTGGTCCGGTATAACGAGAATAGGCGCTGACGTCAATCTTGACTTGAGTTCTACGAAAGCTTGTTCGCATGCTTCTGACCACACGAATTCTTCATCTTTACGTGTAAGCTTGGTCATGGGTGTTGCGATCTTTGAAAATCCTTCAATGAACCTTCTGTAATATCCTGCTAGACCCAAGAAATTTCGAATGTCCTTCACTGATTTTGGTGTCGGCCATTCGCTTACTGCTGAAACTTTTGCTGGATCCACAGAGATTCCTTCGCCTGATACAATATGTCCGAGAAAACCAACTTGATCTAACCAAAACTCACACTTGCTGTATTTGGCATAGAGTTGATGCCATCGCAAAGTTTCCAGGACAATTCGTAGGTGTTCGGCATGTTCTTTCCGACTCTTTGAATACACCAAGATGTCGTCGATGAAGATGACAACAAACCTGTCTAGGTGCTCTCGGAAAACTTGATTCATTAAGTTTATGAATATAGCTGGTGCGTTGGTCACTCCAAATGGCATCACAAGAAATTCGTAATGATCATAGCGAGTTCTGAATGCCGTTTTATGGATATCAGATTTCTTGACCTTCACTTGATGATAACCCGAACGAAGATCTAACTTGGAGAAAACATAAGATCCACTTTGCTGATCGAACAGATCGTCGATGCGCGGGAGTGGATACTTGTTCTTTATCGTTACTTCGTTCAAGGTCCTATAATCAATGCACATTCTATATGAACCTTCCTTCTTATTTACAAGTAGAACTGGTGATCCCCAACTTGAAGTGCTGGGACGAATCCATCCTTTCGCCAATAATTCATCCAATTCAGTTCTGACATCCTTCAAACCTTCCGGACTTAACCGATACGGTGCTTTAATCACCGGTTGTACTCTTGGTACTAAATCAATGTTGAATTCAAGAGCTCGATCGGGAAGCAAACCTGATATGTCTTCAGGAAACACATCGTCGAACTCTCGAACTACTTCTGGCTTTGATCCTTCCTTCGCTTGAATTGCCGCAATCACTGCCTTCTTTGGTTTCTCCTTGTATGTACTTAGCTCCAGGGTACGGTCTCCACTTTTGAAGTAGAAGACTGAATGATCTGGATCTCGAATACCACCCTCCTTTGACGACAGTCAATGGTAGCATAGAATGTTCCGAGCCAATCTATACCCAAAACGATGTCGAAGTTCGGTATGTCCAGCACTTTGAAGTCAACATAGAATTCTCTGCTGCAGACGACCACTGGACATAGATTGTATGCCATTACTGCCTTTTGTTAGTTATATGTATGCCCTAGAGGCCATTATTATACATGTGATGTATATTATAGTGGATGCTTAGACATATATAGGGAGGACTTTCTTGCTCGACATGATAGTATGCTATCTGGTTGCTCTTTATCTTAACATGTACACTTATTGTCTCTCTATTACATGTTGATAAAGCCTTTAAGATGAGTACTTGACTACCAGGATTATGATGCAGATCATACTAGTGGGGAAGAGGTAGTCGGTAAGTACATCCTTCAATAGCTCCTAGTCGTGGGAGTATCGAGACGGGGCATCGATATTCCAGAGTAGACTAGCGTATGCGCTTCTTAACCCATATGATGGGCGATGGATGATCCCACATCCATTGGTGTTTGACATCAGAGAAGGTATACGGGTGCTCAGTGGAGACTGGGTAAACTGGACGGACTCGCAGAGAACTCCTAGATGGTATTATACCTATCGTCAGATAGCAGTTCTCTGGTGACACCGGTACAGGTTAGTCTGTCGACCTGAGATCGTCATAGAGTCTTGTGTGATTCCCACTGTGCTTTGATTTCCACCTTACCACGTTCAAGAGATCATGCAAAACGGTGGTTTGGGTACAGTCCCGAGTCACATGGAGGCAATGAGCAATAAGAGGGGATTTCGTCTCTCCCGGTATTGGGGGTTAATGTTGCGCTATGCTTGATTGGCCATAACAGGAAATCCCTGGACAGGGTTGCTGAGATCTACTGGTAAGTGTTATTAGTAGTTTCTCGAACCGTTATGGACCTCACATCGACATGACTTATCAGGCTATTGGGGTCTGACGCTATACCACCCCAGGCTGTGATATGCAACATATCTGATGAAGAGACCGAAATGTACGATAGTGTTACTGATTGGATTCGCAGGAGTATAAGCATGCTTGCTTGTTGATCTTCTGATCACTCAATACCCGGGTGGCTGTTACGTTTAGTAGACCGCTTGGGCTTGTGGGTGACTGATATGATCACCACCTACTGCCGGCGTATTGACGGGTCTTTAGAGTCCTACACAGAGGTTTCCTGGCTCAAGTGAAACGAAGGAGGAGCACATATGTGATATGTGCAGGACCGAGATTAATACGAGTATGTGATACCGTATTCTATTCTCGCGATATGTGATATTGGTCGGTTATATGTGATATAACCGGGTTATCGGATCAAGTGTTGATTCAATAAGTTGATACATATGATATTAGTCAGTTATATGTGATATAGCCGGATTATTAAATCAAGTATTGATTTAATAATTTAATGTATAATTATATATTTGATATATTGAATTACATTAACTAATATTAGCTCACTTAAACATTTCTTTTTCTCACTTGTGTGCATATAGTATATATGTGATATATATTAATGTACATTATTTTGTGTCATGCTAGATGCTACATGCTACATGAGTGTATGAGACTTACACCATACTTATGATAATCTAGGGTTTTTATTTATTTAAGAAATTCAAAATTGGTTGGAATTTTGTCATGGCTAGAAGCTTGGAGAAGCTTGTTTAGCCCATTGACTTAGTCCACTTGTTTTGTTTTACTTAAGATATTTATTAACCTAACCATTATCCTTAGCCATAGTTTAGTCTTTACATGAGTTAGTATATGACACAAACTCACCCATGGTTGCTATTCTCACTTCATGAGTTTCATTCTGATCTCCACTTCATCTTCTTCTTCCTCATGAGAAAGCTTTGTAGCTTTTCAAATGGTGAAGAAATATTGTGAGAAAAATAAATCTAAAGTGAGTAAAATTCCTACTTCATCATCCTCTACTATACTAGCCATTTAATTTAGGGTGTTTGCTTCGCTAATTCCATATTAGCGAAGAGGTAGCTTGAGTTGGTGTCTCCTCGACGTAAATCATCTTCGGCCTCGAAGACTTCAAGCAAGCTTGTTCCGTTCATCTTGTGGAGCCTTTCTAGAGTCCGGGAGTTCACTACTTGGAACGAAGGGACTACTACATGGAGCTATTGAAGTGAAGGACCGGTCTACAAAGGTTGTATTCCTTGTTCACTTAGATGTAAAGTTGTTTACATTGTTGTTTCGTCTAAATCTCTAGTTAAGATTCTAGGTTAGGGTTCTTTAATACGGCAAATTTTTGAAATTGGCATGTACTAAGCCTCCCGAAACCTTGCTGCCACCCTACAGAACCCTGCAGTGGTATCAGTGCCAAGCTAGAGAATTGGACGATGTTTGTTAGATTACGAAACCGAAACTACTCCGAAACATGCAACACTAAAACCTAGTTTCTGTCTATTTTTAAATGGCTTCTAAATTTTTTTTAAGCAACTGTAGAATGTTAAATGAGATGTAACATGAACACTAAAGAAAATTTAGCCCCTCTCGCCGGAAAATGGCCGGCCATATTGAGGTTAAAACCGGCCTGCTCGGTTTTCCTGCATCATTTTGGGTTGAATTTTTTTTGGTGTTCCAGTCTCTGGGTTTTGGTGTTTCAGGTGTTTCTTATTTTTTCTAAGATTACATATGATGTGGTCTTACTGTATTGGCAATTCGAAGTGTTTCGTATTCGTAATTTTAACACTGTTTCGGGTTATTTAGACGATGTTAAAAAGTTCAAACGGATATCAATAACCCAATTTTTCCCTTACTGGAAATTTTCCAAGAGTTGGATTTTTCCGTGTTTAGAATCTTCAGAAAATCATGCAGGTGATTCTGTGGACCCTCTAGAAGAACGAAACCCTAACTCGATTCTGTGACCGTCGGGACCGCCACCAGACCCTAGGGTTTGTGGTAGTTCCGCTACGCCATAGGTGATGCAAGGGTTGACCCTTCTAAGGTTGGTCCATAAGTGCTGTGGTATGTTCTGGGTATTTTTTAAACTCCACTCAAGTGTTGAGCCCTTTGGGAATTTTTGGGTGTTTGTTGATTCGATCGAAAAGTTTAACATCGTCTAGCTATCTGTGATTCTGATATAATATTTGGAATCCACAATAATTAGTTATGTGATAACTAGTTTGAATTTTATAAATTTAGCAGTTTAGTCTCATTTGATCGGTTGCCATGGAATTTTGATATTGATCAAAAGCCGTCGCAATTACGTAGCGTACGCGGATACTCGCCGGGTAATCTTACTAGATAGCCACGCCCCATAGCCCTGACCAAGTGACTGTAGGAGAACCCCGTCGCCAAAAGCATCCGTTTGGGTGCTCGCGGCCGCGGTGTTCCGCCTTAGTGCACTTCGTCGATGGCATCGAGGGTGCGGCCGTCTACTAAAGTTTCCGACGAGCATTCGATCAGGTTATCGGGAATCTTATTGAATTACCCGACAGGTTATTGGAAAGTGTTTTCAATATCGAGATTGAAATGCGGGGTTTATAATTGTTAGGCATGTGATGTCTAAGAAATTCATTTGGTTGGGCATGAAATCCAAAGTATGTGATACATTGGGTTTATGATGTCTAAGGTGGTTGCAGATTCCAATTGTTATAGTTTTTCACTTTCTTTTATGCGACTGTAAGTGTAATATGTGGTGTATCGCCAGTTTCGTTGCTATATATCAACGACAATTGGGATACGCATATTTACTTACGTTGATGACATGTGATGTTATGTGTTGCTGTGATATATTATATTGGATCGTCGTGTTTTCAATAGCCGGGTTTTTTTATATGAGATGAGAGTTTTTCATTTTCATTCATGTAAAAGCTTGTATGTAATATTCTTTTATTGGGGGCACTTCCGGGTTGAGGATGATGTCACCATTGACATATATTATTTACTTTTCCGCATTAGGATAGACCTAAGGCGGGGAGCACAAGTAACCGGGTTCTAGAGTCCAGTGGGAGACTATCTCGAAAAGTCGAGACCGGGTCTTCTAACTCTAGAATTGGTAGGGTTGCTTGCCGCTCTCGTAGGGGTCTAGGGATGTGGGTTTGGCTATTCATCGCGACCATGGAATCCGCGTTTTTTATTTGGCTTAATTAAAACACGGAATTTCTAGTATATCCAATATTTCATATGTGTTCTTTTGCTGCTGATATTCTGTGATGTAATCACTTGATATGTTGAGACGAATGCTTATATTTTATATATATGATATATAATAAATATTGTCGCTTTCGTTTCTTCTGTGATGCTTAGGAAGCATAATTTGATGGGACTTCATTAATGAGATTAATAAAATAAAAGAAACCTAAAGATGTTGCAGAATCTTGTTTTAAAAACTGGTAGCTCTAGTTCTTGCTTTGTACAACGGTATTCCTTGTAGAATATCCAGCATCTTATTCGATAAGAAAAGAGCTGAGATCCCTTTACCGGGAGTGACCTCTTTAGCGAAACTAGCAGATGCTACAACCCACTTGGTTTTGTCTTTTGATTGCTTTTTTAGTTCTTGTTTTGCATAGTGGTATTTGTGAAATATCCAGCACCTCATTCGATGAGGAAAGAGCCGAGATCCCTTCACCGGGAGTGACCTCTTTAGCAAAACTAGTAAAAGCCTAAAAACACTCATTTTCAAAATTACTCGATTCTATAACGATATCAAGTTTATTACGCAAAAGGTTTTCTTAAAAACCTGCCATAGCCCTCCGTCAATTCAGATAAGTGCTATTTAGTATTCGTGCTACGGTAGTTTGGCCTCCGTCAAGGCATAGTGTACGGTAGATGATTAGTACTTATCTGCAGCATGAGATGCGATTGGATTAGGGTATTCGTACGACGTTGTTTAGCCTCCATCAAGGGTCGTGCGGGTGGGTCTAATTCAATCAAGAAATGAACGGGATGAACTTGACTAGCGTCCTATGGGTATTTTTGCCTCCGTCAAGGTCATAGGACACTAGGGGTAAAAACAATTATCAGGAATTTCAAGTGTTGAAATTTTCAATGAGATTGCATACCTTCTATAAGATAGTTGGATCCCGATACCCACTGCGAGTAAGAGTTACTCCTGGGAGAGTTTTACACATTACAATTAGCCGATCAAGTGGGTGTCTAGAAAGGTGTTAACGGAGTTACGTCCTTAGGAAAACGGGGTTTATTTTAATTAGGTCCATACGAAAGTACGAGGAACCTCCCTCAAAGTACCGACACTAGCCTGGCCGAAAGATTGGCGAACTTGTAGGGTGTAATTAATCCCGGCTAGTCTTACCTTTTAGGGTTTGAAGGAAAATTTGATAAAAACAGTGGGAGCCATCCTGATTAGATAAAATAATAATTAATCTGATCTTGCAAGAGCATACGTTGAGTGTTTTCTTCTCTCTCTCTCCTGGTAGCGACCATGTCACGCCTTAATCAAGATAATAATATGGATGCATTGACCGAACCTCCTTATTATACTGTGCTAGGGACGTTGGTTCCGCTCTATCTTATAATTGTTATAACTCTGAGTAGGAAATAGGGGAATATCCGGATTCCTACGCAACCCAATCGAGGAATGAGCATGTTGATGCATAATTTTCGGGTGTGTTCGTTACCGAGAACTGTTTCTCAGTACACTCTACGTCCTAGGTATGAGATACCGGATCAGGATCCCATATATGTAATCTGTTATATGGGCTACAGAAAGGTAGAGAACTGGGATTGGGTGATATGTCTTTAAGGGTTAGAGAATGGTGCAATTGTTGTAGCCAAATCAGTTGGCAAATATCACCTTGTATTACCAAATGGTAAATACATTGATTCTGAACGAATGTTATTACATACCGAACCTGATATACAACATTATATCAGATTATTTATTGAGTTAAAGAAGGATATAATTCTGTATTAGAGGATAATGTTATGAAAATTTTCCTGAATCAAGAGTTGATTGGATCAGACATGTTATGTAATGGCATATATGTTCTAAATCAAACCACGGTTCAAAGTATGTAGAACACACACAAGAGGAGTAGTTCAGAAATGAACGAATCCTTCTTGTGGCATTGTAGACTAGGTCATATCAATGCGACACGACTAGCTAAGTTACATAAAAATGAATATGAGAATCTGTTCGAATTTTCATCTTATGATACTTGTCAGTCTTGTCTCAAAGATAAAATGACCAATACTTCGTTTACTGGAAATAGAGAGAGTTACTGAACTCATAGGACGGATACATGATGATGTATACGATCCTATGTCTACAAATTCCAAGGTTGGTTGTTTGTACTTCATTATATTCACTGATCATCTCTCAGGATTCGGACATATGTTCCTGTTGAAACACAAGTCTGAAACTTTTGAGAAATTCAAGGAATATAAGCTTGAAGTTAAGAACCAGACGGGTAGAAGTATTTAAGTCCTTCGATGTAATCGAGGAGGAGAATACTTAGGCATGGAGTTCCTAGATTTTCTAAATGGAGAATGTGATTCTCTCTTGGCTTACTCTTTCGTATATACCACAGAACAAGGGTGTATCAGGGCGGAGGTATCGCACCCTATGAGATATGGTGCGCTCTATGATGAGTACTGTCGAGTTACCTGTTTTCTTTTGGTGTTATTCACTTGAGAAGCTGCATACCTATTGAATGAGGTTCCAACCAAATCAGTGCCTACCACTCCATATAAGATATGGAATGGGAAGAGACCATGTCTTAAACGAGTTAAGATATGGGATTGTCCGGCTTATGTTGAAAGGTAGAATCCGGACAAGCTCGAGGCAAGGTCAGTTCTGTAAGTTTGTTAGGATATCCCAAACATTTGCAAAGGAATATCTTCTACCACACTGAGGAGCAAAATGTGTTTTGTTTCTCAGCATGCCACTTTTTTTAAAAGGAATTTCTTATGAAGAAATTTGTGGTCATGAGGTAGAACTGGAAGGAGTTCCAGCTGGACAAACCAACAGTTGATGATTTGGTGAAACCAAAGGATTCAATAGCCTCCAACGAACTTCAGCCTCTCCGCGAATCTGGTGGGGTTACTCATCCACTTGAGAGATACTACGGTCTTATCGATGACAGTGGGAGCGAGGATTGCATCATGATTGATGATGACCCGACCGGGTTCCGGCAGGCCATCATGAGTGGGGACTGTGAAATGGCTGGATGCTATGCGATCAAAAATAGAATCCATGTACACCAACAAAGTATGACTTTGAATGTTGTACCTAAAGGGGTAAAACCCATCAGGAGCAGATGGATCTTGAGAAGATTCTTGGTGTAGATGGAAAATTTGAGACTTTCAAAGATATGCTTAAGTCCATCAGTATTAAAGCAAGCATCGCGGAGTTGGAACATCTGTTTTGATGTGGCAGTCAAAGAGTTTGACTTCATCAAAATGGTAGATGAACCTTGTATATACAAGAAGGTTGTAGAGAGTGAGGTTGTCTTACACGTATTGTACCTAGAAGACATACTCTTGATAGGAAACGGTTTCCTATGCTACATTCGGTCAAGCTCCTCTTATCACGAGAATTCTCCATGGAAGATCTGGATGATACCTACTACATCTTGTAGATTATGATCTATGGTGATAGATCTAAGTGGATGTTGGGATTGTCCTAAATCCTGGTACATTAACACCATACTAAAGGGGTTTAGTATGGAAGATTCTAAGCGTGGTGGTTCGTTCACTTACTTAGGAATCACTCTCTCCAAAAAGATGTCTTCCAAGACTGATTTGGAGAGAGCTTGCGTGCAAGGGATACCCTATGCTTCGGCATTAGGCTCTATCATGTATGCGATATTATGTACCAGACCAGATGTAGCTAACTCACTAGGTGTAGTGATTAAGAATCAATCGGATCTTGGGAAAATTACTGGATAGCTGTGTAGGACATTCTTAAGTACTTGAGAAGCACTAAAGAAATATGTTCCCTCATGGGAACTGAATAAACCAGCAAAGAAATACACAAGAGAAGCATCACGTGTCCACACGTGATCGGGCATCATGTGGGGACACGAGACCTTCTTTGGGCAAAATTATAGGCGCTGAGATACACAACTTGAGATGGAGTCACGTGCCAACACGTGATGAGCCATTAAACCCACTGAAAGGAATTAAAAGGTATAATAAAACAGTAAGAAAAAACTCCAATAGGGCATCACGTGCCCACACGTGACAGGGGGTCGCGTGCCAACACGTGATGGGTTCCTAAGATCTCTGAAATAATAGAATTAAATGGTCAATCAGAAGGTCACGTGCCAACACGTGACAGGCTCATAAACCTTCTGAACTAATAGAATTAAATTCTAATTAAGAGGGAATCAAAAACCCTAACTGGAAAATTATTTCTTTAGATCTTTCCAAACAAAAAGGATTGTGCTCTGTAAAGTGGAGCACCGTTGGATTAAAAATCCAATGGTGATTAAAAATCACCAATTTATAGAAAGATTCTATACAAGGAAAGATTTTTCTAAAATCTGCCACGAACAACAAACAAAATATCTTTTGGATTAAAAATCCAATGGTGAATAAAATTCACTGAGTGATCTGAAAGATCATGATTGGTTACAAAATCAATTAAAATCTTTCAATGAAAGATTGACAAAACAAACTGATTCTTTTCTTTCTCCTATAAATAGGAGCCAAGAAGAGAAGAAAAAAGGGGAGATACAACAACAGAGAGAAAAAAGAAGAGGATTTAATTCTCCAGAGAGAAACAAGATTTCTTCAGAAAAAGAAAGAAACCCTAGGTAAGAGAGAGAAAGAAATCATTCTATAAGCTCTCATAACCCTATTAGAGAATTTAATTCTCAAGCTAAGAGTTTAACTTTTCTGAATCAGAACTTAGTTCTTCCTCTGGTTGAAGATCTGCAGAAGCAGATCTCCCCATAAGTTGAGAATTTAATTCTCATCGGGGAGATTCTGCCATGCAGATCCAAAACTTAGAGGGAGAATCGAGTTTAAAGAATTTAATTCTTCCAAATACATAGGAATTTAATTCCTCCAACAAAAATAGGGTTTAACCCTTATTATAAGAACTTAGTTCTTCTTTATGGTTGAAGATCTGCAGATGCAGATCTCCCCATATGTTGAGAATTTAATTCTCATCGGAGAGATTCTGCCATGCAGATCCAAAACTTAGAGGGAGAATCGAGTTTAAAGAATTTAATTCTTCCAAATACATAGGAATTTAATTTCTCTAAATAAAATTAGGGTTTAACCCTACAAAGGAATTTAATTCTCAAATAAAAGACTTAAAACTCGCCATGCATGTAAAAGCATCGAGTACCCAGCATGATCACATGTCAACACATGACCATCCCACTCGGAGATCAGAGAAGAACGAACAAGATCAGGTCACATGCTCACACGTGACCCTTGACAGACTCTTCAAAATAAGAAGAGCAGAACAGACTGCGAGCACCATCACGTGTCCGCACGTGATAATCATGGAAATTAAGTGTTTAATACTTACCTGCATATTCTGAGAATAAAATAAATAAAGTTAGCCCAATTCTCAGGCGCCTCACGTGATCCTACGCGAGCGCTTCACATTTAGTGTTTAACACTATTTTTGAACGCCTCATTTTTCTAGTGTTTAACATTATTTTAAGCATTTCATCCCTAGTGTTTAACACTATTTTAAATGCATCACGTGGGAACACGTGACCGCCAGATATGTGCTAGTGTTCAACACTATATGCAAAATAGTCTTAGCCCAAATTGGCTAAGTCTTCCAGAGGCAAGACTCCCCTTTTGACTGAGCCTCAAATACAACATTGTCTTCCAAGATTGATCATCTCATATGGCATATGAGTGCTCAGCACTCAATAAAAGATAAAAATATGGTCAGAACCCAGACCCATATTTAGCATTGCTAAATAATGGGGGGCTGAGCCCAGACAAATGTTCAGCAGCCCAAACAAAGGTCCAACATTTTAAACCTAATTGGACTTAGCCCAAGTTGGCCTTAAGTTCTCAATTCAGATTTAACTAAGAATATTGCTCATAATCTAATTAATTGATCTTAGTCTCAAATTGGACTATAGATCTGGCAACCAACATTGGTTCAAGGGTACATCTCTTCACTCCTTTGATATTTGTCGTTGTAATCCTTCAACGTCTTCAAAGAGGTGACGGGTCCCGATAACCAAACATACTATGGAATGTGGGGTCCTTAAACTCATGGACTATGACGTCCTTAAACTTTATAGACTATGACGTTTTTAAACTACGGACTGTGGGGTCCTTAAGCCCATGGACTATGATGTCCTTAACCTCGGACTGTGGGGTCCTTAAACCCATGGACTATGATGTCCTTAACCTTTATAGACTATGATGTCTTTAAACTGGACCGTAATGTTCTTAAACTAATAATGGACCACAATGTCCCTAAACTAAACAATAGAGTCCAAATGCTCTCTTGTCGGATCTAAACGATCCCGTTAAGTTGATCTTAGTCTAAAATTAGATTAACGTATCCTTAACAAATGTTTAAGTCGATCTTAGTCTCAAATGAGACTAACGTATCCTTAAACCCAACCCCAAACCCAAATCTAAGAAGATACGGATTTGGACTAATCCACGCTCTACGGGTGACAACATAAATTAGTCTCCGTATACAATCCACGGGCAACCAAAAATAAAACAAACACACACGACACGAAGTGACCATCTGGAGAAGGAGAAATTGGTTACCGCGATGCTGTAGCGTAATTAACTGCAAGGGCTTGCGCCTGCATGGAAGAGCGTCCCCACAATCAAAAACCCCTCAACGAGGGGGAATCTGACGAAGTCTGCTACATCGGTCGCATCCGTTTAAACCTTCGATTCATGGTGCCATAAATCAACTTGGCATCTTTGGAGAGGTGGACGGATAGCACCAAATAACATCTGCCCTCGAAGTTCAGGCCGGACGTCCCAACGTCCCGGTCGCATCCTTCGGCGGAGAACAGATTCTGGCAATCCCGGTGGGACCTTTTCCTCTTTCCACTCCACACTTCATGTGTTGTGTTCGCGAATGAATCGCGGTTTAATATAGTTGCCCTTGGGTTCGAGGTACTAAGATTTGGTTTTGCTCTTGTGCAGAAAAAAGAACATCAATGGCCTCTAACTGCTCCAACTGCAACTGCAACTCTCGTTCCGCCTCATCTGGAGGAGTAACCTACGGGCCTCAAGCGGCCTCCCTGTTCAAGATGCCAGTGGAGCAGGTAACTCAGGCCACCACTGGGCTATTCTTCGGGACCATGCTCCCACCGATGAGCTTCAACGCCCCTGTACCATTGCAAGAAGCTCAGAAGATGTCAGTCTTTGATCGGCTTACCACTACTGCGGCCCCTCTTAACGGGTCGCCTAAACTAATCGCCTCAGTTTTCTGCAGACTGGGCCAAAGATCCAACGGGCCCATGAAGAAGCCCGTAATACCAGAAGGAGTTATCCCGAAGTGGATAGCCATTCCAGCTCCTGAAGTCACCAAGGCTGCTTCTCCGGCTAAGGGGTCGGTCTTCACAAGACTGGCCGTTTCAACTCCCACTCCGGGTGAAGTAACTAAGCTGTTTCCCCTGCACGAAAATCGGCCTTTTCAAGATTGGCCATTCCCTCTCAGCAAGCATCTATCTTTGACAGGCTGGCGCCAAAAACAGACTCTCATCAGAACAGGGGGCATGGAAAAGTTGATCCAACAGCGGAGGTGATCCCGGCCGCACGACATGCTCGACGTCGCCACTGGCGTCGAGTGAGGAAAGCTGGGGGCAATTCCCCTTCTGGACTGACTCCGCCAGTTCCAATGGTGGAAGTTGATGCTGCTGTTCCAACTGGGAACAACTTTGAACTACTTAACAGGGTGTGCAGGAATTCGCCAACTGCCGTGCTAAAAAAGTCTCCTCCGCCTGTTGAAAAGATCACAAAGGCGAAGCTAGAGCAGCCTCCTCAGCGGCTGTCCTCTAAAATTTATAAAGTTTGGCAACAAGTCCAAGACTCGGTGATTGATCAAGATTACTCTCGCCGACAGAAAAAGGTGAAAGTTCAACGGGAAAAGGACCAGCCTATCAAGCCACAGAAGGTGTCATCTATTTGGGTGCCCACTGCAACGGCCCCCAAGACTTCGACCGCCAACAAAAGGAGGAGGCCAGAGAAGATCCCTGCGTCTTTGGCAAATCGCAAAGACACTGAATCTAAACGCCCCAAGTCTGGGGGTATGTTGGTGCATACCATCTATATGGCATCCGGAAAAGAGGATAGCCGTATCTCCACAGGTCATCGACCGCTTATGCGATCAGTGACTAAGGCTCAGGAGCAACAACAACAAAAGCTCCAAGAAATGCTAACAGCTATGGCCGCACTTACGGGACCGAAAGCAAGCCCCGAGACATCCTCGGTGCAGCGCCGTGAGCAGGAAACTGATGCTGAATTCCTTCGGAGAATGCTTGAGAAGAAGGATAAAGAGTCCGCGGAACAAGCAGCCAATATAAAACAAATGGCCCTTCTATTCCAAGATATGGTGGGCATGATGATCCAGCCGGACCCTCCAGCCTAAGACCCTCCAGTAATAATTGAAGATGATAGAGGAGAGACATCAAATCCTCTGCCGGCTCTGTCAGCAGCCAAGGAGGAGACCATCTCAAAAGCCGCCCTGGATGATTATATCGCTCAGCAGATACGAGTTCATCAGGCGAATGAAGCGGCTGGGAAAATTGTTAAAGCTGGACGACCCTATCCGGGTTGGTACGACCAAATAAAGTACCTACCGGGATACACGATCCCCAAATTCCACGTATATAAAGGGACGGGAAATCCACATCAGCATATCGCTCAATTCAGATCCTTGTACGGCAACACCGGAAGTGACGATAAGCTACTGCTTCGCCAATTCGTTGGCAGCTTGTCGGAGACAGCATTCGAGTAGTATTTCAAACTCCCAAATGATTCTGTCAAGACATTTGCAAAGATGGAGTTGCTATTCACCCAGTGTTTCGCAAGCACTAGAGAACGCACCCCAATCACAGCATTGATCAATACCAGGATGAAGCCTGGAGAAACATGGGTTCAGTACGCGATACGGTGGCGGAATTTATGGTCAAAGTGCGAGCAGCGCATCGAGGAGGCGCCTGCAGTAGGCATGTTCGTAGGGACCCTCGACCCTCAGGCGACCATTTCACAATTCATGATGTTTTTCAAGCCGACCACTTTCCAGGTCTTGATTGACAAACTGGCCCAAATGGACCAGATGGGTCATCGACCGTCTTCTTCAAAGGTTGAATCTCGAAATGAAAAAGGGAAGGGAAAGCAACCTTCGTCGCCAATACTCAACAGCAGCCCAGTGGTCCAAAACTAACTGATCTCCAAGACAAGAAATGACGATTCTTTAATGAGAAAATGAAGCGCCCTTATTCGTTTCCCCGGGACAAAACGAGGAGATTTTTCGAGCTGGCGGTGCGCAACAGGCTCATCAACATGCCGGATCCAAAAAACCCATTGCAACCCGGTGAGGCTAATAATCCCAATTATTGCCCCTATCACCAAGCGATAGGCCATCCAATCGAAGATTGCTTCGTCTTCAAAGGGTGGATTGAGAACCAATACCAACAGGGCAAATTCACATTGTCCGAGAATTGGAAAGTAAACCCACCCCAGCCGTACGCTCTCAAAAAGTCGGATACACCGGGGGCATCGTGCTCTTTTGTTGAAGAAGCTCCATGGGAGGTCGCTCTTTCAGCCAAGAAGAAAAGGATGCTGAAAGACCTTCAAACATGCCCGACGATCAGGAGGAAAAATCAGCTAGAACCCGAGATCATTGAGGGAATGCTGAAGCCGCGCCCGACGCCAAAAATTGGTAGCGCTAATTAAAACGCTCAGGTCCAGCCGTCAAAGTCTTCGAAGAAAAAGAAGAAAACCAAAAAGCCCATGAAGCCTGCTGATAAGCGCATAGACTTGTAAAAACACATCGACGCGCTGGAAGAATATAATCAGAAGGCGCGGACCCCGGTTACGCTCCAAGATTTTCTCGACCACATCCTTGAGGACAGAGACGATGACGATGATGGGGAGAGGACTCGGCAGATGAAACTGAGGGCTATGTGGCAAGCTGCCACATGATCTCTCACTCGTCGATGGATGGTGAAGAAGCACCTGATACAAAGAAACTGGGGGCAGATCCAGAACCGGAATCAAAACCCTTGGAATTGTCTGACAAGATCATCGACCTACTGCTGAACGAAGCCCATCAGAAGAGCAAGGATGATCGAGAACGCGAATGGCTATATTCGAAAAGTCCAGGAGTCGGCGTCAATTTAAAGAAGTCATGGGTCGTGAAATACCCCAACTAGATCAAAGCACTTCTGTCGCCAGCAAAATCAGTTTCAAAACGAGGAAACGGTTCACCAAAGCCTTGTCCATGGGAATGAAGCTGCCACCTTCCAAAGGGAATGCTTCCGGCAGTATGCACCCTGATGAAGCGGATGTACATCCCACCTATTTCTTATACCATCAGAGGATTGCACATCCTACCGAAGAATGCGTGGCCTTTAAAAAATGGTAGCAAGGGTATGTCGCTCACAGGCAACACTTTAAGAGGATGAAGCGCAAAACTCGTCGAGAACAAAAGAGCACGACAGATGAGCGCAGAAGAACTGCCGGCAACTGTCACATGGTTGACAGCAAAGGATCGCAAGTTCCTACCTTCAGCAGCGATTCTGATGAAGAAATGCCCATTGGCCCTCTCTTTAAGGAATCTACCTCCGAAGCAGAAGAAATGAAAACCTGCGAAAACATCCACCTGCCTAATCGCACATTACCTGAAAAGAATCTCGGACCCGCAAACAAGGGGTCGAGCAAAAAGGATAAAGGGAAGGAAAAAGTCCCTGAGGATATTGCCCTCGACGATCGAGACGTCGAAGAGCTGGCAGCCAAGGACCCGCCCAAGAAAAGCAAGGTGGATTATAACGTTCTAGCACACCTGAGAAAGATTCCTTCACAGTTGAGCATTCTCGATGCCCTTCTGCTATCTAAAGATGCACGAGATTCCCTAATCAAAGCGTTACAAGACCCTGGACAGTTTCAAGCTTTTCTCGCAAAAGAAAAGATGAAGGACAAGTTGGAAGAAGTTCACACAGCCGACATCACCTTTAGCGATGAAGATCTCCTCCTCGGGACATGCGAGCATAACCGTCCCTTGTGTGTCACCGGATACTGTCATGACATCAAGATAGGAAAGATCCTGGTTGACAATGGGTCCTCTGTCAACCTTCTCAACGTAAGAATGTTGAAGGAAATCTATATGAGCGTTCAGCACCTCGCTCGTGATAAAATCACCATCTCCGGGTTTGACTCCCACTCATCACGGACGCTCGGGTCTGTAATATTGACATTACGCTTTGGGCTGCTCGTCACGGACATCAAGTTTCATGTCATTGACACCAAGACTTGCTACAACGTTTTGCTCGGCAGGTCTTGGTTACACGAGTACAACATCATCCCTTCTACACAGCATCAGTGTATGAAGTACTTCAAAGATGGTCTTAAGTATACCGTGACAGGGGAATTGAACCCATTTTCCATAAATGAAGTCTGAAAGTACGAGGATGCAAAGTATTTCCTGCCGGACTTTGAAGACACGGAAAGAAGTCGCAAACCGGAGAGCAAACAAAAAGCTATCACCACAATTCCAGTCTTCGGGAGCGATGCCGAGGAGGACGAAGAGATAGTCTATTCCGGGCTACCCCAATACACTAAGCCGGGACCGTCCACCCCTATGTTGGTCTTCGGCAGTGACTCTGAAGACAAAATCAATATAGTATTCTCCGCTCGGCCATTGATACAAGCCTTCGCTGACGAAGATCAAAGCTTTCAAATCGCCATGGTTCCGCAAGAGCATTACAAAGAGTTCGACGCGCTTGGTACCTATAGTGTACAAGAACTGCAGACATTCTACGTCCCCCCCAGGAAAAGAGATGAAAAGGCGATCCACTTTTATCAATCTGCGAAAACTAAGCAAGGGGAATCGCTTCAGGAAAAAGAGGTGGAGAAAGAAGTTTGGCATGGTGCCGATTCTGCACTTGACAGGCTCCAGCCCATCCGTCTGCCCAGATACTACACATAAGGATTAAAAAGGCTGTTGAAGCGTCAATGTGTACCCTTCAAACAGACTGCTCGACAAGCTCAGTTCTACAACAGGATCTGGGACGTCCTCGGAACTCAGCGAAAGTTGCCCAACAGGAGAATGGAAACGATCGTCTTGGATATGTTCAATCCAAGAAACGGGAACGATTCCATGGCTGCTACGTTATACATGACTTTGATGAAGAAGGAGATGTTCTGTTAAAAGACGCTAACCCTGAACCAAAACGAGGTCCCGCCATGAAAATGCCAAGTCCGTCTTTTGAAGAACAGATGGACAAGCTAATAAGGGAAGCGGGTCAGAAGGTCCGGGATGACCATAGCCGCGAAATGGCCATTTACGAGAAAGCCAGGATGCAGCGCCTCCTTCAACAGGCCGCGGAAAATGACAATGCTCTTCGTCGCCAACCCGTCATACAAAAGACTCGGCGCAGAGGCAAAAATAAACCAAAGAACGAGAAAAACGTTCAACAGCAGCGTAGCGGAACGTTCGACAGCAGCGTAGTGGGTCTGAGAAACACGCGATCGAGAATCGAGCAGCCGGGATCCGTCTCTTATAAAGAAGATGGATCGAGCATATTCTTTTCCCCAAGACAAGACAAAGAAGATATTCGATCTTGTCATAAAATATCAGATGATGATACTCCCGGAGTCCAAGCACCCTGAGTAAGCAGACAAGGTCTCCCACCCAGACTATTTCTCCTATCACCGAGCAATAGGACATCCTCTCGAAGACTGCTTCACCTTCAAGACCTGGGTTGAAGACCAGTATCAACTCGACAGATTTGCTCTATCCAACAGTTGGAGGGTAAGTCCGCCACAGAAGCATTAATCAAAAGCCACTTATGCGATGAGAGTAGAACCAGATCAATATCGGTCTTGGAAACGATCTCGTACCTGTCACGCGATAACGCTGTCAGAAGAAGAACCCGAGAATATGGATGACCTTTCTTGGTGCTTAAAAAACGATGAAGATGAGTTGATCTCAGAATTTCCACCGGCGCCAAAAGAATTGGAAGATGGGATACATACTACTGCAGATGACCTCAGAAAAATCGACTTGGGAACGACAAACGACCCACGGCCGACGTTTGTCAGTGAACCGTTGTCTGAAGAAAAGGAGGCTACGCTCAAGGATGTGCTCATGCACTATAAAAGTTGTTTCACATGGAACTATTCTGAGATGCCAGGACTAGATCCAGAAATAGCTGTGCATAGATTAGCGATATCTCCGGACATCAAGCCAGTCAAACAAGAGCCAAGAAGGATGCGGCTCGAACTCGAAATGAGCATCAACGCCGAATTCAAGAAGCTAATCGACTCCGGCTTCGTCCAAGAGATTCAGTACCCTGACTGGATCACCAACATTGTCCCAGTGATGAAGAAAAATGGGACGGTGCGCATATGCGTGGACTTCCGGGATCTCAACAAAGCTTGCCCGAAAGACGACTTTCCAGTACCGGTCACTGAGCTGATGATAGATAATACGTCCACTCACGAAGTTTTCTCCTTCATGGACGGCTCATCAGGATACAACCAGATAAAGATGAATCCCGAGGACCAGAAGCATACCGCTTTCCGGACCCCTTTGGGCATATTCTGCTATAAGGTGATGCCTTTCGGTTTAAAGAACACCGGTGCCACCTATCAGAGGGCCATGACGAAGATTTTTGATGACCTCATACATAAAATCGTCGAATGCTATATTGACTACCTCGTAGTTAAAAGCAAATCATACAAGGAACATTTAAAGCATCTGAAGATCGTGTTTCAGCGCCTTCGGAAATATAATTTGAAGATGAACCCTCTCAAATGTGTGTTCGGAGTTTCCTCGGGCGAGTTCCTAGGATTCGTCGTCCGACATCGAGGCATCGAGATAGACCCGTCGAAGATCAAGGAGATCATGGAAATGCCTCCGCCAAGGACTCTCAGGCAACTGCGGTCTCTCCAAGGAAAGATCGCGTATGTCCGGTGATTTATAGCCAATCTTTTCGGGAAGTGCCGTCCTTACAGTCACCTAATAAAGAAGGGAACCCCGTTCATATGGGATCGCAAATGCTAAAGCGCACTGGACGAAATCAAGCAATACCTGCAGAATCCGCCAGTACTGGCCGCTCCCGTTAAAGAAAAACCTCTTGTCCTATACACAACTGCCCTCGAAGGTTCCTCAGGCGTGTTGTGGGCATACGAGAATGACCAAGGGAAGGAGAGAGCCCTCTACTATTTGAGTCGAGTTCTCCTGAGGGCAGAAAGCAACTACTCCCCCATCGAAAAACACTGCCTGACGTTAATCTTCGCGATAACGAAGCTCAGACGCTATGCTTTGGAACATGAGGTCCACCTCGTATCAAAAGTGGATCCTCTCAAATACTTGATGTTAAAAGCCATACTAACAGGATGACTCGCTAAATGGGCCCTGCTCTTGATGGAGTTCTCGATAACTTATCGTTCCCTCAAGGCGGTAAAAGGCCAGGCTATCGCCGACTTCCTCGCTGAGCATCCGATACTTGTCGATTCTCCTTTGAACTGCGAATTTCCCGATGAGCACGCGTTTTACACGATCGACGGGGAGAGAAGAGAGAATGATACCCAGTGGGAACTCTATTTCGATGGAGCATCTTCCATGAAGAAGCGCAAACAAAGCACCCCCATAATCAAATCAGGGGTAGGCCTCATCTTTGTGACTCCACAAGGAAGAATAATGCGCTTTGCCTTCTCCTTAACAGAGCCGAGGACGAACAATGAAGCCGAATATGAAACTTTGATAGCAGGTCTTGAGATCGCTGTCGACATGGGAATTGAAAACCTCCTCATATACGGAGACTCCCAGCTGGTCATTAGCCAAGTAAACGGCGACTATCAGACGTGTAAACCAGAGTTGGTAAAATACGGTTAGAGAGTGCAACAATTGCTGACTCAAATCCCTGTCTATGCCCTGGAAAACATACCGCGTGCGGAAAATAGCAAGGCGAATGCATTAGCCAAACTTGCTAAAGAGTTGGCTGACGAAAACCTCGATGATGTGAGGATCGTTGTGCAAAGCCGTTAGGTTTTTGCGCCGGCAGAAATATCTCCGGAGTCGTCCGAAGAAAAGGGAGCTACCGAGCAATAGGGAGCTACCGAGCAAACGGTCCTGCAAGCTCGGTGAACAAATCCAGAAAAAGAAGATCTGAATAGACAGAGGAAAATCAGAACAGAACAGAACCGAATTTTTTGGATCTGAACCGACGATTCCACCGCGGAACCGCGGCACAAAGAGGCAAATGGCGGCGGATCCGTGGCCTTTTGCTGACGTCAGCAAGTGGAATCTTCTCTGTAAGCATTCTTGTCTTCTCTGTAACCCCCTGATCTCCTCTAAAAAAAAATTCCTGCAGGGTTCTTTGCGCAAAAATTTCTCTCCCTTCTCCAATAACTTAATCTTGTGTAGGATTCTTTGCGCCGCAACAAAAGAAAAAAAATTTTGGCAAGTGTTTTGTGTGTTTACTGCTTTGTATTTTTTAAAATTGACTTTTAAGGGGCTATAACACCAATCCAGATTGGGTGGGGATTTCATTACCCTTCCTAGGACCCCAAAAATCACAAAAAGCATTTGCATCAACCTTCGAGTTAATTAAAAAAATATTAGACTTGGCCAATAAGGACTGTCGCGCTCAATAGGACAAAGGAAAAGTTGTAGGCATCGGTCGTTTATCTAAACCAGACTTTGTGGTGCCTAGGCTAGACAAGTGGGAGAGGTAATTTTAAAATGCCTGTCTCACGGTGATTCGTGAGTAGATCCCTCCTCTCTTTACTTGTGCTTACCTGGCCACAATTGGCGGTGAAGAGGCGATTTGAGGATCTCACAACTTGCCCTTTGGAACAGTTAGGAGCAGTCTAGTTGACCTAGGAGACCCTAGCTCTAGACTTGATTGTGCATATTGTGATTGCTTGAACGTGTATCTAAGCTTCTTATAAAAATCTTTTTGCAAAAACTCCTTAAAAAAAACCACAAAACAAAAATTTTTACAAGAACTTGTCATTTTTGTCGCTAGAAATCCATTGCACCCCACTTGCAACCACTCTCATTGACGTTTTCTTACCCCCACCTTCTGTTTTTACCTTTTGACTACACTACACCTCGTTATTGTATGTCCAGTTGGACTAGGAACACTAGCACCCGTTTAGTCCGTATCTCGTTAGTGCTTACTGACGACGCTTTCGACTCCGAAGTCAAAATTCCATCCACTTCTTTGCCTTCATCTTCATATTCACCACTTTCTAAGGAGATGTCGTGATTCAATCCTAACAACCCCTTACCACCTGTTGAAGCGCCCCAACGAATCGCGCTTCAGGATCTTTTCTATCCCATCCACACCGCACTTCCCACTTGTCTTTCACTTCCACCGGCTAATGGGGATAACTTTGAAATTAAACCCCCACTTCATCAATATGTTGCCCAAATTTCACGGGCTGGAATCCGAAGATGCCTACATCTTCATTAACAAATTCCAGAATGTTTGTACAATGATGAAGACCACACAACTTTCTGATGATGCTATAAAGCTACGTGTCATTCCATTCAGCTTATGTGACCTAGCTGAAAAATGGTTATATAGCACAGCATCACACTCCACAAAAAATTGGGAAGAGTTTGTTAAGGCTTTTCTTAAAAAAATTTACCCACACCACAAGACCACGAGAATTCGAAATGAAATTATTCAATTTTTCCAGCTTCCTTCTGAACATTTTTGGAAGTTCTTAGAAAGATTTAAGAACCTTCTTGTTCAGTGCCCTCACAACGGTATCGAGAATTGGCAACTTTGCCAAACTTTATACGAAGGACTGAACCCAGCAACTAAGCAGTTGTTGGAAACTATTTGTCAATATCACTTTCTTACAAAATCGAGCGAGGAAGCTTGGCAATTTCTCGATGATCTTACTGAACAAACACTTCGGTGGGAAAGCACTAAGACCACTTCATCTACTTCATCAGGTCAGTCTAGGGCAGGCATACATCAACTTGATATGTCGATTGCAATGAAGGACGAAATGGCTGCACTTACGAAAAATCTAGAAGCAATTGAGAGCAAATTCTCATTGCCTTCTCCTGCCCCAGCTTTACCCACTCGCGCTATTTGCGCTTGTTGTTCGGATCCGTCCCATCTAACCGAAGAGTGTCCTTACAATCCACCTGTTCAAGGACAAGATCAACTCAATGCTGTCTTTCAGCAAAGACAAAGAAATGATCCATACTCTTCTACTTATAATCCTGGTTGGAGGAGCCACCCAAATTTTGCTTGGAATCAAAATCAATTCCAAGGCAATAACAATTTTCAAAGGCCTTCTCCACAACAACAAGCCCCTCAACAAACTCAACATCAGCAACCTTTCCAACCCCAACCTTACCCAAACCAAATGAACAATTTTGAACCCAACAACTCTTATCCTCAAAACAATTTTTTTCAGCCGAATAACGATAAGGTTTCCTCGCTCGAACGAAGTCTGGATGCGTTTTTAAAACAATCTACACAATTCTCAGCAAGCATCCAGTCTTCCATTTAGTCTTTGGTGCAACACAGTGCTTCACATGATCAAAGCATCAAATCAATTGAGGCCCAAATTGCACAACTGAATGCTGCGTTAAGCGAGCGAGAAAAGTGAAAGCTTCCGTCTCAACCATTGCCAAATCCCAATCACACAGACAACGCACATGTTGCTTATGAACAACAAAATCATAATGTAAATTCTGTGACCATGTTGAGATCTGGAAGAGTGTTGCACAATAATGTGGGTATTAGTGATGAAACCCCGGCCGCCGCTTCTACCTCTTCGCCTTCTTCATCATCTTCTTCTTCAGAGCCTATTCCTTATCCTTCACAAGGCTCTACTTCTTCTAATTCGAATGGACCCACATCTCACTCTACGAAAACACCAACAATGGGATCTGTTCCAACTCCACAATCTACTCCACAAACATTAGACTCAACAAATTTTCAAAATATTCCATTTCCAAACAGGTTAAGATCCAATAAACAAACTCCACAAATGGAGAAGATTGTGAAGTTATTCAAACAGGTTAGTATAAATATACCTCTCTTGGATGCAATCCAACAAGTCCCTTCATACGCTAAAATCTTAAAGGACTTATGCACCAAGAAGAGGAAATCACAGGTACCCAAGAAAGTTTTCTTGGCTAATGAAGTGAGTGATACTCTTACCCAATCTTTACCTCAAAAGGACCCTGGTTGTCCTACAATTTCAACAACTATTGGGGATAAGAATATCAATCGCGCACTATTAGATCTTGGTGCCAGTGTAAACCTGCTTCCCTATTCAGTATATGAGCAATTGGGCGTTGGAGAGTTGAAACCCACACATTGTACTCTCCAAATGGCTGACCGATCCATCACCCATCCTAGGGGAGAGTTAGAGGATGTGTTAATTAAAGTAGGGGACTTCATTTTCCCTGTTGATTTCATTGTTATGGACACACAGCCTGTAGCTAACCCCTGGAATCAAATTCCGGTGATACTTGGTCGACCATTCCTTGCAACTTCTAATGCGGTGATCAACTGTCGAAATGGTTCGATGAACCTATCTTTTGGAAACATGACAGTTGAGCTCAACATTTTTAAGTTGGGGAATCAACCCTCCGAGTCTGATGCTAATATACTTGATGTTTGCTCGATCCAAGGGATCACCCAAGAGGATTGTGAGCTTGAAAAATTGCTGTTCGATTACAACGATTTTGACGCCAATAGTGCGTTCCTCCTTGAATCTGACACAGCTTCAACACCCGATAACGATTATGAGTGTTTCACTTTTTCTGATGATTTTGAAGAATCACCGTCCGAGTTTGAGTCCTTTGATTTTTCGGATGAGTTAGCTGAACCATCCGACTCGGTTGCCTACACTCGTTTCGAACCATTGTTGGAATCCTTCGAGTTCGAGACAGTTTCACCAGTTTTACCTTCAATTGTTTCGCCTCCAAAACTCGAACTAAAGCTATTGCCGTCTCACCTTAAATATGCTTACTTAGGTGAGAATGAGACCCTTCATATTACCATATCGGCCTCTCTAGCCCACGAGCAAGAGACAACCTTTTTAACGGTCTTACAAAATAATCGGCAAGCTTTTGGCTGGACTATGGCGGACATCAAGGGGATTAGTCCCCTCATTGTTGAACATCATATACATATGATGGATGATGCCAAGCCAGTAAGGGATCCATAGAGACGCTTCAACCCCATAATGAAGGAGGCTGTTAAAAAGGAGATTGTAAAATGTCTTGATAATGGTATCATTTACACTATCTCTGATGGCCAGTGGATTAGCCCCATTCACGTTGTCCCAAAGAAATCGGGCATAACGGTCATACCTAATGAGGCGAATGAGTTAATACCTACTCGCACCCAAACTGGATGGCGAGTTTGCATTGATTATAGAAAACTCAACGCCGCGACTCGGAAAGACCATTTTCCATTACCTTTTATTGACCAAATGCTAGAACGATTGGCTGGGCATGAATTTTACTGCTTTTTGGATGGATACTCCGGCTATAATCAAGTTCCCATCGCCGAAAATGATCAAGACAAGACCACATTTACTTGTCCTTTCGGTACATTTGCTTACCGATGCATGCCCTTTGGGTTATGCAATGCACCCGCTACTTTTCAGCGGTATATGATGGGAATCTTTTCAGACATGGTTGAAAAATTCTTAGAGATTTTTATGGATGATTTCTCCATTTTCGGCGACTCCTTTGATGAGTGTTTGCTACACTTAGACGCAGTTCTTACCCATTGTAGGGATAAGAACCTCACTTTAAATTGGGAGAAATGCCACTTTATGGTACGAGAGGGTATTGTCTTAGGACATATAATCTCGCAAAATGGCATTGAGGTTGATAAAACTAAGATTGAAGTCATTTCCAATATTCCTCCTCCCAAGTGCGTCAAAGACATCCGAGCCTTCCTTGGCCATGCCGGTTTTTATAGACGGTTCATCAAGGATTTTAGCAAGATAGCTAGACCCTTGACTCTTTTGTTGGCCAAGGAAACAACTTTTGATTTTGACTCAAGCTGCATGAAGGCATTCGAGTCATTGAAACACTCACTTATTTCTGCGCCCATTCTTTCATCTCCCGACTAGACGCATCCATTTGAAATTATGTGCAATACATCTGATTTCGCCATTGGTGTTGCCCTTGGACAGCACATAAATAAGATGCCGCATGTAATTTATTACGCTAGCCGAACATTAAATGAGGCCCAATTGAATTACACAACAACTGAAAAAGAATTCTTAGCCGTTGCGTTTGCACTAGAAAAATTCAGGCCCTATTTAATCGGCTCTCCAGTCATAGTTTACACGGACCACACAGCTCTTCGCCATCTTTTCGTGAAGAAGGATGCTAAATCTCGGCTAATACGTTGGATTCTCTTGCTACAAGAGTTTGGCCTTGTCATAAGGGACAAGAGAGGATGTGAAAACGTAGTTGCCGACCACCTTTCATGACTTCCTTCTTCGCCTACACTTGAAGTTCCTATCAAAGATGTTTTTCCCGATGAGCAGCTCTTAACCGTGTCATGCGAACCTTGGTTCGCTGATATCGTAAATTATTTGGCCACCGGACAGATACCAAACGATTGGTCGAATCAGGACAGACTCCGATTGCTTTCCCAAGTAAAACATTTTTACTGGGATGAACCGTACCTCTTCAAATACTGTTCCGACCAAATTATTCGTCGGTGTGTCCCCGACAACGAGTTTAAGAGTGTGCTGCCATTCTGCCATGATCAAGCGTGTGGCGGGCATTTTGGCCCCAAGAAGACAGCAGAAAAAATCATGCAGTGTGGTTTCTACTGGCCACGACTTTTTAAAGATGCATACGAATACTGCAAGACATGCTCCCGGTGCCAACATTTGGGCCAGATATCTCGGCGAAATGAAATGCCGCTCCAACCAATTTTGGTTGTTGAAATTTTTGACGTTTGGGGGTAGACTTTATGGGACCATTTCCCAATTCCTTTGGGAACATGTATATTTTACTTGCTGTTGACTATGTTTCAAAATGGGTCGAGGCTGTGCCCAGCCGAACTAATGACAACAAGGTTGTCGTTAGATTTCTCAAAGAAAACATCTTTTCACGGTTTGGGCACCCTCGCGCGATTATTAGTGATAATGGATCTCACTTTTGTAATAGGACTTTCGAGTCCTTAATGCGCAAATACTCCATTACTCACAAGCTGTCAACACCTTATCAACCCCAAACTTGTGGGCAAGACGAAATCTCGAATCGGCAGATTAAACAGATATTGGAGAAAACGGTTTCCAAAAACCGTAAAGATTGGTCATCAAAACTGATTAATGCACTTTGGACATTCCGTACTGCCTACAAGACCGATCTTGGCATGTCTCCATACAAGCTTGTTTATGGAAAGGCTTGCCACCTTCCTGTTGAAATAGAGCACAAGGCATTTTGAGCAATCAAAGAGTTGAACCTATCTTTGGGAGATGCAGGCAGCAATAGAAAGCTGCAATTGAATGAATTAGACGAGCTGTGAGATGAGGCCTATGAGAACACAGTAATTGTTAAAAACCGAACGAAGGTGTTCCACGACAAACACCTTATGCGCAAGACTTTCAAACCTGGTCAACAGGTTGTGCTTTACGATACTCGGTTACATTTCCATCCCGGCAAGCTCAAATCTCGATGGAAAGGGACATTTATGATACGCACCGTATATCCGCACGGTGCGGTAGATCTAGAAAACCCGGAGAACGGTACACTGTTTAAAGTAAATGAACATAGACTTAAACCGTTCCTCACTGTGGACCCGTCGGAGGAGCTCCTGTTTTTGCAGGAGCCAATCTACACTGACTAATTCTCCTCCATTTACCCCTAAATTTCGATCGTCTAGCCAAAAACACGTTTCAAATAAGTTTGGGGTATGTATTATTTGTAATATTATAAATAAAAAATAACATAAAAAATAAAAATTTGAAAATAAAAAAAATTGGGGTATTTTTGTAAATTTCCAGATTTAATAAAATAAAAAAAATGGAAAAAAATGTAAATTTCCAGATTTAAGAGGGGTTTTTTGCAAATACCCATCACACTTCCCCCTATATATATAACACCCGACCCCTCTGTTTTCATAACCCTAAAAACAAATCTCCTCAGAAAACCCTAGCCGCCGCTGAAGATCGTGCAGAGAGATCGCACTACGCCGCCGCGCTTCCGCCGCCCAGGACGTCTTCCCGCCGCGCATCCGCCGCTGATCTGTGTCTTCACCCTCTGAATTTTTCAGGGGAGGTTCGATCTCTTAAACTCCTCTCTGTTTAATTTTCTAGATCTGTAGATTATTTGTGATGGCACCAAGTATGCAGTTAGAGCGTGATTTTTCACAGATCTTTTCACACACGATATATAGGAATTACTTTGCTAATGAAATCGCACGTAGGGGCTGGAATTTTTTGATATATAATCACCCAAACGCTTACGCCCTTCCAGATTTAGTACTCGTTTTTACGAGTGCATGGAAGACGGCTGTCTCGCACAATATAGCTTTATAAAATTACTGTGGGGTGATAGGGAGATAATTGTTGATAGAGACTTCATACATGAAGTCATTTTAATCCCTAGGATACATGTTCATGATCAACCACTTCAGTTTAAAGATTACATGCCTTTAATGGGTAATGATTGCTCGAGGGAACCGAGAAAAGGAATCCAAGCGAAAACCCTTTTCGCTAACGTTTTAACCGTGTGCCGGTGGACACAAAACAATATTTTTGGGAGTTCCCATAACACCACATTTTCACCCCATCACTGCATATCGTGCACACACTTATGACTAGAAACCCTAGATTCGATATGTGCACGGTTTTACTGAACTCAATTGGTGCAGGCAAAAGGGCCGCGAACTACCCATGCCCCATGCTAGCGACACAACTGTGTCGTTATTTCCTCCATATGGAGGAGTTTGAATTTTACATGTATGGAGGTATACCCATCAGACCTCTCATTGAGGGCATATCTACGTCCTATACACGCTTGACAGATGTTTGGTCACAAACTGAACCTGCGGAACACGTGCCCGCCAGAATACCTAGCTCCAGCTCGACCGCGAGCGAGGGAGAGCTCGCCCCCTTAGAACATGCACAATTAATGAGAAGAGCCATTAGGGGGATTGACGATTTGAGGGGGATGATGAGGGAGCATGATCGGCATCTGATAGAAGTAAAGCAGGGGGTCAGAACCCTGCTAGCTAGGGATGAGCGTTCCCGTTCACGCTCAAGGGTACGGCGTGGGGCCGAGCAGTGAGGGCACTGCTTTTGGTAAGTTTGGGGGAGGAGGTGGTTGTAAATAGTTATCATCACATTGCATATTTTTTTTTAAAAATTGTACATATTTTTCTTTTTCTTTTGCATGTTTAATTCTGCATTGCATCTTTATAAAAAATTATAAAAATTGAAAAAAAATTCAAAATAAAAAAAATATAAAAGAAAAACCATAAAAATTGAAAAATTCAATTTTGGCCATAATTGACTTAAGTTTGACAAGACGGTTAACTAGTTGGAAAAAACTAGATCCCAGACTTAGTAAATTAAAAAAACCCTAAAAACAACATTTCTTAAAATTTAACGGTAGAAAATATATGTCCTTGTAGTTTACTTAGAAATAGGCAAATTTTGAGTTCACTTCTTGGGCTAAGTCAAAATAAAGGAGGAGTATTGAAATTTTTATTAAAGTGTAAGTCTGAAAAATAATTCCGAACCTTAAGTCCAAATTCTGAAAATATATACCCTACAACTTGTACAAACATGAACCTTGAAACTTGGAATAGTAGAGAATACCTTGAAATGCTCTTGTCTAAAATCCTTAATACGAAGGAAAATTAAATAAAAGTATAAGTGTGAATAAAGAGATATTAAAAAAATGAACACTGGTTTTGTAATTACTTAAGGCTGCGTAAAAATAAAAAATTTATAGTGAGGGTGCTTTATCACCTAGTGTCTTAGACCAACTGGTTTGGGAGTCACTGCTAAAGCCTCAGGTATAAAAAGACGAGGAATTACGCATTAATGCGCAAACACATTTTGTAATCGGTCGTTAGTACCTCAAGAAGTATTAACGGTCGCATGAAGGATGTGTGAGCAATTTCATCTAGAATTCACAAACTAAAAGTACTTTGGACAATGGACAAGAGTATAAGAGCTTGAATTGAATTTCCAAGTGTAGGGGTGATACATACTCACACGTAGGGGTATATGATTGGGGTTTGGATGAGAGATAGGAATGAAAAATAAAACTTATATCTTTAGTAGAGATGATAAAAATTCCTAAGTTGAGATAGAACCTTAGAAGGAAAACTCAAAAGATGCTAAAAGCTAAATAAATTTACAGAACATATACAATTTTAAGTTAAATGATAAAGAAGCGTGAAAAATATGGGTTGATAATTTCTGAGTTGAAGATAATAGAATTTCTTGCTAGAAAACCGAATTGAAGAATGAAAATTAATAGGCCAAATTAATCGGATTTTGTGGGTAGTATCCGCTGAAAACCCTCAGGAGACAACAATCCTCCTACTAGGGACACCTAGAAATTTAACGGCTTGTTGTACGAGCTCAGTGCAATCGCGTTTCCCTGCTAAACTGAGTTTAGGCTTTATCAAGAATAAACTAGTTTTGCTCGGGACGAGCAAAAGATAAATTTGGGGGTATTTGTTCATCTCATAATTTTGCATTATTATATTCCCCATTCTTAATCATTTTGCAAATAAATAGGTGTTTTTGATCCATGTCTGCTAAATAGTTGCAGGTTACAGGTTCTCGGAACAATACAGTGAAAATGGTGAAAAAACACTACAAAAGTGAAACTACGACCAACAAATAGAAGAATCTTTATCATGATGCCTACAATTCGAGGAAAAAACGAAGATCAGCAAATAGTTCGATTGCACAAAGTACAAAGGCAGCACAAGATTCAAGACTTCAACAAGAAGCGAACGGTAAAAGTCCACAATATTCTGCACTGTGGAAATCTGGAAGAAACTAGAAGACATTCTCAAGAACCAAGTGAAGAAACCAGAAGGAAAAAGCAACAGAAAGCAACCCTAGAAAAATGAGCCAGCAAGCCCACTATATGGCCGCGGAACCGCGGCCAAACCATACTTATGGCCGTGGATCCGTGGCCGTGCTGTGCACGTGTCGACGCGTGTCGGTGTGTGTCGGTGTGTGTCGGTGGAGTCGGTGCGTTGACCCGGTTTTCTTAGGGTATTTTTGTAATTTTAGATATCGATCAGATGTAAACCCTAGGGTTTCTATTATCTATAAATAGGAATCCTACAGCTCTTTTTGGAGCATGCCTCTTTTTATTTCTCTAGTTTAGAATTTTTATTCCCTGTAATTGTCGAAGAGTGCATCAAATAAAAAAGTAAGTTTCTTTTCTGCCCTAGTTATTTCTCTAGCAATTTTATTTCTCTGCCGTAGTTATTTTCTGCAATTTTTTTATCTGCCATAGTTGTTAAATTAAAACCATAAAAAAATGAACTCGTTTATCAATTCCCTAATGGGTGAGTAGTTCCTCACTTGTTAGGATTAGGTTTGGGGAAGGTTTGAGAGATGAAAATCTCCCACCCCTTTCTTGCCCGTTATACATTTTAAAGTAGGACTCTATGCATACATACATACACCACTCACTACGGCACCCTATCCCACGAGGTAGCAGTGATACCATAGTTAAAGACCGGTTGTGTATGATTTCCATGGAGGTTAGGGTTAAGAGTTAAGAAAGGACGGACAAGGACCAAAGGGAAGAAACCTAGTTTCTTCCCGATCGTGCTAATCCCCTTTGTTAACTATTATCTTAACACCTAAAATTTCTTAATTAGGGCAAAGAAAGCGGTGAGAATAATTGACTTTCCAAACTAACATAATCCCAACCCTAGCAAGGTTTTAATCCTAATCAAACTCAACTTCAGTTTTATTGAAAATCAAACCTACCACAATAGGAATTGACTCGTTAGAACAACTAGAAAATACACGTAATCCCTGTGGACCGACCCGTACTCAACTGGCTAGCTACCAAGCGACACCGTTCTTGATTGCGGTTAACTTAACTTTGATCTATCTTTTAAAACGCATACGCAAAATCTATACCAATCATTTACCCTACTAACTAACTTGACGACAAAGTTTTTATATTTCTGTAAAAAAATTCGATTTTTGTGGGTTTATAAATAAGTATGCAAATTCAAAATATACACATGAATTCAAAGGTAGAAAGCTTACTGAGCACACCCCCAAACTTAAACTTGACAGTGCCCGCACTGTCATGCTACACCAAGGGGGTCAAAATTGTCGGTACTCCCCAGTTTTTTTATAAAAGAAAAAGCAAACAAAATATATATACACCAAAAATTACCACCCCCCCAAACTTAAGTGAAACAGTGTTTCCATTGTTTAACCGTTAAGTTCAGAGTTAGGGGGAGAGAACATCATTAATCTATACAAGGCCTTACATAGGCCAAAAGTTAACACTAACCATTCAAAAAATTTATCGTGATAATGCAGTGGTTGGTGAAAGAAAACGTAGAGAAAAAAATGGAGAATACAAGAGACCGTGTGTTGATGGAAGCAGGATACGGTCTCGGTAGAGGAGATGAATGGCGGAAGGGAAAAAGAAATGGAACACGAACTTGAGGGTGGAAATGGAGTGAATAAATTAGTACAATTTGTAATGATCGAAATAAAAAAATGGATTGTACTAATCTATCAACATGTCAAGAAATGAGGTCAAACCTCTCAAGATTGTGAGAAAACATGGGTCGACCGAACTTGGTGAACTAGACGTAAAAAATGAAGGTGATGCGGTGTCTTGCAAAGTGGGAACGATGGAAAGGATGGAGAGAAGTGATTGAGGAATGGTATCGGTTAACCGTTCAGGAGGGTGTACACAATCAATGAAAGGGATAAGATGAATTGGAAAATCCAACTCATCAAGTAAAACTGTTTCATCCTCAAAATTCAGCTCATCCATGCATTCATCTTCAACAATTTCCAGACGCATATGGAGTTCGGGAAAAGCAATTAATGGTTCGGGATGATGCCCACACGGAAGTGAAAGGACTTGATGAATTGGTAAGAAAGACTCATCCAAAATTATGGGTTCATCATCCAAAATATTCTCAGCGTCGATATTCTCAATCAAGTGAAAGTCAAATTTCTCAGACACCTCATCAAAAGCATGGTTTTCAATTAATTCTGGTTCTTGTGTGTAGGTGGAGAGATCAACAGGATCGGGTGTGGTTTCACTTGAAATAGACCCTTCACAATCGGGCAAATCAAACACTACAAAGTCGCACAACTCATCAAACGTTTTATCTTCAATTGGTGAATCATTTGGGACATGATTGAAGCGGAAACGCGATACGTTTTATGATATGCGTTCTACTATGTTCTCTACTTACCGCAATCAAGACGGTGTAGCTTTGCAGCAAGCCGGTTGAGCACGGGTCGTCCACAGGGAGATGGTAGTATGTTCGTTCTTGTCTTAGACGGGTCAATAAAGAATGTATGCATTGGTCGAAATCTAGCCAAAGTGTTTGTATTTATGTTCAAGTAAGTTTTTTAGGGTTAAGGTTGGATAGTAGAGTTAGGATTAGTCTTGTACTTTTCTTTTGCCATTCTTAAAGTGATATTGGAATAATCGAACGTAGCGGGGATTATGAGGATATAGGAATGGGATTTGCGAGTTTAAGCAAGTTTTCCAACGCTAAATCCATTCCTAGTGCCCCTTGTCCTTCTGCTACGTGTGCTTATTTCCAACCCTAAGCCAAACACCCACAACCATGTATCCAATTAAGTCACAACTATATATCACGTTGTAGTGCGCCCAAAGGACTTCTCAACTTAGGTCGCGGTTATATGTCACCTATAGCGCGCCTAAATGATGGGGTTGTGTTTGTTTGGTCTAGGTTCGTTTCAAGGTGTTTGGCGAAGAGAAGCACACGGGATTTTTCCGTCCCTCATACTTGAAAGGTTCCTAGGCACCCTAGTGGGTTCTCACAAGGCATCGAACATGCCAAATTAAAATTTTTAGTGCCGAGAAACCCTAGACTACGGATCTTTAACTAGATGTTTAGGCGAAAATGAAAGCTAGTTAACTGTTAACTACTAGGATACGGATATACAACCTTTGTAGATCCGGATTTCCGCCTCCTTAGCTCCACGTGGTCATGTCCTCGCTGTCCATCATGAATCCTTGACTCGATCATCGGCTTCATCGGGAAAGCGAGCGGAATAGGTCGTCGGCTTTGTGTCAAAGACGATCTACGTCGAGGTTGCACAAACTCAAGCTCCGACTTCACAAACTTGTGAAACTTGTGAAGTAAACACCCAAAACAACTTGGCAAGAGGTAGAGGGTGAAGAAATAGGAGGTGGGTTCACTTTAGATTTGGATTTAACTCACTAGATCTCAACTTGCCATTGGAGTAGCAAGCTTGAAGAAGAAGAAGAAGATGAGCTCAAGAAAAGATTATGATAAGTGTTATATAAAATAAATTTTAAATCAAATACTTATCATAACTTGAACTAGGGTTAAGTGTAGAGAATTAACCATGGTCACTTGGATGGGTTAGGGTTAAGCATGAAGATAAGGATGGTTGCTAAAGTCAAAGCTTCATGAAGCTTCAACAAATGACAAAGAAAGCCACCATTCTCATCTTAATCTATTTCAAATAAATAAATAAACAAATAAATAAATAAACAAATATGCAAAACCCTAATTATCAATAAACCATGGATTAATTCTATAAACTTAACTAATGATCAAGTATCATCAAACATGATACAAAAAGTGCACAAAAGTATATCACATATACAATGTGCAATCCAAGTGAGAAAAATCCGTTTAAAATGAACCAATACTAGTTAATGCAAAGTAATATATCAAATATATAATTATACATTAAATCATTAAATCAACACTTGATTCAATGATCCGGTCATGTCGCACATAACCGACTAGTATTCAATGCATCGATTTATCGAATCAATGATTCGATAACTGGGTCATATCGAATATAACCATTCGAAACATATATCGCGAGAATGAAATGCGGTATCACATACACGCATTATTCTCGGTCCTGCACATATCTCATATGCGCTCCTATTTCGTTTCGCTTGAGCCAGGAAACCTCTGTGTAGGACTCTAAAGACTCGTCAATACGCCGGTAGCAGATGATGATCATATCAAGCACCCACAAGCCGCAAGCGGTCTGCTAAACGTAACGGCCACCCGGGTATTGAGCGATCAGAAGATCGACGAGCTAGCCCGCTCACACTCCTGCGAATCCGACCAGTAACACTTACCATACAGTCAAGTCTCTTCGTCTGATACGTCGCATATCAAGTCTAGGGGTGGTATACGTCAGACCCCAATAACCCGATAAGTCGTGCCGATGTGAGGCTCGTAACGGGTCGAGAAACTACTGGTAACACTTACCAGCAAATCTCTGATCAGCCCTGGCCAGGGACTTCCCTGTTACGGCCAATCGAGCACTGCGCAACATCAACCCCCAATACCGGGAGAGACGAAACCCCTCCTATCGCTCATTGCCTCCATGTGACTCGGGACTGTACCCAAAGACCGCCGTTTTGCACGCCCTCATGGACGTGGTAAGGTGGAGATCAAAGCACAGTGGGAATCACACAAGACTCCATGACGATCTCGGGTCTACAGACTAACCTGTACAAGTGTCACCTGAGAACTGCCATCTGACATGAGGTATAATACCATCTGGGAGTTCTCGGCGAGTCCATCCAGTGTACCCAGTCTCCACTGAGCACCCGTATACCATCTCTGATGTCAAACACCAATGGATATGGGATCATCCATCGCCTATCATATGGGTCGAGAAGCGTATACGCTAGTCTACTCTGGTATATCGATGCCCCGTCTCGATACACCTACGACTAGGGACCTTGAAGGATGTACTTATGGACTACCATGTCCCCACTAGTATGATCTGCATCATAGTCCAGGTAGTCAAGTACAAATCCTAAGGGCTTTACCAACATGTAACTATAAGACAGTATAAAGAGACTAGTGTACATGTTAAGATAAATGGCAACCAGATAGCATACTATCATGTCGAGCAAGAAAGTCATCTCTATATATGTCCAAGCATCCAATATAATATACATAATCTGTACAATACTGGCCTCTAGGGCATACATACAACTAACAATCTCCCACTTGCACTAGGGCCAGCTGCTGTAGTATCTCATACCGAGCATCCCGAAGAGTCTCTCAAACTGTATCTGGGGAATGGCCTTCGTGAGTGGATCCGCCGTGTTGTTCTTCGTGTCAACTCTCCTGACCTCGATCTCCCGGCGATCAACTATCTCCCGGATCAGGTGATACCGCCTCAGAATATGCCTGGACCGCTGATGGGACCTGGGTTCCTTGGCCAAAGCCACCGCTCCATTGTTATCGCAATACAAAGGTATTGGACGCTCAATGGATGGAACCACACCAAGTTCAGTAATGAATTTCTTGATCCAAACAGCTTCTTTAGCAGCATCGTTGGCAGCGATGTATTCAGCCTCCATTGTCGAGTCTGCCACGGTTTCCTGCTTGGAACTCTTCCAGCTAACCGCCCCTCCGTAAAGGGTAAAGACAAAGCCCGACTGCGACTTAGAGTCGTCCTTATCACTCTGGAAGCTCGAATCGGTAAAGGACTCCACTTGGAGTTCTCCGTTACCATACACCAAGAACATATCTCTAGTCCTTCGCAAGTACTTGAGAATGCTCTTCACAGCTGTCCAGTGACTCTCTCCAGGATCAGCTTGATACCTGCTCACTACACTTAGTGAGTATGCTACATCGGGTCTGGTACATAGCATCGCATACATGATAGAGCCTACTGCCGAAGCATAGGGTATCCCTTGCATGCGAGCTCTCTCCAAATCAGTCTTGGGAGACATCTCTTTGGACAGAGTGACTCCAGAGATCGTGGGCAAGTTCCCACGCTTGGACTCTTCCATACTAAACCTCTTTAGTATGGTGTCAATGTACCTGGATTGGGACAATCCCAAAATCCGTTTGGATCTATCTCTATAGATCCTAATTCCCAATATGCAGGAGGCATCACCAAGATCTTTCATTGAGAATCTTTGTGATAAGAAGAGCTTAACCGATTGCAGCATAGGAATATCATTTCCTATCAAGAGTATGTCGTCCACGTACAATACGAGGAAGACAACCTTACTCTCTGCCACCTTCTTGTAAATACAAGGTTCATCTGGATTTTTGACGAAATCAAACTCTTTGATAACGACGTCAAAGCAGATGTTCCAACTCCGCGATGCTTGCTTTAATCCATAAATGGATTTAAGCAGCTTGCACACCTTCCCGCTGCTCCCACTGTCTACGAAGCCCTCTGGCTGAGTCATGTACACGCACTCTTCTAAATCACCATTTAGAAAGGCGGTCTTAACATCCATTTGCCAGATTTCATAGTCATGAAAGGCAGCAATGGCAAGCATGATTCGGATGGATTTAAGCATAGCCACTGGAGAAAAGGTTTCGTCATAGTCCACACCTGGTCTTTGACGAAAACCCTTTGCTACAAGTCTAGCTTTGAAAGTCTCCACTTTCCCATCTACACCAAGTTTCTTCTTGAAGATCCACTTGCTCCCAATGGGTTTTACCCCTTCAGGAGCAACTTCCAAAGTCCATACTTTGTTGGTGTACATGGATTCCATCTCGGACCGCATTGCATCCAGCCATTTCACTGAGTCCCCACTCGTGATGGCCTGCTCGAAGCTAGTTGGGTCATCATCCTCCATGATGCAATCCTCTCTCCCACCGTCCATGAGAAAACCGTAGTATCTCTCAGGTTGGCGAGGAACCCTACTAGATCGGCGGAGAGGCTGAGGTTCATTGGGAGCTACTGAATCTTCTGGTTCCATTAAATCTTCAGTTACTGTTTGTGTATCTGGAACCTCTTCCAGCTCTACCACTTTGCCACTAATTTCTTTTTCAAGAAATTCCTTTTCTAAAAAGGTGGCATATTGAGAAACAAACACTTTTTGTTCTTCAGCATGGTAGAATAAATATCCTTGGGAATTCTTAGGATATCCCACAAACTTGCAAAGAACTGACCGTGCCTCGAGTTTGTCTGGATTTTGTCTTTTGACATAGGCCGGACAACCCCATATTTTAACTCGTTTAAAATATGGTCTCTTCCCACTCCATATCTCATATGGTGTGGTAGGTACAGATTTAGATGGAACTTGATTCAATAGGTATGCTGCTGTCTCCAGCGCATATCCCCAGAAGGAAATAGGTAACTCAGCTGTGCTCATCATAGAGCGCACCATATCTAATAGGGTGCGGTTCCTCCGTTCAGATACACCGTTGTGCTGTGGTGTATATGGAGGAGTCAGCTGAGATAGAATCCCATTCTCTTTTAGGAAGTCCAGGAATTCATTGCTCAAGTATTCACCTCCTCGATCAGATCGAAGGATTTTAATACTTTTTCCGGTTTGGTTCTCAACTTCTTGTTTATATTCCTTAAATTTCTCAAAAGCTTCTGATTTGTGTTTCATCAGGAACACATACCCGAACCTAGAGAGATCGTCAGTGAATGTAATGAAGTATGAAGAACCATCCCTGGCATGTGTAGACATGGGACCGCATACATCACTATGTATCAGTCCTAAAAGTTCGGTAACTCTTTCTCCGTGTCCCGTAAACGGAGTCTTGGTCATCTTGCCTTTGAGACATGACTGGCAAGTGTCATAAGATGAAAATTCGAAAGGTTTCAAATATCCATCTTTATGCAACTTAGCCAGTCGTGTCACATTGATGTGACCCAGTCTGCAATGCCACAAGAAGGATTCGTTGAGTTCAGGACTCTTCCTCTTGTGTGTGTTTGTTATGTTTAGAACTGTTGATTGATTTAGAACATAAATGCCATTGCACAACGTGCCTGATCCAACCAACTTTTGGTTATGGAAAATGTTCATAACATTTTCCTGTAATACAAAATTATATCCCTCTTTACTTAATAAAGAAACCGATATAATGTTGCATATCAGGTTCGGCATGTAATAGCATTCGTTCAGAACCAATGTATTACCAGTTGGTAATACAAGGTGATATTCCCCGACAGTCTTAGCTGCAACAATTGCACCATTTCCGACTCTAATGTCTTTATCACCTTCTCCAAGTTCTCTACCTTTCCTTAGCCCATGTAACTGATTACATATATGGGATCCCGACCCGGTATCCAATACCCAGGACGTAGAGCAAATGGAGAAACAGTTCTCAGTAACGAACACACCCGAAGAAAATGCATCAACATGTACTTTCTTCATTCGGGTGGCATGGGAATCCTGGTATTCCCCTATATCCTGTTCATTCCTATAACTCTTATAAGAATGAACGGAACCAACGTTCCCCAGCACAGTATAACATGCGGGTTCGGTCAATACATCCATATTATTATCTTTATTAAGGCATGAAATGGTCGCTACCTGGAGAGAGAGAGAAGAAAACACTTTAGCGTATGCTCGTGCAAGATCAGATTGGTTATTATCTTATCTAATCAGGATGGCTCCCACTGCTTTTTATCAAATCTTCCTCCAAACCCTAAAAGGAAAGACTAGCCGGGATTAATTACACACTACAAGTTCGCCAATCTTTCAGCCAGGCCAGTGTCGGTACTTTGAGGGAGGTCCCCCGTGCTTTCGCACGAACCTAATTACTGTAAACCTCGTTTTCCCAGAGGCGTAACCTCGTTAACACCTTTCTAGACACCTACTTGATCGGCTAATTGTAATGTGTAAAACTCTCCCAGGAGTAACTCTTACTCGCAGTGGGTATCGGGATCCAACTATCTCATAGTATGCAATCTCATTGCAAATTTCAACACTTGAAATTCCCGATAATCTTTTGCCCCTAGTAGCTATATGACCTTAACATAGTCAACAAATCATAAGTGCCAGTCAAGTTCAACCCGTCATTTCCCGATTGAATTAAACCCACCCGCACGACCCTTAACATAGTCAACAAAGTCGCACGACTACCCTAATCCAATCACATCATATGCTAATACAGATAAGTACTAATTAGCTACCGCACACTACGCCTTAACATAGTCAACAAACGTAGCACGAATACTAACTGGTACTTATCTGAAATGACGGAGGGCTACGCAGGTTTTCATAAAACCATGAGCGTAATGAACTTGATATCGTTGTAGAATCAAATGAAGTTTTGAAATGGAGTGATTTTGAGGCTTTTCTGGTTTTGCTAAAGGAGTCATTCCCGGTGAAGGGATCTCGGCCCTTTCCTCGTCGAATGAGGTGCGGGATATATCATATATATCGCTGTGCAAAGCAAAAACTCAAAAGCAATCAAAAGCAAACCGAGTGTGTAGCATCTGCCAGTTATTGCTAAAGGAGTCACTCCCGGTGAAGGGATCTCGGTCCTTTCCTCATCGAATAAGGTGCAGGGCATATCACATATACCGCTATGCAAAACAAGAACTGTAGCTACCTGTTTTATTTTAAAGTTTGATTCCACAACATCTTAGGTTTCTTATCTTTCATTAATCACATTAATGAAGTCCCATCATTTAAATACCTAAACATCACAGATAGATATGACGTACACTTATGCCATCCGCATTCGCCTCGATGTCCCCTCGTGCACCGTTAGGTTAGGTAACTAACGACAGAGCAGGGCAGGGCTAGCGCGGGTGTAAAACATAAGTAACGTCTATATAATATATCATATATACTATATACTATATCCATCACAGAGTCACAACTCAGATATCGCAGCAGAATAAACATATGAAATATTGGATATACTAGGACGTCCGTGTTTTCAATACGAGCCAGTATAAAACACGGATTCCACGGTCGTGATGAATAGCCAATCCCACACCCCTAGACCCCTACGAGAGCGGCAAGCAACCCTGCCAATTCTAGGGTTAGGAGACCCGGACTCGACTCCTCGAGTTGGTCTCCCACTGGACCCCAGAACCCGGTTACTTGTGGTCCCCTCCTTGGGTCTATCCTAATGCGGAAAAGTAAATAATATACAAAGGGTGACAGCTTCCGCTACCTGGAAGTGCCCCAAATAAAAGAATATTACATACAAGTTTTTACATGAATGAAAATGAAAAACACTCATCTCACATAAAAACCCCCGGCTATTCAAATACGACGATCCAATATAACATATCCAGCAACACATAACATCACATGTCATCAACGTAAGTAAGTATGCATACCCCAATTGTCGTTGACGTATAGCAACGAAACCGGCGATATGAACATACTACACTTACGGTCACAGAAAAGAAAGTGTAAAACTACAACAATTGGAATCCGCAACCTTTTTAGATATCACATGCCTAACGGTTATAAACCCCGCATTTTAGTCCCATTATCGAAAACTCTTTTCGATATCCAATGAAACTAAACTACTAGATTTATAACATCCATCCAGTTATCTCATAACCTTTTTGTGAATTCCAATTATTGTATCCAGTTCCGGATAAATAGAATATGTTAAACTTTCCGATCGAACATTCGAACACCCAAGTTTTCCCGACACCGATCAACACATGAAATAGGTTCAAAGACATTCACTTCATACCTCAGTACCAACGGTCCAGCCGTAGAAGGGTCAAGCCAACGCCTCACATGTGGCACGCCGTACTCCCCCAAACCCGAAGGTTCAAAGGGCAGTTCAAGACGGTCACATAATCGAGTTAAGGTTTGTGTCTTCTAGAGGGACCATCGCGTTACTTGCACTACTCAGAATGTCTTTTAACCACAGAAAATCCAACACTTGGATATTCCGGCAGGGGAAAACCTGGGTATTCGTATCCGGTCGAACTCTTTAACATATTCTACAATTATCTGGAAAAACACTTAGACAAAGTTTGATATTCCGATCGAATTCATCGATTCCCAATATAACTCCAGAGCACTCAACCCTTAAATAAATTTAAAAATATCCAGAAAACTCACCAGAATTTATCAGGTATTACTGTGCAAAAAAAATGGGATGACGTCACAATGTGGCCGCGGAAGGGCGGCAGAAAGCATGCTTCTGCCGCGCTTCCGCGGCACAATGAACAGTAAATGGAATCGTTTTACACAGTAATGCTTATAATTCTATTCTGAATTTTTTAGACATTTTTAATATCAAAAATTCCCAGATTTATGAAAATGTCCAGAGAGCTCTAAAGTATTTGGGTTTCGTGTTCGTTCGGACTTCAAACGTCGTCGGGACATCGCCTAAGGCTCTAGCTAGGCTCTGATACCAGTGAAAGGTTCCTAGGCACCCTAGTGGGTTCTCACAAGGCATCGAACATGCCAAATTAAAATTTTTAGTGCCGAGAAACCCTAGACTACGGATCTTTAACTAGATGTTTAGGCGAAAATGAAAGCTAGTTAACTGTTAACTACTAGGATACGGATATACAACCTTTGTAGATCCGGATTTCCGCCTCCTTAGCTCCACGTGGTCATGTCCTCGCTGTCCATCATGAATCCTTGACTCGATCATCGGCTTCATCGGGAAAGCGAGCGGAATAGGTCGTCGGCTTTGTGTCAAAGACGATCTACGTCGAGGTTGCACAAACTCAAGCTCCGACTTCACAAACTTGTGAAACTTGTGAAGTAAACACCCAAAACAACTTGGCAAGAGGTAGAGGGTGAAGAAATAGGAGGTGGGTTCACTTTAGATTTGGATTTAACTCACTAGATCTCAACTTGCCATTGGAGTAGCAAGCTTGAAGAAGAAGAAGAAGATGAGCTCAAGAAAAGATTATGATAAGTGTTATATAAAATAAATTTTAAATCAAATACTTATCATAACTTGAACTAGGGTTAAGTGTAGAGAATTAACCATGGTCACTTGGATAGGTTAGGGTTAAGCATGAAGATAAGGATGGTTGCTAAAGTCAAAGCTTCATGAAGCTTCAACAAATGACAAAGAAAGCCACCATTCTCATCTTAATCTATTTCAAATAAATAAATAAACAAATAAATAAATAAACAAATATGCAAAACCCTAATTATCAATAAACCATGGATTAATTCTATAAACTTAACTAATGATCAAGTATCATCAAACATGATACAAAAAGTGCACAAAAGTATATCACATATACAATGTGCAATCCAAGTGAGAAAAATCCGTTTAAAATGAACCAATACTAGTTAATGCAAAGTAATATATCAAATATATAATTATACATTAAATCATTAAATCAACACTTGATTCAATGATCCGGTCATGTCGCACATAACCGACTAGTATTCAATGCATCGATTTATCGAATCAATGATTCGATAACTGGGTCATATCGAATATAACCATTCGAAACATATATCACGAGAATGAAATGCGGTATCACATACACGCATTATTCTCGGTCCTGCACATATCTCATATGCGCTCCTATTTCGTTTCGCTTGAGCCAGGAAACCTCTGTGTAGGACTCTAAAGACTCGTCAATACGCCGGTAGCAGATGATGATCATATCAAGCACCCACAAGCCGCAAGCGGTCTGCTAAACGTAACGGCCACCCGGGTATTGAGCGATCAGAAGATCGACGAGCTAGCCCGCTCACACTCCTGCGAATCCAACCAGTAACACTTACCATACAGTCAAGTCTCTTCGTCTGATACGTCGCATATCAAGTCTAGGGGTGGTATACGTCAGACCCCAATAACCCGATAAGTCGTGCCGATGTGAGGCTCGTAACGGGTCGAGAAACTACTGGTAACACTTACCAGCAAATCTCTGATCAGCCCTGGCCAGGGACTTCCCTGTTACGGCCAATCGAGCACTGCGCAACATCAACCCCCAATACCGGGAGAGACGAAACCCCTCCTATCGCTCATTGCCTCCATGTGACTCGGGACTGTACCCAAAGACCACCGTTTTGCACGCCCTCATGGACGTGGTAAGGTGGAGATCAAAGCACAGTGGGAATCACACAAGACTCCATGACGATCTCGGGTCTACAGACTAACATGTACAAGTGTCACCTGAGAACTGCCATCTGACGTGAGGTATAATACCATCTGGGAGTTCTCGGCGAGTCCGTCCAGTGTACCCAGTCTCCACTGAGCACCCGTATACCATCTCTGATGTCAAACACCAATGGATATGGGATCATCCATCGCCCATCATATGGGTCGAGAAGCGTATACGCTAGTCTACTCTGGTATATCGATGCCCCGTCTCGATACACCTACGACTAGGGACCTTGAAGGATGTACTTATGGACTACCATGTCCCCACTAGTATGATCTGCATAATAGTCCAGGTAGTCAAGTACAAATCCTAAGGGCTTTACCAACATGTAACTATAAGACAGTATAAAGAGACTAGTGTACATGTTAAGATAAATGGCAACCAGATAGCATACTATCATGTCGAGCAAGAAAGTCATCTCTATATATGTCCAAGCATCCAATATAATATACATAATCTGTACAATACTGGCCTCTAGGGCATACATACAACTAACAATACTAACCTTCCTTGGCCCCTAACAAGTGTGGAAATTATTCACACATATAAATGAAAAACAAAACAAAACAAGAAGGAAGCAAAGAAAGAAAGAAAAATTACGGTTTTATAATGATGCAAGCTAACTACTTGGGCCCTCACCTTAGCGAGGGACTCCGTCGAATATCATGGCTTGAAAATATGGATAAGAAGAAAAAGAAAATAAAACAAAAAATAACAATAACTACATAACAACAATAAATAAAAGTTAGACTAGGAATTAAAATTACAAGACAAGAAATAAAATTACAATATAAGAAAATTAAAGATACAAGATAATAAAAATAACCCCATCTTCATCTCTCTTCCACTCAATAGCTCTCACTACACTTTAATGGAGGAAAGATGAAGAAGAAGAACTACAAACTAACCTACACTAAAATCTAACTAAAAAGAAGCATTCCTACAATGGTTCAAAACTGGAGTATTTATAGGCAGAGAGCTGAAACCCTATGGCCAAATTTTGAGCCCATACAAAGTTACAAAACTACCCCCAAAATCCTATTTGAAGCCGAGTTGACTCGGCCGCGGAACCGCCGCATAATGGTCACATTGGCCGCAGTTCCGCGGCTCTTTGGGGGAATTGTGGGGTGATTTTTTTAGGGCTTCTCCACGTTGCTTTCTTCTGTTGTTCTACATGTCCCAAATTGCAAAATGCTTCCAAAGTTTTTTCAGACTTGCAACAGTCCAAAATGGCTTCACTTTTAATTCATTTGACATTTATCTCCCTCGAGCTCCGCGTACCCATTGAATCTTGTGCTGCCCCTCTCGTGCTTTGTGCTTGACCGAGACACGAATGACCACTATTATTTTTCTTGTCTCTTGAACTGGTAAGCAGCACTGGACAGATGCGGATGACCGGAAGCCGGATTTTATCTGTTTGTGACAGATGTTCTGGATTTTGGCATAACTTTGGAGATTTTGTATGATTTGCGTTATTTTGGACTAGGAACCTTTAACCTGTAAATATATAGTAACATGGATTAAAAGCACCTGCATATAAACAAACGAGCAGAAGAATGGGCAGTATTAAATGCAATATTCTGGTATGAACAAATACCCCCAAACTTAACTTTTGTTCGTTCCAAGCAAAACCAATTATTCACAAAAAGTCCTAACCTCACTTTCGCAGGGAACACGATTGCACTGAGCTCGTGTAACAAGCCGTTAAACCTATAGGTGTCCCTAGTAAGAGGAGTGTTGTCTCCTGAGGGTTTTCAGCGGATACTACCACAAAATCCCGTCAAGCTAGTTTCATAAGTTAACCTTGATTCTACTCCTACAATTTAGTATCTAAGTTAGAAATTCTATCATGCTAAGTTAGAAATATTCAACCCTTATGTTTCACACCTTCTATTTATTCAACCCCGGATCCTATACGTTTTTACAGTTTAGAAAGATCTCGGTTTCTCCTGAGTTTTTCTTCTAAAGCGCAGTCTTCAATCCGGAATTTTTATCAACTTTACGGAAAATATAAGTCTTATTCTTTATTCCTATCTTTCCTCCAAACATCGATCGTATACCCCCACGTGTGTGTAAATTTTCACCCCTACATTCAAGAATTCAATTCAAGCTATAGTACATTTGCCTTAATACCTAATACTACTTCTTTTCGTTAATAATGGACGGATTTGCTCACACACCTTTCATGCGACTATTAATGCTTCTTGAGGCACTAACAGCCGATTACTGAATGTGTGAGCTTAAAGCGTAAATAGAAGTTTTCAGGTCTTGACTTTATTTATTTATTTATTTATTTATTTATTTATTTATTTTCTTTTTCTTTTTCTTTTCAAGATCGGATATATTTTTTAATAATGCTCTTTTGGTGGTTCGCTTTAAATACCGCTTTTTCTTTCATACTAGGCTTTCAGGTAAGAGTATTTCTAAGTATCCTCTACTATCCCAAGTTTCAAGGTGCGTGTAAGTGCGATTTATAGAGTATATAATTTCTGAATTTGGATTCAAGAATAAAAACTATTTTTCAGACTTATCCTTTAATAAAGCTTTCAATACTTTCCCTTCATCTCGACTTAACTCAAGATTATCTACTTTTAAAAAAAACTGCAAGGATGTATATTTACCAAGGTTAAACAGAAGGAGGGTTATTTTTAGGGTTTCTAATACCTAAGCCTAGGATTTAGATATTTCTAACGTATCAACTAAATTGTCGGAATAAAAATCTAAGTTACCCTACTAGCTAACTTGACGACAAAGTTTTTATATTTTTGGAAAAAAAATTCGATTTTTGTGGGTTTTTAATAAGTATGCAAATGCAAATTATACACATGAATGCGAAGGTAGAAAGCATACCGAGAATACCCCCAAACTTAAACTTGACAGTGCCCTCACTGTCAAGCTACACCAAGAAGGTCAAAATTTTCGGCGCTCCCATGTTTTTTTTTTACAAAAGGAAAAAAACAAACCAAAAATATATGTACACAAAAAGCGTCCCCCCAAACTTCAGTAAAACAGTGTTTCCACTGTTTAGACGTTAAAGTTCAGAGTTAGGGGGAAGAGAACAGTATCAAACTATACAAGGCCTTACACAGACCAAAATTTAGCACCAACCATTCAAAAATTTTATTGCGATAATGTGCAGATTGGTGAAAGAATGCGTAGAGGAAAGAGATGAACAATAGACAAGACCGTGTAAGGATGGAAGCGGCGTACGGTCTCGGTAGAGAAGACGGATGGCGGAGGGGGAAAGAAATGGAATACGAACTTGAGGGTGGAAATGGATTGAATAAATTAGTACAGTTTGTAATGATCGGAGTGAAAGAATGGAGTGTACTAATCTATCAACATGTCGAGGAATGAGGTCAAACCTTTCAAAATTCGTAAGAAAACATGGGTCGACCGAACTTGGTGAACCAGACATAAGAAATGAAGGTGATATGGTGGCTCGCGAAGTGGGAATGATGGAAAGGATGGAGGAAAGTGATTGAGGAAGGGTATCAATTAAAGGTTCAAGAGGGTGTACACAGTCAGTGAAATGGACAGGATGAATTGGAAAATCCAACTCATCAAGTAAAACTGGTTCATCCTCAATTCCATCCTCAAGACTCTCCTCAAAATTCAGCTCATCCATGCATTTATCATCATCAAAATCTAGACACATATAGAGTTCGGGAAAAACAGTTAATGGTTAGGGATGATGTCTACACGGAAGTGAAAGGATATGATGAATTGGTGAGAAAAACTCATCCAAAACTGTGGGTTCATCATCCAAAATATTCCCAGCGTCGATATCCTCAATCAAGTGAAAGTCAAATTTCTCAGACACCTCATCAAAAGCATGGATTTTAATCAATTCTGGTTCTATAGTGGAGGTATAGAGATCAAGGGGATTGGGTGTGGTTTCACTTGACAGGGTCCCTTCACAATCAGGTAAATCAAACACTAGAAAGTCACACAACTCATCAACCGTTCTATCTTCAATTTGTGATTCATTTGGGACACTCGATAGACTTTCGAAATTGGAGTTGTGGAATTCGATTTGAAACGGGTAGGTTTGATTTGGAAGGGTGGAATGCTCACTCTCACGACTCTAATCCGCAACTTGTCCTATCGCCTCATCATACATTGGAAAATGTGGAGCTAGTTTTAAACTAGTAGCCGGTTCACAAGATTGTATGAGGGCGGCCATGGATGTATTCACTTCCTCCATTTGGCATGAAACTACCCGAAATTCTTCCAAAGTTTGTTCAAGACTAGACATGGTTTGTGAAAGGGTTTCAGTAAAAGAATCAAATTCGTATTGATACGTGAAACTCCCAAATGGCTGTTCAGAAGAAATGTCTAGAGATGTAAAAGTCGGGTAAGATTGATAGGAATCGAATGATTGGACAGGATTAGGATCAACATTATGATAAGAAGGTGATTGGAATTGTTGTCCTAACGAGTTCGAAGTGATGAAAGGCATGAAAGATCGGCTACGGGATTGTGCAATATGTTCAACAATGGACATTGGTCTCGGAGTCGCAACATGACTCTCAGATGGGGTATCAACATAAGAAGGGGTGAACGTTTGAAATGGTTGATACGAACTGGATTGCGGAGTCCAATTGTTTGTCCTAGACGCATCTATCCGATCTCTCAAAGAAATTTTGGGCATGGATGGATCTTTCGAAGTTCAGCCAAAACAAGAACCGTAAGAAGAAATATCTGGTTGTGGGTACCAAAGTTCGGCAAGAGTTGGCCGTTATGGGGTACCCATAATATGAAAAGGGAGGGAGGGAGGAAAGTGGTTGAATTTTTATTTTAAAAAAATTGTTTTTGGAGTTTTTTTTTGAAATTGTTTGTTTGGTTTTTGAAAGAATACGGAATTATGGAACTAAACTTTATACAAGCATAATCACAATCACAATATGCACAAACAACACCTAGATCTAGGTGTAGGGCGTTTTTCGTCACCCCATTGAGATGGGAATACGTGCACGCTTGTCATGCGTACTACAGATTCCCCCTGCCTAGGGTAGGCGGGGGTTTATTGATTGTTGGGATCCGAATCTCCGGCAGCCGCGAACTAAGCTGCCGTTAATTACCCCTCGCACTTGGAGCGAGAGAACCTCCGATTGACGGGTTAAACTGGTCATGCGAACTGTTCATACCATAATTTTGCATTCTTATAGACCCCATTCTTATTCAGTTTACAAATAAACAGGTGCTTTTGACCCATGTCTGCTACATAGTTGTAGGTTACAGATTCTCGGGACAAAAACAGTGAAAAAGACAAAAGACAATACAAAAGTGAGACTACGACCGATAAATGGTGGAATCTTGATCGTGCCCACATCTTGAGGAACATTGAAGATCAATTAACAAGTTCATAAAGAACAAAGGCAGCGCAAGGTTCAAGACTTCGTCATGAAGCAACGGTAAAAGTCCACTACAATTATTCACTGTAGAAATCTGGAAGAGAACTAGAAGCCAACCTGAGAAACAAACTGAAGAAAATAACAGGAAAAATGCAACAGAACAGTACCTGAGAAGAAGAGCCCACAAGGCCCATATACGGCCACGGAACCGCGGCCAAACAATGGCTTTGGCCGCAGATCCGCGGCCACGTGTCACAAGCATCAATTGGAAAATTCTTAGGCGGCTGGCGTGCGTTGACTGGGTCTTTTTCTTAGGGGGTATTTTTGTAATTGCGGATATACGGCGATTGTAAACCTAAGGTTTCTATGAATCTATAAATAGAACCCTAAAAACCTGATTTAGGTCATGCCTCTTCTTGTGCCTCATTGTAAATCTCAAATTCAGATCTGTAAAGAATGAAGAGTGCATCAATAAAATAGGAGTAAGTTTTCTTTTCATCGCCCTAGTTAATTTTATTATCTGCCCTAGGTAATTTCTTATCTGCCCTAGTTAGATCTTTAATTCCTTGCCCTAGATAGATAGTTTAGATATATTCTTCAATTCCCTAATGAGCGAGTAGTCTCCTCGCTTGTTAGGGTTCGCTTTGGAGAAGGCTTGAGAGATGAAGATCTCTCACCCCTTTCTTGCCCATCACATATAATTAATAGGACTCCATGCATATATACACACACCGCTCCCTACGGCACCCTATCCCACGAGGTAGCGGTGATACCGTAGTATAAAGGCCCGGTTGAGCGTGTTTTTCATGGAGGTTAGGGTAAGGATTAAGAAAGGAAGGACAAGAACCTAGAGGAAGAAACACCGTTTCTTCCCGATGGTCCTAATCCTCTTTGTTAATAATTACCATAACTCCTAAAGAGATCTTAATTTGGACATAAAAAGCGGTGGGAAATCTTTGCATTTCCAAACTTAACATAAACCTAACCCTAGCAAGATTTGGATCAAGATAAATTTAGTTTTTAGATTTAATCAATCCGACACCAATCGGAATTAACTCGTAAGAACAATTAGGAAATTCACAAAATCCCTGTGGACCGACCCGTACTCACCGGCTAGCTACCAAGTGACGTCGTTCTTGATTGCGGTTAATAAATATTCTTTGAGACACGAATCAAATGGCGCCGTTGCCGGGGATGGCGTGTTATTTTCTTTTTGCAATTTCGGGTTAATCTAAAATTGAAAAATTATAAGAACTGAAAAATAAAATATATAAAAATTTATCATCTTTTATTTTGTGAAGGGTATTTTTCGTGTGAATTTTGCAGGATCGAAGAACAAGTTCGGATCTGGAAATCTCCAGAGATCAAAACAGAAAACCGAAGATCTGAAAAATAGGGGAAAATCAAAACAGAGGAACTGAAAAAAAATCTCGGGAACCGAACCTTCCAGAAGGTCGCGCTTCCGCCGCATTGACCCCTTTCTGACCGTGGAATCGCCGCGGAGTGGAGACATCTTCATCTCAAAAAAATTCTCGGGGTTTGAACCAAACATCTCACCGCGAAACTGCCGCCCGAGTAGCCCTTTGGCCGTGGAAGCGCCGCGGATTTCTGACGTCAGCACGTGCAAATTTTTCTGTGAGCTTTCTCTCTCCTTCTCTGCAAATCTTGATATCTCCTCTGAAAAATTTTCCTGCAGAATTCTTTGCGCCAAAAAAATTTCTCCCCTTCCAATAATTGATCTTGTGCAGGATATTTTGCACCGCGCTAAAAAATTTGATTGTAAGTGATTGTTACTGCTTTGCATATATTTAATCGGACTTTAAGGGGCTTCAGACCAATCCAGATTGGGTGGGGATTTCATCACCCTTCCCAGGACCCCAGAAATCATATAAGGTATATGCATTGACCACTATTTAATTAAAAAATACTAGACCCAGCCCTAAGGACGTCGCGCTCAATAGGACAGAGGACTAGTTGTAGGCATCGACCGTTGATCCTAACCTGACTTTGTGGTGTCTAGGCAAGTGTATCTAAGGCGAGTGGTTACTTAATTAGAACCACTACTTTCGTAGTGGGGAGCCTCCCACTCACCTGGCATTTACCTGGCCATAATTAGCGGTGAAGAGGCGGTTTGAGGTCCTATTTCTTGCCCTTTGGAACAGTTAGGAGCTATCTAGCTGACCTAGGTGATCCTAGATCTAGGCCTGATTGTGCATTTATGGTTGATTGAAAGTGTGTCTAAGCCCTTTATGAAAATCTTTTTTGCAAAAAGTTCCAAATAAAGAAAAAAGAAATAAGGAAAAATTTTTACAAAGACTTGCAAAATTTTTTCGCCAAGAAATCCACTGCACCCCACTTACACCCACCTTCTTTTTCTTCTCCTTCTTACATCATGGGTACCCCACCTCACAAATCTCTTACCGAACTTTGGTACCCTGAACCAAACTTTGCTTCGTGCGCAAATTGTTTCGGTCAATTTACAGACGACCCCTCCATGCCTAAAATTTCTTTGAAAAATCGAATAGAAGCGTCTAGGAGAAACAGTTTGACTTTGCATTCCAGTTTGTATCAACCATTTCAATCTTCACCACCTTCTTACGTTGATACTACTTTTTCGAGTCCTATTGTATCTCCGAAACCCATGTCTATAGCTGAGCATATTGAACAATCTCGTAGCCGATCTTTCACTCCTCTTCACAAATCCAGTTCTAGGGATCAACAAGTCCATTCGCCTTTTTATCCAAATGTTGATCCTACTCCTATCCAACCATCCAATTCCTACCAGTCCTACCCTACTTTCCCACCTTCCCTAGACATTGCTTCGACACAACCATTTGGGAGTTTCACGTATCCAAACAATTTTGAATCTTTTACCGAAACCCCTTCACAACCCATGTCTAGTCTAGAACAGTCGTTGGAGGCTTATATGTTAGCGACAAACCAAATGATGAGGAATGTGTATGCGTCCATGGCCACCGTTATGCAACCTAGTGAACCGGTAGCTAGTTTCCAACTAGCTCCAAAAATTCCAATGTATGATGCGGCAGTTGGACAGATCGATAATTTGAGTGGAGAAAGTGAGCTAAATACCCTTCCAAATCAAACCTACCCATACTCAATTGAATCCCACAACTCCGGTTTTCAAACATGTGTCCCAAATGATTCACCAGTTGAAAATAAAACATTTAATGAGTTGTGCGACTTTATAATGCTTGATTTGCCAGATTGTGAAGGGTCCCCTTCGAGTGAAACCATCACCAATCCCTTTGATCTCTACACCTCCAATCTAGAACCTGAATTGATAGATATCCATGCTTTTGATGAGGTGTCCGAAATAATTGATTTTCACTTGATTGAGGATATAGACGCCGGGAATATTTTGGATGATGAACCCGTAAATTTGACTGAAATTTTATCTCCAATTCATCATCCCGAGTCATTAAATGTTTCTCCCGAACTTCATATGCGTCTTGATTTTGATGATAATGGCGTGGATAAGCTAAATTTTGAGGAGAATTATGAGGATAGTATTGAGGAATGTATTGAGGATGAACCATTTTTGTTTGATGTGTCGGATTTTCCAGTTCATCCTTCTGAACCTTTAACTGTTATACTTCCTAAATCACCCCTCATCCTTCCAATCGTTCCGACCACACAAACGATCACGCAGGGAAACTGTGAGCTTGAAAGATTTCTCTTCGATCATAGCAGTTTGGACGCCACTAGTGCGTACCTCTTTGAATCTGACACGGTTCTCACAGCCGATACCGATTACGAGTGCTTCACTTTTTCGGACGATTTTGAAGACTCATCGCCCGAGTTTGAATACTTTGAATTTTCAGATGAGTTAGTTGAACCATCAGACTTGGTTGCTTACAGTCATTTCGAACCATTGATGGAATCCTTCGAGTTCGAGACAGTTTGCTTAGGTGAGAATAACACTATCCCTAAATCACTCCCTTTCGTCCTTCCTATCGTTTCGACCACGCAAAACTCCGTCGCGTTTTCATTTTCAATGGAGGGTTTACCAAGTTCGACGTACCCTTGTTTTCTTGCGAATCTTGAGGGATTTGACCCCATTTCTCGACGGGTTGATAGATTAGCACAATCGCTTTTACCACATCGGTCATCACAAATTGTGCTAACTTATTCACTCGATTTACACCCTCAAGATCGTACTACACTTATTTCTCTTTTCCGCCATTCTTCTCCTCCACCGAGACCGTATACCACTTTTATCTCCACACGGTCTCGAGTGCTTCTCTTTTCTTTTCTCTACCCATTCTTTCACCAACCCTGCCATTATCACGAAAAAAAATTTGAATGGTTGGTGCTAACCTTTGGCCTGTGTAAGGCCTTGTTTAGTTTGTGGAGGACCTTGTTGTATATATGTATATATATTTTTTGTTTTCTTTTTCTATTAATAATAAAAAATCAAAAAAATATATAAAAAAATTATTATAAATAAATAAACAGGGGAGTGCCGACATTTTTGACCCTCTTGGTATGGCATGACAGTGAGGACACTGTCAAGTTTAAGTTTGGGGGTATGCTCGGTAAGCCTTCTTTCTTCGCATTCATATATACATTTTGCATTTGCATATTTATTTTAAAACTCATAAAAAATTGAAAATTTTAAAAATTATAAAATTAAAATATTCAATTTTGGCCATAATTGACTTGAGTTTGACAAAAAAGTTAACTAGCTAGGAACAACTAGATCTTAGACTTAGTAAATTAAAAACCCTAAAAATAACCTGTCTTAAAATTTAACGGTAGAAAGTATATGTCTTTATAATTTATTTAGAAATAGGCAAATTTCGAGTTCACTTCTTGGGCTAAGTCAAGATAAAGGAAGAGTATTGATATTTTTATTAAAATATGAGTTTGAAAAATAATTCCTAAGTTTAAGTCTAAATTCTGAAAATATATACCCTACAAATTGCACAAACACGAACCTTGAAACTTGGAATAGTAGGAGAGATCTTGAAATACTCTTGTCTAAAGTCCTTAGTATAAAGGGAAATAAAATAAAAATACAAGTGTGAGTAAAGAGATAATAAAAATATGAACACTGGTTTTTATGATTACTTAAGCCTACATTAATAGAAAAAATATTTAGCGAGGGTGCTTCATCACTTAGTGCCTTAGACCAACCGGTTTGGGAGTCACTGCTAAAGCCTTAGGTGTTGCAAGACTAGGAATTATGCTTTAATGTGCAAACACATCTTGTAATCGGTTGTTGGTACCTCAAGAAGTATTAACGGTCGCATGAAGGATGTGTGAGCAAATTTTATCTAAAAATTCACCAATTAAGAAGTGCTTTAGACGACGGACAAGAGTATGATAGCTTGATTTGAATTTCCAAGTGTAGGGGTTATTTATACACACACGTAGGGGTATGTGATTGGGGTTTAGATAAGAGATAGGAATGAAAAATAAGACTTATATCTTTAATAGAGATGATAAAAATTCCTAAGTTGAGATGGAACCATAGAAGGAAAACTTAAGAGATGCCAAAAACAAAGTAAATTCACAAGGAGATATATAATCTTAAGTTAAATGATAAGGAAGTGTGAAGAATATGGGTGGATAATTAACAAGTCGAAGATAATAGACTTCCTTGTTAGAAAACCTAATTGGAGAATAAAAATCAATGGGCCTAATTGATAGGATTTTGTGGGTAGTATCCGCTGAAAACCCTCAGGAGACAACACTCCTCCTACTAGGGACACCTAGAGGTTTAACAGCTTGTTGCAAGAGCTCAGTGCAATCGCGTTTCCCTGCGAAAGTGTGGTTAGGATTTTGTTGAGAATAAAACTAGGTTTGCTCGAGGACGAGCAAAAGATAAGTTTGGGGGAATTTGTTCATACCATAATTTTACATTCTTATAAACCCCATTCTTATTCAGTTTACAAATAAACAGGTGCTTTTGACCCATGTCTGCTACATAGTTGCAGGTTACAGATTCTCGGGACAAAAACAGTGAAAAAGACAAAAGACAATACAAAAGTGAGATTACAACCGATAAATGGTGGAATCTTGATCGTGCCCACATCTTGAGGAACATTGAAGATCAATTAACAAGTTCATAAAGAACAAAGACAACGCAAGGTTCAAGACTTCATCACGAAACAACGGTAAAATTCCACTACAATTATTCACTGTGGAAATCTGGAAGAGAACTATAATCCAACCTGAGAAACAAACTGAAGAAAATAACAGGAAAAATGCAACTGAACAGTACCTGAGAAGAAGAACCCACAAGGCCCATATACAGCCTCGGAACCGCGGCCAAACATTGGCTTTGGCCGTGGATCCGCGGCTACGTGTCGCAAGCATCGATTGGAAAATTCTTAGGCGGCTGGCGTGCGTTGATTAGGTCTTTTTCTTAGGGGGTATTTTTGTAATTGCAGGTATGCGGCGATTGTAAACCTAGGGTTTCTATGAATCTATAAATAGAACCCTAAAAACCTGATTTAGGACATGCCTCTTCTTGTGCCTCATTGTAAATCTCAAATTCAGATCTGTAAAGAATGAAGAGTGCATCAATAAAATAGGAGTAAGTTTTCTTTTCATCACCCTAGTTAATTTTATTATCTGCCCTAGGTAATTTCTTATCTGCCCTAGTTAGATCTTTAATTCGTTGCCCTAGATAGATAGTTTAAATATGTTCTTCAATTCCATAATGAGCGAGTAGTCTCCTCGCTTGTTAGGGTTAGCTTTGGGGAAGGCTTGAGAGATGAAGATCTCTTACCCCTTTCTTGCCCATCACATATAATTAATAGGACTCCATGCATACATGCACATACCGCTCCCTACGGCACCCTATCCCACGAGGTGGCGGTGATACCGTTGTATAAAGACCCGGTTGAGCGTGTTTTCCATGGATATTAGGGTAAGGATTAAGAAAGGAAGGACAAGAACCTAGAGGAAGAAACACCGTTTCTTCCCGATGGTCCTAATCCCCTTTGTTAATAATTACCATAACTCCTAAAGAGATCTTAATTTGGACATAGAAAGCGGTGGGAAATCTTTGCATTTCCAAACTTAATCTAAACCTAACCTTAGCAAGCTTTAGATCTAGATAAATTTAGTTTTTAGATTTTATCAATCCGACACCAATCGGAATTAACTCGTAAGAACAATTAGGAAATTCACAAAATTCCTGTGGACCAACCCGTACTCACTGGCTAGCTACCAAGCGACGCCGTTCTTGATTGCGGTTAACAAATATTCTTTGAGACACGAATCAAATGGCGCCGTTGCCGGGGATGGCGTGTTATGTGTGTGTGTGTGTATACATATATATAAAATAAAAAAAGGAAAGGGCATCCAAAGGATGCGTGGGAAAAAGCGCCTCACGTGCATGGCATGCAGGCACTGGGCGCTAGCGCACTAGGCGCTGGGCGTGAGCGCTCTAGGCGCTGGGCGCACCACTTGCTCGGCATGTGGGCGCACGCACCCTGGGCGCCGGGCGCACCACGTGTCGGCACGTGGGGACAAGCGCCCTGGGCGCTGGGCGCACCACGTGCTCGACACGTGAGCGCAAGCGCCCTGGGCGCTGGGCAAACCACATGCTCGGCACGTGGGTGCAACGCCCTGGGTGCTGGGCGCACCAAGTGTCGGCACGTGGGCGCAAGCGCCCTGGGCACTGGACGCTGGGCGTCAAACAGAAAGGGGACTTTGGTCCCTACACTGGGAGCTGTGCTTCCGATTTGTGGAGTTAAACTCCTAAAAGGTTTTAGAAGTGATCAAAGGGTGCTGCTTTGTTTCTCCCTTTGGCTCTGGATCTTCCCCAGATGAGATTTTTGGAGATGGGTCTCCTCCTTCCTCCTCTATTGGCTGGGTCTTGAAGAACAAAAAGTATGAGATTTTAAAGATCTCGTCTTTTTGAGATCTGATGGGAGATCTGAGTGCCCCTTTGTGGGTTTTGTGGTGGAAAACTACTTAGTTTTTTTTAAAGAAATAGTAAAACTCTTGATTTAATTCAAAAGAAATGAGAAGGTTTAGAACCTTGGAGAAGGAGCAGGAGGCACAAAGAACTCTAGTATTTTGGGGAATGAAAAATTGTATATTAGATATTTTCATCATGTTGCCTTATATAAGCTTACATATTTACATATAGCCCCTTGGGCTTTTCAAAATGGCATTTTGCCTATCTCATGGCTCATGTGTCATTTCTTTTTGCACATAAGCCATGGGCTTACAAAAACTTGGCTTTATGCCCATTTTGTTTATATTCATGCATAAAAAATCACATAAAATTATTTATTACATGATTTCATTTTGGCATGGGGGAGGGCCGGCCGCTTCATGTTCGGACTCGACCTGGGCATGGGCCCACTTGGCTTGGGGTTGACTTTGACTTTGACTTGGTCAACCGGGGTGCAATTTTCGACTTCAACACTAGGGTCTTCAAAGTCCAAATAGACCGCTCCTAGACTTCCAAGCGACAAGTTGTAGGATAACTCTCGAATCGCCTCTTCACTGTCAATTGTGGCCAGGTAAGCACAAGTGAGGTAAGGAGGGTTCCGCTCATGAATCACCGTATGATGGGCCTTTTAAATTATCTCCTCACTTGTCTAGCCTAGGCACCACAAAGTCAAGTTTAGATAAACGACCGATTCCCCGCAACCTTCACTTGTCCTAAATGAGCGCGACAAGTCCTTATTGGTTTGGTCTAGATATTTTTTATTAACTCAAGATAATGCGTATACTTTTTGTGATTTGTGGGGTCTTAGGAAGGGTGATGAAATCCCCACCCAATCTTAATTGGTGTTCAAGCCCCTTAATGTCCGTATTATTATATGCAAAGCGTATAAACAAACAAAATCTAAAATAACAAATATTTATTTGGCGGCGGCGCAATCTGTGCAAAGAAACCTGCAGAAAAATACAGTTCAGTGGAGTTTACAGAAAGTTTTGGAGAATAGGGAGGGGTGGAAAAAAATTTGGGCACAAAAGCCTAATATTGACCAAGGAACCGCCGCAGATCCATAGCTTTGACCGCGGTTTCGCGATCAAAGTATTGATTTGGGGCTTCAAAATTGGTCCTTGCACCCCCCTTATGATTTTCTTCTGTATTAAACCCTCTGTTTCATTATTTAATTACTGTACTTGCTCCAGATAGCATGCACACTTGCACACAAAAAATATCAAAAATAACAAAAAGGTTTTTTATTATATTTATATATTTTTATATATATATACAAAAAAAATATTAACCCGAATAATAAGAAAGAAATACGTTACCGTCTCCCCGGCAACGGCGTCATTTGATTGTCGAACGGAAACGCGATACGTTTTATGATATGCGTTCTACTCTATTCTCTAGTTACAGCAATCAAAACGGTATCGCTTTGCAGCTAACCGGTTGAGCACGGGTCATCCGCAGGGAGATGGTAGTATGTTCGTTCTTTTCTTAGATGAGTCAATAAAGAATGTATATGTATTGGTCCAAATCTATCCTAAGTGTTTGTATTTATGTTCAAGTAGGCTTGTTAGGTTTAAGGTTGGTTAGTAGAGTTAGGATTAGTCTTGTATTTTTCTTTTGCCTTAAAATGGTGTTGGGATAATCGAACATAGCAGGAATTAGGAGGACATAGGAATGGGATTTGCGAGTTTAAGCAAGCTTTCCAACGCTAAATCCATTCCTAATGCCCATTGTCCTTCCGCTACGTGCACTTATTTCCAACCCTAGGCCGAACACCCACAACAATGTATCCAATTAAGCCACAGCTACATGTCACGTTGTAATGCGCCCAAAGGACTTCTCAACTTAGCTCGCGGCTATATGTCATGTATAGTGCACTTAAGTGAGGGGGTTGTGTTTGTTTGGTCTAGGTTTGTTTCAAGGTGTTTAGCGAAGAGAAGCACAAGAGATTTTTCTGTCCCTCATACTAACCTTCCTTGGCTCCTAACAAGTGTGGAAATTATTCACACATATAAATGAAAAACAAAACAAGAAGGAAGCAAAGAAAGAAAGGAAAAATACGGTTTTACAAATATGCAAGCTAACTTCTTGGGCCTTCACCTTGGCAAGGGACTCCGTCGAGTATCATGGCTTGAAAATACGGATAAGAAGAAAAGGAAAATAAAACAAGAAATAACAACAACTACTTAACAATAATAAATAAAAGTTAGACTAGGAATTAAAATTACAAGAAATGAAATTACAATACATGAAAATTAAAGATACAAGATACTAAAAATAACCCTCATCTTCATTTCACTTCTACTCAAGAGCTCTCACTACACTTTAATGGAGGAAAGATGAAGATGAAGAAGAACTACAAAGAATCTTGTGATGCCCCTCTCGTGCTTTGTGCTTAACCGAGACACGAATGACCACTATTATTTGTCTTGTCTCTTGAACTGGTAAGCAGCATTGGACAGATGCGGATGACCGGAACCCGGATTTTATCTGTTTGTGACAGATGTTCTGGATTTTGGCATAACTGTGGAGATTTTGTATGATTTGCGTTATTTTGAACTGTGAACCTTTAACCTGTAAATATGTAGCAACATGGATTAAAAGCACCTGCCTATAAACAAACGAGCAGAAGAATGGGCAGTATTAAATGCAATATTCTGGTATAAACAGGACACTCGATAGGCTTTCGAAACTGGAGTTGTGGAATTCAATTTGGAACGGGTAGATTTTATTTGGAATGGTGTACTGCTCACTCTGACCACGCAAATTCTCAAATTGTCCTATTTCCTCATCATACATTAAAAAATTCGGAGCTAGTTGGAAACTAGCTACCGGTTCGTTAGGTTGTATGAGGACGGCCATGGACGCATTCAAATCCACCATCTGTTGACACGATGCTACCTGAAATTCTTCCAATGACTGTTCAAGATTAGACATGGGCTGTGAAGGGGTTTCAGTAAATGATTCAAACTCGTTTGGATACGTGAAACTCCTAGATGGCTGTTCAGAAGAAATGTGATAGGATTGATAGGAATCGAATGGTTGAACAGGATTAGGATCAACATTATGATAAGAAAGTGATTGGAATTGTTGTCCTAACAAATTTGGAGGGGTGAAAGGAATGAAAGATCGGCTACGGGATTGTTCAATTCTGTCAGCAATGGACATGGGTCTCGGAGTCGCAACATGACTCTCAGACGGGGTATCAACAAGAGAAGGGGTGAAAGTTTGAAATGGTTAATACGACGTGGATTGCAGTGTCCAATTGTTTGTCCTAAATGTGTATATCCGATCTCTCAAAGAAATTTTGGGTATGGATGGATCGTTCGAAATTCGGCCAAAGCAAGAACCGTATAAAAAAATGTCTGGTTGTGGGTACCAAAGTTCAACAAAAGTCGGTCGTTTTGGGGTACCCATGTTATGAAAGGAGTGGAGGGTCGGTGAGTTTTTATAAAAAAAAAAAATTGCAGTTTTTGAAATTGTTTGTTTGTTTTTAGAAAAAATACGGAATTATGAGACTAAACTTTACACAAGCATAATCATAATCACAATATGCACAAAAGACACCTAGAGCCAGAGTCTTCAAAGTCCAACTAGACCCCTCCTAGACTTCCCAGCGACAAGTTACAGGATAACCCTCGAATCGCCTCTTCGCTGTCAATTATGGTAAGGTAAGCACAAATAAGGTAAGGAGGATTCCGCTCATGAATCACCGTGAGATGTGCCTTTTAAAATTACCTCCTCACTTGTCTAGCCTAGGCACCACAAAGTCAAATTTAGATAAACGACCGATTCCCCGCAGCCTTCACTTGTCTTAAATGAGCGCGACAAGTCCTTATAGGTTTGGTCTAGATATTTTTTATTAACTCAAGATAATGTGTATGCTTTTTGTGATTTGTGGGGTCTAAGGAAGGATGATGAAATCCCCACCCAATCTTAATTGGTGTTCAAGCCCCTTAATGTCCGTATTATTATATGCAAAGCGATAAACAAATAAAATCTAAAACAACAAAAAAATTTATTAGCGGCGGCGCAATCTGTGCAAAGAAACCTGGAGAAAATACAATTTAGTGGAGTTCAGAGGAAAAGTTTAGAGCAAAGAATGAGGCCAAAAAAAAATTGGGGGGACAAAGACACAGAACGACCGCGGTTCCGCCGCATTAACCATCTTTTAGTCGCGGTTCCACGGTGGGGTTGATGAGTTGGAGCACTAAACTTGTTCTGTACACTCCCCTGGTTATACTCTTCTTTATAAAAGCCTCTTTTTCTTTATTTGATCGCTGTACTTGCTCCAGATTAGCCTGCACACATGCATACAAAAAATATCAAAATAACAAGATATTTTTTTATTATATTTATTTATTTATTTATTTACAAAATAAAATATTAATCCGAATAACAAGAAATACGTTACCGTCTCCCCGGCAACGGCGCCATTTGATTGAAGCAGAAATTCACGTTCTACTTGTTCTATTTGTTCTATTTACCGCAATCAAGATGGATTCGCATGTAGCTAGCCGGTTGAGTACGGATCGATCAGCAGAAAAATGGTTGTATGTCCGTTCTTGTCTTAGACGAGTCAATTCAAGAATGTATATGTGTATGTTCAAATCTATCCTAAGTGTTCATATTTGTCACGCCCCGCTTCCTAATATACGGTGAAGGGGACGCGGTGAGGCCTGCTACGTATTTACTCAGAAGTAAACACGCTAAGCATATCTAAGCAATAAAAGTAAATGTACACAAGAGACAAATGTAAATAAACAGCAACATTATTTATTAACATTCTTTTTACAATACAATGAAAAGTAAATATATGGAATGAAAACAATGCCTAAACAGTGGCATAACAGAAATGAAAATGGAATAAGTATAAGTGGCTACAGCTCTGGGTCTTCGGTGTACCACTCAGGGGCCTGCTCCAAATGCTCCTGACTGGTCTCGTATTCCTCAGCGTCGGGTCCTCCTGACAACATTCAAAAGAAGAAGAGAAATAGGAATGTCGTCAACGAACAATCGCTTGGTTAGTCCCAAAGATGAGAGAGAAGCAGAATAGATAGAGAGAGTATAGTTTTATAATGTTTTATTATAATATTAGCGCAGTTATTTGTAGTTTGATACAGAAAATGCCAATGTATACGAGAAGAGTCCCACTTACACCGGAGACTTTGGTAACCCGTAGTACAAGGCTTCGTCGATAATACCACAGAACAACGGCATGGATGTAATTACGTCTTAAGTGACCACCTTGTGCCACCTTTAACATGTTCTGTACCAGTGCACCCCTTTATAACCCCGTAGTGTTTATGTATTGATTGTATGGATTGTATTGTCTTGTCCTATATTATAAATTGTATAGATGGATGACTTGCCGAGACCATGATATCAGTAATGGAACGGATATAATGGATGAACATGTGACTGGAATATATCCATAGTTCGGTTCAGTCAATACAAATTGATATAAATTGAATAGATGGATTCACATCGAATCATGTTGTATTATAGTTTTATACTTGAATCTCATTCAAGTCAGATTGATTATATTGAGACTCGGTCTGAGTCAGAAAATTAGAAAAGAAATTGAAGTCCTGAGTTAGGGTTTTGATGTTATCGGTAACTGCTGCACATGGACGGCACGATTTGTGTCTTTTTCCAAGACAAATACCGTGTTGATAGCACCATTTATGAAGTTGTCTACCTTAAATAGGCAAGCACCCATATCTCCGGCTTCCTGAGACTCAAGAGACTGGTCCCGCTTAAACATATGTTAACTAGAGTCCTTATTGTAATTTAGTATAACTTGAGGGGGTTTTATGTAAAAATAGTTTTGGTATAATTTCAAAATACAGCTCAAGCATTTAATTATCATCTTTAGAGTTTTCATTGATGTATATTTTATAAATGTGACATTTCTAGTGGAAAAAACTTAATTTCATAATATATGGTATTTATATGTAATATGAATATTGTTTTGAATTATCATGGTAGTTTCATGTAATATTTGAATTATTTTCTTGAGTTTTGGAAACATGGAATAATATATATATTTAAAATAAGTATTTTGGTAATAATTATATATATACCTATTTAATAAAAATAATTTTATTTATTTTCTTGTAAAAAATCTCATTTTCTAAAGAAAAATATATAAAAATTCCATCGAGATCGAATGCTCCTTGCGGAGGTCTGCATCTCGTTCTACTAAGCCCGAGGATGTGCGATAATCCGCACCATCCCGAACGTGGTCCCCAAAATGGGCTGTAAAGGCTCAAATGCATGGAAAGTTAAATATACTTTTTAAAGAAAACGGTTTTATAAGTTAAAGGGATTTATTTGTAAAGTCGTATTTCCCGTATTCTATTGTCCCAAGATTTATCGTGCTATGATAGATATGTGTGTTGTGAGGAGGTAGGTCATTACCTCGTGGACTATCTAAAGGTATAGCAAGGTATAATGGTTTTAATGTCGAAAAGAATAGTATGTGGTATTTTTATGTAAAAATGCGATAATTGTCACAAAAATGATTATTTTGATGTGAAACTTGTTTTGTTGAGTTTGTTAATGTTTATTAATAAACATATGAGAATATGGTTTTATCTTATTAAAGAAAGTGTAGTTTTTAAAGAAAACCGAATCGGAAGTCGGATTAACTCCGCTTCCGTCGGGTTTTAGAAATAGAACTTTTTAGAGATCAAGATGAGAGAGAAGAATAGGACTTACTGCCTTGGGGGTCAAGAGGGGAGAGAGGGGATCCTAAAGAAAACTTCGGGGCATCGTTTCATCGCCGGAATCTCCTTGGAAGTTCGTCGAAGCTTCGCCTTTCACTAACTCCACTTGTACACTAAGGACTTGAGAATTTTGTATAGTTTTTGTAGGAAATTTCGGTGTGAAGGGGTGTAAAAATAAAGTAGGTATTTATAGGGAAAATTGGGTTTAGGGTGTGATAAATTTGAGAATTAAAATGCATTAAAACATGGAGTAATGCTAAATTTTAATTCTGTGGAAAATGCAGGGAAAACAAACAGATAGGGGTTAAAGAGGGGAGTCCAATGGTCTAGGGTTTTAAAAAAAATTGGGTTTGGGCTAGGTTGGACCGGCAGCGTCGGCCCATGGGGAAACTTCGCCGGTCGGATCATGAAGGTGGGGGCTCGGATTGGGACCACGTGTCGGAGTCAGTTGGTATACTGCATTGCACTCGTTTGTTTTATTATGACTCTTCAGTTTACATGTTGTGCTTGTGGAGACTCTTGAGCTTCTAAAAGATTAAAAGAAATTTAAAATAAAAAGATAATGTGGCTGGATAGGATTTGAACTATGGTGCTTTGATTCAGCAGTGCAAGGTCTTACCAATGAGCTACAAACTCCTTGTTGTTCTAAAGCAAAACAAACTTATAACTCGTGTTCAGACTTAGGTGTCCCTTTCCGTATTTTGAAAAAAAATCGTACAGAAAGTTAGGGTTGTTACAGTAATTATGTTCAAGTAAACTTGTTAGGGTTAAGATTGGTTAGTAGAGTTAGGATTAGTCTTGTACTTTTCTTTTACCATTCTTAAATGATGTTGGGATAATAGAAAGTAGCGGGGATTAGGAGGACATAGGAATGAGATTTGCTAGTATAAACAAGCTTTCCAACGTTAAATCCATTCCTAATGCCTCTTGTCCTTCCGCTACGTGCGCTTATTTCCAACCCTAGGCCAAATACCCACAACCATGTATCTAATTAAATTACAACTACACGTCACGTTGTAGTGCACCCAAAGGACTTCTCGACTTAGGTCGCGGCTATATGTCACGTATAGCGCTCCTAAGTGAGGAGGTTGTGTTTGTTTGGTCTATATTCGTTTTAGGATGTTTGGCGAAGAGAAGCACAAAGGATTGTTCCGTTCCTCATACTAACCTTCCTTAGCCCCTGACAAGTGTGGAAATTGTTCACACATGAAAGAAAAATAGAACAAGAAGGAAGAAAAGAAAGAAAGCAAAGAAAATACGGTTTTACAAATGATAGCAAACTAACTACTTGGGCTCTCACCTAAGCAAGGGACTCCATAGAGAAAATCCCTTGAGACACTTTGAAAGAGAGCTTCAGTAAAGGAAGCTTTCGTTCATATTTAAAAAGGAGTAGAGTCTTTTAGTAACCAGATAATAGTCTATTTACAGTGGAGCAAGTATCGGCTGGCATTTCTCGTTATCATGGCTTGAAATTATGGATAAGAAGAAAAGAAAAAGAGCAACAAATAAAAACAACTACTTAACAACAATAAATAAGATTACACTATGAATTAAAATTACAAGACAAGGAAATAAAATTACAATACAAGATAATTAAAGATACAAGATAATAAAAACCCTCATCTTCATTGATCTTCCACACAAGAGCTCTCACTACAATTTCATGGAGGAAAGATGATGAAGAAGAAGAAATACAAACTAATCTACACTAAATCTAGTAAAGAAGAAGACATCCTTGGTTGGACACAAAACTGGGCTATTTATAAGCAGAGAGCTGAAACCCTAAGGCCAAATTCTGAGCCCCAATACAATTACCAAACTACCCCCAAAACATGATCTGATCTGACGACGAGTTGACTCGGCCGTGGAACCGCTGTAGAAATGCCATATTGGCCGTGGTTCCGCGGCGGTTTGGAAGAATTAGTTTTTCGTTTTTTTCTGGGATTTCTTGTGTTGTTGTGTTGTTGTGTTCTTGTGTTCGACAAGTCCTTAATTGCAAAATTCTTCCAAAATTTCTTCAGATTTTCAACAGTCCAAATCAGCTTCACTTTTAATTCATTTGACTTTTATCTCTCTCGAGCTCCGCGCACTTCTTGATCTTTGTGCTGCCCCTCTCATGCTCTGTGCTTGACCAAGACATGAATAACTGCTATTTTTTGTCTTGTCTCTTGAACTGGTAAGCGGCACTGGATGGATGCGGATGACCGGAACCCGAATTCTATCTGTCTGTGGAAAATGTTCTGGATTTTGGCGTTACTGTGGAGATTTTATATGATTTGCGTTATTTTGGACTAGAAACCTGTAACCTGTAAATATATAGCAAACACGGATCAAAAGCACCTGCCTATAAACAAACGAGCAGAAGAATGAGTGATATTAAATGCAATATTCTGGTTTGAAAAGAGCGCCAGAGAGTCATTCGGACACCGTCTTATATTTGGGTTGTGATGCCTTGGCGATCACAACGTTCGATGTCTTGCCTCTTGAGGTCGGCTTAGCCACTTGGTTTGCCTGAGTCTCTACCAGGTGAGCGCTTCAGGCAGGGTAGATGATGACAGAACCAAATTGGCGGGGTAATTCCTCCCATTGCTGATTGAGACTTGCGGGAAAAACCACGCAGGCATTGATCTTGACCATGTACGGGATCGGATTTGCCTCAGAGTTCGAACTGGATTTTGGAGACATTCTTGTTGAGTTTGCAACTTGCGGTTGAAAAGCTGTTATCCTGCACAAAGAAGCATGATTTCAATACAGGAAATCGATATATATATTTTATATTGAGTTCGCATGAACGTTTAACCCGAAATATGGGAGAAAGACTGGTCCCACCGGACGTGCCAGAATTTGTAAAGTGTTTTTCGTCACCCTATTGATATAGGAATACGCGTCGCTTGTCGGGCATATTACAGATTCCTTCTGTCTGAGGTAGGCTGGGGTTTAATGATTGTGAGGATCCAAATCTCCGGCAGCCGTAGACTAAGCTGCCATCAATTACCCCCCGCTTTTGAAACGAGTAAACCTCTGATTAACAAGTCAAACAGATCATGCGAACTCAACATGCAATATGTGCGTGTTGTGTTTGGGAACAAGTTTGAGAGTGTTTCGGGCATATCGGAGGCCTCGCGGAGTTTTTATGGGGGTCCCGCTATCCGGATAGCAGGCTGGGGGTCAAGGGGGCCCATAGCTTCCATGCGGGGTGCGGGGCAACGCCCCGTTAGAAAAATTTTTCTAACAAGAGAGGTGATGAGCGTATATATGTAAGGTGCGCACGTGATAAGGTGCACACCTGCCAAAACGCACACCCAGCTAGGTGCGCACCTCGCAAAGAAGCACATGATAAGTGCGCAATTGCCGAGACGCACGCCTAGAAAAGCGCGCACTCGGAAAGACGAGAGGGAGTCATGGGGGCCAAAGAGTCCCGAATAGACTTAAAGGTCCAGCAATGTGCGCATCTGAGCCAGTGCACACTTAACTCGATGTACACCCAAACAGGATGCGCACCTAGCCAAATGGACACCTAGCACGGTGTAAGTAGGATCGAAACCCAATGAAGCAACAGTCCAAAAACACGAAAATTTTGACTTTTGAATATCAAAAGGGGCTCTGTTTCCCTTTTTGTGGCCTCCTGACGTGTGCACTTTCGAAAAATGAAAAGAGGAAGAAAAAAGAGACTTACGCACTGAAGACCAGTTCAAAACTCAAGATTTTATTTTTGGAGCATCAAGATTAAGATCTTCCTTTTTTTATTTCATCATAATGCTGCCTTATATAGGCTTACAAGTTTACAAATAGCCCCTTGGGATTTGCAAAATGGCATTTTATCCATCCAATGCCTCACGTGCTTATTTATTTTTGCACGTGAGGCATGGGCTTTACAAAAATTTGGATTTTTACCCATTTATTTTACATTTATGCATAAAAATTATATCAAAATTATTTATTACACAATTTTCTTCTTGGCTTAGAAGAGGTCGACTTCATCATGTTCGGGCTCGACTTGAGCATGGGCCCACTTGACCTGGGTTTGGGCCCGCTTGCTTGGATTTGGGTTCGGACTTGAACCCATGCCCACTTTCCAGGCCTTGATTTTGACTTATTGATCTCGACCTTGGGGTGTAATTTTTGACCCCAACATGTATACTGCAGTAATCCACAACAAGAGGACAGAGAACATCTATTCATTAAAAGTGAATTATCATAAACTCTTTGAAATGTTATGCATGATATTTTCCAAACCGGAAAGAGAACATATGAATTTGAAACTATTGAAGATACTTTTAATTTTTGGGTTGTAAGCTCAAAAGATGCAGATATTGCTAAGTGGATTCCAAATATTATCAGTTGGGATATCTGGAAAATGAGATGCAAATGCAGATTTCAGGATGAAAGTATTGCTGTTTTCACAGTTTGGCATCATATTATTGTTTTCACAGTTTGGCATCATATTATTGCAGATTTAAAAAAATTAGTATCAGTAGCACAAATGTCTCTCAAAGGTAGCACAAATTCGCAAGCTTTTCTGCAACTGAGTTTATCTGATCTGGTTATGGTGGAAAATATACATCAAAATATTATCATAAATTCATAGGAGAAGCCTCCAAAAGAGTAAGTATAAACTAAATGCTGATGGGGCAATGGATCCTATTGCCAAATTAATCTGTGGGGGTGTTGTGCTGAGGAATGATGATGAGAAAATAGTTTTTGAATCCAAATTCTACTATGGCAGAGGAGATATCCAAGAAGCTGAGTGTAAAACTATTTTAGATGGTATGTTATTTGCAAGCTCGTGAATATTAAAGGGTGGAGGTTGAATCTGATTCCAGCATTATAATTACCTATATTACTGGAAAATGTAAGGTAAAATGGTTTTTATTCTACATGGTGCAAGCCATTCAAGTTATAGCAGGAGAGATTAAAGCTAGTTTCAAGCATACTTTTAGAGAAAATAATACAGTGGCCAATTTCCTGGCTGCTCAAGCATAAACTGAAAAATACAGTAGCAACTACAGAATATAAAAGCTTCCTGATTAAATTAAAAGATTGGCTTGTCTTGATCTATCATACCTGCCGAGATTTCGCTTAAGTTAATCGCAAAAATTCTACCTTTATGATGCTTTCAGGCTTGTAACTCAAGAGCATGGGTCGCCTAGATAAAAAATTTGAATCTCTGAGCTTTTGCGGCGTGAACTTAACATGGAGACCTTGTAGTTACTGACCTCATCCAGGAAAACAATGAAAAGCTTCCTAGATCTGAAGAATTCCTGCACAGAAGAAGCTACAAAAGTCATCAAGTACAAAAATTTGAGTTAAAGCTGGTGTTTTTGAAAGCTTTTATGAAAGTTGGCTTTGTTTTTGGCTGAAGGGGGATTTATTAGCTTAGTCAAGGAAGTTTTGGAGCTAAAGACCAAATCTTTGAGTCTATTTGATTTTAAAGTGAGATCTCACAAAAGGAAGACTTAGATCTGAAAATTTCTGGTCAAGAGAAGTTGCATACATAAACATAAGGAGATATTTTAGTTTATCTGGAACTTATCTGGGTAGATCTGCATGAGGAGCATGGATCTCAAAAGCAAAACTCAACTTTGAAGATTTTAAAAGAAGTAAAACATGGATTTCTACGGAATGATCTCGGATCTGAAAATTTACAGTGCAAAAGTAGCTAAAAGCTTTACAAGTTGGGACCTTTTGTTGAGTTTTGGTGAACTCGGATCTGAAAATTTACATTGCAAAAGTAGCTAAAAGCTTTACAAGTTGGGACATTTTCTAGAGTTTTAGTTTGGTTAAAACAGAATTAAGAAGCGTGTATGATACACTTTCCGAATGGTAATATCAAACTCTGTTATTAAATCATCAAAAACAATAATGAATAAATATTATAAGCCTACTAGAAATCAGACCCACTTGGCTCATAACCCACTTTATTCAAGATTTTATTTAAATATTGGGAATTATTATAAAGACTTGGGCATTCGTCTCTCCATCCGATGTGGGATTATTTCCCACATGCAAATGCTACCAATAGATTCAAACTACCAACACCTTTTACCTCACATTTGAGATGATCTTGGAAGATTTCAGAATAGAGTATATGGATTTACAAAGATATTTGAGGAGCGAAAGAGATTTAGAGCTCAACATCTTCGATGAAGAAGAGAGAAGGAACAGCAGGAGATATTTTCAGCCGCAGGAAAATAGGATGTAGCACTAAGGGTTTTTATAGTGTTTGAATATATAGCTTTTAATAGGGCTTGGGTGTAATGGGCTAAGCCCAAACATTATCATATAATAAAATTCCCACTGGGTTCAAAAAAAAGGTCTATTCGGATGGTAATGGACCATATTTATATCGAAAGTTCGTAGTCATATATAAGGTTTATATATGAGTGTGCATGGGCTTTCGACATAGATGGGGTCCATTCCAATGGTAATGTATTTTGTTGTTTATAAATAAATACCATTAACCTTTACCGTTTTCAGATAACCGCTTTCAGATAAATGCCGCAGACTTTGTTTGTTACAAATAAATACCATGGACTTTCAATGTTTTCTCACATAAATACCATGGACTTCGTTGTGCACAAATAAAATCTAGTAAATACCACATGCTTTGTTGCTTACAAATAAATACCATGTGGTTTCACCGTTTCTCAGATATATACCATTAACTTTGTTCCTTATAAATCAATTCCGTAAAACTTCACCATTTTCTAGATAAATACCTTCGATCATTTCTCAGATAAGTATCATGCACTTTATTCGTTATAAATAAATACCATGCACTTTCATATTATTCAAATAAATATCATGGCCTATTAAAGCCCCGTGTAAAGTCATAAAAAGTATCTAAAGATTTAACGAACTTGGCACACCTACTTCTTCAAATAAAACTCCAAAAATAGTAAGTATGTTTCTGAATATAACAATCACTGAGCATGAGCATGTGCCCCTTCTAGTCTGGTTATATATAAATATAGTACCCTAAATGCCTATTAATAACAAGGTATCATTGCTCTTTAATTTTGTACTTATAATTAAGTTCAAGTAAACATTGGATTGAAATAATGCATCCTAACGTTCTAAAGTTACACGAACTTATAATATATTTATACCAATTAGATTCTTTTCAAAATAATGCATCAATTGGATTGAAATATATTTATACCAATTGGATTGAAACAATGCATCAAAATTTCTTCAAAATCTCTTCAAAATCTTTTATTCATTCCATAAATAACCATGTTTTATAATTCGGTTTTTCCCGTTAGCCTCAATACTTTTATATTTTTATGTCTCTCATAATTAGTATTTATCTCTAACCTCCTATAGTTATAAGTTATTCCTGCAAATCCCCTCTTCACTTCAATTTTGAAATTAATTCATCATCCTCCTCCTTTTGGCCATTGCCACCGTCCCCGTCGCCGCCATCTCTTTCTCCTCCTCTTCATCACCGTCAACACCGCCATCATCACCGTCACCGCCATCATCACCGTCAACACCGCCATGATCCATCTTCTCCTCTTCAACACCACCGCCACCATCACCGTTATCAACACTGATGGAGGTCCTTTTCGGGTCTCCGTCAGATGTTGTCTTCCGTTGATCTCCCGCTGGATTCTAGAGATGATCTCCTGTTGCGTGTGGGTCTCAATGGGTGTAGGGTGTTTTTCGTCACCCCATTGAGATGGGAATACGCGCGCGCTTATCAGGCGTACTATAGATTCTCCCTGCCTGGGACAGGCCGGGGTTTAATGATTGTGGGGATCCGAATCTCCGGCGGCCGCGGACTAAGCTGCCGTTAATTACCTCTCACCTTTGGAGCGAGAGAACCTCCGATTGACGGGTTAAACTGGTCATGCGAACTCAATATGCAGTGTACGTGTGTTGTGTTTTGAAAGGGGGTTCTGGATATATTGAGAGCCACGCAGAGTTTTTACGGGGGTCCCGCTACCTGGATAGCGGGCTGGGGGTCAAGGGGGCTAGCAGCCCTCTTGCGGGGTGCGGGGCAGCGCCCCGTTAGAAATTTTTTTCTAACAGGGACAGTGTCGTGGAGTATGTGTGTGTGCAAATATGTATACATATGTATATGTATATGTATGTACATATATATAAAAAAAAGGAGGGGGAAAAGACATCCAAAGGATGCGTGGGGGCCAGCGCCTCGAGCGAGGCGGAAGCGTGCCACGTGTCGGCACGTGGACGCTTTGCACTCGGGCGCAGTGCGCAGGAGCGCAAGCGCGCCACGTGTCGGCACGTGGACGCTTTGCGCATGAGCGCTGGGCGCTGGAGCGCAAGCGCGCCACGTGTCGGCAAGTGGACGCTTTGCGCTCGCGCGCCACGTGTCGGCACGTGGGCGCTCTGTGCTCGCGCGCCACGTGTCGGCTCGTGGGCGCTCTGCGCTCGAGCGCTAGCGCGCCACGTGTCGGCACGTGGGCGCTCGGCGCTCGAGCGTTTGGGCGCCGGCGAGGAAAAGGGGGCTTTTAGTCTCAGAAGCAGAAGCTATGCTTCAGAGAGGAAATATTTGTTGTTATTGTTCAGTTGATAAAACTGCACATTTGTATTACATTTTTCCTACCATTTTCATATTAAAAAAGGACTTTATTATAATATATTATACATATGAGGGTTTATGTGTAAAAACATTATTTTCCATGTGTTAATATATTTTAATTATCATTTGGTAGGAAAATGTATGCAAATATTATTGACCTAATCCGAGTAGAACAAAGTCTACTAAAATCTTATTTGAGTTGTTGTGCAGAATATTTCCAAGTTGTTATGAAGAATTTATCAAACAAATCAATTTGTTGAAGAAAACTTGCCAAATTAAGAAGCAAAACTTGGAGACCAAGTCTGGAAGCAATCGAGAGAAGATTTCTGAATTCTAAAGATGCCTAGGATTGCCAAATGTCAAAATCAGAGAGCCCAAGAAAATTGGTGAAGAGATCCTCACCATTAGCCGCGGAACCGTGGCCAAACCCCCCTGTTGGCCGCGGATCCGCGGCAATCTAGAGAGATTGTGTGCTAAAATTTTGTGGAGTAAATCTCTGCTGAATTTTACCAAGTTTCCAACTAAAAGATTCTGGTTTTGCACTATAAAAGGGCACCGAGGGCCTCTTGGAAAAGTGATCAAGCCGAAGAGATCACGAAGTCCAAGATAACTCACGCATCCAGGCTGATCATCAACTGTTCGTCTACCTCCTTGGAAGAGATCGAGAAGCAAACTAGTCTTTGTAATCATTTTCTAAGGAATCAAAGTGTAGATTGTTCAAGTTGATTAATAAAGATAGTTGTTTTATTTAATTCTTTTGCATTTTACATTATGTTTTCCCTCTCTGTCTTTCCATCTTCTTTTCCCAACTTGCGCGAGTAATTCTCCGCTTGTTAGGGTTCGTAGGATTAGGGTAGGCTAATGGACGATGAAAATAACTAAACCCTTTTTAAGTCCTATAAAGTTCAGGAACTTTATCAAAAGAATCATTAACATCCTAATCGGGCGCGCTAGCAATTCTTTGCTAGTTCCGACCGCGATTAGAGATTAGATTAATGATTGTTTTGGTAAAGGCTAGATATGAACGGAGTTCCGTGTCGAGGTAAGGGTTAAGAGTGGGATTCTTTTTCCCTCCAGAAACCCTAATCTACACGCATCACCGTCGTTCTAGTTCTAAATCTATTAATGGATAAAAAGGGTAATTTTTAATTAATCGTCCATAACTACTAAATCCTAACGAACCCTACAAGCCTTCTTATTATATTTACTACATCTTTAAAATAATCTAGATCTATATTTTACATTCTTGTTTAACGTAGATCTAGAAACCATTCGATAAAATTCTTTATCCCTCCTCTCTTTCTCAACACATCTAAAGTAAAAGTAAAAGGTTCCACGTTTCCCAGAGGACGACCCGTACTCATCTCGATCTAGCTACACGCGACACCGTTATTGATTGCGGTTAACTACAAAAACACTTTTTCGTAGCAATCAAATGGCGCCGTTGCCGGGGATACGTGCGTAATTTTTTATTTTTGCTCTTTGTGTTGATTTCTTAGACGAGTCATATCATTATTAACACAAAACTGCAAATTGCATATTTAACGATTTATGCGTGAATTTTTGCAAGGAGATCTGGAGTCACAGACTTGAGGAAGCAGGAGATCTAGGGTTCCGAACTTCTCTGGTATATTTCTTAACTCCTTCTCTCTCCTCTAAATCCAATAAAATCTATTTTCTGCAGGATTCTTTGCAAAATTGCGCTGCTAAAAAAAAATCTTTTTGCAAAAATTTTGTGATTGGTTTTGTTTTGCATATTTAATACGGACTTTAAGGGGAAAAGACCAAATCAAGATTAGGTGGGGATTTCATCACCCTTCCTAAGCCCCACAAATCACAAACTGAGCATATAGATCAACCCTTCATTAATTTAAAAAATATCTAGACCAGACTCTAAGGACTGTCGCGCTCAATAAGGACAGAGGAAGGTCGTGGGTAATCTATCGTTTATCCGCATTATTTTTGTAGTGCCTAGGCAAGTGTGTCAAAGGCTAGTAATTAGGCCCACGACATGGTTCCTTCCCACTTACCTGGCACTTACCTGGCTACAATGGTAGTACGGAGGCGGTAGAGGATTGATCATGTGGCTTGTCCTTTGGAAGTCTAGGAGCAGTCTAGAGACTGGACCTTGGTAACCATAGTTCTAGGGTTGTGCATTTTTGTGTGATTTGTCTTAATCCGTCATTTTTCAAAACAAACCAATTACTTTCTCTCCTTTTTACCCCTTCCCCCTTCTTCTCTTCTTATAATGGGTGACCTAAACAGAAGAACACTCGCCGAGCTTTGCTGTCCACAACCAGATATCTCTTGTTTTCGAAATCCCTTCGGTATACCGTCCGGCTCTTCCATGTCCTTAAGAGATCATATAGAACAAGCAGGAAGAAACAGTTGGCCATCTCAGTCTAGATCTTATCAACCGTATCCTAGTTCAACACCTGTTTCAGTTCATACCCAGAGTGAGGAAGCCCCTAGACGAATGTCCATTGCTGAGCACATAGCTAGGTCTAGAGGCCAAAGTTTCAACACGGACCAATATCAACCATCACCACCACTGTCCGAAGAAGAGTTTGATATGCGGTTTGTATATAGCCAACCAACCAACCCATATCAATATTCTTCTTATCATAATATTGATCCTACTCCTACCCAAGTTCAGCAATCATTCTGTTCCTATCAATCCAATCCGACTTTTCCACCTACTCTAGACAGTTCTTCTAATCAGTCATTTGGGAGTTTTAATTATCCACAGGAATTTCAATCTTATACTGAAACCCCTTATCAACCCAAAACTAGTCCGGAGCAGACATTAGAAAAATTTATGGAACTGACGAATCAAATTAAGAAGGATTTGGGTAGTAAGACAGAACTGAACACCCTTCGTAATCAAACCTCCCCATTCCAAACTGAAATCCACAACTCCAGTTTCATAGATTCATCAAGTACACCAAATAGAATGACTGATAAGTTGTGTGATTTTGTAGTTTTTGATTTACCCGACTGTGAAGGGTCCATTTCAAGTGAAACCATAACCAACCCTTGTGATCTCTACACCTCCACTCTTGAACCAAAACTGATTGAAAACCATACTTTTGATGAGGAGTTTGAGAATTTTAACCTTCACTTGAATGAGGTGATTGACGTTGGGGATATTTTGATTGATGAACCCGAAATTTTGGATGATTTTGTCCCACCAATTCATCAAATCCTTTCGCTTCCTTGTGGTCATCATCTTGAGCCTTTAATTCTTCCCGAACCCTAAATATGTCTTGAAGTTGAGGATAATGGTATGCCCGAAGATCAGACCGAAATACAGCCTCCATCTTCCACATCTGGTTCAGCAACACTCGACACACCAATTTGTTTATCCATTTCACCTTCTACTTTCTCCGGTTCTTCTTCTGTTCCTATAGTTTCAGTGAATTTTGATAAATCACAATCCGTTAATTCAAGTTCAATAATACCAGAGATTCAACTTGATTTGGATATTTTTGAAAACGAGGTAGATGAGTTTTTCGAGTCCTCTACCTCAATGATTTTTGATGAATCAAGTAGGATAAATTCTGGCACAAAACTCTTTGACAGCAAAATATTCAATCACACCATTGATAAAAGTTTTGAAGAACTTTTTGCTGACGAACTTGAATTTTTAAAATATACGGATTTTGTGATTGATCAATCTTCACCTATAGAGGTTGAACCGTCACCATTCCTTCTTCCTAATCATTCACATTCATCCTCATTCTTTCTTTTCTCTAATTTCAAACCCTTTCCAGACCACCTCTTATCCCTTCCCCACTTTTTCTTGACTCGATACCACACATTCTTCCACCAACTTATACGCTATACTGATAAAATCTTTGAATGGTTGGTGTTAACTTTTGGTCTTTGTAAAGTCTTACTTTGACCAAATGACTCACCCCCTCTTAAAATGCTTCGTATTGTCTAACTCATGTTTGAGGGGGGGTATATTTTTGGCTCTTGAACATAACTTTTGTCCTCAAATTTGTGAGCCAAAAATAAGTTTGGGGGAGGATTTGTGCTTACAGGTTTTTGCGATCAAATGACTTCTTGCCCCCATTAATAATGACCTCCCAAGCTTACAGGTTTTTGTGATCCAGCAGATAGCAACAGTGAGGACACTGTTGAAAACAAGTTTAGGGGAGGTTTGTGGTTATTTACACATCAATTTGCATCATATTTTGCATAAGCACAACATTTTCAAAAAATTTTAAATTTTTTTTTTTATAACAAACGAGTAGAAAGTGAAAAATTACATCCAAAAAATAGGAATAGTTTAAGAAAACCAAGAAAATTAGAAGTTTTCTTAAACGAACTGGTAATAAGTAGTTATGAGCTGTTGTCCCAAGGGTTAGTAAGATGAAGGAAGTCACTAATCTGAGGATAAAAATAAGTCTGAAAAATAGTTTCTATTCTGGAAGCCAAACATTTGAATGTTGATACCCTACTATATGCACTTACACACGTCTTGAAACTCGGGATAGTAGAGAATACCTTGAAATGCTCTTGTCTAAAAACCAAAGTATGAAGGAAATGAAAAAAAAATGAAGAAAATATAAAAATGGTGAAAAGAAAAAAATGAACACTGGTTTTGTTATCGCCAAGGCAGCAATAAAAAAATATAGCGAGGGTGCCTCTTCACCTAGTGCCCTAAGGCCAACTGGTCTGGGAGTCACTGCTAAGCCTTAGGTGGTGCAAGACGAGGAAAATATTATCACCGAATCAGCAAGCACATTAGTAATCGGTCGGTTAGTACCTCAAGAAGTATTAACGGTCGCATGAAAAAGTGTGAGCAAATCTAAATATTCATCAAATTAAAAAGTACTGAGGTAGATGGACCAGAGTATGATAGCTTGAATTGAATTCTCCGAGTGTAGGGATGTCCATTACACACACGTAGGGGTATATGATCAATGTTTGGACGAAAGGTAGGAATGAAGAATAAAGACGATGTTTTATTGAGGGATAATGTGATTTCTAACATCTTTTCATGACTATTAAGATAGGGCTCATGACAACTGAAAAGCTGGTATAGTTGGAAACTCTTCTTTTCAAGGCCTTTCTTTTATGGTTCTTATCTTTATATGTAAATTTCACCATCTCTCTTTTGTTATTGGATTTTGTGGGTGTAATCCGCTGAAAACCCTCAGGAGACAACATTCCTCCTATTAGGGACACCTAGAGGTTTAACGGCTTGTTGCACGTGCTCAGTGCAATCGTGTCTGCCTACGAAAGTGTGCTTGGTTTTCTCCTTTCCTTTTCTCCTCTTGAATAAACTAGTTTGCTCGGGACGATCAAAGATAAGTTTGGGGGTATTTGTTCAGTTGATAAAACTGCACATTTGTATTACATTTTTCCTACCATTTTCATATTAAAAAAGGACTTTATTATAATATATTATACATATGAGGGTTTATGTGTAAAAACATTATTTTCCATGTGTTAATATATTTTAATTATCATTTGGTAGGAAAATGTATGCAAATATTATTGACCTAATCCTAGTAGAACAAAGTCTACTAAAATCTTATTTGAGTTGTTGTGCAGAATATTTCCAAGTTGTTATGAAGAATTTATCAAACAAATCAATTTGTTGAAGAAAACTTGCCAAATTAAGAAGCAAAACTTGGAGACCAAGTCTGGAAGCAACCAAGAGAAGATTTCTGAATTCTAAAGATGCCTAGGATTGCCAAATGTCAAAATCAGAGAGCCCAAGAAAATTGGTGAAGAGATCCTCACCATTGGCCGCGGAACCGTGGCCAAACCCCCCTGTTGGCCGCGGATCCGCGGCAATCTAGAGAGATTGTGTGCTAAAATTTTGTGGAGTAAATCTCTGCTGAATTTTACTAAGTTTCCAACTAAAAGATTCTGGTTTTGCACTATAAAAGGGCACCGAGGGCCTCTTGGAAAAGTGATCAAGCCGAAGAGATCACGAAGTCCAAGACGACTCACGCATCCAGGATGATCATCAACTGTTCGTCTACCTCCTTGGAAGAGATCGAGAAGCAAACTAGTCTTTGTAATCATTTTCTAAGGAATCAAAGTGTAGATTGTTCAAGTTGATTAATAAAGATAGTTGTTTTATTTAATTCTTTTGCATTTTACATTATGTTTTCCCTCTCTGTCTTTCCATCTTCTTTTCCCAACATGCGCGAGTAATTCTCCGCTTGTTAGGGTTCGTAGGATTAGGGTAGGCTAATGGACGATGAAAATAACTAAACCCTTTTTAAGTCCTATAAAGTTCAGGAACTTTATCAAAAGAATCATTAACATCCTAATCGGGCGCGCTAGCAATTCTTTGCTAGTTCCGACCGCGATTAGAGATTAGATTAATGATTGTTTTGGAAAAGGCTAGATATGAACGGAGTTCCGTGTCGAGGTAAGGGTTAAGAGTGGGATTCCTTTTCCCTCCAGAAACCCTAATCTACACGCATCACCGTCGTTCTAGTTCTAAATCTATTAATGGATAAAAAGGGTAACTTTTAATTAATCGTCCATAACTACTAAATCCTAACGAACCCTACAAGCCTTCTTATTATATTTACTACATCTTTAAAATAATCTAGATCTATATTTTACATTCTTGTTTAACGTAGATCTAGAAACCATTCGATAAAATTCTTTATCCCTCCTCTCTTTCTCAACACATCTAAAGTAAAAGTAAAAGGTTCCACGTTTCCCAGAGGACGACCCTTACTCCTCTCGGTCTAGCTACACGCGACACCGTTATTGATTGCGGTTAACTACAAAAACACTTTTTCGTAGCAATCAGTTATATATATATATATATATGGAGTTAGAACTCCTAGGATGTTTTGAAGCTGATGAAGGGGGTTCTTCTTCTTCCTCCTGTTGTTTGGCCGGATCTTGGAGATCAAGAAGTAGGAGATTTTAAAAATCACTCCTTTTTGAGATCTGATGGAAGATCTGAGTTCCCCTTTATGGGTTTTGTGGTGGAAAACTACTTAGTTTTGGAAAAGAAAGAGTAAAACTCTTGATTTAATTCAAAAGAAATGAGAAGGTTTGGAACCTTGGAGAAGGAGCAGGAGGCACAAAGAACCCTAGTTTTTGGGGGAATGAAAAGTTGTTGTTTTTTTATTCATCATGTTACCTTTTATAGGCTTACATATTTACATATAGCCTATTGGGCTTTACAAAATGGCGTTTTGCCTATCCCATGGCTCATGTGCCATTTCTTTTTGCACATAAGCCATGGGCTTACAAAAATTTGGTTTTATGCCCATTTTTTTACATTCATGTATAAAAAAATTACATAAAAATTATTTATTACATGATTTCGTTGTTGGCATGGGGAGGCTGGCCGCGAGCTCGACTTGGGCATGGGCCTGCTTGACCTGGGCTTGGGCCCACCTACCTTGGGGGTTGACCTTGATTTTGACTCGGTCAACCGGGGTGTAAATTTTTACCCCAACAAATTGCCTCCCATCAATGAATGCACACCGCACATGTGGGTCGTGTGCATGAAATTGATGGATCTTGAAGCTGAATTTCGAGGTAGAACATCATTCCATGGGCGGAACACCATCCCGGGGAGCATGATTCCCGGGGATCGGAGCATCATTCTGATTCGCGGAGCATAATTCCAGAGATCAGATCATCATTCCGATGAGCGGAGCAAGAATCCAGGGTTCAGAGCATCATTCCGAAGAGCGGAGCATGATTCCACGGTTCGGAGCATCTTTCCGAAGAGCGGAGCATGATTCCAGGGTTCGGAGTATCATTCCGATGAGCGGAGTATAATTCCAGAGATCAGAGCATCATTCCGGGGTTCGGAGCATCTTTCCGAAGAGCGGAGCATGATTCCAGGGATCGGAGCATCATTCCGATGAGCGGAGCATGAATCCAGGGTTCGGAGCATCATTCCGAAGAGCGGAGCATGATTCCAGGGTTCGGAGCATCTTTCCAAAGAGCGGAGCATGATTCCAGGGTTCGGAGCATCTTTCCGAAGAGCGGCATACATTCTGACCAAAGCATAATTTCGATGCAGGGGTTGATTCCCAGGCGAAGCATAATTCCGACAGGGAAGGCAAATACTCCGAGGCGAAGCATGATTTCGACGTGGGGTACACTCTGAGACGGAGCATGACTCCGACGTAGAGCTGGTTGGTTGATTTGATTCCGAGGCGGAGCATAATTCCGGCAGGGAAGGTAGGTACACCGAGGCGAAGCATCATTTCGACACGGGGTGCATTCTGAGACGAAGCATAATTCCGACGCAGAACTTGCTGGTTGACTTGATTCCGAGGAGGAGTATAATTCCGACGAGGAGGTCATTGGTTGATTCCGAGCCGAAGCATAATTCCGACAGGGAAGGCAGGTACACCGAGGCGAAGCATCATTTCGACACGGGGTGCATTCTGAGACGAAGCATAATTCCGACGCAGAGCTTGTTGGTTGATTTGATTCCGAGGCGGAGCATAATTCCAGCAGGGAAGGTAGATATCCCGAAGCGAAGCATCATTTCGACACGGGGTAAATTCTAGGACGGAGCATGATTCCGTCGTAGAGGTTGTTGGTTTGACTTGATCTGGGTTGACATCAACATCGCTACACTGGAATAATGCCAGGAGCGAATCATCATTTGTCATGAGAGGATTTGGGAATTGGGTTTTTTTTTTTTTGCATCAGCATCACTACACTGGAATATGGTACCAGGAGCGAATCATCATTTGCGTTTGCTTATTAGGAAACGATGGCTTAGGAGACAGGTTTTAGGTCCCTTATCACCTAAGACTTTTCAATTTTATGGGCCGTAAGGGTCCCATAAAAGCATTTTCTCCCTCCGAATCGAAAGGATCTCGTAGGTGTATTTTCTCCTTGGGAGTCGTGGGGACTCCCAAGTGTGTTGCTCCTTTGTGAGTCGTAAGGATCTCACGCTGGAATTTTCTCCTCACAAAGTCGAAAGGACTTTATGAGTGCATTTCATCTCTTTCTCACGAGTTTGCGCCCTTTCGGGTTTTCACAAACTCGCCGGCAGTCCTGCTGTTTTTACTCACGGAGCCCTTTCGGGTTTTCATCCGTTCCCATTTTGCTTGTGGACATACCTTTTTTTGTTTTTATTTTATTATTTTTGGAGAGATTGGGATTGTTTTACGCCCGTGGATTGTATACGGTTTTGCAAGATGTATGATCCAGACCGTAAGGCCATAAAAGTTTTGGGACTTTGTTGGCGTCTGCATCGCTGCAATGGAATATGGTACCAGGAGCAACTCATCATTCACCATTGGGGTATGGGATTTGGAATTTGGTTGGCGTCTGCATCGCTGCACTGGAATATGGTACCAGGAGCGATTCATCATTCGCCATTGGGATATGGGATTTGGACTTTGGTTGGCGTCTGCATCGCTGCACTGGAATATGGTACCAGGAGCGACTCATCATTCGCCGTTTTGGAATTTGGTTGGCGTCTGCATCGCTGCACTGGAATATGGTACCAGGAGCGACTCATCATTCGCCATTGGGGTATGGGGAGCGATGGCTTAGGAGACAGGTTTAGATCCCTATCCCCTAAGACTTTTCAATTTTATGGGCCGTGAGGGTCCCATAAAACATTTTCTCCCTACGAGTCGTAAGGATCCCGCAGGTGTATTTTCTCCTTAGGAGTCGTGAGGACTCCTAAGTGTGTTTTCCCCTTGTGAGTCGTAAGGATCCCACAAATGTTTGTTCTCCTCATGTATCGTGAGGACACATGAGTGGGTCTTCTCATTGGAGCATAATTCCAAAGGCGGAGACCAGCCGCGTAACTGGTGATTGTGGTGGGGCATGGATATGCTGAGAATTATTTGAGCCCGTGGATTGTATACGGCAGTCAATTTGGGGACTAACCGTAGGGCCGAAAGAATTTTAGGAAACTGGATTTTTTTTGTTTTTGTTTTTGTTTTACCGCGATTGCTCTATCATTTCAGCTTTTCTTATCGCGAAGATCGCGATTGCCCTATCATTTCGGCTATTTATTCGCGGTTGCCCCATCATTTCGGCTTTATTTTCATTTTTATTTTCACTCGCTGATTTTTATTGCGAGTTGCCCCATCATTTCGGCTTTTCTTTATTTTTCTTTTATTTACACATTTTTTGTTTATTTACATTTTTTTTTACATTCCTGGTTTAACGACTTAGAGGTCGACTGTTCCTAGTTTAATGACGTGGTGGTCGATTGTTCCCAGTTTAACGACGTGGCGGTCATTTTTGCTTATCCCAGCTCCTTGAACTTTGATCTTGGCGGAGCTGTGTTGATGACCTAGCTCTGTGGCTTGCCGATACATCCGAGAATTGTGAGGTTTTTCCAAGCTTATATTGGTCCTCTGCCCAATCTTTGAAAATATAGCAGTCTTCGATGGTATGACCCACCACTCTATGATATGGGCAGTATATGGAATTGCCGGTCATGTTCATTTCCTGTGGCCTCTTTGGAACAGGCAGTTGCAGACCGCTGTTCAAGGCGTCCATGAATATTTTGCGGACTTCATCCCTCCTGAAGGAGTATACCTTCTTCTTTCTCTCCATTGGAGTAGGTGCCTTTACTGATGCTGGTCCTCGAGGCACATGTCTGGGAGGATTAGGTTCCCGAATGGCTTCGGTCTCCATTTGCATGAAATCGGCGATCGTAGCTTGACTGTTTGCTAACACGCCTTTAGACAGTTCTATCTCTCCCATCTTGTATTGCCTTTCGACCCAATCTTTGAAGACGAAGCAGTTCTCAATGGCATGACCTATCACCCTGTGATAGGGGCAATATTTTGGGTCGTCGGTCATATTCTCTTCTTGCGGTCTCTTTGATTCTGCCAGTTGTAGACCGTTTCTTAGGGCGTCCCCGAATATCTTGTGGTCCTTTTCCCTCTTGAAGGAATAGACCTTTTTCAGCTTCTCTTTCAGAGGCGATTCCCCCCCGGTGTATGTATCGGAGGGACTGGAGGCTGATTGCGGCCGTTTTTCGCGAAGGCGCTCCGCTTTTAGGTTGAAAGGGATATCAGTTGGCTGCCCCCGGGTATCAATCCCTGGCTCATGAGCCAAAATTTGATTCTGCAGCAATTGCAATCGGACGACTTGGGTCGCAAGATCCGCCACGACGTTTGCCAGCTCGTCGACTTTGGAATAGACCTCGGCCATCTTCTCATCCCTGTCCTGAAATTGCCTTTGAAGCCATTGGAATAATGCTTGTTCTGTAGTTCCGGCTATGACAGCCGGGTAATCTTTATTGCCTGAGCTCAATTCCGCAGGAACCACGGGCTCCTCTGGCTTATCGGCCTGAGCGAGCTCTTCATCATTTAGATCGAGCCGATGCTGGGTAGCGTCAACCATATCATCACCATGGATGTGAAGAAGAGAAGGGTTCGTTTCTTCATATCCGGCCATGTAGACAGTGTGGATAACACATTCAGCCATTCTTTCATCACTGGCAGCTGGTTTCGCGGAGCGGTCCGGGCTTTGGAAATTCATAAATTTTAACATGGCCAGAGCCCTAGCCTTTTTGTTGGCTCTATATCTGAGCCGCTTCTGCCTCAGCTTCTCTGCCTTAAGCGCTTGGCAGGCTTCTGCTCTTCGGGGAGTCGCCATAGGCTGGGTGATGGGGAAGCTTGAGAAAACACCCAATCGAGCAGTTGTCGGAGGTGCCACTGGAGATTGCTCAAGACGCGTTGTAGCTTTGTTGGTGTTGATGGCCTTGCCCCCAGTTGGGGCCAAGGAAAGTCGTTCAGACACCGACTTGCGTTTGGGTTGGGGCGCCCTCGAGATCACCACATTTGGTCTCTTTCCTTTCGAGACCGGTTTGTCTGCCACCGGGGCTTGAGGAGCTGGGATGGCGCCAACTGGCATGAATATAATAGAACCGAATGGTAGCAGCGGCTCCTCCCATTGTCGCTCGAGACTGGCCGGAAGGACCGTCCTGGATTCTATCTTCATCGTGTAGGAGACGGGAGCTGAGTTCATTATCGAAGACATCGTTGAAAGGTGATTGCTTGAAAATCAGCATGAAAGAGCATTATAAATACAGGTATGTACATTAATTGAGCTCGCATGAATGCTTAACCCGAAATATGGGAGGAGAGATTGGTCCCACCGGGCGTGCCAGAATCTGTAGGGTGTTTTTCGTCACCCCATTGAGATGGGAATGTTTCCTGATTTAAAATCAGGAAAGCTTCTGGGAAAAGCTTCAAAAAGGGGTCACGTGTTGGCACGTGACACCTAAAAGGCATCATCAAGTCAAGTTCAGTTTCCTGACTACGCTGAAGAAAATGGGCTTCAGAAAGAGTCACGTGCTCCCACGTGACCAGGGTCACGTGGCGACACGTGACATTTAAACGCAAGCGTCAAAGGCACACAAGTTCTCTGATCAAGTCAAGAAAAGGCTTCAGAAGAGGTCACGTGTTCCCACGTGACCAGGGTCACGTGTTGGCACGTGACGTTCAAGACAGCAGACTCGTTCTCCAGACGAACCAAGGAAAGAGAGTTCAAACAAGGGTCACGTGCTCACACGTGACCAGGAGTCACGTGGTGGCACGTGACGCTTAAGCAACGATCAGAAGACAGAGTGCAAAAGAAAGGAAAAGGCTCATGCCAAAGGGGGTCACGTGCTCACACGTGACCATGGGTCACGTGGTCACACGTGACCGGCTTTCAAAGCCCATTGTGTTAACAGAATTAAATTCTGAAGGAAATTCAAATCTTGCCAAAGGAAAGCAACTATCTGGAACCAATCAAATTAAAGATTCAGAGGTGATGAAATATCATCTATCTATGGGAAAATCTCGGGTTTGGAAAGATTTCCCCTTTAAATCTAACCAAAATAACAAGGGAGAATCTCTGGATTTAAAATCCAATGGTGAATAAAATTCACCTAATAATCCAAAGGCCCAAAATGGATGCTGAATGCAAATCAAATCTCAATGAAGATTCGTCAAAAACTGATTGATTCGGCTGCTTCTCCTATAAATAGGAGCCAAGAGACACAGAGAGATATATAGGCGCAGAGAAGAAAAAAGAAAAAAAGAGGAGAGCTTTGATACTTTGAAAAGACTCGGATCCTCTGCAAAAAACCCTAGGTAAGAAAGGGAAGGCCTTTTGAAAGAAAGAGAATTTAATTCTCAACAGAGTTTAACTCTGATAATGTAAAAACAGAAGAACATATTTCTTCTCTCTTTGATGGAGGACCTGCAAAGTGCACATCTCCCCTTAAGGTTGAGAATTTAATTCTCAATGGGTTGAGATCCTGCCATGCAGATCCAAAACATGGAGAAGGAATACAAGCACGAGAATTTAATTCTCACAGAACTATAGGAATTTAATTCCTTTAAAATAAAAGTTAGGGCTTGACCCTATATCATGGGAATTTAATTCCTTCAGAACAAAAAAGAAACAGGGTTTAACCCTAATTAAGAACCTAGTTCTGTCGAAACAGCGGGAATTTAATTCCCTTAATCATAATTTAACAGAGGACGGAAGTTTAAACTCCTTAAAAACTTTTATTAGGGTTTAACCCTATTCAGCCCTTCATGTATATGAGGAATTTAATTCCTACAGAAAATTCAGAGTTAAACTCTATTCCAGAAAACAAAGTCTTCGAAAGGAAGTAGGAATTTAATTCCTCTAAAATTTACAGTTCGAGGAATTTAATTCCTGAAAGAAGATTAACAAAGCCTCTAAACAAAATACATGGAGGCAGGGTCACGTGTCATCACGTGACCCCCCAAGAGATCTACAGAAAGCCCCTTTGAGGCAGCACCCCACGTGACCCACGTGACCCTCGGCAGAAGCTCTAATACATAGGCATTTGAATGCCCATCACGTGATGGCACGTGACGCTCTGAAAGACACGATAATCTCAGAATAAATAAAGGGAGGGCGCTCTCACGTGCTGCCACGTGACCCCTCTTGCCTTCGTGTTTAACACTAAATTGAAACTCTCGAACCCAGTGTTAAAACACTGTTGGGCCTTAGTGTTCAACACTAAATAAAAAGCTTCATCTGCAGTGTTCAACACTGATCTGTTTTAGTGTTTAACACTAATTTGAAAAGCCTTGTTGCTGGTGTTTAACACCAATTATCTCTTAGTGTTAAACACTAACTTGTCAACCCCATTCCCAGTGTTCAACACTGACTGCTCTGTAGTGTTTAACACTATGCTTTGGCCCAATTGGCCTAAACGGATAGAGGCAAAGCCTCTCCTGATTGGACTTAGCCCAAGATGGCCATAAGTCCTCAATTGGTGATTAACTGGTCCAATGGACTCATAACATAATTAATTCGTCTTGACCCCAAGTTGGGCCAAGGACTATTTAATCCACTCCGGTTCTAGGGTACATCCCGTCACTCCTTTGATACTTGGCATTGTAATCCCTCAATGTCTTCAAAGAGGTAACGGGTCCCGACGACCACACATTGATATGGACCGTGGGGTCCTTAAACTCATGTCTAATGCAAATTCCTGGTTACGTGGAACGCGGATAATGTCACTCTTTGACCCTGTGGAAAACGTCCAGAGCGGAACCTGGTCCTCGCCAAGCACGGCAGTGAACCCGTGTGAAGCATCCAGAGCACAGCGGACTGTGGAGTCCTTAAACCCATGGACTACGACGTCCTTAACCTTGACCGAGATGTCTTAAAACTAACAATGGACTGTGGGGTCCTCGAACCCATGGACTACGACGTCCTTAACCTTGACCGAGACGTCTTAAAACTAACAATGGACCGCAATGTCCTTAAACTACCCATGGACCGCAATGTCCTTAAACTACCCACGGACCGCAATGTCCTTAAACTACCCATGGACCGCAATGTCCTTAAACTAGAACAATAGAGCTCCCCCTGCATGCTCTTTTGTCGGATCTAAACGGTCCCGTTTAAGTTGATCTTAGCCTCAAAGATGGCTAACGTATCCTTAAACCTTCAAACAGAGTGGACTATAAATCCCCCCAATTAACCCCGGCTTGAGGGTACATCTCTGAACTCCTCTGACATCCGTCGTTGTAATCCTTCAACGTCGTCAGAGAGGTGATGGGTCCCGACGGCCATACATTCATGGACCACTATGTCCCTAAACTGGAACATTAGAGTCCGAACGCTCTTTTGTCGGATCTAAACGATCCCGTTAAGTTGATCTTAGTCACAAAGTTAGACTAACGTATCCTTAACAAACGTTTGAGTTGATCTTAGCCTCAAGTACGGCTGACGTATCCTCAAACCAAACCCCCCCAAACCCAAATCTAAGATAATACGGATTTGGACTAGTCCACGCCCTACGGGCGACGACATAACTCAGTCTCCGTAAACAATCCACGGGAAACAAAATACAAAACAGACACCCACGACACGAAGTGACCATCTGGAGAAGGAGAAAGTTGTTACCGCAATGCGGTAGCGTAATTAACTGCAGGGGCTTGCGCCTGCAGGGAAGAGCGTCCCCACAATCAAAACCCCCTCAAACGAGGGGGAATCTGACGAAGTCTGCTACATCGGACGCATCCGTCTAAACCTTCGATACGTGGTGCCATAAATCAACTTGGCATCTTCGAAGAGGTGGACGGATAGCACCAATTAGCATCTGCCCCGAATCTCAGGCAAGACGCGGTGTCGCGCCGTCTTTCGGAGGGGAACAGATTCTGGCACGCCCGGTGGGACCTTTTCCTCTTTCCACTCCACACTTCATGTGTCGTGACTCGCGAACCAATCGCGGTTCGCTAATGGTTGCCCTTGGGTTTCAAGATACTAAGAATTGGCGTCTCGCTTATTGCAGAAAGCAAAGGATCGATGGCTTCTACTTCCGTGAAATTCTCCAACCGCTCAGACTGCAATTGCAACCAACGCTCTGCCTCGCCAGGAAGTATAGCCTACGGACCCCAAGCTGCCTCGCTATTCACAATGCCCGTGGAACAGGTCACTCGCGCCACCACAGGATTGTTCTTTGGGACCATGGTCCCGCCGACAAACTTTACCGCTCCAGTGCAGACAACGGAGGCTCCCAAGAAGTCGGTCTTTGATCGACTTACCCCTGCCGCGGCTCCTCTCAACGAGTCGCCCAGCGTCAACGCCTCGGTCTTCTCTAGATTGGGCCAGAAATCCTTCGAACCCATCATGGGACCTACGATCTCAGAGAAGGTTGCTTCTAAGAAAGTGGCCGCTCCTATCCCAGAAGTCGTCAAGGCAGCCTCTCCGGCCAAAAGGTCGGTCTTTACAAGATTAACGGCTTCAGCTCCCGCTCCTACTGCCCAAAGGACGTCGGTCTTTGACAGGCTAACACCAACAGCGACCCCCCACCTACACAGGGGGCAAGACGAAACCATTCTTACCGCTGGCTCTACGCCGTCCGCTCGGCACGCTCGACGTCTCCATTGGCGCCGAGTGAGGAAGGCTGGGGGCAACTCCCCCTCCGGGTTGACTCCATCGGCCCCGGTGGCAGAAGTTAATGCTGCTGTTCCAACTGGGAACAGCTTTGAAATGCTAAATAAGGTGCGAAGGAATTCTCCTACGGCAGTGCTGAAGAGGTCTCCTCCCTCATTAAAAGAGGTTGTCGAAATAAAACCCGAACAACCCCGATCTCCTCAACGGCTTTCTTCCAAAATCTATAAGGTTTGGCGGCAGGCACGGGACTCGATCATCGATCCAAACTTCTCCCGCCAGCACAAGAAGCTGAAAATCCAACCGGAAGCGTGTCACCAGGCTAAACCCCAAAAGGCTGTCTGGACGCCCACCTCAACGGCCCCCTCAACCTCCATGGCTCATAAAAGGAGGAGGCCAGAGAAGACCCCACAGCATGCAACGACGGCTAAAAGCACTGAGCCCAGACGCCCTAAGTCTGGGGGCATGGTGGTGCACACTGTTTACATGGCCTCTGGAAAAGAGGAAAGCCGCACTTCTACGGGCCACCGACCGCTAACCCGATCCGTGACGAAAGCCCAGGAACAGCAACAAAAGCTGCAAGAAATGATGAATGCTATGGCCGCGCTCACCGGGCCAAAAGAAAACCCAGAAACGTCCTCAGACGCGCGCCAGGAGGAAGAAACCGACGCTGAATTCCTTCGCCGGATACTGGAGAAAAAGGACAAAGAGGCTGCTGAACAGGCAGCCAACATACAACGTATGGGCCTTCTCTTCCAAGATGTGATAGGAATGATGATCCAGCAGGACTTACCCGCCGAGGATTCCCCGATCGTTCTTGAAGACGACCGAGGAGAAACGTCAAATCCACCACCAGCCCTCTCGACGGCCAAGGAGGATGCAATCTCTAAGGCTGACTTGGCTGACTACATAGCCCAGCAAATCCGGGTTCACCACGCGACTGAGGCAGCTGGTCAAGTCGTGAAAACGGGGCGGCCGTATCCGAGCTGGTACGACCAAATCAAATACCCGCAAGGCTATACGATACCAAAATTCCACGTGTATAAGGGGACCGGCAATCCCCATCAACATGTCGCCCAGTTTCGGGCCCTCTGCGGTAACACCGGCGGTGATGATAAATTGTTGCTCCGCCAGTTCGTGGGCAGCTTATCAGAAACAGCGTTCGAATGGTATTCGGAACTCCCGAACGATTCTATCAAAACGTTCGCTGAAATGGAGTTGTTGTTCACTCAGCGATTTGCAAGTGCCAGCGAACGCACTCCAATAACTGCACTTATTAACGCCAGGGTAAAACCGGGCGAAACCTGGGTCCAGTACGCCATACGCTGGCGGAACTTGTGGTCGAGATATGAGCAACGCATTGAGGAAGCACCTGCGGTGGGCATGTTCGTGGGAACTCTAGACCCTCACGCAACTATCTCCCAGTTTATGATGTTCTTTAAGCCAACCACATTCCAGGCTCTGATCGACAAGTTGGCTCAGATGGACCAGATGGGTCATAGACCACCTACACCGAAGTCGGAACCTCGGAACGACAAGGGTAAAGGGAGGGCAACTTTTGTCGCGAATGCCTAACAGCAACCTAACGCCCCGAAACCGGCAGATCAACTGGAGGAAAGGCGTCGGTATTATAATGAGAAGATGAAGTGTCCCTACTCGTTCCCACGAGACAAGACGAAACGGCTATTCGAGCTGGCAATACGCAACAGACTTATAAACCTGCCAAATCCAAGGCGACCGCCGCAACCCACCGAGGTGAATAACCCTAACTATTGCCCTTACCATCAGACGGTAGGCCATCCGATTGAAGATTGCTTCGTCTTCAAAGGATGGATTGAAGACCAGTACCTCCAGAGGAAGTTTGTACTGTCCGAAAAGTGGAAGGTGAACCCACCACAGCCGCATGCTCCGAGGAAAGCGGATACACCGGGGGCAACATGTTCTTTTATTGAAGAAGCTCCATGGGAGGTCGTGCTATCAACTAAAACCAAAAGAATGCTGAGAGACCTTCATGCGTGCCCTGCGATCGAATGGAAGGACCCTCTTGAACCTCAAATTATCAAAGGAATGTTGAAGCCCCGCCCAATTACGAAGATTCGCGATAAGGGCCCAAATACTCACGCCCAACCGTCGAAATCCTCGAAGAAAAAGAAGAGGAAATCCAAGAAGCCCGTGAAGCTTGAAAACGAGCACACGGACTTGCAGAAGCAAATCGACGCACTGGAAGAGTACAATCAAAAGGCGCGAACTCCTGTCACACTGCAAGAGTTCCTGAACCACATCTTTCAAGAGGAAGATGATGGAGAAAGCTCGTCGGATGAATCCGAAGGATATGTGGCGAGTTGTAACGTAATCTCCCACTCGTTTACCGATGATGGGAAAACTCCCGGCACTAGGAAGCTGGAGGCAGAGCCTGTACCAGAGCATGCATGGCCAACAGACGAAATGATCGACGCTTTTCTAGACGAGATTCGTCTAAAATGTAAAGCGGACCAGGAGCGTGAAATGACCACGTCGGAAAGAGCCAAATGCGGGCGACCGAACGGAAGAGTTGAACTACCTCCGCCAGAGCGAGAGGTATCCGAAGTAGACAAGAAGATATTCAAGACGAGAAAAAGGTTTGCCAAAGCCATGTCAATGGGGATGAAGCTACCCATCTCGGAAGGAAACACACACGATGGGGTGGAGAGGCACCCTGACTATTGCGCATATCACCGGAAAGTCTCACACCCCACGGAGGAGTGCGACGCCTTTAAGATATGGTGGCAAGGATATGTCGCTCGTCGGCAACATGTTAAGCGCATGAAACGCAAAATCCGTCGGGAGCAAAGAAGTACTGTCGATGGGCACAACAGAACGACTGGCAACTGTTGCATGGTTAACGCCAGGGGGTCACAAGTTCTCACCTTTGGGAGCAACTCTGATGAAGAAATGGCTCTGGGCCCTCTCTTTAAAGAATCTGTTTTGGGGAAAGAGGAGGAATCGGAGATCTGCTAGAACATTCAGCTGCGCAATCGCACACTCCCAGAAAAGAATCTCGGGCCCGGGAATAGAAAGGATAAGGGAAAGGAAAAGGTCACTGAAGATATCACTTTAGATGACCAAGTCACGAAAGAGCTGGCTACCAAAGACCCTCCTAGGAAGAGTAAAGTGGACTATAACATCCTCGCGCAACTAAGGAAGCTACCTTCTCAGCTTAGCATTCTTGATGCCCTCCTATTATCGAAAGAAGCGCGAGACTCACTAATTAAGGCGTTACAAGAACCCGAGCAATTCCAAGCCTTCCTCGCCACTGAAAGGATGAAGGATGAACTGGAGGGAGTGCATACGGCCGACGTCACTTTCGGTGATGAAGACCTCCTTCTCGGGACGTGCGACCACAACCGGCCCCTATATGTCTCCGGATACTGCCATGATATCAAGATAGGCAAGATCCTGGTGGATAATGGATCATCCGTCAACCTCCTTAATGTTCGGGTGTTGAAGGAAATCTGCATGAGTGTGCAACACCTCGCTCGTGACAAAATTACTATCTCCGGTTTCGATTCACAATCGTCACGGACTCTCGGATCCGTGATACTAACATTACGCTTCGGACTTCTCGTCACAGACATCAAATTCCATGTCATTGACGCCAAGACCTGCTACAACGCCTTGCTCGGTCGTCCCTGGCTACACGAGTACAACATCATCCCCTCTACACAACATCAGTGTATGAAGTACTTCAAGGATGGTTTCGAGTATACCGTAACAGGTGAGTTAAACCCATTTTCCGTGAACGAAGTCCGTAAATACGAAGATGCGAAGTACTTTTTGCCATATTTCGAGGATACAGAAAGGTGTCGCAAGCCGGAGAACAAATCCGCCGCCACCATCCCCGTTTTCGGGAGCGATACCGAAGAAGAGGAAGAGATAGTTTATGTAGGGCCATCTCAACACAACAACCTGAGGACACCCGCCCCCGTATTAGTCTTCGGAAGTGATTCATAAGATGAAGTTAATGCTGTGTTCTCCAATCGGCTGCCGACACAAGCACCCCTTGGCGATGACCATAATTTGCAAATCACCATGGTACCGCGAGAACACTACAAGGACCTCGACGCGCTTCAGGCTCACGATGTGCAGGACCTGCAAACATTTTACGTCCCTTCCAGGCGAAGGGGCGAGAAGGTGATCCTATTTTACCGATCCTCAGAGTCGAAAATAGAGAAAGAGATCTGGCATGGCGCAGATACTACGCTCGACAGGCTCCAACCCATCCGTCTGCCCAGATACTATACGGATGGATTAAAGAAGCTATTGAAGCGCCAAGGAGTACCCTTAAAACAGGCTGTTCGGCAGGCTCGGTTCTACAACAAGATTTGGGATGTCCCCGGGACTCAACGCAAGTTGCCCAACGGGAAGATGGAAACACTCGGGCTTGGATACGCAAGAGCTGGAAAACGGGAACGGACTCACAGCAGCTACCCTATATATACCTTTGATGAAGAAGAGGACGCCCTGTCAGGAGATGCCAACCCTTCATTAAAATTAGACCCCGCGATTGAAGCACCGAGTCCGTCGTTTGAAGAACGAACGAACAAGCCTATCAGGAAAACGGGTCAGAAAGCTCGGGAAAACCACAACCGCGAAATGGCCATCTACGAGAAGGCCAGGACGCAACGTCTATCTCAACGTGCTGCAAAAGACAAAGACGCTTATCCTCGTCAATCCATTGTGCGAAAGACCCGACGCAGAGACGGAGATAAATCAAGAAACGGCTCGGGTTTGACCCTCATGAAGAAGATGAGTCAAGCATACTCCTTCCCCCGAGACAAGACGGAGAGGTTACCCAACCTCGCTATAAAACATCGAATGATCGCGCTTCCAGAGTCTAGACATCCTGAGCAAGCTAACAGGGTCTCTCATCCGAGTTATTGCTCTTATCACCGAACCATAGGACATCCTACCGAAGACTGCTTCACCTTCAAGAACTGGGTCGAGGACCAGTACCGACGGGGTAGATTCGCTTTATCCGACGGCTGGAAGGTAACGCCGCCGCGAAAGCATGAGCCCAAGGCCGCAAGAGCAGAACCGGGTCCACCTCAGTCCACGGAGCGGGTTCGCACTTGTTATACGATTACGATATTAGGGGAAGAGCCCGAGAACGTAGATGACCTTTACCGGTGCTTTGAGAACAGCGATGATGAGGTGATCTCGGAATTTCCGCCCGCTCCAAAAGAACTGGAAGATGGTCTACATACTACTGCAGATAACCTCAAGAAGATTGAGTTGGGATCGGCAGACGACCCGCGACCGACATTTGTCAGCGAGCTATTATCCGAAGAAAAGGTGGCTGCGTTAAAGAACGTGCTTCTACGGCATAAAGACTGCTTCGCGTGGAACTACTCCGAGATGCCAGGATTGGATCCGGAGATTGCTGTGCATAGATTAGCAATATCCCCAGATATCAAGCCAGTCAAGCAGGCGCCAAGGAGGATGCGACTCGAGCTTGAGATGAGCATCAACGCCGAAGTCAAGAAGTTGATCGATTCAGGATTTATCCAAGAAGTCCAATATCCCGACTGGATTGCCAATATCGTCCCGGTAATGAAGAAGAATGGGACGGTACGCATATGCGTGGATTTCAGGGATCTCAATAAAGCTGTCCAAAGGATGATTTCCCGGTACCGGTAACCGAGCTAATGATAGATAACACATCCACTCACGAGGTTTTCTCCTTTATGGACGGTTCATCAGGATACAATCAGATAAAGATGCATCCCGAAGACCAGAAGTATACCGCTTTCCGCACCCCTTTGGGTATATTTTGCTACAGGGTTATGCCCTTTGGCCTAAAGAACGCTGGCGCTACCTATCAAAGGGCCATGACAAAGATCTTCGACGATCTCATACATGACATCGTCGAGTGCTATATCGATGACCTCGTAGTAAAGAGCATGTCGTACGAGGAGCATTTAAAGCATCTGGAGACTGTATTTCAACGCCTTCGGCAATATAATTTGAAAATGAATCCCCTCAAGTGCGCGTTTGGAGTCTCCTCGGGCAAATTTCTGGGATTCATCATTCGACACCGAGGTATTGAAATAGATCCGTCAAAGATTAAAGCGATCATGGAAATGCCTCCGCCAAGAACGCTCAAGCAGCTGCGGTCTCTCCAAGGGAAGCTCGCATACATCCGGCGGTTTATCGCTAATCTTTCGGGCAAATGCCGTCCTTACGGCCACCTGATGAAAAAGAGAACTCCATTCGTTTGGGATCACAAATGTCAAGGTGCACTAGACGAGATCAAGCAGTACCTGCAGAACCCTCCGGTGTTGGCCGCGCCGGTCAAGGGAAAACCCCTCATTCTTTATACGACCGCCCTCGAAGGTTCCTTGGGCGCATTATGGGCACAAGAGAACGATCAGGGGAAAGAGAGAGCACTCTACTACTTAAGTCGAGTTCTACTGGGGGCAGAAAGCAACTATTCCCCCATTGAAAAGCACTGCTTGGCATTGATCTTCGCAATAACAAAGCTTAGACATTACGCATTAGCACATGAAGTCCGTCTTATTTCGAAAGTGGACCCTCTCAAATATTTGATGTCGAAAGCCATATTGACGGGACGACTCGCTAAGTGGGCCCTGCTCTTGATGGAGTTCTCGATAACGTATCAACCTCTCAAGGCAGTGAAAGGCCAGGCCATTGCCGACTTCCTCGCCGAGCACCCGATACCGGCCGATTCTCCTCTGAACTGTGATTTGCCGGACGAGCATGCATTTGATGCGATTAGCGGCGGAAGCACCCGATGGGAACTCTATTTCGATGGAGCGTCCTCCATAAAGAAACAGAAACAAGGTATCCCAATGACCAAATCAGGGATAGGCCTCATCTTTGCAACTCCACAAGGAGGGATAATGCGCTTCGCCTTCTCCTTAACAGAGCCGAGGACAAACAATGAAGCCGAATACGAAGCCCTGATAGCAGGCCTCGAGATCGCCATCGACATGGGGATTGAGGACCTCCTCATATACGGGGATTCTCAGCTGGTCGTCAGTCAAGTAAACGGTGACTACCAAACGTGCAAGCCGGAGTTGGTAAAGTACGGCGAAAGGGTGCAGCAACTATTGACCCAAATTCCCTCCTATACTTTGGAGAACATACCGCGCGCGGAAAACAACAAAGCAGACGCGTTGGCTAAACTTGCTAAAGAACTGGCTGACGAGAACCTCGATGACGTCAGGATCGTGGTACAAAGCCGTCAAGTACTCGCCCCAGCAGAAATATCTCCGGAATCATGCGGAAAAAAGGGAACGACTGAGCAGATGACTCTACAAATAAAAGACCATGAGAAGGCCGAAGACTGGAGGGAAGTCTTCATAGACTACTTTAAATCCCGCCGAATGCCCGAAGAAGCGTCATTAAGACATCAGCTCATGAAACGAGCTTTATCTTTCGCTTTTGTCAACGACATTCTATACAAGAGATCGTTTGATTTCCTATGGCTAAGACGCTTGGGACCTGACGAAGCAGAAAGAGTCATTCAGGAAGTTCATGACGGACTTTGCGGTTCTCACCAAGCAGGCCCAAAGATGAAGTTAAAAATTAAACGGATGGGTTATTACTGGCCCACGATGATCCAGGACTGCCTCGAGTATGCGAAGCAATGCCACTCATGCCAGATCCATGGAGACTTCATCCACCAACATCCGAATCCACTGCACCCGACGCTGGCTAGTTGGCCATTCGAAATGTGGGGGACTGACATAGTCGGCCCCATTGAGCCAGCATCATCCCGGGGACACCGTTTTATTCTGGCGACAACTGATTACTTCTCCAAATGGGCAGAAGCAGTACCACTGAGGGAATTGAAGACGGAGAATATCCTCCATTTCTTCAAGACGCACGTCATCTATCGGTTCGGAACTCCACGGCGGATTATCTCCGATAACGGGCCGGCCTACCGAAGCCATAAGATTAGCCGCTTCGCACAGCAGCACAATATAGACTGGAGATATTCTTCAGTTTACAATCCACGAGCTAACGGCCTGGCCGAGGCTTTCAATAAGACCTTGACGAAGATCATAAAAAAGACCGTGTCCCGGAATAAGAGAGACTGGCATGAAAGGCTGCAAGAAGCCCTTTGGGCTTATCAAACTACATTCAAGACGGCCACGAACACAACGCCGTACGCGTTGGTATTTGGGACGGAAGCAGTGCTCCCCCTCGAGATAGAGTTACCCTCCCTACGAGTAGCAGTCCACCACGAGCTGACGAACGAAGAAAATGCTCACCTTCGGCTTGAGGAGCTTGATGCCCTCGATGAAACCCGGCTCATAGCGCAACAACATCTAGAAGCCTACAAAGCAAAGATGACGCGCTCGTACGAAAGATTGACCAGGCCGAGAACATTCCGCCAAGGCGAACTCGTACTAGTGGTCAAAAGACCTATGATCCCCAATCGTGCCAAGCGGGGAAAATTTGAGCCAAACTATGAAGGCCCGTACATCATAGACAAGGTCTACCAGGGTGGAGCCTACCTACTCATGGACATGCACGGTGAAAGGCCTTTCAGGCCAATAAACGGCCGCTTCTTGAAGAAATACCACGCTTAATAAGCTGCAGCCTAGGTCAATGATGGATGACGACGACTATGTCCGCTCACTATCTTCCTAGGCTCAGACTTTACAAGCAGCAGCCGGCCTTCCTATAACGACGGACCGAAACGTCCTTAAACTATCGACGGACGGAAACGTCCTTAAACTAACAGCGGACCGAAACGTCCTTAAACTATCGACGGACCAAAACGTCCTTAAACTAACAGCGGACCGAAACGTCCTTAAACTAACAGCGGACCGAAACATCCTTAAACTATCGACGGACCGAAACGTCCTTAAACTAACAGCGGACCGAAATGTCCTTAAACTATCGACGGACCGAAACGTCCTTAAACTAACAGCGGACCGAAACGTCCTTAAACTATCGACGGACCGAAACGTCCCTAAACTACTACCGCAACGTCCTTAGGTTGACGAGATGGATAAATAAAGAAAAAAGAAGATAAAAAAAATGATAAAAAAAAAACGGTATGTCCATAAGCAAAATGGGCATGGATGAAAACCCGAAAAGGGCTCCGTGAGTAAAAACAGCAGGGCTGCCGGCAAGTGTTCGTGAAAACCCGAAAGGGCGCGACCTTGTAAAAAAAAAAAGAGAAGAGTAAAAATGATATAAATAAAAAAAATGGTATGTCCATAAGCAAAATGGGCACGGATGAAAACCCGAAAGGGCTCCGTGAGTAAAAACAGCAGGACTACCGGCGAGTGTTTGTGAAAACCCGAAAGGGCGCAACCTCGTTAAAGGACACTTACAGAGTCCTCTCGACCCTGTAAGGAGAAACCACCTGCGTGAGATCCTTACGACTCACAAAGGAGCAGCACACTTAGGGATCCTCACGATTCCTAAGGAGAAAATACACTTACGAGATCCTCACGACTCGTAAGGAGAATTCTCTTATGGGACCCTCACGGCTCATGAGATTTGAAAGTCTTAAGATACAGAAACCTGAACCTGTTCTTAAGCAAATCCTCCACAACCTTCGATATTGCCCTACAAGAGGCTCAATACTGACCCCTGTATACAATCCACGGGCGCGAATAAACATTTCCCCAGCAAAGTCCAACCCTTGTAGGTCCTCTCGACCCATAAGGAGAAAACCCTCTTGTAGGATCCTTACGACTTACAGAGGAACATACACTTAGGAATCCTCACGATCCCTAAGGAGAAAATACACCTGCAAGATCCTCACGACTTGTAGGGAGAAATACCTTTGTGAGACCCTTACGGCTCATGAAGTCAATAGCCTTAGTCGACAGGACCTTAACCCTGTTTGCTAAGCCACCTTTGTTCAACATCGACAGAGGCAAATGATGATTCGCTCCTGGCAACATCCCAGTTGCAGCGATGCTGATGCCGAAATCGGTGTCAAAAATCCGAGCTTGCGGCGAAAAAGCTAGCAAGCCACACATGCCTACGAAATAGCCGAAATGATGGGGCAACTTGCAATAAAAAGCAGCAAGTAAAAATGTATGCATGAAAAATAGCCGAAATGATGGGGCAACTCGCAATAAAAAAGCAGCGAGTAAAAATAAAACAAATAGCCGAAATGATTGGGCAATCGCGACCTTCGCGATATAAAAAGCTGAAATGATAGAGCATCGCGGAAAGAATAAAAGAAATGAAGGAAAAATGAAACCTTTTTGCCCTACAGGTGATGCTACATCAATCCCTGTATACAATCCAGGGGCGCAAACAAAGAAGGAGTCGTACTCCTCCCCCAGGTTTCATCATGAGAGGAAGCCAAATCTCGACGGTTCACAAATAACCTGGAGATCATCTCGACGCAGCAGACACAACTTCAAGCTAAGCGGAACAGCGGCAACTCCCAGTTCCATGGCTCGGTGGTACACATATCGCCAACAGTCAAACCTCCATTCCGTGAAATGCGGATACAATCGATAAAATTCCTGGTTATGTGGAACGCGGATAATGTCACTCTTTGACCCCGTGGAAAACGTCCAGAGCGGATCCTGGTCCTCGCAGAGCATGGCAGTGAACCCGTGCGAAGCATCCAGAGTGGAGCCTAGTCCTCGCCGAACGCGGCAGTGAACCCGTGTGAAGCATCTAGTGCAAAATTCCTGGTCACGTGGAACGCGGATAATGTCACTCTTTGACCCCGTGGAAAACGTCCAGAGCGGATCCTGGTCCTCGCAGAACACGGCAGTGAACCCGTGCGAAGCATCCAGAGCGGAGCCTAGTCCTCGCCTAACGCGGCAGTGAACCCGTGTGAAGCATCTAGTGCAAAATTCCTGGTCACGTGGAACGCGGATAATGTCACTCTTTGACCCCGTGGAAAACGTCCAGAGCGGATCCTGGTCCTCGCAGAGCATGGCAGTGAACCCATGCGAAGCATCCAGAGCGGAGCCTAGTCCTCGCCTAACGCGGCAGTGAACCCGTGTGAAGCATCTAGTGCAAAATTCCTGGTCACGTGGAATGCGGATAATGTCACTCTTTGACCCCGTGGAAAACGTCCAGAGTGGATCCTGGTCCTCGCAGAGCATGGCAGTGAACCCATGCGAAGCATCCAGAGCGGAGCCTAGTCCTCGCCTAACGCGGCAGTGAACCCGTGTGAAGCATCTAGTGCAAAATTCCTGGTCACGTGGAACGCGGATAATGTCACTCTTTGACCCCGTGGAAAACGTCCAGAGCGGATCCTGGTCCTCGCAGAGCATGGCAGTGAACCCATGCGAAGCATCCAGAGCGGAGCCTAGTCCTCGCCTAACGCGGCAGTGAACCCGTGTGAAGCATCTAGTGCAAAATTCCTGGTCACGTGGAACGCGGATAATGTCACTCTTTGACCCCGTGGAAAACGTCCAGAGCGGATCCTGGTCCTCGCAGAGCATGGCAGTGAACCCGTGCGAAGCATCCAGAGCGGAGCCTAGTCCTCGCCTAACGCGGCAGTGAACCCGTGTGAAGCATCTAGTGCAAAATTCCTGGTCACATGGAACGCGGATAATGTCACTCTTTGACCCCGTGGAAAACGTCCAGAGCGGATCCTGGTCCTCGCAGAGCATGGCAGTGAACCCATGCGAAGCATCCAGAGCGGAGCCTAGTCCTCGCCTAACGCGGCAGTGAACCCGTGTGAAGCATCTAGTGCAAAATTCCTGGTCACGTGGAACGCGGATAATGTCACTCTTTGACCCCGTGGAAAACGTCCAGAGCGGATCCTGGTCCTCGCAGAGCATGGCAGTGAACCCATGCGAAGCATCCAGAGCGGAGCCTAGTCCTCGCCTAACACGGCAGTGAACCCGTGTGAAGCATCTAGTGCAAAATTCCTGGTCACGTGGAACGCGGATAATGTCACTCTTTGACCCCGTGGAAAACGTCCAGAGCGGATCCTGGTCCTCACAGAGCATGGCAGTGAACCCGTGCGAAGCATCCAGAGCGGAGCCTAGTCCTCGCCTAACGCGGCAGTGAACCCGTGTGAAGCATCTAGTGCAAAATTCCTGGTCACGTGGAACGCGGATAATGTCACTCTTTGACCCCGTGGAAAACGTCCAGAGCGGATCCTGGTCCTCGCAGAGCATGGCAGTGAACCCATGCGAAGCATCCAGAGCGGAGCCTAGTCCTCGCCTAACGCGGCAGTGAACCCGTGTGAAGCATCTAGTGCAAAATTCCTGGTCACGTGGAACGCGGATAATGTCACTCTTTGACCCCGTGGAAAACGTCCAGAGCGGATCCTGGTCCTCGCAGAGCATGGCAGTGAACCCATGCGAAGCATCCAGAGCGGAGCCTAGTCCTCGCCTAACGCGGCAGTGAACCCGTGTGAAGCATCTAGTGCAAAATTCCTGGTTACGTGGAACGCGGATAATGTCACTCTTTGACCCCGTGGAAAACGTCCAGAGCGGAGCCTGGTCCTCGCCAAGCACGGTAGTGAACCCGTGTGAAGCGTCCAGAGCAAATACAGGACTGTGGAGTCCTTAAAATCCACGGACTATGACGTCCTTAACCTCGACCGTGATGTCGTAAAACTAACGATCAACCACCCCGATTCCCTACAGACTTTGCCTCGGTTTATGGGTACATCTCTTCACTCCTTTGATGCCCGGCGTTGTAATTCCTCAACGTCTTTAAAGAGGTGACGGGTCCCTGCAACCAAACACCGGACCGTGGAGTCCTTAAATCCACGGACTATGAGGTCCTTAACCTTGACCGTGATGTCTTAAAACTAACAGCGGACTGTGGAGTCCTTAAATCCACGGACTATGAGGTCCTTAACCTTGACCGTGACGTCTTTAAACTACAATACCTTGAGAGATCCCTGATTCCGTGAAACGCGGATAAGGATGATCACATCCGGCACTTGCAGGCCCTCACGACCTGTAAGGAAGAAAAACTCTCTTGTGGGATCCCTACGACTCTCAAGGGAAAACCCTTTTAAGAATCCTCACGATTCTTAAGAAGAACTCGCACCTACGGGATCCTCTCGACCTGTAGGGAGAAAAATTCCGTATGAGACCCTCGTGGCTCATAAAAAGCAAAAGTCTTAGGGAGCAGATCTTAACCCTGAGTCCCGAGCCACTGCTGTCCTGCAAGGAGATCAAGATAGAATATCCGCAGAATTCATTCAATGAAAAGGAGACACATCATTGACAAGAAAAATGTATCTTTTATTCATAAACCAAAACGGGTACAAAGTACAATTTATGGAAGAAACAAAAAGAAAATACTCTCATCCATGAGTATGTACAAAAAGGAAGGAAAAGATACGAATGTCTCAAGCCGGCGGGCGATTCAGCAGCTCGGTCAGCTCATCCTGCTTTTGCTGGGCCACGGCTTCATGACGCAAGATCTCCAGAAGACGAGCCTCCGCTTGAGCTTGCTGAGCCTGATACGAAGCAAGCCGGGTTTCAAGCTCTTTCTCAGTGGCCTTATGAGCCTCGACCCTCTCACGGGTGAACGTGACAGCTTTGTCTCGAGCCACCACTTCTTTGATGAACTCCTGAAGCAACCGTCAGAGTTCATACACTTGGTTGGTCCTGGTGATAAGGGTAGCGTGAAGCTCGCTCAGCGCCTTGGAAGCTAGCTCCCTCTCCGAAAATTTATGGCCGAGCCTTTTTCTCGCATAACGATATGTTCGCTACGTGGCCACGTAAGCTCGCTTTCGTGACCGCGGCCTTGCAAACATGACATTTACAAGACCATATAAATGGGCTTCCGATCGACAGCAATAATCGATCCAGAACGCGCTCACACAACCCGGTATGAAAAGCAACGGAAAAAAAAAAAAACTTTCCGACGATTATCCTATCAAGTATGTGCTCGCAATCATATGAACATCCGAAAAAGAAATAAAATTCGCAGCTTTAATGTACACGCGACATGACAACAGTATTGATAATTGAAGAAAATTTTCATAAAAGGAACACAAAATTTATTCATGCAAGCGGAAACATACATACGAGTACCGAGCCTACATGGAAGTTCAACATAAAGCATACAAAAAGGAGGGACTAATTTAAAAAGGTTCTACACTAACGGAAAAGATCACCGAACACAGGATCAACGGCACAGGGGTTGATGAAGCAAAGGACAAAATTCTCCATCTCTCTCCCCGCTTTCTCCAGCACATCGAAGCGACGATTCTCGCGAGAAGTCGCTCCCCATCGGTTGGTGCCATGTTCGTCCGCGAATGCAAACATAATAGCTCGCCGGGCCTTTATCTCGCTCAGCAGATGAATTGAGCAGTCCTTCAGAGCTTGAGTAATCAAGCATGCTTCATGAAAACCCTCGAGCTTTTCTTCCGCCGCATCAAGCATCGCCAGGGTCATCTCTGCCGGGTGAGGAGGAATGTCGGCAAGCACGGCCATGAGGATCATCCGGAGCCAGAGGGAACCCATCGGGAGGGGAGACCCTCTACGGATCGAGAGCTCGTGCATGGCCGAGTCACATTCGTTGTCAGAAAGGAGGGGGTCCACCAACCGAGCAGCAAAGCGGGGGATCATCTCCTCAAGAGGAACTTCCCACGGCTGTCGACGAGCATGAGGGCGATTACAAGCCATGGCACTAGTTTCTCCCTCAAGAAAAAAAATATATATATGATATGAATCTCTCTGTGAAAGGAAAAGAAGGCTATAGCCTCATATATAATGAAGTGCATTAAGTGCTGTGCGCGGAAAATCTTGCATGGTGAAATTATTTCCAAGGCCTAAAAAAGGAAAGGCACCGAAAATCAAGGAGATGTAATTATTTCCAAGACCCTTTCTCTGCACTGAAAATACGGCATGGAAAATTTTGTGAACAGCCACATCAAGGGATCCCACGTACAGAACACGTGAGGCCTAAACCTGATGTTCAGTTAAAAGGAAAATATGGAGTGATACCCTGCATGTTAAAAAGCACGAACAACAATAGTAGCAAAATAATAAAATCTCAGAGAAAAAGCGTGCAAACATACAAGGACACAACAAAATTTATCATCCAGACTTCAAGAAGGCGATACAAAATAAAAAGAAAAACTTTTACAATGGTAAGGCTTCAGACGCGGGGCATGGGTTGAGAAACTCGAAATTAACTTTATTCAAGATCTTCCAAGCATTTCGAACCTCCCGAGTATGCTTTCTCTCACGGTCACAAGCATCGGGGTCCCCGCGGATGTCCTCTACCCTCCGGTAGGCGTCCAATATGGCTGATTGCTGAAAAATCTGATGAAGGAGATCGATGAGATTATCCCGCCTTCTCTTTGAGATCAAGCCCATAAGGTACACCGAATGCACCTTATCCTCGGCAGTGTCCAAGGCCCCGAGCGGTATGCCGGCGCAAAAGAGAGGAAGTGCCTCCCGGATCGCCAGCACGATCAGCCTCAGAAGAGAAGAGCGACGGGGGAGTAGCCTATGGTTGTACTCGTCGAAGCGGCTCATGATCTCGGCACACTGAGCATCAGTGAACTCCTGGTTCTGACTGCGGCCCAGCGCACGAATATTCCCATAGGAAATGATCTCGTCAAGACGGTACAGATGGGCATCCATGGTACCTAAAATAAAAGTCATGAGATTCATTACAAAGCCACCATTTCATTAATTGCAGGAAGAACAACCTCGGGCCAAGAGACCCCAGGAAGCCTCTGTGTGAAGAAATCGAGTTCTTCGTTGGAATTAAATTCCTTATTAAGAAAAGGGAATTAAATTCCCAAAAACATTTTTTGATGGAATTAAATTCCATGGGTTTGAACCGCCATCATCATCTCCCTAAGGGATCATCTGAACCCTAAGTGATCTACTGCGGAAAGTCAAGTGGTCTCATATTTTGGTTAAATTACTTGAAGAAAAATGGTTTCTTTGTGAAACCCTCGATCTGGATTTAAAATCCAGAGAATTTTGTCAAAACGAAGGTGCTTCGATTACCATTACCTGAGGAAAAAGGATTCCTTTTGAACAGAGTTAAACTCTGAAGATTGTTTTAAAACAGAGAACTAAGCTCTGGAAGAAGAGAATTAAATTCTCAGAAGAAGAAGATGAACAAAGTGAAGGCTCTTATGAAGAGACAGAGGTATTTATAGAAGACAATGAAAACGCTTCGTCTCCCCAGATCCCTAGAGGAATCCAACGGTCACAAGAGGTGACAGCGTTGCACTCACGTGCAGACACGTGAGAACAACGCTGTGGGGGCATTTGTTTCCTGATTTAAAATCAGGAAAGCTTCTGGGAAAAGCTTCAAAAAGGGGTCACGTGTTGGCACGTGACACCTAAAAGGCATCATCAAGTCAAGTTCAGTTTCCTGACTACGCTGAAGAAAACGGGCTTCAGAAAGAGTCACGTGCTCCCACGTGACCAGGGTCACGTGGCGACACGTGACATTTAAACGCAAGCGTCAAAGGCACACAAGTTCTCTGATCAAGTCAAGAAAAGGCTTCAGAAGAGGTCACGTGTTCCCACGTGACCAGGGTCACGTGTTGGCACGTGACGTTCAAGACAGCAGACTCGTTCTCCAGACGAACCAAGGAAAGAGAGTTCAAACAAGGGTCACGTGCTCACACGTGACCAGGAGTCACGTGGTGGCACGTGACGCTTAAGCAACGATCAGAAGACAGAGCGCAAAAGAAAGGAAAAGGCTCATGCCAAAGGGGGTCACGTGCTCACACGTGACCATGGGTCACGTGGTCACACGTGACCGGCTTTCAAAGCCCATTGTGTTAACAGAATTAAATTCTGAAGGAAATTCAAATCTTTCCAAAGGAAAGCAACTATCTGGAACCAATCAAATTAAAGATTCAGAGGTGATGAAATATCATCTATCTATGGGAAAATCTCGGGTTTGGAAAGATTTCCCCTTTAAATCTAACCAAAATAACAAGGGAGAATCTCTGGATTTAAAATCCAATGGTGAATAAAATTCACCTAATAATCCAAAGGCCCAAAATGGATGCTGAATGCAAATCAAATCTCAATGAAGATTCGTCAAAAACTGATTGATTCGGCTGCTTCTCCTATAAATAGGAGCCAAGAGACACAGAGAGATATATAGGCGCAGAGAAGAAAAAAGAAAAAAAGAGGAGAGCTTTGATACTTTGAAAAGACTCGGATCCTCTGCAAAAAACCCTAGGTAAGAAAGGGAAGGCCTTTTGAAAGAAAGAGAATTTAATTCTCAACAGAGTTTAACTCTGATAATGTAAAAACAGAAGAACATATTTCTTCTCTCTTTGATGGAGGACCTGCAAAGTGCACATCTCCTCTTAAGGTTGAGAATTTAATTCTCAATGGGTTGAGATCCTGCCATGCAGATCCAAAACATGGAGAAGGAATACAAGCACGAGAATTTAATTCTCACAGAACTATAGGAATTTAATTCCTTTAAAATAAAAGTTAGGGCTTGACCCTATATCATGGGAATTTAATTCCTTCAGAACAAAAAAGAAACAGGGTTTAACCCTAATTAAGAACCTAGTTCTGTCGAAACAGCGGGAATTTAATTCCCTTAATCATAATTTAACAGAGGACGGAAGTTTAAACTCCTTAAAAACTTTTATTAGGGTTTAACCCTATTCAGCCCTTCATGTATATGAGGAATTTAATTCCTACAGAAAATTCAGAGTTAAACTCTATTCCAGAAAACAAAGTCTTCGAAAGGAAGTAGGAATTTAATTCCTCTGAAATTTACAGTTCGAGGAATTTAATTCCTGAAAGAAGATTAACAAAGCCTCTAAACAAAATACATGGAGGCAGGGTCACGTGTCATCACGTGACCCCCCAAGAGATCTACAGAAAGCCCCTTTGAGGCAGCACTCCACGTGACCCACGTGACCCTCGGCAGAAGCTCTAATACATAGGCATTTGAATGCCCATCACGTGATGGCACGTGACGCTCTGAAAGACACGATAATCTCAGAATAAATAAAGGGAGGGCGCTCTCACGTGCTGCCACGTGACCCCTCTTGCCTTCGTGTTTAACACTAAATTGAAACTCTCGAACCCAGTGTTAAAACACTGTTGGGCCTTAGTGTTCAACACTAAATAAAAAGCTTCATCTGCAGTGTTCAACACTGATCTGTTTTAGTGTTTAACACTAATTTGAAAAGCCTTGTTGCTGGTGTTTAACACCAATTATCTCTTAGTGTTAAACACTAACTTGTCAACCCCATTCCCAGTGTTCAACACTGACTGCTCTGTAGTGTTTAACACTATGCTTTGGCCCAATTGGCCTAAACGGATAGAGGCAAAGCCTCTCCTGATTGGACTTAGCCCAAGATGGCCATAAGTACTCAATTGGTGATTAACTGGTCCAATGGACTCATAACATAATTAATTCGTCTTGACCCCAAGTTGGGCCAAGGACTATTTAATCCACTCCGGTTCTAGGGTACATCTCGTCACTCCTTTGATACTTGGCATTGTAATCCCTCAATGTCTTCAAAGAGGTAACGGGTCCCGACGACCACACATTGATATGGACTGTGGGGTCCTTAAACTCATGTCTAATGCAAATTCCTGGTTACGTGGAACGCGGATAATGTCACTCTTTGACCCCGTGGAAAACGTCCAGAGCGGAACCTGGTCCTCGCCAAGCACGGCAGTGAACCCGTGTGAAGCATCCAGAGCACAGCGGACTGTGGAGTCCTTAAACCCATGGACTACGACGTCCTTAACCTTGACCGAGATGTCTTAAAACTAACAATGGACTGTGGGGTCCTCGAACCCATGGACTACGACGTCCTTAACCTTGACCGAGACGTCTTAAAACTAACAACGGACCGTAATGTCCTTAAACTACCCATGGACCGCAATGTCCTTAAACTACCCACGGACCGCGATGTCCTTAAACTACCCATGGACCGCAATGTCCTTAAACTAGAACAATAGAGCTCCCCCTGCATGCTCTTTTGTCGGATCTAAACGGTCCCATTTAAGTTGATCTTAGCCTCAAAGATGGCTAACGTATCCTTAAACCTTCAAACAGAGTGGACTATAAATCCCCCCAATTAACCCCGGCTTGAGGGTACATCTCTGAACTCCTCTGACATCCGTCGTTGTAATCCTTCAACGTCGTCAGAGAGGTGATGGGTCCCGACGGCCATACATTCATGGACCACTATGTCCCTAAACTGGAACATTAGAGTCCGAATGCTCTTTTGTCGGATCTAAACGATCCCGTTAAGTTGATCTTAGTCACAAAGTTAGACTAACGTATCCTTAACAAACGTTTGAGTTGATCTTAGCCTCAAGTACGGCTGACGTATCCTCAAACCAAACCCCCCCAAACCCAAATCTAAGATAATACGGATTTGGACTAGTCCACGCCCTACGGGCGACGACATAACTCAGTCTCCGTAAACAATCCACGGGCAACAAAATACAAAACAGACACCCACGACACGAAGTGACCATCTGGAGAAGGAGAAAGTTGTTACCGCAATGCGGTAGCGTAATTAACTGCAGGGGCTTGCGCCTGCAGGGAAGAGCGTCCCCACAATCAAAAACCCCTCAAACGAGGGGGAATCTGACGAAGTCTGCTACATCGGACGCATCCGTCTAAACCTTCGATACGTGGTGCCATAAATCAACTTGGCATCTTCGAAGAGGTGGACGGATAGCACCAATTAGCATCTGCCCTGAATCTCAGGAAAGACGCGGTGTCGCGCCGTCTTTCGGAGGGGAACAGGAAATACGCGCGCGCTTGTCAGGCGTACTACAGATTCCCCCTGCCTGGGGCAGGCCGGGGTTTAATGATTGTGGGGATCCAAATCTCCGGCAGCCGCGGACTAAGCTGCCGTTAATTACCCCTCGCCTTAGGAGCGAGGGAACTTCTGATTGACGGGTTAAACTGGTCATGCGAACTCAATATGCAGTGTACGTGTGTTGTGTTTTGAAAGGGGGTTCTGGATATATCGGGAGCCACGCAGAGTTTTTACGGGGGTCCCGCTACCCGGATAACGGGCTGGGGGTCAAGGGGGCTAGCAGCTCCCTTGCGGGGTGTGGGGCAGCGTCCCGTTAGAAATTTTTTTCTAACAGGGACAGTGTCGTGAAGTATGTGTGTGTGCAAATATTTATACATATGTATATGTATATGTATGTACATATATATATATAAAAGGAGGGGGAAAAGACATCCAAAGGATGCGTGGGGGCCAGCGCCTCGAGCGCTGTGCGCTTAGGTGTTGTGCGCTGAGGCGCAAGCACGCCACGTGTCGGCACGTGGGCGCTTTGCGCTCGGGCGCAGTGCGCTGAAGCGCAAGCGCGCCACGTGTCGGCACGTGGGCGCTTTGCGTTCGAGCGCCACGTGGGCGCTTTGCGCTAGAGCGCTAGCGCGCCACGTGTCGGCTCGTGGACGCTCGGCGCTTGAGCGCTTGGGCGCCGGCGAGGAAAAAGGGGCTTTTAGTCCCAGAAGCAGAAGCTATGCTTCAGAGAGGAAATATTTGTTGTTATATATATATATATATATATGGAGTTAGAACTCCTAGGATGTTTTGAAGCTGATGAAGGGGGTTCTTCTTCTTCCTCCTGTTGTTTAGTCGGATCTTGGAGATCAAGAAGTAGGAGATTTTAAAAATCACTCCTTTTTGAGATCTGATGGGAGATCTGAGTTCCCCTATGTGGGTTTTGTGGTGGAAAACTACTTAGTTTTGGAAAAGAAAGTGTAAAACTCTTGATTTAATTCAAAAGAAATGAGAAGGTTTGGAACCTTGGAGAAGGAGCAGGAGGCACAAAGAACCCTAGTTTTGGGGGGAATGAAAAGTTATTGTTTTTTTATTCATCATGTTGCCTTCTATAGGCTTACATATTTACATATAGCCCCTTGGGCTTTACAAAATGGCGTTTTGCCTATCCCATGGCTCATGTGCCATTTCATTTTGCACATAAGCCATGGGCTTACAAAAATTTGGCTTTATGCCCATTTTGTTTACATTCATGTATAAAAAAAATTACATAAAAATTATTTATTACATGATTTCGTTGTTGGCATGGGGAGGCTGGCCGCGGGCTCGACTTGGGTATGGGCCCGCTTGACCTGGGCTTGGGCCCACCTACCTTGGGGGTTGACCTTGACTTTGACTCGGTCAACCGGGGTCTAAATTTTTACCCCAACAATGGGTTTGAGGAGATAGGTGATTTGAGGACTTCAGCGTTGAGTACCTGCAGAGAAGTCCCGGGGTGGTTTGGCACCACCGAGGACCCTCCGACGATCTAGTTAGTATTAGATCCGAGCAGAGTAATGGCTAGGTGGAATAAAAATGGCTTCCTTGACCCCTCTATGATGGGGGTTTATATAGCGGCGGCAGCACGCAGCAGCAGACGCGAGGATCTCGCCGGCAGTTACGCTAGCGGATCGCCCATTAATGGGGATCGTTATGGCGTGGAACGTGGGATGTTGCTGGCGGAGAATCTGCGCACGGCGAGATTTGCGGGGCGGCGGTTACGCCTGTGAGCGGTGGAGTTGGTCGGTCGGAGGGACCGAGGAAGATGGCCTTGGCGGGAAAGCTCAGGAACGAGCGGGAGGGCCGAGGCATCTTGGTCTTGTGGTAGCTCGGGGTGAGCTGAGAGGCCGAGGAGACCAATTTGCAAGGGGGCTGAGGAGGGCCGGCTTATGCTTGCAGTTCGGGTGCAAGGGTGGCCTGGTCGGCTCCTGTGGGCCCTTTCTTCTGAGTTCTGGGACACGTCATCTGCCACGTATCCTGATCTTGGAGGTCGCCAATATAGAGCATCATCATTAGCCCCCCACTCTTGTCCCGACCAACTGGCAGGTCGGGTCAAGAGTAGACTGCCGGGCCGCCCGGGACGAGCTCCCTCCTAAGATTTCGTCGAGACGCGTCCCCGGGCCGTCAGCTGCCTTTTCTGCCAGCGATTCAGGGCGAAATATCTGCATTTAAAGAAGGTGCGCCGGTTCATACATCCTGTCACTGAAGCGACGGTCTGCGTGTCAAGCGTCGGTTGGCCGACGTGACGTGTGCAGACCTGCGGCGTCTGATGGGACGCGACCCAGTGCGGGAACAACAAGCGGAGCGATCGGTCGTCGAGTTGATTTCGATCACTTGCCAAGTGTGCCAAGCGCTGCTGTGAAGGAGGCATCTCCATTGCCCTGAAGTCGAGGGGGGATTACTCAGATTTGGATAGACCTGATGTCTCTTGTTGGGGCTTCGGATCCGCTGCATGTGATGGGCTCAGTGACCTCGTTATGAGGGCTACAAACCCGCAACGTCTGTTGGGCAGGAGGATGCTTTCTAGGGATGACCGAGCAGGGAAGCTACTCGGTTGATCTTGGCGAGAGCCTTGATCCCTGACGTTGCGAGTAGGGAAGCTACCGGCCAGGGATAGCCGGGTCTGGGAGGACTTTGATCGTTAGCGTTGGAGGGGCTGTAAGAAGCCTACTAAGGATAACCGGTCAGTGAAGCTGCACGATTGCCTCTTGGCGAGGGCTTTGATCTCTGGCGTCGTGGGTAGGCAACCGCCATGCTGGGATGACCGAGCGGGGCAGCCGCTCAGGTGCCTCTTGCGAGGGCTTTGATCCCTGGCGTTGCGAGTAGGGAAGTTCCCGGCCAAGGATAGCCGAGCAGGGAAGCCGCTCGGCTGCCTCTAAGAAGGACTTTGATCCTTGTCTTTGTTGGGTAGGAAGCTACCCGCTGGGATGCGCCGAGTAGAAAAGGGCTCGACGGCCTCGCGAAGAGGGCTTCAGATCCTCAGCGTCTGATGGGCAGAAGGACGCCCGCTGGGGATGTGCTGAGCAGGAAGGAACTCGGTGGCCTCACGACGAGGGCTTCAGATCCTCGGCGCCTGATGGGCAGGAGGATGCCCGCTGGGGAAGCACCGAGTAAGAAGGATCTCGGCGGCCTCGCGATGGGGGCTTCAGACCCTCAGCGTCTGATGGGCAGGAGGATACCCACTGGGGATGCGCCGAGCAGGAAAGAACTCGGCGGCCTCGCAATGAGGGCTTGAGATCTTCGGCGTCTGATGGGCAGGAGGATGTCCGCTGGGGATGCGCCGAGCAGGAAGGAACTCGGCGGCCTCGCGATGAGGGCTTGAGATCCTCAGCGTCTGATGGGCAGGAGGACGCCCGCTGGGGATGCGCTGAGCAGGAAGGCACTCGGCGGCCTCGCGACGAGGGCTTCAGACCCTCAGTGTCTGATGGGCAGGAGGATGCCCTCTGAGGATGCGCCGAGCAGGAAGGAACTCGGCAGCCTCACGATGAGGGCTTGAGATCCTCAGCGCCTGATAGGCAGGAGGATGCCCACTGGGGATGCGCCGAGTAAGAAGGATCTCGGCGGCCTCGCGATGAGGGCTTTAGACCCTCAGCGTCTGATGGGCGGGAGGATGCCCGTTGGGGATGCGCCGAGCAGGAAAGAACTCGGTGGCCTCGCGATGAGGGCTTGATCCCTGGCGTTGGAGGGGCCGTGAGAGGCCTGCGAAGGATGACCGGGCAGTGAAGCTGTGCGGCTGCCTGATTGTTAGAGTACGAGCGTGTCAAGTTTAGTTCTAAATACCGCAATCAAGACGGTTTCGCACGTAGCTAGCCGGTTGAGTACGGGTCGTCCGCAGGGAGATGGGAATCTTTTTCTATGTGTTTTTCGACGAGTTAAGTCCGGTTGTTCAGATTTTGTTTGTAGTTATCTAAGTGTTGAGTTGATATTTAAAGAGAGCTTGTTAGGGTTAGGATTAGGTTAGTTTGAGTTAGGAGTCTCCACATCTTTCGTTGCCCCACTTAATATCGGTGTTACGGTAATCGGCAACAACGGGGATTAGCACGACTAGGAAGGAACTTGCGAGTATAAGCTAGGCTTTCCAACGCATAGTCCTTCCTTTTGGTGCTTGTCCGTCCGTTCTTGGCTCTTATCCATAACCTCCGGTTAATTCAACCACAACCGGTCTCACTACGGAATCACCGCTATCATGTAGGATAGGGTGCCGTAAGGAGCGGATTGTGGTTGGGTTAACGGGAGTTGATTTAAGTTGTTGGGCAAGGAAAGAGTGAGAGCGATTTCCTTCTCTCAAACTTCCCTTATCCTACCCTAACAAGTATAGAACTACTCACACTTCATCATACGGAAAAATAAAACAACACAAAAGAGGAAGATAGAAAGAAAGAGATTAGAGGAATACGACTAACTGTTTGCGACCTCACCTTGGCGAGGATCAAGCGTAAGTATCATTGTCGTATGAAAGGATAAAGAAAAAGAGAGAAGAAACAAACAACAAGGAAATAACAACAACTACTTAACAATTAAAATTACAACAATTATAACAAGTAAAGAAAGAGACAAGCATGATAATAAAAATGGTCTTCTTTATTCATCACTCTTCACTCAAAAGCTCACTTACAAGTTTAATGGAGAAGAGGTGAGAAGAGGAAGAAGAACATGTACTAAAACCTAGCAAAGAAAAATACAAGATTATGGACCCTTTCCTTCTTAAACTTCTGGGCTATTTATAGGCTGGAGAATGAAAACCTAGGGCAACCACCAGACCAAAAATGCAAATACCAAAATACCCCTGAAAATTGGTCGGCTGAAGGCACTGTACTGCCGCGGATCCGCGGCCTAGACCCCCCTTTGGCCGCGGATCCGCCGCACCTTGGTAGGTTTAGGGTGTGGGCTTTGGGGTACTTCCCTGTTCTTCTGTCCCCTCTTGTCTGTTGTATGTATTTTCTGAAAATACATCCAAAATTCTTCCAGAATTTCTGTTGAGGGAAAGGTGTTATGAAGTGGACTTTTTGTGGATGATTGTCTCGAGCTCCGTGTAGATCTCTTGGATTATGTGCTACCATAGTGCTTTGTGCATGAAGGTGACAATTGATTTGTCCTTTTGTCTCCTAAACTGGTATCTGGCAACATACGGATGAAGAGCGGAGACCGTGTTTTATCTGTGGTTGGCAGGAACCCGGATTTTGTCGTGTTTTTCCATGAATTTCACCATTTTGGAACCGAGGACCTGTATCCTGCAATTGACTAGCAAACACGGCTCAAGAGTATCTACGGATATGCAATGTGATAAAAATTGGACGGTATGAAAATGCAAAAATCTGATATGAACAAATACCCCCAAACTTATCATTTGCTCGTCCCGAGCAAAGTCCATTTATTCACAAAAAATTTCCTAACCTCACTTTCGCAGGGAACGCGATTGCACTGAGCATGTGCAACAAGCCGTTAAACCTCTAGGTGTCCCTAGTAGGAGGAGTGTTGTCTCCTGAGGGTTTTCAGCGGATACTACCCATAAAATCCGGTCAAGTTGGTTTGTAAAAATGACTAAGTTTCAAACCCTAAAGTTTTGTTTTAGAAAATAACAATTCTATAATCCTTAGTCTAGACTATCAAACCTTTATTTTTCACACCTCACATCTTATTTAACTACAGATTTTATATGTCTTTACGTGCAGTGCGGATAGTGTCGTTAAGTTCCAGAAGGATCGATTAGAGTCATCATGTCGCACAATAAAGCCCAGATAATAATTTTAAGAGGATCACATAAGTTTTATAACGAGTTAAGCATTTTTCAAGTTTCGTTTTCCAGTAAGGTTTTAACTTCAGAATTTCTATCTTCCTTAACAGGAAACTACGTCGTATTTTTCACTCCACCTTTTTCTTGTTTTCATTTCATACACACCACTGTGAACGTGCAATAGTCTTTATCAAAGAGTAAAACCTTCATATCTCCGTTAAAATTTTTTAAAAGCCTGTCTTTTATCAAGATTATTCTCACACAAAGAACCGTTAGGAATTTTAACTCGGAGAGAACACTTGCTTGACTTTGTTTTAAACTGGACTTTCTAGGCTTCTTAGCGAGCTTTGGGCCAATGCACCCAAACCAGTTGGTTTTAGGGCATTAGGTGTAGAAACACCCCAGCGGACTTAATTACTCAAGTTACCTAGGTCCAAAAACAAAAGACAGTTTGGCGTGAAAATCAGATGATTTAATACGAACGGAGATATAACCGGCAGTTCAAATATTTTTTTGGATAAAAGACGTGTCTAGTGGGTTTGGTGTGTAATCATTCCAATCAAGTTTTAGATGGGTTATTTTTCAGACTTAGCTCCTATTACGGCATCAATAACATTCCTTCATATTCGCTTTACTTCATAAACTATTCTTGTCATTACTTATTTCAGAACAAACCTATTTGATTCTCAGAAAATCATTTATCTGTTTAAAAGTTTGAACATGAAAGACTTGTCATCTAATTCCCAAAACTCACGACACGTGTAGTGTGATGTAAAGACGTATATCAGCTATAGTTAACTTCAAAGGAGAGTTATCTTTCAGGTTTTCAAAATCCAAACATAAGATCTAGTTATTCCTATTTTATCAAACAAAAACCGTCGAATGTTGAATCAGAGTTCTTCCACAAGCTAACTTGACAAAAAAGTTTTTATATTTTTGGAAAATTTACAAATTTTTATGGATTTTATGGATTTTAATATGCAGATGCAAAATATACATATGAATGCGAAGGTAAGAAATGCGTACCGAGTGTACCCCCAAACTTAAACTGGACAGTGTCCTCACTGTCATTGCATGAAGAGAGTAGTTTGAAGGTTCAAAATTGTTGGTCAGCGATACACAATTTTTATTTGTTTTTGTTTTGAAAGAAAAGAAAAAGAATATACAAGAATATAAACAAAATAGTTTGTACATACCCCCAAACTTATTTGGAACAGTGTCCACTGTTCTTGGCTGGATAACCGAAGTTTGGAGGTAGGCAGAGGAAGATCAAGCAAGGTAAACCGGCTCCTGTAAGAACAGGAGCTCCTCTGTTGGTTCGGCGCTAAGGTACGGTTTGCATCGGTGTCCGTTCACTTTGAAGAGTGAACCGTCCTTTGGATTTTCCAAATCCACAGCGCCCTGCGGATACACAGTCCGCACAAAATACGGCCCTTTCCAGCGAGATCGGAGCTTTCCAGGATGGAAGTGAAGTCGGGTGTCGTAAAGAAGTACCTGCTGACCAGGTACGAAGGTTTTGCGCACAAGGTGTTTATCATGAAACACCTTCGTTCGATTCTTAATGACAACCGCATTGTCGTAAGCCTCATCCCTAAGCTCGCTCAGTTCGTTCAGCTGCAGCTTCCGATGGCTGCCCGCGTCCTCCAGAGACAGATTCAGCTCCTTTATCGCCCAAAACGCGCGATGCTCGATTTCGACAGGAAGGTGGCAGGCTTTTCCGTACACAAGCCGATAGGGAGACATGCCAAGGTCGGTCTTATAAGCGGTTCTAAATGCCCAAAGGGCATCAGTGAGTTTCAAAGACCAATCCTTACGGTTCTTGGAAACCGTTTTCTCCAGTATCTGCTTGATTTGCCGATTTGAAACTTCGGCCTGCCCGCAGGTTTGGGGGTGGTAGGGCGTAGAAAGCTTATGATTAATGGAGTATTTCCGCATCAAGGCCTCGAAAGTCCTATTGCAGAAATGACTTCCATTGTCGCTAATGATCGCTCGGGGGTGCCCAAACCGTGAGAAAATGTTTTCTTTAAGGAACCTAACGACAACCTTGTTGTCGTTAGTTCGGCTGGGCACAGCCTCGACCCATTTAGAGACGTAATCAACAGCTAGAAGAATGTACAAGTTCCCAAAAGAGCTGGGAAACGGCCCCATGAAGTCTATCCCCCAAACATCGAAAATCTCCACAACCAAGATCGGTTGGAGCGGCATCTCATTCCTCCGGGATATCCGGCCCATGTGTTGGCACCGGGAGCAAGTCTTGCAATAGTCGTGAGCGTCTTTGAAAAGTTGTGGCCAGTAGAAACCACATTGCAAGATCTTCTCAGCTGTCTTTCTGGGCCCAAAATGCCCGCCACATGCTTGGTCATGGCAAAATGACAGCACACTCTTGAATTCCTCATCAGGGACACACCGACGAATAATCTGGTCGGGACAGTACTTGAACAAGTAGGGTTCGTCCCAGTAAAAATGTTTTACTTGGGATAAGAAGCGAAGTCTGTCCTGACTCGACCATTTGGTCGGTAGCAATCCCGTGGCCAAATAGTTCACAATATCTGCGAACCAGGGTTCGCAAGATACTGTCAAGAGTTGTTCATCCGGGAAAACGTCGTTTATCGGAATTGGAAGCGAAGGCGAAGAAGGAAGTCGCGAGAGATGGTCGGCAACCACGTTTTCACATCCTCGTTTGTCCTTAATGACAAGGTCAAACTCTTGAAGCAAGAGGATCCAACGGATCAACCGAGATTTGGCATCTTTCTTCGCAAAAAGATGGCGCAGAGCTGAGTGGTCAGTGTAGACAATGACTGGAGAGCCGATGAGGTAGGGCCTGAACTTTTCTAAGGCAAATACAACAGCTAAGAATTCCTTCTCAGTTGTTGTATAATTGAGTTATGCGTCGTTCAGGGTTCGGCTTGCGTAATAGATCACGTGCGGCATCTTGTTGATGTGCTGTCCAAGGACAGCACCGATGGCAAAGTCGGATGCATCGCACATAATCTCGAATGGGTGCGTCCAGTCAGGGGAAGAGAGAACGGGAGCAGAAGTGAGTGAGTGTTTCAATGATTCAAAAGCAGCCGCACAGCTTGAGCTGAAGTCGAATGGCGTGTCCTTGGCCAGGAGAAGAGTCAAGGGCCTAGCAATCTTGCTAAAGTCCTTGATAAACCGTCTATAAAAACCGGCGTGGCCAAGGAAGGCTCGGATATCTCTGACGCATCGGGGAGGAGGCAGATTGGAAATGACCTCAATCTTTGCTTTGTCAACCTCTATGCCATTTTGCGAGATGATATGTCCTAAGACAATACCTTCGCGCACCATGAAGTGGCATTTCTCCCAGTTCAAAGTGAGATTCTTGTCCTTACATCGTGTAAGGACAGCGTCAAGATGCAGCAAACACTCGTCAAAGGAGTCGCCGAAAATGGAGAAGTCATCCATGAAAATCTCCAGAAATTTCTCCACCATGTCTGAGAAAATCCCCATCATACACCGCTGGAAGGTAGCGGGCGCATTGCATAACCCAAAGGGCATGCGTCGATATGCAAACGTGCCGAAAGGACAAGTGAAAGTGGTCTTGTCCTGGTCTTTTTCGGCGATGGGAATTTGATTATAGCCAGAGTAGCCATCTAGAAAGCAATAGTACTCATGTCCGGCCAATCGTTCGAGCATCTGGTCAATAAAAGGTAGCGGAAAGTGGTCTTTCCGCGTTGCGGCGTTGAGTTTTCTGTAATCAATGCAAACTCGCCACCCAGTTTGGGTGCGAGTAGGGATTAACTCATTCGCCTCGTTGGTTATGACCGTGATGCCCAACTTCTTGGGGACAACGTGAATGGGGCTAACCCACTGGCTATCAGAGATAGGGTAAATGATACCACTATCTAGACATTTGACGATTTCCTTCTTCACAGCCTCCTTCATGACTGGATTAAGACGTCTCTGTGGATCCCGGGCTGGTTTGGCATCATCCATCAGATGAATGTGATGCTCAACGATGAGGGGACTAATCCCCTTGATGTCCGCCATGGACCAGCCAAAAGCTTGCCTGTTGCTGTGCAAGACCGCGAGAAGGGCTTTCTCTTGCTCGGGAGCTAGAGAAGCCGAGATGATGACAGGGAGGGTCTCGTTCTCACCTAAGTAAGCATACTTAAGGTGAGACGGCAACGGCTTGAGTTCGAGCGTTGGAGGTGAAATGATGGAAGGCAAGACTGGTGCAAAGGTCTCGAACTCAAAGGACTCCAGCACAGGTTCAAAACGAGTGTAGGCAACCGAGTCGGATGGTTCAGGTAACTCATCCGAAAAGTCGAAAGATTCAAACTCGGGTTGTGCACGGCTAAGATCGTTCGTGAACGTGAAACACTCGTAGTCGTTATCGGACGCAGAAACAGCAGCAGGTTCGAAGAGACACGCACTAGTGGCGTCAAGATTATCGTATTCAAACAAAAACTCCTCGAATTCACACTCTTCGGGGGTGATCTCCTGGATCGAGCAAACATCCAGTATATGAGCATTAGGTTCGGCGGGCTGATTCCCCAACCTAAAAATGTTGAGTTCAATTGTCATATTTCCAAAAGAGAGGTTCATTGAACCATTGCGACAATTGATCACAGCATTTGAGGTTGCGAGAAATGGGCGACCGAGTATCACCGGAATTTGATTCCGGGGGTTAGCTACAGGCTGTGTATCTAAGACAATGAAGTCGACGGGGAATATGAAGTCCCCGACTTTGATTAACACATCCTCTAGCTCACCCCTAGGATGGGTGATCGATCGGTCGGCCATCTGGAGAGTGCAGTGTGTGGGTTTCAGCTCTCCGACGCCTAATTGCTCGTATACTGAATACGGAAGCAAGTTAACACTGGCACCAAGATCTAATAGTGCGCGGTTGATGTTCTTATCCCCAATAGTAATTGAAATAGTAGGACAGCCAGGGTCCTTCCGTTTTTGTGGTAAAGATTGGGTAAGGGCATCACTCACAGCACTAGCCAAGAAAACTTTCTTGGGTACCTGAGACTTCCTCTTTTTCGTGCACAAGTCCTTTAAGATTTTCGCGTAAGAAGGGACTTGTTGGACAGCATCTAAAAGAGGAATGTTAATGTTAACTTGCTTGAATAACTCCAAAATCTTCTCCATTTGTGGATTTTGTTTGTTAGATCTCAACCGGTTTGGAAATGGAACATTTTGAAAATTGGTTGAGTCTAATGCTGGAGGAGGAGATTTTGGAGTTGGAACGGATCCCAGAATAGGTGTTTTCATGGAGTGAGAAGCGGGTCCGTTTAGAGAAGAAGAGGAAGGAGAGCCTTGTGAAGAAAGGAGAATAGGCTCGGAAGACGAAGAAGAAGAAGCAGGAGAAGAAGAAGAAGAAGAAGAAGCGGCCGGGGTGTCATCGTTGATTTGCTTGCCAATGTTGTTTTGCAGCACCCTCCCTGATCTCAGTGTGGTCACGGCACTCACATTATGGTTTTGTTGTTCAAGAGCAACATGTGCATTATGTGGGTGGCCGGGATTTGGAAGTGGCTGGGACGGGAGCTTCCCCTTCTCTCGCTCGCTCAAGGCCGCGTTCAGCTGTGCAATCTGGGCCTCGATGGTCTTGATGCTCTGCCCGTGTGCGGCGGTGTGTTGCACTAAAGATTGGATTGAGGACTGGATGTTGGCGGTGGATTGAGTCGATTGTTTAACAAACGCATCCAGACTTCGCTCGAGCGAGGAAACCTTATCATTGTTCGACGGAACAAAGTTGTTTGGTGGAAAGGAATTGTTCGGTGCAAAGTTGTTCGTCTGGTTTTGGTAAGGCTGGGGTTGGAAGGGCTGCTGATACTGAGTTTGTTGTTGCGCTTGTTGTTGCGGTGGAGGGGCCCTTTGGAAATGGTTGCCCTGGAATTGATTCTGATTCTGATTCCAGGCGAAATTGGGGTGGTTCCTCCAACCGGGATTGTAGGTCGAAGAGTATGGATCATTCCTTGGTCTTTGCTGGAATGCATTAACCTGATCCTGTCCTTGCGAGGGTGGATTGTAAGGACACTCTTCAGTCAAGTGGGACGGATCGGAACAACAAGCGCAGATGGTACGAAGGGGGAGAACAGGGGCAGGAGTAGGAGAAGAAAATTTGCTCTCTATTGCTTCAAGCTTTTTTGTGATAGCAGCCATTTCAGCTCTCATCGCAATAGAGACATCAAGCTGGTGAATTCCTACCCTAGACTGACCGGTAGAAGTGGAGGGAGAAGAAGAAGAAGGAGTCGGTCTGGTGCTCTCCCACTGTAGCGTTTGCTCCGCAAGATCGTCAAAGAACTGCCACGCTTCCTCGTCAGATTTGGATAGGAAGTGGCCCTGACAGATGGTTTCCAGCAACTGCTTTGTTGCTGGGTTCAGTCCCTCGTATAAGGTTTGGCAGAGTTGCCATTTCTCTATACCGTGGTGAGGACATTGAACAAGAAGGTCTTTGTATCGGTCAAAGCACTTCCAAAAGGGTTCAGAAGGAAGCTGGGAGAATTGGTTGATCTCATTTCGAATTCTTGCGGTCTTATGATTTGGGTAGAATTTTTTCAGAAACGCTTTAACAAACTCGTCCCAGCTGGTGATTGAGTGGGAAGCGGTGCTATACAGCCATTTTTCTGCGAGATCGCATAAAGTGAACGGAATGACCCGTAGACGTATAGCATCGTCCGACAGCTGGGTTGTTTTCATCATGGCACAGACGTTTTGAAATTTGTTAATGAAGATATAGGCATCTTCAGATTCAAGCCCATGAAAACGTGGAAGCATGTTGATGAAATGGGGCTTAATTTCAAAGTTGTCCCCATTGGCCGGAGGAAGAGAAAGGCAGGTTGGAAGTGCAGAACGGGTAGGGTAGAAACGATCCTGGAGCGCAATTCGCTGCGGCGCTACAACAGGCGGTGGTGGTGGGAGATTGGTCTCCATAGGAGGTGGAGCCAATCCAGGGGTGGTCAACGAGATGTTTGGAATAAATCCCGACATCGCGGAAGAAGAGGTTGGTGAAGGTGAAGGTGAAGGTGAAGATGTATGAACAGAATTCCGGTCAACGTCGGAGTTGGCCGGCAAAGGAAGGGGAGAAAGAGGAGTGGACGGAGTATCGACTTCGGAGTCGATCGCGTAGTCGGTCGCGACTAACGTAACGCGGACTAGACGGGCGCTAGTGTCCCGAGTCCAAGCGGACATACACTAAACGAGTTTAGTATAGTCAAAGCGGAGAAGGTGAGGGTAAGAAAACGTCAATGAAGAACGGCGATGGGTGTTGGGTGAAAATGGATTTGGCGACAAAAGGGCAAGTTTTTATAAACGTTTTTGATTTTTTTTTCTTTTTTTTTTTAGAAAAAGATTTACAGAAGTATGTACGGAAATACGGCTTAAGCAATCACAAACAAGATATGCACAATCACACCTAGATCTAGGGTAACCTAGGTCTACTAGACCTGCTCCTGAACTTGATTGTCGAAGTTAAACAGTGTCGAGAAACGGGCTTAAAAATACACTGATCACGAGGCCAGGTAAGTGCAGAGATAAGGGGAGGTTGTCCAACGCTTTCGCGAAGTTCCTTAATTAAATAACCCTTTCTCTTTCGGCGGTTGCGCCTTTAACACTTTCCTAAACACCCCGTAAACAATATACGGTTAAGCGAGCTTCTAAACAAGGTTTATCTTCTCCTAATGAGCGCGAAGTCCTTAGGGCTGAAGTCTAGCATTTTTTTTAATTACAATGGACAATGCATATGCTTTAGTGATTTCCGGGGTCCTGGGAAGGGTGATGAAATCCCCACCCAATCTGGATTGGTTTCAAGCCCCTTAAGTCCGTATTAAAGAATGCAAAACAGTAACAATATCAACAGCAAACAATTTTTATTTGCGGCGCAAAGAATCCTGCACAAGAACAGTTTATTGGAAAGGGGAGAAGAATTTGCGCAAAGAAAGCTGCAGAAAACACAATTCAGTGGAGTTCAGAGGAGTGGAGAGAGGCAGAGAGACTCACCAGAGAAAAATGGGGCCCTGAAGCCAAAAGATGGCCGCGCTTGCGCGGCCAAATGCATGTAATTGCCGCGCTTGCGCGGCAGTCCTGAGGCTTTGGTGCTATGGAAAAATTTGGTGTTCTCTGTTGGGTGTCCTCTGCTTGTCTGGATATACTGAATCTTGATTTGCTCACTGTATTTGCTCCAGATTTGTACAGTAAACCGGATGCTTCGTTTTGTCCGTCGCGGTGTAGCCGCGAAAACGTGGGTCTATCTTCCCACGTCTTTGGCACTGTACTTGAACTCCGTATTTCCAACGTCTTTGGCGTCGATCTTGAGCTTCGTATTTCCTGCACACTTGCACAAAAACTAATCAAAAATAACAAGATGGTTTCTTTTACAAAGTATATATTTTTTTGGTTTTTGGTTGTTTTTATATTCACAAATTAACCCGAAATTTCACTTAGAAATAGACTACCGTCTCCCCGGCAACGGCGCCATTTGATTGTTAGAGTACGAGCGTGTCAAGTTTAGTTCTAAATACCGCAATCAAGACGGTTTCGCACGTAGCTAGCCGGTTGAGTACGGGTCGTCCGCAGGGAGATGGGAATCTTTTTCTATGTGTTTTTCGACGAGTTAAGTCCGGTTGTTCAGATTTTGTTTGTAGTTATCTAAGTGTTGAGTTGATATTTAAAGAGAGCTTGTTAGGGTTAGGATTAGGTTAGTTTGAGTTAGGAGTCTCCACATCTTTCGTTGCCCCACTTAATATCGGTGTTACGGTAATCGGCAACAACGGGGATTAGCACGACTAGGAAGGAACTTGCGAGTATAAGCTAGGCTTTCCAACGCATAGTCCTTCCTTTTGGTGCTTGTCCGTCCGTTCTTGGCTCTTATCCATAACCTCCGGTTAATTCAACCACAACCGGTCTCACTACGGAATCACCGCTATCATGTAGGATAGGGTGCCGTAAGGAGCGGATTGTGGTTGGGTTAACGGGAGTTGATTTAAGTTGTTGGGCAAGGAAAGAGTGAGAGAGATTTCCTTCTCTCAAACTTCCCTTATCCTACCCTAACAAGTATAGAACTACTCACACTTCATCATACGGAAAAATAAAACAACACAAAAGAGGAAGATAGAAAGAAAGAGATTAGAGGAATACGACTAACTGTTTGCGACCTCACCTTGGCGAGGATCAAGCGTAAGTATCATTGTCGTATGAAAGGATAAAGAAAAAGAGAGAAGAAACAAACAACAAGGAAATAACAACAACTACTTAACAATTAAAATTACAACAATTATAACAAGTAAAGAAAGAGACAAGCATGATAATAAAAATGGTCTTCTTTATTCATCACTCTTCACTCAAAAGCTCACTTACAAGTTTAATGGAGAAGAGGTGAGAAGAGGAAGAAGAACATGTACTAAAACCTAGCAAAGAAAAATACAAGATTATGGACCCTTTCCTTCTTAAACTTCTGGGCTATTTATAGGCTGGAGAATGAAAACCTAGGGCAACCACCAGACCAAAAATGCAAATACCAAAATACCCCTGAAAATTGGTCGGCTGAAGGCACTGTACTGCCGCGGATCCGCGGCCTAGACCCCCCTTTGGCCGCGGATCCGCCGCACCTTGGTAGGTTTAGGGTGTGGGCTTTGGGGTACTTCCCTGTTCTTCTGTCCCCTCTTGTCTGTTGTATGTATTTTCTGAAAATACATCCAAAATTCTTCCAGAATTTCTGTTGAGGGAAAGGTGTTATGAAGTGGACTTTTTGTGGATGATTGCCTCGAGCTCCGTGTAGATCTCTTGGATTATGTGCTACCATAGTGCTTTGTGCATGAAGGTGACAATTGATTTGTCCTTTTGTCTCCTAAACTGGTATCTGGCAACATACGGATGAAGAGCGGAGACCGTGTTTTATCTGTGGTTGGCAGGAACCCGGATTTTGTCGTGTTTTTCCATGAATTTCACCATTTTGGAACCGAGGACCTGTATCCTGCAATTGACTAGCAAACACGGCTCAAGAGTATCTACGGATATGCAATGTGATAAAAATTGGACGGTATGAAAATGCAAAAATCTGATATGAACACTGCCTCTTGGCGAGGGCTTTGATCCTTGACGCTGGAGGGGCCGTGAGAGGCCTGCGAAGGATGACCGGGCAGTGAAGCTGTGTGGTTTCCTCTTAGCGAGGGCTTTGATCCTTGACGCTGGAGGGGCCATGAGAGGCCTGCCAAGGATGACCGGGCAGTGAAGCTGCCCGGTTACCTCTTGGCGAGGGCTTTGATCTCTGGCGTCATGGTTAGGCAACTACCAGCCTGGGATGATCGAGCGAGGTAGCCGCTCGGATGCCTCTTGTGAGGGCTTTGATCCCTGGCATCGTGGGTAGGGAGCTACCAGCCGGAGATGACCGAGCAAGGGTCGGGCTCGGTTGCCTCTTGCGAGGGCTTTTGATCCTTCAGGACGGGAACCGAGTAGGGTTACTGCCCAGTGCCTCTTGGCGAGGACTTTGATCCCTGTCGGTTGTGGTAGGAAGCTACCAGCCGAGGATAGCCGAGCAAGGGATCGACTGCCTCTGGGAGGACTTTGGTCCTTAGCGCGGGAGGGGTTGTAAGAAGCCTACCAAGGACCCTTGGCCGGGCAGGGTTACTGCCCGGTGCTTCTTGGCGAGGGCTTTTGTCCTGAAGGATAGCCGAGCGAGGGATCCTCAGGCTCGACTGCCTCTGGGAGGGCTTTCTGATCCCTGGCGTTGCGGTAGGGAAGCTACCCGCCAGGGATAGCCGAGCGAGGGATCCTCGGGCTTGACTGCCTCTGGGAGGACTTTCTGATCCCTGGCGTTGCGGTAGGGAAGCTACCCTCCAGGGATAGCCAAGTGAGGGATCCTCGGGCTCGACTGCCTCTGGGAGGACTTTCTGATCCCTGGTGTTGCGGTAGGGAAGCTACCTGCCAGGGATAGCCGAGCGAGGGTCGGGCTCGACTGCCTTTGGAAGGGCTTTCTGATCCCTGGCGTTGCGGTAGGGAAGCTACCCGCCAGGGATAGCCGAGCGAGGGTCAGGCTCGACTGCCTCTGGGAGGATTTTCTAATCCCTGGCATTGCGGTAGGGAGGCTACCGGCCAGGGATAACCGAGCGAAGGTTGGGCTCAACTGCCTCTGGGAGGGCTTTCTGATCCCTGGCGTTGCGGTAGGGAAGCTACTCGCCAGGGATAGCCGAGCGGGGTAGCTGCTGGGCTGCCTTTTAGTGAGGGCTTAGATCCTTGGGCAAGGTGGCCCTCAAGCCGCTGTGGCGAGCCCCTTCTGTGCGACCCCGTCAAGGGAGGGGGTGTCGGTTATGCCTGGGGACACGCGAGGTGACCGACATCTCCTCAGGGGGTGAGGGTCGCGAGGATGCTCGAGGCGAGGCGCCCTGGCGGAGGATCTTGGCGTGGAGCTGTGGGGCGCCCAGCGGGCCTCAGAGAGTATCGGCCCATGAGACCCGTAGCCATTGGACACAGCCTGCCGGTGGTCAGCCGTGCCGATGAGGGCAGAGTCTCCTGGAGGCGGAGGAGCGGTGATCTGGGGCCCTGGCCCGGCCATTTGGACGCGGATGAGCGCCTCCACGATGGACTGTAGTTGGTCTATTCGGCCGGTAAGGGCATTGATGACGGTCGCCGGAGGAGGTTCATCCGCGCCTCCAGTGAGGGGGAGGCGGCGGCTAATATCTGGATCTTCAGGGTGATCGCTTGCCATGTGGATGGAGATCGGAAGGCCAACTTTGTTTTTTTTTGTGGAGTTTCCTTTTCCACATACGGCGCCAACTGATGGAGGTCCTTTTCGGGTCTCCGTCAGATGTTGTCTTCCGTTGATCTCCCGGTGGATTCTAGAGATGATCTCCTGTTGCGTGTGGGTCTCAATGGGTTTGAGGAGATTGGTGATTTGAGGAGTTCAGCGCCGAGTACCTGCAAAGAAGTCCCGGGGTGGTTTGGTAACACCGAGGACCCTCCGACGATCAAGTTAGTATTAGATCCGAGCAGAGTAACGGCTAGGTGGAACAAAAATGGCTTCCTTGACCCCTCTGTGATGGGGGTTTATATAGCGTCGGCGGCACGCAGCAGCAGGCGCGAGGATCTCGCCGGCAGTTACGCTACCGACGTCACGCCCGCATAAAGAGCGGATCGCCCATTAATGGGGATCGTGATGGCGTGGAACGTGGGATGTTGCTGGCGAAGAATCTGCGCATGGCAAGATTTGCGAGGCGGCGGTTACGCCTGTGAGCGGTGGAGTTGGTCGGTCGGAGGGACCGAGGAAGATGGCCTTGGCGGGAGAGCTCGGGAACGAGCGGGAGGGCCGAGGCATCTCGGTCTTGTGGTAGCTCGGGGTGAGATGAGAGGCCGAGGAGGCCAATTTGCAGGGTGTCCTGAGGAGGGACGGCTTGTGCTCGCAGTTCGGGTGCAAGGGTGGCCTGGTCGGCTCCTGTGGGCCCTTTCTTCTGAGTTCTGGGACACGTTATCTGCCACGTGTCCTGATCTTGGAGGTCACCAATATAGAGCATCATCAAACACCATCACCACCACCTTCTTCTTTCTCTTCTTCAACCCACAGCCGTCCCCGCCACCATCTTCAACAACACACCGCCGCTATCTTTCTTCCTCCTGTAGGGTGTTTTTCATCACCCCATTGAGATGTGAATACGCGCCGTTTATCAGGCGTACTACAGACTCCTCCTGTCTAAGGTAGGCCGGGGTTTATTGATTGTGAGGATCCAAATCTCTGACAGTCGCGGACTAAACTGCCGTTAATTACCCCTCGTATTTGAAGCGAAAGAACTTCCGATTAACGAGTCAACTAGTCATGCGAACTCAATGTACGGTGCTTGTGTGTATATTTTTGGACGTATCGGGGGCCCCACAGAGTTTACGGGGGTCCCGCTATCCGGATAGCGTGCTGGGGTCAAGAGGGCTAGCAACCCCCTTGCAGGATGTGGGGCAGTGTCCCGTTAGAAAAAAATTTCTAATTTCTGACGGGAAGGTATTTTTAGTGTGGAGCGTGTGGGAAAAGAGAGGTGAGAAGCGTTCTAAGGATGCGTGCGTGGCGCGTGGACGCCAGGCGTCCACGGGCCATGTGAGAGGCGCGTAGGCGTTGGACACCTGCGGGCCACGTGCAAGGCACATAAGCGCTGGGAGCCAGCGCCTCACAGGCCCGGCATGTGGGCACTGGGCGCCGACGCCTCACGTGCCATGCACGTGATCAGGAGTTAAACTCCTGCAGGGAAAGGGGTTTAGCCCCGGAATTAGGAGTTAAACTCCCGAAAGGATCTTGAGTAGAGTTAAACTCCCGAAAGAATCTTGAGTGGAGTTAAATTTGTGGAGTTTTATTTGTGGAGCTAAACTCCAAATTTTTTTGAATGGAGTTAAACTCCTTAAATAATTTTATTTATGGAGTTAAACTCCCAAAGATTTTGGCAAATGAAGTTGAACTCCCAGAAGTCTTTGAAGATGATCAAAGGAGGCCTCTTTTTTCTCCCCTGAATCCTGGATCCTCTTCTAAGTCTTGGATCTTCCCCAAAATGGGATTTTTGAAGATGGGTCTCTTTCTTCCTCCTCTCTGTTGGCTGGATCTTGGAGAAAAGAGGTTGAGACTTAAAAATCTCCCCTTTGAGAGATCTGAGCTCTCCTTCGTGGGTTTTATGATGAAAAACTATTTCTTATTAAAAATGAAAAAGTTAGACTCTTGGTTTAATTCATAAAGGAGAAGTTTAGAATCTTGAGAAAGGAGAAGGATGCACGAATGCTAGTTTTTTGAGGGGAATCAATTATTGCCCATTTCATCATTATATTACCTTATATAGGCTTACAAATTTATATATAGCCCCTCTTGGGCTTTACAAAATGGCATTTTGCCCATCTTATACCTCATGTGCTCATTTCTTTTGCACATGAGTCATGAGCTTCACGAAAATTTGGCTTTATACTCATTTTTCTTACATTTATTCATAAAAGTTATATCAAATTATTTATTACATGATCTTCATTTTGGTATGGGACAGGCTGGCCGCGGGCCTCGACTTGGGCATGAGCCCACTTAATCTGGGCTTGGGCCCGCTTACCTGAGGTTGACTTTGATTTTGATTTGGTCAACCGGGATGTAATTTTTGACCCCAACACCTCCTCCTTAACCAACCACCGCCACCGCCTCTTTCTTCCTCCTTCTCCTTCACAGCCATCACCGCCATCCCCACCGCCACACCACCCTTTTCTTTATCTTCAACCCACAACCATCCTCGCCACCATCTTTAACAACACGCCGCCGCCATCTTTCTTCCTCCTCCTCCTCAACAAACCACCGCCACTGTCTCCTTCTTTCTCCTCCTTTCCGGCAGTAACGACCTCAAACTCCTTATACATCCGAACTATTTTTTCTTTAATAAAATACTGTATTTATTTGTTTGGGGGTATTTTCCGCATATTTTGTTTTTAAATAGATTATTTATTTATGTCTATTTTATCACTCCATCTATTTTCTAGGCCCAAATTTCTTTTCCTTATATTCAAGTTTTTAATTTATCATTATTTTATAAATCTTAATCCAAAAACCCAAGTCTCCTTATCTAAATCAAATATGCCATTTTCAAATACAAATCAAAAGCCAAACACAAGCCACGGCCCAAGACCCATCTATATTCTTATTTAAAATAAATCCAAACCTATAAGCCCAAATTTTTATCTAAACAAAACCCCACACCATTCCAACAGCCACTTCTCATTTTTAATTCATCAAAATTCCTTCACTGTTCACCTTCTCCATTAAAGCCGTAGACTCCTCATTCTCTGTCTTTTCACTTTCCTCTTCCACTCGCTCTATTCACCTCCCCGTAACCGAACCCTTCTCCTCCTTTAAACCAAGCTCCACTCTCTTCCCATTCATCTCTCTCTTCCCTCTCACCACATCTTCATCCTCAAAACTCACGCCTAGTCGGCATCTCCTTCATCAACAACACCACCAATCCGTCAACGACAACGACAACGACAACAGGGGCAGCCGTTTCACGGCGTCGCAGGAATATTTACGAGCTATTGGAGGAGGTCAGCTACGGCGCCAGCGCGACGGTGTATCGAGTCATCTTCGTCCCCACGAGCGAGGTCATTGCCGTCAAGTGCTTGGATCTCGATCGCTGCAACAGCAGCAATATCGTGAGTATATATCTTGGTTGATTTGCTCTCATGAATTGTTGAGTTCGAGGCATGTTTTGATTTGGGATTGAAGTGAGATAATATCTTGAAAATTTTGATATTTGAGATTGAACCTAGACATCAATTTATTCTCCTAAATCAACTACAGCACTTCAAAAATGGAGACCGGTCTTGTTTCCATTTTTTGTTTATGAAATCAAATTTAGTTAAATTGCTTTTTCTTTTAATGCCCCAGTAGCTACTCTTGCCTCCAATTTGATTGTTGGACTGTTGGTTTTATATCACTATAGGCAAGACCTTTTTGCTTTGGGTTTGACACGTTTTACTTAAGGTTAAATTCATAGTTAATGACCAACTCTTATACGGTGATCAAACTTTGTAACTAATACCAGTTCATTGGGTTATCTTTGAGTACCTATGACAGTACCTTTTGTCCACTTCCAACCTTCTAAATTTTTCCTTCCTCTTTTGCAAGCCGAACCATCAAACGTTGTCGTGCCCCCTTTAACGCCGCGCCTTGAGATCACCACCACCATCGTCGTCGTCAACCGCAGCAACAAACCCAAGTAACACAACCAAACCCTCGACTTTCGACAGCCTATTCGACGCGTTTCGGGCTGAGAACCGAGGCTCCAAGGCTAGGCCCGAGTCTGCGTGAGCACCACAGTCACTCCGAGAACCGGATCTCCGTTCCGTCGATGTTTCAGTTTGGCACGCGAACTTGTTCGATGAAAGGCCGCAATGGGAGTTCCGTCGTTTTCCCATTTCCTAAACGCGGGTAATTCTCACCTCCCTCTTCTCTATTCTTTTCTAAAAACACGTATTACTAAAACCCGACGGAATCAGAGTTAAACCGATTTCCAATTCGGTTTTCTTATAAACTTCACTTCTCACTAATACAATCATGATTAAATTTCCTCATGTTGACTATTAAACAGTAATCAAATAAATTGATCAAGTTTCAATTCATGAAAGGATAACTTTTCCATTTATCGTATTTTTTTTACTTAAATACCACATTGTTCCAATTTCATATTGAACTCTATTAAACATGCTATAACTATAAGTAGAGCACGAGGTAATGACCTATCTCCACACACACGCAAATACAACCCTAAGCGACATCATCAAAAACTTAGAATACGATAAAAACAATACTTTCATTTAAATACCACATTCTTAATAAAATCAATTCTAAAAGTTTAGCTTTGATACACTTTTTAATACCTATCATTAGGAAAACACGATAAGTTGTGAACATCGATCGTTTATATAAACCTGACTTTGTGGTGTCTAGGCTAGGCAAGTGAGTAAAGGTAACTTTAAAAGGCCCGTCTCACGTTTCGTGAGCGGATCCCTCCTTCCTCACTTGTACTTACCTGGCCACAATTGGCGGTGAAGGGGCGATTTGAGGCTTCTAACGACTTGTCGTTTAGACCATTTAGAAATAGGCTAGTTGGCTTAGGAAACCGTAGAATCTAAAATACGGAAACTTACACTTTGCAAATAAATACCTTTTACTTTATAAAACCGTTTTTTAAAGGATTAGTATTTTACAATTTTTGCAAAGCACCGCTGCAACCCATCTTTGGGGAACCCGTTCGGGATCGTGCGGTTTATCGCGCACTCTCGGGCTAGTAGTGCGAGATTCAGACCTCCGCAAGGAGCATTCGGTCTCGAAAAGTTTAAAATACGATATCTTAAGAAAATGAGATTTTTGGAATATAAAATATTTATTAAAATTATTTTTGTATAAACATATGTATATTTATCATTTAAATATCTATTTTATTATAATATAAATTTTCCACCTTTTCCTAAAAAAAATCACAAGAATAAATTTTACACTAAAATACCATGAACTTTAAATAAATCAATATTACAGATAAATACCCTTATTTATAAAACTAGGATATTTTCACTAGAAATGTCACAACATAAAATTCACCCTCATTACAACTCTAAAGACGAACAATAAATATTTGAGGTGTATTTTGAAAAGTATATAAAAGTATTTTTACATAAAACCCCTTCAAGTTTATAAATTACCCTAAGGACCTTAGCAATTATAAGACTTCGATTCACATTTCTGATTGTCTGACTCGGGTTTGAGTCTGATTAATCTGACTTGAATATGATTCAAGTCAATCTATAATCTACAAGATTCCAATTCAATATGAACACATGAATTCATGATTACAATTATCAATTTATACAACTTGACTGAACCGAACCATGCATATATATTACTTTTACATGATTCTCAGTATTCCATTTACATGACTCTACGGTTATAACCGTTTCCTGATATCATGGTTTCGGTCAGTCAGTTAATCACTCATACAATCAATACAATTTTACAAGATAACAATACAAACAAGATATCACGGGGTTTAAGGGGTAGATTGGTACGGAAAGTGTTAAAGGTGGCATGAGGTGGTCAGATTTAATACACCTAACATGAATCCAGTTGCTGTTGTACCGTGGCATAAACGATTCCTTGTACTATACGTGCCCCTAGTCTCTAGCATACAGAGACTCCCCTCGTATACACTGGCATCTTTCTGTACCAAACTACAAACAGCAGCGTCAATACGACCTACAGGATAATACAACTTTAAAATATATCTTCTTATTCTGTCTCTCTTCTACTTTCCTCTCATCTTTGGGACCTACCGAGCGACCTGTTCGCTAACGACATTCTATTTCTTTCTTCTTTGAATGTCGTCAGGTAATTTGGACCCGGCAGAGATCGAGCCATCGCAAGAAGATTTGGAGCAGTTTGCTGAAGACCCTGCACTTTAGTTTCATTGTACACTTTTCCTTTCTGTACTTTTCATTTCATGTTATGCCACTGTTTAGGTATCTTTTATTTCAGTTGTATTTCCTTTCATGTATTGTACAAAGAATGTTAATAAATAAAAGTTTCTGTTCTTTTATATCTTGTCTCTTGTGTATTTATTTTATATTGGTTAGATACGCTTAGCGTATGTACTTCTGAGTATATACGTAGCGGATCTCGTCGCGTCCCCTTCGCCGTACACTGGGAAACGGGACGTGACACCGGCCATCGCCGCCGTCCCCACCACCATCTGGAAGAGGAGGAGGAGAAGCCTTTTTCAGGTGGCGGAGGGGTCGTAGGCGATGACCGGAAAGAAGGAGAACGAAAAAAAAGGCGGTGGCGATGGTTGGTTGAGGAAGAAAAGGAGAAGGAAGAAAAATGGCGGCGGCGTGTTGTTGAAGATGGTGGCGGGGACAGTTGCGGGTTGAAGAAGAAGGTGGCGGGGGCAATAATGATGGTGGCAGTGGGGTTAAAGAGTATGAGGAGAAAGAAGGGGGTGTTGATGGGTTGAAGAGGAGGAGGAGGCGGCGGTGGGGACGGCGGCCATGGCCGGGAAGGAAAAGGAGGAAGAAGAAAGCGGTGGCGGTGGTTGGTTGAAGAGGAGGAGAATGAAAAAAAATGGCGGTGGCTTGTTGTTGAAGATGGTGGCGGGGGCGGGGGCTTGTTGAAGAGGAGGAGGAAGAAAGAAGGCGATGGCTTGTTGAAGAGAAAGAAAAAGATGGTGATGATGGTGGTGATGATGGCGATAGTGTTGACGAGGAGGAGGATGAAAAAGGACGTGTTGATGAGTTGAGGAAGAAGAGGAGGAGGAAGATGGCGGTGGCGGTGACGGTGTTGAAGAGAAAGAGAAAGAAGATAGCGGTGGTGGGAACGGTGAAGATGGCCGGAGAGGAGAATGGATCATTTTCAAAAGTGAAGTGGGAGGTTGCAGAGCAACTTATAAGTATAGAGGGGATAATAGCTAAATGCTTATTATGAAATGACAGAGAAAAATATTAAAGCATATGAGGCCAACGGAAAAAAATCCCTCATTAAATGACACAACTGGAACCATATTTTAAAATATTATTACTGATCTGGTTTCAGTAACAACATACATGGTTCCATAGATAACAAAATTTGTTTTTTTCGACCATTGATTAGTAAATGCCTTTTTAATTTCTAAGTACCGGGCTTCATAAATAAATAAACGAAGAATTAACCATTAGAATTATTTTGCGTTATAGTGTCTGGACTGTGAGGGCTCTCAGCCATATGAATAGTTCAATGTGCTCATCAGTATCTGTCCGTAGATGTGAATCATTCAAGACACGTTAGCATGGCGTACTCCTACCGTTCAAATCGGAGTTTGAAACCAAACTTCTTCTCAGGAAGATAGATGGGACGATTCAGGTGAGATCTAATGTAGATCTAACTTTCCATGCACTCGTGGGATCCGGGCCGTCCAGGGGTATAGATTGTTTCAAAAAAATGTATCATCGTGTCATTAAATATTTTGCTTTAATATTTGTATTCGTTTTTTCAAAAATTTGTTCCGGCGGTTTCTCTTTCTATCGGCGGCCTCTTTTCTTAGTTATTATTCATTTGTTAGTAAATCAATAGAGATGCTATATTATCATAAGACTGAAAATGTATTTTTTAAAAGTAAATTACAAAAGAAATATATTGCCTAACACACATTTCTCAAAGTCGCAACATTTGTTGCAATTGACATGGCAGTAACAAATGTTGGAAGAGTTTGGTTTTTTATTGTTAAGACTTTATTATCATTTCCAACTCAAGTTGTTATTAACCAAACAAAGAAAATAGAACTTTTTTTTTTGTAGAAAAAGGAATTTTTTTGCAGAAAATGTTGCATGCAGCTCTATTTACAAGCAACCAAATTAAAGACAGCACCGAACAGAACTTGCAAAGGCCATCTTCTACAACAAACACGATATCCATGAATTCATGTTGCTTTGCAAGTTTTTTGCTTTTAGCCACTCCAAAACATGGCAACCATTACTTTTACCCCTTCCTGATATTTACTTTTTACCTCCCTCAAATTCTTAAGTTGCTCTAATTTTATACCCAATTCGCTAAATCAACATCTTTTTGGAACATTTCGTTTAAAAAATCTCTTGATATCAATCAAAAATTTTCTTATTCTTTATACTTCTACTTCTTCAAGGTCTTCGTCTTATTTCAGTAGAATTATTTAAGTACAATGGCAGACTCGTAGATAGAAAACTATACTACCTACCTATCTCATTTATTATAGAAATTCCGGGATCAATGATTGGATCATGCAAATGAAAATTTTAGAAAAGAGTATTACATATTCATTTTTCACCCATCTTCATATTTAAACATGGTTATTTCAAAACTATGTATGTTTTATAATTAAAGGACACAATTGGAACCATTTATGCTTACTCAAAACATGGTCATTTCAAAACTATTTAAATATGGTTATTTCACTCATTTAGTAACCATGTATGTTTTAACTGAAACCGGAAGCACTAAAAATATATTTTGTCAATATCTAAATACATCGTAAACTAATATTATACGTTTATGTGCAATATAATATTACTTTAATAAATAAGTTGTAAAATAATATTATTTTCATACATGATATTATTGAAGTTGAAGTCACAAATATTAATATCATGTTTTAGTGTATATGCTAATGAAGCATGCGACTATTTTTCTTCAAAGCCATGTACCATTCAAACAAAAGACGATTAATATAAACAACAAAATCATATGTTTGTTTTAAGAAGTGCGGTTTTAACTTTTTTTTTATTATAAGAGAAGAATATGTTGACCGGTCCGTCCCAAAATTTTTATTAATAAACCAAAAAGGAAATAAAAGATATAAGAAATTATTGTAGCATATTACAGCTTCAAATTCACATACATCAGTCATTCAACTACCCTTCGACAATTGGGTAAAAAGAAAGAAACTTTTTATATGACACATTTAAAATTTATTTTAGTTATACTGCCAAAAGTTTATTTACATCATCGTAAGAATTTCAATCCTATCATCTTTAGTAATTAATTCCACCAACTTATTTGAATTATGCTAGAAATTAAATATATATATAGTTATATAAAAAGATACCTGAGGTATAACATCATTGTATTTGTATATTATTTATATCTTCGTTAAGCAGATTATAAATATGTATGATGCACGTAGAAGTAAATAAAGGTTAAAGAAATAAATAAAGATTAAAGAAGCAAATAAAAGTGCATGTTTTGAAGATAGATTGAGAGTGTCATGTGCAAATTTAATTTACTTGATGGACATATCGAAAAAGTCTGTTTAAGATAATTAATTAAATAATTATAGACTTCAAGTTTTAATAAGAATGCACTTATACCTACTATTGAATTGAGCCATATATCATGTGAAAGTTACTATGAACGCTCACTAAGTATATAGCGACAATATAATATTATATAAAATACAAGGGCGACAACCAATTGTATCCTTGCTTTAGCCGTGTAATTTTTAACTCAATGCATTCTAGATTTTAAATATTACACATTAATCTAGATTCCTCTTATTTTGCCTCCATGTATACTAAGATTTCAGTTTAATTAACATATAATTCGTTAGTAATTATTCATACAGGAAGTAAACATTTTTACATCCTTAATACTAATTTACAAGTGGCATATGCAGTTATAAGTACACAGTTCAAAAAAAAACTTAATTTTACTATAAATATAGTCCAACATTTAAAGATAGTTTAATTTCAATTTCTTCGAATAAAGTGAAAAGCATATGTCATTACGTTTAATTATTTTTTTTTCACAAAGCATCCTATCTTAAAGAATGTGGTATTACATTAATTTCATTGCAAAATATCATGTGATATGAACATTATATATCTTAGATTTTGAGCATAGTGTCATATTTAAGGATTTTAGAAAGAAATGATCTGGAGAATGAAAAATTCAGATAATTTGTTTTTATCTTAAAATGCAAATCAAACCTTGTTTTCTTTTTTAAGTAAACAAAATCATCAATTTCTCTTTATATTTAAGGGATTCACTTCTTGTTATGTAACAAAAATCTCCTCAATTATATATTTGTGTATGACAATTGGAGTATATGTGTGTGTATATACAGAGAGAGGTTAATAGAGGAAAGGTGTCATAGGAGGAAATTTCCTCCTATGGCGTGGGAAAAATGCACGCTCCGTGATTTTTTTCGACGATCTACATACATCACCTCCATTTTTATCATCTAAGATGCAGATACACCAAATTTCATGTGATTATAGCATTTTTTCACCATTGATTTAGTTGATGCAAAATTAATGGTTTACCGACAATAGAACTTTTTATATTGCTAATTCAACGGTGAAAAAGTAGTGGAATCATATGAAATTTGGTGTATGCACATCTTAGATGATAACGACGATGATGATGGATACTGATCGTCGGAAAAAATGGCGGGGGATGTATTTTTTCGACGCCATAAAAGAAAATCCCCTCCTATGGCCACTTTTCTACATTATTCTTATATATATATCCCCTCCTATGTTCTCTTTTCTCCATTATTCTTTTATATATATATATATATATATATATATATATAGAGAGAGAGAGAGAGAGAGAGAGAGATTTTTACCAAATATTAGGGTAGTCTAATTTTGGTAATATTTTTTAATGTTTTGGTTTAAGAGTTTGTTGCGGACTATATAATAGAACTCATTCTGATATTTTGAATGCAAACTGATGGAGCTCTGGATCTCTTTCAGATGTTGTCTTCTAGCGATCTGCCGACGGCGTAGATGAACGGCTGAGATTGGGTTTGAGAGCTTTCTCCTGAGGCGTGTGGATCTCAATAGGTTTGGTTCGGTGAGAAGCCGAGCTACCTGCAAAGAAGTTCCAGGATGGTTGTACCACCGTGGACTCTCCGACGATCAAGTTAGTCGAACTATTTGGGCAGAGTAGCGGTCTATTAGATCAGAATTTCCTTATCTGAGTCGTCTGAGAGGGGTTTATATAGCGGCAGCCATGGGCTATCAAACGCGAGATTCCCGCCGGTCGTTACGCTCCTGGCGTTGCGTCCGCGAGAATGGTGGGATTCCCCATTAATGACGAGATACGCTTGTTAATGGGGGATGCGGCGGCGTAGAACGTGGGATCATGAGGCGGTGGATATCTCGCGTTTGGCGAGATTTGCGGAGCTGTGGAGGAGACGCCTGTGATCTACGTTCTGGGTCGCCCAATAGAATCGAGGAATCTTAGCTCGACGGGGGCTCGGAGGCGAGCGGGAGGCCGAGGAAGTTCGGTGTCGTGATAGCTCGGAGGTGAGCTGGGAGGGCTGAGGAAGCTCAGCGTGCAGGAGGGCTCGGAGGTGAGCCATCGATCGTTACAGGACTTTTCAGGGAAGCCTCGGAGGTCGGGTCCAAGCAGCGGGAAGATAGCCCGGGGGACACCTCCAATGATCAGTCCCCGCCCCGTTTCTGTGTGCATCGGGACGCGTCTTCTGCCACGTGTCATGATCTGGGAAGCTCCCACTTACGAGCTGTTTCCCCCAATCAGAGCAAAGCTCTGCTGGAAATTCAAAATTCAAAATTTGAAGCAACGCTTCAAATCCCGGGCGTAACGCGCCACGTATCCGGCGCTGATACGTCAGCGCAGCGCCCAAGAAGGCGCGCCCAATCAGAGCAAAGCTCTATTTTAAGGTAGCAACGCTTCAGTTGCGCAGGCGCTGCGCTGCGCGACACGTGTCAGCGCAGATGTGTCAGCGCAGTTGCGCTGCGCTGTGCGCTGCGCGACACGTGTCAGCGCAGTTGTGCTGCGCTGTGCGCTGCACGACACGTGTCACGCGCTGGGGCATCTGCGCCAAACAGAATTAAAATTTTAAGAAATCTTTTCTGTTCTTGTTAAAACAAGAAGATTTTCTTCTGCAAAGCAGAAGCCCTTGGATCAAAAATCCAACGGTGGGGAAAATTCCCCAAATCACTCAGAGAAAGATCTCTTTAACAAATTTAACTAATTTATGGGCACTATAAAAAGGGCCCTAGATCTCAATTCAAAGGAATAAACATTTTTCTAAAAAAAAAAGAGAGAAAGAGGACTCTGAAGAACTCCTCAAGAACAAGAAAGGTAAAGACCTTCAAGAGAGAAAAGAAATCTCTTTTAATAAATCATTGATCTAAAAAACCAGATCAATGTTCTTCACATAATAAACAGTGCTTTGCACTTCTCATGAACCTCTGGTTCTTTAAAAGACAAGAAAACAACAAAATAAAAATGGTGCTTTGCACCTTTATGAACCTCTGGTTCTTGAAACAAAAAGAAAAATTTATTTTTCTTTTATCTAATTTAGACCAAGAGATCAAATAGTGCTTTGCACTTCTGTTCTTGAATCTAAAAGATTCTTAGTGCTCTGCACTTCCAAACTGCGCTGTTGCGCTCTTAAGAGAGCGCCACGTGTCAGTTATAGAACCACTTGCGCTACGCGCTCTTGAAATAGAGCTTTGCTCTCTGGAATTGACGCAACTCACCAGAGTGCGCCACGTGTCAGCAGCGCAACAGCGCAGCGCACTAGCACAGCGCACTGCGCTGTTGCGCTTGCGCTCATCAGAGCATGACACGTGTCCTCACCACAAGCGCTTGCGCTCAATAATTGGCGCAAAGCGCCTGACAAATGCAATGCATTTGTTTTACTGAAGGGCCAGGCCCAATTAAAAGACCAAACAGGCCTAATTAAACTGATGCTCTGCATCATTTATAAATGGGCAGAGCCCAAACGAAATAATAAAAATGCTATGCATTTATAAAGGGGGCAAAGCCCAGACAAAACAGATGCCTTGCATCATTCATAAATGAGCAGAGCCCAGAAATAAATTGATGCTCTGCATTTTTATGGGCAAAGCCCCCAAAAAAATGGAAGAAATACAATGCATAAAAATGTTGAACATTTTCAACTGGACTTAGCCCAATTCTGGCCGTAAGTCCTTAAATTAAATTGAACTGAGCACAAATGCTCTCTCAAATCAATTTATATCCGGTTCGAGGGTACATCTCCGAGCTCCTCTGACACCTCTCGTTGTAATCCTTCAACGACGTCAGAGAGGCGACGGGTCCCAACGACCACACATGAATATGGACCGCGGGGTCCTTAAACTCGTGGACCGGAACGTCCTTAAACTAATGATGGACCGAAAAGTCCCTAAACTAATATCGGACCACCACGTCCCTAAACTGGAATATGGGACCGAAACGACCCTAAACTAATATCGGACCACCACATTCCTAAACTGGAATATCGGACCACCACGTCCCTAAACTGGAATATTGGACCGTAACGTCCTTAAACTAATATTGGACCGGAACGTCCTTAAACTAATGATGGACCGAAACGTCCCTAAACTAATATCGGACCACCACGTCCCTAAACTGGAATATTGGACCGAAACGTCCTTAAACTAATATCGGACCACCACGTCCCTAAACTGGAATATCGGACCACCATGTCCTTAAACTAATATCGGACCGTAACGTCCTTAAACTAATATCGGACCGAAACGTCCCTAAACTAATATCGGACCACCACGTCCCTAAACTGGAATATGGACCACCACGTCCCTAAACTGGAATATGGACCGCAACGTCCCTAAACTACCTATGGACCACTACGTCCCTAAACTGGAACAATAGAACCTCCAAATGCTCTTTTGCCGGATCTAAACGATCCCGTTTAAGTTGATCTTAGCCCCCAAACACAGCCAACGTATCCTTAAACATTCAAACGGACTATAAAACTCCAAATCAAATTTGGTTCAAGGGTACATCTCTGAACTCCTCTGACATCTGCCGTTGTAATCCTTCAACGACGTTAGAGAGGTGACGAGTCCCGATGGCCAGATATTAAATGGATTATCATGTTAAGTTGATCTTAGTCTCAAACAGGACTATCGTATCCTTAACGAACGTTTAAGTTGATCTTAGCCGCAACGCGACTAATGCATTCTTAAACTAAAAACACCAAACCCAAATCTAAGTAAATACGGATTTGGACTAATCCACGTCCTACGGGCGACGGCATTATTCAGTCTCCGTATACAATCCACGGGCAACCATAAACAAAACAAACACACACGACACGAAGTGAAATTCTGGAGAAGGAGAAACTTGTTACCGCGATGCGGTAGCGTAATTAACTGCAGGGGCTTGCGCCTGCAGGGAAGAGCGTCCCCACAATCAAAAACCCCTCAAGCGAGGGGGAATTTGACAAAGTCTGCTACATCGGCCGCATCCGTCTAAACCTCCGATACACAGTGCCATAAATCAATTTGGCATCTTAGGAGAGGTGGACGGAAAATACCAAATAGCATCTGCCCCGAATCTCAGCGTCAGGACATCGCAGTCCTGTGCGCCGTCTTTCGGAGGGGAACAGATTCTGGCACGCCCGGTGGGACCTCTTCCTCTTTCCACTCCACACTTCGTGTGTCGTCTTCGCAAACCAATCGCGGTTTGTTAATGGTTGCCTTCGGATTTCAAGTTACTAAGATTTGGTCTTTTGCCTGGCGCAGAACTCAAGATTCAATGGCCTCTAACTGCACCAACTGCTCGAAGTGCCACTGCAACGGACGCTCCACCTCACCGGGAGGTGTAGCATATGGGCCCCAAGCGGCTTCCTTCCTCACTCTGCCGGTAGATCAGGTGACCCAAGCCACCACTGATCTGTTCTTCGGGACCATGATCCCACCTACAAGATTCCCTACGCCAATACCTGCACCGGAAGTGAACAAAAAGTCAGTCTTCGACCGGCTCACTGCTACGACGGCCCCTGTCAACGGGTCGCTCACTACCAAACTGACAGCCTCTGTTTTCACCAGGCTAAATCAGAACTCTAAATTGGCTGTCCCGAGGAAGGCAATAACTGCTGCCCCAGAAGTCGTCAAGGCGGCTTCCCCTGTCAAAGAGTCAGTCTTTTCAAGACTGACGATTCCTGCTCCTGCCCCTGCTCAAGGATCTGTCTTCGACAGGTTGAATATCACCCCTCAAAAGACAACCTCAGTCTTTAAGAGGTTAACACCGGCAGCGCCTCATTCAGACAGGGGGCAAAAAGAAGCAACCTTTATCTCCGAGCCAGTCCCAACGGCTCGTCGTGCTCGACGTCGCCATTGGCGACGAGTGAGGAAGGCAGGGGGCAACTCCCCCTCAGGGCTAACTCCACCGGCTCCAGTGGTGGAAGTCAACGCTGCTGTCCCAACTGGGAACAGCTTTGAACTGCTGAGGAGGGTACGGAAAAACTCTCCAACCGCTACACTGAAGAGATCTCCTCCACCTGCGGAGAGAGTTCTAGAAATGAAGCAAGAACAGCCCCTTCAAAGGCTATCCTCAAGAATTTATAAAGTTTGGCGGAGGGTTCAAGACTCCGTAATTGACCCAGGTCACTCTCGTCACCAGAAAAGGGCGAAGGTGGAAAAAGACAAGGGCCGTCCCATTGAACAGCAGGGGATAGCAGCTGCTAGGATGCCCACTTCAATGGTTCCTTCAACCTCAACGGCCCACAAAAGAAGGAGGCCAGAGAAAACTCCCGCGTCAGCGGCAAAAGTTAAAAATGGTGAACCTAAACGCCCCAAGTCAGGGGGCATAACAGTTCATACGGTTTACATGGCATCGGGAAAAGAAGATAGCCGCATATCAACAGGTCATAGACCGCACACGAGGTCAGTGACCAAGGCTCAGGAGCAGCAGCAGAAGCTCCAAGAAATGATGAACGCTATGGCCGCGCTTACAGGGCCAAAAGAAACCCCTGAAACATCCTCGGACGAGCGTCAAGAACAAGAAACGGACGCTGAATTCCTTCGTCGCGTACTAGAGAAGAAAGATAAAGAAGCTGCGGAGCAGGCAGCCAACATAAAGAAACTGGCCCTCCTGTTCCAGGATATGGTGGGTATGATGATTCAACAAGATCCACCTGCTGAAGATCCCCAATCATTCTTGAAGACGATAGGGGAGAGACGTCGAATCCTCCACCAGTTCTGTCCACAGCTAAAGAGGATACAATCTCCAAAGCTGATTTGAATGAATACATCGCCCAGGAAATACGGGTTCATCATGCAACCGAAACAGCCGGCCAGGTCGTGAAAACGGGGAGACCATATCCGAGTTGGTACGATCAAATCAAATACCCGCCAGGTTATACGATTCCCAAGTTCCATGTCTACAAGGGGACGGGCAATCCTCACCAGCATGTTGCTCAGTTCAGGGCACTCTGCGGCAATACCGGCGGTGATGACAAGCTTTTGCTTCTCCATTTTGTTGGAAGCTTATCGGATAATGGTACTCTTAGCTCCCGAACGACTCAATTAAAACCTTCGCGGAGATGGAGCTGTTGTTTACTCAGCGTTTTGCAAGCGCCAGTGAACGTACCCCGATGAAAGCACTAATTAACGCCAGGGTAAAACCCGGCGAGACGTGGGTTCAGTACGCTATACGATGGCGGAACTTATGGTCGAAATGTGAGCAGCGCATTGAAGAAGCTCCCGCGGTGGGTATGTTTGTGGGAACTCTCGATCCACAAGCAACCATCTCGCAGTTTATGATATTTTTCAAGCCGACTACCTTCCAGGCCTTGATTGACAAACTAGCGCAAATGGATCAAATGGGCCATAAACCCCCTCTTCCAAGGCCAGATTCCCGAAATGACAAAGGGAAGGGAAAAGCGATCGTCGTCGCTAATGCTCAACAACAACCGAGCGACTCGAAGCCGGTTGCTCGTCAAAATAATATGCGACCGTACGTGCCCCTTGAGGATAGGATGGGACGTCCTTATTCCTTTCCCCGCGATAAAATGAGGAGGTTATTCGAGCTGGCGTTGCGCAACAGACTCATAAATCTGCCGGATCCAAAACGTCCGTTGCAACCAAGTGACGTCAACGAGCCCAACCACTGTCCTTATCATCGAGTACTAGGCCATCCGATCGAAGATTGCTACGTTTTCAAGAATTGGCTTGAAAACCAGTACCGACAGGGCAAGTTCGCGTTATCTGACAAATGGAAGGTGAATCCCCCGCAGCCCCACACCTCTAAGGGAACGAATACGCCGGGGGCAACATGCTCCGTCGTTGAAGAAGCTCCTTGGGAGGTTGTATTATCAGCTAAAACGAAGAGGATGCTAAATGATCTTCAGACATGTCCAGCAATCAAGTGGAAGAACCCATTGGAGCCGCAAATTATGGAGGGAATGCTAAAACCTCGTTCAACTCAAAAGATTGGTGGAAGTGGCCCAAACACTCATAACCAGCCGTCGAAGTCTTCAAAGAAGAAGAAGAAATCAAAGAAGCCCGTGAAGCCTAGCGGCAAACGCACGGACTTACAAAAGCAAATTGACGCACTGGATGAATACAACCAAAAGGCACGGACTCCCATTACGCTCCAAGAGTTTCTCAATCACATTTTTCAAGAAGAGGATGAGGGAGAAAGTTCATCAGATGAATCCGAGGAATATGTGGCGAGTTGTCATATGATTTCCCATTCGATCACGAATGATGAGGAGACTCCTTGCACAGAAAAGCTGGGGGCAGATCCTGAACCAAAAGTTCTGGGGCCAGTAGATGAAGTAATTGACGCATTCCTTAATGAAGCTCGGTTGAAAAGTAAAGCTGATCGGGAACGCGAGGCGGCTATATTTGAAAGGGCCAAGCGCCAGCGACTTGATGAAGGAGCTGAGACGATCCCGTTGGAGCTGAACACCTCCGCTACCGACAAAAGCCAATTCAAGATGAGGAAAAAGTTTGCTAAGGCCATATCAATGGGTATGAAGCTACCATCCTCTAAAGGAAGCATCACCAATGAAATAGAAATGCACCCGTCCTATTGCTTATATCATCAGAAGGTTTCGCACCCCACCCAAGAGTGCAAAGCTTTCGATAGATGGTGGCAAGGATATGTTGCTCATCGACAACACTTCAAGCGAGAGAAACGCAAAACTTGTCGGGAGCAAAGAAATACGTCCGAAGGGCTTAAAAGAACTGCTGGCGATTGTCGCGTGGTTAACATCGGCGGGTCACAAGTGCCTACATTCGGGAGCGATTCTGATGAAGAGCTAGAACTTTCCCCTCTCTTTAAAGAGTCCGCTTCGAGAACAGAAGAAGAACCGAAGGTTTGTGAAAATATCCGGCTACGTAATCGCACGCTGCCCGAAAAGAACCTCGGACCCTCGAACAAAAAAGATAAAGGGAAAGAAAAGGCCACTGAAGATATCGTCTTAGATGACCAAGTGGTGGAAGAGCTAGCTGCCAAAAACCCACTAAAGAAGAATAAGGTGGACTACAACGTCTTGGCGCATCTAAGGAAGCTGCCCTCACAGCTCAGCATTCTTGACGCCCTTTTGCTATCAAAAGAGGCGAGAGATTCATTGATTAAGGCACTCCAAGACCCGGAACAATTCCAAGCATGCCTGGCCGAGGAAAAGATGAAGGATGAATTGGAGGAAGTGCACACGGCAGATGTTACTTTTGGCGATGAAGACCTTCTACTTGGGACGTGCGAACACAACCGCCCTCTCTATGTCTCGGGATACTGCCATGATATAAAGATAGGCAAAATCCTGATCGATAACGGGTCCTCCGTTAATCTCCTCAACGTGCGGGTGTTAAAAGAAATCTGCATGAGCGTCCAGCACCTTGCTCGTGATAAGATCACCATCTCCGGGTTCGACTCCCAGTCATCAAGAATTCTTGGGTCTGTGATACTGACGCTACGCTTCGGGCTACTCGTCACGGACGTTAAGTTCCACGTCAGAGACGCCAAGACATGCTACAATGCTTTGCTCGGCCGACCATGGTTACACGAGTACAACATCATCCCTTCTACACAACATCAGTGTATGAAGTATTTTAAGGATGGTTTCGAGTATACCGTGACGAGAGAACTAAACCCTTTCGCTGTGAACGAGGTCCGCAAATACGAAGATGCCAAATACTTCTTACCGGATTTTGAAGATACGGAGAAGTGTCACTAGCCGGAGAACAAAGCCAACGCCACCATCCCTGTCTTCGGCAGTGATACTGAGGAGGAAGAAGAGATGGTTTATTCAGGTCCGCCCCAACACAACAAGCCAGGACCATCAGCTCCTACTTTGATCTTCGGCAGCGACTCGGAAGATGAAGTCCATGCTGTATTCTCTGCTCGACCTTCAATACGAACGTCCGCTGACGAAGAGCAAAGTCTACAAGTCGCCATAGTGCCGCTTAAACACCATAAAGAACTGGATGCACTTAATATCTACAGTGTAGAAGAGTTGCGGACGTTCTATATCCCTCCCAGGCGAGAGAGCGAGAAAGCAATTCTGTTTTACCGCTCTGAAGAAACCAAGGTAGAAAAAGAAATCTGGCATGGCGCGGATTCTACGCTCAACAGGCTTTAGCCTATCCGTCTCCCCAGATATTATACGAAAGGTTTGAAAAAGCTGCTGAAATGCCAGGGGATACCCTTCAAACAGACCGTTAGAAAGGCCAAATTCTATGACAGGGTCTGGAATGTCCCCGGGACTCAATGCAAACTGCCTAACGGGAGAATGGAAACAAAAGGGCTTGGATACATCCGGTCAAAGAAACGAGAGTTACTACCCGGCTGCTACGTCGTGTATGACCTCGATGAAGAAGCGGATGCTCAATGGGAGGACGCCAATCCTAAACCAGTGAAAGTTTCAAATGCAAAGGAGCCCAGTCCGTCGTTTGAGGAACAAATGGACAGACTTATAAAGAAAGCTGGCCAAAAAGTCCGAGATGATCACAACCGCGAGACGGCCATTTATGAGAAAGCCAAGACGCAACGCCTTCTCCAACAAGCCGTAAAGGATGAAAATGCCGCTCCTTGTCAACCTGTTATAAAGAAGGCTCGGCGCAAAAGCAGAAATAAGTTGAAAGCCCAAAAAGGCGCTCAACAACAACAAAGCAGGGCTAAGAAGCCACGCAAACGGGAGTTGAGCATTATTGATCTATCCCTCATGAAGAAAATGGGTCGAGCGTACTCGTTTCCTCGGGACAAGACGCAGAAGATACTTGATCTTGCTCTAAAGCATCAATTGCTTACATTGCCGGAATCCAAGCACTCCGAGCAAGCAAGCAAGGTCTCTGGCCCAAACTATTGCTCTTACCATCGAGTAATAGGGCACCCGCTCGAAGACTGCTTCACCTTTAAGAATTGGGTCGAAGATCAGTACCAGCTCGGCAAGTTCGCTCTGTCTGATAACTGGAAGGTAACGCCGCCACAGAAGCACGAACCCAAGGCCACGAAAGAAGAACGGGTTCTACATTGGGATTGGAAGCGAATTCGCACCTGTCACATGATTACAATATTAAAAGAAGAGCCTGAGGACATAGATGAGCTCCCCTGGTGCTTCGAAAACAGCAATGACGAAATAATCTCAGAATTCCCACCAGCGCCAAAAGAGCTGGAAGATGGAGTCCATACCACTGCAGATAACCTCAAGAAGATTGAGTTGGGGGTGGAAAACAATCCACGACCGACATTCATCAGCGAGTTACTATCTGAAGAAAGGGTAGCTGCGTTAAAGGATGTACTTCTGCAGCATAAAGATTGCTTCGCGTGGAACTATTCCGAAATGCCGGGATTGGATCCAGAAATCGCTGTGCATAGATTGGCGATATCCTCGGACATCAAACCAGTCAAACAGGCGCCGAGGAGAATGCGACTCGAGCTTGAGATGAGCATCAACACTGAGGTCAAAAAGCTGATCGACTCTGGCTTCATTCAGGAAGTTCAATACCCTGAATGGATCGCCAACATCGTCCCGGTGATGAAGAAAAATGGGACAGTGCGCATATGCATAGACTTTCGGGATCTCAATAAAGCCTGCCCGAAGGACGATTTTCCAGTGCCAGTCACCGAACTGATGATAGACAATATATCCACTCATGAGGTTTTCTCCTTTATGGACGGCTCATCGGGGTATAATCAAATAAAGATGCATCCCGAAGACCAGAAGCACACCGCCTTCAGGACTCCTTTGGGTATATTCTGCTATAAGGTGATGCCCTTCGGTCTAAAGAATGCCGGTGCCACCTACCAGAGGGCCATGACGAAGATCTTCGATGACCTCATACACGAAATCGTCGAATGCTATATCGACGATCTCGTGGTTAAAAGCAAATCATACAAGGAACATCTCGAGCATTTGAAGACCGTATTTCAACGCCTTCGACAATACAACTTGAAGATGAACCCGCTCAAGTGTGCATTCGGAGTTTCCTCGGGCAAATTCTTAGGATTCATCGTCCGACACCGGGGTATCGAAATAGATCCGTCCAAAATCAAGGCCATCATGGAAATGCCTCCGCCGAGGACTCTCAAACAGTTGCGGTCTCTCCAAGGGAAGCTCGCGTATATACGGCGATTTATAGCCAACCTTTCAGAAAAGTGCCGTCCTTACAGCCACCTGATGAAGAAGGGAACCCCGTTCGTCTGGGATCAAAAATGCCAAAGCGCACTAGACGAGATCAAGCAATACCTGCAGAACCCGCCGGTGTTGGCTGCTCCGGTCAAGGGAAAGCCCCTCATTCTTTACACAACCGCTCTCGAATGTTCTTTAGGCGCATTATGGGCGCAAGAGAATGACCAAGGGAAAGAAAGAGCACTCTACTACTTAAGTCGAGTTCTTCTGGGGGCAGAAAGAAACTACTCCCCCATCGAAAAACACTGCTTGGCGTTGATCTTCTTGATAACAAAGTTCAGGCACTATGCATTGGCACATGAAGTTCGTCTCATATCGAAAGTGGACCCCCTTAAATATTTAACGTCAAAAGCCATATTGACAGGTCGACTCGCTAAATGGGCCCTGCTCTTGATGGAATTTTCGATAACATATCAACCTCTCAAGGCAGTCAAAGGCCAGGCCATTGCCGACTTCCTCGCTGAACATCCGATACCCGCCGATTCTCCCTTGAATTGCGATCTTCCAGACGAACATGCGTTTGATGCGATCGACGGTGATAATACCCGGTGGGAGCTTTATTTCGACGGAGCGTCTTCCGTAAAGGAGCGCAAACAAAGTACCCCTATAATCAAATCGGGGGTAGGACTCATCTTCGTGACTCCACAAAGAGGGATAATGCGCTTCGCTTTCTCCTTAACAGAGCCAAGGACCAATAATGAAGCCGAATACGAAGCTCTGATAGCAGGCATCGAGATCGCCATCGACATGGGAATTGAAAATCTCCTCATATATGGAGATTCTCAACTGGTCGTTAGTCAAGTAAACGGCGACTACCAAACGTGCAAACCGGAGTTAGTGAAGTACGGGGAAAAGGTGCAACAACTGTTGACCCAAATTCGCTCCTATACTTTGGAGAACATACCGCGCGCGGAAAACAGCAAAGCAGACGCGTTGGCCAAACTTGCTAAAGAGCTGGCTGACGAGAACCTCGATGACGTCAGAATCATGGTACAAAGCCGTCGGGTGCTTGCCCCAGCAGAAATATCTCCGGAATTGCCCGAGGAAAAAGGAGCGAGCGAGCAAATGACCCTGCAAGCAAAAGACCGGGAAAAGACCGAGGATTGGAGAGAAGTTTTCATAGACTACTTTAAATCCCACCAAATGCCCGAAGATGCGTCCGCAAGACATCAGCTCATGAAACGAGCTCTGTCTTTCGCCTTCGTCAATGATACTCTATACAAGAGGTCATCTGATTCTCTGTGGCTGAGATGTTTAGGACCTGACGAAGCGAAAAGAGTCGTTCAGGAAGTTCATGACGGAATCTGTGGTTCTCACCAAGCAGGCCCAAAGATGAAGTTGAAGATCAAACGGATGGGCTACTATTGGCCCACGATGATTCAAGATTGCCTCGAATATGCGAAGCAATGTCACTCATGCCAAATTCATGGGGACTTCATCCATCAGCATCCAAACCCATTACATCCAACGGTGGCTAGCTGGCCATTCGAAATGTGGGGGACTGATATAGTCGGCCCCATCGAACCAGCATCGTCTAGAGGACATCGTTTCATCCTAGCGATGACCGACTACTTCTCTAAGTGGGCAGAAGCGGTACCGCTGAGGGAAGTAAAGACGGAGAATATCCTCCACTTCTTCAAGACGCACGTCATATATCGGTTTGGAACTCCGCGACGGATCATCTCCGATAACGGGCCAGCTTACAGAAGCCACAAAATCAGTCGCTTTGCGCAATAGCACAATATAGACTGGAGATATTCCTCGGTTTATAATCCGCGAGCTAACGGACTAGCTGAAGCCTTCAACAAGACTTTGACAAAGATCATAAAGAAAACGGTGTCCCGAAATAAGAGAGACTGGCACGAGAGGCTGCAAGAAGCTCTCTGGGCATATCGAACTACGTTCAAGACGGCCACAAGCACAACGCCGTACGCGTTGGTATTTGGGACGGAAGCAGTACTCCCTCTCGAGATAGAGTTACCTTCTCTATGAGTGGCAGTCCACTACGAGCTGACGGACGAAGAAAATGCTCACCTTCGGCTTGAGGAGCTTGACGCCCTTGATGAAACCCGGCTCATAGCGCAACAAAATCTGGAGGCCTATAAAGCAAAGATGACGCGCTCATATGAAAAACTGACCCGACCGAGGACATTTCGCCAAGGCGAACTCGTGCTAGTGGTCAAAAGGCCTATGATCCCCAATCGCGCCAAGCGAAGAAAATTCGAGCCAAATTATGAAGGCCCGTACATCATAGATAAGGTCTACCAGGGTGTGGCCTATCTACTCATGGACATGCACGGTGAAAGTCCTTTCAGGCCGATAAACGGTCGCTTCCTAAAGAAATACTATGCTTGATGAGCCACAGCCTAGGTCAATGATAGATGATGACGACTACGTCCGCTCGCTATCTTCCTAAGCTCAAGCTTTATAAGCAGTAGCCCGCTTCTCAACGGCGGACCGAAATGTCCTTAAACTAGTAGCAGACCGAAACGTCTTTAAACTAATACCGCAGCATCCTTAGGCTGACGAGATGAATAAAAATATTTTAAAAAATATATAATAAAAAAAATGGTATGTCCATAAGCAAAAAGGGCACGGATGAAAACCCGAAAGGGCTCCGTGAGTAAAAACAGCAGGGCTACCGGCGAGTGTTCGTGAAAACCCGAAAAGGCGCGACCTCGTAAAAAAAAAGAAGAAAAAAAAAATATAAAAATAAAAAGAATAAAAAAACGGTATGTCCATAAGCAAAATGGGCGCGGATGAAAACCCGAAAGGGCTCCGTGAGTAAAAACAGCAGAACTATCGGCGAGTGTTTGTGAAAACCTGAAAGGGCGCAACCTCGTTAAAGGACACTTACAGGGTCCTCTCGACCTTGTAAGGAGAAACCACCAGCGTGAGATCCTTACGACTCACAAGGGAGCAGCACACTTAGGGATCCCCACGATTCCTAAGGAGAAAATACACTTGCGAGATCCTCACGACTCGTAAGGAGAACTCTCTTATGGGACCCTCACGGCTCATAAGAGTTGAAAGTCTTGAGTTACAGAGACCTAAACCTGTGCTTAAGTAACTCCCACAACTTTTGATACTACCCTACAAGTGGCTCAATACTGGCCCTTGTATACAATCCACGGGCGCGAATAAACATTTCCCTAATCAAGTCTCATCCGAGACTGGAGATATGTTCGCATGATGAACAACCCTTATAAGTCCTCTCGACTTACAAGGAGAAAACCCTCTTGTAGGATCCTTACGACTTACAGAGGAACATACACTTAGGAATCCTCACGATTCCTAAGGAGAAGATACACCTACAAAATCCTCACGACTTGTAGGGAGAAATACCTTTGTGAGACCCTTACGGCTCATAAAGTCAAAAGCCTTAGTCGACATGACCTTAACCTTGCTCGCTAAGCCACCCTTGTTCGACATCGACAGAGACAAATGATGATTCGCTCTTGACAATGTCCCAGTTGTAGCGGTGCTGATGCCGAAATCGGCGTCTAATTTCAGGCTTACGGCGGAAAGCCAGTAGGCCACACATGCATACGGAATAGCCGAAATGATTGGGCAACTTGCAATAAAAAGCAGCAAGTAAAAATGTATGCATGCAAAATAGCCGAAATGATTGGGCAACTTGTAATAAAAAGCAGCGAGTAAAAATAAAATAAATAGCCGAAATGATTGGGCACCGCGAAAAATAGCCGAAATGATTGGGCAACCGCGACCTTCGCGATATAAAAGCTGAAATGATAGAGCATCGCGGAGGTAAAACAAAAAAATGATGATAAAACTTTGGCCCTACAGTTAAGATCACATCGATCCCTGTATACAATCCAAGGGCGTAAACAAAGAGGGAACCATACTTTCCCAACAGGCTCCGCCAGAAGACGAAGCCAGATTTCGACGGTTCAGTCCAACTCCGAAGAAACCAGTGTCTTCAGCAGATTCCTCAACTCACGGATACAAACACTCCTTGACGAGAGCCTCCTGATCCGCGTCGACTCGCAGAGCCACCAATGCCTCCGTGGGAAATCCTCGACTCGTTTCAAACCCCAAGGAAACAAATAATCCTTGGCGCTTGGGAAACAAATAATCCCTAGCAAACTCCTCAACTCACGGATACAAACACTCCTTGACGAGAGCCTCCTGATCCGCGTCGACTCGCAGAGCCACCAGTGCCTCCGTGGGAAATCCTCGACTCGTTTCAAACCCCAAGGAAACAAATAATCCTTGGCGCTTGGGAAACAAATAATCCCTAGCAAACTCCTCAACTCACGGATACAAACACTCCTTGACGAGAGCCTCCTGATCCGCGTCGACTCGCAGAGCCACCAGTGCCTCCGTGGGAAATCCTCGACTCGTTTCAAACCCCAAGGAAACAAATAATCCTTGGCGTTTGGGAAACAAATAATCCCTAGCAAACTCCTCAACTCACGGATAAAAACACTCCTTGACGAGAGCCTCCTGATCCGCGTCGACTCGCAGAGCCACCAGTGCCTCCGTGGGAAATCCTCGACTCGTTTCAAACCCCAAGGAAACAAATAATCCTTGGCGCTTGGGAAACAAATAATCCCTAGCAAACTCCTCAACTCACGGATACAAACTCTCCTTGACGAGAGCCTCCTGATCCGCGTCGACTCGCAGAGCCACCAGTGCCTCCGTGGGAAATCGTCGACTCGTTTCAAACCCCAAGGAAACAAATAATCCTTGGCGCTTGGGAAACAAATAATCCCTAGCAAACTCCTCGACTCACGGATACAAACACTCCTTGGCGAGAGCCTCCTGATCCGCGTCGACTCGTAGAGCAACCAGTGCCTCCGTGGGAAATTCTCGACTCGTTTCAAACCCCAAGGAAACAAATAATCCTTGGCGCTTGGGAAACAAATAATCCCTAGCAAACTCCTCGACTCACGGATACAAACACTCCTTGACGAGAGCCTCCTGATTCGCGTCGGCTCGCAGAGAAACGGTGTCTCCGCGGGAAATTCCCGATTCGTCTCAACATGCAAATGAAGCCTCAGGCAGCAGGGACTAAAAAAAACTTGCTTCCTGAACAATGGGACCCTGCAAGTCAATCCAAAATGGTCTCTTGCATACTATTCACGGGTCTCACTCTCCAAAGTCGAATTTCGACGAGGAGGGAAACAACCGCTTGTGAGTCCTCTCGACTCGTAAGAGGGAAAAATTCTCTTATAGGATCCTTACGACTTGTAAGAGAAAACCACACTTAGGAATCCTCACGATTCCTAAGGAGAAAACCCACCTACGAGATCCTCTCGATCCGTAGGGAGAAAAGTCTCTATGAGACCCTCACGGCTCATAGAGTCGAGAAGTCTTAGGCAGCAGATCTGAACCTGCCGCCTAAGCCATCGCTATCTCTTGGAAAAAAAAAACTAAGTTATCTGCCAATTATGTTTATCAAAGACAACATGCTGATAATAAGAGAAGGCAGAAAGCAAAAGAGCATACAAGACATTGCAAAAGAAAATATGTATCTTTATTCATTGACTTCAATCAAATACAAGATGAATCGTACAAAAGAATAAAGAATGGATACATATTATTTAAAAGGAAAATTTTACAAATACATTGATACAAAGGCAGCTACTGGGAAGGAAGCGTCTTAAGTAGCTTTATCAGTTGTTCGCACACTTCCTTCCATGCCTTTTCCCGATTGGCCACCACTGCCAACTCCACCTCCACTTGGGCCCGTTGCTGTGCGACAGATGGAAGTTGATCCCTGACGGCCTGATGAGCAGCTTCACGGCCTAGAGTGTCATGCTCGGTGACATCAAGTGCCCGCTTCAGTCTCAGCCCGTTTGAGATGCGCTCCAGAAGGCCCTCGAAGACGGCCTTCACCTCAGCGGCGTTTGCCTCAACTTCAGCACGTAGGCGAGCAGTTTCGCTTGAATATTCTTGGCACTCCTTCAGCCTCAAAGCGGCTTCTTGTTCCAAATGACGAAAATGAGAAGTGCTTTGCTCGAGCCATGCTCCCCGTTGAGTGCTCACGGCCAAAGTCTCTGGGGATGGGCGCATCGACTCCAGCTGATGAAGGCAAGCCTCAATCTCCCGACAATGGTTAACCCAAGAGGCGACAATGCCCTCGTCATGGAAGGTGGCAAATATCACCAACATCGGGTTAACCGTCGTAGCGAAGTCCTCAGCAGATGTAGGAGCCTCAACGTCGAGTTCCTCGATGTAGTCACTCAACATGCGCAGACTGTTCGCCGCACCTTTTGAGGACGGACGTCTCTGGGAAGGGCCGTCTAGTATTGTAATACGAGACTCAAAAGGCACCGAGACTGGAACGACAGCTGAAAAGGACAAAATGTGATTAGATGATGATTCAATAGATACGGAGAAAGTCATTGATAAGATAGTTTACTATACCGGTTGAAGCAGGTGGCAAGGCCGGGAGGGCCGGTGGCGCAACCGATCTTTCTTCTCCCCCTTCGATTTGTAACACTGCGGTCAGGACAAGAGAGAGTTAAAAATAATTCTACCACTGAAAAACAAAGATATCAATCGGGAACGGTACTCACCAGCGCCACCAGAGGGGGAGGCGAATTCAGATAGGAAGGAGAAGTGTGGGAGCAACACTTGATAGAGATGGTCAAAAAGCACTCTTGAAAGACACAACAGTATAACTTTAGTACACAAATTATGAGTCTGGAAGATAAGATTAATAAATTGCAAACCCATACCTTCCAACATCTTCGAGGGTATGAGAGAGGGTTGAGAGGTGACCACCGCCAAGGCAGTCGTTGAAGGCGCTCCCTCGAGCAGTGGGGCATCGGCGCTGGCTGCACCTGCATTACAAGAAAGGTGAACTTGTCAGAAAGGATTGTAAAATAAGAAAAATAGTAACCTACGGTTTACCTGAGGAGCTTCCGGCCGAAACAGAAGCGACTCCATCCTCTATCGACATGAGGCCACCGCCCGTAGCCTCATCACCCGACTCGATGGGGACAGTCGTCGTGCTCGCGTGGCCAGGAGACGGCGGAAGATCGTAGACGGGGAGGGCAATGATTGGAGCATTGCCGGACTCTTGGGAGAGAGTGGCTAACTCTTCCCCAAGTGTCGTGCCCATCTCACCCGCTACGTCTTCGGGCTCCGCCGTCTCCATCGGCTCATCCACCGTCATCACGAGGTCGCCGGCCTCAAGCGCCTCGTCCGCCACCACCCTCGGTTCAGTTGTAATGATCATTTCATCTGCCGCCACTTCAGGCTGGGCATCAATGACCCTCTCAGCTGTAGACCCCTCAATCTATATCTCGGGCCCCAAAGCCTCGACGATGTTGCCCGCTGTCGGCTCGGATTCGGCAGGAACCACCTCCTCTGTTCCCCTGGGATCAACAGTCTCCGCCTCACCCTCAGTCGGACTTGGCCTTGCAGAATAATATATGTAAGAACCGTCGGCATTATAACTTTCACAATAAAAATTCTGAAAGAAATGTTACCTGAAGTGGACTTATCATTTGCGCTTTGAGCGGCACGCACCACTTGTCTGCGAGCAGTGGATAGAGCGACAGGGGCCTCTTCGGAAGGAGTATCTTCCCGAGGGACGGTGCTTGGGCCCGCTCCCGTAGCCAAAGCAGCCCGGCGCGCCTTCGCCTCGCGCCTCAGCCGCTTTCTCTCCTCCTGGGCCGTTGAGACGGACCTAACCAGAGCCTCTCGCATTGAGGCATCCTCGTCCATATACAGGGATGCCTCCAAGCTCTTCAAGGCATCCCTCGTTGACTTGTCAAGTCGAGGCTTTTGCAGCAGCCCCGACGAGACCGGAACTCCAGTGACGGGTTCCGGAAGGATATCTTCGTCGACTGGTATAACCCCTAGAAAGAAACAAGGAAAGAAATTTAGGTTGATCATCGAAAATAACGACGAAATTTATTTTAAAAAAAAAAGGGGGTGGGACATACCGGCGCCCGCTAAAGCGCGTTTCTCCTCCTCCTTTTGGAAGGTTTTCAAAGAGGCAGCAATAGCTTCTTCGGTAGAGACACCTGTTGAAAATGGGGAAAAGTATTAGTCAAGAATAATGATGAAAAATGCGATGAAATGATGAGGAGAGCAGCTAATAATTACCTGACTCAGCGAGTTTACTCAACTACGTTTCAAGTCTCGCTGATCGCTCAGAAGCCGCAATGGCGGCCGCCAGGTCGGTGTCTGCGGGGTCTACCGTGAAGCCCTTATTGCTGCCATATTCACTTATTCTTTCGGTAAGAGAGGCCTCAGGCTCTAAGCCAAGAATCGCGTTAAGGGAAAGGAGTGACTTCTTCTTCTTTTGCCTGCCAGCTCTGGATGCACCCGGGACTGATTTACGCTTAGCGGACGCCTTAGGGCGGCGGGTCCCGATATCCTCGCCTGCGCCAGACTCTGGCGGTACCACATTTACCGCCTCCACTGGAGCACGGGAGGCTGGTGGCACATCCACAATATCGAGAAGCGGCAATCCGCGCGGAGGGCTCAACACGCGCGGAGGTCCGACTCCAGCACCTTTGAATGGAGAAATAACCGGGGTCCTCGGCTTCAAGGGAGCCTTGCGATCGCCGCCGGGAGGCGCACCCTTGCGGTCAACCAGCATGCGTTTTTCCATTTGGATAACTGGACCCATAGCATGCGCATACCAAGCCACGTACGCGTTGAGGACTTTGGGGATGCAGCTCGGTTCGCTGATGAAGAAATAAGAACCCGTGTTGAGCCGCATAAAGTGGTGCATTGCATTCTTTATCCCCTCTCGGCTAACCACGGGCTTTTCTAAGAAGGCTTCCATCGGGATCCCTTGGTTGTAGCTCGATTGCTGAGCAAACCGGTGAGGGTTATACCTCATGAAGAGTGCTGTCTCATTCTGCCTGAACACCAGGTAGCCCGGCCTAATGGAGTAGAGATGGAGGATTTCCCGAGCCTTCAGTATGGAAGCCCCGTCTTTAAAATCATCGCGTAGCGACACTACCGACTTGGTGGTCTCTAAGCCTATTGTTATGACCTTATCCAAGAAGGAAACCTTCGCCCCGACCAGGTGTGGTCGAAGGAGCAGCCCCTAGCCTCCCGCGGAGGTGCAACAACGATCGAAGCCCCGACCAACCGTATGACCCTTGGGAGCCTGCATTTCTCAAAAAAGGGAGGAATCCTATGGGCGCCAAACACCCCGTGCACGTGCATTTCCATCCAAGAAGTAAAGTAGTGCACCGGGAAGTTGACGGGTTGCACCCCAGGCTCACTAGCGTCCACCGCTACGCTAAGTCCTTTATAAAGATAAGCCAGCCCGGCGATTCCTACTGACAACTGCAAACCAGCCACCATCCGATGCGCTGGGTAGAAAACAGTCGGCCGTATATAGCGTGGATGCATAGGAAGCACAAAATTGCACAACCACAAGCCCAAGAACCCTACAAAGAAGGTCTCTTCATCCATGTCGGGGACGACGATTTCTGAAAAAGAGACGACGGCAGCACCAGGGAGGTAAAAATCTTTGTGGTCATCCTCCGATGTGGGTCGGCGATCCAAACCGAATCCAAAAGGGTCGTCGAGCTGGGCGAACTTCTCGCTCCGCTCCGATAAGAACTCCGGTCGAATGAAGTGGACAATAAAATCTGCGAAACTAACACCCCGGATGCCCGATTCCATATAGAGTCCTTCATAGATCTCCAGTACCTTAACCAAGCCTGGGTACTGGTGCTGAATAGCGTTCTCCGGCGTCAGGTCAAACACCAGCGGCTTGGTGGCAAAGACATACTCATCGGGAGGAAGCAGCTCCTCGTAAGGCTCCCCCCTCATCGGCAGACCCGAGATTTCAGCAAACTCCTCCAAGGAGATAGAGACTTCCCGGTCTGTCATCAGGAAGGTGTGGGTGGGGATATTCCATTGCTCGATAAAAGCCTTAACCCACCATGTTGGAGGAGAAGGATACTCAAAGCGCGAGACGTAAATGGCCGAGTACAAGCCAATCCTCATCAGATGAGTCCTCTTCGCTGATAGGATGTACCGGGCCCATTGTAAATATCCGGCAGGCGGTCGTGGGATCAATCCAATGTTATAAGCCTGTCCCCAAGGGCGTGCTTCACCCTGACAAATTCTCCTCCCTAAAATATCTATTGCTGGCGGCGGCTGTACGGGGATAGCACCAATCGCAGGTTGGAGGAGGTCATTCGAATTCCAATTTTTGACCTCCACGGCATACTTCACCGGGGGTTCATCTGCGTAGGGGAGTGAAGATGTTGGCTCAGACGGCGTGGCGAAACCGAAACTTCGGCGACCCTGGATGATCTCATTGTACCACCTACCCCAAAGGTGGAGTTACTTGTACTCCGGGTCGTATTCTCTAATCATGGTCAGGACCTCACGGTCCGAGGGTGCCTCGGGAAACCCCTCCTCCGAGCGGACAAAAGGGAATGAAGTGTCTGGAGACATGATCGCTGCAAAGGAACAATTTAGCCATTAGTGTTGTAATTCCAACGTTTGGCATCCAAAAAAAGGTGCATTAATTAAATTAAATTAAAATTAATTAATTACACCACACAGTAGTGCAGTGAGTGGGAGACCAAAGGGGGACCCACAAAATCTGGATGACAATACATCAGACAACCTCATCATTGGATGAGATTGTCAGTTGGTCCCCAGGAAAACATTCCCATTTATAAAAAAAAGGGGTAGGAAGAATCCCTAGAGACAAGGAGAAAATCTCCTCTTTCAGAGCAAAGCTCTGTCACAGAGTGACACTTGTCAAACTCTGGCCCCAGGGAAATAAGATTCCTTAAAAAGAGCACAGCTCTATGGTAATATTGGAAAGGTCCATCAGAAAATGTCTACACCTAAAAGAATTAAAAATTTTGAAATCTTGGAAAATCCACGAAAAACTTGTGAAAACTTTTCATTTTTTTTTTGATCTAAAAGATCCACAGATGATCTATGAGCAAAGCTCTGTTCATGGGTTAAAACCTATGAACAAGATCCCTGTAGATCTACAAGTTTTTGAGAGCAAACCTCTGTTGATGAAACCCCAATGGGGATCTCTTTAGATCAAAAGATCTGTAAGAGCAAAACTCTTTGGTTAAGGTTAATTTAAGTTAATTTGATTTAAATCAATTTTACCTAAAGTTTTTAACTTTGGAAATGAGCAAAGCTCTGAAGTTCTGGAAACGAGAGCAAAGCTCTGAAGTTCTAAGCAAGAGCAAAGCTCTGGAATCAAAATCTAGAAAATGGTGAAGTTTTCTAAAGGGCCATAGGTCCTATTTATAAGGCGCTTGCGCCCCTTCAGCTCACCCCATGATCCAACGGTCAGGGGCTTGCCACCGCTGCACTCACGTGCGCGCCACGTGAGCGCAACGGTGGGGGGCATTTGTTTCCCCCAATCAGAGCAAAGCTCTGCTGGAAATTCAAAATTCAAATTTTGAAGCAACGCTTCAAATCCCGGGCGCAACGCGCCACGTGTCCGGCGCTGATACGTCAGCGCAGCGCCCAAGAAGGCGCGCCCAATCAGAGCAAAGCTCTATTTTAAGGAAGTAACGCTTCAGTTGCGCAGGCACTGCGCTGCACGACACGTGTCAGCGCAGATGCGCTAGCGCAGTTGCGCAAGTGCTGTGCTGCGCGACACGTGTCAGCGCAGATGCGCTAGCGCAGTTGCGCTGCGCTGTGCGCTGCGCGACACGTGTCAGCGCAGATGCGCTAGCGCAGTTGCGCTGCGCTGTGCGCTGCGCGACACGTGTCACGCGCTGGGGCATCTGCGCCAAACAGAATTAAAATTTTAAGAAATCTTTTCTGTTCTTGTTAAAATAAGAAGATTTTCTTCTGCAAAGCAGAAGCCCTTGGATCAAAGATCCAACGGTGGGGAAAATTCCCCAAATCACTCAGAGAAATATCTCTTTAACAAATTTAACTAATTTATGGGCACTATAAAAAGGACCCTAGACCTCAATTCAAAGGAATAAACATTTTTCTAAAAAAAAAGAGAGAAAGAGGACTCTGAAGAACTCCTCAAGAACAAGAAAGGTAAAGACCTTCAAGAGAGAAAAGAAATCTCTTTTAATAAATTATTGATCTAAAAAACTAGATCAATGTTCTTCACATAATAAACAGTGCTTTGCACTTCTCATGAACCTCTGGTTCTTTAAAAGACAAGAAAACAACAAAATAAAAATGGTGCTTGCACCTTTATGAACCTCTGGTTCTTGAAACAAAAAGAAAAATTTATTTTTCTTTGATCTAATTTAGACCAAGAGATCAAATAGTGCTTTGCACTTCTGTTCTTGAATCTAAAAGATTCTTAGTGCTCTGCACTTCCAAACTGTGCTGTTGCGCTCTTAAGAGAGCGCCACGTGTCAGCTATAGAACCACTTGCACTACGCGCTCTTGAAATAGAGCTTTGCTCTCTGGAATTGGCGCAACTCACCAGAGCGCGCCACGTGTCAGCAGCGCAACAGCGCAGTGCACTAGCGCAGCGCACTGCGCTGTTGCGCTTGCGCTCATCAGAGCATGACACGTGTCCTCACCACAAGCGCTTGCGCTCAGTAATTGGCGCAAAGCGCCTGACAAATGCAATGCATTTCTTTTACTGAAGGGCCAGGCCCAATTAAAAGACCAAACATGCCTAATTAAACTGATGCTCTGCATCATTTATAAATGGGCAGAGCCTAAACGAAATAATAAAAATGCTATGCATTTATAAAGGGGGCAAAGCCCAGACAAAACAGATGCCTTGCATCATTCATAAATGAGCAGAGCCCAGAAATAAATTGATGCTCTGCATTTTTATGGGCAAAGCCCAAAAAAAATGGAAGAAATACAATGCATAAAAATGTTGAACATTTTCAACTGGACTTAGCCCAATTCTGGCCGTAAGTCCTTAAATTAAATTGAACTGAGCACAAATACTCTCTCAAATCAATTTATATCCGGTTCGAGGGTACATCTCCGAGCTCCTCTAACACCTCTCGTTGTAATCCTTCAACGACGTCAGAGAGGCGACGGGTCCCAACGACCACACATGAATATGGACTGCGGGGTCCTTAAACTCGTGGACCGGAACGTCCTTAAACTAATGATGGACCGAAACGTCCCTAAACTAATATCGGACCACCACGTCCCTAAACTGGAATATTGGACCGAAACGTCCCTAAACTAATATCGGACCACCACGTCCCTAAACTGGAATATCGGACCACCACGTCCCTAAACTGGAATATTGGGCCGTAACGTTCTTAAACTAATATTGGACCGGAACGTCCTTAAACTAATGATGGACCGAAACGTCCCTAAACTAATATCGGACCACCACGTCCCTAAACTGGAATATTGGACCGAAACGTCCCTAAACTAATATCGGACCACCACGTCCCTAAACTGGAATATCGGACCACCACGTCCCTAAACTAATATCGGACCACCACGTCCTTAAACTAATATCGGACCGAAACGTCCCTAAACTGGAATATGGACCGCCACGTCCCTAAACTGGAATATGGACCGCAACGTCCCTAAACTACCTATGGACCACTACGTCCCTAAAATGGAACAATAGAGCCTCCAAATGCTCTTTTGCCGGATCTAAACGATCCCGTTTAAGTTGATCTTTGCCCCCAAACACAGCTAACGTATCCTTAAACATTCAAACGGACTATAAAACTCCAAATCAACTTTGGTTCAAGGGTACATCTCTGAACTCCTCTGACATCTGCCGTTGTAATCCTTCAACGACGTTAGAGAGGTGACGAGTCCCGATGGCCAGATATTAAATAGATTATCACGTTAAGTTGATCTTAGTCTCAAACAGGACTATCGTATCCTTAACGAACGTTTAAGTTGATCTTAGCTGCAACGCGACTAATGCATCCTTAAACTAAAAACACCAAACCCAAATCTAAGTAAATACGGATTTGGACTAATCCACGTCCTACGGGTGACGGCATTATTCAGTCTCCGTATACAATCCACGGGCAACCACAAACAAAACAAATACACATGACACGAAGTGAAATTCTGGAGAAGGAGAAACTTGTTACCGCGATGCGGTAGCGTAATTAACTGCAGGGGCTTGCGCCTGCAGGGAAGAGCGTCCCCACAATCAAAAACCCCTCAAGCGAGGGGGAATCTGACAAAGTCTGCTACATCGGCCGCATCCGTCTAAACCTCCGATACACAGTGCCATAAATCAATTTGGTATCTTAGGAGAGGTGGACGGATAAAACCAAATAGCATCTGCCCCGAATCTCAGCGTCAGGACATCGCAGTCCTGTGCGCCGTCTTTCAGAGGTGAACACGAGCATTATCATTAGGCCCCCACTCTCGTCCCGGCCTATTTATAGGTCGGGTTGAGAGTGGTCCGATCGATTACCCGGGCTCAGTTCGTATTTGAAGACATCGTCGGCGCGGATTCCCAAGGCAATTAGGCGTATCTTTCGATGACGTCAGCGGATCAGAGAGGAGATCGTGCATTAAAAAGGGAGCGTCGATTCGATCGTACGTTCGTTGAGACGCCGGGCCACGCGTCCAACACCGGTTGGTTGACATGACGGGTCGCCGCTGTCCCCTGCGCTCGAAGGAACGCGCCCAAAAGTCGTGCGACACGTGGGACGTCGCCGGCCGTCTAACGCGAAGCGCTGATTTGGCGGGAAATGATCTGCGCTGTCGGATGCGTTTGCCAAAGGCTATAGATAGAGGTGGGATCCCCCCAGTGTCACACCCCGCTTCCCATTCTATGGCGAAGGGGACGCGACGGAATCCGCTACGTATTTACTCTGAAGTAAATACGCTAAACGTATCTAAGCAATATAAAAGTAAATACACAAGAGACAAGATATAATAAAAACAACAACTTTTATTTATTAACATTCTTTTGTACAATGCATGAAAAGGAAATACAACTAAAATAAAACGATGCCTAAACAATGGCATAACAGGAAATGAAAAGTACTGAATGGAAAATGTACAATGAAACTAGAGCTCTGGTTCTTCAGCAAACTGGTCCAAGTCTTCTCTCGTAGGCTCGATCTCCGCCGGGTCCAAACCACCTGACGACATTCAAAGAAGAAAGACATAGAATGTCGTCAGCGAACAGGTCGCTCGGTAAGTCCCAAAGATAAGGGAGAAATAGACAGAGAGTAAGAGAGAGAGAGTAGTTTTTAATGTTGTATTATAATATTTTAATGTTGTATTAACACTGTTATTTGTAGCCTGGTACAGAAGATGCCAGTGTATACGAGGGGAGTCCCACTTACACCAGGGACCTTGGTAACCTGTAGTACAAGGCTCCATCGATAATACCACGGAACAACGGCATGTATGTAATTACGTCTTAAGTGACCACCTCGTGCCACTTTTAACATATTCCGTACCAGTCTATCCCTTAATCCCCGCAGTGTTTTGATTGTATTGTTTTGTACTGTATATTGAATGTATAATTGAAAGACTGACCGAAACCATTATATCAGTAAAAGGATGTAACCGTAGAATCATGTAAATGGAATAACTGGAGAACGATGTAAATGGAATGTATATTCATGGTTCGGTTTAGTCAAGTTGTATAGATTGATAATTGAATTCATGGATTCATTTTGAGTTGTAATATTGAAGATTGTAGATTGTACTTGAATCATATTCAAGTCAAATATAATCAGACTCAAACCCGAGCCAGACAATTAAAAATGTAAATCGAAATCTTGATTAATTCTTAGCTATAAATTGCTAGGGTCCTGAGGGAAATTTATAAAACTTGAGAGGTTTTTATGTAAAAATACTTTTATATACTTTTCAAAATACACCTCAAGTATTCATTATTCGTCTTTAGAGTTGTAATTAATGATTTTATATTGAGCCATTTCTAGTGAAAATATCCTAGTTTTGTAAATAAGGTATTTATCTGTAATATTGATTTATTTGAAATTCATGGTATTTTAGTGTAAATTTATTCTTGTGATTTTTAGAAAAAATTGGAATATTTATATCATAACAAAATAAATGTTTTAATGATAAATATATATATATTTATACAAAAATAATTTTAATAAATATTTTATATTCTGAAAATCTTATTTTCTTAAGATATTGTATTTTAAATCTTTCGAGACCAAATGCTCCTTGCGGAGGTCTGAATCTCGCACTACTAAGCCCGAGGACGTGCGATAATCCGCACCATCCTGAACGGGTTCTCCAAGATGGGTTGTAGCGGCGCTTTGCAAAGATTGTAAAATACTAAATCCTTTAGAAAACGGTTTTATAAAGTAAAAGGTATTTATTTGTAAAAATGTCAATTTTCCGTATTTTAGATTCTAGGGTTTTCTAAGTCAACTAGCCTATTTCTAAATGGTCTAAACGACAAGTTGTTAGATGTCTCAAATCGCCTCTTCACCGCCAATTGTGGCCAGATAAGTACAAGTGAGGAAAGGAGAGATCCGCTCACGAATCACCGTGAGACGGGCCATTTAAAGTTATCTTTCCCACTTGCCTAGCCTAGACACCACAAAATCAGGTTTAGATAAACGACCGATGTCCACAACTTATCGTATTTTCCTAATAAGAGATATTTATTTAAAAATGTGTCAAAACTAAATCTTTTAGAGATAGTTTTATTAAGTATATGGAATTTAAATGTAAATTCTTATTTTCTCGTACTCTAAGGTTTCAATGGTATCGTATTAGGTTGTATATAAGTGTGTGAGGAGGTAGGTCGTTATCTCGTGATTCACTTAAGGTATAGCAAGGTTAATGGTATTGAATGTGAAATCGAAATATTGAGGTATTTATGTGAAAAAAATACGATAAATTGAGAAAGCTATCATTTCATGTGATAAAACATATTCAAATTGTTTGATTAGTGTTTGTTGGATATAGTGCCCTCAAAGTCAATTATTGGATCACTGGCACGCGATTGCAATGATTGAGGAGGACATATACCGGTAGGACAGTCTTACTCGTAATGATAGTATGCTATCTGGTTTGCCTTTATCATTCGTGTACAAGTTCAGGTGACTGATCACTGTTACACTTTGATAGAGCCCTTAGGATCTTGCTTGACTACCAACAGTATGATGGCGATCATATACGTGAGAGTTGGGCGGTTTATAAGCATATCCTTAATTGTGGTCCCGAGTCGTGGGAGTTTCAAGACAGGGCATCGATACTCCGGAGTAGACTAGTGTATACAGTCGAGACCCCGATGAGGGACGGTGGCCGGTCTCACAAGCCACTGGTGTCAGTTGGATCACCTAAGATGTATACAGGTGCTCATTGGGTTATGAGTATACCGGACAGGACTCACCGGGAACCTGCTAGTTGGTATTATACCTATTGTCAGATAGCAGTTTCCTGGTGACATGTGTACAGATTAGTTCATCGACCTGAGGTCGTCATTTGTCTCGTGTGAGTTACCACTGTGCTTTGATTTCTACCCTACCACGGCTCAAAGGAGTCGTGCAAACAGCTAGCTTTTGGGTACAGTCCCGAGCCACATGGAGGCAAGTGAGCGGATCGGTAGGGGATTCGTCTCTCCCGGTATTGGGGGTGAGATCGCGCTGTGTTTAGGAGAGCCATTACACATAGCTCTGGGCCGAGGCAGGAGATTTACTGGTAGGTACTCCAGTAGTATCTCAAGGTGTTTTTGGGCTACACTCCGACACGACTTATACCGCTATTGGGGGTCTGACGTTACCAGCCCTCTAGGCCGATATGCGATACTCATAGACGAATGGACCAGACTGTATATATATTCTCACTGTTAGGCTCAGTAGGGTTCCTGGATGAGTTCGCTCATCGGCTTCCCTTAAGGTCAGTGCATGGGCAGCCGTTACGCACAGCTAGTGCCCTGACGGCTTGTGGTTAAACCCACTGCCATGTTACTGACGAGTCATTAGAGTCCCCCACAGATAGTTTCCCAAGTTCGGGCGAAACGTTGTAGAGGCCGTATGGTTTTTATGGTAGGGTTCGGAAAATGCACGTGCGTTTACGCACGTGTCATATTTCGGGCAGATAATACTGGTGGGCTTTAGTTTAAGCCGGATCCGAGTATTATACTGTGTAGATATAATATCTTTGTCTCAGTTGCATTTGTATTCGGTCGTAATACAAATGCGGGTATATTTATACTGTTACGTGGTTATCCTGAAATTCGTTTCGGGATCGCTTTTGGAAGTTGTCAGTTTCCAGTTTTTTATCACCCGTATTTTACATTCGGTTTAATGCGGATTTATCTTTTCTTCACTTGGGTGAGTCATGAGGTGAGTCGTGTTTCTAGAAGGTTCTAGAATGGTGACTAGGTTAACGACTCATTATTGTTCATTTAATGATTTGCTAGGTGTATTAGTGAGTCACCTTTATGCTTTTTGTTTTTGCTTTGATATTTCTTCATGATAAGTATTGCTTATGGTCACCCCCTCTTTTCCTACACTCACCTCCCTCCTTCTATATATGTGGCCGGCACCTCTTGGAGAAAGATTATGGTTGTTGTTTAAAAAAGATGATAGTTTTTGGTGTATGGAAATTTCATAGCTTCTTTTATTCCATCACCCGATTCAAATGGCAACTTCATGTAGGGTTGCTATGCACGCGCACAAGGGTTTACTAGGCATCAACCATGCCCGATTAAAATTTTAGCCGTGCCGAACAACCCGAATACGGATCTTTAAACTAGAGATTAGGCGAAAACTAACATGCTAAACACTTTAACACTAAGTGAGAGGGATTACAACCTTTGTAGATCCGGTCCTTCACTTCATATGCTCCGTGTTGTGGTCCCTTCGCTGCGATCATCGTGTTCCGGACTCTCGAGAGGTTCCACGAAGAGAAAGATGCAACATTTGCTTCCGATCTTCGATACTAAGATGATCTACCTTGAAGTTTCATTAACATAAGCTAACACTCACTAAAATTGAGTGAACACTCTCATCTAAAGGGCAAGGGAAGATGAGGATGATGAAGTAGGATTTTTGCTCTCTTTATTTATCTTTTTCTCACATATTTTCATCACAAATATCAAAACAAGAAAGCTTTGCATGAAGAACTCAAGGAAGAAGAAGAATAGTGATCCATTTTCTTTTGTGATGAATAATGAAAGGATTAATATGATGAATAATGCAACCATGGTTGACTTAACCATTGTAGAGAATTAACCAAGGGTTAGGGTTTGGGTTGAGTTAAGAATGAGTCACTTGAAAATATCTTTTCCAAAACAAAAAAGTAAACCTTCTAGAATCTACTAGAAGTCATTAACCCAAATCAAACCCTAATCTTGATTAATATTTACTAAACATGTTGCATTAGTTATCATATCATGTTACAATATTATATATCACATATATAATATTTATTGTAACCAAATAAAATAATACAATTAACATATATCGCATATATATCAATGTATTACCCGAGTGAGAAAAAGAATCTTTTAGTGAGCTAATATTAGTTAATGTCATTTAATATATCATATATATTATTATACATTAAATTATCGAATCAACACTTGATCCGACAATCCAGCTATATCGCATATAACCGACTAATATTTATCCGTACCGATTCATCGAATCAACACTTGATTCGATGACCCGGTTGATATCAAATATCGCGAGAATAGAATACGGTATCTCATATCGTATTATCCTCGGTCCCGCACATATCACATATGTGCTCCTACTCCGTTTTGCCTGAGCCAAGAAACCTCTGTGTAGGACTCTAAAGAATCGTCAATACGCCGGCGGTAGGTGATGATCATATCAAACACCCACAAGCTGCAAGCGGTCAGCTAAACGTAACAGCTACCCAGGTATTGAGCGCTCAGAAGATCAACAAGCAAGCCTGTACATTCTCCTGTGAATCCAAACAGTAACACTCCCGTACAGTCCGGTCTCGTCGTCTGATATGTTGCATATCTCGCTTAGGGGTGGTAAACGTCAGACCCCAATAGCTTGATAAGTCGTGTCGATATGAGGTCTATAACAGTTTGAGAAACTACTGATAATACTTACCAGTAAATCTCAGCAACCCTGGCCAGGGATTTCCGGTTATAGCCAATCGAACACAGCACAACATCAACTCCCTATACCGGGAGAGACGAATCCCCTCCTATCGCTCATTGCCTCCATGTGATTCGGGACTGTACCCAAAAGCCACCTTTTTGCACGCCCTCTTGGACGTGGTATGATGGAAATCAAAGCACAGTGGGAATCACACAAGACTCTATGACGATCTCGGGTCAACAGACTACCCTGTACCAGTGTCACCGGAGAACTGCCATCTGACGTGAGGTATAATACCATCTGGGAGTTCTCGGCGAGTCCGTCCAGTGTACCCAGTCTCCATTGAGCACCCGTACACCATCCTTGATGTCAAACACCGATGGATATGGGATCATCCATCGCCCATCATATGGGTCAAGATGCGTATACGCTAGTCTACTCTGGTGTATCGATGCCCTGTCTCGATACACCCTCGACTAGGAACAGTTATAGGATGTACTCGTCGACTACCGTGGCCCCACTAGTATGATCTCATCATAGTCCCAGTAGTCGAGTACATATCCTAAGGGCTTTATCAACATGTAATATAGAGACAATCTGAGTACATGTTAAGATAAAGTACAACCAGATAGCATACTATCATGTCGAGCAAGAAAGTCCTCCCTATATATGTCCTAGCATCCACTACAATATACATCGTATGTACAGTAATGGCCTCTAGGGCATACATATAACTAACAATTTCCCACTTGCACTAGGGCCATCTGTTATGGTATCGCATACCCAACAATTAGCTGCGGTTGAAGTATCCTATACTTAACCATCCCATAAAAGTCTCTACTGGGAAAAAGGCCTTTGTGAGTGGATTCGCGCTGTCGTCCTCTGTGTCTACTCTCCTAACCTTGATTTCCCTGGAGATCAACCATCTCCATGATCAGGTGATACTGCCTAAGAATTATATCTGGATTTCTGATGGGACGGTAGTTCCTTGGCTAAAGCCACAACTCCATTGTCACGCAATGGTAGGAACGAAGTTCATCTCATGAACTTATATATATCCAGACTGCCTCTTTGGTAGCATCTTTGGTAACGATGTATCTTGCCTTTAATCGTGTAGTAAGTCACGGTATCTAGCTTGGAACTCTTCCAACATACCGTCCCTCCTCTGAGGGTAAAGACAATGCCTGCGACTAACATTCAGTCGTCCTTATCACCCTGGAACCTTTCCAGTGATTCTCCCCAAGATCGATTGATACCATCTCACTACAACTAGTGAGTATCCTAACATCCAATTAGATCTATCTCATAGATCCAAAACCCAGGATTTAGGAGGTATCACTTTGATCCTATATGGAGAATCCTTGTGATAAGCGGAGATTGACCGAGCGTAGCATAGGAAACTCCTTTCCTATCAAGAGTATGTCATCCACGTACTCTACGAGGATCACCACCGTACTCTCTACTACCTTTTTGTATATACAAGGTTCATCTACCATTTTGATAAAGTCAAACTCTTTGACTACCATATCAAAACAGATGTTCCAACTCCGCGATGCCTGCTTTATCATATAAAACATCTTGCTCACGTTTCCGCTGCTCCCACTGTCTACGAAGCCCTCTGGCTGTGTACTTATAGACGTTCTCTTCTAAAACATCACTTAGAAAAGCAGTCATGACACCCAACCACCAGATATCGTAGTCATGGTATGTAGCCGTGGCAAGTAGGATCTGGATGGACTTAAGCATAGCTTTGAAAGTCTCAACTTTACCATGTACACCAAGTAATCTTCTCAAGATATACTCGCTCCTGATGGGGATTTAACCCTTTAGATAAAGCAACCAAAGTCCATACTTTGTTGGTGTATAAGGATTCCATCTCAGATCGATTAAGCATCCAGCCATTCTTACAGAGTCTCACTCCTGATGGCCAGCTCGAAACTAGTTGGGTCATCATCTCATGATGCAATCCTCACTCCCACTGTCATAGAGAAACCGAAGTATCTCTCAGGTGGGTGAGGAACCCTACTAGATCGGCGGAGAGGCTGAGGTTCGTTGGAAACTATTGAATCCTTTGGTTCTACCAACTCATCAGCTGCAGTTTGTATAGCTGGAACATTTCCAGTTCTACATAACAGACCTTGCCTCGAGCTTGTCCGGATTTTGCTTTTAGACATAGGCCGGACAACCCCAAATCTTAACAAACTTAAGATATGGGCTCTTCCCTTTCCATATCACATATGAAGTGGTAGGCAACTGATTTGATTTGAACCCTATTCAATAGGTATGCAGCTTCTCAAGTGCATAACTCCCAAAAGGAAATAGGAAACTCAGTAGTACTCATCATAGAGCACACCATATCACATAGGGTGCTATTGCTCCGCCCCGATATACCATCGTGCTATGGTGTATACGGAGGATTAATGCTGAGAGAGAATCTCATTCTCCTTTAGAATAGTCCAGGTAGTTCCGTGCTCAAGTATTCTCCTCCTTGATCTCATCAAAGGACATAATACTTATACCCGTATTTTGGTTCTCTACTTCTAACTTATATTCTGTGAATATCTCAAAAGGTTCGGACTTGTGTTTCAACAGGAACATATGTCTGAATCTTAAGAGATCATCAGAGAATGTAATGAAGTACAAAGAACCGGTCTTGGCATATGTAGACAGGGGACTTTCATACATCAGCATGTGTCAATCCCAAAAGTTCACTAACTCTTTCTCTATTTCCAACAAACAGAGCTGTGGCCATCTTATCTTTGTGACATGACCGGCAAGTTTCACAAGATGTAAATTCAAATAAATTTAAATATGCATCTTAATGTAACTTTAGCCAGTCGGATCGCATTGATATGACCTAGTCTACAATGCCTCAAGAAGGATTCATTCATTTCTGAACTCTTCCTCTTGTGTGTGTTCTATATACTAAGAACTGTGGTTTGATTTAGAACGTCAATGCTTTTACATAACGTGTCTGAACCGATCAACTATTGATATAGGAAATGTTCAAAACATTATCCAACAATACAAAATTATATCCTTTCTTTACTAATAAAGAGACCGATATGATTTTGTATATCAGGTTCGGTATCTAATAACATTTGTTCAGAATCAATGTATTCTGGTAATACAGGGTGATAGTGACCAACAGACTTGGCTGCAACACTTGCACCGTTTTCTGTCTCATGAAACTTATCACCCGTTCTCAGTTCTCTACCTTTCTGTAGCCCATGTAACAGATTACATATGCGGGATCCTGATCTGGTATCTCATACCCAGGACGTAAAGAATACTGAGAAACAGTTCTTTGTAATGAACACACCCGAAAAAGATGCATCAGTATGCACTTTCTTCGTTTGGGCGGCACGGGAAATCTGGTATTCCCCAATTTCCTGCTCTGTCTTATAACAATTATAAGTTGGAGCGGGACCAACGTTCCCCAGCTCAGTATAATAAGCGGGTTCGGTCAAATATATCCGTATTATTATCTTGATTAAGGCGTGATATGGTCGCTACCTGGAGAGAGAGAGAAGAAAGCACTCAGCGTATGCTCTTGCAAGATTAGATTGGTTATCTAATATATCTAATCAGGATGTCTCCCACTGTTTTAATCAAATCTTCCTTCAAACCCTAAAAGGAAAGACTAGCCGGGATTAATTACACGCTACAAGTTCGCCAATCTTTCAGCCAGGCCAGTGTCGGTACTTTGAGGGAGGTCCCCCCGTGCTTTCGCACGAACCTAATTAAAGTAAACCTCGTTTTCCCAGAGGCGTAACCCCGTTGACACCTTTCTAGACACCTACTTGATCGGCTAATTGTAATGTGTAAAACTCTCCCAGGAGTAACTCTTACTCGCAGCGGGTATCGGGATCCAACTATCTCATAGAAGGTATGCAATCTCATTGCAAATTTCAACACTTGAAATTCCCAATAATATTTTACCCCTAGCGTGCTATGACCTTGACGCATGCCAAACAACCCATAGTCCGCTAGTTAAGTTCAACCCGTACATTTCTTGATTGAATTAAACCCACCCGCACGACCCTTGACACATGCCAAACAACGCCGTACGAATACCCTAATCCAATCGCATCGTATGCTAGCAGATAAGCACTAGTTAGCTACCGTACACTATGCCTTGACGCATGCCAAACTACCGCAGCACGAATACTAAGTAGTACTTATCTGAAATGACGGAGGGCTACGACAGGTTTTTAAGAAAACCTTTTGCGTAATGAACTTGATATCGTTGTAGAATCGAGTGATTTTAAATGGAATGTTTTTGAGGCCTTTCTAGTTTTGCTAAAGGGGTCACTCCCGGTGAAGGGATCGTCGGCCCTTTCCTCATCGAATAAGGTGCAGGATATTTCACAAATACCGTTGTGCAAAGCAAGAACTATAGAAGCAATCAAAAGACAAACCGAGTTTGTAGCATCTGCCAGTTATTGCTAAAGGAGTCACTCCTGGTGAAGGGATCTCGGTCCTTTCCTTATCGAATAAGGTACAGGATGTTCTACAAGGAACACCGCGATGCAAAGCAAGAACTGTAGCTACTGTTGGGGTAAAAATTTACACCCCCGTTGACCGAGTCAAAGTCAAGGTCAACCCCAAGCCAGGTGGGCCCAAGCCCAGGTCAAGCGGGCCCATGCCCAAGTCGAGCCCGCGGCCAGCCTTCCGCCATGCCAACAACAAAAATCATGTAACAAATTATTTTTATGTAATTTTTGTGCATGAATGTATGCAAAATGGGCATAAAGCCAATATTTTGTAAGCCCATGGCTTATGTGCAAAAAAGAAATGGCACATAAGCCATGGGAGGGGCAAAATGCCATTCTGTAGAGCCCAAGGGGCTATATGTAAATATGTAGGCCTATAAAAGGCAACATGATGATGAATAAAGCAGGACCTTTCATTCTCTCCACAAAAATTAGAGCTGAGCTCTTTCTTCCTTCTTCAAGGTTCCAAAACCTTCTTCTTTCTCTTGAATTAAATCAAGAGTTTTACTCTTCCTTTTTCAAAACTAAATAGTTTTCCACCACAAAACCCACAAAGGGGAACTTGGATCTGCCATCAGATCTCAGAAAGGAGAGATTTTGAGATCTCACATCTCTTGATCATCAAGATCCAGCAAGCAACAGGAGGAAGAAGAAGAACCTTTCTATTAACCCAACCAAAAAAAAAAAACACTCAGGAGTCTAACTCCTCTTTGATTTCTCTTCAGAGAAATCTTTTTAGGCTAAAAGCCTGTTGTGTGCGCAAGTCGCCCGCGTGCCGACACGTGGCGCGCGCGCTTGCGCAACTGCGCAAGTGCGCAAGTCGCCCGCGTGCCGACACGTGGCGCGCGCGCTTGCGCAACTGCGCAAGTGCGCAAGTCGCCCGCGTGCCGACACGTGGCGCGCGCGCTTGCGCACCTGCGCATCCCTTGGATGTCTTTTCCCCCTCTTTTGTGTACATATATACACATACACATATGTATACAAATTTATACATACACGTACTCCACGACACTGCCCCTGTTAGAAAAAAATTTCTAACGGGGCGCTGCCCCGCACCCCGCAAGGGGGCTGCTAGCCCCCTTGACCCCCAGCCCGCTATCCGGGTAGCGGGACCCCCGTAAAAACTCTGCGTGGCTCCCGATATATCCAAACCCCCCTTTCAGAACTGAACACACGCACACTGCACATTGAGTTCGCATGACCAGTTTAACCCGTTAATCGGAGGTTCCCTCGCCCCAAAGGCGATGGGTAATTAACGGCAGCTTAGTCCGCGGCTGCCGGAGATTCGGATCCCCACAATCATTAAACCCCGGCCTACCCTAGGCAGGGGGAATCTGTAGTACGCCTGACAAGCACGCGCGTATTCCCATCTCAATGGGGTGACGAAAAACACCCTACAGATTCTGGCACGCCCGGTGGGACCATCTCTCCTCCCATATTTCGGGTTAAATGTTCATGCGAACTCAATCAATTTACATGTCTATATTTATACTAAAATAATGCTCTTTCATGCAGGTTCTCAAGCAATCACTTCTCAACGATGTCTCCAAAAACCTGCTCAGCTCTCAACACGGCTCCCATCTCATACACGATGAAGATAGACTCCAGGACGGTCCTTCCGGCCAGTCTTGGGCGACAGTGGGAGGAGCCGCTGCTACCATTCGGCTCTATCATGTTCATGCCATTTGGCGCCATCATGACTCCTCAAGCCCCGGTAGCAAACAAACCGGTCTCAAAAGGCAGGAGGCCAAATGTGGTGGTCACGAGGGCACCTCAGCCCAAGCGCAAGTCGGTGTCTGAACGACCTTCCTTGGCCCCAGCCGGGGGCAGGGCCATCAACACCAACGAAGCAACTGGGCATCTCGAGCAAGTTCCAGCAGTACCCCCGACAACTGCTCGATCGGGTGTCTTCTCTAAGCTCCCCGCTAATCAACTCACAATGGCTTCCCAAAGAGCAGAAGCCTGCCAAGCGCTTAAGGCAAAGAAGCTGAGGCAGAAGCGGCTCAGATATAGAGCCAACAAAAGGGCTAGGGTTCTAGCCATGTTAAAATCTATGAATTTCCAAAGCCCGGACCGCTCTGCGAAACCAGCTGCCAGTGATGAAAGAATGGCTGAATGTGTTATCCACACTGTCTACATGGCCGGACATGAGGAAACGAACCCTCTTCTTCTTCACAGCCATAGTGATGATACGGTTGACGCTACCCAGCATCGGCTCGATCTAAATGATGAAGAGCCCGCTCAGGCCGATAAGCCAGAGGAGCCCGTGGTTCCTACGGAATTGAGCTCAGGCAATAAAGATTATCCGTTTGTCATAGCCGGAACTGCAGAACAAGCATTATTCCAATGGCTTCAAAGGCAATTTCAGGACAGGGATGAGAAGATTGCCGAGATCTATTCCAAAGTCGACGAGCTGGCAAACGTCGTGGCAGATCTCGCGACCCAAGTCGCCCGATTGCAATTACAACAGAATCAAATTTTGGCTCATGAGCCAGGGATTGATACCCGGAGGCAGCCAACTGATATCCCTTTCAGCCTAAAAGCGGAGCGCTTTCGTGAAAAACGGCCACAATCAGCCTCCAGTCCCTCCGATACATACGCCGGGGGGGAATCGCCTCTGAAAGAGAAGCTGGAAAAGGTCTATTCCTTCAAGAGGGAAAAGGTCCACAAGATATTCAGGGACGCCCTAAGAAACGGTCTACAACTGCCAGAATCAAAGAGACCGCAAGAAGAGAATATGACCGACGACCCAAAATATTGCCCCTATCACAGGGTGATAGGTCATTCCATTGAGGACTGCTTCGTCTTCAAAGATTGGGTCGAAAAGCAATACAAGACGGGAGAGATAGAACTGTCTAAAGGCGTGTTAGCAAACAGTCAAGCTACGACCGCCGATTTCATGCAAATGGAGATCGAAACCTTTCGGGAACCTAACCCTCCCAGACATGTGCAGGGCGAACCAAAGATTGATCGGCCTCAGGGACCGACGTCAGTGAGGGCACCTACTCTGATGGAGAGAAGGAAGAAGGTGTACTCCTTTAGGAAGGATGAGGTCCGCGATATATTCAAGGAAGCCCTGAACAATGGCCTGCAATTGCCTATTCCGAAGAGGCCACATGAAATGAATATGACTGGCAATCCCATATACTGCCCATACCATAGAGTGCTGAGTCATACCATTGAAGACTGCTGTGTTTTCAAAGATTGGGCAGAGGACCAATATAAGCTTGGAAAAACCTCTCAATCCTCGAACGTATCGGCAAGCCCCGGAGCTAGGCCATCAGCACAGCTCCGCCAAGATCAATGTTCAAGGAGCTGGGATAAGCAAAAAGGACCACCACGTCGTTAAACTGGGAAACAATCGACCACCACGTCATTAAACTGGGAACAGTCGACCTCTAAGTCGTTAAACTGGGAATGTAAAAAAAATGTAAATAAAAGAAAAATAAAGAAAAGCCGAAATGATGGGGCAACTCGCAATAAAAATCAGCGAGTAAAAATAAAAATGAAACTAAAGCCGAAATGATGGGGCAACCGCGAATAAATAGCCGAAATGATAGGGCAATCGCGACCTTCGCGATAAGAAAAGCTGAAATGATAGAGCAATCGCGGTACAAAAAAAAAAAAGAGCGGATGATGAGTTGCTCCTGGAATTATTCCAGTGCAGCAATACAGACGCCAAACAAAAATCCAATTTCCCAAAATTCTTTCAGCCCTACGGCCAGTCCCCAAATTGGCTACCGTATACAATCCACGGGCTCAAATAATTCTCAGTATACTCATGCCCCACCGCAACCACCAGTTACGCGGCTGGTCTCCGCCTTTGGAATTATGCTTCATTGGAAAGACCCACTCATGTGTCCTCACGATGCATGAGGAGAACAAACCTTCGTGAGATCCTTACGACTCACCAAGGAAAAACACACTTAGGAGTCCTCACGACTCTTAAGGAGAAAATACACCTGCGGGATCCTTACGACTCGTAGGGAGAAAATGCTTTTATGGGACCCTCACGGCCCATAAAATTGAAAAGTCTTAGGTGATAGGGATCCAAACCTGTCTCCTAAGCCATCGCTCCCCAATCCCCAAGTGGCGAATGATGAGTCGCTCCTGGTACCATATCCAGTGCAGCGATGCAGACGCCAACCAAATTCCAAATCCCAATCCCCAAGTGGCGAATGATGAGTCGCTCCTGGTACCATATTCCAGTGCAGCGATGCAGACGCCAACCAAATTCCAACTCCCATACCCCAACGGCGAATGATGAGTCGCACCTGGTACCATATTCCAGTGCAGCGATGCAGACGCCAACAAAGTCCCGAAATGTTTTTGGCCCTACGGTCTGGATCATACATCCTGCAAAACCGTATACAATCCACGGGCGTAAAACGATCCCAATCTCTCCCAAGTCCTACCGGCGAGACCACATTCAAAGTCCCACCGGCAGGGAAGATTCAAAAAAAAAAAATGAAAATGAAAAAAATGAAAAAAAAAGAAGAAAAAAAAAGGAAAAAAAAAGAAGAAGAACGGTATGTCCACAAGCAAAATGGGCACGGATGAAAACCCGAAAGGGCTCCGTGAGTAAAAACAGCAGGACTGCCGGCGAGTTTGTGAAAACCCGAAAGGGCGCAAACTCGTAAAAAAAAAAGAAAAGAGATGAAATGCACTCGCAAAGTCCTCTCGACTTTGTGAGGAGAAAATTCCCGCGTGAGATCTTTACGACTCACAAAGGAGCAATACACTTAGGAGTCCCCACGACTCCTAAGGAGAAAATACACCTACGAGATCCTTTCGACTCGTAGGGAGAAAATGCTTTTATGGGACCCTCACGGCCCATAAAATTGAAAAGCCTTAGGTGACAGGGATCTAAACCTGTCTCGTAAGCCACCAATTCCCAAATCCTCCCGGGGCACATGATGAGTTGCTCCTGGCATTATTCCAGTGCAGCAATGCAGATGCCAAACAAAAAAAAAAACCAAATCCAAATCCTCCCGGGGCAAATGATGAGTTGCTCCTGGCATTATTCCAGTGCAGCAATGCAGATGCCGACAAAAATACCAATCCCAAAATTCTCTCATGACGAATGATGATTCGCTCCTGGTACCATATTCCAGTATAGCGATGCTGATGTCAACTCAAGTCAAACAAATCAAACCATCCAATTCCAACATCGACCTTTGCGTCAAACAGCGACACTCCGTGCCGGGGGCACGTCTACCAAATCGCTTCGTAACAGAGCGTCGACCGTCTATGTCGCAAAAAGGGCAGTGCAGGCTCCCCACAAATCGGGAACCAAATCACTCCGGGTCAGGGAAACGTCTACCACGGACACTCCGTCTCGGAGACGCGTCAAGCGTCGACCGTCTATGTCGCAAAAAGGGCAGTGCAGGCTCCCGCAAACTGGGAACCCAAATCGCTTCGGATCATAGCGTCGACCGTCTATGTCGCAAAAAGGGCAGTGCAGGCTCCCGCAAACTGGGAACCCAAATCGCTTCGTAACAGAGCGTCGACCGTCTATGTCGCAAAAAGGGCAGTGCAGGCTCCCGCAAATTGGGAACCCAAATCGCTCCGGATCAGAGCGTCGACCGTCTATGTCGCAAAAAGGGCAGTGCAGGCTCCCGCAAACTGGGGACCCAAATCGCTCCGGATCAGAGCGTCGACCGTCTATGTCGCAAAAAGGGCAGTGCAGGCTCCCGCAAATTGGGAACCCAAATCGCTCCGGATCAGAGCGTCGACCGTCTATGTCGCAAAAAGGGCAGTGCAGGCTCCCGCAAATTGGGAACCCAAACCCAAATCGCTTCGTAACAGAGCGTCGACCGTCTATGTCGCAAAAAGGGCAGTGCAGGCTCCCCACAAATCGGGAACCAAATCACTCCGGGTCAGGGAAACGTCTACCACGGACACTCCGTCTCGGAGACGCGTCAAGCGTCGACCGTCTATGTCGCAAAAAGGGCAGTGCAGGCTCCCGCAAACTGGGAACCCAAATCGCTTCGGATCATAGCGTCGACCGTCTATGTCGCAAAAAGGGCAGTGCAGGCTCCCGCAAACTGGGAACCCAAATCGCTTCGTAACAGAGCGTCGACCGTCTATGTCGCAAAAAGGGCAGTGCAGGCTCCCGCAAATTGGGAACCCAAATCGCTTCGGATCAGAGCGTCGACCGTCTATGTCGCAAAAAGGGCAGTGCAGGCTCCCGCAAACTGGGAACCCAAATCGCTCCGGATCAGGGCGTCGACCGTCTATGTCGCAAAAAGGGCAGTGCAGGCTCCCGCAAATTGGGAACCCAAATCGCTTCGTAACAGAGCGTCGACCGTCTATGTCGCAAAAAGGGCAGTGCAGGCTCCCGCAAATTGGGAACCCAAATCGCTCCGTAACAGAGCGTCGACCGTCTATGTCGCAAAAAGGGCAGTGCAGGCTCCCGCAAATTGGGAACCCAAATCGCTCCGGATCAGAGCGTCGACCGTCCATGTCGCAAAAAGGGCAGTGCAGGCTTCCTACAAAGCAGGAACCAGATCGCTCCGAGCCAGGGAAACGTCTACCACGGACACTCCGTCTCGGAGACGCGTTAAGCGTCGACCGTCCATGTCGTAAAACGGGCAGTGCGGGCTCCCCACAAATCGGGAACCAAATCACTCCGGGTCAGGAAAACGTCTACCACGGACACTCCGTCTCGGAGACGCGTTAAGCGTCGACCGTCCATGTCGTAAAACGGGCAGTGCAGGCTTCCTACAAAGCAGGAACCAGATCGCTCCGAGCCAGGGAAACGTCTACCACGGACACTCCGTCTCGGAGACGCGTTAAGCGTCGACCGTCCATGTCGCAAAAAGGGCAGTGCAGGCTTCCTACAAAGCAGGAACCAGATCACTCCGAGCCAGGGAAACGTCTACCACGGACACTCCGTCTCGGAGACGCGTTAAGCGTCGACCGTCCATGTCGTAAAACGGGCAGTGCGGGCTCCCCACAAATCGGGAACCAAATCACTCCGGGTCAGGGAAACGTCTACCACGGACACTCCGTCTCGGAGACGCGTTAAGCGTCGACCGTCCATGTCGTAAAACGGGCAGTGCAAGCTCCCCACAAATCGGGAACCAAATCACTCCGGGTCAGGAAAACGTCTACCACGGACACTCCGTCTCGGAGACGCGTTAAGCGTCGACCGTCCATGTCGTAAAACGGGCAGTGCAGGCTTCCTACAAAGCAGGAACCAGATCGCTCCGAGCCAGGGAAACGTCTACCACGGACACTCCGTCTCGGAGACGCGTTAAGCGTCGACCGTCCATGTCGCAAAAAGGGCAGTGCAGGCTTCCTACAAAGCAGGAACCAGATCACTCCGAGCCAGGGAAACGTCTACCACGGACACTCCGTCTCGGAGACGCGTTAAGCGTCGACCGTCCATGTCGTAAAACGGGCAGTGCGGGCTCCCCACAAATCGGGAACCAAATCACTCCGGGTCAGGGAAACGTCTACCACGGACACTCCGTCTCGGAGACGCGTTAAGCGTCGACCGTCCATGTCGTAAAACGGGCAGTGCAAGCTCCCCACAAATCGGGAACCAAATCACTCCGGGTCAGGGAAACGTCTACCACGGACACTCCGTCTCGGAGACGCGTCAAGCGTCGACCGTCCATGTCGTAAAAAGGGCAGTGCGTCCCAAAAAGTAGGAACCAAAGCAAGTCGCCTCCATGTGAAAGAAGATCCATCAATTTCATGCACACGACCCATATATGCTGTGTGCATTTATTGATGGGGGGCACTTTGTTGGGGTAAAAATTTACACCCCCGTTGACCGAGTCAAAGTCAAGGTCAACCCCAAGCCAGGTGGGCCCAAGCCCAGGTCAAGCGGGCCCATGCCCAAGTCGAGCCCGCGGCCAGCCTTCCGCCATGCCAACAACAAAAATCATGTAACAAATTATTTTTATGTAATTTTTGTGCATGAATGTATGCAAAATGGGCATAAAGCCAATATTTTGTAAGCCCATGGCTTATGTGCAAAAAAGAAATGGCACATAAGCCATGGGAGGGGCAAAATGCCATTCTGTAGAGCCCAAGGGGCTATATGTAAATATGTAGGCCTATAAAAGGCAACATGATGATGAATAAAGCAGGACCTTTCATTCTCTCCACAAAAATTAGAGCTGAGCTCTTTCTTCCTTCTTCAAGGTTCCAAAACCTTCTTCTTTCTCTTGAATTAAATCAAGAGTTTTACTCTTCCTTTTTCAAAACTAAATAGTTTTCCACCACAAAACCCACAAAGGGGAACTTGGATCTGCCATCAGATCTCAGAAAGGAGAGATTTTGAGATCTCACATCTCTTGATCATCAAGATCCAGCAAGCAACAGGAGGAAGAAGAAGAACCTTTCTATTAACCCAACCAAAAAAAAAAAAAAACACTCAGGAGTCTAACTCCTCTTTGATTTCTCTTCAGAGAAATCTTTTTAGGCTAAAAGCCTGTTGTGTGCGCAAGTCGCCCGCGTGCCGACACGTGGCGCGCGCGCTTGCGCAACTGCGCAAGTGCGCAAGTCGCCCGAGTGCCGACACGTGGCGCGCGCGCTTGCGCAACTGCGCAAGTGCGCAAGTCGCCCGCGTGCCGACACGTGGCGCGCGCGCTTGCGCAACTGCGCAAGTGCGCAAGTCGCCCGCGTGCCGACACGTGGCGCGCGCGCTTGCGCACCTGCGCATCCCTTGGATGTCTTTTCCCCCTCTTTTGTGTACATATATACACATACACATATGTATACAAATTTATACATACACGTACTCCACGACACTGCCCCTGTTAGAAAAAAATTTCTAACGGGGCGCTGCCCCGCACCCCGCAAGGGGGCTGCTAGCCCCCTTGACCCCCAGCCCGCTATCCGGGTAGCGGGACCCCCGTAAAAACTCTGCGTGGCTCCCGATATATCCAAACCCCCCTTTCAGAACTGAACACACGCACACTGCACATTGAGTTCGCATGACCAGTTTAACCCGTTAATCGGAGGTTCCCTCGCCCCAAAGGCGATGGGTAATTAACGGCAGCTTAGTCCGCGGCTGCCGGAGATTCGGATCCCCACAATCATTAAACCCCGGCCTACCCTAGGCAGGGGGAATCTGTAGTACGCCTGACAAGCACGCGCGTATTCCCATCTCAATGGGGTGACGAAAAACACCCTACAGCTACCTGTTTTTGAAAATTCGATTCCACAACATCTTAGGTTTCTTTTAGTTTCATTAATCTCATTAATGAAGTCCCATTTTATTATGCTTCGCAAGCATCACTTTTGAAACGAAATCTGCAATATAACATATATCTCATATATATAAAATATAAACATTCATCTCAGGCAGTAATATGATCTCATCACAGAACATTGCAGCAGAAGAACATATATGAAATATTGAATATACTAGGACGTCCGTGTTTTCAATACGAGCCTGTATAAAACACGGATTCCACGGTCGCGATGAATAGCCAAACCCACATCCCTAGACCCCTACGAGAGCGGCAAGTAACACTGCCAATTCTAGGGTTAGGAGACCCGGTCTCGACTCCTCGAGATGGTCTCCCACTGGACCTCAGAACCCGGTTACTTGTGCTCCCCTCCTTGGGTCTACCTAATGCGGAAAAGTAAATAATATACAACGGTGACATCTTCCGCAACCTGAAAGTGCCCCAATAAAAGAATATTACATACAAATGAATTTTACATGAATGAAAAAGAAAAAACTCTCATCTCACATAAAACCCCCGGCTATTCAAACGCGACGATCCAATACAACATATTACAGCAACACATAATATCTCATATCATCAACGTAAGCAAGTATGCGTATCCCGATTGTCGTTGATGTATAGCAACGAAGCCGGCGATACACCACATACTACGCTTACTGCAACACCCGAGTCCAATAATACTATTTATATTACTAGTTGAGAGTTATATATTGCTCATTCCAATTTTCCTGATTTTCTGGTGTTTATTGCTAAATTTTACCCGGTTAAGTCATTTTGGCACATAACAAATTTTAACTCCTAAAATAAAATTTAAGATGTCCACGTTGGCCTACTCGTCGCCACTAGTCGCGTGGTAGCGTCCGCGTGTCGAGATTCCGTTCCGTTTAGCTAAACGGGCCAGTTTGGGCGACTACGCGCGCGTGCAAGTGTCCGACTTGGGGGCATGCATTTTAATCACTAAACACCTATTTTCAAAATTTGGAACCCGCTTAAAATCCTATAATTTGAATTTGGAATATTTGGGCGCAATCCAGGCGCGATTTGGAAATGTTTCATTTCACGCCAAAAAGGGCCCGTTTCAATTTAATATCTAAAACTATAATAATACGAATATATATATTCGTTCACTGTATCTTTCACAAATCCATTCAAAATCCTCATTCAAATATTTTCCCTAACTCCCTGCAGCCAATCGCGAGCTTGGGTTTTCCCCGCGTGGGCCCCGCTCCTTTTCCCCATCTCTCTCTCTCTCTTCCCACAATATTTCTCTCAATCTCTCTCTCTCTCTCCAATTCCTTTCTCTCTCTTCCTCTTTAAAAGCCCATGCAAGCAGCCGCCTCCCCGACCCATATTCATCACGAGAGAACCCAACAAGCCCTAACCCTAGCTTCCTGCGACCTCACCGCTGATCCCCCGCGACCTCGCCGTCGCCGCCCTCGCCACCACGAGACCCCCGCGCCTTCCTCCTTCCGTTCTCCCGAAGACTACCGCGCCTGCACCCAACCGCGACCTCGCCTCCACCCTCGCAGACCTCGCCGTCGATGCCACCTCTCGTCGTCGACGACTCCCGCGACTCCCTCTCACCCTCCTCGTCCCGACCTCGTCGTCGCTGCCCTCCTCCCCTCGCCGGAACACCAACACGAGCCCTAACCCCTCACCTAACCTCCGCTGTTCGCCGGAGAAGCGCGCCGGCGACCTCGTCGACGCCACCTCCGACCACCTCCCTTCCCCCTCGACCACCAGAGTCGACTACCACCCTCGCACTCGCTGCAGCACCCCGTTCCAGCGAACTCAGGATTTTTCCAGCCACCGTTCTTCGCCGCCGTTGCCTCGCCGGCGTCCCATCACCGTCGAGCCCGTCGTGGCCGTCCCTGGTACCTCTCGGTGAGCATTCCTATATTTCCTTTGTGCAGTATAAACCCCCGCTGATCGCATTGAATCTTTTGTCTGTTTCTAACTTGTTGTCGCGTCTTGCCGGAATCCGACCGTGCCGTCTTGGCGAACCCGACGCTCCAGCGAAGCCCCCTGGTCCGTGTGATCTCGTTGATCTCTGTTGGGACTCGATCCGTGGCCCGTGCTTTCATATCGCGTTTTCTGCCGACATCGCATCCGTGTTCCAGATTTCAGAACCGTCGAGGCAAGTATCTGAATACTTGCTTGAACATGCTAGCGTGCGAGATCTAGTCTTGCCACGCAATTTAATTCACACTATTTAATACCGTAACTTAATGATGGCATTTGATATCGTATTATTGCTGTTATCTTTATAATGAAATCGTTACAACAGTTCCTCGTAATTAATTAACCCACATCAATCCATGCTTTAACTAAATAAAACGACTGAATCATATCTGCTTGAACTATTAAACCATTCTGGAGACAATTATTATATTTAGTATAATTTCATGTAGTTCCTAAATTTATAATTGTGGATATTGCTTCACCTTGTGGCTGCACCCCAAAGGTACGTGAACCGGTTAATATGAGAATACAAACATCACTGTGTTCACATAGAATAATATTGTTAGTTACTGTTCCTGTTGTTGTTCATTATTCGTTACTATACCTGTTATCAGCATATACCTGATTGCATTACATATTGACCGATCTTGATACACCTGACACATGTACTGATACACCGGACACAACACCCTGTACATATCGACTCTACATGTTGAAAGTAACCTGACCTGTTACCTGATCTCATGCCTAATGCCGACAAACCTGACCATTCCTGCTGTCGATCCAGACAGACCTACTTCTACTTGATTTCGTGTTGGCATTAGTCCGTGACTACTGAATACCTGACTTGACATACATAGCTTGGGGGTATGGGGAAATCAAAGGTGAAACCGACTTGTAACTCAACAGTTCGATACTTGTTCTGATCAGTCTTACGGGCTTGGCCAGCTCCGGAGTGGTGATGCTGACACTACTCGTCCATCTTGCTACCTTTTACTGCTTAGCGGCATGTCTCGGATTCAGCCCCGAGGGTCATGACCGTGGTCCCGGGCACGCACGGGATACTATTGAGTTACATCGACGATTCATCAATTGGTTTCAAAGACTATAGAGTAGAAAACCTGATAGGACAGTTTGGACACCATTGCACATTATCCTACTTGTTATTCCTTGTTACTGCTTTATTCATGTTCATATTTGCATTGTTTTTTACCATGTTTATACTATATACTTGATATCATGACGCGCTGACGTCTGGGTTTTGCATGGCCCAGATTCCGTACCTTTGTCGACGACCGAGCAGGAGTACTTCAGCCAGCAGGCTGAACAGTGAGTCCTTAGGGTTTAGTTTATTTATTTCTGTTCATTTCCAGATGTGAGCCCGCATTATGGGACGTACTGTTTATTCATTGTATTGGATCTTTAGCTTCCGCACTTATTGTTTATTGATTCTTGTTATTATGGATTTGGACATGTATTAGTTTAGTTTATTTTACTGTTCTTGATATCTCTACAGCCGTAATGCGACTGTGGACGGATGCGTCCTACCCACAGGTAGCATGGTTGGCTATGTCACGTGCCCAATTTTGCGTACTCTGGGAAGCGGGGCGTGACATGGTTTTATGGTATCAGAGCCATAGGTTAATTGGGTTGATTCCTTGTAGTTGGGTATTGCACCCGATACGCGAATCATAATACCCGTGATTAGGAGACATGTCCTGCCACCTTGACCGTTTTACCGTCCTTGAATCATTCTTCCAGATCATGTCGACATGCGAACTTACTTTGCATTGTCAATTCGAAAACCTAATTTCTTGTTATCTCTAGGACTTAGGCGACTTGGGTGGAGTTAAGTAATTGCGGCTATGATACCGCGGCATAGCTACAATGCAGTACTCTATTTAAGTATCTTGGAGTTCTAGCCTTGATTTATATATTGAATCTATCATCATGTTAATGTTGTTTGTTTTGATTTCAGGACCATGGCAGATAAGAATTTCAAGACGTATCAGAGGCGTGTGGATGAAGCCGCCATGTTAGGAGTGATACGAGGGATGTTGGAAAATCAGAAGAGGCAAACTGAGCTGATCCAGCAGCAAGCGGATTCTTTTCAGGAGGGTTTGCAGGCTATGCAGCAGAGTGGATGAGACTTAGCCGTTTCGCTGGACCCTTAGTCGCCAAGGAGGCAGACAGGGCGCGAAGGTTCTTGCGCAGTTTGGATGTGGACATCCAGAGGCAGATTGTCTCCCTGGGTTTGACCACTTTCTCACAGGTTCTTACGGCAGCCAGAGAGCAACAGAGTTTATCAGGATCGAAAGGGAACCTTCACCAGACAGCAGTTGCAGCCAGGAAGCCTGCATTTGTGCCTAACCGAGATCATGGGCGCAAAGGTATTCCAGTGGACCGTCGAGGTGTAGCGCCAATGAAGAAGCCTGTGATCGTTGATCGAAGGAAGAGCGTGACTTGTGATTACTGCCATATACCCGGGCACGTGCAGAAGGAGTGTCGAAGGAGACTGGGACTTTGTCTGGTTTGTGGAGCAGCCGATCACGCAGTTGGTGCTTGTCCGTCGAAGCTTCGCACGAGAGATGATATACGGAAGACTCCGCAGAGACCGTTCCAAGGGCAGAATCAGCTGACACAAGGACCCAACCAGGGTCGAGCTTTCACTTTGACAGCTGAGGAAGCCAAGGAATCAGGAGAAGTGGTTTCAGGTACTGTACTCGTTCGTGGTTTTCCCGCTTTGGCATTATTTGATTCCGGAGCATCCCACTGTTTCATGTCATCCAAATTTATAACTACACACTCGATCACCTGCACGACCCTGTCTAGTTTCTGGGACATACACACTGGGAATGGGAAAATCATAGCTAGTAAGGAATGTAGAGATTGTACGGTTGTTGTTTGCGGGCGAGAGCTTTTTGCAGATTTCTTGGTGATTGATACGGGCAGTTATGAAGTAGTCTTGGGAATGGATTTTCTTGGCACTTTCCACGCACACATTGATTGTAGGGCAAGGAAAGTAATTTTCCAGATTCCCGGACACCCTGAGTTTACTTTCATCGGAGGAAGCAGTTCTGTCGGGCCAGTCGAGTTTAGGGCTAGGCCGACGAACAATGTTCTTGCGGCTATGGTAGTGGATAGTAATGAAGAGCCGGCAGTGGTTCGCGACTTTATGGATGTGTTTGAAGATATTTCGGGCTTACCGCCGAAGCGAGATGTGGAGTTTGCGATTGACTTTATTCCTGGTGCAGCGCCAGTATCAAAATCTTACTATCCGATGGCACCGGTGGAATTGGAAGAAGTTAAGAAACAGGTGGGTGAATTACTCGAGAAGGGATGGATTCGAAGCAGCAACTCACCTTGGGGAGCTCCAGTTCTTTTAGTAAAGAAGAAGGATGGCACGAGAAGGATGTGCATTGATTACCGAGAATTGAACCGGGTGACTATTAAGAACAAGTACCCGATCCCTCGCATTGGAGAACTCTTTGAGCAGCTTAGTGGCGCGAGGGTATTCTCGAAACTGGATTTGCGATCAGGATATCATCAGGTTCGAGTGAAGGCAGAAGACATTTGCAAGACGGCGTTTCGGACTCGGTATGGGCATTTCGAGTACTTAGTGATGCCCTTCGGAGTGACTAATGCGCCGGCAATATTTATGGATTTGATGAACAGGATCTTTTCACCGTTCTTGGACCAGTTTATTGTAGTATTCATTGACGATATTCTGGTGTACTCGAGGAGTCCGGAGGAGCACGCTGAGCACTTAAGGATCGCACTGCAAACGCTGAGACAGGAGAAATTATTCGCGAAGATGAGTAAGTGCGAATTCTGGCTGGAAGAAGTGAAGTTTCTGGGGCATGTCGTGTCGGGCGATGGAATCGCCGTTGATCCCGAGAAGATTGCAGCAGTTCGAGATTGGCCTGTTCCAAAGAATGTTGCAGAGATAAGAAGTTTTCTTGGACTCGCCGGTTACTACAGAAGATTTGTGGAGAACTTCGCTCGTTTAGCTGAGCCGTTAACCAAGCTTACGCGTAAGGAGGTACCGTTTGTTTGGACGGATGGATGTGCATTGGCCTTCGAGACGTTGAAGCAGAAGTTGATAACCGCCCCGATCCTGACCGTACCGGATAATTCAGGAGGACTGGTGATTCACAGCGACGCATCTGGAAAAGGATTGGGATGTGTTTTAATGCAGAACGGGAAAGTCGTCGCTTACGCATCGAGACAGCTGAAGACTCATGAGAAGAACTATCCGACTCATGACTTAGAGCTTGCAGCCGTGATCTTCGCCCTGAAGATTTGGAGACACTACCTATTGGGCGAGAGAGTCGAAGTCTTTACAGATCACAAGAGTTTGAAATATGTGTTCACTCAGAAGGAGTTGAACATGAGGCAGCGCAGATGGTTGGAGCTGATGGCCGACTACGACCTCGATCTTAAGTACCATCCGGGAAAAGTTAACGTCGTGCCAGATGCGCTAAGTCGGTTACCAGCAATTCAGTTATTGACTGCACAGAGAGAGATCATTGAGGAGTTTCGGAGATTTGACTTGGAGGTTGTGCTACCGCGCGCTACAGGACAGTTGATGCAGTTGCAAGTACAATCGTCCTTAGTTGAGAAGATTAAAGCGGCGCAATCGCAGGATCCTAGACTGCAAAAGTTTCGAGAGCAGGTTGGAGCCGGACTACGAACCGATTTACTGATCCATGAAGATGGTTCGTTGAGATATGGTAGCCGTGTGTGTGTGCCAAAAGGAGATGTGCGTGAAGAGCTTATGAAGGAGGCACACAGTTCAGCTTACTCTGTACATCCAGGAGGGACAAAGATGTACCGAGATATTCGACAGCATTTCTGGTGGGAAGGTATGAAACGGGAAATTGCTCGCTTCGTGGCTAAGTGCTTGGTGTGTCAGCAAGTCAAGGCTGAACACCAAAGGGTTGCTGGTTTGTTGCAACCACTTCCGATTCCTCAATGGAAGTGGGAACATATAACCATGGATTTCGTGACGGCTTTACCGCGGAGTCCAAAGGGCAACAATGCTGTATGGGTGATTGTCGATCGGTTGACCAAGGCAGCTCACTTTATTCCTTTTCGGGTTGGTCAATCGACAGAGACTTTGGCAGAGCGGTACATGCAGGAGATTGTCAGATTGCATGGAGTACCGGTAAGCATCGTGTCCGATCGGGACACTCGGTTCTTGTCGCACTTTTGGAGGAGCTTACAAGAAAGTTTGGGGACTCGATTGAAGTTTAGCACAGCTTATCATCCTCAGACTGATGGACAATCAGAGAGAACGATCCAGACCCTTGAAGATATGTTGAGGGCTTGCATGTTAGACTTCAGAGGTTCTTGGGAGGATCATCTACACCTGGTGGAGTTTTCGTACAACAATAGCTTCCAAGCGACAATTCAGATGGCTCCGTTTGAAGCACTGTATGGTCGTAAGTGCCGTTCACCTGTTTGTTGGGATGATGTTGGTGAACGAAGGTTACTAGGACCAGATTTGGTGGTACAGACAGTCGAGAAGGTGAATACCATCAGGAAGCATATGAAGGCAGCTCAAGACAGACAGAAGAGTTGGGCCGACATGTCAAGAAGACCTCTAGAGTTCGCCATGGGTGATTTGGTATTCCTGAAGATATCACCGACTAGAGGAGTGATTCGCTTTGGAAGTCGGGGAAAGCTTAGCCCCCGATTCGTTGGACCCTTCGAGATATTGGAGCGTGTTGGAGAGGTATCGTACAGGTTGGCGTTACCACCGTCATTAGCAGGAGTTCACGATGTGTTTCATGTGTCTCAACTACGGAGGTATGTTCGTGATGAGACTCATGTCTTGGATCATTCGGAGCTGACTGTGCGAGAGGACCTGACTTTTGAGGAGCGACCAGTCGAAATCAAGGATCGAAGAGAAAAGGTTCTTAAGAACAAGGTTATCCCTCTTATGCTAGTTTCTTGGGGTAACCGATCGCATGGAGAATCTACGTGGGAGCGAGAAGACGAGATCCGGCAGAAATTCCCTCACCTTTTCCAGTAGTTAGCTATCTTATATTCTTGGAATTTCGAGGACGAAATTCTTTTTGTAGTTGGGTATGATGTAACACCCGAGCCCAATAATACTATTTATATTACTAGTTGAGGGTTATATATTGCTCATTCCAATTTTCCTGATTTTCTGGTGTTTATTGCTAAATTTTACCCGGTTAAGTCATTTTGGCACATAACAAATTTTAACTCCTAAAATAAAATTTAAGATGTCCACGTTGGCCTACTCGTCGCCACTAGTCGCGTGGTAGCGTCCGCGTGTCGAGATTCCGTTCCGTTTAGCTAAACAGGCCAGTTTGGGCGACTACGCGCGCGTGCAAGTGTCCGACTTGGGGGCATGCATTTTAATCACTAAACACCTATTTTCAAAATTTGGAACCCTCTTAAAATCCTATAATTTGAATTTGGAATATTTGGGCGCAACCCGGGCGCGATTTGGAAATATTTCATTTCACGCCAAAAAGGGCCCGTTTCAATTTAATATCTAAAACTATAATAATACGAATATATATATTCGTTCACTGTATCTTTCACAAATCCATTCAAAATCCTCATTCAAATATTTTCCCTAACTCCCTGCAGCCAATCGCGAGCTTGGGTTTTCCCCGCGTGGGCCCCGCTCCTTTTCCCCATCTCTCTCTCTCTCTTCCCACAATATTTCTCTCAATCTCTCTCTCTCTCTCTCCAATTCCTTTCTCTCTCTTCCTCTTTAAAAGCCCATGCAAGCAGCCGCCTCCCCGACCCATATTCATCACGAGAGAACCCAACAAGCCCTAACCCTAGCTTCCTGCGACCTCACCGCCGATCCCCCGCGACCTCGCCGTCGCCGCCCTCGCCACCACGAGACCCCCGCGCCTTCCTCCTTCCGTTCTCCCGACGACTCCCGCGCCTGCACCCAACCGCGACCTCGCCTCCACCCTCGCAGACCTCGCCGTCGACGCCACCTCTCGTCATCGACGACTCCCGCGACTCCCTCTCACCCTCCTCGTCCCGACCTCGTCGTCGCTGCCCTCCTCCCCTCGCCGGAACACCAACACGAGCCCTAACCCCTCGCCTAACCTCCGCTGTTCGCCGGAGAAGCGCGCCGGCGACCTCGTCGACGCCACCTCCGACCACCTCCCTTCCCCCTCGACCACCAGAGTCGACTACCACCCTCGCACTCGCTGCAGCACCCCGTTCCAGCGAACTCAGGATTTTTCCAGCCACCGTTCTTCGCCGCCGTTGCCTCGCCGGCGTCCCATCACCGTCGAGCCCGTCGTGGCCGTCCCTGGTACCTCTCGGTGAGCATTCCTATCTTTCCTTTGTGCAGTATAAACCCCCGCTGATCGCATTGAATCTTTTGTCTGTTTCTAACTTGTTGTCGCGTCTTGCCGGAATCCGACCGTACCGTCTTGGCGAACCCGACGCTCCAGCGAAGCCCCCTGGTCCGTGTGATCTCGTTGATCTCTGTTGGGACTCGATCCGTGGCCCGTGCTTTCATATCGCGTTTTCTGCCGACATCGCATCCGTGTTCCAGATTTCAGAACCGTCGAGGCAAGTATCTGAATACTTGCTTGAACATGCTAGCGTGCGAGATCTAGTCTTGCCACGCAATTTAATTCACACTATTTAATACCGTAACTTAATGATGGCATTTGATATCGTATTATTGCTGTTATCTTTATAATGAAATCGTTACAACAGTTCCTCGTAATTAATTAACCCACATCAATCCATGCTTTAACTAAATAAAACGACTGAATCATATCTGCTTGAACTATTAAACCATTCTGGAGACAATTATTATATTTAGTATAATTTCATGTAGTTCCTAAATTTATAATTGTGGATATTGCTTCACCTTGTGGCTGCACCCCAAAGGTGCGTGAACCGGTTAATATGAGAATACAAACATCACTGTGTTCACATAGAATAATATTGTTAGTTACTGTTCCTGTTGTTGTTCATTATTCGTTACTATACCTGTTATCAGCATATACCTGATTGCATTACATATTGACCGATCTTGATACACCTGACACATGTACTGATACACCGGACACAACACCCTGTACATATCGACTCTACCTGTTGAAAGTAACCTGACCTGTTACCTGATCTCATGCCTAATGCCGACAAACCTGACCATTCCTGCTGTCGATCCAGACAGACCTACTTCTACTTGATTTCGTGTTGGCATTAGTCCGTGACTACTGAATACCTGACTTGACATACATAGCTTGGGGGTATGGGGAAATCAAAGGTGAAACCGACTTGTAACTCAACAGTTCGATACTTGTTCTGATCAGTCTTACGGGCTTGGCCAGCTCCGGAGTGGTGATGCTGACACTACTCGTCCATCTTGCTACCTTTTACTGCTTAGCGGCACGTCTCGGATTCAGCCCCGAGGGTCATGACCGTGGTCCCGGGCACGCACGGGATACTATTGAGTTACATCGACGATTCATCAATTGGTTTCAAAGACTATAGAGTAGAAAACCTGATAGGACAGTTTGGACACCATTGCACATTATCCTGCTTGTTATTCCTTGTTACTGCTTTATTCATGTTCATATTTGCATTGTTTTTTACCATGTTTATACTATATACTTGATATCATGACGCGCTGACGTCTGGGTTTTGCATGGCCCAGATTCCGTACCTTTGTCGACGACCGAGCAGGAGTACTTCAGCCAGCAGGCTGAACAGTGAGTCCTTAGGGTTTAGTTTATTTATTTCTGTTCATTTCCAGATGTGAGCCCGCATTATGGGACGTACTGTTTATTCATTGTATTGGATCTTTAGCTTCCGCACTTATTGTTTATTGATTCTTGTTATTATGGATTTGGACATGTATTAGTTTAGTTTATTTTACTGTTCTTGATATCTCTACAGCCGTAATGCGACTGTGGACGGATGCGTCCTACCCACAGGTAGCATGGTTGGCTATGTCACGTGCCCAATTTTGCGTACTCTGGGAAGCGGGGCGTGACACTTACGGTCACAGAAAAAAAAGGTGTAAAACTACAACAGTTGGAATCCGCAACCTCCTTAGACATCACATGCCTAACCAAATGAATTCCTTAGACATCACATGCCTAACAATTATAAACCCCGCATTTTAGTCTCATTATCGAAAACTCTTTTCAATATCAAGTCAGGCAATTCAACAAGATTCCCGACGTCCTGATTGAATGCTCGTCGCAAACTTTAGTAGACGGCCGCACCCCCAGATGCCATCGACGAAGTGCACTAAGGAGGAACACCGCTGCCGTGAGCACCCGAACGGATGCTTTCGGCGACGGGGTTCTCCTACAGTCACTTGGTTGGGGCTATGGGGCGTAGCTGTCTATTAAGTTTACCCGGCGAGTATCCGCGTACGCTACGTGCTTGCGACGGACTTTTGATCACATCAAAATTCCGTGGCAACCGATCATCTGAGACTAAACTGCTATGTTTATAATATTCAAATTAGTTATCTCATAACTACCTGTGGATTCCAAATATTGTATCACATTCCAGATAAATAGACAAAGTTAAACTTTCCGATCGAATCATCAAACACCCAAGATTTCCCCAATATATCTCAATACTTGAAATCAGTTTAAAAACATCCATCACATGCCACAGTACCAATGGTCCAGCCGTAGAAGGGTCAAGCCAACGCCTCACATGTGGCACGCCGTATTATCCCAAACCCTAAGGTTTAAAAGGCAGTTCAAGACGGTCACATAATCGAGGTAAGGTTTGTTGTCTTCTAGAGGGTCCACCGCGTTACTTGCATGACTTAGAACATTCTTAAACACGAGAAAAAAATCCAACTTTTGAAAAAAAATTCCGACAGGGGAAAAAGTGAGTTATTGATATCCGTTCGAACTTTTTAACAGTTTCTAAAATTATCCCGACAAGACATAGACAAAATTAGACAATCCGATCGAATAATCGAATCCCCAAAACAACCCCAGAAAAACTCAACTGTTGAGTAAAATATAAAAATTTCCAGAAGACTCAGCACTTTAAGACAAGAATTACTGTGCAAGCCACGTGGTGTAACTCAGCAAAATGGCCGCGGAACCGCCGCGAAACCCAGGGTTGGGCTGCGGTTCCGCGCCTCTTTTGTCGAGTTAGAATCACGTGCTTCACAGTAACTCATAGAATTCCCTGCTGAATTTTTTGGCAATTTTTAATTCACAAAAATCCAAAGTTTCAGAAAATTTCCAGAGAAGGGGTTATATCGGGTTTTCCGGGTTCGATCGGACTTTAAACTTCGTCTAGACTTCGCCTAAAGCTCTAGCTTGGCTCTGATACCACTGTAGGGTTGCTATGCACGCGCACAAGGGTTTACTAGGCATCAACCATGCCCGATTAAAATTTTAGCCGTGCCGAACAACCCGAATACGGATCATTAAACTAGAGATTAGGCGAAAACTAACATGCTAAACGCTTTAACACTAAGTGAGAGGGATTACAACCTTTGTAGATCCGGTCCTTCACTTCATATGCTCCGTGTTATGGTCCCTTCGCTGCGATCATCGTTTTCCGGACTCTCGAGAGGTTCCACGAAGAGAAAGATGCAACATTTGCTTCCGATCTTCGATACTAAGATGATCTACCTTGAAGTTTCATTAACATAAGCTAACACTCACTAAAATTGAGTGAACACTCTCATCTAAAGGGCAAGGGAAGATGAGGATGATGAGGTAGGATCTTGCTTGACTACCAACAGTATGATGGCGATCATATACGTGAGAGTTGGGCGGTTTATAAGCATATCCTTAATTGTGGTCCCGAGTCGTGGGAGTTTCGAGACAGGGCATCGATACTCCGGAGTAGACTAGTGTATACAGTCGAGACCCCGACGAGGGGCGGTGGCCGGTCTCACAAGCCACTGGTGTCAGTTGGATCACCTAAGATGTATACAGGTGCTCATTGGGTTATGAGTATACCGGACAGGACTCGCCGGGAACCTGCTAGTTGGTATTATACCTATTGTCAGATAGCAGTTTCCTGGTGACATGTGTACAGATTAGTTCATCGACCTGAGGTCGTCGTTTGTCTCGTGTGAGTTACCACTGTGCTTTGATTTCTACCCTACCACGGCTCAAAGGAGTCATGCAAACAGCTAGTTTTTGGGTACAGTCCCGAGCCACATGGAGGCAAGTGAGCGGATCGGTAGGGGATTCGTCTCTCCCGGTATTGGGGGTGAGATCGCGCTGTGTTTAGGAGAGCCATTACACATAGCTCTGGGCCGAGGCAGGAGATTTACTGGTAGGTACTCCAGTAGTATCTCAAGGTGTTTTTGGGCTATACTCCGACACGACTTATACCGCTATTGGGGGTCTGACGTTACCAGCCCCCTAGGCCGATATGCGATACTCATAGACGAACGGACCAGACTGTATATATATTGTCACTGTTAGGCTCAGTAGGGTTCCTGGATGAGTTCGCTCATCGGCTTCCCTTAAGGTCAGTGCATGGGCAGCCGTTACGCACAGCTAGTGCCCTGACGGCTTGTGGTTAAACCCACTGCCATGTTACTGACGAGTCATTAGAGTCCCCCACAGATAGTTTCCCAAGTTCGGGCGAAACGTTGTAGAGGCCGTATGGTTTTTATGGTAGGGTTCGGAAAATGCACGTGCGTTTACACACGTGTCATATTTCGGGCAGATAATACTGGTGGGCTTTAGTTTAAGCCGGATCCGAGTATTATACTGTGTAGATATAATATCTTTGTCTCAGTTGCATTTGTATTCGGTCGTAATACAAATGCGGGTATTTTTATACTGTTACGTGGTTATCCTGAAATTCGTTTCGGGATCGCTTTTGGAAGTTGCCAGTTTCCAGTTTTTTATCACCCGTATTTTACATTCGGTTTAATGCGGATTTATCTTTTCTTCACTTGGGTGAGTCATGAGGTGAGTCGTGTTTCTAGAAGGTTCTAGAATGGTGACTAGGTTAACGACTCATTATTGTTCATTTAATGATTTGCTAGGTGTATTAGTGAGTCACCTTTATGCTTTTTGTTTTTGCTTTGATATTTCTTCATGATAAGTATTGCTTATGGTCACCCCCTCTTTTCCTACACTCACCTCCCTCCTTCTATATATGTGGCCGGCACCTCTTGGAGAAAGATTATGGTTGTTGTTTAAAAAAGATGATAGTTTTTGGTGTATGGAAATTTCATAGCTTCTTTTATTCCATCACCCGATTCAAATGGCAACTTCATGTAGGGTTGCTATGCACGCGCACAAGGGTTTACTAGGCATCAGCCATGCCCGATTAAAATTTTAGCCGTGCCGAACAACCCGAATACGGATCTTTAAACTAGAGATTAGGCGAAAACTAACATGCTAAACACTTTAACACTAAGTGAGAGGGATTACAACCTTTGTAGATCCGGTCCTTCACTTCATATGCTCCGTGTTGTGGTCCCTTCGCTGCGATCATCGTGTTCCGGACTCTCGAGAGGTTCCACGAAGAGAAAGATGCAACATTTGCTTCCGATCTTCGATACTAAGATGATCTACCTTGAAGTTTCATTAACATAAGCTAACACTCACTAAAATTGAGTGACACTCTCATCTAAAGGGCAAGGGAAGATGAGAATGATGAAGTAGGATTTTTGCTCTCTTTATTTATCTTTTTCTCATATATTTTCATCACAAATATCAAACCAAGAAAGCTTTGCATGAAGAACTCAAGGAAGAAGAAGAATAGTGATCCATTTTCTTTTGTGATGAATAATGAAAGGATTAATATGATGAATAATGCAACCATGGTTGACTTAACCATTGTAGAGAATTAACCAAGGGTTAGGGTTTGGGTTGAGTTAAGAATGAGTCACTTGAAAATATCTTTTCCAAAACAAAAAAGAAAACCTTCTAGAATCTACTAGAAGTCATTAACCCAAATCAAATCCTAATCTTGATTAATATTTACTAAACATGTTGCATTAGTTATCATATCATGTTACAATATTATATATCACATATATAATATTTATTGTAACCAAATAAAATAATACAATTAACATATATCGCATATATATCAATGTATTACCCGAGTGAGAAAAAGAATCTTTTAGTGAGCTAATATTAGTTAATGTCATTTAATATATCATATATATTATTATACATTAAATTATCGAATCAACACTTGATCCGACAATCCAGCTATATCGCATATAACCGACTAATATTTATCCGTACCGATTCATCGAATCAACACTTGATTCGATGACCCGGTTGATATCAAATATCGCGAGAATAGAATACGGTATCTCATATCGTATTATCCTCGGTCCCGCACATATCACATATGTGCTCCTACTCCGTTTTGCCTGAGCCAAGAAACTTCTGTGTAGGACTCTAAAGAATCGTCAATACGCCGGCAGTAGGTGATGATCATATCAAACACCCACAAGCTGCAAGCGGTCAGCTAAACGTAACAGCTACCCAGGTATTGAGCGCTCAGAAGATCAACAAGCAAGCCTGTACATTCTCCTGCGAATCCAAACAGTAACACTCCCGTACAGTCCGGTCTCGTCGTCTGATATGTTGCATATCTCGCCTAGGGGTGGTAAACGTCAGACCCCAGTAGCTTGATAAGTCGTGTCGATTTGAGGTCTATAACAGTTCGAGAAACTACTGATAACACTTACTAGTAAATCTCAGCAACCCTGGCCAGGGATTTCCGGTTATAGCCAATCGAACACAGCACAACATCAACTCCCTATACCGGGAGAGACGAATCCCCTCCTATCGCTTATTGCCTCCATGTGATTCGGGACTGTACCCAAAAGCCACCTTTTTGCACGCCCTCTTGGACGTGGTATGATGGAAATCAAAGCACAGTGGGAATCACACAAGACTCTATGACGATCTCGGGTCAACAGACTACTCTGTACCAGTGTCACCAGAGAACTGCCATCTGACGTGAGGTATAATACCATCTGGGAGTTCTCGGTGAGTCCGTCCAGTGTACCCAGTCTCCACTGAGCACCCGTACACCATCCTTGATGTCAAACACCGATGGATATGGGATCATCCATCGCCCATCATATAGGTCAAGATGTGTATACGCTAGTCTACTCTGGTGTATCGATGCCCTGTCTCGATACACCCTCGACTAGGAACAGTTATAGGATGTACTCGTCGACTAACGTGGCCCCACTAGTATGATCTCATCATAGTCCCAGTAGTCGAGTACATATCCTAAGGGCTTTATCAACATGTAATATAGAGACAATCTGAGTACATGTTAAGATAAAGTACAATCAGATAGCATACTATCATGTCGAGCAAGAAAGTCCTCCCTATATATGTCCTAGCATCCACTACAATATACATCGTATGTACAGTAATGGCCTCTAGGGCATACATATAACTAACACTTCATTAACCGTTCGTCCATAGCTTTGGACGAAGCGAGACAAAATGTTCTACTCATTCTCTACATCAATCTTGGTCATCTCTTTTAGCAAACTTGATGACCGAGTTGCCTCGGGTCAGAGGCGGGAGCCCGTTTAAAGATCCGTTGACGTGGTGCCACCTGGACGAGAAGATTGGAGATCGAAGAGATCGGAGCAGCCGCAACGGAGCGTGGGATGATGGTTAAAGAACGAAGGACTCGTATCGTTCGGTATAACCTTTCTACCCTCTTTGTAGTTTGTTAGTTTAGCAATAATGGCAGATCTGGGTTATAGTATACGATAGCGCCAGTTAAAAATTTTTGTTCCGCATTTGGCGTCTGAAAGACGGCCGGGGCGCTACCGTAGACTTACAATGTTTAGTAATCAACTTAAAGATGTTTAATTATGATTGCATTAGTGAGAAGTGAAATTTATAGAAAACCGAATCGGAAATCGGATTTGTTCCGATTCCGTCAGATTTTGTAATTTCGTATTTTTTTTTAGAATAGAAGAAAGACAGAAAATGGACTTACGGGTTTTCGATTACACTAGAGTGAGGGAGAACTAAAGGGATTGCCGATGCGTTGCGTCGTCGCCGGTAGTTCCTAAAAACGTAGCCGGAATTTCCGCCGGAATTTCGTCGGAGTTTCGCCGCGAGCTTGTTTTCAAATTACACAACTCTTGGAAAATTTTGAGAGAGTGAGTTTAGGATTTTGGGATGAGAGGGTAGAGGCGAGGGGGTGTATTTATAGGGTAGGCTAGGGTAGGGTAGGTGAAGGGTTTTTAAATTAAAAAATATAGAAAAATATAGAAAATTCATTAAAAATTGGAGTAATTAGGTGTTAATGGGAATTCTGGAACCGAGCTGAAGATTTAAAGTGTGCAGGAGGGTTAAGAAGGCGAAGAGCCCCAACTTTCATGTTGGGGACTCGGCCGTCAGTTATGGTGTGTGGACTGTTGAGCTTCCAAAGAATTTAAAACAAAATAATATTAAAAATAATGTGGGATAGGGGATTTGAACTCTGGTGGCTTGGTTCAGCAATGTAAGGTATTACCAATGAGCTACAAGCTCGTTCTTGTAATTAAATTGCTAATTAATTACTTAAGTCTTGTGCTCAGGCAATAAATACCCCTTTATGATTTTTTGAAAAAAATATTTTAAAAATTTGTATAGGAAAAAGTGTATAAGAAAATTAGGATTGTTACATTCTACCCTCCTTATAAAAATTTCGTTCTCGAAATTTGCAAAAGGAAAGTGTAAAAAATCCAAGGAAGGTTTAGTGCTAGTGTACTGACAGTATGCGAAAAATAACAAGGTGGTGCAAGGGTTTTAGAAATGTGAAGAATGTGTGAAGAAATGAAAGGATACGAAGATTTTGGTAAAATTGTAAAAGAGGTGAGGGAATTTTGGGTTAAGACAGATTCAAGATATATGATTCAAAGAATAAGAAATGATGGGATTCAAGGAACATGATTGTAAAGAATGTTTTAGTTGCTGATTCTTGTGTTTTATATTGCTTAGGGTTCCATACAGCTCTGACCTGCATGGGCCACCAACAAAACCTGTCACGCCCCGCTTCCCATTCTACGGCGAAGGGGACGCGACGAGATCCGCTACGTATTTACTCTGAGGTAAACACGCTAAGCGTATCTAAGCAATATAAAAATAAATATAAAAGAGACAAGATATAATAAAAACATCAACTTTTATTTATTAACATTTTTTTGTACAATGCATGAAAAGGAAATACAACTGAAATAAAACGATGCCTAAACAATGGCATAACAGGAAATGAAAAGTACTGAATAGAAAATGTACATTGAAACTAGAGCTCTGGTTCTTCAGCAAACTGGTCCAAGTCTTCTCTCGTGGGCTCGATCTCCGCCGGGTCCAAACCACCTAACGCCATTCAAAGAAGAAAGAAATAGAATGTCGTCAGCGAACAGGTCGCTCGGTAAGTCCCAAAGATAAGGGAGAAATATACAGAGAGTAAGAGAGAGAGAGTAGCTTTTAATATTGTATTATAATATTGTAATGTTGTATTAACGCTGTTGTTTGTAGCCTGGTACAGAAGATTCCAGTGTATACGATGGGAGTCCCACTTACACCGGGGACCTTGGTAACCTGTAGTATAAGGCTCCGTCGATAATACAACGGAACAACGGCATGGATGTAATTACGTCTTAAGTGACCACCTCGTGCCACCTTTAACATATTCCGTACCTGTCCACCTCTTAAACCCCGCAGTGTTTTGATTGTATTGTTTTGTACTGTAAATTTTATTGAATGTATATTTGAAAGACTGACCGAAACCATGATATCAGTAAACGGATGTAACCGTAGAATCATGTAAATGGAATAACTGGAGAACCATGTAAATGGAATGTATATCCATGGTTCGGTTCGGTCAAGTTGTATAGATTGATAATTGAATTCATGGATTCATGTTGAGTTGTAATATTGAAGATTGTAGATTGTACTTGAATCATATTCAAGTCAAATATAATCAGAATCAAACCCGAGCCAGACAATTAAAAATGTAAATCGAAGTTTTGATTAATTCTTACCTATAATTTGCTAGGGTCCTCAGGGAAATTTATAAAACTTGAGAGGGTTTTATATAAAAATACTTTTATATACTTTTCAAAATACACCTCAAGTATTCATTATTCGTTTTTAGAGTTGTAATGAATGCGGATTTTATATTGAGCCATTTCTAGTGAAAATATCCTAGTTTTATAAATAAGGTATTTATCTGTAATATTGATTTATTTGAAATTCACGGTATTTTAGTGTAAATTTATTCTTGTGATTTTTAGAAAAAAATGGAATATTTATATCATAACAAAATAAATGTTTTAATGATAAATATACATATATTTATACAAAAATAATTTTAATAAATATTTTATATTCTAAAAATCTCATTTTCTTAAGATATCGTATTTTAAATCTTTCGAGACCGAATGCTCCTTGCGGAGGTCTGAATCTCGCACTACTAAACCCGAGGACGTGCGATAATCCGCACCATCCCGAACGGGTTCCCCAAGGTGGGTTGTAGCGGCACTTTGCAAAGATTGTAAAATACTAAATCATTTAGAAAACAGTTTTATAAAGTAAAAGGTATTTGTTTGTAAAAATATCAATTTTCCGTATTTTAGATTCTAGGGTTTCCTAAGTCAACTAGCCTATTTCTAAATGGTCTAAACGACAAGTTGTTAGATGCCTCAAATCGCCTCTTCACCACCAATTGTGGCCAGGTAAGTACAAGTGAGGAAAGGAGGGATCCGCTCACGAATCACCGTGAGACGGGCTTTTTAAAGTTACCTTTCTCACTTGCCTAGCCTAGACACCACAAAGTCAAGTTTAGATAAACGACCGATGTCCACAACTTATCGTATTTTCCTAATAAAAGGTATTTATTTAAAAGCGTATCAAAACTAAATCTTTTAGAGATAGTTTTATTAAGTATATGGTATTTAAATGTAAATTCTTGTTTTCTCGTATTCTAAGATTTCAATGGTATCGTATTAGCTTGTATGTAAGTGTGTGAGGAGGTAGGTCGTTACTTCGTGATTCACTTAAGGTATAGCAAGGTTAATGGGATTGAATGTGAAATCGAACCATTGTGGTATTTATGTGAAAAAAATACGATAAATTGATACAGCTATCATTTCATATGATGAAATTTGTTCAAATTGTTTGATTAGTATTTAGTAATCAACTTAAAGATGTTTAATTATGATTGCATTAGTTAGAAGTAAATTTATAGAAAACCGAATCGGAAATCGGATTTGTTCCGATTCCGTCGGATTTTGTAATTTCATATTTTTTTTAGAATAGAAGAGAGACAGAAAAGGGACTTACGGGTTTTCGATTACACTAGAGTGAGGGGGAACTAAAACGATTGCCGATGCGTTGCGTCGTCACCGGTAGTTCCTAAAAACGTCGCCGGAATTTCGTCGGAGCTTCGCCGCGAGCTTGTTTTCAAAGTACACAATTCTTGGAAAATTTTAAAAGAGCGAGCTTAGGATTTTGGGATGAGAGGGTAGAGGGGAGGGGGTGTATTTATAGGGTAGGCTAGGGGTAGGGTAGGTGAAGGGTTTTTAAATATAAAAATATAAAAATATAGAAAATTCATTGAAAATTGGAGTAATTAGGTGTTAATGGGCATTCTGGAACCGAGCTGAAGATTTAAAGTGTGCAAGGGGGTTAGGAAGGCGAAGAGCCCCAACTTTCATGTTGGGAACTCGGTCGTCCGGCCGGCGGCGCCGGCCGACTCGGCCGAGTCGGGGTGTCGGGAGATGGGGGGTCTCGTGGGGTAAGCACTGGTATATTTAGATTTTAAAGTTCAGTTCAAGTTTTGGGTGTTATGGTGTGTGGACTGTTGAGCTTCCAAAGAATTTAAAACAAAATAATATTAAAAATAATGTGGGGCAGGGGATTTGAACTCTGATGGCTTGGTTCAGCAATGCAAGGTATTACCAATGAGCTACAAGCTCCTTCTTGTAATTAAATTGCTAATTAATTACTTAAGTCTTGTGCTCAAGCAATAAATACCCCTTTATGAATTTCTGAAAAAAATATTTTAAAAATTTGTATAGGAAAAAGTGTATAAGAAAATTAGGGTTGTTACACCCAGGATCTATAATTCGCTATCATTTCCCGTCGCTGCGAGAGTTAGCTCGGCGCTCTTCCCTTTAAGTCGGATCTCTCGCGCTCTTTCCTCGGAGGACTCCTTCTTTGACCCAGGTTAGATGTCTTCCTCTAAGGAGTCTGTTGAGATAGTCAGGATAAAGTCTAGGGATTCTTCTGCTGCTTCTTCCTCTGCTTCTTCCTTTGAGTCAGGTTCCCCCGGGAGTTAGGGTCACCCGTGCTTCCCATGGTCGTGAGACGGGGACGGTTCCTAAAGCGCGTATCAGGAGTGCTCACGAAGCGCTCTCCTTCCTGAGGAATGTGGACGAGCTCACCACAATCCGGGCTCGCTTCCATATTCCCCTTAGATGTCACGTCCCGCTTCCCGGTGTACGGCGAAGGGAACGCGACGAGGCCGCTACATATTTACTCTGAAATAAACACGCTGAGCGTATCTAAGCAATATAAGTAAAATACACAAGAGACATAGACAATAGATATAAATGAACAACAACTTTATTTATTCACATTCTTTTTACAATACATCTGAAAAGTAAATAATGAAATGAAAAGCAATGCCTAAACAGTGGCATAACAGAAATGGAAAGTACTGAAATGAAATGTACAAGTATCCAGAGCTCCGGGTCGAAGGCTAGCTGATCCAGGTCCTCGCTGGTGGGCTCGATCTCCTGAAGGTCCGAATCACCCGACGACATTCCAAAGAAGAAGAAAGAGAATGTCGTCAATGAACAAATCGCTCGGTAAGTCCCGTAAATAGACAAGAATGAGATAGACAGAATAGAGAGTATATTGTTATAATGTTATATTTAGTGTTAACGCTATTGTTTGTAGATTGGTACAGAAGAGGCCAGTGTATACAAGAGGAGTCTCGTTAGACCAGAGACTACGGTGGACGGAATACAAGGAACCGTTCAGCCATGGTACAACGGCAATTGAATTCAGATTAGTTGTCTTAACGGTTACAGTCTCGTGCCACTTCTAACACCTTCCGTACCAATCTATCCCTTAAACCCTGCGATATCTTGATTGTATTGTTTGTATTGTATTGTAAATTGTATTGTTTTGTATTATAGATTGTATGGATGTATGAGTTGCCGAAACCATGATATCAGTAAATGGATATAACTGGAGAATCATGTAGATGGATGTACATCCATGGTTCGGTTTAGTCGATACAGATTGAATATATTGAAAAGATTGATTATATGGATTCCTGGATTCATATTGTAATGTAGTTTTATACTTGAATCTCATTCAAGTCAGATTGTATATTGAGACTCAGTCTAAATCAGACAATTAGAAAAGAAATTGAATCCTGAATTAAGTTTTGATGTTATCGGTAACCGCTGCACATGGACGGCAGAATTTGTGTCTTTTTCAAAGACGATTACTGTGTTGATAACACCGTTTGTTAAGTTGTCTACCTTAAATAGGCAAGCACCCATATCTCCGGCTCCCTGAGACTCAAGAGACGGGTCCCGCTTAAACCTATATTTACTAGGGTCCTTATTGTAATTTAATATAACTTGAGGGGGTTTTATGTAAAAATAATTTTGTATAATTTTCAAATACATCTCAAGTATTTTATTATCGTTTTTAAAGTTTTCATTGATGTATACTTTATCATTGTGATATTTCTAGTGAATAAAACCTATTTTTTATAATATATGGTATTTATTTGTAATATTGGAATTTGTATGGTATTTTCTTGTAAATGAGATATTTTTCTTGAATTTTGGAAATGTGGAATATTATAAATATTAAAAATAGATATTTTGATATTAATTACATATATATATATTTATTTAAAATATAAGTTTTATTTATAATATAAATCACATTTTCTAAAGAAAATTGTATTTTAAATCTTTCGAGTCCGTATGCTCCTTGCGGAGGTCTGCATCTCGCATTACTAAGCCCAAGGATGTGCGATAATCCGCACCATTCCGAACGGGTTCCCCGAAATGGGTTGTAGCTGCACATTGCAAAGATTTGTTAAAAATACACATATTGTAGAAAAATATTTTTATAAGTCGGAGGTAGTTATGTGTAAAATCGTATTTTTTCCCCCAAAACTATATTCCCAAATATCATCGTGCTATGTTACATATATGTTTTGTGAGGAGATAGGTCATTATCTCTTGACCTATCTAAAGATATAGTAAGGGGTGATGATGTTTAATGTTGAAACTAAACTATATGGTATTTTTTTGTAAAAGTGCTATAAAAATTGAAATATAAATTCTTTTGATATGAAACTTGTCAATATGTTTTGTTAATATTTAATGATCATGATGTGAGAGTGTGGCATTATTATGTTTAAGAAAAATATGATTTTTAAGGAAAAACCGAATCGGAAGTCGGATTAACTTCACTTCCGTCGGGTTTTAGAATTCTAAGTATTTAGAATAGTAAAGAGAAGGGGGAGAAGGGACTTACATGATTGCAGTGTAGATAAGAGGAAAAGGAAGAAGGGGGAGGTGTCGATGCATCGTTTCGTCACCGGAAGTTCGTCGGAGTTTCGCCCTTTGCTAACTCCACCTGCACACAAAAGACTTGGGATTTTTCTTGAGAGTTTGAGCAGAGATTTGAGAGTGAGGAGGGGTGATTTTAGGTGTGGTATTTATAGGAAAAATTAGGGTTTAGGGATGTGAAAAGGTGTATTAAAAATTTGTATTAAAAGTTGTTTAATTGGGTGTTTTAAATTGGTCTGTAAATGTGCAGGGAATTTAAATATTATAGAGGTTGTGGGGAGTTAAAGAGTCATACAAAAAATCAAAGAATTTAGGGTTTCGGCTGAGTCAGGCCGGCGGCGCCGGCCGATTCGGCCGAGTCGCCTGCCTGAGTCGGGCCGGGTCTCGACACCACGTGTCCCTTGCCTCTTGGTCTATCTCGTGGACCCATTTGTTTAACCTGTGACTCTTCAGTTTACGTGTTATGCACGTATAGACCTTTGGGCTTCTAAAAATATTAAAAGAAATCAATATAAAAATAATGTGGCTGATGGGATTTGAACTCTGGTGCTTTGGTTCAGCAGTGCAAGGTCTTACCAGTGAGCTACAAGCTCTTTCTTGCTGTTCAAAAGTAAATTAAATACTTATAGTACTCACAGAAAATGTAAATACCCCAAATATACATTAATTTTAAATCAATTTTATATACACAAGAATTGGAGTTATTATACTAGTTATTCGCTTCGCTTGGCTGGGGAGGGAGAGAGGGCGGAACAGGTGTGGAGCAAGGAGATTGCCTTATACCTGGATGCCTTTTGGGTCGGAATGCGTATGCCCTTCTCCCTCGATATTAGCGCCGCGCTGTGTTGTTTTCAACTAGCTCCGGGTCAGCTAGTACCGAACTCATGGAGGACTCTCCTCGGGTTCCTGGTCCTGTTGAGGCTCGAAGAAATCTCCTTCAGCTTGACCCTTCTTCTTTTCTCCCTTTGCTATAAAAATCATCTCGGCACCCGTAAGGACAAGCCGAGCTGGGTATATGTTTCGTTTAGAAAATATAGGGGACGGGCGGCCGGGTCGAGGGTCGTAGCAGTTCCTTCTTCTATCCATGAATGCAAGGAGAAGTTCCTATTTTTCGGGCCACCCGAGGGTGAGGATTGGCCAGTGCCCGTTCAGTGGTACAGGGTCGGCTGCTCGCGGGTGAGAAGATCGTCCTTTTCCAAAGCAAGGGTGGTGTCTGTCACGCTCCGCTTCCCGGTATACGGCGAAGGGGACGCGACGAGCCCGCTACATATTTACTCTGAAGTAAATACGCTAAGCGTATCTAAGCAATATAAAAGTAAATACACAAGAGACAAGATATAATAAAAACAGCAACATTTATTTATTAACATTGTTTTGTACAATGCATGAAAAGGAAATACAACTGAAATAAAACGATGCCTAAACAATGGCATAACAGGAAATGAAAAGTACTGAATGGAAAATGTACAATGAAACTAGAGCTCTGGTTCTTTAGCAAACTGGTCCAAGTCTTCTGCAGATGGTTCGATCTCCGCCGGGTCCAAACCACCTGACGACATTCAAAGAAGGTTTCCGTATACAATCCACGCCCTACGGGCGACAACATAAATTAGTCTCCGTATACAATCCACGGGCAACCAAACACAAAACAAACACCCACGATACGAAGTGACCATATGGAGAAGGAGAAAGTTGTTGCCGCGATGCGGTAGCGTAATTAACTGCAGGGGCTTGCGCCTGCAGGGAAGAGCGTCCCCAGAATTAAAAACCCCTCAGATGAGGGGGAATCTGACGAAGTCTGCTACATCGGCCGTATCCGTTTAAACCTTCGATACACGGTGCCATAAATCAACTTGGCATCTTCGGAGAGGTGGACGGATAACACCAATTAGCATCTGCCCCCAGATTCAGGCAAGACGTCCAGTCTTCCCGGCTTCCGGCGGCGAACAGAAGGTTTCTAGAACCGATCTAAACATTTAAAGTATGCAGGGGGGTTAGGAATACGAAAAGACAGATTTTTGGTGTTGGGGACTCGGCCGTCCGGCCGAGTCCGGCCGACGGCGCCGGCCCGAGTCAGGGGTCGAGGAGGTGGGGGGTCTTCAGGTGGGTCCTCTGGTATATTTAGTTTTTAAAGTGTAGTTCAATTTTTGGAAGTTATAGTGTGTGGACTGTTGGGCTTCTAAAGGATTTAAAACAAAATAATATTAAAAATAATGTGGGGCAGGGAATTTGAACTCTGGTGGCTTGGTTCAGCAATGCAAGGTATTACCAATGAGCTACAAACTCCTTGTAATTAAATTGCTAATTAATTACTTAAGTCTTGTGCTCAGGCAATAAATACCCCTTTATGGATTTGGAAAAAAAAACAAATCTAAAAATTTGTATGAAGAAAGTGTATAAGAAAATTAGGGTTGTTACATTCTACCCTCCTTATAAAAATTTCGTTCTCGAAATTTATAAAAGGAAAGTGTAACAAATCCAAGGAAAGTTTAGTGCTGGTGTACTGACAGTATGCGAAAAATAACAAGGTGGTGCAAGGGTTTTAGAAGTGTGAAGAATGTGTGAAGGAACGAAAGGATGCGAAGGTTTTGGTAAAATTGTAAAAGAGATGAGGGAATTTTGGGTTAGGACAGATTCAAGATATATGATTCAAAGAATAAGAAATGATGGGATTCAAGAAACATGATTGTAAAGAATGTTTTAGTTGCTGGTTCTTGTGTTTCATATTGCTTAGGGTTCCATACAGCTCTGACCTGCATAGGCCGCCAACAAAACCTGTCACGCACCGTTTCCCGGTATACGGCGAAGGGGACGCGACGGGCCCGCGACGTATTTACTCTGGAGTAAATACGCTAAGTGTATCTAAGCAATATAAAAGTAAATACACAAGAGACAAGATATAATAAAAACAACAACTTTTATTTATTAACATTTTTTTATACAATGCATGAAAAGGAAATACAACTGAAATAAAACGATGCCTAAACAATGGCATAACAGGAAATGAAAAGTACTGAATGGAAAATGTACAATGAAACTAGATCTCTGGTTCTTCAGCAAACTGGTCCAAGTCTTCTGCAGATGGCTCGATCTCCACCGGGTCCAAACCACCTGACGACATTCAAAGAAGAAAGAAATAGAATGTCGTCAGCGAACAGGTCGCTCGGTAAGTCCCAAAGATAAGGGAGAAATAGACAGAGAGTAAGAGAGAGAGAGAGTAGCTTTTAATTTTGTATTATAATATTTTAATGTTGTATTAACGCTGTTGTTTGTAGCCTGGTACAGAAGATCCCAGTGTATACGAGGGGAGTCCCACTTACACCGGGGATTTTGGTAACCTGTAGTACAAGGCTCCATCGATAATGCCACGGAACAACGGCATGGATGTAATTACGTCTTAAGTGACCACCTCGTGCCACCTTTAACATATTCCGTACCAGTCTACCCCTTAAACCCCGCAGTGTTTTGATTGTATTGTTTGTCTTGTAAATTGTATTGATTGTATAATTGATTGACTGACCGAAACCATGATATCAGTAAACGGATGTAACTGTAGAGTCATGTAAATAGAATAACTGGAGAATCATATAAGTGGAATATATCCATGGTTCGGTTCAGTCAAGTCATATTGATTGATAATTGGATTCATAGATTCATGTGTTTCTATTGAATTGGAATATTGTAAATTGTAGATTGACCTGAATTATATTCAAGTTAGATTAATCAGACTCAAATCCGAGTCAGACAATTAGAAATGTAAGTCGAAATCTTGATTATTTCTTAAATCTATAATTGCTAGGGTCCTTAGGGTAATTTATAAACTTGAGGGGGTTTTATGTAAAATATTTTTATATACTTTTCAAAATACACCTCAAGTATTCATTATTCGTCTTTAGAGTTGTAATAAATGTGGATTTTATATTGAGCCATTTCTAGTGAAAATATCCTAGTTTTATAAATAAGGTATTTATCTGTAATATTGATTTATTTGAAGTTCATGGTATTTTAGTGTAAAATTTATTCTTGTGATTTTTAGAAAAAAGTTGAATATTTATATCATAACAAAATAAATGTTTTAATGATAAATATACATACATTTATACAAAAATAATTTTAATAAATATTTTATATTCTAAAAGTCTCATTTTCTTAAGATATCGTATTTTAAATCTTTCGAGACCGAATGCTCCTTGCGGAGGTCTGAATCTCGTACTACTAAGCCCGAGGATGTGCAATAATCCGCACTATTCCGAACGGGTTCTCCAAGATGGGTTGTAGCGGCGCTTTGCAAAGATTGTAAAATATTAAATCCTTTAGAAAACGGTTTTATAAAGTAAAAGGTATTTATTTGTAAAAATATCAATTTTCCGTATTTTAGATTTTAGGGTTTCCCAAGTCAACTAGCCTATTTCTAAATGGTTTAAACGATAAGTTGTTAGATGCCTCAAATCGTCTCTTCACCGCCAATTGTGGCCAGGTAAGTACAAATGAGGAAAGGAGGGATCCGCTCACGAATCACGGTGAGACGGGACTTTTAAAATTACCTTTCTCACTTGCTTAGCCTAGACACCACAAAGTCAGGTTTAGATAAACGATCGATGTCCATAATTTATCGTATTTTCCTAATAAGAGGTATTTATTTAAAAGTGTATCAATTCTAAATCTTTTATGATAGTTTTATTAAGTATATGGTATTTAAATGTAAATTCTTGTTTTCTCGTATTCTAAGGTTTCAATGGTACCGTATTAGATTGTATGTAAGTGTGTGAGGAGGTAGATCGTTACCTCGTGCTCTACTTTAAAGGTATAGCAAGTTTAATGGTGTTAAATGAAAGAGTGAAATATTGTGGTATTTAAGTGAAAATAAGGTAAATTGAGAAAGCTTTCATGTGGTGAAACTTGTTCAAATTCTTTGATTAGTATTTAGTAGTCAACATAAGGATGTTTAATTATGATTGTATTAGTGAGAAGTGAAATTTATAGAAAACCGAATCGGAAATCGGATTTGTTCCGATTCCGTCGGGTTTGCAATTTCGTATTTTCTTAAATAGGGAAGAGAGAGATAGAAAAAGACTTACGGGTTTTTGATTACACTAGAGTGAGGGGGAACTAAAGGGATTGCCGATGCGTTGCGTCGTCGCCTGTAGTTCCTAAAAACGTCGCCGGAATTTCATCGGAGCTTCGCCGCGAGCTTGTTTTCAAAATACACAACTCTTGGAAAATTTTGAGAGAGGGAGCTTAGGATTTTGGGATGTGAGGGTAGAGGGGAAGGGGTGTATTTATAGGGTAGGCTAAGGGTAGGATAGGTGAAGGGTTTTTTAATAAAAAAATATAAAAATATAGAAAATTCATTAAAAATTGGAGTAAATAGGGTATTTCAAAGGTTTCTGGAACCGATCTAAACATTTAAAGTATGCAGGGGGGTTAGGAATACGAAAAGACAGATTTTTGGTGTTGGGGACTCGGCCGTCCGGCCGGTCCGTCGGCCGACTCGGGGGTCGAGGAGGTGGGGGGTCTTTAGGTGGGTCCTCTGGTATATTTAATTTTTAAAGTGTAGTTCAATTTTTGGAAGTTATAGTGTGTGGACTGTTGGGCTTCCAAAGGATTTAAAACTAAATAATATTAAAAATAATGTGGGGTAAGGGATTTGAACTCTGGTGGCTTGGTTCAGCAATGCAAGGTATTACCAATGAGCTACAAGCTCCTTCTTGTAATTAAATTGCTAATTAATTATTTAAGTCTTGCGCTCAGACAATAAATACCCCTTTATGGATTTTGAAAAAAAAACAAATTTAAAAATTTGTATGAAGAGAGTGTATAAGAAAATTAGGGTTGTTACAGTGTCGGCATGGGAGCCTATCCGATAGGCCGACGTTTCGCTTTCCGAGCAGGCCCTTAGTTGGGCCGGGCTTAGCCCCGCTCAATTCATGGGTAAGTTAGGAGCCTAGGCGACCTGTTTAGACTTGCATGTTTTTCTTCTGCTCTTTTTTGCGTCACTAACTCCTTTTTTTGCAGAACCGATGGACCGATCTAAATTTCTTGCTGCCATGGCCGAGAAGAAGGGGAGGAAGGCCGGAGGCGCCGACCCATCACGCCCTGCTACAAGTCCGGACCTGTCGGTGGCCGCATCGGCTAGGCGTTCTACCACGCCCCGGGCTATGGAGACCAGCCGCGGGGAGAGCCGTAAACATGCTCGGGAGTCGGAGCCCTGGGTTTTGAAGGTGGCGGATGAGGCTGACCCCCCAGGCCCCCCTCAAGCAGCATAAAAGGACGGTATCTCGGCCTCCGTCTTCCTCGGTCTTGGTGCAGGAGGGAGACCTATGCTTCGAGGTGCCCTCGGAGCTTTCTGTCACCGATAGCTTGCTCTCGGAGATGGAACGATCGGCCGAAGGCAAAATCCCCCGGGGGACTCTCAAGGCCCAAATCGCGGCCATAGCTCAGAAGGCTGTACAGGTTAGTTTCCGCCTCCCGTTCGGGCTTTCATTAAGCCTCTTTTGTTTGTCGGATCGGATAATTTTTTTAACCCCTCCTTTTGTTTTCCTCAGGTCCTCCAGCACTGTGCCCTCGTCGCCAACATGGAGCATGAGGAAATTACCCCTGCGATGCAGATAGCGGGCGAGTATTCCTCACGGGAGGAGAGCCTGAGCCGGGAGCCGCGTCAGGCGAGGGAAAGGATCGCCGTCCTTGAAGATCGGGTGGCCTCCGAGGAGGGGGTGAACTCCAACTACTGGGAGTCCATCCGAATTTTGAAGGAGTCCAACATGGTCGTCGAGACCAAGTTGGAGAAGGCTAGGGTCCTCAACGCCACTCTGAAGAAGATGTGGGACACCCTTAAGAGGGAGAATGAGGCGGCGAAAGAAAGGATGAAGCGCGCCGACCTCTAGGCCGCAAAGGCGGTGGAGAGCTACAAGACGTCGGATCAATTCTACACCGACCTTGCTGACGCCTCGGCCCTCATCTGGCATCAGGCCCTCGATGTCGTCAATGCGTTGAAGACGGAGTTTCCCGACGGTAGGTTTCGGCTCGAGTACCCCCTCGAGGAAGAGACGCAGGGGGACGCCGCTGGAAGTGCCGCCTGGGGGGAAGGCTCCTGGTGGGAGCGTTGGGGATAAAGCGATCACCCCGGCTTCCAGTGCCGAAGCCCCCGTTGAGGGCGTCGACCCTAAGGCCGCCACCCAGGCTACCGATGCTGGCGTGGAGCATATCGAGGTCCTCCCCGGTCCCGAGGCCTGAGCCTTTCTGCCTTCTTTTCCCTTTTCTTTTTTTTTGTTTTGGAATTTTGTAAGCCTTCGGGCAATTTTGTGAGGTTGGGGAGCCAATAATACCTTTGTAAAGACTCCCGAGTTGTGAATAAAGCCGTTTTGCAAACTTTTCTGTGGTACTGTTTCATTTGTGTGAGCCTGTTAGCGTTTTCCTCGCTTGACGAGCCACGTGCTAGGTCGGCGATCGGTCCTTTGGTGGGAGATCACACATCGAGTGAAGTCCAATTATCTGCCTTAAGTGTTCAAAGGTCAGTGTAAGGTTGGTGTCCTTTTGGCCCCGGAGTCAAAGTGGCGATCGCTCACTTAAGATACGTCAGTTGGCTCCTTCGAGTAGAAAGGCATAGATTTGCCCATTCCTTCGAGTCGGACCGGTGACCACTTCTCTTGGAATGAGTTAGGTAAGAGTTTAGTCCAGATTGGTCGACGTTTGTTGAGGTTGAGGGCTTCTGATCCTTGGCAGTAAACCACCAGCCATGGATTGACCGAGCAGTGAAGCTGCTCGGTGGCCTCTTAAGGAGGGCTTTGATCCTTGGCGTCGGTGGGTAGTAAACTACCAGCCATGGATTGAACGAGCAAGGAGGATGCTCGGTGGCCTCTTGAGAAGGGCTTTGGATCCTTGGTGTCAGTGGGTAGTAAACTACCAGCCATGGATTGATCGAGAAGTGAAGCTGCTCGGTGGCCTCTTGAGGAGGGCTTTGTATCCTTGGCGTCGATGAGTAGTAAAATACCAGCCATGGATTGACCGAGCAGTGAAGCTGCTCGGTGGCCTCTTGAGGAGGGCTTTGGATCCTTGGCATCGGAGGATAGTAAACTACCAGCCATGGATTGACCGAGCAGTGAACCTGCTCGGTGGCAACTTGAGGAGGGTTTTAATCCTTGGCGTCGGAGGGTAGTAAACTACCAGCCATGGATTGACCGAGCAGTGAAGCTGCTCGGTGGCCTCTTGAGGAGGGCTTTGATCCTTGGCGTCGGTGGGTGTAAACCACCAGCCATGGATTGACCGAGCAGTGAAGCTGCTCGGTTTCGCGAGGCTTCGCCCGTCCTCCCTCGACGCGCGAAAATCCGGTAGGGTGATCGTCGTGGGCGACACGTGGCATAAACGCTTAGGTGGGGCAAGGCATTCCAATATCTGCGTCGTTCCGACTTCGGTTGGCCAAGAAATACGGGATGCCTGCTATGCGGCGGTACGAAATTGGAAGAGCCAAGAAAATCCCAGGATTCGCGCCCACGCACGCGTAAATTTAGGCCCTTAGGGGATTCTGTAGAGGCTATAAATGGAGGAGGAGATGGGTTTCTTTCAGCATCACTTTCCTGAGATGGCCAGGCGTATCTACGCGATTGAAGAGATCGTCACTTTCGATGACGTCTACCTGTATGACCAGTCGGTTTCCGAGTAGACGTACCGGGGCGTGGTCCAGCGTATCGAGGACCACTTCGGCCGTCTACTTCCTTGTCGGTCGTCCCTCCTCCAATTGCTGATGTACGCAATTTGGAGGAGGTCCCCGGGGCTGTACAACCCACTCTCCGAGGAGCTACTGGATGATGCGCTCGACAAGGTGCATACGCTCTATGTCCCCGGCCTCATCTCGAAGAACAGGCACGACCGATCTTTGGCCCTTATTTTGGAGTGCTTCCGAAAGAGGCAGATCGCAGGCTCCTGCTCGGCTGATGAGGGGCCCGGTGCTTCCGTGGCGTCCCGGGTACGTGGGCAGCATCACCAGGAATGGGCTGAATAGGACAGGGCTCGGCTGGCGGAGATCTCCACGGAGTACCACCAACAGTGCTACGTTGACCCCATACCCCCTCTGTTGTGATTTTAATTTTCATGTAAGGCTGAGGAACCCACAATACCTTTGATAAATAAAGTCCTCTTTTTACAACGTATTATTGCTTCCTTTTGGGTGCGTTTGAGTATTTTTACGAAATGAACTCTGTGACCTTTGAACTGAGGAAAAGAGAAACATATAGGAGGAATATTTTCTAATTTAAAAGACTTAGAAAAATATACATCGCTTTGGCAAACAAGAAATTTATATTCATAGATACAATTTTCAAAGGTACAACTTGATCTTCTCGGCATTGTAGGGCCGCGGAAATTTGCGACCCGCCACGTCTTGCAAGCGATAGGCCCCGTCGGGCAATACTTCAGAGACGAGGAATGGGACGTCCCACTTTGGGGAAAACTTATGTAACTTGCCCTGATCAATGAACTCGTTCCGCCTTAGGACCAAATCTTCGGTCTTGAAGACGCGATACTTGACTCGCACGTTGTAGTAGCGGACGGTTTGCTGTTGATAAGCAGCAGCTTTGATCTGTGCCCGGTCTCGTTTCTCCAACAATATGTCCAGATTAGTCCGGAAGGCCGAGGTGTTTGCTTCGTCGTCAAAGTGCTCGACCCTGTAACCGGGCAGCCCGATCTCTGCTGGGACTATCGCCTCGGTGCCATAGTAGAGGCTGAAGGGGGTCTCTCTAGTGAGGGTCTTTTTTGACATGCACAAGGCCCATAAAACCCAGGGTAATTCATCGACCCAACTGCCCTGCCGTCCTTCAAGGCGAGCTCGAAGACCTTAAGGCCGTCCCAGTTAGCGACCTCGGCCTGCCCGTTGCACTGGGGATCCGCGACTGCAGCAAACTTCATCAGTATATGGTATTCACTGCAGCATCCTTTAACTTTGTCTTTTTCGAAGTTCGTCCCATGGTCGGTAACAATACACCTCGGGATCCCGAACCGGAATATTATGTTGTTCTGCAGGAACTTGATGGTCGTGGTGGCGTCCGGTTTTCTGATGGGGACGGCCTCGATCCACTTCGTAAAGTAGTCCACCGCGAAGAGGATGCATTTGTGCCCGCCCGTACCGATAGGGAGTTGGCCTATCATGTCCATTCCCCACTGGGCAAACGGCCATGGGTAAGTCAGGGCCGTTAGCTCGGTAGCCGGAAGACAGGGTATGCTGCCATGGAGCTGGCAGCTTTTGCATCTTCTGACGAGCTTCTGAACGTCCTGATGGATGGTTAGCCAATAGTATCCTTGGAGTAGCGTCTTCTGGACTAAGGTGCGGGCCCCTTGATGTGCTCCGTCGACCCCTTCGTGAACCTCACGGAGGACGTAGTCGGCCTCATGGGAGTCGACGCACCGAAGCAGAGGTTGAGTGAAGGCTTTCTTGTAGAGGTTTCCACTGCTCCAAACGAAATGGCGTGCTCTGGCTCGGAGAAGGCGAGCTTCCCCTCGATCTTCTGGGAGCTTACCTTCCTTAAAGAATTCTATTATGGGCTTCCTCCAACCCCGGTCTTATTCCCGGGTAGCGTAAACTTGAAGTGTTGTCGCTCTGTCTTCCATGTTGAGCCGTGGAAAGTCCTCGAAGAGGATATTTCTCTTATTGTTGGCCGTATAGATGGAAGTTAGTTTGCTCAGAGCGTCAGCCTGGGCGTTTAGGTGCCGGGGGATCTGCTTTATTTGAACTTCGTCGAAGTCTTCTCGCAGTCTCCTTACCTCGGCTAAATATTTCACCATCAAAGGCACCCGTGCCTTGAAACGGCCGGTCACCTGGCATACGACCAGGGTGGAGTCAGTGTGGATTCGGATCGTCTTCAGCCCCACTCCGGAGGAGAATCGTAGCCCAGCTAGCAAAGCCTCGTACCCCGCGGCGTTGTTTAAGGTCTTGAATCTGAGCTTCAAAGAATACTCCATCTCTGCCTCGTTCGGGTCTCGAATGATGAGGTCGGCACCACAGCCATCCTTGGTTGATGATCCATCGATGTAAAGGACCCAATCGGAGACGGAGACGGGCCTCTCTTCGATCGAGGGTTGAGATCCGGAAGCCGGCACTGACACTGCCTCCTTGCTGGGGATAGTACATTCGAAAATAAAATCGGCTAGGACTTGTGCTTTGATAGCCTGTCTTGGGCGGTACTTGATGTCGAATTAAGATAACTCCCACCTCCACTTCTCCAAGCGACCAGAAGACTCGGGGGAGGCGAGAATAGCCTCCAAAGTATGCTCCGTGAGAATGAGGATGGTGTGTGCCTGGAAGTAGTGCTGTAGTTTCCTCAAGGTCATGATAAGCGCCAAGACGATCTATTCAATGGCCGGGTACCTTGTTTCCAAGTCTTTAAAGACGTGGCTTATGTAGTAGATCGGATTTTGGACTCCTTCAACTTCTTGGACAAGCACCGAGCTGGCAGCCTGATCGGACACAGCTAGATACAGTGATAGCTCGTCTCCCTCAATCGGTCGGGTGAGCGGTGAGGGAGTCGCCATATGTACTTTTAGTTGCTCGAAAGCGATCTGACACTCCTCCGACCATTCGAACCTCGGGATTTTTCTCAGGGCTTTGAAGAATGGGAGGCACTTTTCCCCAGACCTTGATATGAAGTGACTCAGAGCGGCTACTCTCCCCGTGAGCCGCATTTTTTCGACATTGGTCTTTGGCACGGTCATGTTGAGGATGGCGTTGATTTTCTCCGGGTTAGCCTCGATTCCTTGGTGGGTAACCATGAATCCAAGGAACTTCCTGCTAGTGACCACGAACGCGCACTTAGCGAGATTCAGCTTCATCTTGTATTTGTGGAGGATGTCAAAAGTCTCGCCAAGATATTTGGTGTGCTCATCTGACAAGGTAGATTTAACGAGCATGTCGTCGACGTAGACCTCCATGTTCCTCTCGATCTATGGTTTGAACATCCTGTTGACCAAGCGTTGGTATGTAGTTTTGGCGTTTTTGAGGCCGAAGGGCATCACCTTATAGCACTATACCCTCTGGTCCGTTGTGAATGCGGTGAGCTCTTCGTTTGCCGGATTCATACGGATCTGACTGTAGCCGGAGAAAGCTTCCATGAAGCTGAGTAACTCATGGCATGCCGAATTGTTGACGAGCTGATCTATCCGAGGGAGGAGATAATTGTCTTTCAGGAAGGCCTTATTAAGGTCTGTGAAGTCGACGCACATTCGCCACTTCCCGTTCGCCTTTTTAACCATTACCACATTCGCCAGCAATTCTAAGTAGGCCATGTTTCGAATGAAGTTGGCTGTGAGCAACCTGTCAACTTCGTCCTCGATCGCCTTTTGTTTGATCGGAGCGAACCTTCGTTTCTTCTGCTTGACGGGTCAGACCGTCGGGTCGACCCCGGGCTTATGTGATATTACTTGGGGGTCGATCCCGGGCATGTCAACGGGCGCCCAAGCGAACATGTCCGAGTTTCCTCTGAGGAAGTGGACCATGTCGTCCCGCCGGGCCCCCGTTAAGAGTGACCCGATTTGGACGGTTTGTTCATTTTCCCCTTCGACGAGGGGGGCTTCTGTTACCGGCTCCACTGGAGCCCTTCGGATTTCTTTTTGTTCGTCCCGTGTATTCAAGGACCCCCGGAAAATCACCCGTGCACTCAAGGTCGTCGCATCGTTCCTCGAGCATAGATGTCGTTGTAAAGCAAATTTTTGTGGTTTGCTGGTTCCCGTAGGCCTGGCTTTTTCCGCCTTGGTCGAATGGAAACTTGATCGTGAGTTTGTAGATCGAGATCTGGGCCCGGAGGGAGTTTAGCGTCGAGCGTCCTAGGAGGATATTGTAGGTCGATGGAATTCTACCGACGATGAACTCCACTGGTACAGTTCGCGTACGGCCCGCCTCCCCGATGTTAAGTAGGAGGGTGACCACTCATTCTGCTAGAATGGAGTGGTTAGTAAACCCCGACAGAATGTGGGCGGTCAGCCCCAGGTCCGACGGGCCGAGCCCCATATGTAAAAAGCAGTCGTATAAAAGGATGTCTGCCGAGCTTCCCGAGTCGACCAGTATCCTTTGAACCTCGTAGTGGTGGACTCGTGCTGTAATCACCAGGGGGTCATTGTGAGGCAAGGATATCCCGTGGAGGTCGTTGTCGGTGAAGGTGATGGGCACGGCTGCTTTGCTCTTCTTCCGGGGTTGGCTGCTAGTCCCCTCGATCAGCAGGACGTGCCGAATCTCGCCGACTCCACGTACACTCCCTGTTGACACGACCATGATTTGGCCGATCGTCAGCTCACCGGGAGGGGGATGGTTCTCTTGCTCCCGGTCGGCTTGTCGCTTTTCCCACAAGTATTTTTCCAGGTGCCCCGAGCGAATTAACTCTTCAATGTAGTTTCGGAGCTGTTTGCAGTTCTCGGTGGGGTGTCCCTACGACCTATGGAAGGCGCAGTAAGGGCCTCGTGTCCGTTTGGCCGCTCTATTGGTGACCGGAGGGAGTTTGAAAAATCGCTCGCCCTTTGCCTCCTCCAACAACTCTGTCTGGGAGATGTTGGGCGGGATATACTCCTGGAACTTCGGGGGGTATAGCTTTGGCCGGTCAGTCTTCTTCTTCTCTTCTCTACCCCTCTTCTTTTGATCGGCCTGGTCACTTCGGGGTAGGTTCGCATTTACCTCAGACTCGAGCTGGATTTCTCTCTCGGTCCAGGCCTTTACCTCGGCCATGGTCTTAAGTTGCGCTAATGAAAAGGAGTGGAGCCACTCCTTGTGCTTAAGACCCGACCTAAGGGCCGTGATGACAGTCTTGTCTCGGTGCTCTGGGACGTCAAGAAGAGCGTTGTAGAAGAGGGTGACGTATTCTTTGAAGGATTCCTTATCCCCGCTCTTTATAGTGAAGAGGTAATCGACCGTCCGCCTCTGCCGTCTGTTCCCGAAGAAATGCCCGAGGAACCGGGCGGCCAGCTCATCGAAGATAGAGATGGAGCGTGACATGAGTCCTCGGGACCAATCTCGTCCAGCGCGGATGAGAGTGGTGGAGAACGCTCCACATGGGGCAGCGTCAGAGTTGTCCTGGAAGCTCATCCCTGCCGTGAATGCATCTAGATGGTCTTTCGGGTCAGAATTTCCGTCGAAGAGGGCCACCTTTGGGGGCTTGTTTCTAGAGGAGACACAGACAACGAGTAGTTCTTCAGTGAAGGGCTTCGTAAGCGAGTCGGCGGCATACCTGCCCCTCTCGTTTGAAGGATGACTCTCCCGATGTATACCTTCGATCTTCTTTTCGAGCGCATCGAGACGGTCGTGGTATCCTAAGGATTCGGTGTACTCGGAGTTATGGCTCCTCACGCTGGCGGGCGGCTCCTAGCCACGGCTCCGGTTCCGTTCTATGAGATTCCTCAGGTCCCCTGGCGAGGTCTTCCTCGAGCCATCACGGTGAGTGCCATCCGCGCGACCCTATCGAGGGAGAGGGTGCCAGCCATGCCTGGGTGCAGGCGAGCTGACCGACACCTCCTCGGAAGGGACAGGTGCGCGATGGGACTCGGGGCGGGGTGCTCTTACGTGAGACCTCGGCGTGGAGCTCTGAGGTGCCCAGCGGGTCATTGAATTGGTCACCACGGGGATCTGTGGCCACCGGAAGTAGCGAGGCGCTGTTCTGTTGTGCCGTCGTGAGCAACGTCGTCTCCCCTCTGCGGAGGTCACGGTCCCGAGGTGGGGGGACGGCGACCTGTGTGGCTTGCCCAGCAATTTGGACACGGACAAGGGCATCCACGATGGATGCGAGCCTGTCGATCCGTGCAGACAGGTCGTAAACGGCGTTTGGGGGAGGAGCGGATCCGTCCGCGCCTCCGTTATGGGGAGGACGACGGCTGTGTTGGGATCGTCGCGATGATCACTCGCCATCAGCTTGAAATCGGAAGATCAACTTTCGATAAGTGGAGCTTTTAGATTCCCACAGACGGTGCCAACTGATGGGGCTCTGGATCTCCTTCAGATGTTGTCTTCTGGCGATCTGCCGACGGCGTAGACGAACGGCTGAGATTGGGTTTGAGAGACGTCTCCTGAGGCGTGTGGATTTCAATGGGTTTGGTTTGGTGAGAAGCTGAGCTACCTGTAAAGAAATCCCGGGGTGGTTGTACCACCGTGTACCCTATGACGATCAAGTAAATCGAGATATTTGGGCAGAGTAGCGGCCTATTAGATCAGAATTTTCTTACCTGAGTCGTCTGAGAGGGGTTTATATAGCGGCAGCCATAGGCTAGCGGGCGCGAGATTCTCGCCGACCGTTATGCTCCTGGCGTTGCACCCGCGAGAATGGCGGGATCCCCCATTAATGACGAAATACGCTTGTTAATGGGGGATGCGACGGCGTGGAACGCGGGATCGTGGAGCGGTGGATATCTCACGTTTGGCGAGATTCGCGGAGACGCCTGTGATCTGCTTTCTGGGTCACCCAATAGAACCGAGGAATCTTAGCTCGGCGGGGGCTCGGAGGTGAGCGGGAGGCCGAGGAAGTTCGGTGTCGTGATAGCTCGGAGGCGAGCTGGGAGGGCTGTGGAAGCTCGGCGTCCAGGAGGGCTCGGAGGTGAGCCATCGGTCGTTACAGGACTCTTCAGGGAAGCCTCGGAAGTCGGGTCCAAGCAGCGGGAAGATAACCCGGGGGACACCTCCAATGATCAGTCCCCGCCCCGTTTCTGTATGCATCGGGACGCGTCTTCTGCCACGTGTCATGATCTGAGAAGCTCTCACTTACGAGCATCATCACAAACTTTTAGTAATAAAATTGTTACTTCGAGTATATCTTAATTTATGGAGTATTCTAAATTCCATTTTCTCATGCACGTTTCTACAAGCAAAACCTTAAAATGGATTTTGGGGTTGCAAACCATAGATTGCATCCTCTCTATCCCCACATAAAAATAGATCCTAGTTTATTAAAGTGTAAAACTAGTCCTTTAAAGTTAAAAACCATACACACGGTGAATCGGTAAGTACGGGTCGTCCACGAGAAAAATTCGTTCTTAGTTATTGATTTAGGCGATGTGAAGACCTCAAAATTCCTGTACCTTCTTATTATCCTTCATCAATAAAATAATGTATTTATTTGTTTTTGGTATTTTCCATATATTCTGTTTTCTATTAAGTATATTATTCTTTATTAAATATATTATTTCTATTTAATTCCTCCATCTATTTTATTATCCTTCAGCCCAAAAGCCCGTTTCTTATTTAATTACTTACCAATTTATTATCTCATCTCTAAATCTTTTATTTTAATTTTATATAACCCAAACCCAAACTCAACTTAACCCAAATCCATTTTAATTCCCTACAGCCCAACCCACACCCATTTATATTTTTAAAACCAAAACAAAAACCCAACCCCAAACCAAATCCATTCCTTCTTTTTTCGTGCCTTCTTCTCCTTTTTTTTTTGTTTAAGATAGCCATTCTTTTTTAACCAAAGCCCACAAGCCCAATCATTCTCTTCCTTTCTTTCTTCCTTTTTTTTTCCCTCCTCTGTTCTTGTAACGCACACACCCCTCCATTTCCTTTCACCCTTTTTCCCTTCTCCCATGCCCATGCATGAAACCGACCCCTCTCTTCCCCTTCCCAAACAACCGACCTCTCTCTTCAATTCTCATCAATTCCCCCTCTTCATTCCTTTTATATATATATAAAAGTCTCTCTCTCACTCTCTCCACTCACCCACTTCCTCCAAAACCATAGCCGGCACTCTCCCCACCTAGCCGAGCTCACCTCCTCCATCTTCAACATCTCCTTCTTTACAACAATAACCCAACATCAACACCCACTTCATCATCACCATCGCCCCACAGCGACAACAGCAGCCGCGGCAACCACAACAACATTGACTCTCGGCTTTCGTTTGTCTTTTCAATACATTCCTGGATGAGAAACGAGGCTCCAAGGCTAGGCTCTTGTCCGCGTGAAAACGAAGGTCATTTTCATGCCTCCGGATCTCCATTCCGTCGATATTATGAATTTGTGCGAAACGTTTTTGGATGAAATGCTCCAATAAACTTTCGTCATTTACTTACGTTCTAAATCTCGAGCAAGTCCCTCTCTCCTCTCTTCCTCCCCTTCATACTCCTCCTTGCTCCTCCTTGCTTTCCTATGGTTGAATCCTCCACTCTAGTCACGTCGTTTCCATGTCACTTATACCAACACTTATGCAGAAAATATTAAACTACATATACTAGGTAGCAACATGCCTTCAACCTAATTACTGCCATATACTAAACTACATAATTCCTAATGTATGGTTTATATTATGCAGTAACACTACTGCACTGCAATTTATTTAAAATAGAACGTAAGCTCCAGAAAGGTTAGTTTTTATTAAAATGCAATAAAGTTAGGGCTTTCACTAAAATACTCTAATTTATGAAAAGAATATTTTGTAACGATCGTGCTGTCCTATTTTAAATAAAAGCGGGTTGGTTTAATTTTCCGTGCTTAAAGTATTTTTCTACAATTTTGTAATGCCTTAACATAATTTATATATTTTTATTATTAATTAAAATAAATTTGTGTAATTAAAATAAATTTCTAAAGTTAAAATAGTTTTTAAATAAATATAGTAACTAACTAATATTTTAGAATATGAGAAAACAAATTAGTTTTAACCAAAAATTATTTGTAAACTGAAAATTACGAAAAAAAATTCTGAAATTTTCTCGTATTTCCCTGTATTTTAAACTATTTTTTACTAATTTTTGAAAACAAAATCGTATCAGGAAAATCTTTTTGGTTTATTTAAAATAAAAGGGAAAAAATATTTTTAAGGAGGCTTAACTTGAGCCGTTGGATCTCTGATCCAACGGCCCAGGACGAATGGCTGCGCCCATATGGGGACCACACACAAACGCGCGATCCTCCATGAGCCTACGGGCCGACCCGGGGACGCTCATGAGCCGCTGGATTGGAATCCAACGGCCACGAATTGCAGGCAGCAGCGGTTATTAGTGCGGGTGTTTATTCGCAATAATTAGGGCACGGGTTTTCATGGAATTTGATGGGATTTTAAACAATACTGTGATTTGTTTGTTACCAGCTTAAACCCTATATATACAGCCCTTCAAACTCAATTTTCTCCTAATTCAGAACTCCGAAAATTCTAAAAAAATATTCAGTTCTTCCTCTCGATGAAGCTAAAGCTGTGGTTCCACCCGATTATCGAGAAAAACTCCGAACACGGATTTATTAAGGTTTTCGTACAAGAGGACGCATCGATCATCTAATTATCATCCCAAATCAAGGTAGGATCCGCTTCTCATTCTTCATCTGTCACCGTCTTTCTATTAAGGTGCTTAGACCTGATTAAGAAACTTGCAATATGCTTTAATACGATATTAAAAATATTCATGCATGTTTGTATTGCGGTATCATCACAATTGTAAAATCATAATCTTGATGTTGATAAACCACGGGGTAACGATCTACCCCACAAGCACGCACACCTATTCATAATCATAAACATTAAGTTGTTGCTTATTGGATGCTAAGATATCATATCATACTTATTCTATAGTACTTTTGGGTCACAAAAGATATTGTTTCCACAAAAATACCCTCGCCAACATTTAAAAGGTTTCCTTGTAGTAAAATACCCTTATAATATAAGTTAAGACCATATTTGGATAGTTAGGATTAAAATTTATAAGATTTAATTTGAGATTAAAATATCCCAGAATACATTTGCATTTCTTTTGGATGAAAATGTAAAGGGTTTTAAACTTGAATGGGTGTTTGAACAGCTTGGGATACATATATTCATTTTTTATTTTTTCCTTAAAACGGCCAAAAAAACTGTTCGATTGTTTTTTTAACTGCTCCATGACAATTTAAAATCCGTATTTTCAGCATCAAAATGTGTAAAATGCGAGATCACCACATCTCACTCTCAAACAGTCATAACAACAACAAACACTCACCAAATCAAAGAACTCCCACTCTTCTTCTCACTAACACCACCTTGCATTCATTAAACACCCATGGCCTCATCATCGGTGGTCTCGGAACCCGGCGATCTTAGAATCCAACAGCTTCCCGTGGGCCCCATCTCCATCACCCACCACTGCCGCTGCCATCACCACCACCCAAAAACACGCCCACAAATCCTACCCCGACTACAGCTTGCCTCTCATGGCCGTGGTCGTTGTAAGTCGATGTCGCGCACCCCGCGAGTCCACAGGGAGGCGAAATATACAAAAAACGATTTTTTCTATTTTAAAAGAGTGGCTTCACAATATCGACCAAGACAACTCAGGATGTAACGACTCTGATTTTACTGTACGAATTTTTTTAAGTTAATGTACAGAATGAAGTTTGCAAGCCTGACTATAATTTAAAAATTATTTTTATTTAAAAACGGCAAGAAAACACTTGTAGCTCATTGGTAAAACCCTGCACTGCTGTGATATAGCTCCTGTGTTCAAATCCCATCAACCACATATTATTTTTACTGATTTTTCTTTTAAATTTTTTGGAAGCCCAAAAGTTTTCACGTGTAATACATGTAAAAATAAAAAGTCAGAGAAATTTAACATATGCAAAATATTGTATGAACTAAGTAGGACATGTGTTTTCAATCCGACGTTCCCCCGACACCATATGGCCGGCGAGATTCCCATTACGGCCGGCGGCGACGGGTCCCCCATACCCAACAGTCCCCAAACTCTGCACACTTTACTCTTGGCCTCCCCCCATTAACTCCATACTGTTTGTTTTCTCTGCAAATTAACAGAAACTTCAATTTTATCCATTAATCCAATTTTTAATACATTTTAATTCATTCTTTTAATTCCAAAATCCTAATTTCACACTATAAATACAACCTCATACCCTAGCCCCTCCTCATTCTGAAATTTTCTAAGTACAAGTGGAGTTGAAGTGGAGTTAGCCTAAGACCAACTTCCGGCGAGAAATCGAGCAAGTTCCGGCGACCCCACGACTCTACAAAGACTCCACCCTCTTCTTCTACCTCATCTTGATCTTTCTAGCTAGTAAGTCTCATTTCTTATTCTACTTTTTCATCTTAAAATGTCTCTTTTCATAAAACATGTCGGAAGTGGAGTTAATACCGACACCTCCTTTAAAATATTATAAAATCCACTTTTTCTTATATGTTCTTCATGAATATTATTGCATCATACTTGCTAATCATTAAACTAACATTTAGAAATAATTTTCACTCTAAAACTCCATATAAAATAACTTTAATCTAGCTTTTACGTTTAAATACCAAGAAGTTTATATACGTCATCTTTAAAACTTTTTGCTTAGCATACCTTTAGAAAACTTCACGAGGTAATTATCTACCTCTCACATACACACATATTGACATAGCACGATTCTCTTGAGACATAACTTTTATGGCAAAATACAACTTTTCATCAAAATACCTTGAACTATAAATAACTCGATTTTTTTTAAATGGTGTTATCAAATTCTTTGCGATTATGCCTTTATAACCCATTTCGGAGAACCCGGTACTGTATAGTACAGATTATCGCACATTTTAGGGACTAATAGAGAGAGATGCAGAGCTCCTCACGGAGTATACGATCTCAAAAGAATTTTAATACGATTTTTAAGACAAACGAGATTTTCTACTTAATAAATAAAATTAATTTTTAATAATTATATAGCTATTATCATACCATATATTTTTAATATATAATAAGATTCCATGTTTTCTAGAAATTAAAAGAATGACAAGTTTAATTAAAATACCATCAAGTATCAATACAAGACAAGTTACACTAAAATATCTTGAACTATTCAAGCTAAATTAATTTTCACTAATATACCTCACTCTTTAAAATTCACATCCATGGAAATCCTAAAGTAGATAAATAATTACTCGAGATTTATTTTGAATGTATATAAAATAATTTTCATAAAACCCCCTCGAGATATATAAATTATATTAAGGACCCTGGTAAATATAGATTTAAGCGAGACCAATTCTCTTGAGCCTCATGGAGCCGGAGAAAGTGGGTGCTTGCCTATTTAAGCTAGAAAACTAAAACAGTGTTATCAATGGTAATTGTCTTGGAAAAATGCACAAATTATGCCGTCCATGTGCAGCAGTTACCGATAACTCCTAAACCTAATTCAGGATCCAAATTCTTTTCTAAGTGTCTGACTCAATTCTGAGTCCAAATCTATCTGAATCCAATTCACATGAATCCAATCCAAACATGAATCCAATATACCAAACATGAACTTGAATACCAGAACAAGATCAATATGCAAACATGACCTGACTTGACCAAACCATCGCTATATCTTGACTTGATTACATGCCTACTTAATATATCCTGAAACTGTTTACATGAACAATTTATACCATGGTCTCGGTAAGTCTGATAATTACCAATCAATACAATATAAATTATGGGGTTTAACGGGGTAGACTGGTACATAATGTATTAGAAGTGGAACGAGATGGTCACTAAAAGACACCTAAATGAACATCCGTGCCGTTGTCCCGTGGGTATTGATGGGTCTTGTATTATGGGTTACCATAGTCCACGGGAAAAGTTGGACTCCTCTCGTATATACCGATAATTTCTGTACCAAGCTACAAACAACTATGTTAGTTTAACAAACATATACCTGTATAAATTATCAGTTCTTCCCTATCTACTTGTTCTATTCTTTCTTTTGGGACTTACTGAACGCTAGTTCGCTGACGACATTCATGTTTCTTTCTTTCTTTGGAATGTTCGTCAGGAGGACCCGACTCTCAGGAGACCGAGCCCAGGCAGGAGGACTTGGATCAGGAGCTAGACTTCTAGACTACATGTACTTATTTCCTTTTTCATTTGTATGCCACTGTTTAGGTATTGCTTTTATCATTGTACTTTTCCTTTTCAAATCAGATATAATGTAAAGAAAGAAAGAAAGTTAATAAAAGTTGATGTTTATTATTACATCTCTTGTTATTCTTATGTATTCATTTATATTGCTTATTTACGCTTAACGTGTTTACTTCTGAGTAAATACGTCGCAGCCCATCATATCTACTTCTCCATATACTAAGAAGCGGGGCGTGACATAGGATCTTAATTAAACCATAACCAGCTACGAATAACTATGAAGAGATTCTAACTACTCGGTGAGAGTTTATACCTCGTTGATCTAGTCCTTCGGGTCTTCTTGTTTTCTTCTTAGCTCCTTGGTTCGAGCTTGAATCTTCTTCTCCTTTTCTTGGCTTCTAGAAAGTTTGAATGGAACTTGATCGTTGGTCTCCTCTTTGTCGAAGATGATCCACCAGAGAGCCTATGGTTCAAGTTTCAATCTCAAGTGTGAGGTGACTAAGATGTCTAGGTTGCTGACTAGACAACTTAGAAGATGTAAAGAAAGATGAATGGAGTATTTTATCTCAAGAGTCCTAGGATTCACAACACATATGAGGGTTAAGGCTTGAGGAAGAAGGAGGGGAGGAAAAATTGGAGAGAGAATGAATAAACACAAATGAGCTAAAGTCTTGTGTTGTGGCAAGTGAGGAATGACTTAGTCATCCCCAATAATCAAGCATGCAATATTTTCAATAGAAAATAATGACCCATGCTTGAATAGTAAAGTCAAAGGCAATAAACAAATCAACTAGCCATGCTTCACCCATACCACAAATATCTCCGTTTTCCACCTCATTAATCTATTTCCACAAATAGATAAATCTAATAATGAGGCGTCTCCTTTTAGAAGCATGTCTTGTGAAATTACAAGAATGCCTTCACCGTATATACATACCCGTATTCGTATTCCGAAAAATACGAATACAATGAGATAATAATAATCCAAAAAATATAATACTAGTATCCGGCTTAAACCAAAGCCCACTAATATTATTCGTCCGAACAACATCCGTGTAGCCAGTACACGTATATGATCGGAACTCTGCCGTAAAACCATACGGCTTCTGCATCGTTTCGTCTGAACCAGGAAAACCCTCTGTGTGGGACTCTAAAGACTCGACAGTATGCTGACAGTGGGTTTAACCATAAGTTCGTCAGCGGCACTAGCTGTACGTAACGGCTACCCAGGTATTTGTCGAAAAAGAAGGCCGACAAGCGAACTCATCCGAACCCCTACTGAGCATGTCAGTGAAAATCTTCGTGTAGTCCGGTCTGTTCGTCTGAGGGTTTCGCATGCCAGATCTAAGGGGGTGGAAAATGTCAGACCCCTAATAACCAGACAAGTCATATCGGTGTGGCTCAGGACCATCCGAGAATCTACTGGTCCAACTACCAGTAATTCTCAATCTGCCCTGGCCAGGGACTTATGGTGTTGACCAACCGATCACAACGCGACATCGATCCCTATACTGGAAGAAACGAATCCCCAACAGTCGCTCACTGCCTCCATGTAGCTCGGGACTGTACCTAACTAAAACTGTTTGCACGACTCAGTAGAGCCGTGGTAGGGTAGTAATCAAAGCACAGTGGGAACTCACACGAAACAAATGACGACCTCAAGTCGACAGACTATCTGCACTCATGTCAACAGAGAACTGCTATCTAACGCCAGGTATAATACCATCTAGCCAGTCCTCGGCAAATCCGTCTGGTGTACTCACCCCCAGTAAGCACATGTATACAATCTTAGGTGCACCTCACCAATCGTTGCGGGACCAATCTATCGCCTATCGTCAGGGTCTAGATATGTATACACTAGTCTACTCTGGAGTATCGATGCCTAGTCTTGATACTCCTACGACTAAGGACACTTTAAGGATGTGTTTATCGACTACCCAGCTCCCACAAGTATGATTGCCTTCACAACGCTGGTAGTCAGGCAAAAATCCTACGGGCTTTATCAACATATATACAAGATATGAAATACTAAGTAAAACACATCACATGTTAAGATAAAGACAAACCAAATAGTGTACTATCATATCGAGCAAGATTGTCATGTACACACATATCTTTCGCATTCTATACAATGAAGGCCTCTAGGGCATACATATCCAACAGTGGCCGTCATCGGCACCGCGTTCTTCATCGTCCTCTACGCCCGCGTCGTCTCCCGACACATCCGCCGCCTCCACCGCCACTAACGACGATACCGCCGCCACCGCCGGCGTTGGTATCTCCTCATCTCCACCTCCTCCTCCGCCGGCAACGGAGCCTGGAGTCCCCTCCCCGCAACAGCAATAGCAACAGCTTCTGCTTCGACCCCTCCACCGACTACTTCTTCTCTCCTTATAACCTCGACGATTCCACCATCAGATCCCTCCCCCTCACCCTTTTCTCCTCCCTCAAGCCCTCCTTTAACACATGCGACTGTGCTGTCTGATTGCTCGAGTTCGAACACGATGACTCGCTGCTGTAGGGTGTTTTTCATCACTCCATTGAGATGAGAAATACGCGTCGCTTGTCAGGCATATTACAGATTCCCCCTGCCTGGGGTAGTCTGGAGTTTATTGATTGTCGGGATTCGAATCTCTGACAACCACGGATTAAACTGCCGTTAATTACCCCTCGTTTTTGGAGCGAAAGAACCTCCGATTGACGGGTAAAACTAGTCATGCGAATTCAATGTGCAGTGTGCGTGTGTTGTGTTTTGAAGGGGACTTAGACGTATCGAGGGCCTCGCAGAGTTTATGGGGGTCCCACTATCCGGATAGCGAGGTAGGGGTCAAGGGGGCTAGCAGCCCCCTTACGAGTTGCGGGACAACGCCTCGTTAGAAATTTTTTCTAATGGGAGACATGTTTTGAGTGTGGAGCGTGAGGGGAAAAGAGGGGTGGGCAGCAACCTACGGACGCGTGAGTTGTATATGGGCGTTGGGCGTCAGCGGGTCACGTGCCAGGCGCGTGGGCGCTGAGCGCCTGTGGTCACGTGAGTGTTGCTGGATGCTCTTGGGTTACGTGCCAGGCATGTAGGCGCTGGGCGCCAGCAAATCACGTGACCTGCATATGGGCACTGGGCGCCAGCGGGTCACGTGCGCAGCACGCGACCGCTGGAAACACCATTGGAAAAAGGGGATTAGCCCCTTGGCTGGGAGTTGAACTCCCGAAAGGCTTTGGAGTTGAACTCTTAAACAGGAATTATGTATAGATTTAGAGTTAAACTCCTAAAAGATTTGGATTTAGAGTTAAACTCCTAAAATATCTGAATTTGGAGTTAAACTCCTTTGAGAATTTGGATCTTGGAGTTGAATTCCTCGAAGATTTTTGGAGATGATCAAAGGGGACCCTCTTTCTTCTTCCTTGAGCCTTGGATCCTCCCAAAGTGGGATTTTTGGAGGTGGGTCTTCTTTCTCCTCTTCTCTTTTTGCTGGATCTTGGGGAAAAAGGGAGGTGATGTTAAAAAACTCCCTTTTAGGGATTTAATGGGAGATCTAAACTCCCCTTCGAGGATTTAAAGATGAAACTTTATTTAGTTTTGAGAAAAAGAGAGCTAAACTCTTGATTTAATTAGAAATGAAGAGGAAGAGAAAAAAAACTTGAGAAAGAGAAGATGGAGGCACAAACCCTAAAGTTTTTTAAGGGAATGAAAGTTGTTATTGAATTTTTCATCATGTTGGCCTTTTATAGGCTACACACTTTACATATAGCCCCTTGGGCTTTTCCAAATGGCACTTGTGCCTCCCCATATCTTATGTGCTTATTTCTTTTTACACATAAGTCATGGGGTTTACAAAATTTTGGTTTTTTATCTATTTTTCATACATTTATTTTAAAAAATTGTATTAAACTAATTTATGATTTCATTCTTTTTGTCATGGGGCCGGTCCCTTTCATGCTCGGTCTTGACTTAGGCTTGAGCCCACATAGCTTGGGCTTAGGCCTACTTTCTTAGGCTCGGGCCCACTTGATTTAGGGTTGACTTTGATTTTGACTTGGTCAATCGGGGTGTAATTTTTAACCCCAACAAAGTGCCCCCTATCAATAAATGCACACCGCGTGTATGAGTCGTGTGCATGAAATTGATGGATCTTGTTCTATATGGAGAATGATTTGGTTTAGTTCCCTATGGTGGGTCGATACTGCCCTTTTAGCGACGTGGACGGTCGGTGCCTCCCTTTTTGCGACTTGGACGGTCAGTGCTGCCATTTTTATGACTTGGATGGTCGGTGGTTGATTTGACTTGCTTCGCTTCTCACGGTGTCGGGGTTGAAGTTGACTTGCTCCGCTTTCTGTGATGTCGGGATTTGATTTGACTTGCTCTGCGGTGTCGGGATTAGATTTATTTTAGGAGTTCCCTACCCGTCCAGTGGGTCTTTTGAGGTTGGAAGCGCTGCCAGGTGGGATATTGATTTGATCTATTTGATTTCTATCTTGTTCGGCGAGGCTTTTGAATTTGAGAAGAACTTGGAATTTGGATTTTGTTTAGTATTAGCATTGTTGCACTGGAATAATACCAGGAGCATCTCATCATTTGCCTCGGGAGGACTTGGAATTTGGTTTTTGGGTCAGCATCAGCACCGCTAACACTGAAGCGTAGTGCCAGAAGCGACTCATCATTTGCCTTTGGAAAAACTTAGGGTTTGAGTTTTGGGTCGGAATCAGCACCGCCAATACTGAAGCGTAGTGCCAAGAGTGACTCATCATTTGCTTTTGGGAAAACTTGGGGTTTGAGTTTTGGGTCGGCATCAACACCGCTAACACTGAAGTGCAGTTCCAGGTGTGACTCATCTTTTGCCGTTGCCCGTTGGGGAGCAATGGCTTAGGAGATAGGTTTAGATCTCTATCATCTAAGGCTTTTCAATTTTATAAGCCATACGGGTCTCATAAAAGTATTTTCTCCCTACGAGTCGAGAGGATTCGACAGATGTACGTTATCCTTAGGAATCGTGAGGATTCCTAAGTGTGTTGCTCTTTTGTGAGTCGTAAGGATCTCACACGGGGATTTTCTCCTCACAAGGCCGAGAGGACTTTGCGAGTGCATTTCATCTCTTTTCACGAGTTTACACCCTTTCGGCTTTTCACAAACTCGCCAGCAGTCCTGCTGTTTTTACTCACAGAACCCTTTCGAGTTTTCATCCTTGACTGTTTTGCTTGTAGACATACCCTTTTTTTCTTCTTTTTTCCCTTTTTTTGTTTCATCACCGGTAGGACTTCAGATGTAGTCTCGCCGGTAGAACTTGGGAGAGATATGGGTCACTTGCACCCGTGGATAGTATACGGTTTTATAGGATATATGATCCAGACCGTAGGGCCGATGTGCTCAATTCATCTGTGACTTGGAGCATTCATGCGTAGTATTTCTTGAGATATCGGCCATTGATGGGTAGTATGGGCCTTTCTCCCTCGGCACTTATTAGTTGGTAGGATCCTTCGTCGAACACTTTCTCGATGACGTATGGTCCTTTCCAATTTGGCTCGAATTTTTCCTTGGCATGTCGATTGGGGATGATTGGTCTCTTGAGGACCAACACCAATTCGTCTTTCTTGAAAGCACGGAGACGGGTCATCTTATCATAGGCCTATGACATTTGGACTCGGTACAGCTCCAGATTTTGTTGTACCGCGAGTTTCTTTTTCTCGAGAGCATTGAGCTCTTCGAGCCGAAGGAGGACGTTTTCCTCCTCTGTCAACTCATGCTATACGGCCAAACTTAGGCTTGGAACTTTGACTTCGAGGAAAGGATTGCCTCCACTCCGAAGAGTAATGAGCACGGAGTGGACTAAGTTGGAGTGCAGTGCGTGGTGCAATACGCCTACAATGCCTCGTGGAGCTTGAAATTCTAGTTTCTCTTGTTAGCTAAAGCATTTTTCCTCAGGAGCTTGCATAGAGTTTTATTGAAGGTTTCGGCTAGCCCATTGGCTCTTGAATTATAGATGGCGGAATATCTTCAATCAATCTTGTGCTGAGTAGCGAATCTTGAGACTTTAAAGCTCTTGAAGAAAGGCCCGTTATCAGAAATGATTTTTCTAGGTGTACCGAAGCGGTACGGAATATTATGCCAGAAGAATGTCAGAATATCTTCTATATTAACTTCTTTTAGCGAGATAGCTTCAGCACATCTGGAGAAATAGTCAATCACGGCCAATATGAACCGGTGGCTTTTGGATAACGGAGGATCAATTGGGCCAACTATTTTGGTGCCCCAAACTTCGAAAGGCCATGACGCCACCGTAGGATGCAGCGGATTGGGATACTTGTGGATGAAGTCACCATGAATTTGGCAGAGATGAAATTTCTTCGCATGCTCTTCGCAATCCCTTTTCATGGTAGGCCAGTAATATCCCAGCCGTTTGATTTGAAGCCGCATTTTTGGGCCTAACTGGTCAGCCCCACAGACGCCCGAGTGAACTTCTTTCATGACTTTTTGGGTTTCCGCCGATGACAGACACCTGAGCCAGAGTTGGTCATATGATCTGCTTTTTATCGTATTATTTACAAACACATATCAGATGGCTCTCTTCTTTAACTGAACCCTCGCAGATTTTCCTTCGGGCAGCTTATCGTATTGGAGGTACTCTATATAGGGCTCTCTCTAATTAGGCTCGTCTTGAATGACCAAAATTTATTCGGCAGAATTGTTCTCTTGTTCTATACTTTCTTTTTCTCGTAAAGAGACTGGATGCAGAATTTGCCGATTTCTGACTGTGATCAAAATTTCATCCATGTCAGGATCAACCAGCTTTTTGACTAGGCGAGCGAGTACGTCGGCTTTTCTGTTCAACGCCTTAGAGACTCTCTTTATTCAATGTAAGTGAACTGTTTCATGAGTTCCACCACCCGGCTTCTGTATCTAACTAACTCGGGCTTATATATCTTATAGTCGCCGCTCACTTGGTTGACAACAAGCTGGTACCGTAAACCCGTAGCCGAAGAATTTCCATTTCTATGGTGAGCTCTAGACCAGCTATCAAAGCTTCGTACTCAGCCTCGTTATTTGTGCGAGGCTCGGTAAAAGCGAAGGAACGTCGTAGGGTTCCTCCTGATGCATGACGAACTTTAATTCTATCCCTACTTTTATCTCCGGGATGCTTGATTTGCCAGAGGTCCTTATCGATGAGGCTCCATTGAAATAGAGCTCCTAACATGGCTCGTCATCATCGAGGTGCAGCACTTGTCCGTCGGCTAACTCGCAATTGAGCGGTGACCCTTCTGGTATGGGATGAGCAGCAAGGAAGTCGGCGAGGCTTTGCCCTTTTACTGCTTTCTGAGGAGTATAGATTATATCAAATTCAAGCAGCATGATAGCCCATCTTGCCATTCTACCGGCTAGACTTTCTTTGGTCATTAAGTGTTTGAGTTGATCGACCTTGAAGATCAGCATAACTCGATGAGCGAGTAGATAGTGCCTCAGCTTCTTCACAGCGAATATCAGAGCCAGGCATTGCTTTTCGACAAGGAATAATTGTGTTCCGCCCCAACTAAAGTTCGACTGAGCTAATAGAGGGCATATTCTTTTCCCTTCTTGTTGTTCTGGGCAAGGAGCGCATCGAGTGAATCATCCAGTACGGCGGTATAGAGAATCAACGGTTTATTTAGGATGGGACCAGCAAGTACTGGAGGGTGCAATAGGTACTGTTTGATATTTTCGTATGCTTCTTAATATTCGGCATCCCAGACGAAAGGAGCTCCTTTCTTCATTAGCTTCGAGAAGGGCCTGCATCTTCCCGATAGGTTCGAGATGAACCTTCGTATGTAAGCGAGCTTACCTTGAAAGGATCCTAGTTGACTCAGATTCTTCGGAGGAGGCATCTCCATGATGACCTTTATTTTCGATGGGTCGACTTAGATCCCCCGAGGTCGGACTATGAAGCCCCAGAATTTTTCTGATGACACGCCAAAAGCGCATTTTAGAGGATTCATCTTCAGATCGTGTTCTCTCATTCGGGTGAAAATGGTCCTGAGATCTTAGATGTGATCGGTCTTGGCTTTAGTCTTGATGACCAAATCATTAACATAACATTCGACGACTTTATGGATTAAGTCATCAAAAATTTTGGTCATTGCCCTTTGATATGTGGCACCCACATTCTTTAGTCCAAACGACATCACCTTGTAGTAGTATATCCCGATTGGGGTTCGAAATGTTGTGTATTTCTCATCCTCGGACGACATCTTGGTCTGATTATATCCAGACGAGCCATCCATGAAAGTGAATAGCTCATAATTTGAGGTATCGTCGACCATCATTTCCATGGCCAGACACGGGAAATCGTCTTTAGGGCATGCCTTATTGAGGTCCCTGAAATCGGCGCAAACTCGTATCTGCCCGTTCTTCTTTTTCACTGGGACGATGCACGCAATCCAGTCCGTGTATTTCTCTTCTCTGATGAAGCCAGCATCGATAAGTTTCTTAGTTTTCTCGATGACCTTTTCTTCTAGTTCCCTTCTCATTCTTCGAGGAGCTTGTTTGATTGGCTTGGCATTAAGAGATATAGGTAGCTTATGCACGGCCACTTCAGGGGAGAGCCCAGGAATTTCTTTGTAAGTACACATGAAGCAGTCGACGAAGTCATGTAGCAGGGCAATTATCTATTCGTTCATTTTCTCTGAAAAGAGTGAGCTGATGTAGGTCGGCCTTGGATTATCGGGCGTTCCCTTCAATCTCGGTTAGCTCGTCGAAGGTTACTTGTCCGCCATCTTCGAGTTCTTGAGGGGATTCTTCTGGCTCGGCTAGCTCGTCGTCATCATTTAACTTTTCGTTGGCTTCACCAATATAGATCATGTAGCATGCTTTGGCATCAGATTGAATGAACCTATGTCTCGTTTATCTGGGATTTTTCCATCGATGAGTGCTTGGACTTGAGGTGGATGCCACAGCCCCTCATAAAACTTTGCTTCGGAGTCCGTTTGATATAACCGACATCCGTACTTTTTAAAATATTTCCGCATCTCGGGCACATAATATCTGGGGTTTAGGACGGCTCTTATGCCTCTTTCATAGGGAAGGCACGTGACAGATAAATCGTCTGGTGCACGACAGGATTTGACCCATAAAACAAGATACCCTTCTGTCCATTCTTTCTTCCTGGAACATAGAAGGTTTTTAGCTTGTCCATGGTGGAGACTGACAATGCATCGGGCTCTTTGCACATCTGCTCCGGCACTCTTGTGACGGCTAGAGACCCTTCTGTAACTTTGAAGGTCTCTCTTAGCTTTGCCTTTTGCATGGGATTCCAATCTGCACAGCTGTTATAAGACGGGTCCTCTTCCTCTGATTCTTCTGTGTCGCTGCCTAAACGAGGATGGATTTTGCTGCCGGATGAGCCTTCAATATCAGACTCGTCCATATCACTACCGAAATGAGGGCGAGTTTTATGAAAGGACGAACTTCTAGTATCGGACTCATCAGTGTCACTGCCGAAACACTGACGCACTTGGGTTTTTTTGCTTTTAAAAGTGACAGTCGACTCAGATTTTCTTTTGAGTTTCAGGGCCGTTCTGTCTTTAGTCTGTTGTACCTCAGCACTTTGGAGGTTCACAAAGTACCGAGAATCTTCATATCGGACTTCATGCACACCGAATAGCTAGATGTCTCCGTCAATGCGTCTTTCTTCTCCATTTTTGGTATATTTCATGCACTGATAGAGAGTTGACGGAACGATACCATAATCATGAAGCCACGGCCTTCCCAAAAGAATCTTATAGACATGTCAGCGTCGATCACGTATATTTTAGCTTTGGTTTGCAAATCCCCAAATTTAATTGGCAGAGCTATGAACCCTAGAACTTGCTGGCAGTTTTGATTGAAGTCTTGAATGACAATTCTTTCCCTTGATAGGTGTCGGACGTCCATTGAAAAACTCATTAGAGTCCGCAAGTTCATGATGTTTCCCGAGGACCCCGGATCAATCAATATACGAATAATTCGGTCTCCGTCGTTGTACCCTGTTACGTAAAGCGGTTGGTTGTGCTCAGCTGTTCCCAGTAACATATCTTCATCTTTAAATGTGTCCGCGACTGTATGTAGCATGTACTGGGCCCCTTTCATATTAATTTCCGCGAAACGAGCTTGATACCGCTCGGAGTTTTGTAGGGCATGAATGAGAACATCTCTGAGCTCCTTGGATAGAACCAGAGCATCATAGATGCTTAAGAGTGACGGAAGCTTCCGGAGATGAACTAAGACATTATAATAATGCAAAATTCTGATATGAACAAATACCCCCAAACTTATCTTTTGCTCGTCCCGGGCAAAGCTAATTTTATTCTCGAAAAATCCTAACTTCACTTTCGTAGAGAACGCGATTGCACTGAGCTCGTGCAACAAGCCGTTAAACCTCTAGATGTCCCTAATAGGAGGAGTGTTATCTCCTGAGGGTTTTCAGCGGATACTACCCACAAAATCCGATCAATTTGGCCTGTTGATTTTCATTCTTCAATTCGGTATTCTAGCAAGAAATTTTATTATCTTCGACTTAGAAATTATCAACCTGTATTTTCACACTCACTTTTTATTTAACTTAAGATCATATATGTTCTGCAAATTTATTAAGTTTTCAGCATCTTTTGAATTTTCCTTCTAAGGTTCCATCTCAACTTAGAAATTTTTATCATCTCTATTGAAGATATAAGCCCTATCTTTCATTCCTATCTCTCATCCAAACCCCAATCATATAACCCTACATGTGTGTAATTATCACCCCTACACTTAGAAATTCAATTCATGCTATCATACTCTTGTCCATCATCCAAAGTAGTTTTAGTTGGTGAATTTTAGATGAAATTGCTCACACATCCTTCATGTGACCGTTAATACTTCTTGAGGTACTAAACGACCGATTACAAAATATGCTTGCACATTTAGGCGTAAATTCTCATCTTGCAATACCTAAGGTTTAGAGTGACTCCCAAACCAGTTGGTCTAAGGCACTAGGTGATAAAGCACCCTCGCTGTATTTTTTATTTATGCTGCCTTAAGTAATTACAAAACCAGTGTTCATTTTTTATCTTTTTATTCACCACTTATACTTTTATTTTATTTTCCTTCATACTAAGGATTTTAGATAAGAGAATTTCAAGGTATCCTCTACTATCCCAAGTTTCAAGATGCGTGTATGTGAGAGTTATAGGGTATATAATTTCAGAATTTACACTTAAGGTTCAGAATTATTTTTCAGACTTATATTTCAAATAGAGCTTTCAATACTCTTTCTTTATTTCGATTTAACCCAAGAACTGAACTCAAAATTGGCCTATTTCTAAATAAACTATAAGGACATATATTTTCTACAGTTAAACTTTAAGAAAGGTTATTTTTACGGTTTTTAATTTACTAAGTTCATGATCTAGTTTTTCCTTACTATTTAACCGTCATGTTGAAATTAAGTCTAACATGGCCAAAATTGAACTTTTCAATTTTTATAATTTTTTAAAAAAAAAATTCAATTTTTTATTTGATTTTATTATATATATATATATATATATATATATTATTTTCATTTTTAATTTTTATATTTTTTTATAAGGATGCAATGCGGAATTAAATATGCAAAGAAAGAAGAAACAAATATGTACAAAAAATTAAAAATATGCAAATGCAATGCAAAGATAACTATTTACAAATCACCTCCACCCCCAAACTTATGAAAAGCAGTGTCCTCACTGCTCATTGGCCTCGCCGTCCCCTCGAACATGAACGGGAACGTTCGTCTCTCGCCAGCAGGGTTGTCATGCCATGCTCCAAACCTGTTACTCGCTGATCCAAGTTGGTCACAATCCCTATCAATGTGTCTATCCCCCTAGTGGCTCTCCTAAATAAACGTGCTTGTGCTGCGGGGGTAAGCTCTTCCTCGCTCGCAGTCGAGCTGGAGCTGGGTGTCTTGACGGGTATGTTCTCGGCCGGCTCGGTGCGCGACCATACATCATTTAAGCGTGTGTAGGACATGGATACGCCCTTAAGAAGAGGTCTAATGGGGATACCTCCATGCATATAAAATTCATATTCATCCACAGGGAGGAAATGGCGACACAGTCGTGTTACCAACATAGGACATGGATAATTGGCAGCCCTCTTGCCCGCACCAATGGAGTGAAGTAATACCGTGCACATATCATAGCTGGGATTTCTAGTCATCAAAGTGTGGACAATATGAAGGGATGGTGTGAAAAATGTCGTATTGTGCAAACTACCAAAAATATTATTTTGTGCCCAACGGCACACAGTTAGTACATTCGCAAAAAGGGTTCTAGCCTGGATGCCCTTGCATGGCTCCCTCGAACAATCATTACCCATCAAGGGTAGGTAGTCTTCGAAACGGAGGGGTTGATCATGAATAGATAGTCTAGATATTAAGGTGACTTCATGGATGAAGTCCCTATCTATTATTATTTCCCTATCCCCCCAAATCAACCTAATATAACCGTGTTGTGAGAGGCAACCATCCTCCATGCACTCGTAAAATCGGGTGACAAGATCCGGAAGCGCGAAAGCATTCGGATGGTTAAATAGTAAAAAATTCCATCCGCGCCTTCGGGTCTCTTCATCGAAGTAACTTCCAAAGACCGTGTGTGCAAAGATTTGTGAAAAGTCTCTTTTAAATTGCAAAGTGGGTGCCATCACAGAGAATGCAGATATTTCTGAAAATTTTAACAGAGAGGGAAAGGAAGTGCAAACCTCCTCTGAAGATTTCAGAGCGTGACGACTCCAGACGGCGGCGGATGCGCGGTTAGAACCCCCCTTGTGCGGCGGAAGGGCGGCGGTCTGACGAGATCTCACTGCAGAATTTTGGCGGCGGCTAGGGTTTTCTAAGAGGAATACTTTAGGGTTTGGTAAAATGCAGAGAGGGGTCGGGTTCTATTTATCGGGGGTGTTTTGGTTATTTGCAAAAAGGACATCTTAAAAAGAGGAATTTATTTGTAAATAGAATTTTTATTTTTTATTTTTTTATTTAAACCTGAAAATTTACAGAAATACCCCCAAAAATTGGAATTTTTTTTATATTTTTTATATTTTTATTTTTATATATTTATTTTGTTTCTATATAATTACAAATGGTACATACCCCCAAACTTATTTGAAACAGTGTTTCCACTGTTTATGGCTGGATAACCGAAATTTAGGGGTAGATGGAGGAAGATCGGTCAATATAAATCAGCTCCTGCAACAGCAGGAGCTCCTCCGAAGGGTCCGCGGTGAGGAACGGTTTAAATCTATGTCCGTTCACTTTGAATATTGAACCGTCCTCAGGATTTTCTAAATCGACTGTACCGTGCGGATATACAGTGTGTACCAAAAATGGTCCTTTACATCGAGATCTAAGCTTGCCAGGATGGAAATGTAGCCAAGTGTCGTAAAGTAAAACCTGTTGACCAGGTTTGAATGTTTTGCGCATAAGGTGTTTATCATGAAACACCTTCGTTCGGTTTTTGATGACAACCGCGTTCTCGTAAGCTTCATCCCGAAGCTCGTTTAATTCATTCAATTGCAGCTTTCTATGGCTGCTCGCATCTCCTAGAAATAGATTCAACTCTTTTATCGTCCAAAATTGCGATGCTCAATTTCAACTGGAAGGTGGCAGGCCTTTCCATAAACAAGCCTATACGAAGACATGCCAAAGTTGGTCTTATAGGCAGTTCGAAATGCCCAAAGGGCATCAATAAGTTTTGAAGACCAATCCTTACGTTTTTTGGAAACAGTTTTCTCCAATATCTGTTTAATTTGCCGATTTGAAATCTCGGCTTGCCCACACGTTTGGAGATGATAGGGCGTTGATAGCTTGTGATTAATGGAATATTTCCGCATTAAGGACTCGAAAGTCCTATTACAGAAATGAGTTCCATTATCGCCGATGATTGCGCAGGGGTGCCCAAACTGAGAGAAAATGTTTTTGAGGAACCTAACGACAACTTTGTTGTCATTAGTCCGGCTGGGCACAGTCTCGACCCACTTATAAACATAATCAACAGCAAGAAGAATATACACGTTCCCAAAAGAATTGGGAAACGGTTCCATAAAATCTATTCCCAAACATCAAAAATTTCCACAACCAATATTGGTTGGAGCGGCATTTCGTTTCTCCTAGATATCCGGCCCAAGTGTTGGCATCGGGAGCATGTCTTGCAGTAATCATGTGCGTCTTTAAAAAATTGTGGCCAGTAGAAACCACGCTGCAAGATTTTTTCGGTTGTCATTTTAGGACCAAAATGCCCGCCACACGCTTGATCGTGGTAGAATGACAGCACGCTCTTAAATTCATTGTCGGGGACACACCGACGAATAATTTGGTTGGGACAGTATTTGAATAGATAAGGTTTATCCCAGTAAAAATGTTTTACCTGGGATAGGAATTGGAGTCTGTCCTGATTCGACCATTCATTTGGTATAAGTCCGGTGGCCAAATAATTTACAATATCTGCGAACCAAGGTTCGCATGATACAGTCAAGAGCTGCTAATCTGGAAAAACGTCTTTTATAGGAAATTAAAACGTCTTTTATAGGAAATTGAAGCGTCGGCGAAGAAGGGAGGCGTGAAAGATGGTCGGCGACTACGTTTTCGCATCCTCTTTTGTCTTTGATGACAAAGTCAAACTCTTGTAGTAAGAGGATCCAACGTATCAGCCGAGATTTAACGTCCTTCTTCGCAAAAAGATGGCGAAGAGATGAATGGTCAGTGTATACGATGACTGGAGTGCCGATTAAGTAGGGCCTGAACTTTTCTAATGCAAACACAACAGCTAAGAATTCCTTCTCGGTTGTTGTGTAATTTAAACAGCTAAGAATTCCTTCTCGGTTGTTATGTAATTTAATTTGTCCTCGTTCAAGGTTCAGCTAGCGTAATAAATTACATGCGACATCTTCTCGATGTGCTGTCCAAGGACAGCACCAATGGCAAAATCAGATGCATCGCACATAATTTCAAATGGATGCGTCCAGTCTGGAGACGAAAGGATGGTAGCAGAAGTGAGTGAGTTTTTCAATGACTCGAACGCTTTCATACAGCTTGAGTCAAAATCAAATGTGGTGTCCTTGGCCAACAAAAGAGTAAAGGGTCTAGCTATCTTGCTAAAATCCTTGATGAACCGTCTATAGAAATCGGCATGGCCAAGGAAGGCTCGAATGTCTCGGACGCATTTGGGAGGAGGGAGATTGGAAATGACTTCAATTTTCGCTTTATCTACCTCAATACCATTTTGCGAGATGATATGTCCTAAGACAATACCTTCTTGTACCATGAAGTGGCACTTCTCCCAATTTAAAATAATGTTCTTATCCTTACACCGGGTAAGAACTGTGTCGAGATGTATCAAACACTCATCAAAGGAGTCGCCAAAAATGGAGAAATCATCCATGAAGATCTCCAAGAATTTTTCGACCATGTCTGTAAAAATACCCATCATACACCGCTGGAAGGTAGCGGGTGCATTGCATAACCTAAAGGGCATGCGACGGTAAGTAAACGTACCGAAAGGACAAGTGAATGTGGTCTTGTCTTGGTCTTTTTCGGCGATGGGAATTTGATTATAGCCGGAGTAGCCATCCAAAAAGCAATAGTATTCATGCCCAGCCAATCGTTCTAGCATTTGGTCAATAAAAGATAATGGAAAGTGGTCTTTCCATGTCGCGGCATTGAGTTTTCTATAATCGATGCATACTCGCCACCCAGTTTGGGTGCGAGTAGGTATTAACTCATTCGCCTCATTAGTTATGACCGTTATGCCCGATTTCTTTATGACAACGTGAATGGGGCTAACCCACTGGCTATCAGAGATAGGGTAAATGATACCACTATCAAGACATCTTACGATCTCCTTTTTAACAGCCTCCTTCATGACTGGGTTGAGTCGTCACTGTGGATCCCTTGCTGGCTTGGCATCATCCATCATATGAATATAATGTTCAACTATTAGGGGACTAATCCCCTTGATGTCCGCCATAGTCTAGCCAAAAGCTTGCCGATTGCTTTGCAAGACCGTTAAAAGGGCTTTCTCTTGCTCGGGGGCTAGAGAAGCCGAGATGATAACAGGAAGGGTCTCATTCTCATCTAAGTAAGCGTATTTAAGGTGAGACGACAATAACTTGAGTTCGAGTGTTGGAGGTGAAACAATTGAAGGTAAAATCGGTGAAATTGCCTCAAACTCGAAGGATTCCAACAAAGGTTCAAAACGAGTGTAAGCAACCGAGTGGGATAGTTCAGTTAACTCATTCGAAAATTCAAAGGATTCAAATTCGGGTGGTGAATGGTCAAGATCATTAGAGAAAGTGAAACACTCGTAGCATTGTCGGGCGTGAAAACAGTATCAGATTCAAGGAGGAACGCACTAGTGGCGTCAAAATTGTTGTGATCGAACAGAAATTTCTCGAGCTCACAGTCCTCCTAGGTGATCTCTTGGATCGAGTAAACATCAAGTATATTAGCATTAGGTTCGGAGGGCTAATTCCCCAACTTAAAAATGTTGAGTTCAATTGTCATGTTTCCAAAAGATAGGTTCATCGAACCATTTCGACAATTGATCATCGCATTAGAAGTTGCAAGGAATGGTCGACCGAGTATCACCGTAATTTGACTCCGGGGGTTAGCTACAGGCTGTGTGTCCATAACAATGAAATCAACGGGGAATATGAAGTCTCCTACTTTAATCAACACATCATCTAACTCACCCCTAGGAAGGGTGATGGATCGGTCGGCTATTTGGAGAGTACAATGTGTGGGTTTCAGCTCTCCAATACCTAATTGCTCATATACTGAATAAGGAAGCAGGTTAACACTGGCACCAAGATCTAAAAGTGCGCGGTTGATATTCTTATCCACAATAATTATTGAAATTGTAGGACAACCAGGGTCCTTTCATTTTTTAGGTAAAGGTTGGGTAAGAGCATCACTTATTGCACTAGCCAAGAAAACTTTCTTAGGTACCTGCGATTTCCTCTTCTTGGTGCATAAGTCTTTGAAGATTTTTGCTTAAGAAGGAACTTGTTGGATTGCATCTCAGAGGGGAATGTTAATACTAACCTGTTTAAATAACTACACAATCTTCTCCATTTGTGGATTTTGTTTATTGGATCTCAACCTGTTTGGAAATGGAACATTTTGAAAATTGGTTGAGTCCAATGTTTGTGGAGGAGATTGCAGAGTTGGAACGGATCCTAGTGCTGGTGTTTTCGTGGAGTAAGATGTGGGTCCGTTCGGAGCAGTAGAAGAAGTAGAGCTTTGTGAAGAATGGAGAACATGCTCTGAAGACGAAGAAGATGAAAATGAAGAAGAAGAAGAAGCGGCGGCCGGGGTGTCATTATTAGTGCCAACATTATTGTGCAATATCCTTCCAGATCTCAATGTAGTCACGACACTCACATTATGGTTTTGTTGTTCATGAGCAACATGTACAATTTGTGGGTGACCAGGATTTGGCAGTGGTTGAGATGGAAGCTTCCCCTTCTCTCGCTCGCTTAAAGCAGCATTCAGTTGTGCAATTTGGACTTCAATGGTTTTGATGCATTGCCCATGTGATGCCGTGTGTTGTACCAAAGACTGAATGGAAGACTGGATGTTGGCTGAGGATTGAGTTGATTGTTTTAAAAATGCCTCCAGACTTCGTTCTAACGAGGAAACTTTATCGTTATTTGGCGGAACAAAAGTGTTTTGAGGAAAAGAATTGTTAGGTGCAAAATTGTTCGTTTGATTTTGGTAAGGTTGGGGTTAGAAAGGTTGCTGATATTGAGTTCGTTAAAGGGGTTGTTGTTGAGGAGGAGGCCTCTGGAAATTGTTGTTGCCTTGGAATTGTTGATTTTGATTCCAAGCAAAATTGGGGTGGTTCCTCCAGCCAGGATTGTAAGTTGAAGAGTATGGATCATTTCTTTGTCTTTGCTGAAAGGCAGCATTGACTTGATCTTGTCCTTGAGCAGGTGGGTTGTAAGGACACTCTTCGGTTAAATGGGACAGATCCGAACAACACGCGCATATAGTGCAAGGGGGTTAAGCAGGGGCAGGAGAAGGCGATGAGAATTTGCTCTCAATTGCTTCTAGTTTTCGTGTAATTGCGGCCATTTCGGCTTTCATTGCAATTGACATATCAAGTTAATGAACGCCTGCCCTAGACGGACCAGATGAAGTAGATGAAGTGGATGAAGTGGTCTGTCTAGTGCTTTCCCACTGAAGCGTTTGTTCAGCAAGATCGTCGAGAAATTGCCAAGCTTCCTCGTCAGATTTGGTAAGGAAGTGACCTTGACAAATGGTTTCCAGCAATTGCTTAGTTGCTGGGTTCAGTCCTTCGTATAAGCTCTGGCAAAGTTGCCATCTCTCAATACCGTGATGAGGGCACTGAACAAGAAGGTCTTTGAATCGTTTGAAACACTTCCAAAAAGGTTCGGAAGGAAACTGGGAAAATTAGTTAATTTCATTACGTATTCTCGCGGTCTTGTGATGTGGGTAAAACTTTTTAAGAAACGTTTTAACAAACTCTTCCCAACTGTTTATGGAACACGATGCTGTACTATATAGCCACTTTTCAGCTAGGTCACACAGCGTGAAGGGAATGACTCGTAGCCTTATAGCATCATCGGACAGTTGGGTGGTCTTCATCATAGCACAAACATTCTGGAATTTGTTAATGAAGATATAGGCATCTTCGGATTCCAGCCCGTGAAATTTGGGCAACATGTTGATGAAGTGGGGCTTAATTTCGAAATTATCCCCATTTGCCGGCGGGAGTGAAAGACAAGTAGGAAGTGCGGAGCGGGTGGGATAGAAATGATTCTGGAGCGCGATTCGCTGTGGCGCTTCAACAGGAGGTTGTTGCGGGTTATTCACACCCAGTTAAGGTGGAATCAGTCCCGAGGTAGGTAAAAGGTTGTTAGAATTGAATCCTGACATTTCTTTAGAAGATGATGAATGTGAAGATGAAGATAAAGATGAAAAAGAAGTGGAGAGAGTTTCGACTTCGAAGTCGAACGCGTCGTCAGTAGCGACTAACGAGACACGGACTAAGTGGGCGCAAGTGTCCCTAGTCCAACCAGACATACACTAAACGAGTTGTAGTGTAGTCAAAACGTAGAATGTGAGGGTAAGAAAACGTCAATGGCGAAATGTGAATGAAGGTTGGGTGCAATGGAATTCTAGCGACAAAGGGCAAGTTTTTTTTTGTAAATTTTATTTTAAAGAGTTTTGCAAAAGATGTACGGAACTACGACACACTTTCAAGCAATCACAATTTAAACATGCACAATCAAGCCTAGAGCTAGGGTTTTCTAAGTCAACTAGACTGCCCCTAACTGGTCCAAAGCAACAAGTTGTGAGATATCCCTCAAATTGCCTCTTCACCGCCAATTATAGCAAGGTAAGCACGAGTGAAGAAAGGAGGGTTCCGCTCACGAATCACCGTGAGACGGGCCTTTTAAAGTTACCTTTCTCACTTGTCTAGCCTAGGCACCACAAAGTCAGGTTTAGATAAATGACTGAATGCTCACAACCTTCCTCTGTCCTAATGAGCGCGACAGTCCTTAATTGGCTGAGTCTAGATATTTTTTAATTAGCTCAAGAGTGATGCATATGCTTTTTGTGATTTCTGGGGTCTTAGGAAGGGTAATGAAATCCCCTCAATCTTAATTGATGTTATAGCCCCTTAGATTCCGTTTTAAATTGCAAAGCAGTAACACACAAAATCTAAAACACTTGCCAAATTTTTTTTTCTTTTTATTTGCGGCGCAAAGAATCCTGCATAAAATGATTTATTGGAGAGGGAGAAGAAGTTTTGCGCAAAGAACCCTGCAGGAAATTTTTTTTAGTGGAGTGCAGAGGGTAGGAGGAGAAAAAGTATACTCACAGAGAGTTTTAAAATAGGTGACATCACCTGTTTGACCGCGGTTCCACGGTCAAACTCCTGATTTAGCCACGGTTCCACGGTGGTTCAGTTGGATCAGGCCGTCAAAACTTTTCTGTGTGCTGTTATGGTTCTTCTCTGTTTGTTTAAATCCTCTGTTTCTTGATTTGTTCACTGGGCTTGCTCCAGATCTAAATCAATCTGTCTTCCTTTCCTGCGCAATTCGCACAAAAACCAATCAAAAATAACAAGATGATTTTTTTTTATGTTTTTAATTTTTTTAATTTTTATATTTTTTATTTAATTAACCCGAAATTACAAAAAGAAATAAACTACCGTTTCCCCGGCAATGGCGCCATTTGATTGTTTGTGTTTTTTGTACGTGCATTTTAAAATTAAGAATACCGCAATCAAGACGGTGTCGCTTGGTAGCTAGCCGGTTGAGTACGAATCGATCCACAAGGAAAATGTGTTCTTTTCTTTAAGTTGTAACGAGTTAAGTCCTATCTTTGGTAGGTTTTATTTTACTATCTAAGAATGAGAATAAATCGATTTAAAAGTCTTGCTAGGGTTAGGATTATGTTAGTTCGAATTAAGGATTCTTCTCACTTCTATCAATGCCCTAGTTAAGAATATAGGTGTTAGGGTAATAGTTAACAACGGGGATTAGCACGACTAGGAAGAAACTTAGTTTTTTCCTTTTGGTCATTGTCCGTCCGTTCTCAACTCTTATCCTTAGCCTCCAGTTAATTCATTCACAACCGGTCTAACTAGAGAATCACCGCTACCATGTAGGATAGGGTGCTGTAGTGAGCGGTGTGTGGTTGAATTAAAAAGAGTCCGTATTTTAAAAATTATATGGGCAAAGAAAGGAGTGAGAGAGATTTCTTTCTCTCAAATCTTCCCTATCCTAACCCCAACAAGTGAGGAATTACTCACTTATTAAGAAAGTGACAATCAAATTCATTTTTATATTTTTTTATATTAGAAAACTAAATTGCAGATAATAAAATAACAGATAAAAAAACAAAAAATGCAGGAATTAAATTCAGATAAAAAGTGCAAGATAGAAAAAGAATGCTTACTTTATTGACGACCTCTCAACGATTACAAGTTGAATTAAAATTAAAATCTAAGAATTAAAAAGAGGCATTCCTAATTAGGCTTTTGGCTTTCCTATTTATAGATAGGAAAAAACCCTAGGTTACATTCTGATCCACACTTGAATTTACAAGACTACCCTAAGAAAGCTGGGTCAAAGCACCGATACATGCACCGACACGTGCACTATATGGCCGCGGAACCGCGGCAGGAAGGCATGTTTAGCCGCGGTTCCGCGGCCAATTGGTGGGATCATGGGTTCAACTTCCCAGGGTTGCTTTATGTTGCTTTTAACTTCTGTTTTCTTCACTTGGTTCCTCAGAATCTCTTCTATTTTCTTTCAGATTTTCAACAGTGCAGATGATGTGGACTTTTACCGTGAGCTTCGCGTTAATGTCTTGAATCTTGTGCTTCCCTTATGCTTTGTGCATTGAACTGTCCACTGATCTTCATTTGTTCCTTGAACTGGTAGGCGGCATCATACGGATTCATCTATTGTTGGTTATAGTCACACATTTGTAACGTCTTTTCATGAATTTCACTGCAATGATCTGAGAACCTGTAACCTGCAACTATTTAGCAGACATGGATCAAAAGCACCTATTTATATGTAATGTGATTACGAATGGGCGATATAATAATGCAAAATTTTGATATGAACAAATACCCCCAAACTTATCTTTTGCTCGTCCCGAGCAAAGCTAATTTTATTTGGGATAGAAATCGATGATTTTCTAAAATTTTATTTGGGACCAAAGTGACCGCCACATGCCTGATCATGGCAGAAAGACAATACACTCTTGAATTCATTATTAGGGACACATCGGTGAATGATTTGATCGGGACAATACTTAAACAGATAAGGTTCATCCCAGTAAAAGTGTTTTACTTGGGATAGAAATCGATGATTGTCTTGTTTTGACCATTCGCTGGGTAGAAGTTACGTTGCTAGATAATTCACAATATCCACGAACCAAGGTTTGCAGGATATGTTCAAGAGCTGTTCGTCAGAAAAGGAATCGTTTATTGGTAAGATCAGCGTTGGCGAAGAAGAAAGACATGAAAGATGGTCGGTTACGACGTTTTCACATCCACTCTTGTCTCGTATGACAAGATCAAATTCTTGAAACAACAGGATCCAACATATTAGCCTGGATTTAGCATCCTTCTTCGATAAAAGATGTCTTGGGGCAAAATGATCGGTGTAAACTACAATTGGAGAGCCAATTAAGTAAGGTCTGAATTTTTCTAATACAAATACAACCGCCAAGAGTTCTTTCTCGGTAGTTGTATAATTCATTTGTGTATCGTTCAAGGTCCTACTTGCATAGTAAATTACATGTAGTATCTTATCAATGTGCTGTCCTAAGACTACACCAATAGCAAAATCGGATGCATCACACATAAGCTCGAAAGGGTAATTCCAGTTCGTAGATGACAGAATAGGGGCTGTAGTGATGGAACTTTTAAGCGATTCAAAAACAGCCACACAATCCGAATCGAAGTGAAATATTGTATCCTTGGCCAAGAGAAGAGTTAAGAGTCTAGCAATTTTACTAAAGTCCTTAATGAATCGCCTATAAAATCCTGCATGATCAAGAAAGGATCGTACATCTTTGACGCATTTGGGAGGAAGAAGGTTGTGAATGACATCTATTTTAGTTTTGTCTACCTCAATACCTTTTCGTGAAATGATATACCCAAGGACGCTACCTTTTTGAACCATGAAATGGCATTTTTCCCAATTCAAAATTAAATTCTTATCTTTACAGCGGGTAAGAACAGCGTCAAGATGACGTAGGTATTTCTCAAAGGAGTCCCCAAATATGGAGAAATCGTCTATAAATATCTCCAAAAAATTCTCGACCATGCCTGAGAATATCCCCATCATATACCACTGAAATGTAGCAGGAGTATTGCATAACCCAAAGGGCATGCATTTATAAGCAAAAGTACCGAAAGGACAAGTAAAAGTTGTCTTATCTTGATCCTTTTCGGCGATGTGAATCTGGTTATAGCCGGAGTATCCGTCCAAAAAACAGCAGTATTCATACCCGGCTAATCGTTCCAACATCTGATCAATGAAAAGTAGAGGGAAGTGATCTTTCCTCAATGCGGCATTGAGTTTTCTATAATCAATATATACCCGCCACCCAGTTTAGGTGCGTGTTTGGATCAACTCATTAGTCTCATTAGTTATGACCATGATACTAGACTTTTTAGGGACCACATGAATATGACTTACCCATTAGCTATCAGATATTGGGTAAATTTACCATTATTTAGGCATTTGACGATTTCTTTCTTTACCGCCTCCTTCATGACGGGATTCAACCGTCTTTATGGGTCTCGGGCTGGTTTGGCTTCATCCATCAAATGTATATGATGTTCAACAATTAAAAGACTAATCCCTTTGATATCCGCCATTTTCCAACCAAAAGCTTGCCGATTTGATCTCAAGACCGACAAAAGAGCTCGCTCTTGCTCTAAAACTAGAGAAGCTGATATGATAACGGGTAAGGAATCATTCTCACTTAAATATGTATATTTAAGATGAGACAGTAGTGGCTTGAGATCTAGTATCGGTGGAGCGACGATAAAAGGTAGGGTAAGGGAATGATACTTAGACTCTTTGAGAGGTTCATGACCAGCGTAAGAGATTGACTCGGAAAGCTCGACTAGCTTTTGCGACAAGTCAAAGGATTCGGACTCAGGGATGGACTTGTCGACAGAAGGGTCCTCACTCGTATAAATAGCTGGATCAAATAACAACGTTCTAGTGGCGTCGAGATCATTATCGCAAAGTTCCTCAACTTCGCAACTATCAGAAGTTATCTCGTTGACAGAACATATATCAATTAGATGAGCAGAAGGTTTGGAGGGTTGATTTTCTATCCTGAAAATGTTAAGCTCAACTGTCATCTTCCCAAAGGATAGATTCATAGAGCCGTTACGACAATTGATTACAGCATTGTAAGTTGCTAGAAAAGGACGACCAAGAATCACCGGGATTTGGTTCCGTGGATTCGCCACAGGCTGTGTATCTAAAACTATAAAGTCCACCGGGAATATAAATTTCCCGACTTTGATTAACACGTCCTCTAGCTCACCCCTAGGGTGGGTGATAGATCAATCGGCCATCTGGCGAGTGCAGTGCGTGGGTTTCAACTTTCTTATGCCTAATTGCTCATAGACAGAATACCGGAGCAAGTTAACACTAGCACCTAAATCGAGCAGAGCGCGATTGATATTTTTACCCCCAATAGTTATAGATATTGTAGGATAACCGGGGTCCTTACGTTTCGTGGGCAATTTTTAGGTAAAAGCAGTGCTCACATTGCTTGCTAAGAAAACCTTTTTAGATACTTGAGTTTTTCTCTTTCTAGTGCACATGTCCTTAAGAATTTTCACATAGGACGGAACTTGTTGGATAGCATCTAAGAGAAGAATATTTATGTTAACATGCTTAAATATTTCCACAATCTTCCCCATTTGTGCATTTGGTTTGTTGGTCATCAACCTGTTTGGAAAACGGCTCTATTTGATTGATCGTATGCGAAGAAGTGTTTTGTAAATAACCGCAATCAAGACGGTGTCTCTAGTAACTAGCCGCGGTGAGTACGGGTCGTCCGTAGGGAAACGTGAACTCTTTTCTTATTTTAGACGAGTTGATGAAAGAAATGGATGATTGTTGTCCTATTTTAGTATGGATGTAAAATTTATAATAAAAAGGCTTGTAGAGTTTATATGACTTAGTAGTTAATGGATGAATATTTAAAAATGACTTTTTTTTTATCTTTTAATAATTTAAAACTAGTGCAATAGCGATGAATGGAGATTAAGGTTCTTAGAGGGAATTAGGGTTCTATTGATCTCTATTCATGTCAAGCCCTTAACAAAACAAGTGTTTAACCGATCTTAAATCGCGGTCGTGACTATCAATAAATTGATAGCGCACCCGATAAGGAGGTTAGCATTTATTTTGCTAAAGTTTATAAACTTTAAAATGTTAAAAAGAATTTAAAATATTTTTCATCTATTATTCTATTCTATCCTACAAACCCTAGCAGGTAAGCAATTACTCGTTCATGGTGGATTTAGAAGAGAGGTTGAAGATGAATGAAAGCATAATTAAGATGCAGAAAAGTAATGCGTAAAAAGTAATACGTAAAAGTAAGTGCAAAAAGAATTAAAATGAAAACTACCTTTATTAATCAACTATTGCATTTACAACTTTTCTCCTTAGAAAGTAGATTACAAGAACCCTAGTTTGCTATAGATCTCTCTTTATGGAGATAGATGAATAGATGATTATGTGATCTCTTGGATAATTTTGAATACACAGCTCTCGGTCCTTTATATAGTCCCTGAAACCAGAAACCCTAGATTCCATATGAGAGTAGATACTGTTAAGATTATAATCCTAAAATCTTACATCCAACAGCCCTGATTGGACCGCGGATCTGCCGCATAATGCCATGTTTGGCTGCCCTTCCGCCATATCCTAGTGGAATCTGGTTTTGAGATTTCTTCTGACTTTTTGTGTTGACATATGGATATCCTTTTGATATATAGTGTCACGCCCCGCTTCCCAAAATACGGAAAACGAGGAATGACTAGGCCAGCCATGCTCCTACGGTCAAGGAATCATCCTACCGTAGTCACACTTCGGCTTCTAGCATTACATGGTAATCAGTAGATAAAGCACAGTAGTAAAGGAATCACATTACTAATTTATTATATTAAAATTCCATTGTTCACAAATTATAGATAACAAGAACAATTACTAACCAAGTTCAATCTCACGATCACTTTTATGGAAAGCGGTAAATGAAGAAAGTACACCAGACTATATCTCCGTGAACTCGAAGGATAGATCCGTCTCCTGTGCTGGTCCTTCCGCGGAATTTGAGCATGCATACTCAGGTCGTCAGAGCGACACAATAACAATATTATTATAATAAGATGAAACAGGTAAATGAGGTAATACTGGTGTAAGAACAGTGCAAGTAATCACTATGTCACTATATGATGCAGAATATGTTCTGTGTCCCTATCGGTCTCTAGGTCATGTTTGAAATCGCATAGTGGAAGGACGATCATGTTTAACAGGAGTCTCGTATATACCCGAGACAACGGCCCACATGCTCGGGACATAACCCTGTCAGCCGGATCGCTAGATCCTACCTAATATATATATCACTGCTCGAATGATCATCCTCTAAAACACGGTCCCGCTAAATACGATTCTCTTTCCACTTCGATTTCCCCTTTATCCCCAGGTTTACACTATTTATGATCTTGATTTAGTCGTGTACAAGTATACCAATGGCACGGTTTTATCACTGTTCACTGTATCAATCACTGTCACGAATATTCACTTTCCATTGGTGTACTCGTCACTTCTAAACCAACATCTATCACGCATGATAATGCAATGTCCACTGATCCTAACACGCACTAACAATAAGTATATGGCAAAGGGGGTATGATATATGTATGTATGCTATCAATAAGCTAAGTATGTTATGAATCAACATGCATGTCATTAATTTACATAAATTGCATAAATTAATATGTTAAGAATTCAGCAAAATGATACAAGTAAGATAAATAGAACACTTAGTCAATAATTCATCAAAATTAGTTTCAGTTCAATCGGGATTCCGGTTTTCAAGATACAACTGTTCCATTTTAAGTGCTCGCGGCTGGAAATTCAGTTTCAGAACTGAACGTCGGTTTCGCGACACGAATTGCACCCAATTGGGTTCAGATTTTAGCGATGCTACAGTTGAATGAAATCTAGGGTTTTTAATAGAGTATTCAACGCAATAGACGTATCCTCAACCGCGTCTGTACGTTGAAAGTTACGCACAGTTTAACATCAGTATATCACTTCTGAATCTGTTCTGGGCAGTTATACGTTCTGCCCTTTTATTTACAGTTTAAAATAGCAAACGGTAATGAAACGGAATGGAACCACTTGTTTTGTTTAGCTAACAGAATTATATTTAATCTACTGCAGAGTTACGTAACATACGACCTCAGGAAATATAGTGAAACACATTTTGGGATAGTACACAATAATCAGAGTCGCTCTGAACTGCAGTCCAGAGTCGCACTCCGATCTAAATATCATCGCAGTTACAGAACAGAAATCATTAGAAGTTTACATAGGGTTAAAGTTCGTCAAGTCGGCTTCGATTTAAGCCCTCGAACGTATCATTCCAGTATGCACATAATTTACAGTGATTTTATTCATTTTCAGATACGGGAAAAATTCTAGTTTTATCGGCATATTTGGGGGTATCAATTTTAGTCACTAACAATCGTATTTTCCAGTGAGATTCATACACACTATTCATCATCATATGGGCCAACAGAAAACATCGGTTTCCGTCGAAATAAATAATTATTTTCATTGGGGTCTAGCATCGAACACATAGGTCGTATAATATATCGGGAATCGGCAAATTCGTAAACTATGTGATTTAGGTTTGTACCACAACTATATTAGCATGTAGCAAGTAAACACTTTCCTGGAAACGTCTCGGGGTCGCACGGCAACAGCGGCGTCACGAACGCGTGATGTACGCCGTGAAACGGATTTGCGCGAGCTTGGCTCGAGATGCGGAATTTGCGTCGGAGTTGTCCGGAGTCGTTGCACGGTCACTGGAGGTTGAGATGTGCTTGATGGTCCTCTGCGAGTGCACTGGGTTTGACGACGGTCGACAGCGTCGCTCCGGCTATGGGCTGCAGTGAGTGTCGGGTTGTTTTGGGTTTGGGTGATTTTGGTGTGGTTTCTAGAGGGGAGAGAGAGAGATAGTGGGGCTTGGCTATAGTGATAATAATGCGGGGGTTCCAGTTGAGGTGTCGACGAGGGGTTAGAGTGGTGGTCGGCTTGGGTGTGACGGGGGATTTGTGTGCAGGGGATGCTCGGCAGGGGGTGTGCTCGGGTTGATGGAGGGTGCAGGGACTCCTGGGGGCGAGTTACTTGAGAGAAGAGAGTGAAGGAGGAGGAATGAGGGATCGCTGAGGGGGTTGTCGTCGTCGGAGGGGTCGACTGGAGTTGGGTCGATGTGGTTTCGAGAGGGAGAGAGGTGAAGAGATTTCTGAAATGAGGGAGAAGAGAGAGAGATGAGGGCGTGAAGAATGAATGAGGGTTGAATGTCGTGGGTGAACGTTGCAAGAATGGAGGCGTGGGCGTGGGCGCGAGCTGCGGCGGAGGAGGCGTTCGCGAGCGGGAAATGGGGGAAAGTTACCGTTGGGGGAAAGGAGAAGAACAGTAGCGGTCGGGTGAGTTGAGGAGCGGATCACGGGCCGAAGGGAGTGGGCTTGGGGTGTTAAAAAAAATTTCCTTTACTAAAAATTTGTGGGCTGAAGGAGTAAGAGTGGGCCGAGGGATTTTAGTAAAGGGTTTATTAAGGAAAAATGAGTGGGCTGAGTAGGGGAAACGGGCTGGGGATTTTTATAAGGAATTTATTTCAAAAAAAATATGAAGTGGGCTGGCTAGGTGATGGGCTTAGGTTTAGGTTTTATTAATTAAATTCTTTTTAATTTTTTGTTGTGTGGGCTTAGGGTTTAAGTGTAGTTTGGGTTAGGATTTGATTAGTAACATTTAGGTTTTAGGGAAAGTTTTTTGGGCTGAGTTAAAAAAAGAAGTTAATTTATTTTGTTTTGAATTTTAATTTAGGCTTGATCTTTGATTGTTTTATAAGGGTTTAAAAGAATTTAAACACTAATCTTATGCAACCAATTCCTTACAAAAGTACGCGGGAAAAGAAAAGAAACTCGGGGAATTAGGAAAATAGAAAACTTTTATTATGATGGGAACGGGGATTTACATCATACCCCCCTTAACAAAATTTCGTCCTCGAAATTTAACAAGGATACAAAGAGACAATGTACTAAACAAAGAGATGTGGATAACGATCACAGATATCTTCCTCCCGCTCCCAGGTGGATTCTCCTGGGGAACGACCGCCCCAAGACACTCGGACTAAAGGAATGATCTTATTCTTCAGCACTTTCTCTCTGCGGTCGAGGATGGTAATAGGCTGCTCCTCGTATGATAAATCGGTACCCAAAACTAGCTCCGAATGGTCCAGGACATGGCTCTCATCCCGAACATATCGCCGCAACTGTGACACGTGGAAGGTATTGTGCACCCCAGCTAGCGATGGAGGCAAGGCAAGTCGATAGGCCACCTCTCCTACTCGCTCTAGCACCTCAAAAGGTCCGATAAAGCGGGGACTAAGCTTTCCCCGACCTCCGAACCTGATAACTCCACGAGTAGGAGAAATCTTCAAGAACACGTGATCTCCGACTTTGAATTCTAGTGCCCTCCTGCTGGTATCTGCCCAACTCTTCTGTCGATCCTGAGCCGCCTTGATACGCTGCCTGATCATTTGGACCTTGTCGACTGTCTGAACAATGAGTTCGGGGCCCAGTAATCTTCGTTCTCCCACATCATCCCAACATACTGGGGATCGACACTTCCGCCCATATAGTGCTTCAAAAGGAGCCATCTGAATACTGGCCTGATAACTATTGTTGTAAGAGAACTCGACTAGATGCAGATGGTCCTCTCAGGAACCCTGAAAGTCCAACATACAGGCTCTCAACATATCCTCGAGCGTCTGAATTGTACGCTCGGATTGTCCATCCGTCTATGGGTGATACGCTGTGCTGAATTTAAGGCGGGTACCCAAGCTCTCCTGTAAGCTCTTCCAAAAGTGCGACAAGAATCCGGTGTCCCGGTCTGACACAATGCTGACTGGAACACCGTGAAGTCGTACAATCTCTTGCATATATCTTTCTGCCAGTGATTCTGTCGATTGTCCCACTCGGAAAGGTAGGAAGTGTGCAGCTTTCGTGAGGCGGTCGACGATAACCCAAATGGCATTATTGCCCCTAGGGCTTCGTGGTAAGGCCGTCACGAAATCCATAGTAATGTGCTCCCACTTCCATTCAGGTATCGGCAGTGGTTGTAACAATCCTGCTGTCCTCTGATGTTCCGCCTTCACCTGCTGATATACCAAGCACCTGGATACGAACCTCGCAATTTCCCGCTTCATTCCGTTCCACCAAAAGTGCTGCTTTAGGTCCTGATACATTTTTATACCTCCCGGATGCACAGAATAAGCTGAACTGTGTGCTTCAGCCAATACTTCTTCTCGAGCATCTCCCTTGGGTACGTAGAGTCTGCTACCGAATCTCAGAGAGCCATCTTCATGTATAATCAAGTCTGTTCTCAGTCCGGCTTCCACTTGCTCTCTGAACTTTTGCAATCGGGGATCATCCGCTTGTGCAGCTTTGATGCGATCCACCAGAGAAGATTGCACCTATAGTTGCCAGAGTTGACTGAGTGTGTTTGGCGTAACGACTTCAAGTTCAAGTCTCCGGAAGTCCTCAATAATGCTCCTCTGATCGGTCAACATCATGACCGCTGGCTTGCGACTGAGCGCATCTGGTACAACGTTTACCTTCCCCGCGTGATACTGAAGATCCAGGTCATAATCTGCCATCAACTCTAGCCATCGGCGCTGCCTCATGTTCAGTTCTTTCTGAGTGAAAACATACTTCAAACTTTTGTGATCTGTGTACACCTCCACTTTCTCACCCAAAAGATAGTGCCTCCAAATCTTCAACGCAAAGACTACCGCAGCTAACTCCAAGTCATGCGTAGGGTAGTTCTTCTCATGGTCTCTCAGTTGTCGAGAGGCGTAAGCAACCACTCGGCCGTGCTGCATTAGGACACGGCCTAATCCCTTCCCTGAGGCATCACTGTGTATCACCAAACCACCGGAATTATCTGGTACTGTAAGAATAGGCGCCGTGGTTAACTTCTGCTTTAGTGTGTCGAATGCCTGAGTGCACTCCTCTGTCCACGTAAACGGTACGTCCTTCCGTGTCAGCCTCGTCAATGGTTCAGCGATTCTTGTGAAATCTTGGACGAATCTCCGATAATAACCTGCCAATCCCAGAAAACTCCTGATCTCAGCCACTGACTTCGGCGTTGGCCAATCTCTGACAGATTCTATCTTTGCCGGGTCCACCGAGATGCCTTCGCCCGAAACAATATGTCCCAAAAACTGAACCTTGTCGAGCCAGAATTCGCACTTGCTTAGCTTCGCATACAGCTTCTCTTCCCGAAGAATTCGTAGTACCGTGCGTAAATGTTTAGCGTGCTCTCCCGGGTCTTCGAGTAGACAAGTATGTCGTCGATAAACACAACGACAAATGTGTCCAAGTACTTTGCGAACACCCTGTTCATCAAGTCCATGAATATTGCTGGGGCATTGGTAACAACGAATGGCATCACAAGGAACTCGTAATGTCCGTATCGGGTCCTGAAAGCCGTCTTACATACATCCTCGGCTGCTACTCTGATTTGATGATATCCAGAACGGAGGTCCAACTTCGAGAATACCTTGGCTCCACTTAGCTAATCGAATAGGTCGTCAATGCGCGGGATTGGGTACTTGTTCTTTATTGTGACCTTGTTCAGCTCCCGATAATCTATACACATTCGCAGCGATCCATCTTTCTTCTTTACTAACAGAACTGGTGCACCCCACGGTGAAGCGCTTGGCCGAATAAATCCCTTCTCTAATAGTTCTTCAACCTGCTTCTTCAATTCCGCCAACTCAACTGGTGCCATTCTGTATGGGGCTCTGGATACTGGGGTTGTACCTGGAGTCAAGTCGATCGAGAACTCCAAGATTTGAGGAGACGGTAGACCTGGTAAATCTTCAGGAAATACGTCCAGAAAGTCCCGAACAATTTCTGGGACTGGGCTCTTATCAATCTCCATAACTGTCAGCTCCTTAGGCTTTGCTCTGTACTTGGCTGGTTCCAAAAATTGCTTTCACCCTCGAAAATAAACTCCGGGTGATTGGGAATGCGGAAGATCACATTCCTTGCATGACAATCGATAACTGCATGAAAAGTGCTCATCCAATCCATCCCGAGAATTGCGTCGTAACTGCCTGTCCCAATCAGAAGGAAATTCGCATAGAATTCCCTGCCACACACTACAACCGGGCATAATCTACATTCTCGACTAGATATTATAATGCCATTACCCGTATGAATTTCCCATCCCTTGGTTAGTGGTTCATGTGGTATGGAGTGTGTATCAGTGAAATGCTCAGACAAGAAACAATGCGATGCTCCCGAATCAAATAATACTCTAGCTGGCAAGGAATGTACGAGTAAAGTACCTGTAACCACGTCTCCTGACGCCTCTGCCTGCTCGGCGGTCAAAATGAAGTCCCGTCCCTGACCGCGACCTGTAAAGGGCTGCCTCTGCTCCTGTGGCCTCTGCTGTGGCGGTCCAGAACCTCCCTGTATCTCTGCTCGCTCAGGGCAACTGTTAATCTTGTGCTGACTGGATCCACAAATCAAGCACTGTCCCTTGGCACGGCGACAGTCTTTCTGGATATGCCCACCTCTACCGCAATAGCCGCAAACTACGCCCTGTCTCTGAGGGCGAGGCTGTGGTACGAACGGGCGCTTCATTTGTGTCGTTCCTGCTCTGTGAACCGGTATGGCTCCTCGAGAAGGTGCGTGGGTACGTGCTGGAACGACTGGGCGTCTTCTGAACTTGTTAATCAATTGCTCCTGAACTCTCGCCGCGTTGAGTACCTGTGCGAAAGTCTGCAAATCCAACGATGCAATCAACTACTGCAACTCGAAATCTAACCCCTGAAGGAAACGTCTGGCCCTAGTGGCCTCTGATTTGACCATGTATGGAGCAAAGCGGCTCAGACGGTTGAACTCTGCCGCATATACGTCCACTGGGCGTCCATTCTGCTTCAAAAGAATAAACCTTTCCTCCATTTCTGTCTTGGCTGTGGAAGGAAAATAATGATCTAGGAAGCACTCCTTAAACTTGCTCCATTCAATCGGCCCGTCAAGTCTGCTTTCTTCCACCGACCACCATGTACGGGCTTCGTCTTCCAATTGTATCTTTATCACATCCACCCTATCTTCCTCTGGAACCCTGACGGCTGTCAATAAATTCTCCATGTTCACCAGCCATTGCTCAGCCTCAAGGTGTTCAGCTAACCCTGTGAATGAAGCTGGATGTAACCGTCGGAAGTCGGATACGGTACCAGCCCTAGCATGATAAGCTGGTGGAGTAGCGCCCTCGAGGGCGGTAATGAGTGCGGAGGGTCCTCCTGCGGCGGTAATCGCCCTGAGTCCCTCAGTGAGTAAATCTGTCTTCCTCTCCTGAGCTTCCGCGAGAGTGGTCAGTGCACTAAGTATTCTTTCCGTGCGGTCCTGAGAGATGGAGTCCGAGGAGGGGTCGTTCGGGGACGTCATATCACTGGAAGATTCAAAGGGTAAGATCAGATTCAAGGATGGAAATCAAAAGTAGTGAAACAAAAATAACGCAATACAGTATAGTTAATGTTATCCCTTGATACTAAACACAGGCTCTGATACCAACTAAACCATGTCACGCCCCGCTTCCCAAAATACGGAAAACGAGGAATGACTAGGCCAGCCATGCTCCTACGGTCAAGGAATCATCCTACCGTAGTCACACTTCGGCTTCTAGCATTACATGGTAATCAGTAGATAAAGCACAGTAGTAAAGGAATCACATCACTAATTTATTACATTAAAATTCCATTGTTCACAAATTATAGATAACAAGAACAATTACTAACCAAGTTCAATCTCACGATCACTTTTATGGAAAGCGGTAAATGAAGAAAGTACACCAGACTATATCTCCGTGAACTCGAAGGATAGATCCGTCTCCTGTGCTGGTCCTTCCGCGGAATCTGAGCATGCATACTCAGGTCATCAGAGCGACACAATAACAATATTATTATAATAAGATGAAACAGGTAAATGAGGTAATACTGGTGTAAGAACAATGCAAGTAATCACTATGTCACTATATGATGCAGAATATGTTCTGTGTCCCTATCGGTCTCTAGGTCATATTTGAAATCGCATAGTGGAAGGAGGATCATGTTTAACAGGAGTCTCGTACATACCCGAGACAACGACCCACATGCTCGGGACATAACCATGTCAGCCGGATCGCTAGATCCTACCTAATATATATATCACTGCTCGAATGATCATCCTCTAAAACACGGTCCCGCTAAATACGATTCTCTTTCCACTTTGATTTCCCCTTTATCCCCAGGTTTACACTATTTATGATCTTGATTTAGTCGTGTACAAGTATACCAATGGCACGGTTTTATCACTGTTCACTGTATCAATCACTGTCACGAATATTCACTTTCCATTGGTGTACTCGTCACTTCTAAACCAACATCTATCACGCACGATAATGCAATGTCCACTGATCCTAACACGCACTAACAATAAGTATATGGCAAAGGGGGTATGATATATGTATGTATGCTATCAATAAGCTAAGTATGTTATGAATCAACATGCATGTCATTAATTTACATAAATTGTATAAATTAATATGTTAAGAATTCAGCAAAATGATACAAGTAAGATAAATAGAACACTCAGTCAAAAATTCATCAAAATTAGTTTCAGTTCAATCGGGATTCCGGTTTTCAAGATACGGCTGTTCCATTTTAAGTGCTCGCGGCTGGAAATTCAGTTTCAGAACTGAACGTCGGTTTCGTGACACGAATTGCACCCAATTGGGTTCAGATTTTAGTGATGCTACAGTCGAATGAAATCTAGGGTTTTTAATAGAGTATTCAACGCAACAGACGGATCCTCAACCGCGTCTGTACGTTGAAAGTTACGCACAGTTTAACATCAGTATATCACTTCTGAATCTGTTCTGGGCAGTTATACGTTCTGCCCTTTTATTTACAGTTTAAAATAGCAAACGGCAATGAAACGGAATGGAACCACTTGTTTTGTTTAGCTAACAGAATTATATTTAATCTACTGCAGAGTTCCGTAACATACGACCTCAGGAAACACAGTGAAACACATTTTGGGATAGTACACAATAATCAGAGTCGCTCTGAACTGCAGTCCAGAGTCTCACTCCGATCTAAATATCATCGCAGTTACAGAACAGAAATCATTAGAAGTTTACATAGGGTTAAAGTTCGTCGAGTCGGCTTCGATTTAAGCCCTCGAACGTATCATTCCAGTATGCACATAATTTACAGTGATTTTATTCATTTTCAGATACGGGAAAAATTCTAGTTTTATCGGCATATTTGGGGGTATCAATTTTAGTCACTAACAATCGTATTTTCTAGTGAGATTCATACACGCTATTCATCATCATATGGGCCAACAGAAAACATCGGTTTCCGTCGAAATAAACAATTATTTTCATTGGGGTCTAGCATCGAACACATAGGTCGTATAATATATCGGGAATCGGCAAATTCGTAAACTATGTGATTTAGGTTTGTACCACAACTATATTAGCATGTAGCAAGTAAACACTTGCCTGGAAACGTCTCGGGGTCGCACGGCAACAGCGGCGTCATGAACGCGTGATGTACGCCGTGAAACGGATTTGCGCGAGCTTGGCTCGAGATGCGGAATTTGCGTCGGAGTTGTCCGGAGTCGTTGCACGGTCACTGGAGGTTGAGATGTGCTTGATGGTCCTCTGCGAGTGCACTGGGTTTGACGACGGTCGACAGCGTCGCTCCGGCTATGGGCTGCAGTGAGTGTCGGGTTGTTTTGGGTTTGGGTGATTTTGGTGTGGTTTCTAGAGGGGAGAGAGAGAGAGATAGTGGGGCTTGGCTATAGTGATAATAATGCGGGGGTTCCAGTGGAGGTGTCGACGAGGGGTTAGAGTGGTGGTCGGCTTGGGTGTGACGGGGGATTTGTGTGCAGGGGATGCTCGGCAGGGGGTGTGCTCGGGTTGATGGAGGGTGCAGGGACTCCTGGGGGCGAGTTACTTGAGAGAAGAGAGTGAAGGAGGAGGAATGAGGGATCGCTGAGGGGGTTGTCGTCGTCGGAGGGGTCGACTGGAGTTGGGTCGATGTGGTTTCGAGAGGGAGAGAGGTGAAGAGATTTCTGAAATGAGGGAGAAGAGAGAGAGATGAGGGCGTGAGGAATGAATGAGGGTTGAATGTCGTGGGTGAACGTTGCAAGAATGGAGGCGTGGGCGTGGGTGCAAGCTGCGGCGGAGGAGGTGTTCACGAGCGGGAAATGGGGGAAAGTTACCGTTGGGGGAAAGGAGAAGAACAGTAGCGGTCGGGTGAGTTGAGGAGCGGGTCATGGGCCGAAGGGAGTGGGCTTGGGGTGTTAAAAAAAATTTCCTTTACTAAAAATTTGTGGGCTGAAGGAGTAAGAGTGGGCCGAGGGATTTTAGTAAAGGGTTTATTAAGGAAAAATGAGTGGGCTGAGTAGGGGAAACGGGCTGGGGATTTTTATAAGGAATTTATTTCAAAAAAAATGGGAAGTGGGCTGGCAAGGTGATGGGCTTAGGTTTAGGTTTTATTAATTAAAATCTTTTTAATTTTTTGTTGTGTGGGCTTAGGGTTTAAGTGTAGTTTGGGTTAGGATTTGATTAGTAACATTTAGGTTTTAGGGAAAGTTTTGTTGGGCTGAGTTAAAAAAAGAAGTTAATTTATTTTGTTTTGAATTTTAATTTAGGCTTGATCTTTGATTGTTTTATAAGGGTTTAAAAGAATTTAAACACTAATCTTACGCAACCAATTCCTTACAAAAGTACGCGGGAAAAGAAAAGAAACTCGGGGAATTAGGAAAATAGAAAACTTTTATTAAGATGGGAACGGGGATTTACATATAGATTCTGAAAATATTGCTCCGAGTCTCTGCCGTTGCTTGATTCCTCGATTTGCTTCTAAAATTTTGCAGATTCGGTTTCGATATCCCGATTTGACTTGGATCTCTTACTTGGATTTCAGACCTGAGCTAATATCTGCACAATATCTCAGATCAAAGTGTTTAGTAGCATTTTATATTTTTGAGATATTATCCTAACCATTTATATGATATAATATCTTAAGAATATTGATTAGAAATATTTGATATGATATGCATATTTTAATTACTAATATTTCATTTAAATATTATATGCATATATTTTCCCTAATTATATTAATTAAAATGTAGAAATATATGATAATAATCTTATTACAAATAAACCTACATATGTTCTCTATTTACAGTTAATACTATTTAACACTTAACAATAGTAGGAAAAATGTTCATTCAAATGTGCAATATTTTAGACTAATCACGTGCCCTGCGTGTAGGCGTTAGGCGCCAGCGGGTCACGTGCGTGACACGCGACCGCTGGAAATACCAGCGGAGAAAGGAGCTTAGCCCCTTAGCTGGGAGTTGAACTTCCGAGGGGCTTTGGAGTTGAACTCCTAAACATGAATTTAGTATAGATTTGGAGTTAGACTCCCAAAAGATTTGGATTTAGAGTTAAACTTCTAAAAGATCTGAATTTAGAGTTAAACCCGTTTGAGAATTTGGATCTTGGAGTCGAACTCCTCAAAGATTTTTGGAGATAATCAAAGGGGACCCTTTTCTTCTCTTTTGAGCCTTGGATCGTCCCAAAGTAGGATTTTTGGAGGTGGGTCTTCTTTCTCCTCCTCACTTTTGCTGGATCTTGGGGGAAAGGGATGTGATGTTAAAAAAACTCCCTTTTAGGGATTTGATGGGAGAACTGAACCCTCCTTCGAGGATTTTATGGTGAAACTTTATTTAGTTTGAGAAAAAGAGTGGTGAAACTTTATTTAGCTTTGAGAAAAAGAGTGCTAAGCTCTTGATTTAATTGGAAATGAAGAGGAAGAGAAAAAAACTTGAGAAAAAGAAGATGGAAGCACAAGTCTTAGATTTTTTAAGAGAATGAAAGTTATTATTGATTTTTCATCATGTTGGCCTTTTATGGGCTACATACTTTATATATAGCCTCTTGGGTTTTTCCAAATGATACTTGTGCCTCCCCATATCTTATGTGATTATTTCTTTTTGCATATAAGCCATGGGGTTTACAAAATTTTGGCTTTTTGCCCATTTTTCATACATTTATTTCTAAAAATTGCATTAAACTAATTTATGGCTTAATTCTTTTTGTCATGGGGCCGGTCCCTTCCCTGCTTGGTCTTGACTTGGGCTTGAGCCCACTTTGCTTGGGCTTGGGCTTACTTGTATGGGCTCAGGCTCATTTGGTTTGGGGTTGACTTTGACTTGGTCAACCGGGGTATAATTTTTAACCCCAACAGCTGCGTACACTCCCCATCTGCTCCTACGCCTACCACGTCGACTGCATCGACGTCTGGATCCGATCGCACGCCACGTGTCCCTTCTGCCGCGCCGGCATCTTCATCCCCATGCAAGCCTCTCGGATCCGCCATAGCTTCGACGATCTCATCTACACTCTGCCATTAGAGACCTTAGAGGGAGAGATGCAGAAGGAAATGGTTAGAGATTTTTGGCTATAAAGACCAGAGAGATTTTTGAGAACGGAAGAAAGGAGAGGGAGAGAAAGAGAGAGAGGAGTGCACGACTCTAAGACACGAGTGAAAAGTTTGGGGAAAATTTTTGATGAAAAATCTAGAGTCTTTAAATATAATTTTAAATGAAAAATTAAAATTTTAATAAAATACTGCCAAGTTTCCAAAAGTAGTAGTTTTCATAAAAATACCATAAACTTTTAAAAGCTAGGTTTTATCACTAAAATACTATAAAAATTAAAATACATGTTAATGAAAACTCTAAATATTATAAATCACCCTCGAGATTTATTTTTAAACAATATTAAAGTATTTTTCATGAAACCCCCTCGAGAAATACAAACAATATAAATATAATGTAAACAATCTATAATAAATATTTAAGGACTCTAGATTAATATAAGCTTAATCGGTATCATTTCTCTTGAGCCCCGGGGAGCCGGAAAAAGTGAGTGTTTGTCTATTCAAGTTAGACAATTTAACAGAGTTATCAATGGTAATTATCTTGAAAAAAGACACAAATCTTGTCGTCCATATGCAGTATTTTTTCAATTACTCCTCAACATAAGATCTTCAACATTTAAATCCATTCATATGATATTGGCTTTAATCTGAATACAATCTTGAACTTGAATATAACTTCAAACACAAACATGAACACTTGATCATGAACCTAAACAATTGAAGTTGAATATCCCAAAACTTGCATAATAGAATACTATGACTTGACATGAATTTAACATGAATACCATAACACAATGGATGCTATTGAAACTGACTTGACTCGAATCATGAATACATCTTGACATGAATATATGAACACTTGACACGAATACTTGATATTGACATGAACTAATTTTGCAACTTGATGTATTCATGGATTCGAGCAAAACTGATAATTTTAACTGTAATCTAGAATACACGGGGTGTTGGGGTTGTCCAAGTGTAAATTCAATGAAATCTCAGGAGTCCCCCTAAATTATGAATCTATATCTATTAACACAAGCAAGCTACCATGAGGGCCCGTGTTTTCTTGCTTCTGGATTATAGTCTATTGAGTTTGGAATACTTCAACACTAGGTTGAAGTCCCGTTACTAACACTTGATTCGGGCCCGCGGTTTCTTATTCCTGGATTACAGCCTGTTAGGTTTGAGAATACTCTTGAGATTACTTGACATTCACCCTTGAACTTACATTTTATTTTACCCATGTAGAGACATTTTAGGACACTTTCATGCACTTCATGTTCACTATACCTACACTATACGTCCATGCTATATTATATTCATGTTACTTTGCCATGATATATAGAACTGCATGTTAAATAGAATTGCCATCTTTACATTAAATGAAATGTTTATACACCATATCTCATAGTCCATTGCTTCATGATATCCATTTTTTCTTTATCATTATACTTTTATACTTCACACATTTTTTCTTGGGACTTACCGAGTGGAAGTTCGCTGACGGGCATTCCACGCACCTTTGTTCCTTGGAATGTTCGTCAGATACTGTAGAGACTGAGGAGGTGGACACCACAAAGGAGGAGCACGATCAGATCACGACTCAGGCCTAAACTAGTTATCATTTTCTTTCAGTTTATGTATGCCACCTGTTTAGACATTTCTGTTCTTGTAGTTTCCTTTTCAGTTGAACTCATGTATTGTAATTGTATCAAGTTTGAATGTAAATAAAGTTGTTGAAATTTAAATCTCATGTTAACTTTTTTTCATTTTATATTGCTTATTTTACGCTTAGCGTATTTACTCCGGGAAGTGACCTTCTTGAAATAAATACGTCGCGGGTTTGTCACTTGCCCGCTTCCATCTACTGGGAAACGGGACGTGCGGGTTTTTTTGGTAGACCATGCGGGTTAGTTTTGTATGAAATCGTAAGCAATATATCACAAGAAATATGAAATTCAACAACTTTAGATTCCTTACAATTCAATTTCCGTTGAATATATCCTAATCTTTCTTCTCTATCTAAGGTGATGGATTCTCCCAACAGCACTAGCACCAACATCAATGGAAGTACACCACCACCATCTACCCTTACCGTCCTACCACCTCCTCCTACCGTAGCCACTCCAATTACGGAATAGAAGATACTTCTGGAGGATATCAAAAGCCTACTTGAAGGTCAGTAGGTTCAAGGCATGATTTTGCAGGAGCAGACTGCTCTCCTTCAACAGAATTTCATCCGCTCTGAAATAGAAGCACCGGGAGTGAAACAATTCTGAGCATTACACCTAAAAAACTTCTCAGGGAAAGAGAAACCGCTTAAAGCTGAGGAATGGACTCAAAGCATAGAAGATGACCTAGCAGCAGCCCAAGTTCCAGAAGCGGTGTTGGTCAGAGTAGCAAAACTTCAACTTACTGATAATGCCAGAGTCTGGTGGAGAGCCGGAAAGAGCTATCTTGAACAACCGATCGAGTGGAAGATTTTCCGTGATCTCTTCGACGCCAAGTATTTTCCGGAAACCACACACTTCGAGATAGAACATAAATTCATTCACCTGCAACAAGGATCTATGTGGGATAAGTCGGTGGATGAGTATGATGCCGAATTCACCATGCTCGGCAGATTCGCTGCCCATCTAATTCCTACTGTAGAAATCAGAGCCAGACGCTTCCAGCAAGGATTAGACCCTGAGATCTAGGCTGCTCTAGCAACAGGAGAATACCTAACAAATAAAAAAGCTTTGAAGTCAGCCAGTCTCTATGAAGCTGTCATTAAGAAGAAGGAAAGACCACAATCGGTAAGTATGAAACGTCCCGACAACCAGATTACTGGAGGAGCCTCTTCTAGGCTAACTCTCCCAGTGCCATCTATGAGGCCAGGAGTATCATTTTCCGAGACTGAACCAAACTTCTGTATCTATTGCAAGAAGACCGGACACCAGGTCAAGAATTGTCGTCGAGCAAATGGTCTTTGTTTGATATGTGGATCACCCTCACACATTGTAGAAACTTTCCCACATAACCGAACTGGCCCAACCCCCGCAGCTAGACCAGCTATTCAAGCTCCACTTACTCGTTTAGCCCTTCCTGCACCATCTCCGAGCGGACCACCTTTACCAAGTTAGCCATCGATGTACCAGCATGCATTGAGAAATGTGCCGAGACGTCAGGATTTCACTTTGGCGGCCGTAGAGGCCGAAGCCATAGGCCAAGACAACACTGGTAAATCTCCTCTAATCTTTTTTAACCTTTTCAAATTCTTGGATCCTTTTGTTCTTTTATCTACCTAAATTTTTTCACGCATTTTCGGTACGATATTAGTAGTTCCTTCACCACTACTTTAACCTAAATTTTTATTGAACTGTTACAACATCCCTCTGGTATAAATTTCGAGAACGAAATTTTTCTAAGGTGGGTAGGATGTAACGACTCTAAAATTCCTATACACTTTTAGTAATCCAATGTTAATAAAAGAGTGTATTTCTGTCCTGATTTTGAGTTATAAGTTGTTTTTGATAACTTATGTACAAGAAACTACTTATAGCTCACTGGTTAAGCCTCTACAATACTGTCCCATAGCCTGCAAGTTCGAATCCCATCAGTTTCAATTATTTTTAATATTTTTCTTTTTAATTTTTTCGAAAGCCCAAGAGTTGCACGTGCATTACATGGAGAAACGAAGAGTTGCAAATAAATCAAACAATAAAAATAAGACATAAATACCCAGATGAATGCACTGCACGAACCATGAGACCAACCCCTACTTTTGGACCGCCAGTTTTCCTATTTTGACCACCACCGGCGGTTGGAGTGATCCCAAATCCCCCCATTTTTTGCCTGTGCATCCCTTCAGCTCCCCTCTACTCTATTTTCTTATTTGATTTCTCTGATTTTAACCAGAAACTCTTTAATTCCCTTATTAACACTATTTCAATTCTTTTAATTCATACACCTTCATTTTTTTCTCGTATAAATATCTAGACCAGTCCTACCTCTTCCCTTAGGCATACCACTCTCTCAAATCTATCTTCTTTCTCAAAATTCTCAAGCACTCAAGTTCTCTCAAGAAATCGAGCACGTTTCTTTCCTCTCGCGTCGTTGTTCCCTCAAGATCTTTCATCCCTTTCCGTTGCTCCACAACTCGCTCAAGTGACTTCTGTAAATCGAGCTTGCCTCCTAGTCGCATTCACAGTCTCGGTTCTACAAACCAAGGCCTCTACTTTCCTTCTCATTCGTATGAGTACGAACACGCAAGTCCTCTCGTCCATTTTACTTTTCCTCTTTTATATTCACTTCTACTTTTACATGTCGCTACTCCGCATCACCTGTAACTACACTAACTCCCCCTCTACTTCTTTCTCTTTTTGTTTCTCCTTATATATCGACGCGAAAGAATATGGTATTATAAATAAGTTTAATAAAAAATAATATATTCATTGTAATTTAACATGTTCATCATAAATTTCATGCCATGATATCAAGAAAATATGAATTTATAACTCTATCCATACCTCACAATTTTTTATATGATGTTTATTATGTTGAATAACCTGTAGATTACGAATAACGAATAAATACCATGAACTTTAAAAACTACCCTTTTATCGATATCTAGAATTTATACCTATAGAAAATTCACGGGGTAACAATATACCCCATTCACAACACTATGGTTTCATAGCATGATATTTTGGTTAAATTTTAGTTAAAAGAAATAATTTACATTAAAATATTATTACTTTTATAAAAGCATTTTTATCGATATTTTTAAATCCTTTGCAATTACGTATCTACAATCCTTTTAGGTGAACCCATTTATAGATGGTGTAAGTTATCGCACTTTCTGAGAATAGTAGAGCGGGAATAGAACTCCTCACGGAGCATTCGGTCTCGAAAGGAATAAAAAAATACTATTTTTTAAGGAATACAATATTTTAACAAATTAAATCATTTGAAAATTGTATAAGTCATGAATCCGTATTTTCAATGAAAACAAATTGTGAAAAATATATTTTTAAAAGAAAGATTAAAATTTTAATAAATTACTGCCAAGTTTCCAAAAGTTGTAGTTTTCATAAAAATACCATAAACTTTTAAAAACTAGGTTTTATCACTAAAATACCCTAAAAATTAAAATACATGTTCATGAAAACTCTAAATATTATAAATCACCCTCAAAATTTATTTTTAAACAATATTAAAGTAATTTTCATAAAACCCCTCGAGAAATGTAAACAATATTAATACAATGTAAACAATCTATAATAAATATTTAAGGACTGTAGATTAATATAGGCTTAAACGGTATCATTTCTCTTGAGCCTTAGGGAGCCGGAGAAAGTGAGTGCTTGCCTATTCAGGTTAGACAACTTAACGGAGTTATCAATGTCAATTGTCTTGGAAAAAGACACAAATCCAGCCGTACATGTGCAGCAGTTGTCCGATTACTCCTGAACATAAGATCTTCAACATTTAAATCCATTCATATGATATTGACTCTAATCTGAATACAATCTTGAACTAGAATATAACTGTAGGGTATTTTTCGTCACCCCATTAAGATGGGAATACGCGTCGCTTGTCAGGCATACTACAGATTCCCCCTGCTTAGGGTAGGCGGGGGTTTATTGATTGTGGGGATCCGAATCTCCGACAGCCGCGGACTAAGCTGCCGTTAATTACCCCTCGCCTTTGGAGAGAGTGCCTCCGATTGACGGGTCAAACTGATCATGCGAACTCAATGTGCAGTGTTCGTATGTGTGTCTTAAGGGGTTTTGGATATATCGGGGGTCTCGCAGAGTTTACGGGGGTTGCTCTACCCGGATAGCGGGCTGGAGGTCAAGGGAGCTAGCAGCCCCCTTGCGGGGTGTGAGGCAGCGCTCCGTTAGAAATTTTTTTCTAACAAGAAAAGTGTTATGGAGTGTGTATATATAAAAGAAGAGAGGGAAATATAGAGTCCGAAGGACGCGTGGGTGCCAGCGCCTCACTTGCTTGGCACGCGGGCGCCGGACGCCGCGCCTCACGTGCTTGGCATGCCGGATGCCGCGCCTCACGTGCTTGGCACCTGGGCGCTGGGCACCAGCGCCTCACGTGCTTGGTACGCGGGCGCTGGGCGCCACACGTGCTTGGCATGCCAGACGCCGCGCCTCACGTGCTTGGCACCTGGGCGCTGGGCACCAGCGCCTCACGTGCTTGGCACGCGGGCGCTGGGCGCCACACGTGCTTGGTACGCGGGCGCTGGGCGCCAGCGGGAAAATGGGATTTAGCCTTTATACTGGGAGTTGTACTCCCAATTGAATTTTGGAGTTAAACTACTGAAGAAGAGGACAAAGGGGCTTAGCCCCTACACTGGGAGTTTTACTCCTAAAAAGAAACATTTATTATTTTATATATATATATATATATATATATTTTTTATTTTTTTTTGTGGAGTTAAACTTCCAAGATTTTCGAAGATGATGAAAGGGGACTCCTTTCTTCTCTCTTGAGCCCTAAATCTTCTCTTGAGCTTTGGATCTTCCCAAAGTGGGATTTTTGGAGATGGGTCTCCTTCTTCCTCCTCTCTGTTGGCTGGATCTTGGAGGAAAGGGTGGTGAGATTCAAAAATCTCCCCTTTTAGAGATCTGATAGGAGATCTGAACTCCCCTTTGTTGGTTTTTTAGCGAAAAACTATTTCTTTTTGAGAAAGAAAGAGTTAAACTCTTGATTTAATTCAGAAAAGAGAAGAAGGTTTAGAACCATCAGGAAGGAGAAGGAGGCACAGAAACCCTAAATTTTGAGGGGAATGAATTATTGTCTTCATTTCATTATCATGTTGCCTTATATAGGCTTACAAATTTACACATAGCCCCTTGGGCTTTACAGAATGGCATTTTGCCCATCCCATATCTCATGTGCTTACTTCTTTTTGCACATGAGCCATGAGTTTTACAAAAATTTGGCTTTTTGCCTATTTATTTTATATTCATGCATGAAAATTACATCAAACTTATTTATTTATATAATTTTCTTCTTGGCATGGGGGAGGCCGGCCTCTTCATATTCGGGCTCGACTGGGAATGGGCCCACTTGATCTGGGGTTAAGCCCACTTGGTTTGGGGTTGACTTTGACTTTGACTTAGTCAACCGGGGTGTAAATTTTGACCCTAACAATAATCTCAAACACAAACTTGAACACTATATCATGAACCTGAACAATTGAACTTGAATATCCCAAAACTTGCATACTAGAATATAATGCCATGACATGAACTTAACATGAATACCAGAACACAATGGCTGCTATTGAAACTGACTTGATTCGAATCATGAATACACCTTGACATGAATACATTAACACTTGACACGAATATTTGACATTGACATGAACTAATCTTGCAATTTGATGTATTCATGGATTCGAGTAAGGATGGTAATTTTAACTGTAACCTAAAATACACGGGGTGTTGGGATAGTCCAAGTATGAATCCAATAAAATCTCAAGAGTCCCCTAGATTATGAATCCATGTCTACTAACACAAGCAAGCTATCATGAGGGCCCATATTTTCTTGCTCCTGGATAATAGCCTGTTGAGTTTGGAATACTTCGACACTAGATTGAAGTCCTATTAGTAACACTGATTCGGGCCCATAGTTCCTTACCCCTGGATTACAGCATGTTGGTTTCGAGAACACTCTTGAGATTACTTGACATTCACCCTTGAATTTACGTTAAATTAGTTTACCCGTGTAAAGACTTTTTAGGACACTTACATACACTTCATGTTCACTATACCTACACTACACGGCCATGCTATATTATGCTCATGTTACTTTACCATGATATATAGAACTGCATGTTAAATAGAATTGTCATGTTTACATTAAATGACATGTTTAAACACCATATCTCATAGTCCATTGCTTCATGATATCCTTTTTTTCTTTATCATTATATTTTTATACTTCACACCCTTTTTCTTGGGGATTTACCGAGCAAAAGTTTGCTGACGGGCATTCCACCCACCTTTATTTCTTGGAATGTTTGTCAGATACTATGGAGACTGAGGAGGTGGACACCACAGAGGAGGAGCACAATCAAATCGCGACTCAGGCCTAAACTAGTTATCATTTTCTTTCAGTTTATATATGCCACCTGTTTAGGCATTTCTGTTCTTGTAGTTTGCTTTTCAGTTGAACTCATGTATTGTAATTATATCAAGTTTGAATGTAAATAAAGTTTTTGAAATTTAAATCTCATATTAATTTCTTGTTATTTTATATTACTTATTTTACGCTTAGCGTATTTACTCCAGGAAATGACTTTCTCGAAATAAATATGTTGCAGTTTTGTCACTTGCCCGCTTCCGTCTACTGGGAATCGGGGCATGACACATGGAACAAAGTGCCACGCTAATTGTCATGCCAGGGGGCGAGGGCCACCTCTTGAATCCATAGGGGCCACCTCTTGTGTCCGTGGGACCCACTGCAGAACAATGGGGAATTTTCGGAACACATTCCGGAAGAGGACCGAACTGCATTATAAATGTAACGATACTGCCCTCAATTACAGAGATGTCTTTTAAGTGAACCGACACTACAAGAGCTTGAGAGCTCCGTAGCTAAGCGTGTTCAGGCCAGGGAAGTCCTCGGATGGTTGACCTTCTGAGAAGTGGCCCCTGGTCGGGTCCGGTTCGCTCCGAAGTATAAAACTGTGAGGCTTTGTCCAGAGTGGATAATACTCTCTATACTGGGGCGTGGGGCGTTACATTTATGGTGGCCCATGCGGGTCCCTCAGTAGTAGGTCTGTGGTTCGAGGACGAACCATTGTTCAAAGGTGGGAAGGATGTCGGGACACGGTTCTTGCTCACGGAATAAAGTGCCACATGGAACGAGGTGCCCCGCCAATTGTCATACCGGGGGGGCAGGGGCCACCTCTTGAGTTCGTGGGATCCACTGTAGAACAATGGAGAATTTTCGGAACACATTCCGAAAGAGTACCGAACTGCATTATAAATATAATGATCGCACTCTCAATTACAGAGGCGCCTTTTAAGTGAACCGGCTCTACAGGAGTTTGAGAGCTCCGTAGTTAAGCGTGCTCGGGTTAGGGAAGTCCTGGGATGGGTGACCTCCTGAGAAGTGGCCCCTGGTCGGGTCCGGTTCGCTCCGAAGGACAAAATCGTGTGGCTTTGTCCAGAGCGGACAATACTCTCTGTACTGGGGCGTGGGGCACCACATATTATAAACTAATTATTTTATTTTCAATAAAATCCCTCGACCCTTTGAAAGTCGTATTTTTAAACACACACACACCCCCTAAAATTTCTAAACAACCTATTTTTACATAAATATCTTAAAGTTCCCAAATATAGTATTTTCAAATAAATACCATATTTTTCTAAAGTTATATAATTAGTTACTAGTGAGTCTGAGAAGGATTAAACTATATCAAATTAAATGAAATATCAGATAAGGCAATCGTCTTTAAAAAGAATACAAATGCCGCCGTCCATGTGCAATGGTTGCCAACTCAGAAGATCTTTTCTAAAATCAATATTTACATTAAAACATCATGGCTTTTCATATAACAATAATTACGTTAAAATACCATAAATCTTTATAATAAGATATTTTTATAAAATACCATAAATCTTTATAAAAAGACATTTTTAAATAAATACCGTAACCTTTATAAAAGAGACATTTTCATTAAAATACCATATTCTTTTTATAAACTAAGCTTTCGATAAAATACCATGATCTACCTTACAATTATAATTACAACAGATTAACTTGAATGGTTGTGGAAGTCCATATCCTTTGAGATGTCCGCTCTCAAATCCATTTTATGATACATCACATGACATGACATATGATACGTTTAGCTTAGATGCATGAACCTAAGTATGAAATATTTTATGAAGATCCTTACACTAAGGGTGACCAATCCGATATACGGACGACTATTATAAAAGAAGATCCCTACATTAAGTGTGACCAGTCCAATATACAGACGACTATAATATCAGATGATCCCGATATCATGGATGACCATTATTGAGAAGATCCTGATATTCCGGGTGACCAGTCCGATGTACGGGCGACTATTATATATGAAGATCCTGATATTTCGGGTGACCAATCCAATATATAGATGACACACAGATTTTGGAATTACATGCCTAGATGATATACGCACCAATTCTAATCGGTAAAACCTTTACACTGAACAATGGAGACGGGTAGTTTAATTAGGCAAGGTTGTATGCGGAACTCTGATTCTCCGATTACTCGATCATGATCCAGGAATGTAATGCCCTAAAATCTCTATACCTTCCTATTATCTTTCTATTGTATTTCTTTATTTTGTGGATTTTCCATAATATATATATATATATATATATATATATATATAATCTCTCCATCTATTTTCCATATTCTATAATCTTACAAAAATCCAACATCTAAGCCCTCACCCAAAACGGTTCCTTTTGATCTCTTCCTAAACTCGTTTCCTTTTCGAGCTACGACATATATTTTATATTTTTTAAACAAATCCAAGAAACTCCTTATAGTCTACTGGTTAAGACTCTCTACTGATGTCCCATAGCTCGTGTGTTCAAATTCCATCAGCCCCAATAATATTTTTAATTTCCTTTTAACATTTTGCAAGCCCAAAAGTTTGCACAAGCATTACACGGAGACATGAAACGTTTTAACAGAAAATAGTTATTCAATTAGGACCCCAAACCAGATCCAAACCAAAACCCTGAGCCCCGAGCACAAAGCTCGAGGCAGGGCCGAGCTTTGGCCAAGATTGGCGGTCCGGTTGACTCCAAGCGGGTCTGTGTTGGACCCTTGCGACCCCTGGACTATCCTCTGCACCTTTTCATATACCAAACTCCCCTACTCATCTAGAAACTGCTTTATCTCTTCATTTTCTCAAGTAAACCCGTTTTAATGTCTTTAAATTCTTTTTTAATTCCCACATCTCCATTCCTCTCCTATAAACACTCCACTCAGTTCTAAATCTTTTTCCTTTGTATACCACTCCCAAACTAAACTCTCTCAAAGTCTCAATTTCTCTCAAAACCAAGGTTCTCTCAAAACCAAGTCCTACCCAAGAAGCCAAGTTCTCATAAGTTTATTCCTTCTCTATAAAGCTTTCAAGTTGACCAAGGATTTTCCTTTAGTCGGTCGTCAAGATTTTAATCCTAGACGTATGTAGCCTGCCATCCGTCGTATTTACGGTCTCGGTTCTTCAAACCGAGGATTCTACTCTTCACTTCTCGCTCATATGAGTACGAGGGGATCGAGTAAGTCCTCTCCCCCTTCTCTCCCTATTCGATTCGATTGTTGGGATTTTGAACGATCTGCGATGTTGTTTTCTCTCTTTAGAGTTTTGGTCGTTATTGCAATTGATCTCCTCTTGAATTTCGATTTATACTTCAAGTTCATTGTTTCTTCCTTCCATAGTATAACTTTAGGTGAATGTGATCATTGATCTGTTAGCCTATGCTTTCAACCATAACTCTCCTAGAGTTGGAACCATATTGTTAGATTAATTAGTTTTCTATTGAGATTTTTTTCAGTTTATTCATAATTGATCATATATTGTCATGTCCCGCTTTCCAATATACTCAAATACGAGAACGTAACAAAACCAACCATGCTACCTATTATAAAGAAATATCCTTCCATAGTCATATTACGGCTTTCAATCAGTAATCAAGAACACTATAATAATAAATCTATCTATCACATGTACAATAGCCACAAGAAATAATAATAGGAAACAATAGCAGAAGTAATAAAGATCCAAGAAAATAAAAGAATACCTAAACCATCAATAAGAATTAGATCAGTGGGATACTTCTCACTGATCGGCAATCCTGTTGAAGCAATCATAATCCTCCTGTCCTAAGGTCAAGTATCTGGGCCATGCAAAACCCAGACGTCAGTGCGTCATAAATATTATAATAATATAACCAGTATGAGATAGAATATACCATGTGCAAGAACCAGATGCCATGAGTATAAACGATAAGTAATAGCAGTACATGTGATGCAACAAGCAAGATATCGGTATCAACCATATCATGTGTATCCTAAGGGTTCATATCGCTATGTTATCTATCCTAAAGGTATTTGAAACCAATCAATGAAATTCTCAATGTAACTCAATAGTATATCGTGCGTGCTCGGGACCACGGTCATAATTCTCAGGGCTGAATCCAAGACGTGCCGCTAAGCAGTAAAACAATGTCATATATAAATGAATGATGTCAGTATCACCATTCCGGAGCCTGAAGCCCGTATCGACTGATCAGTCTCTAACAATCAATAACTGTTGAGTTACAAGTCGGGTTTCATTCTTGATTTCCCATTTTCCCAGGTTTTCATGTTCATTTCAAGTATAGAAATAATATTTAGGTAATACCAACACAGAAACATGCATGTACATGTTACGTCCATCAGGACAATATGTCAGGTAAATCAAGTCAATGTCAGGATTTTTGGCATTGGTAAATATTACATGGCAAGTATGTACTGGTATGATAACGATAACAGTACAGTAAAAATAACAGGTTAGCAGTGATACATGTTATAAATCGGTATACAAGTATGTCAGGGATAACGTAATCATATCATGTACAAGATCAAGATAATAGCATTAATAAGGATAGTATATTCAGTTCGATTAATAACAATAAAAGTGGTGTTGACTAACCATGCACAAGAAAGTTCCGTTCAGAAATTTAGCGTCACCCTAATTTGTAAAATAGCTTAAAAATAACAAACGTCCTCCAAAAGGGATATGTCATATACCAAAACAAAGTTAACTCAATAAGGTTTTCATTTTTATAAGTTAAAATATCTCATATTGTTCCTACAAAAAGTTATGAACGTTCGAAATTGAAAGTTTGCTTCTGGAATTTTCCTGGACAACAGTTCAGAGGTACTTTCATTTGCAGTTTATGTTAGTTAAACAATTTTATTTGCAAATAAATCTTTCACAGAGTTATAGAATTCTGAGTTAGTTTCGTAACGAACTAAAGAACATATGCTATTGATTTTTTATGATTTATAATAAATTTTATAAGGTAAAGTGTACGGTAAATTTCAGATTTGTCGTATCCACTTGGCGACGGCGTTTCATGTGTAAATTATAATATTTTCAAACTATATTTTGCAACAACGATTATTATATCTAATATAAACTAATGATCATAATATGAGTTTCAACAAAGGTTTCATTATTATGTACACTATTTCCTGATAAGACTTGGGTTTAGTTTCAGATTGCAACAGTTAGCAAAACGGGTTATATATATATGTGTGTGTGTGTGTGTGTGTGTGTGTGTGTGTATTCAAATATTAAACTGTAAACAATGTTAGTTAAAAATCTGCAACAATCAATACCTATCAAAATAACATTATTAATTAAGTATGATTATTCTCTTAAAACATATACTAATTTTAACCATTATAGATAAATAATATTCCGACGACCATAATTGTCATCGTTGCTAGCATATACGAACAAGTATTAGATACTTGCCTTGGAGATGACGAAAACGAAGAAGATGGCTGCGATTTGATTATGATCGGTCTCGTCTGGAGTTGGGGTCGATCGTTGCGGCGGTCGAGGGTGATGGGTTTTGAGGAGATGAAAACGTGGGTAAAGGGGATCGGCTTAAGTTTATATTAGAAGAGAGAGGAATATGAGAGAGTGATTGGAGAGAGAAAATAAGATTTATTTTTGAAAGAGAGAAAGATAGATAATGGGTTATAAATATATATATAGATATTAATGCAAATCTCAAATAAAACCCTCCCCAAAACTTAAACTTCTCACAACACATCCCAAAATATTTGTTTAAGGGTCACCTAAAGATTCTTAAAGGAGTAACAATATCTAAGCATATCTTTTATTTAAAACTACCACAATAAAATATATCTTTTTTAAAGTTATCAAACCAAAATATATTTTTTGTTAAAAGAACATACTAATATATCTAATATTTAAATATACTATATGAACATTAAAATAAGATATTATTAAACTAGTAAACAAACTTAAAACTAATTATCATATATTTAACTACTTAGATAACCATAATATATTTTGTTACAAAACTAATATTTGATAATATATTGTATAGATATTAAAACAGATGTTAATAAATTAGCAAACAAACTATTAGATACCAATTATCCTTTATTTAACAAACTAGATAACCATAAATATATTCTATTAATATAATACTCTTTTCTTATCTCATGATATTTTAACATATATTATATGAATAAAATATATACGATCAGCAATAAAACTTAAATACCAACAAAATGTCATAGGTTAACATGCATGCGGGTTGAATACTAATATTATATCAATTCGAATTAGGGATCAAGACAAGGTAAAACAATACGATTATCATAACAACCATCCAAATATCAATAATAATCTAATAATAATAATAATAATAATATAAATGCCTAACATATTTATTTAATATAATTAAATAATGTACGATCATGGTAGAGTGTTACATATATAGTATGTGGAGATATTAAGATTCATCCCGATTCGAGCCTGGTTCGGATGTGAGAACTTGAACCGACTCTAATCCGTCATCTTCCTCCTCAAGCTATGAACCCAAATGAAATACAAATTCTCTCATAATGTCTTCTTAGGCCCAACCCGAAGTTGTCGATGGTGTGAAGTGCACCAAGCCTTCATTGACAAGAACAACACATGTCCATGTCCATGTTACCGGCGAGCCGCCCGCTGTTCGTTTCTCACGCAACTCTAATCTCATTTGCTCCATAACTTTGATGTAAGGGATAATAACCAAATCATCCTCAGCCACTTGCATCAGTTGAAGCCCCGCCATCTCCATGACCATCGACGGTTGATGAGCTTGAGTTTAGATCCTCATGTCCTTACACCCACCAACCGCATGATCACGACCTTGAGCATCGAAGCACTTGACTTCGCGAACACATTCCTTTTTTAGATGACCCACTTGTTTTCTGAACTTTGCCGCCACCTCCAACGTTATAACCAATGTCTGTCCCGACGAAGTTTTGGGTACGACCTTCACTCGTTTCCCTACTTTCCTTATGAGCCCCACTTTTTCCAAAGAACCCAAGATGAGCCTTATCTTTCTCCTTCCATTAGAACCTACTGGAGACCAACTTCGGTTTTCTGGCTTGCACCGATCCTCATCCAAACATACACTCTTTATATCACCATATGTCTCATCATGCTTCGATATTGCTTCCTTCACATTTAGAGAAGCTCGACGAGCAAGAAAAACCGTATTTTTAAGTACAACAACCATTACCGGAGATACCCAGAGAGACACCGGGGTCTCGCCAGAAACCGCGGAAATGCGCTTGCACTCCCATGGCCGATGCGCAGCTCTCCGATCATGAGCCTCTCCCCTTTTACCCCTGAAGAATCCTTGTTCTTATACAAGTAAGGGTCGTCGGCAAAGCTCTGCTGGGACTCTTGGATCTTGTTCGAAATGTTGATCGAGGCATCGAATGGTAGGTTGAAACCGGCTCCTTCCCTGAACTACTCGCCTTTGCCCCTCCACATATGTAGATCTACATTAACTTCATCCTTTTCTTCTTCTTCTTCTTCATTTTCCAACATAATCCCCATTAGGATTGTGGCTGTCGACGCTCTTCAGAGGTCGCTTCTCCCTCTCTATCACCTCTCCTTACTGTCCTATCCGTTTCGAACTTGAAAAGACCCATCTTTACTTGAAAAAAGGGTGACTGTAAATCCCCAGTTCCTTGTATATATTTTCCCGTATTTTTTTCCCAAAAATTTTCCCTGCATTTTCATATTCTTCAAAAAAAAAATTATTTTTTAATTATTTTTTTCCCTAATCTATAACCCGACCCGACCCGAACCGTTTTCCCCACTTCCCATTCTCCTTCTTATACTACTTCTTTTTCCTTTTTCCCTCCTTTTCCCAACGTCTCTCTCCCTTCCTCGCAACCTCCGCCTTGTGACCCTCGCCCACCTCCCCAACGACCTCGCCTTCGATCTCAACCGCCTTTGAGATCCCAGCGCCCGCTCCCCCTCTCTCAACCGCTTGACCTCACCTCTCTATCTCTTCCACTCTCTCTCCATCTCTTCACCTTCCTCTACCCCCTCGTCGCCGACGAACCCTCCGGCGACTACTCCCCCTCACCTCGTCTCCCAGACCATGCCAGCACCTCATCCCAAGTCATCAACCGAGCTCTACCCAGGCCCCACACTCGCAACCCAACACTACCGGCTACCTCTACTTCCTCACCGCACCATCGCCTCTGCTCTGCAATCCTTTCACCTCCTCTGCAACCCCGCACCCGAGCCCTGCCACCTTCGCTCTCACCTCCGAGCACTATTCGCACTGCATCACCTCGATCGCCGCCTCCTCTCGCCTATGCCCCCACGAGCATCACCTCTGCAACCGCACCCATCCTCCTCCTTCCCTCGCTGCTCCCCGAGATCTTAACCATCTCCGTTGCAGCCGCCTCCGGTGACCACCACCATCAATCGCCGTCAGCCTCACCTCAGCAGTGTTGCCCGCGTGCTTAGACGTGTTGCGGCTCGTGCCCGCCTCCATGCCACGCCGTGCCCAACTCCATGCCCCCGTGCCCCGATACAGTGCACACACCATGCCCAGTAGTGCTTAGCACCGTGTCTAGTACCTTGTCGCGCCGTGCCATACTCACACCACGCACCGAGCCAAGACCGTGCCCAGTACCGTGTCACGCCCGCGTCATCACCACGCCCACTACCGTATCATGTCTGTGTCGCTACCGCGTCCAGTACCGGGTCACCGCGCATTGCGCACGCGCCACGTACCGTGTCCAACATCGCGTCATCTCGTGTGTCGAGACAAATTCTGCATGTGATGTCGCTTCTATATCAGCGATTGAAGGCAAGTGAAACCTCACTTGATTTAACATGCTATGTACTTAGATCTATAAATTCATATTAACATTATACTAATTCAGTTATTGCGAATCCATGTTACGTAATATACTATCACATATATTTTTTAGGCCATGCTCGCATTAAATCTAAAGCTTTAGTTTTGAGTACAAATGGATCTAAAGACATCATGTTAATATCGCGTGAAAGTTGTAAATGTTAGATATCGTTTTCACGGGTTAGGTAGAACCAAAGTCATTTCGATAATTCTCGATATTGTGTTGTTACTGTTCTCCGCCGAAAGACCTGGAAAGACTGACGTCTTTCCTGAATTTGGGGGCAGATACTATTTGGTTTTATCCGTCCACCTCTCCGAAGATGCCAAGTTGATTTATGGCACCGTATATTGGAGGTTTAGACAGATGCGGCCGATGTAGCATACTTCGTCAGATTCCCCCTCATTTGAGGGGTTTTTGATTGTGGGGACGCTCTTCCCTGCAGGTGCAAACCCGTTCAGTTAATTACGCTACCGCATCACAGTAACAACTTTCTCCTTCTCTAGATGGTCACTTCGTGTCGAGTGTGTGTTTGTTTTATTTTTGGTTGCCCGTGAATTGTATACGGAGACTAATTTATGTTGTCGCCCGTAGGGCGTGGATTAGTCCAAATCCGTATTTTCTTAGATTTGAGTTTTGGTTTAGATTTAAGGATACGTTAGTCTCATTTGAGACTAAAATCAACTTAAACGTTTGTTAAGAATACGTTAGTCTAATTTTAGACTAAAATCAACTTAACGTTTGTTAAGGACACATTAGTCTAATTTTAGACTAAGATCAACTTAACAAGATCATTTAGATCCAACAAAAGAGCATTTGGGCTCTATTGTTTTAGTTTATGGACTTTGCAGTCCAGTTTAAAGACGTCATAGTCTGTAAAGTTTAAGGACAACATAGTCCATGAGTTTAAGGACCCCACAGTCCATGGAATGTCTGGTTGTCGGGACCCGTCACCTCTCTGAAGACGTTGAAAGATTACAACGACAAATATCAGAGGAGTGAAGAGATGTACCCTTGAACCAATATTGGTTGGGAGATCTGTAGTCCAATTTGGGACTAAGATCAAAAATTTGTGAGCATATGGGCTCAATTGATCTGAATTAGGGATCTGTGGCCACTTTGGGCTCAGCCCATTTAATTAAGATGTTGAACATTTAACAATATTGAGCATTGGTTTGGGCCCTGACAATCTTTTTGTCTTTTATTGAGTGCTGGGCACTCATCATAGCTCTGGGGCTTTGTTATTTAAAGAACAATTTATGTTCTCTCAGCGCACATGTGAGGAGCACGTGGCGCGCTTGGCGCTGAGTACCAGTCAATGAGCGCAGTGCGCTTTTGTCAAGTAGCGCACACGTGAGGAGCTCATGGCGCGCTTGGCGCTATGCGCCAGATAATGAGCGCAGTGCGTTTCTGTCAACTAGCGCACACGTGAGGAGCACGTGGCGGCTTGGCGCTATGCGCCAGATAATGAGCGCAGTGCGCTTCTGTCAAGTAGCATACACGTGAGGAGCACGTGGCGCGCTTGGCGCTATGCGCCAGATAATGAGCGCAGTGCGGTGCTTTAAATTTGGAGCGCTAAGGCTCTTTTTAGGCAGTTTTGCGCCCTGAGAATTAAATTCTCTTTCTTATAAGAAACTTTGTCTCATGGATCTAAGAACAAAGTTCTTATCTTTTATAGGAGATGTTTCAATCTCTTATGTTTTTGGTGGAAGGCTTTGCCTTTATGGATCTATGATTCTAAGAGAATTGAATTATTCTCCCACCTTTTATAATGAGATATTATAATCCCTGAAAGACAATTTGTCTTATAAATCTATGATCTGAAGAAGATTAAGTTCTTCCCCTTATTTTTTATGATGAGATACTTTGATCTCTGTTGTGAAAGACTTTGGTCTTATAGATCTATGATCTTAGAAAAAGAAGTAAATTCTTCTTTAATATGAGGTGATTTTGTCTCTCTGTTCTTTTTTTACCTTGAAAAAAATTTTCTTCTCCTGAGAGCTTGCTCTTTGTCTTTGAAATTTCTTAAAGTCTATGAGGGGGGTTCCTCTCTTCCAGACTTAAAGTCTTGGGGCCTTTATATAGGGCAAGCTGATTTGTTGAATCGTTGAAGAGATCTTTTTTCTAATTGATTTGGGGATTTCCCCACCATTAGATTTTTGATCCAAGAGCTTCTGTTTTACAGAAGAAAATTTTCTTATTTTTAACAAGATTGAGAAATCTTTTCTCATGCAGAATTTATTCTGCACATTGTAATTTTTAATCACCATTGGACCATTGATCCAACGGTGCTCTGATTTACAGAGCAAAATCTTTTTGTTTGGAAAGATTCTGAAAAATGTTTTCTTAACAGAATTTTATTCTTGTAATTTGATGATTTATCATCTTTGTTGGATCTTTGATCCAACGGTAGGGAACATTTAGTTCCAGCGCTAGCGCACTCGTACTTTGCATGTGAGCGCTGCTTCAGAGCGCTGGCGCTCTTGTGCTCTGCACGTGAGCGCTGCTTTAGAGCGCTGGCGCTCTTAGCGCAAGCGCACCCGTGCTTTGCATATGAGCGCTGCTTGCTGGCACTTTTATGAAGAGCTGTTTCATTTCAAATTTTGAAAATTTGAACAGAGTTTTTCTTTGATTGGGGAAACAAATGCCCCCCACCGTTGCGCTCACGTGGCTTACACGTGAGTGCAGCGGTGACAGCATCTGCGCCCTTAGATCAACTTAGAAGTTGAAACGGCTCTCAGTGCCTATAAATAGGGCCTCTGGCTCTTTGAAATGATCTGTGTTCATCTTCTTACTTTTTTTCCTGAGAATTATTTCTCCTTCAGAGCATAGCTCTTCGTCTTAAGAATTTTCTTAGGGACAAAACTCTGTCAAAAATTTAGGTAAAGATTAAGTCTTTCTAGGATTTCACCCATTAACAGAGTTTTGCTCTTTTCCAAGATATAATCTTTTTTAGGGTGATTTTAACCCATGAACTGGACTATTGTTCATGAAGAACTTAAGGGTTTATTCACAGATCTTAAAGATCTTGGAGTTTTTACTCTATAGAAGCTTTGCTTTTTAGGGTTTCTTGATGGGTTGTTTTATCTTCCTTACAGAGAATTGCTCTTTAGAAATTCTGGGAGGAATTTTATTCCCCTCATAATTGATTTTGACAGGTGTCACTTTTGTTTGCAGAGCGCTGCTTTCGAAGAGTTTAACTCCTTGTCTCGAGGAGTCTCTTATTAAATGAGAATTCTTTTTAGGATCCCCCCTTAATTACACAAATTTGAATCTGTTGGGTGTTTTAATCAGCACTTGTTTTTTACATACGAATATCAAGAGTTATTTGAATCCCCATGTTTTGATCAGTCTATCCGTTAAACTCCCACTGGTTTTCATTTTCAGGTGCTATGGCTGCTCATTTATATGACCTTGACGAAATTATTTCTTATGGGGACATTTGCGCATTAGGCCGCTATCAAAATCAGGAGTTCACCAACGCTCAGTGCGCCGAAATCATGTGTCGCTTTAATGAATATAATGGTCGACTGCTTCCTCGTTGTTCCGCTCTTTTGAAGCTCATTGTGAGAGTGATCTGGGAAGCACTTCCTTTATTCTATGCAGGCATGCCACTTAAGGCATTGGATGATGCCGAAGATAAGGTACACTCAGTGTATCTGATGGGCCTAATCTCAAAGAAAAGGCGAGACAATCTTGTTGATATTCTGTATCAAATTTTCCAACAGGCGACGATAATCGCTGCCTATCGAAGGACGGAGGACATCAGTGAAGATCCTGACGCTTGCGAGCGTGAGAGGAAGCATACGAGAATGGTCAGAGAGGCCAGAAACATTTTAGATGGCCTTACTTCTGAATTTCTTAATCCATGTCCTGGATTTGATGTCTTGCCATTGTAAACATTTTAATGATGCTTTTGTTTACTGTTTTCATCAATGTAAGAATTTTCTGAAGTATGAATGGCAAGTTTTGCGTTTCCGTTCTTTTATTTTCTGCGTTAAACCTTTTCATATATACATGAATGGGCGTGCTCTGAATGCTTAACTGAATGCGAATCGAATGTTCTCTTTATTGTCTTGCATGGTATGTGGTTAATGCCTGTAGATTATGCCTTTTGTTTTGACTTGGCGCGAAACAGTTTACGCGTTCTTGAGTAGCACCCCCATTTTTCTAGCACATAATTTCGGCAAAGGTGGTTTGTAGATAGTATGTAGCTGTCCATCTTGGACTCTTTGCAGGGTGGTGACGGCTTAGCAAACAGGGTTAGGATCTGTCACCTAAGACTTTTCAACTTTATGAGCCGTGAGGGTCTCACAAAGACTTTCCTACCTACGAGTCGAGAGGATCTCGTAGGTGTATTTCTTCTTAGGAATCGTGAGGATTCCTAAGTGTGCTTTCTCCTGAGAGTCGTAAGGATCTCACAAGAGAATTTTTCCTCTTACAAGTCGAGAGGTCTTGTAAGTGGTTGTTTCCCTCTTGTCGAGATTCGACTTTGGAGAGTGTGGCCCGTGAATAGTATGCAATAGTCTATCTTGGACCGACTTGCAGGGCCCCAGTGCTTAGGAAACAGGTCCTTATCCCCATTGCCTAAGGCTTTTCCCTACGAGTTGAGACGAATCGAGAAGTTCTCGCTAAAACACTAATTTCCTCATGAGTTGAGACGAATCGAGAAGTTCTCGCAAGAATGTCCTAACGTCACAGTTAACCTCTGCTCTTTACAACAAAGGCCCGTTAGGGTCTGTGGTACTAGGGTTTCGCCCGTCGTACCGTCGCGTTGGCTGATGTATTCCTCGATAGGCAATTTTGTTGTTCGAGTAGCCTTGCGACTGTCGTGTCTCTGATCCCTTCGGGGGCTGGACAAGACGTCTTCAAGCAATCTTCCTAGGTGATTTGACCGTCGGAAGAGCAACCTTTAGGAATTTTGCCATACCGCTTTTTACTTGAGGTTAGGCTCAGTTTGGGGAGCCCCGATGAGTCATAACCACTCCGCGCTGGTGTGGGATGATCTCCGATAGTCTTTCAGGTTTTATATGAGTTACCGTCAAGACCCTGAAGTTAGGAATTTGTCCTTTGTTTCGTTTGCTGGTATTGCGTCTACTGTATTGAGTCGAATGTTGTAGTTGTCTCTAGGTTGTCTGTGAACCGTCAAGGCTTGGAACTAGGGATTTTTCCATGGCTCCGTTGTTTTGACCTTGGGGTGAGTTGTTGACGTTGTATCTGCATCCTGCTGGAATTGAGAAGAAACGCCTCTGTTGATACTGCGTCTGCTATAACGAGACTAATGTCGAGGTGGTCTCTAGGTTTTCCGTGAACCGTTGAGAGTTGGAACTAGGGATTTTTCCATGGCTCCGCTTTGCTGACGTTGCGTCTGCTGTAAGGAGACGAATGTCGAGTTGGTCTCTAGGTTGTTTATGAACCGTCGAGATTTAGAACTATGGACTTTGCCGTGGCTCCGCTTTGATGACATTGCGTCTGCTGTATCGAGACGAATGTCGAGGTTGTCTCTAGGTTGTTTGTGAACCGTCGAGATTTGGAACTAGGGACTTTGCCATGGCTCCGCTTTGCTGACGTTGCGTCTGTTATATCGAGACGAATGTCGAGGTGGTCTCTAGGTTGTTTGTGAACCGTCGAGATTTGGAATTAGGGACTTTGCCGTGGCTCCTCTTGTTGACGTCGTATATTCCTACAAAGACACCGATTTATCTGCGAGTCGACGCGAATCGGGATGCTCTCGTCAAGGATGCTGATTTCCCTGAATAGAGATTTTTGCTAAGGACGCTGATTTCCCTGGGGTTTGAGACGAATCGAGGTATTCCTGCAAAGACACTGATTTCCTTGCGGGTCGACGTGAATCGAGATGCTATCGTCAAGGACGCTGATTTCCCTGAATCGAGGTATTTGCCAAGGACACTGATTTCCTCGGAGTTAAGACGAATCGAGATATTCCTGCAAAGACACTGATTTCCTTGCGGGTCGACGCGAATCAAGATGCTCTAGCCAAGGACGCTGATTTCCCTGAATCGAGGTATTTGCCAAGAACACTGATTTCCTCGGGGTTGGTTGACTTGTTTCCGAGACGGAGCGTTGATACGGCGGGGAGGTCATTGGTTGGTTCTAGGTTGTCTATGGACCGTAGAGTCTTGGAACTAGGGACTTTACCGTGGCTCCGTTTGGTGATGTTGCGTCCGAATCCTGTTAGAATGAGGATCACCGTTGCTGATTTTTAGGCTGTAGATATTGCCGTTAAGATTTGGAACTAGGGACTTTGCCATGGCTCCGTTTCGTTGTGTCGCTTCCGTGCCCTGCTGGCATAAGAAGGAACGCCGTTGTTGGTCTTTTGGGATGAAAATGTTACTGTTGAGATCTGACTTTTCCCTCTTGACAGGATCTGGTGGGGGACATTTGGTTCCCTTTTCGTTTATGCCCATGGATTGTATGCAGGGGTTAGTATGGACTCGCCTGTAGGGCAAAAAGTTTCATTCTTTCATTATTTTTTATATTTCTTTTGTTTTCTTTCCGCGATGCTCTATCATTTCAACTTTTTATATCACGAAAGTCGTGATTGCCCAATCATTTCGGCTATTTTTTTTTTTTTTTACTCGCCGCTTTTTATTGCGGGTCGCCCAATCATTTCGGCCATTTTTGTATGCATATATATTTTTACTTGCTGATTTTATTGCAAGTTGCCCCATCATTTCGGCTATTTCATATCTATTTTTGGCTTACTGATTTTTATCGCGAGTGTAGAATTTGGAATCTGGTGCCAGTCTTAGCATCAGCATCGCTGCGACTGGAATATTGCCAGGAGCGAATCATCATTTGCCGTGAAAGGACTTAGAATTTGATACCGGTTTAGGCATCAGCATCTCTACAACTGGGATATTGCCAGGAGCGAAACATCATTTGCCTTTGTCAGTACGAACAAAGGTGGATTAGCAAACAAGGTTAAGATCCTGTCGACTAAGACTTTTTGACATTACGAGCCGTAAGGGTCTCATAAAGGTATTTCTCCCCACGAGTCGTGAGGATCTCACAGGTGCATTTTCTCCTTAAGAATCGTAAGGATTCTTAAGTGTTTGTTCTCTTATAAGTCGTAAGGATCTTACAAGAGTATTTTCTCCTTGCAAGTCGAGATGACCTACAAGTGTTTGTTCACCGTGTGAGCATATCCCTAGTCGCTGGTGGGACTCTGTTTGGGAAATGTTTATTCGTGCCCGTAGATTGTATACAAGGGTCAATATTGAACCGCTTGTAGGGCGGTCTGGGAAATGTGATGGCTTAAGAACAGGTTCAGATCCCTGTAGCTTAAGGCTTTTGAATCCTATGAGCCGTGAGGGTCTCAAAGGGAATTCTCCTTACGAGTCGTGAGGATCTCGTAAGTGTGTTTTCTCCTTAGGAATCGTGAGGATTCCTAAGTGTGTTGCTCTCTTGTGAGTCGTATGGATCTCACGCAGGCATTTCCTCCTTACAGGGTCGAGAGGACCTTACAACTGTTTTTTAACGAGATTGCGCCCATTCAGGTTTTCACAAACTCGCCGGTAGTCTTGTTGTTTTTACTCACGGCGTCCTTTCGGGTTTTCATCCGTGCCCATTTGGCTTGTGGACATACGGTTTTTTTTGCTTTTTTCTTTTTTTTACGAGTCTGCGCCCTTTCGGGTTTTCACAAACATCGCCGGTAGTCCTGCTGTTTTTACTCACGGCGCTCTTTCGGGTTTTCATCCGTGCCCATTTGGCTTGTGGACATACCGTTTTTTTTTGTCAGCCTTGGGATGTTGCAGTCCGTAGTAGTTTATAGACGTCCCGGTCAATTACAAGTTTTAGGACATTGCGGTCTATCGTTAGTTTATGGACATTTCGGTCCGTCCCACGGATACTACTTATAGAGTTTGGGCTTGGGAAGATAGCGAGCGGACATAGGCGTCGTCATCTATCGTTAACCTAGGCCGTAACTTGTTAGGCGTAGTATTTTTTCAGGAACCGGCCGTTTATTGGCCTGAAGGGTCTCTCGCCATGCATATTCATGAGCAGGTAAGCCCTACCTTGGTAGACTTTGTCTATGATGTACGTGCCTTCATAGTTCGGCTCGAATTTCCCCCGTTTAGCACGATTAGTGATCATAGGTCTTTTTACGACTAGCACGAGTTCGCCTTGGCGGAATGTTCTCGGCCTAATCTGTTAGCTCATAATGAACCGCCAGGTTTTGTTGCGCCATGAGCCGGGTTTCGTCAAGTGCGTCGAGCTCCTCAAGTCGAAGATGAGCATTCTCTTCGTCTGTTAGCTCGTAATGAACCGCCACTCGTAGAGAGGGTAGCTCTATCTCCAATGGGAGTACTGCTTCTGTGCCGAATACCAATGCATACGGCATTGTGTTTGTGGACGTTTTGAACGTAGTTCGATATGCCCAGAGAGCTTCATGCAGTCTCTCGTGCCAGTCCTTTTTATTTTTGGACACCGTCTTTTTCACGATCTTCGTCAAGGTCTTGTTGAAAGCCTCAGCCAGACCGTTAGCTCGGGGATTATAGACTGAAGAGTATCTCCAGTCTATATTATACTTCCGCGTGAAGCGGCTGATTTTGTGACTTCTGTAGGCCGGCCCGTTATCGGAGATAATCCGTCGCGGAGTGCCGAACTGATAGATGACGTGTGTCTTGAAGAAATGGAAGATATTCTCCGTCTTCACTTCTCTTAGCGGTACTGCTTCTGCACATTTGGAGAAGTAATCAGTTGTCGCCAATATGAACCGATATCTTCTGGACGATATTGGCTCGATAGGCCCGATTATGTCAGTTCACCACATTTCGAACGGCTAGCTAGCCACCGTTGGATGTAGCGGGTTTGGATGCTGGTGGATGAAGTCCCTATGAATCTGGCACGAGTGGCACTGCTTCGCGTATTCGAGGCAGTCTTGGATCATCGTGGGCTAATAGTAGCCCATCATTTTGATCTTCAGCTTCATCTTCGGCCCGGCTTGATGACAACCGCAAAGTCCGTCGTGGGTTTCTTGGAAAACTCTTTTTGCTTCTTCAGGTCCCAGGCATCTTAGCCACAGAGAATCAAATGATCTCTTATATAGAGCGTCATTGACGAAGGCGAAAGACAGGGCTCGTTTCATGAGCTGATGTCTTGAGGACGCATCTTCAGGTATTCGACGGAATTTGAAGTAGTTTATAAAGACTTCTCTCCAATCATTAGCCTTTTCCTGGTCTTTTGTTTGTAGGGTCGCTTGCTCGGTCGCTCCCTTTTCTTTAGATGACTCCGGAGATATTTTTGCTGGTGCAAGAACTCGACGGCTTTGTACCACGATCCTTACGTCATCGAGATTCTCGTCGGCCAGTTCTTTAGCGAGATTAGCTAATGCGTCCGCCTTGCTATTTTCCGCGTGCGGTATGCTTTCCAATGTGTAGGAAGGGATTTGAGTCAGCAATTGTTGCACTCTCTCACCGTGCTTCACCAACTCTGGTTTGCACGTTTGATAGTCGCCATTTACTTGACTAATGACCAGTTGGGAGTCTCCGTATATGAGGAGGTTTTCGATCCCCATGTCGACAGCGATCTCAAGTCCTGTTATCAAATCTTCATATTCGGCTTCATTGTTTGTCCTTGGCTCTGTTAAGGAAAAGGCAAAGCGCATTATCCCTCCTTGTGGAGTCACGAAGATGAGGCCCGCCCTAGATTTGATTGTGGGGGAGTTGTGTTTTTGCTTCTTCATAGAAAATGCTCCATTGAAGTAGAGTTCCCATCAGGTATCACTCCCTCCTTTCTCCCCGTCGATCGTGTCAAACGCGTGCTCGTCTGGCAATTCGCAGTTCAAGGGAGAATCAGCAGGTATCGGATGCTCAGCGAGGAAGTCGGCGATGGCCTGGCCTTTCACTGCCTTGAGCGAACGATAAGTTATCGAGAACTCCATCAAGAGAAGGGCCCATTTAGCGAGTCGTCCTGTTAGTATAGCTCTTGACATCAAATACTTGAGAGGATCCACTTTTGATATGAGATGGACCTCATGCGCCAACGCATAGTGCCTGAGCTTCGTTATCGCGAAGATCAACGCCAGATAGTGTTTTTCAATGGGGGAATAATTGTTTTCTGCCCCCAGGAGAACTCGACTCAAATAGTAGAGGGCTCTCTCCTTCCCTTGGTCATTCTCCTGTGCCCATAGCGCGCCTAAGCAACCCTCAAGGGCGGTTGTATACAGAATGAGAGGCTTTCCCTTGACTGGAGCGGTTAGCACCGGAGGATTCTGCAGGTATTGCTTGATTTAGTCTAGTACGCTTTGGCATTTGCTATCCCAGACGAACGGAGTTCCTTTCTTCTTTAGATGACCGTAAGGGCAGCATTTGCCGGAAAGATTGGCTATGAACTGTCGAATATACGCGAGCTTCCCTTAAAGAGACCGCAGTTGCTTGAGAGTTCTTGGCAGAGGCATTTCCATGATCGTCTTGATCTTCGACGGGTCTATTTCGATGCCCCGGTGTCATATGATGAATCCCAGGAATTTGCCTGAGGAAACTCCGAATGCGCATTTAAGAGGGTTCATCTTCAAGTTGTATTTTCGAAGACGTTGGAACACTATTTTTAGATGCTCCCAATGCTCCTCGTACGATTTGCCTTTTACCACAAGGTCGTCGATATAGCATTTGACGACTTCATGTATGAGTTTATCGAAAATCTTCGTCATGGGCCTCTGATAGGTAGCGCCGGCGTTCTTCAAGCCGAAAGGCATCACTTTGTAACAGAATATGCCCAAAGGGGTCCGGAAAGCGGTATGCTTTTGGTTTTCGGGATGCATCTTTATTTGATTGTACCCCGATGAGTCGTCCATGAAGGAGAAGACTTCATGAGTGGACATGTTGTCTATCATCAACTCGGTAACTAGTACTGGAAAATCTTCCTTGGGGCAAGCTTTGTTGAGGTCCCGAAAGTCCACACATATGCGCACCGTCCCATTTTTCTTCATCACTGGGACGATATTGGCGATCCAATCAGGATACTGAACCTCTTGGATGAAGTCGGAATCGATTAGCTTCTTGACCTCGGCGTTGATGCTCATTTCAAGTTCGAGCCGCATTCTTTTCGGCGCTTGTTTGACTGGCTTGATGTCCGAAGATATCGCCAATTTGTGGACGGCTATTTCTGGATCTAATCCTGGCATCTCGGAATAGTTCCATGCGAAACAGTCTTTATACTGCATGAGCACTTCTTTGAGTGTAGTCACCTTTTCTTCAGACAACAGCTCACTGACGAACGTCGGTCGTGGGTCGTTTGCCGTTCCCAAGTTGATTTTTCTGAGATTATCTGCAGTAGTGTGTATCCCATCTTCCAGCTCTTTTGGCGCTGGTGGAAATTCTGAGATCACCTCGTCATCCTCGTTTTCAAAGCACCAGGAGAGGTCATCTATATCCTCACGTACTCCTTCTCCTGACAGCGTTCTCGCGTGACAAGTACGAGATCGCTTCCAAGACCGATATTGATCCGGCTTTACTTTCGTTGCATACGCGGCTTTCGGTTCATGCTTCTGTGGTGGGGTTACCTTCCAACTGCTGGATAAAGCGAACCTGCCTTACTGATACTGGTCTTCTACCCAGTCTTTGAATGTGAACCAGTCTTCGAGAGGATATTCTATTGCTCGGTGATAGGAGCAATAGTCTGGGTGAGAAACCTTGCCTGCTTGCTCGGGGTGCTTGGACTCCGGGAGTGTCATCATCTGATGTTTTATGACAAGATCGAATATCTTCATTCTCTTGTCTAGGGGAAAAGAATATGCTCGACCCATCTTCTTTATAAAAGATGGACCCGGCTGCTTAGTTTTCGATCGCGTGACTTCTTGGACCCGCTTTGCTGCTGTCGAATGTTTTTTCCGTTCTTCAGTTTGTTTTTGCCTTCGCTTCGAGGGACGTCATCTCGGAGCTAAAGAAGTGCTGGAGCGGATCTACAAAGGTTGTAGTCCCTTTCATTTAGCAATAAAGTTGTTTACTTGCTTGTTTTTCGCCTTTACCTCTAGTTAACGATCTTGCATTAGGGTTTCTCGGCACATAATTTTTTATTTTGGCATGGTTGATGCCTTGTGGAACCTCTTGAGTATGCCTAGGAACCCTACACTTCTTTGTGACGGGCTGGCGATGAAGGGCGTTGTCACGTCCCGAAAAGATGGAACATGACCGGCACTTAAACTACGAAACGTCTCGAGGCGTACGTAATCTAAGTAAGCCGAAAACCCAGAAATCCAAACCAAGAAAAGTAGTAGAGTGAAGGAAAACCAATTTAAATCAAGTAGTTTTAATATCATAAGCCGAATTATGCATTTTTAAAAACATCAAATATTTCCTGAAAATTTCGGCAGAGTCTCCTTTGTAAATACTGGCCCCCAAACGGGATACAACATGAATAGTATGAAATCAATAAAAGGCATCCCCAAGCGGGAGCTAGCTCTTCGTCAATCGACAGTCACAACCACACAAGCAATATAATATACAACGCCAAGGGCGAGGATCAAAACTCAAAAGGAACTCAAAACAATAAGAAATCCACAGAAATACAACGCGCGACTCTAAGGTCGAAAGAATAACCTCACTGGTCTCTATCTCAAAAATAAATACATGTTTGGTTGATGGAACTTCTAGATACAACAGAGTAATAATATACAAGTTATATAATGGGGGTACGATACAAGTAAACCCACCTACTAGCAAATCACCCGAAGGATGCTATGCCCGCAAGTCGTAATGAAACCTGTACGGCAAACCTGCAAGAAACTGGGGCACAACGGGGGTGAGTTGCCAACTCGTGAATAGAAAAACATCTACGCACAGAAATCGCATAAATAACGCAACCTAGGTCAAAGATCATAATATATCATCAAATATATGAATAACATGCAGCCTATAACAATGGCTAGGGTAATATCTAACCCGAGTGTGATCTCATGTGCCCGTGTCAGTGCCTCAGATAGCAATATATCATATGAATGAGGTATGAATGCATGAAAACAGAATACATGTAAATGAAGAAACTGTTTTCATAAATTAGTGAGATTTCCTTTGTATTTTTAAAATGAGGTATCATAAATGAAATCAACATCAACAGTGTCTAGCATCGACACAAAACATAAATCTCAATGTCTCAAAACCTCAGGCTCCGGCTATCCGGATTGGCCTGTATCATCAAATCTCAGTACCTCAAAATCTCGAAATCTCAATGTCTCAATCTCAATATCTAGGGCGCCGTCAGTCCAGACCGGCCCCTACCATCCATCTCAAGACCACGACGGTATCCTTCGGATATCCGACGCGTCGGGTAATATCACCGGTAGGTAGTGCTCCCCTGCCAGGCTCACATCTTCATCATCACGCGCTTCTTGCCCCGGGGTAACCGGGTCCACCATATACCCGAAACGGTTCATCCGTCTCCTCGAATCGGGTCTCGAAATCCATCAGCAAACTCATGGTGGACGACTCATACATCATGGGAAAACTGCACTTTTTATTTTAAAAGAGAGAAAATGTTTATTTATGTTTTTGCGGTTTTCCTCCAAATCCAGAAAATCTTATGGAAATCCGAATCCAAAACCTCAATAACACGTAAAGTAGTGAATATATGCATGAGAATCCATGAATGCGGCATAACAATGAATAACAGTATGCATGAAGTAGCAGGTAATAACTATAATGTCTAAACTAACATATAAGGCAAGTACGCTAATATCATGTCTAAACTATTAGCTAACATGCTATGTCAAGCAATAATATTTTCTAAGGTGTACGTGACATGGCAATTACCGATGAAGATGTGTGTGAGCCGGCAAGTAAGTGTACGTGGTACATACGCATCATCGGTAATGGTGCTGGTGTCCTAACAGCATGATATCAATAATGGAGTATGAAACATAATATAAGCATGCGATGCGAAGCGAACCACAATAATGAGCGGGAGCTGAATACTAGACGCAAGTATAACTAATCTGCATTAATCTAATATAAGTCCTACAAATGGTGCCTTTTGAAATAACACGAATCATGGGGTTTTGGAAATAGGGGCCACGGTGTTTTTATGAAAAGATACGTCTTTTGAAATATCCGTAGGATCCCTTGGGCTGTCTTTTAAAATACCTACTATTCGTTAGTTTTGAAATAGGTGAGAATCGAATCTAATCTAACAACTAAACTAAACTAAAGGGCTAAGCTAACAAGCTGGACTACAGGTAAGGAAACCGCCTATCATCTGAGTCGATACATATACATACCTGTATATGTATAGTCGGTGATCCCGCCTCAATAATATCATATCTATAACCAGACATCCCAAGTCAAGAGTACGGATCAATCATCAAAATATAGCTCGTACGTAAATCCGTCGTACGGCATCCCCAAATCTAGGTACGGGTCAATATCACATTCATCATACTATTCACTTGGTATCCTCTTTATCAAATATCATGATCGGGGTACTGATCTACGTCTAGTACAATACTGATATCCTCAATATACTCATGATCTGACTACTGATCGACAATCTCGTACAAACCGATATCGTCAGCACATATCATCATCAAGGGGTATACATCGTCCGATACGGCCTAATATCAATATCCTAGCATATCATGCCTCATATCACGATCACATGTCGACCATTTTATTTATAGCACTAGTCACCCGTATCGCCGCCCCAAGATCCGCTATAACACCAGGACGTACCTCAAGTACGAATCCTTCCATATCACCGAAGTCACAACCTCAATACAAATTTCATCGACTCAGCTCAATCCCAAGTATCATCCTCAAATCCGTATGTGAACACATAGTTCCATACCCATGTGACACATAACAATAAAGAATCCCATGAGCACATATAAATAGGAATGTATGCAAGTATGTATGTGTGTATATGTAGTGCAACACTACCTTAGGGTTCGCAACACTAAAATAATCCAACACACCAATATCCATCCTAAACATCGTTATTAATCCCAAATAACATATAATAATTGTTGGTGTGTATACGCATCCGTATACACCACCACGGACCGCGGGGGTGCTATACGCCATCCACCCGACTTCTCCCCGTAGATATAAATCTACTCACCTGGTCCTCGCTTGCCGGTGCCGACGTCGCCACGCGCTTTCTTGTCGTCTCGAAGTCCATATGGGGTACCTACATATCATAACGCACCATATCGCATTAAAATCCGACTCATGACCAAAACGACGCACGAATCCCACATAGGTCAAAACCTATGGTTGCTTTCACAAATCAATCCAAAAACCCTCGATGTCGGCGTACAAACGCCAAACCATCGAGAAAAACCCAAACACACCCATTTATACATTCAAAAACACTAATTATAATATGAAATAGGTTGCAATTCACAAAAACCTCAAACTCACTTTAAAAGCTATTTTTCCGAAAATCTAGCAAGCAAAATTAACCGTTTTAGTACAAAACTCGATGTTTAAACAAATTTAGCGGCCACAATATCCACTAAATATCATAACTAAGTCATATAAACCATTTCTATAATTTATTCTCATAAATTTGCATAATTTCCAAAATCCTAGTTTGCAAAAATATCAATTTTTAACACCTTTTATAGCAAAATTCACAATTCATCAATTAAGCTTGGTTTTGCATGATCTAAATTACTAAACAACAAATTAAAATGTTAATAAAGTCATCAAAATCTTAATTAGATTTTAAATCACCCATTTGGAACCAAAAGCTAAAAACTAGTTTGCTTAAATAAAGCTAAATTGGATATTTTAATGTTACAATTAGCACTAAGCAACAAGACTACATTTTGCATGCCCTAAGATACAAAAATACATCACATAACCATGCACAATTGATCACCATTCAACTCCAAAACAAAACCTCACTTCAATTTCATAAACCCTAATCTTGAATTTGGACTTGAAATTTAAAATCTAAACTAAACCCTTCATTAACATAATTTGAAGTAATAACGAACAACTCAAACAAAAGAACAAGATTTATACCTCATAACCATCTTGAGATCAATATGAAACTTGTCTCCAAAATGCAAACTTTTCACCAAGATCCATGCTTGATAGGTTAAGGAGAAATGGGTAGGACTTGGATTTGAGTTTTAGCTTGATTTTTGATGGAATTTTAAGCATTTTGTGGATTTTTTTTTGAGGTGAAATGAGAAGAATAAGAGGGGGGAGAGGGCTGCTGCAGTAAGAGGGTGTGGTCGGCTGGAAATGGGGAGGGGGAGAGAGAGAGAGAGTGGTGTGGGTATAAGGAATGGTCAAAGTCAACCAAGTCAAGCTTCTTTCTTTATTAAACCCCTTTTTCTTTACTCTTCTCTTGATTTTTCTTTTAACAATTCAAGTGGGGAAAATGAGGGGGCACTTGGGCTGCTGATTTGGAGAGGGGAGAGAGGGTGTGGGTGAGTGTGGGTAAGGGAAAAATGATAAATGCTATACCCCAATATCTATTTACACTAATATCACCGAAAAAAGCCTTTTTCTTCGATATTTTCTAAACCGTTTTGGCAAACGATTTCGTTTCAAAAACCACATGATAAAATTTTATTTAAAGTTTTATGATGCACAAAATTTGTTTCAACTCATTCCAATTTGTAATTTTCCCTAATTAAATGTATTAGTGACGGCTTAAAATAATAATAAAATATTTTTTTTTTCAGAAAATTTGAAATTTCACCAGTGGCTCAATAAACACCAAATACTAGCAATTACATAGCTAGAATATGTATATTTAATTTTTATAATAAGATATTTGCATTTTGACTTTTTACAGAAAACCCCCTTATTTTACCGATTTTCCGGAATTTCACCGAAACGATTTTCAAAACGCTACAATCTTCCCCCCTTAAAAAAATTCGGTCCCCGAATTTAAAGTAAAACTCCCCCCAAATACTAAAACGCCTAAACCAAAACCATTAAGTCGTCGGGGCTGCGAAATTGTAAATACATAAAACAAATCGTAGCGCAGCGCATGCGCATGAAAAATGAGCATATAACTCAAATCAAAACTCCGTCAAGCATCCCGCAATCATCGGAGTCATGGGGAAGACACCAATGCCAAATCCAAAGCAAAACCAATATGATATAACTCGAAACTATACATGTAAATATCGAATCTATATATGTAAATATCTGAAGGAAATGAATGCCAAATATATTCAGGTACTGTCCTCTGGCTAGTCCTGCCCAGTACGAAATCACATAGCAAATATCATAAAAACGTACCGCTCTATAGGTTAAATCAATCCCAAAATACGCATATGAATACTACGTGCGTCTGGTGCGCACGGAAATCAAAATCCATATACGTGCCATACAAGCGCACAGAAACAACATCTAAGTGCATCGGTTGTGCACACAACATCTGTCATAGGCAACGTGTGTGCCTGACAGCAAGGACAGGTGAGTCTAACACGCACGAAGAATCTCGATTTAGTGCATCTGGTGTGCACCAAAATCGTATCTCATAACATGCGCGAAAAACCCCAAATCAGGTGCATCCATCATGCACGAAATCATGAAATCCAATATCAAGCACCGAACATGCGCAAAATCCAATCAAGTGCACAAGGTGCACAAAACAAATATCGAACATCACAATCGAAATCGAAGTCCAGTGCATCTAAGTGCACAAAATGCGTATCACTGCACTGCAAGCATATATGAACTATACCGAGTGCAAAAACCAAATCGTGTGCGTACATGCGCACAAAATCAACTCAACTGTATGAAACCCATAAAATCATAAACATGAGGAACCAAGTCACGAAAACGATATCAAGTGCAACACTGTGCAGAAATCATAAATACTCAGTAGGTGCAACCATGGCGCATGAAAATGATATCATGAAACTCAATCATCAAAACCAAATCATGCGAATATATCGCTCAAAATACCAAAATCAAGTATGGCGGAATAGTCCCGCTCAAGAACATCCTCCAAGAATCTCTGGCCAACTGTCGGGATCACTCATAGCATATCTTGTCGACGATCCTGAACTCTGGCTTGCCGGTGTGCGCAACATGACCACTCCTGGGTCCTAGTCTTCTCGTAATTCATTTCAGAAAGGTCCTATCGAGATCTCTCCCAAATTTCGTCTCTGCCAAACCGTCCGGAAGTCATCGTCCTTTACTATATCTGTTTCTTGTTCGGGAACGGCTGCATACTCATCGCGACTCCTTCTGTAAGGTATATCCATGCACAATGCCTCGGCATGCGTATCGCATCTCTGATATCAGCGGAGTGGAACGTCGTTTCATCAAGATCTCGTATGAACCTCTTACTCCACTTTTCTAATGTCGACTGCTCTGGACTCGTCTCGTCGTGGCTGCATGGACTGAGCTCCAACGACTATCCTCGTATCTGGAGTCTCCCAAGAATGCATCTCACCACCTAGCATCCGAATTAAGTTGAGCCATCCGATCGAGTCGTCAAAATCTCATAATCCCCCAAGAGCTCAACATCTTGGGCACAGTTTAATAGTATCGAGTACATACCACAGCATCGGTGGTCCAGCCGTAGAAGGGCAAACCCAAGCCTCACTAATGGCGCCGCAGAACTGCCGCAAACCCGAAGGTTCCAAGGCTTTCACACGGTCATTAAGTCGAGTTAGAGTTTCATTCTTCTAGAGGGACCATAGAATTGCCTGCATGTCTTTCCGACTACTTTAAACTTGGAATAATAGGTTTCTGACATTCGATCGTCTCCGTCGACTCCCAACGTCTCCGCGTGAAGTCGTCTCTAGCTGGAATCAATCTATCTGATGACCTTGCATCGGGGTAGGCGAACGAACCACCTGTCCTAGTCATTCATCCTCGGGTGACTAGCGATCTTCTATCATCTCTTAGTACAACTCGTATTGCAATAGCTCTAACATCTGGGGCGATATCTCATCATTCGCAGCAATAACTAGCTCACTCGTCTGCACACTGAACATTGTCTCAATCATCATGAATAAGCAATGCGCCAACGATCATCAAAAATCTGGCTGGCCTCTGTCGGTGGCCCAATCCTCTAGTACTGCGGCACGTCCGAGAAATCTCGTAAAGGCGATCCGCCAAACGCTCGTGGCGCGAAAACACAGTAAAAAGACACATCTCTATAATCGTGTGTCGCCGGAATTACGCCCTGGTCAGTCCTCGTTCGTGACGAGCTCATGCTGACCGCAACTCTAGCCGTAGCTCTCCCTGCCCGTAATCGTGGCAGCAAAACCATAACTGGTACTGATGAGGCTAGATCGGAATGAATATAATACTGAGCAAAGAAATGTACATCCTAAGGCTTCTTAAGTGGAGTAGCGTATCGTAAATATGCCGCGGAACATACCTACGGTACGTCACTCTACTTTAGTCACCTATTCCATCAACCAAGGGTCATCCTACGCTCCGAAGGTAAAACCTAACGCTCTGATACCAACTTTGTCACGTCCCGAAAAGATGGAACATGACCGGCACTTAAACTACGAAACGTCTCGAGGCGTACGTAATCTAAGTAAGCCGAAAACCCAGAAATCCAAACCAAGAAAAGTAGTAGAGTGAAGGAAAACCAATTTAAATCAAGTAGTTTTAATAGCATAAGCCGAATTATGCGTTTTCAAAAACATCAAATATTTCCTGAAAATTTCGACAGAGTCTCCTTTGTAAATACTGGCCCACAAACGGGATACAACATGAATAGTACGAAATCAATAAAAGGCATCCCCAAGCGGGAGCTAGCTCTTCGTCAATCGACGGTCACAACCACACAAGCAATATAATATACAACGCCAAGGGCGAGGATCAAAACTCAAAAGGAACTCAAAACAACAAGAAATCCACAGAAATACAACGCGCGACTCTAAGGTCGAAAGAATAACCTCACTGGTCTCTATCTCAAAAATAAATACATGTTTGGTTGATGGAACTTCTAGATACAACAGAGTAATAATATACAAGTTATATAATGGGGGGTACGATACAAGTAAACCCACCTACTAGCAAATCATCCGAAGGAAACTATGCCCGCAAGCCGTAATGAAACCTGTACGGCAAACCTGCAAGAAACTGGGGCACAACGGGGGTGAGTTGCCAACTTGTGAATAGAAAAACATCTACGCACAGAAATCGCATAAATAACGCAACCTAGGTCAAAGATCATAATATATCCTCAAATATATGAATAACATGCAGCCTATAACAATGGCTAGGGTAATATCTAACCCGAGTGTGATCTCATGTGCCCGTGTCAGTGCCTCAGGTAGCAATATATCATATGAATGAGGTATGAATGCATGAAAACAGAATACATGTAAATGAAGAAACTGTTTTCATAAATTAGTGAGATTTCCTTTGTATTTTTAAAATGAGGTATCATAAATGAAATCAACATCAACAGTGTCTAGCATCGACACAAAACATAAATCTCAATGTCTCAAAACCTCAGGCTCCGGCTATCCGGACTGGCCTGTATCATCAAATCTCAGTACCTCAATATCTCGAAATCTCAATGTCTCAATCTCAATATCTAGGGCGCCGTCAGTCCAGACCGGCCCCTACCATCCATCTCAAGACCACGACGGTATCCTCCGGATATCCGACGCGTCGGGTAATATCACCGGTAGGTAGTGCTCCCCTGCCAGGCTCACATCGTCATCATCACGCGCTTCTTGCCCCGGGGTACCTTACCGGGTCCACCATGTACCCGAAACGGTTCATCTGTCTCCTCGAATCGGGTCTCGAAATCCATCAGCAAACTCATGGTGGACGACTCATACATCATGGGAAAACCGCACTTTTTATTTTAAAAGAGAGAAAAGGTTTATTTATGTTTTTGCGGTTTTCCTCCAAATCCAGAAAATCTCATGGAAATCCGAATCCAAAACCTCAATAACACGTAAAGTAGTGAATATATGCATGAGAATCCATGAATGCGGCATAACAATGAATAACAGTATGCATGAAGTAGCAGGTAATAACTATAATGTCTAAACTAACATATAAGGCAAGTACGCTAATATCATGTCTAAACTATTAGCTAACATGCTATGTCAAGCAATAATATTTTCTAAGGTGTACGTGACATGGCAATTACCGATGAAGATGTGTGTGAGCCGGCAAGTAAGTGTACGTGGTACATACGCATCATCGGTAATGGTGCTGGTGTCCTAACAGCATGATATCAATAATGGAGTATGAAATATAATATAAGCATGCGATGCGAAGCGAACCACAATAATGAGCGGGAGCTGAATACTAGACGCAAGTATAACTAATCTGCATTAATCTAATATAAGTCCTACAAATGGTGCCTTTTGAAATAACACGAATCATGGGGTTTTGAAAATAGGGGCCACGGTGTTTTTATGAAAAGATACGTCTTTTGAAATATCCGTAGGATCCCTTGGGCTGTCTTTTAAAATACCCACTATTCGTTAGTTTTGAAATAGGTCTGAATCGAATCTAATCTAACAACTAAACTAAATTAAAGGGCTAAGCTAACAAGCTGGACTACAGGTAAAGAAACCGCCTATCATCTGAGTCGATACATATACATACCTGTATATGTATAGTCGGTGATCCCGCCTCAATAATATCATATCTATAACCAGACATCCCAAGTCAAGAGTGCGGATCAATCATCAAAATATAGCTCGTACGTAAATCCGTCGTACGGCATCCCCAAATCTGGGTACGGGTCAATATCACATTCATCATACTATTCACCTGGTATCCTCTTTATCAAATATCATGATCGGGGTACTGATCTACGTCTAGTACAATACTGATATCCTCAATATACTCATGATCTGACTACTGATCGACAATCTCGTACAAACCGATATCGTCAGCACATATCATCATCAATGGGTATACATCGCCCGATACGGCCTAATATCAATATCCTAGCATATCATGCCTCATATCACGATCACATGTCGACCATTTTATTTATAGCACTAGTCACCCGTATCGCCGCCCCAAGATCCGCTATAACACCAGGACGTACCTCAAGTACGAATCCTGCCATATCACCGAAGTCACAACCTCAATACAAATCTCATCGACTCAGCTCAATCCCAAGTATCATCCTCAAATCCGTATGTGAACACATAGTTCCATACCCATGTGACACATAACAATAAAGAATCGCATGAGCACATATAAATAGGAATGTATGCAAGTATGTATGTGTGTATGTGTAGTGCAACACTACCCTAGGGTTCGCAACACTAAAATAATCCAACACACCAATATCCATCCTAAACATCGTTATTAATCCCAAATAACATATAATAATTGTTGGTGTGTATACGCATCCGTATACACCACCACGGACCGCGGGGGTGCTATACGCCATCCACCCGACTTCTCCCCGTAGATAATAATCTACTCACCTGGTCCTCGCTTGCCGGTGCCGACGTCGCCACGCGCTTTCTTGTCGTCTCGAAGTCCATATGGGGTACCTACATATCATAACGCACCATATCGCATTAAAATCCGACTCATGACCAAAACGACGCACGAATCCCACATAGGTCAAAACCTATGGTTGCTTTCACAAATCAATCCAAAAACCCTCGATGTCGGCGTACAAACGCCAAACCATCGAGAAAAACCCAAACACACCCATTTATACATTCAAAAACACTAATTATAATATGAAATAGGTTGCAATTCACAAAAACCTCAAACTCACTTTAAAAGCTATTTTTCCGAAAATCTAGCAAGCAAAATTAACCGTTTTAGTACAAAACTCGATGTTTAAACAAATTTAGCGGCCACAATATCCACTAAATAACATAACTAAGTCATATAAACCATTTCTATAATTTATTCTCATAAATTTGCATAATTTCCAAAATCCTAGTTTGCAAAAATATCAATTTTTAACACCTTTTATAGCAAAATTCACAATTCATCAATTAAGCTTGGTTTTGCATGATCTAAATTGCTAAACAACAAATTAAAATGTTAATAAAGTCATCAAAACCTTAATTAGATTTTAAATCACCCATTTGGAACCAAAAGCTAAAAACTAGTTTGCTTAAATAAAGCTAAATTGGATATTTTAATGTTACAATTAGCACTAAGCAACAAGATTACATTTTGCATGCCCTAAGATACAAAAATACATCACATAACCATGCACAATTGATCACCATTCAACTCCAAAACAAAATCTCACTTCAATTTCATAAACCCTAATCTTGAATTTGGACTTGAAATTTAAAATCTAAACTAAACCCTTCATTAACATAATTTGAAGTAATAACGAACAACTCAAACAAAAGAACAAGATTTATACCTCATAACCATCTTGAGATCAACATGAAACTTGTCTCCAAAATGCAAACTTTTCACCAAGATCCATGCTTGATAGGTTAAGGAGAAATGGGTAGGACTCGGATTTGAGTTTTAGCTTGATTTTTGATTGAATTTTAAGCATTTTGTGGATTTTTTTTGAGGTGAAATGAGAAGAATAAGAGGGGGGAGAGGGCTGCTGCAGTAAGAGGGTGTGGTCAGCTGGAAATGGGGAGGGGGAGAGAGAGAGAGAGTGGTGTGGGTATAAGGAATGGTCAAAGTCAACCAAGTCAAGCTTCTTTCTTTATTAAACCCCTTTTTCTTTACTCTTCTCTTGATTTTTCTTTTAACAATTCAAGTGGGGAAAATGAGGGGGCACTTGGGCTGCTGATTTGGAGAGGGGAGAGAGGGTGTGGGTGAGTGTGGGTAAGGAAAAAATGATAAATGCTATACCCCAATATCTATTTACACTAATATCACCGAAAAAGCCTTTTTCTTCGATATTTTCTAAACCGTTTTGGCAAACGATTTTGTTTCAAAAACCACATGATAAAATTTTATTTAAAGTTTTATGATGCACAAAATTTGTTTCAACTCATTCCAATTTGTAATTTTCCCTAATTAAATGTATTAGTGACGGCTTAAAATAATAATAAAATAATTTTTTTTTCAGAAAATTTGAAATTTCACCAGTGGCTCAATAAACACCAAATACTAGCAATTACATAGCTAGAATATGTATATTTAATTTTTATAATAAGATATTTGCATTTTGACTTTTTACAGAAAACCCCCTTATTTTACCGATTTTCCGGAATTTCACCGAAACGATTTTCAAAACGCTACAAGCGTCGTCATTTTTCGTAGCCTGCTGAAGGAGGTGCCGCGTTCTGGTTTTCTCATAGATAGCCATTTCGCGGCTATGATCATCCCGGACCTTTTGACTCGCTTCCTTTATTAGCTTATCCATCTGTTCTTCGAACGACGGACTTGGCACTTTCATGGCGAGACCTCGTTTTGGTTCATGGTTAGCGTCTTCTAACAGAGCATCTCCTTCTTCATCAAAGTCATGTATAACGTAGCAGCCATGGAATCGCTCTCGTCTCTTGGATTGAACATATCCAAGCCCGATCGTTTACATTCTCCCATTGGGCAACTTTCGCTGAGCCCCGGGGACGTTCCAGATTTTATTGTAGAACTGGGCTTGTCGAGCAGTCTGCTTCAAGGGTACGCCTTGGCACCTCAATAGCCTTTTTAATTCTTCTGTGTAGTATCTGGGCAGACGGATGGGTTGGAGCCTGTCAAGCGTAGAATCGGCGCCATACCAGATTTCTTTCTCCACTTTGGTTTCAGCGGACCGATAAAAGAGGATCGCCTTTTCATCTTTTCGCTTGGGAGGGACGTAGAACATCTGCAGTTCTTGCACACTGTAGGTATCAAGTGCGTCGAGCTCTTTGTAATGCTCTTGCGGAACCATGGCGATCTGCAAACTTTGATCATCTCCAGTGAAGGCTTGCACTGATGAACGAGCCGAGAATACTGCATTGACCTCATCTTCAAAGTCGCTGTCGAAGACCAGAATAGGGGTGGATGGCCCCGGCTTGTTGCATTGGGGTGGCCCTGAATAGACTATCTCCTCCTCCTCTTTGGTATCGCTCCCAAAGACCGGGATAGTGATGATAGCTTTCTTTTTATTCTCCGGCTTATGGCACCTTTCCGTGTCTTCGAAGTTCGGTAAGAAGTATTTGGCGTCTTCGTATTTGCGGACTTCATTAACGGAGAATGGATTTATCTCTCCTGTCACGGTATACTCGAGACTATCCTTGAAATACTTCATACACTGATGTTGTATAGAATGGATGATGTTGTACTCGTGTAACCAAGGCCTGTCGAGCAAAGCATTGTAGCAAGTCTTGGCGTCAATGACGTGGAACTTGATATCAGTGACGAGCAGCCCAAAGCGTAACGTCAGTATCACAGACCCGAGAGTCCGTGATGACCGGGAGTCAAATCCGGAGATGGTGATTTTATCATGAGCGAGGTGCTGAACACTCATGCAGATTTCTTTCAACACTCTTATATTGAGGAGGTTGACGGAGGACCCATTGTCAACTAGGATTTTTCCTATCTTGATATCATGACAGTATCCGGAGACATAAAGGGGACGGTTATGCTCACACATCCCGAGGAGGAGATCTTCATCGCCGAAGGTGCTATCGGCCGTATGCACTTCTTCCAGCTCGTCCTTCATCTTTTCTTCGGCAAGGAAAGCTTAGAACCGCTCGGGTTCTTGTAGTGCCTTGATCAAAGAATCTCTCGCCTCCTTAGATAGCAGAAGGGCATCGAGAATGCTTAGTTGCGATGGTATCTTCCTCAAGTGTGCCAGAATGTTATAATCCACCTTGTTCTTCTTGGGCGGGTCCTTGGCTGCAAACTCTTCGACGACTCGATCATCGAAAGCGATCCTCAGGGAACTTTTCTTTCCCTTTAACCTTTTTGTTCGATCCCTTGTTTGCGGGTCCGAGATTTTTTTCAGGTAGCGTGCGATTGCGCAGCTGAATGTTCTCGCAGGTCTTCATCTCTTCTGTTTCAGAGATGGATTCCTTGAAGAGAGGGCCGGGTGCTATTTCTTCATCAGAATCACTCCTGAAAGTGAGAACTTGCGATCCCCCGGAATTAACCATATGACAGTTGCCGGCAGCTCTTCCTCGTTCGTCTGTCGCATTTTTCCGCTGTTGACGAGCTTCACGCTTCATCCTCTTGAAGTGTTGCCTGTGAGCGACATACCCTTGCCACCAATTTTTAAAGGCGTTGCATTCTTCAGTAGGGTGTGCAATCCTCTGATGATATAAGCATAAGTTAGGATGTATGTCCTCTTTGTTAAGGTGTATCCTATCTGGAGTGTTTCCTTCAGAGGGTGGCAGCTTCATTCCCATCGATATGGTTTTGGCGAACCTTTTTCTTATCTTGAACCTGCTTTTGCTGGCGGTCGAAGTGCTTCGATCTGGCTGGAGTGCCTCAACCTTTTCGTTCAGTCGCCGGTGTTTGGCTTTTTCGAATATAGTTAGTTCACGCTCTCGATTGGCTTTGCTTCTCTGACGGGCTTCATTCAGGAATACGTCAATCATCTCGTCTGAAGGACCTAGGAGTTACGGTTCAGGATCTGCCCCCAGTTTCTCTGCATCAGGAGATTCTTCACCATCTAACAGCGAGTGAGAGATCACATGGCAGCTTGCCACATAGTCTTCAGGCACTTCTGAAGAATCATCTCCTTCATTAGCGTCATCTTCTTCATTCTCAAGAACATGCTTAAGGAATTCGTCCAACGTGATTGGGGTCCGTGCCTTCTGGTTATATTCTTCCAGTGCATCGATGTATTTCAGTAGATCTGTACGGCTGTCTTCGAGTTGAACGGGCTTTTTGGTCTTCTTCTTCTTTTTCAAAGACTTTGATGGCTGGGCCTAAGCGTTTTGATTATCGCTACCAACTCATGGCGTTAGGCGCGGCTTCTGCATTCCCTCAATGACCTCGGGTTCCAGCGGACTTTTCCACCTGATCGCCGGGCATGTTTGAAGATCCTTCAGCATTCTTTTTGTTTTAGCTGAAAGAGCAACCTCCCATGGAGCTTCTTCTATAAATGAGCATGATGCCCCCGTCGTGTTTACCCTTTTAGGAGCGTGTGGTTGTGGCGGGCTTACTTTCAAATTCTCGAACAGTGTGAATTTGCCTTGTTGGTATTGGTCCTCAATCCAGCCCTTAAAAACGAAGCAATCTTCGATTGGATGGCTTACAGCTCGGTGGTAGGGGCAGTAATTAGGATTATTGGCATCGCCTGGCTGCAGCGGACGTCTTGGCTCTGGAAGATTGATGAGTCTATTGCGTACTGCCAGCTCGAACAGTCTCTTTGTTTTATCCCGGGGAAACGAGTAAGGACGTCTCAGTCTCTCCTCGAGAGATTGGCATGAACGCACGTTGCTTTGGAGAACAGGTTTTAAGTCGCTCGGCTATTGTTGAGCATTGGCGACAAAGGTGGCTTTCCCTTTGCCATTTTCATTCCGCGGTTCTGTCTTTGAAAAGGAAGGCTTATAGCCCATCTGATCCATCTAGGCCAGCTTGTCAATTAAGGCCTGGAAAGTAGTTGGCTTGAAAAACATCATGAACTGGGATATCATCGCCTACAGATCAAGAGTACCCATGAACATGCCTACCGCGGGAGCTTCTTCGATGCGCTGCTCGCACTTCGACCATAGATTTTGCCATCGTATCGCGTACTGGACCCATGTCACCCCCGGCTTCACTCTGGCGTTAATTAATGCTGTGATGGGTGTGCGCTCGCTAGCTTTTGCGAACCTTTGTGTGAACAGTAACTCCATTTCTGTAAATGTCTTAACGGAGTCGTTCGGGAGCTCAGAGTACCATTCAAACGCTGTCTCCGACAAGCTGCCAACAAACTGGCGAAGCAGCAGTTTGTCATCACCCCTAGTATTACCGCACAAAGCTCTAAATTGAGCAACGTGCTGATGCGGATTTCCCATCCCCTTATATACATGGAATTTAGGGATCGTATATCCCAGCGGGTACTTTATTTGGTCGTACCAACCCGGATAGGGTCGTCCAGTCTTAACAATTTGCCCAGCCGTTTTGCTCGCCTGATGAGCTCGTATCCGCTGAGCGATATAGTCATCCAGGACGGTTTTGGAGATGGTCTCCTCCTTGGCTGCTGAACAAGCCGGAAGAGGGTTTGATGTCTCTCCACTATCATCTTCAAGGATAATCGGAGGGACTTCAGCTGGAGGATCCGGCTGTAACATCATCCCGACCATGTCTTGGAATAAAAGCGCCATTCGTTTTATGTTGGCAGCTTGTTCCGCTGCCTCTTTGTCCTTCTTCTCGAGAATTCTGCGGAGGAACTCAGCATCAGTTTCTTGTTCATAACGCTGCTCTGACAACGTTTCCGGGCTTTCTTTTGGCCCAGTGAGTACGACCATCTGTGTTAACATTTCCTATAGCTTCTGTTGTTGCTCCTGGGCCTTTGTTACGGATCTGGTGAGTGGTCGATGGCCCGTAGAGATACGGCTATCCTCTTTTCCGGATGCCATATAAACAGTGTGCACCACCATGCCCCCAGACTTGGGGCGTTTGGATTTAGTGCCTTTCGTCGCAGACGCGGGGATTTTCTCCGGCCTTATTCTTTTGTGAGCGGTCGAAGTTGAGGGGGCCATTGCAGCGGGCACCCAAGTAGACGACACCTTCTGCGGTATGAAAGGGTGGTCCTTTTCTTGCCGAACCATCATTTTCTTTGGTTGGCGGGAGTAATCTTGGTTAACCACAGAATCTTGGACTCTTCGCCAGACCCTGTGAATTTTGGAGGACAGCCGCTAAGGGGGCTGCTCTGGCTTCACCTTTGTAGCGTTCTCCATAGGTGGAGGAGATCTTTTTAGCACGGCAGTCGGAGAGTTCTTGCGGACCCTCCTGAGTGGTTCAAAGCTGTTCCCAGTTGGAACAGCAGCAGCAATTTCTATCGTTGGAGCTGGTGGTGTTAGTCCAGAAGGGGACTACCCCCAGCCTTCCTCACTCGGTTCCAGTGGCGACGTCGAGCATGTCGTGCGGCCGGGATCACCTCCGCTGTTGGATGAGCTTCCTCATTCCCCCTGCTTTGAGGAGAGGCTGTTATTGGCGCTAGCCTGTCGAAAACTGACGTCCGTTGAGAGGGGATAGTCAATCTTGTGAAAGTCGACTTTCGATCAGGGGAAGCGGTCTTAGCGATTTCGCTCGGAGCGGGAATCGAAACGGCCAGTCTTGTGAAGACCGACCCCTTAACAGGAGAAGTCGCTTTGAAGACTTCAGGACCAGGAATGGCTATCCGCTTTGGGGTAATGCCTTCTGGAATTGCAGGCTTTTTTACGGGCCCACTTGAGTTTTGGCCCAATCTGTTGAAAACTGAGTCACTGGACTTGGGCGACTCGTTGAGAAGGGCTGCGGTAGTTGTAAGCCGATCAAAGATCGACTTCTTCGGAGCTTCTTGCGACGACAATGGGGCGTTGAAGCTCATTGGTGGGAGTATGGTCCCAAGGAACAGCCCAATGGTGGCTTACGTCACCTGTTCCACTGGCATTTTAAAACGGAAGGCCGCTTTAGGCCCGTAGGTCACTTCTCATGCGAGGACGAAGTGGGAGTTGTTGCAATTAGTGCAGTTTGAAACCATCGATCTTCTGTTTTTCTGCACGGAGCAAGATACCAAATCTTAGTACTTTGAATCCACAGGCAACCATAGCAGACCGCGATTCGTTCGCGAATACGACACACGAAGTGTGGAGTGGAAAGAGGAAAAGGTCCCACCGGGCGTGCCAGAATCTGTTTTCCGCCGAAAGACCGGGAAAGACTGATGTCTTGCCTGAATTTGGGGGCATATACTATTTGGTTTTATCCGTCCACCTCTCCGAAGATGCTAAGTTGATTTATGGCACCGTATATCGGAGGTTTAGACAGATGCGTCCGATGTAGCAAACTTCGTCAGATTCCCCCTCATTTGAGCGGTTTTTGATTGTGGGGACGCTCTTCCCTGCAGGCGCAAGCCCCTGCAGTTAATTACGCTACCGCATCGCAGTAACAACTTTCTCCTTCTCCAGATGGTCACTTCGTGTCGTGTGTGTTTGTTTTATTTTTGGTTGCCCGTAGATTGTTTACGGAGACTAATTTATGTTGTCGCCCGTAGGGCGTGGATTAGTCCAAATCCGTATTTTCTTAGATTTGGGTTTTGGTTTGGGTTTAAAGATACGTTAGTCTCATTTGAGACCAAGATTAACTTAAACGTTTGTTAAGGATATGTTAGTTTAATTTTAGACTAAGATCAACTTAACGTTTGTTAAGGACACGTTAGTCTTATTTTAGACTAAGATCAACTTAAAAAGATCATTTAGATCCAACAAAAGAGCATTTGGGTTCTATTGTTTTAGTTTAAGGACTTTGCGGTCCAGTTTAAAGACGTCATAGTCTGTAAAGTTTAAGGACATCATAGTGCATGAGTTTAAGGACCTCACAGTTCATGGAATGTCTGGTTATCGGGACCCGTCACCTCTATGAAGACGTTGAAGGATTACAACGACAAATATCAGAGGAGTGAAGAGATGTACCCTTGAACCAATATTGGTTGGGAGATCTGTAGTCCAATTTGGGACTAAGATCAAAAATTTATGAGCATATGGGCTTAACTGATCTGAATTAGGGATCTGTGGTTACTTTGGGCTCGGCCCATTTAATTAAGATGTTGAACATTTAACAATGTTGAGCATTGGTTTGGGCTCTGACAATTTTTTTGTCTTTTATTGAGTGCTGGACACTCATCGTAGCTTTGGGGTTTTGTTATTTAAAGAACAATTTATGTTCTCTCAGTGCACACATGAGGAGCTCGTGGCACACTTGGCGCTATGTGCCAGATAATGAGCGCAGTGCGCTTCTGTCAAGTAGCGCATACGTGAGGAGCACGTGACGCGTTTGGCGTTATGCGCCAGATAATGAGCGCAGTGAGCTTCTATCAAGTAGCGCACACGTGAGGAGCACGTGGCGCGCTTGGCGTTATACGCCAGATAATGAGCGCAGTGCGCTTCTGTCAAGTAGCGCACACGTAAGGAGCACGTGGCGCGCTTGGCGCTATGCGCCAGATAATGAGCGCAGTGCGCTTCTTTAAATTTGGAGCGCTAAGGCTCTTTTTAGGCAGCTTTGCGAATTAAATTCTCTTTCTTATAAGAGACTTTGTCTCATGGATCTAAGAACAAAGTTCTTATTTTTTATAGGAGATGTTTCAATATCTTATGTTTTTAGTGGAAGGTTTTGCCTTTATGGATCTATGATCCTAAGAGAATTGAATTATTCTCCCCCCTTTTATAATGAGACATTATAATTTCTGAAAGACAATTTATCTTATAGATCTATGATCTGAAGCAGATTAAGTTCTTCCCCTTATTTTTTTATGATGAGATACTTTGATCTCTGTTTTGCAAATCTTGGTCTTATAGATCTATGATCTTAGAAAAAGAAGTAAATTCTTCTTTTAATATGAGGTGATTTCGTCTCTTTGTTCTTTTTTTACCTTGAAGAAAATTTTCTTCTTTTGAGAGCTTGCTCTTTGTCTTTGAAATTTCTTAAAGTCTATAGGGGTTCCCCTCTTCCAGACTTAAAGTCTTGGGGCCTTTATATAAGGCAAGATGATTTGTTGAATCAGTTGAAGAGATTTTTTCTCTAATTGATTTGGAGAATTCCCCACCGTTGGATCTTTGATCCAAGAGCTTCTGTTTTACAGAAGACAATCTTCTTGTTTTTAACAAGATTGAGAAATCTTTTCTCATGCAGAATTTATTCTGCACCATTGTGATTTTTAATCACCGTTGGATCATTGATCCAACGGTGCTCTGATTTACAGAGCAAAATCTTTTTGTTTGGAAAGATTCTGAAGAATGTTTTCTTAACAGAATTTTATTCCGGTAATCTGATGATTTATCATCTTTGTTGGATCTTTGATCCAACGGTGGGGAATATTTAGTTTCAGCGCTAGCGCATTCGTGCTTTGCACGTGAGCGCTACTTCAGAGCGCCGCTGCTCTTAGCGCCGGCGCTCTTAGAACTTCAGAGCGCTGGCGCTCTTAGCGCGAGCGCACCAGTGCTCTGCACGTGAGCACTGCTTGCTGGCGATTTTATGAAGCGCTGTTTCATTTCAAATTTTGAAAATTTGAACGGAGTTTTGCTCTGATTGGAGGAAACAGTTACTTCGAGGTAGAGAATTGAACTTAAACCCCGCCAATCATGCTCAAACCGTTTATCTATATTCCCTTTTTGCTGCTTATGAATGTCACGTAGAAACTCTAAATGACGAAGTATCACACGTGTAACGACGCCCCAAAGACGCGACGTCAATTCTGTTTTTACTATACATGTCGAGATGATAAATTTAGTATAAAATTTGATAGATCACGGCAACGAGAACTGACTGGGAATGCGGCTCTGGACTGCAATCCAGAGCAACATTCCACGTTGATAACCTGACTTTATATGAATGTGTAGCGCCGTACGAACATGGAATTATGCGTAACCCTATACCGTTGTAAATATAATGTTGTTAGCTAACTATTGGTTTTGGTTTCGTTTAATTTTACTACCGTTTGGTATTTTAATTGAAATTTAAACTGTCGAAGTGTACTGCCGCCCCAAGCAGAGACAGAACGGATGTTCTGACCTGAATAGAATGTTCTCCCAGCACACAGCGGATATTGTCGATCTGTCTGGTGCGTTGGAAACCTAATCTAAATTTTACTCAACTATATCTTTGCTTAATTATGATCCCAACAGTGTGAAAAGTGTGTCGCGGATTGGACTTTCGGTTCAGGAACTGAAACTCCAGCGATGAAAACTTAAAATGAGACGACCGCATCTCGCAAATCTGAAACCCGATTGACCTGAAACCAATTTTGCTGGATCGCTGTTTGAATTTACTTACTGCCTCTTATGCAACATTTTGTCTAAATACGATTGTGTAGATTAATATATTTTTTCTGAAATCATAAGGTGCATTGTGTTTTATATCGCATATGACTTTCTATGTTGCATCATTCTTGTATTTTACCCGACCGTGATACCTTTAGTGATAGCGAACATTCATAGTGACTTATAACGGACCTGGCATTGCCGAACGTGAGTGGTGTTGGATTAGTTGTATTAAGCACGTCAGTGATAAGTGATTAATTAGTGAAAGTGAACAGTGCAGTGAAAATGAGTAAGACCATGATTTGGCGCGTGCTTGTATATAATTAATCCTATGCTTATAGTTATTGTGACCTGGGGAAAATTGGGAAATCAAGGTGGAATTGAACTCGTATTTAGCGAGGTACAGTGACTTAGAGGATGATCATTCGATATTAGTGAGATACACACACACATTAGGTCGTGGGCCTAGCGACACGGCTGCAGGGTTATGTCCCGGGCAACAGTGGACCGTAGTCTCGGACATGCACGAGACCCTTGTTAAACACGAGCATCCTTTCCACCAATTGATTTCACTGACTTGGTGACTGATAAGTGGTGACATATACATTGCCTGGTTTGCCGACATGATGCATATACTGCATAGTTCATTTCACTTGATATTTTTATTCTCATGTTACTGTATTCTGCCGTGCATTTCACATTTAACAGCTCTGTACACACACTATATATTTATTGCTATATGTGTCGTCCTGACGACCTGAGTGTGCATGCTCAGAGGACGGAGTGGACCCAGCTCAGGAGCAGGACCTGCCATGCAAGATGGCGGAGGTCTAGACCGCGACATCAGCGCCATCACCTTTTTTCTTGCTAAAAGAACGCTGTTACTTCTTTGGTTAGTTATTTCTTTCATGCAAATAAATGTATCCTGAACTCTGTTAGTTTAATATAATAAAGTTGGGAACTATGATTTCCTTTACTCTAGTACTGTTTACTGACTACCATGTAATACTAGAAACCGAAGTGTTACTACAGCGGGATTATTTCCTGACCATAGGAGCATGGCTGGCTTAGTCACCCCTCGCATTTCGTATTTTAGGAAGCGGGGCGTGACAGTGACAACATTACAATCGTCCACGTTCACATATTGGATTGTGCTGACTAGGGCTTTGGTCATGGTGGGGCCCATTGCGCGTGAACGGGCACTGCATAACTAAGAAAAGCTAAGCCATGCAGGCATGCTTATGAAGACATATGAAGGAAATACGCATGGTGGTATTATGGGATTCCGTCGTGAGCAAGCTAGAGGCCAAATTAGTGCTAGCTTTGAAGAAAGAGGAAATGCTCATTGTGTTGAAGTTAAGATTATACTTCATAGACAGAGAAACCCTTACTGTGGGAACCATAGGGGCGGTGTCGGGTTTTTTTTAAAAAAAATTAATAAAACAGAAATGGCTTCCCCAAGCTCTCCAAAAAAAATCCCAACGTTTCCTTTCTCTCTCTTGATCATGATCGATCGATTTCGCCTAGGCGCCGCCGCCATCCTCCCGTGCCACCGCTGTTGCCTCTCATCATCACCACTACCCCACCATCACGGCCACCCAAAACCCTAACCCTAAACATAAGCAATTTCGTCCCCTTTTGCCTCGATTTTGATCAATTCGATCGATTTTGATTAATTCGATCGTTTTTTGTTATGTTTTCTCGAATTCGTAACAGATCTTGTTGATTTCTTGTAGTTTTGGCGGCAATGAAGTGATAAAAAATGAAGGCGAGCTCGTCAAAGGACACAAAGTAAGTTTTTTCCTTCTTTTGTTTCGAGTTTTTTTATCGATCTAAGACTTGATCAAGGGCTTTCTGATTGATTTTTTGAATTGTTGAAAGCTTGCGGTGAAGAAAGAAACAACGAGGAAGCCTGAGAAGAAAGGAAAGGCTAGGAAAGATCTGAACAATCCGAAGAGGTCTCCTAGCGTTTTCTTCATCTTCATGTAAATTTTTTAATCCATATCTAAATTTTTTCGACTTCCTCCTATTTTTGTGGCTCTAATAAGATTTTTGTTGGATTTTTTTGTTATTAGGGAAAGTTTCAGGAAGGAAAAAACCAAGGAACAAGAGCGATGGCGCTGTAAACTCTAATTTCTTCGATCAAATTCATTTTTTAATTTTCCCGCAAAAACATTCGAGGAGGAGGAGGAGGAAGTTTTTCAATTTTTAAAAAAAAAAGTATAATGATGCCCCTTCAGTGGAAACCGTAGGGGCAGTAACCCTTTACGGATTTCGCCGTAGGGAGGAAATTTATAACCGTATGGATATTTATCTGCCCCTACAATATTTGTCCCTATGGATCATAATTTTGTCCTTACGATGGAAACCATAAGGACAGTGGTTTTCCCCTACGGTGCCACCCGTAGGGACAAGCCACATTCGTAACAGTGCTTCTTTCCTTTCTTTTTATTGCCGCACCCAGCGGCGTCGTCTCCACCCATTGGGTTCCCCCCAAATCCTACCTTCTGTCCTCACATCACCACCATCAACAACAAAATCATCACCATCACCATTTTCATCATCATCATCTTCTTCTTCTTCTTCTTCTTCTTTGAGTTCGTCTCCCCCACTTCGACTTACTCTCCTTCCGCCAGTGTCCCCACTTCGACCTACTCTCCTTTCGCTGGCCATCCCTCACTCCGGCTCCCTTCCTCCCGACGGCTAAGCCTTCGGCTCCCGCTTCCTCTATAAGAATTAATTAATTAATATTTAATAATTATCAAAATTATTTAAAATATAATTTATAATTCATTCATTATATTATGAAATGTCAAAATGTTCATTTAACATGAACAGTAACGTTGACTGTCAAGTCATGATGGTTTCTTGATGGTTTCAAGGGTGCACTTGTTAGATGGTGATCCTAAATCACCATGAAATATTACCATATTTGTTTAAGCGTAAAAAATATTCCTGGAAATATAAGATACCATGGTAATCAAATGATCCAATTTCATGGTAATCCTATTCCCTCCAAAATATGTGTTTATCCTATATTACCACCAAATATTTCTACCTAACATGAAATGAGCCATGATCATTTGCCGCTGACCTCCCTCGCCCCCCTCCGGTCGGTCAACCCCGCCGCTCATCGTCGGTCGTTGGTCATCACCATCGTTCACCGGCCGGTCGTCGATCGGATGTTTGCAGCCGGCTGGTCGTAGTTCGGCCGCCGGTCGTCTGCCCCTGCCGCCTATAGGCCGTTAGCCACCGGCCGGCCGCCGGTCATCGCCATTCGTTCACCGGCCGGCCATCGGACGTTCGCCGTCGATCGGCTGTAGTTTTTCGCTGGTCATACGCCAGCCGACCCACCGCTATCGATCGTTCGTCGCCGGCCTCACCACCATCCATTAGTCCTCCTCTGGCCTCACCGCCAGTCGACGGCTGCACAAACATATATTACCGGGAATGATTAAAATATATCAAGCACGTTAATGTAAGATTCCCCGGTCATCTCATTCCCGGAAATACAAGGATTGCCGCTAATCCTCTATTCCATGTACCAAGCGCAATCCAAAGGTAATGAAAGTTCTTTTAAAATGACACAAATCTGTTGAAAGTTTTCAGTAAAGAAGCCTTTGAAATTTAAATCATAAAAATTATATATTAAGAGACTTTGAAAGAGTTTATTTGGATTTAGAGGGGATTGAATCGGAAACACGACCATCTAAAATTTGGATAGGAATTCATGATGAAAAAAATAAAGCTCGTCCATTCATATCTATAAAAAAAAGGATGACAGAAATAATTTGCAGTGCCACATAAGTTTGCATCATAACATGAGAGATTTGATACCAAACTATATTTTTCAATTTACAGTAAAAACGCATCTCGTTCCACGATTGCAACGCTCCAAATTCCAAAGAACGGTGCCACGCCACGCGTCATCTCTTACGCAAATATCTGTAGACGCGTCACCTCAAAATCCACGCTTCTGCATAAGCCACGTCATCAAACAGCAATATAAGCCAACAGCTGACCCGCCATCATCTTTTTATACATCTTCCATTTTTCACACTGTAAAAACAAAAAATCCTATAAATTAACAACAAGACTTCCTTCTCACCATCTCTCAAAATCGAAAAAAAAATAATAATTAAAAATCTTATATGCTCTGCTCTCTCGATTCCTCTCTTTTAGAAATCCCATAAATATATCTTGTTCTTCCTCTGCTTTAAATACTCTCAACAAAAGATTTTCTTCTCAGTCTCCTCCAAAGATCCAATCTTTACCTTCGATTAGGGTTTTTAAAGCCCCAATTTCTGTTCTCGAGATCCATCTCTGAAATGGCATCTCCATCAGCCGCATCCGTCCACGATTTCGTTGTCAAGGTTTGCAATTTTTAATCTTTGGTGAAAAATTAAGGTTTTGTTGGAATTTGGAATAGAATGAGATTGTGTGGTTAATTTGAAGTTGAATTGGTGAGCAAGTTGGGAACTTTTGGTGATTTGGTTTATTAGATTGGAGAAATAAATTTGGGGTTTTTGTTTTTGTGAAATTTTTGTTGCAGGATGCTAAGGGGAATGAAGTGGATCTGAGCCTTTACAAAGGGAAGGTCCTGCTGATTGTCAACGTTGCATCTCAATGGTAATTTATTCTTTGTTCTTCGCCGAATTGTTTTAGGTTTAAGCTAATTTTAAAAAATATGGATGATATATCATTATGCCAGGTTATAATTGAATTTACATATCATGTTCTCATATTAGCAAGTATTGTTTAAAAATTCGTGTTTTGCAACTTATCGTAAGTTTATGATTCTTGCTTGTTGCAGTGGGTTGACTAACTCCAATTATACGGAGCTGAGCCAAGTGTATGAGAAGTACAAGAATCAAGGTATAGCTGAAATTTTTTGTTCTTGAACTTATTCATCATCGTCATTATGATATCGACGGTTGGTATATTAGCTTTGGTTCGAATTTTGGTTATTTCTCCTGGCTCCTTCAAGAGAATTTTAACTCTTAGACTTGTTCACACAAGGTTTTCTTGGACTTATATTCGAGTTACCAGTTGTGCATAGCCTTGAAAAGTGTCCTATGCAGCAAAAATAACAACAGCGAATTCACCTTTTATTTGTAGACATACAATAATTAGAGATACTATTACAAAAAAGTACTATCTGATTAACAAGATAACAATCAAGATATTTATGGAACAAAACTTTATTGTTGTCTATCATTTCAGACAGAACTTAGTTCTCTGGGCAAAAAGTTACTTGATAGCATCATAAGTAGCCAAGTTAATTATAACCTTGAAATTGGTTTGGAATCTTTTTTTTTTTGGACGGCAATGAAGCCCACCAGCCCTGTGTGTGAGTCTCTCTTCCAAGCGCTAAATGGGAGGTCCCGGTTCATTTTCCAATTTTCCTCATTCTCCGTCATTTCTTATGTGAGTAACTAGGTATGGCAGATGCTTTTTCATCAGTATATTTTCACCTCTGTTTTTTTAAGCTTCGTCATCGCTTTGTCCAGACATGCATATCCATGTCGGTCTAAGGAGTGGCTTTCAGTTGCGGTTTGATCTTACTTACACACCCTATGTAGAGTGTGTGTGTGGGTGTGTCGTTTGGGGTGGGGGGGGGGGAGGGGGGGGGGATTGTGCTCATGAACTTTTGTGACTGCACCAACTCTAATATCAATGTTTCTTGTATTTTAGGTTTGGAGATCCTGGCTTTCCCATGCAATCAGTTTGGAGCACAAGAACCAGGAAGTAATGAAGAGATTGTAGAATTTGCTTGCACCCGCTTCAAGGCTGAGTATCCCATATTTGACAAGGTATTCCTACCAATTATCATTGTTTGTAAAATGGATTTTTACTAATTGTTGCTGTTAGGTCATTTTTCTCCTTTCACCAAAAATTTCCATGTTGTATGCGGGAGCTCCCTTGTGTATTGCCCTTCAAAAAATAAAATAAAATAAGTAAAATAAAAAAGGAAGACATTATATATAAAAGGAATTTACTAGTAAGAGAGTATGTTAAGTGTTAAAAAAAAATATAATGTTACGGTCAGTGTGTTACCTCACTCCCCATTGGCATGCTAACCAAAAGGTGGTCTTATGGATAATGTATGGGTCCACAAATTGAGACATATACACTCATACATATGTTTGTGTGTTTAATACATGTATGTATATCATGTGTGACACTTTCGGACATCATATTTATGTTTTTTATGATACCTTGGGGGTTGTATGATGACAAATATACGCCTGTGATGCAACTCCCTGAATTTTCCCATAAAGTCCTTGCCACGGTGAAATTATTCTTAAAAATCTTAAATGCATCATATGTTTGCACTTATGAAAGCTGTTCATATCCTACTCATATGCCAAAATCTAATGGAATCAAAATTAACCGGTTACTTTATGTTCTCACATCCTCGCTGGGTACAACTTTCGCCCTCCAAGAGCTTAATGGGTTCATGCCATGCTAAGTGAACTTTGAGCTAGATTTTTTTTTATCCTTTTCTTTCTCTCCTTTTCAAAATCCCTGTCTGCTCCTGTTTATTGTTTAGCTGAAGCAATTTATATGATGCAGGTTGATGTGAATGGGGACACCGCTGCACCAATCTACAAGTACTTGAAGTCTTGCAAAGGTGGTCTCTTTGGAGATAGCATCAAGTGGAACTTCTCGAAGTTCTTGGTTGATAAGGATGGCCAAGTCGTGGAGCGATATGCGCCCACGACCTCGCCCCTTAGCATTGAGGTAACAATATTTGTAAATTCTGCGTACTTAATGATAGTTTGCAACATAAACTATATAATTTAACCGTCATCTTTATGTTTGCATATTTGCAGAAGGACATCAAGAAGCTCCTGGGGGTCTCCTAAATTGCACTATGCTTGGAGTTGGATCCTAAATATTAATAAATAAGCGGGCGCCGTTCTTGCTGCTGGATCCTAAGTAATAATTGAATCGTTGTATGTCTATTGGAAATGTTGAAGCCTAGTGATGTGGCTCAAGTGTTTTAGTATGATATTATTAGGTTAACGTTTTGAGTATGCTACTTTATGGATGTGGTTGAAATTACTAGTTTCCTTTACTATTTATTAGTCCTTTCAATTTTATAATTCTGGCTTCCCACATGTGGATTTGGTTATAGCAAATTATACTTGTGAAATCCAAAGCCCCACCCACTCTTGCAAAACAAATGCAATGTTAGGAATTTGTAGACGGAAATTGTGCATCTACAGCAGTGGTCCCCTCAAACCCTTGCTTTTCCACACAAATTTAAACAAACACGCAGGTCCTAAGCAAGTGGCCTGCTGTCGCAAACAATCGTAGTCCAAAGAACTGTGTTATCCATCTATCTATGTATTATTTACATATATAAAGTTATATTAGATAATATAAAGTTATACGAGAGAATATTCTCAAGAATATTTTCTTATCTGGTTTGAACGGGGAAATCGTTATCTATCCTTTATTTAAATTTTTTTTTATCACATTTGGGGTATGGAAAAAAAATTCATTGGCTTTCTATTTAATCTCTATCATTCTTTTATCACATACAGCTAGATTTTGTATGATAAAAGATTTTGTATGATAAAAAAAATTCCGATCGGTCTCTTTTTGTAAAATCTCTTTCTATTTTTTCCTCGCTGCTTAGATATTTTACTGGTAAAATATTGAAAAAATTCACGATTTCTTTTATACTATAGCTTGCAAAATATTATTAATTAGAAATTATTTAGTTTTTCAAAAATTTCATGATTTTCGTATGCTGTATTTGAAATATCGACAATTTAATTATAATTTACAGATCATATAGCAAATAAATTATTTAGATTTGTAAAAATTTCATGATTTTCGTATGCTGTACTTGAAATATAGTCAAGTTAATTATAATTTACAAATCATATAACAATAAGATTTTAAATTTATACTTTTCTTCAGTTTAGACTTTATACCCATGCATTGCACGATTGCCCTCGCTAGTTTTAACTCTATTTCTCTATCGTTTTCTCTTGCATTGATCTTAAATTTTTAGAAAACCGTTCACCGTTGTCTGCAGGGGTTGTAGAGGGGACCTGAGAGTTGCTTATTCTGCAACCCAAACTGGATTTACTTAGTTGAGCTGCGCTTGGGTTTCAGTTCTTGTTTTGATTTCTGTCGGTTTCATGCATTGATGAGTAAAGTCGACGTAATTTGCTGTAGAGATACAACTGTGGCAACTACAAATGACAAAAGATAAACCGATGTGTTACTATTATTGCCAAGAGCCTCTATAGTTACCGCTGTAATAATAGCCTCTGTATTTCTACAATCTGCAAATCACAAGAAAACCTTCTCCTTTTCTAATATATATATATATATATATATATATATATATATAACTTGATAATCTGTGAAGAATAAATGATATAGAACTTTCAACCCAAATATCCGCAATCGAAATTCAGAATGTTAAACAATTGATTCAATGCCGATAATCGATAATCCAGCGAGTGTAAACTATCTACACAATCTTTGCAGAGGATTTGTACATTGTATCTTAGAAAATTCAGGTTCAAATAAGCCCAATTCAATTACCAATGATTATTCCAGCCGCTAAACATTAGGTAATCAAGCCTTTAAACCTCAGCTGGGAATTATCTGTTACTGTTTCGTGCTTAGACATCATATATGAACTGAAACTAATCCAGATTCAGTTTTGGGCTTTATATAATCAGATTGAGAACTTTCCATTGCTGGATTCGGGTGAATAGGTACAGAGTGTTGGCTCCAAGATGCGGACTGTTTAGATGAATCGACGTTGAACTCGGTCTGTTTAGTGAGTATTATGGGCTGAAATTGGTCAGAATCTGGATAGTGAGTATTATGGGCTGCTTTGTGAGTTTTACATCATTTGGCGAAGCTTCAAGGGGGTGTTCCATTTCATGAGAAATTCGTGCCGGAGTTTGTATTAGAGGACTAGCACGAATAAAACAAGCAAGAATCAGAAGGTGAAAATTGGATGAGAAAGGTCTGATACCGAAGCTCTATGTCACCCAGTTGCAACAGCGACGGATGTTCTCTCAGTCTCACTGATGCAATTTGAGATTGATGACTTTTCTCCGTAACACATGCGCCTTCAATTTCCTCTGACCGCCCAAACAGTCGTGGGCTAACTAACAATGACTCTGCATCAAGAAAATTAAAAAGTAAGTTGAGCTTAACTTTAACTAAATGTTTAGCCATAATAAAGCGCGTTATCAAAATTAATTTGAAGATGCATGAAGCAAAATATTGCAAAATATTGAACCCTGTATTCACCAATGTCTTCAAAACTATATCGAGGGGGTTACCCAAATTATGTTTAGAAGAACAAAATGCGTTTGTAAACATTATTAATAATGGCGAACACAAAACTATATATGTAATGAGATATGGTGCCTAGGCCTGTATCGTAGTCTAGTCAAGAGCGTTTTTACTTTCGTGACTTGTATTGGTGACTTGACCAATAAAATCTGTTCATTCAGATAACTTAAGATGTAGAATACCGATGAAAGACGAAGAACTATGATATTTAGTATATGAAGCAAAGTTGAAAGTTATTATAAATTTTGACAACCGACTGTCAGACTGCCGGTCTTACGTGATTATCAATCCTCAGTTAAGTTGTGCTGAACTTTGGCCAACAAAATTATGACAAGAGAGCGGCTTGCCAGGAGTCTGAATGACGGGTATCCTTCAATTTCTCCAAATTCTAAAAGTTCACATGCTTGACTTATTATTTGAATCAGTCAACTCTAAGTTAAAAGGGTCAGGGTCTTAATTATTTGAATCAGTCAACTCAGCATAGGCAACCTTCTAAACTATGGTGAGCACAGATGTTTCTTGTGCAGCAGTTACTTAGATAACTCACTATCAGCTTTGAGACATTTGCAAAATTTGGATCTAAGCAATACCTGCTACAACTCTACTGGTATGCCACGATTCGTTGCAATATGTATGGTCCAATTCCTAACTCTTTTGGGAATTTGCTCTCCCTTGCAAGTCTTGATCTTGCCGACAATGAATTGAACGGTACTATTGCAGAGAATATTGGCCGAACTCTCACTGCTTGAGGAATTAAAGCTCGGTGGCAACAATTTGGAGGGTTCCATACCAAGAACACTTGGAAACCTCACGAACCTGAAATCCCTTGATCTTTCCAACTCCAAGTCTCTCCATGATGATAGCCTTCAATGGCTCTCTCATCTTCACTCCTTACAATATCTTTACATGTCTGGGGTGAACCTAACCAATGCAATTGATTGGCAACTTGTCTTCAGGATGCTTCCTAATCTGTCTGTATTAGGATTGTCAGGCTGTGGGCTGCATAATTTTCCTTCTGCATCTTCAGTTCCTCATATTAATCTCCCATCAATTGTGACACTTGATCTTTCTGATAATCCTTTCATCGATGCTATTGGACTTGATTGGCTCCTCAATCTTACTCGTAGTCTTAACACCTTATTTCTTATTAACTGCAGCATTCATAGCCCAATTCCTAGTGCACTGGGAAACTTGTCGTCCCTTGATACTGTTGATCTCGACCGAAATTTCCTGCATGGATCAATACCAGAAACAGTGGAAATTTGAGCAATTTGAGAACTTTGTTTATCTCCGATAAAAAATTGAGCGGGAGTTTACCTGATTCGATTGGGAAGATGAGAAACCTGCAACAACTTGATCTCTCCGTTAACAATCTGAGTGGGTCTATTCCACTAACTTTCGCCCACTGTCAGAACTGGGTGACTTAGATCTCAGCTCAAATTCATTAGAGGGTATTGTCTCAGAATTGCATTTTTCCAGAATGACAAAGCTTGGGAGATTGGAGCTATCCTGGAACCACTTGGTTTTTAACATAAGCTCCAAATGGGTTCCTCCTTTCCAGTTATCACATGTTGGTCTGAGTTCTTGTGACTTAGGGCCTCGTTTTCCTCCATGGCTTCAAAGACAATATGAGTTTTTTTTTATAGACTTCTCGAATGCAAGAATATCTGACAAAGTTCCTGATTGGTTCTGGAATGCAGCTTCTGGAGTATTTTACTTAAATATATCTCACAACCAATTAAGAGGCGAAATATCCATGAAACTGAAATCTATGCAAGCAGAATGTATAGATCTAAGCTGGAACCAATTTCAAGGGCAGCTTCCTCATGTGAACCCTACTGTAAACTTGTTAAATCTCAATAATAATTGCTTCTCAGGAGATCTTTACCCAGTTTTAAAGGAACAGATTAGATATCTGTCGACTGTCATGTTATCAACAAATCGTTTGACTGGCCAAATTCCCTACTCTATATGCAAATTGGAATTGTTATCAGTGCTTGACCTTTCATTTAACAACTTGTCAGGAGAAATTCCTAACTGCCAGACCAATAACTTTGGTTCACTGCATGTTATCAATTTGGCAAGCAATAACTTAAGTGGTTTGGTTCCTCAATGGATGGGAAGTCTATCGATGCTAAAGCTTTTGCACTTAGCCAACAATAGTTTTAGTGGAAAATTTCCTTCATTAAGAAAGTGCAGCCAGATGATTGCTCTTGATCTTGGAGAGAACAACTTCACAGGAAACATACCAATATGGGCTGGCTATGATCTTCCATTCTTAAGGTACCTTAGCTTGTGCTCAAATAAGCTGAATGGAACAATCCCTCTACAGCTACCACATGCTGCTTCTCTTCAGCTTTTGGACCTTTCACACAATGACCTATCAGGATCCATGCCATGGTCATTTAAAAATTTTAGTGCAATGGCAAAGACTCCTAATTTTTCAAAAGATATCATCATTAATACTACAGACAGCTATATATCAACTTCGAGTACACATTGGACGTAGTGATGAAAGGGAGAGAACTCAAGTACACAACCACACTCAGCTTGGTGGTGCTCCTGGATTTGTCATGCAACAGCTTATCTGGAGAGCTTCCTATGGATTTAATGGATCTTGTTGGACTGCAGAGCCTTAATTTGTCTGGAAATCAGTTGGTAGGAAACATCCCGACCAAGATTGGTGCGATGACCAAGTTAGAAACTCTGGATCTCTCTAGAAATCGCTTTTCTGGAGCAATTCCATGGAGCATTGCTTTGTTGACTTCGTTAAGTCATTTGGATCTCTCACACAATACTTGTCAGGAAGAATTCCATCAGGCAACCGGCTACAGACTTTAGGCCCATGCATTTACGAAGGCAATCCTGACCTCTGTGGGTCCCCACTGCCCAAAAACTGCTCAAGCGATTATCTACCTCTACCAGTCGGTGATACAGAAAAAGAAAGCCATCTTGATATGTCGGACTTGTACCTCAGCATGGGTGTGTTGGATACGTGTTCGGTTTATGGGGTATATATGGCATATTACTTTCGCAGAGATCTTGGAGGTTGGCATATCTTAAATTCATCGATAACATGGCAAAAAAGATCAGTATCGCCAAGTGAGACTCTGAAGAGATGGATGCTTTCTTCTTTTATATCAATAAATGGCATACAAAGAGTGGACTCGGTAAGCTGCTTGATACTAAATGTTTGTTATATTCTACTTTCGTGGTGATTATATTTCTTAAGTATGCGTATTTTGTGTTGTGCATTCATGTTGATAATGTATCTTTGGGATTTGGATTGTTTGCTTTCTCATGCAGTTTATCTGTAAACTTATATGACCTATGTCAAAGTAAATACTATTATCAATCAAGCTATTTCCATCAGAGTTGAACATGTGTTGTAACAATTGATAAGAAATAATAGAAAACTAAGCAGCATAAAAAGCATTACAATCAATTGCTAAATAGATTAATAAAACATAAAATTAATTATTGTACCTTGCATGTAGTTAATGATCACCGGAATCATACAGGTTTTTTCTTACTACCCACTTATATAAATTAACAAAAAGAATTCCAAGAAAACAAGTTAATTCCCTTTTTTGTTAATTTATATAAAAGACAGTTTAGTCATTTTCTAATTTTTTGTTAACGTCATTATGGTGGTTTTGTGATGCTCTGAAAGTTTATGGAAGTAATTCATCATTTTAAAAGTTCAGGGTACCATTCGTGGAAAATGCCCAAAGTTCTTGGTAGCAAGTTGAAATTTTGCCTTCTTTTTATTTATATACCACTTCAAATCCTTGAGATGTTGCAAGAAACACATTTTTATTAAAATTTGTTCAAAGCTGGATTGTTTCGGGGCTGCAATGGAAAACTTTTCTTTGTCTAATTGGTACGAGAAAAGAGAACATTATTTTCATATAGTAACGTTTTTAATCATTTTTAGTTAATTATATGTCGGGATATTTCTTTTCAAACTTTCCTCAAATTGTCAAGACAATATTATCATCTTTCTCATCTATTTCAATATAATTTATCCATTCCAGTAGAATACATAGTAAGATTAAACATAAATGACAGGATTTAGCTATAAAAATGACGAATTGAATTAATTAATAATATAAATTTAATAGGTTTAACTTTGATAAGTGATGGAGGGCGTGATCTCCTTCAGATGTTGTCCTCCGTCGATCGGTCGTGAGCGTTGTTGAACGGTTGAAATTGGGTTTGGAGGTAGCCTCCTTGAGCACGTGGATCTCAATGGGTTGAGTTTGAGGTGGAAGCCGAGCTACCTATAAAGAAGTCCCGGGATGGGTGACCACCGTAGGACCCTCCGACGATCAAATTAGCCGAGGAATTTCAGCAGAGTAGTGGCTTATTGGATTAGAGTTGCCTTACATGAGTCGTCTGAGAAGGGGGGTTTATAGTGGTCGCATGGAGCGAGCAGACGCGAGATCTTCGCCTTCGGTTACGCCCCTGACGTTACGCCCGCGTGAATGACGGGATCCTTCCATTAATGACGGGACACACTTATTAATGGGGGGATGCGCCAGCGTGGGACGCGGGACGTGGGGCGGCGGATATCTCGCTTCGGCGATATATGCGGAGCCGTTGCGGAAGCGCTAAGGCCCCGTGCTCTTGTTTGGCCGGTGGAGAGCTGGGGAGGTTTAGCTCGGAGACGGGCCGGAAGGCCGAGCAAGCTAAGCTCTACGATAGCTCGGAAACGAGCATATGAGGATGAGCGCCAGTTCGGCGGCTAGGTCGCTCTTGGGCAAGAGACAGGGTGTAAGCTCGAGGTGCACTGAGAAAGGTCATCAATGCTCCACACTGATTTTACCTCGGCAGTCCCCAGGAGTTTAGTGAGTTGTTGCGGATGTCACGTCACTAGCCACGTTCGTGATCTTAGGAATTCCCATTTATGAGCATCATCAATAAGCTAGTTTCTTCTGTGTATGTACGTCCCTCTCACGATGCCAGGGTTATTTGAGACAACATGAAAGATTTAAGGGGCCATATGCAGATATAAGGAATCCAAAAGAGCATATATAACTATGGCAGATATTAGTCCGTATGTTGAAAAAACCAAAATATAAAGGACGCAATTGAGTTTGAGAAGATAACAAGCTCAGGAACTTTATTGCAATTGGTCTGTACTGATCGTGAAAGTTGCTATTTTGTTAGATCTTAACAAGTGTTTTGTGTTACAAGGGAAAAATGAGTGTTCATGTAAAAAAAGGACTTGGGAGTCCTTTTTCCCCCTCAATGCAACACTTGTTAAGGTCAGCAAAGATAGCAACCCTTGAACAAAGAAGAAGGAACACAATGTACCAATTAACATTCATTGGTTTGCCCATGCTCATGGTGTCTATCGGGCCAGGCCTGGCCTGGCCTGGGTTGACCGGCCCGGCCCGAAGCCCCCAAACCCGAACTCGGCCCGTCCTGTGGCCCCGCTTGGGTCGGGCCGGCCAAAACGGGTTGGCCCGTTTAAAAAAATTGATTTTTTTTTAAAAAATATAAAAATATTTTTAAAGTAAATTTTTATTTTTATGAAAAAAAAATTGGAAATTTTTTCACCCGAACTTCGTATACATTCCGGGGCAAACCTAGATATTTTATTAATTAAAAAATATTTTGAGAAGGACATAAGTTAGCAAACCTTACCCCTTATACAATTGCCAAAAAAATTAAAAATACAATTCAATAAAAGAAACTAACTGGTTAGCTCCTATTGGTCTTTACTCTTCATCGGTGTCAGAGTCTTCAATACTCTTAGCGTGTTGTTATTTAGTTTTCGCATTGAACCAATATTTCTGGCACACTGCGATCTCCAATGCGTCATTCGACAGTCTCGCTCTCTTATTACTCAGAACCCTATTAGCTGCACTAAAAGCAGACTCTGAATCTACTGTGAACACCAGAGTTGTTAGTAAATTACGATTCATGGCAGAAAGCACAGGATACATGTGTCCATGTGTTTTCCACAAATTCAAAATATCAAGATTATCTATTTGATCTGCGACGAGAAAATTACTGAAATCAGTTTGCAAATACATTATAAGCTCATTATAAGTATAAGAAGTAAAAACAGTTCTTTGTTTTTTCTGCTGCAAAAACTGAAATATTCCTTTTTTGGAAGTTTGCTATGAAGAGTAAGATAAAGAAGAAGTTCTGTTTTGACCGTACTGTGTATCATATATGGCATGCAATTTATGCAAATAAGAATATAAAATATTTTTATAATCTCCTATATCAGTACCTAAGTTTTATGGTATCCATCTAATAAAAAAATAAATTATCTTTTTTAAGTCTAGGATAAAAAACAGAAGCTAAACAAAACAATGCAGAAACTTTTCGCCAATATTTATTCAATTTCGTAAGCATGCTATGTAACATTCCAGCAAATGCACTTTCAGGGTCAATTACATGTTCATTAATAATCTTACCAATATAAAATAACTGTTATACTGATAAATATGTAGTAGGATAATAAACACCAGATAAACATTTAGTTGTATTGTAAAATATTTCTAAAAATTTCAAAACATATTCAGAAACAAACCAATCATAATCCTCTAAGTTATTATTGGACATTTAATCCTCATAAAATAAAGTAATGAGCTCCTAATATTTTAAAACGCATTTCAACATCTTATAAGTGGAATTCTATCTAGTTGGAATGTTGAATTTAAAATATCTAAATTTTAAATTTAACTGGATATAAGTTTGCTTAAAAATTTGTTTTCAAGATCCAGAGATTTCAATAAATATCATTGTATCTTTAAATTTCGCTAAATGAGAATCAATTATAGTAAGACCATCATGCACAATTAAATTTAAAATATGACATGCACATCTTTGATGAAATAATTCTCCATTCAAAACAGGAATTAAATTATTTTTTAAAATTGATATAGCATAATTATTATTAGTAGCATTATCAAAACTAACAGAAAATATTTTATTTTGAATATTGTATTCTCGTATAGTAGTCAAAATACAATTACTTATATTATTTCCACTATGTGGATACTCCATTTTTGAAAAATCAATAATTCTTTTATGTAAAAACCAATCATTATCAATGAAATGTGCAGTAACACAAATATAAGTCATACCCCATTTTGTAGTCCAAAGATCAAAAGTTAATGCAATTTTACTCTTAAGATTTGCAAAAATATCAATCAAATTGGTTTTACCATCATGAAATTTTTTTAAAACATCACTTTTAAGTGTTGTTCTGGGTACTCTTTGAAATACTGGATTATATGCATTTTTTACCAATCTATTAAAATTTTCTTTTTCTGCAAAACCAAATGGTTGTTCAGCATGTATGATATATCTTACAAGTTCTCTTTTATTAGTATCTTGCGAATAAGAAAAACTAGTTACAGAGTTAGACGATATACTTAGAGTCGTCTGCCGAGAATCTGCTTTTTCGTGTTTGATTAAATGTCCTTTTAGGTAGGTAGTTCCACCTGAAGTGGCACAAGTAAACTCTGTTTGGCAATGGGTGCAAACTGCCCGCTCGCCCTTATCTTCAACTGTTTTTACTACAAAATATTTCAGAAGTTTTAACTCTTTTATCTTTAGGGGCAGAAGCTTTTGCATCAGGAACGGAAGGAGCAGCAATTCTTTAAGGACATTATTTTGTGACGTAGCATAATTAGAAGATTCATAATTAGGAGAATAAGAATCAAAATTAGTTTGCAGCATATTGGTTAATCTCTGTCTCACTAGTAAATCCATATCGATTTGAAATGAACGTCTCCGTGAAAATGAAGCACCCATGTTACCTTGTAAAGATGAACATGATATTCTTAATTAAAAATATAAGTAACAGAAAAAGAGAGATGATAAAATATATACGAGAAAAATATATAATCAATACAAAAAAAATCTCGATTCCAAATAACAGAATCAAATTAGTGAAACCGAAGTGAAGATTGAGATTGTGGTAATGAAGATTGTGTGATTCCAATTTTAACAGTAAACTTCAGCGATTTTTAAGGAGGATGGGAGGAGGTCTAATGCAGCCCATCTTGAGAACTTCAGCGATTTTTAAGGAGGTTGAGGGGCTAGAAGTTATACTGGGAGACGTTGTTTGAAGCCTTATGTATGCGATGTATTGTACAAGGCCTGATATAACTTTTGCGGTATGCAAATTGTCACGACACACCAGTAAACCCCGTAACACACCAGTAAACCCCGTACTAATCATTGAAAGGCCATCGGTAGAGTTCTTGGTTATCTAAAAAGAACAAAAGAGTTTGGTATATTTTATTCCAATTATCCTACAGTACTAGAAGGTTATTCGGATGTAAGTTGGATCACAAGTGCAAGTGATAATAAATCCACAACAGCTTGGGTATTTACAATCGGAGATGGTGCCATTAGTTGGGCCTCTAAGAAACAGACCTGCATCACGCATTCAACAATGGAATCTGAATTATCGTTTTGGCTGCTGCCGGTAAGGAAGCGGAATGACTGAGAAATTTATTATTGGATATAGAGTTGCGGCCACAACCAATGCCATCTATTTCCTTGCATTGCGATAGTGAAGCGACTATGTCTAGAGCTTATAATAATGTTTATAATGGTAAATCCAGACACATTAGCTTAAGGCATGAATATGTTTGAGATTTAATTACTAATAGAATAATTACCATAATTTATGTGAGATCTGCAAAGAATTTAGCAGATCCCTTTACCAAGACATTATCTAGAGATTTGGTAAAGAACACGTCGATCGGAATGAGACTTAAACATTTACAATTTGGCACCAGTAATGGTAATCCAACTTTAATTAGTAAAAACTAATTTTAATAGTTCAATAGGTAATAACAAGTTACTATCACGTGTCTGTATTGTACTGGACGTCTCATTCTTATATAACTAAGTATCTAGTGCTGTCTGTTACGATAAAGAGAATGAGCGAAAGCTCTCAATGGAGTTATTTAATTTTTAAATATCCGCAGTAACAGGGATATAATAAAGGAAACTCCACCTATATTAATATAGAAATGGTGTCGCTTCAACAAGAGAGATGAAGTGTTCTCTTGTAAATGCTTATGAAGACCGAGAGTAGCACACGGCCATAATAGTGTTAAAACTGTTATAAATCTCTTAGAAAATAAGATGAATATTGTGTGTGTTGTATTTCAAATTCTAATAATAAAAGTTTTGGTTTAATCTGCGGACACCAATAACTTTGTTAGACGATTGATATATATACACTAATGGAAGATTTAAATCGAGAGATACCTTTCTTTATGCATAGTATTTGTCACGAGAGAGATGTGGTTGCAGCCAATATATACAAACTAGTGGGGGATTGTTAGTAGTTTGAATCTATTGGTAGCATTTGTATGTGGGAAATAGTCCAACATCGGATGGAGAGACGAATGCCCAAGTCTTTATAATAATTCCCAATATTTAAGTAATATCTTGAATAAAGTGGGTTATGAGCCAAGTGGGCCTGATTTCTAGCAGGCTTACAACATTTATTTATTATTGTTTTTGATGAGGCACTTGGGCACTTGGGGCATCTTGGGTTGACTTAATAACAGAGTTTGATATTTTGAATTTCAAATTCAAAAGTTGTCTGAAAAACTATTCACTGTTATCTGAACAATCACAACCGTTTAAACGGTTGTGTCCATTCAACTCTGAACAGTCACAACCGTTCAAACAGTTGTGTCTATTCAATTCTATAAATTAAGTTCTCTTCACAGTTTTGGCATCTTCTTCTCATTATCTTCTAAGAGAGTTTCAAGGGCTTTGTTGTATCTTGGGGGTGATTGCCTTCTGCTGTACTCCCATAATAGAGGACAATATCACCTTTCGGAAAGTGTATCATACACGCCTCAAAACTTTTAATTCCGTCTTAACCAAACTAAAACTTCAACAATCGAAAGGTGATATTCCTATGGAGACAGAATTAAATTCAAGTGTCAAGGTTCATTTCCAGAATCAAGATGTTATCAAACTAGAGCGATTCGATGAGAGCAATTACACTAGATGGAAAGACAAGATGTTGTTCTTATTGACCACCTTGAAGATTTTTTACGTGCTAGATCCAGACTTGCCGCCAATCTCAGATTCAGCCTCAACTTCAAATGATGCCGAAAGTGCCAAGACAGAGAAAAATAAGCGTGAAGAAGATGGACTAGTTTGTTACGGGTACATTCTCAATTCTCTCACCGATCGTCTGTATGATCTTTACAGAAATATGAAGACACCAAAAGAAATCTGGAGCGCTCTTGAAACAAAATACAAAAATGAGAAGAGAGGTACGGATAAATTCTAGTGCTTAATATTTTGAATTTAAGATGACTGATGACATGCTAATCATGGATCAAGTGCATGAATTACAAATTCTCGTCTCTAAACTGAGCGAACTTGAAATTAAAGTTCCTGATTCATTTTAAGTTGGAGCGATTCTATCTAAACTTCCTCCTACTTGGAATGAATACAAAAAGAAAATTCTGCACTCTCCTGAAAATTTTACCATAGAGCAATTTCAGACTCATCTGCAGATTGAGACAGAGAACCGTGCACGTGACATGATCTTTCTTAGTTCTAAATCTAACTCTAAAGTGAATCATGTCAGTGAAAATGGTCATAGAAAATTTCAGAACAATTTCAAAGTCCAGAAGAAGGGAAATGATTTTAAGAAATCTAATTTTGCAAAGAAGAAATGACCTTATTATAACTGTGGAAAGAAAGACCACTATATTAAAAATTGCAAATTTAGAAAAACCGGGAAAAAACTTGGTTTCGGATAAGAAAATAGCAACAAGGCAAATCTAATAGAAAATGAAGTCAAAGAACTTGTTTCTATGGTTTCTGACACGCAGATAGGCATGATTACGGAATTGCATATGGCCGCGGTAACTAGAACTGCAGATTGGTGGCTGGATTCTGGCGCAACCATCCATGTATGCAATAACAAAATAATGTTTAAAACCTACACGGATCAGAAAAAACCTGAAGAGGTGTTAATGGGAAACCATATTTCGACCAAAGTGCTCGGTAGAGGAAGTGTTGAAATGAAGTTTACATCTGGACAGGCTTAATATATTTCATGTTCCTGATTTGAGGAAAAATCTTGTATCTGCAAATTTGTTGTGCAAGAAGAGATTTAAAATTGTTCTCGAGTCTGACAAAGTTGTAATATCAAAGAATGGTATATTTGTAGGAAAGGGATATTCTTGTGATGGCATGTTCAAACTCGGTATTAATGAAATAAATTGTGTGTTTGATTATATTGTTGAGCATTCTTCTTCTTTGTGGCATGCTAGATTATGTCATTTAAATTTTCGCTCTTTAAAGTATATGTCTAAACATGGTTACATTGCATATCAGAATGATTAGAATGATAAGTGTGAGATTTGCGTAGAAGCAAAAATGACTAGAAAAGCTTTCCCTAAAATTGAAAGAGACGCTTATTTATTAGAACTTGTTCATTCTGATATTTGTGAATTAAATGGTCAATTAACTAGAGGAGGAAAAAGATATTTTATAACTTTTACTGATTACCATTCTCGTTTTACATATGTATATTTATTGAGAACAAAAGATGAAGCATTTGAGAAATTTAAAGAGTATAAGTTAGTTGTAGAAAATCAGAAAGATAAAAGAATTAAAATCCTTAGAAGCGATAGAGGGGGAGAATATTTTTCTGATTCTTTTTCTTAATTTTGCGAAATGCATGGTATTATTCATCAAAGAACTGCACCTTATATGCCTCAACACAATGGATTAGCCGAAAGAAAAAATAGGACTTTAGTTGAAATGGTAAATGCTATGCTTTTAAATACTAAATTACCTTTTAATTTTTGGGGTGGGGCACTTTTAACAGTATGTTATATTCATAATAGAATACCATCCAAGAAGACTCATGTTTCACCATATGAAATTTGGAATGGTAGAAAACACAATTTAAACTATATTAAAGTGTGGGGGTGCATGGCATATTATAAAGTGACTGATCTATATAAGTCTAAATTAGGGCCAAGAGGTATTAGAATTATATATGTTGGATATGCACAAAATTCTAAAGCATATCGACTTCTAGATTTATAATCAAATGTTATAATTGAATCGATACATGTTGAATTTTTTGAAAATAAATTTATGCATGACAATAATGATTCTAATTTGCATAATAAGGAAAATGCAGCAAGTTCTAAGAAAATTACCAATGAGAAAAGAAGAGAAACTAATGAAAATATTGAACCAAGGAAAAGTCAAAGAATCAGAAAAGAAAAATTCTTTGGTCCTGATTTTATTGATTCGCGTTCAATAGTCTTTCTCGTTGAAGAAGATAGAACCAAAGTGCTTAAAAAAATACTTATTCTACTTAATATAGAAAATGATCCTAAAATATTTAGTGAAGCAATGTCGGCAAGAGATGCTGCATTTTGGAAAGAGGATATTGATGACGAAATGGACTCAATAATATCTAACAATACTTGGATATTGGTTGACTTGCCTCAAGGATCTAAGCCTATAAAGTGTAAATGGGTATTTAGAAGAAAACAAAATACATATGGCTTTATACAAACTTTCAAGGCAAGATTAGTGGCTAAAGAATTCACACAAAATGAGTGCATAGATTATTTTGATATTTATGCACTTGTGGCTAGAATAACATTCATTAGAGTTCTTATAGTTTTGGCTTCAATATATAATTTATATGTGCGTTAAATGGATGTAAAAACAGCCTTTTTAAATAGTGAATTAAATGAGAAAGTATACATGGAACAATCCGAAGGTTTCATACATTCTGAAAATGAGAACAAAGTTTGTAAATTAAATAAGTTGCTATATGGTTTAAAACAAACCCCTAAACAATGACATGAGAAATTTGATAAAGCAATAATATCAAATGGTTTTAAGCATAATAGCGCGGATAAATGTATGTATTCCAAATTCAATCAGAATTATGGAGTAATTATATGTCTCTATGTAGACGACATGTTGATTTTTGGTACAAACATGATTGGAATAAATGAAACAAAAAAGTATTTATCTTCAATATTCAAAATGAAAGATTTGAATGAAGTAGATACTATTTTAGGAATAAAGGTAAAAAAACATAGAGAAGGGTTTGTGCTAAACCAATCTCATCATATAGAGAAATTATAAAATAAATTCCAATATCTTAATATTAAAGAAAGTGTTACTCCGTATGATCCGAGTATGAAGTTAAATGAGAATTGTGACAATGTGATTGCACAATTAGAATATGCTAGCGCTATTAGAAGCCTTATGTATGCGATGCATTGTACAAATTGTCACGACACACCAGTAAACCCAGTACTAATCATTGGAAGGCCATCGGTAGAGTTCTTGGGTATCTAAAAAGAACAAAAGAGTTTGGTCTATTTTTTTCCAATTATCATGCAGTACGAGAAGGTTATTCGGATGCAAGTTGGATCACAAGTGCAAGTGATAATAAATCCACAATAGGTTGGGTATTTACAATCGGAGACGGTGCTATTAGTTGAGCCTCTAAGAAACAAATCTGCATCACGCATTCAACAATGGAATCTGAATTTATCGTTTTGGCTGCTGCTGGTAAGGAAGCGGAATGACTGAGAAATTTATTATTGGATATAGAGTTGCGGCCGCAACCAATGCCATCTATTTCCTTGCATTGCGATAGTGAGGCGACTATGTCTAGAGCTTATAATAATGTTTATAATGGTAAATCTAGACACATTAGCTTAAGGCATGAATATATTCGAGATTTAATTACTAATGGAATAATTACCATAGTTTATGTGAGATCTGCAAAGAATTTAGCAGATCCCTTTACCAAGGCATTATCTAGAGATTTGGTAAAGAATACGTCGATCGGAATGGGACTTAAACATTTACAATTTGGCACCAGTAATGGTAACCCAACTTTAATTAGTAAAAACTAATTTTAATAGTTCAATGGGTAATAATAAGTTACTATCATGTGCCTGTATTGCACTGGACGTCTCATTCTTATATAACTAAGTATCTAATGCTGTCTGTTACAATAAAGAGGATGAGCGAAAGCTCTCAATGGAGTTATTTAATTTTTAAATATCCGCAGTAACAGGAATATAATAAAGGAAACTCCACCTATATTAGCATAGAAGTGGTGCTGCTTCAACAAGAGATATGAAGTATTTTCTTGTAAATGCTTATGAAGACCGAGAGTAGCACACGGCCATAATAATGCTAAAGCAGTTATAAATCTCTTAGAAAATAAGATGAATTTTGTGTGTATTTGTTCCCGCCAAAAAAAAATTTCTGCGCAAAAGAGCCCAAGGTATCAAATGGCAGTGATACGTTTAAAAAAATGAGAACCAGTATTTTCTGGGCTGTATTTTGACAAACTCCCGAATGTGAAACAGCTAAATTCTGATGGTATCGAAAGTGTCTCGAAAAATCCTTCGATTTGATATATTATGGGCCTCATAATTCATCCGGGATCAAAAGTTATGAGGCATCACGTGCCCACACGTGACCGGGCATCACGTGCAGACACGTGACCATTTACAGGCAAAGCCTGTAGGCACTGAATAAAATAAATAATTGGAAATAATTAATTAGTGGGTCACGTGATAGACTCTTAAACCATCCGAAACAATAGAATTAAACTCTAGTTAAATAATTAATCAGTGGAGTCACGTGCCAACACGTGATGGGTTCCTGAGCCCTCTAAACTAATAGAATTAAATTCTAATTAATTGGTCAATCAGTGGGGTCACATGCTAACACGTGATAGGCTCTTAAATCTTCTGAACCAATAGAATTAAATTCTAATTAAGGGAAATCAAAAACCCTAGTTGGAAAAATATTTCCCTAGATCTTTCCAAACCAAAAGATTGTGCTCTGTAAAGTGGAGCACCATTGGATTAAAAATTCAATAGTGATTAAAAATCACCAATTTATAGAAAGATTCTATACAAGGAAAGATTTCTCTGAAATTTGCCAGGAATAACTGATAAAAAATCTTTTGGATTAAAAATCTAATGGTGAATAAAATTCACCGAGCGATCTAAAAGACCATGTTGGTTACAAAATCAATTAAAATCTTTCAATTAAAGATCGACTAAACAAATTGATTCTTTTCTTTCTCCTATAAATAGGAGCCAAGAAGAGAAGAGAAGGAATTTTTTTTTGGGGAGAGACAACAACAACAGAGAGAGAAAAAAAAGAAGAGAATTTAATTCTCCAGAAAGAAAGAAGGTTTCTTGAGAAAAGAAAGAAATCCTAGGTGAGAGATCTAAGCTTCATAAAACAAAAGAGAATTTAATTCTCAATTTAAGAGTTTAACTCTTCTGATTAAGAACTTAGTTCTTCCTTTGGTTGAAGATTTGCAGAAGCAGATCTCCCCGCAAGTTGAGAATTTAATTCTCAGCGGGAAGATTCTGCCATGCAGATCCAAAACTTAGAGGGAGAATTGAGTTTAGGGAATTTAATTCCCCCAAATTCATAGGAATTTAATTCCTCCAAATGAAACTAGGGTTTAACCCTACATAAGAATTTAATTCTTCCAAATTCATAGGAATTTAATTCCTCCAAATGAAATTAGGGTTTAACCCTACATAAGAATTTAATTCTTCCAAATACATAGGAATTTAATTCTCTAAACAGAACTAAGGTTTAACCCTACAAAAGAATTTAATTCTTAAAACAAGAGACTTGAAGCTTTCCATGCACGTAAAAATTAAGTATCCAACATGATCACGTGGTAACACGTGACCCTTCGTCCCAACGAACAAAAAGGAATGAATAAGGCATGCTCACGTGCCCCCACATGACCCTTTAATGGACTCCTCAAAATAAGAAGGAATTAGCCCAGAGGCAATGCCTCACGTGCTCCTACGTGACCCTCAAAATAAAAGAGAACAAAGCCAAAGGCAGTACTGATCTAGGGTGCTTCACGTGTCCCCACGTGACCCATGACAAACACCCTTTTCAAAAGAATAAAATAAGGGAAAACAGAGGAATTGATGCCCAACGCAGAGGCATTGTCACGTGTCCACACGTGATGATTTCAAAGACTAAAAGTGTTTAACACTTATTTGAATATTCTGAGAACAAAATAAAGGAAGTCTGGCCCCATCCTCAGATGCCTTACGTGTCCCCACGTGACCAATTCAATTTTAGTGTTTAGCACTACTTTAAGCGCCTCGTCCTTAGTGTTTAACACTATTTTCAGCACATCACGTGGGAGCACGTGATCGCCAAGTATCCTCTAATGTTAAACACTATTTTAAAGCCAAGCTTAGCCCAAATTGGTTAAGTTTTCCAGAGGCAAATTTCCCTTTCAAATGAACCTTAAAATCAAAAACTATAATGAATGGTTAGTGCTCAGCCAAAGACTAAATGTTGTCAGAGCCCCCAGACCCCTATTTAGCATTGCTAAATAATGGGGAGGTTGAACCCAGACAAATGTTCAACAGTCCAACAAAAGGCCAACATTTCAAACTTAATTGGACTTAGCCCAAGTTGGCCATAAGTCCTCAATTCAGATTTAACTGAGCCAATGTGCTCATAATCTAATTAATTGGTCTTAATTCCAAATTGGACTACAAATTTCCCAATCAACTTTGGTTCAAGAGTGCATCTCTTCACTCCTTTGATATTTGTCGTTGTAATCCTTCAACGTCTTCAGAGAGGTGACGGGTCCCAATAACCAATCATTCCACGGACTGTGGGGTCCTTAAACCCATGGACTATGATGTCCTTAACCTCGGACTGTGGGGTCCTTAAACCCACGGACTATGATGTCCTTAACCTCGGACTGTGGGGTCCTTAAACCCACGGACTATGATGTCCTTAACCTCGGACTGTGGGGTCCTTAAACCCATGGACTATGATGTCCTTAACCTGGACTGTGGGGTCCTTAAGCCCATGGACTATGATGTCCTTAACCTTGGACCGTAACGTCCTTAACCTTGGACCGTAACGTCCTTAAACTAATCGACCGCAACGTCCCTAAACTAAGCAATAAAGCCCGAATGCTCTTTTGTTGGATCTAAACGATCTCGTTAAGTTGATCTTAGTCTAAAAATTAGACTAACGTATCCTTAACATATGTTTAAGTTGATCTTAGCCTCAAATGAGACTAACGTATCCTTAAACCCAACCCCCAAACCCAAATCTAAGAAAATACGGATTTAGAATAATCCACGCCCTACGGGCGACAACATAAATTAGTCTTCGTATATAATCCACGGGCAACCAAAAACAAAACAAACAAACACGACACAAAGCGACCATCTGGAGAAGGAGAAAGTGGTTACCGCGATGCGGTAGCGTAATTAACTGCAGGGGCTTGCGCCTGCAGGGAAGAGCGTCCCCACAATCAAAAACCCCTCAATGAGGGGGAATCTGACAAAGTCTGCTATATCGGCCGCATCCGTTTAAACTTTCGATACATGGTGCCATAAATCAACTTAGAATCTTCGGAGAGGTGGACGGATAGCACCAAATAGCATCTGCCCCCAAATTCAGGCAAGACGTTTGTCTTTCCGGCTTTCGGCGGAGAACAGATTCTGGCACGCCCGATAGGACCTCATCCTCTTTCCACTCCACACTTCGTGTGTCGTGTTCGTGAACGAATCACGGTTTAATATGGTTGCCCTTGGGTTCGAGGTACTAAGATTTGGTTTTGCTCTCGTGCAGAAAAAAGAACATCAATGGCCTCTAACTGCACAAGCTGCAACAATGGCAATAACTCTCACCCCGTCCCCGCAGGAGGAGTGACCTACGGGCCTCATGCGGCCTCTGTTTTTACAATGCCGGTGGACCAGGTGACTCAGGCCACCACTGGGCTATTCTTCCGGACCATGCTCCCACCCATGAACTTCAATGCCCCGCTGCCGTTGCAGGAAGCCCCAAAGAAGTCGGTCTTTAATCGACTTACCATTACTGCGGCCCCTCTCAACGGGTCGTCCAGCTCCAACGCCTCAGTCTTTGACAGAATGGGCCAAAGCTCATTTGGGCCTAAGAAGAAGACCGCGATACCGGAAAGAGTTATCCTTAAGCGCATAGCCATTCCTGCTCATGAAGTCGTCAAGGCGGCTTCTCGTGCCAAAGGGTCGGTCTTCACAAGACTGACTGTTCCGGCTCCCGCTCCAGGCGAAGTCCTCAAAGCCGCTTCCCCTGCCCAGAGGTTTGTCTTTGACATATTGGACATTACTTCTCAACAGACATCGGTCTTTAAGAGGCTGACGCCGGCGACAACCCTTCGCCAACACAGGGGACATGAGGAAGTCACCTCTACAGCTGAGACAATCCTAACGGCTCGACACGCTCGACGTCGCCACTGGCCCCGAGTAAGGAAGGCTGGGGGCAATTCCCCTTCTGGACTGACTCCGCCAGCTCCAAGGGTGGAAATCGATGCTGCTGTTCCAACTGGGAACAGTTTTGAACCGCTAAGGAGGGTGCGTAAAAACTCTCCGACTGCCGTGCTGAAGAAATCTCCTCCACCTATGGAGAATGCTACAGAGAAGAAGCCGGAGCAGCCCCCTCAGCGGCTGTCCTCCAAAATTTACAAAGTCTGGCGACAGGTCCAGAAATCGGTGATTGACCAGGACTACTCTCGCCGACCAAAGAAGATTAAAGCTCGGCAGGAAAAAAGCCATCCCGTGGTACTATAGAAGATGTCATCCGTCTGGGTGCCCGCTACAACGGCTCCCTCAACTTCAACCGCTCATAAGAGGAGGAGGCCAGAGAAAGCCACTGTGACTGCAGCGAACCGCAAGGGCACTAAGCCTAAACGCCCTAAGTCTGGGGGCATGGTGGTGCATACCGTTTATATGGCATCTGGAAAAGAGGATACCCGTATCTCCACAGGTCATCGACCGCTTACGCGATCAGTGACTAAGGCTCAGGAGCAACAACAACAAAAGCTCCAAGAGATGCTAACAGCTATGGCCGAACTCACGGGACCAAAAGACATCATCGGAGCAGCGTCGTGAGCAGGAAACAGACGCCGAATTCTTTCGGAGAATGCTTGAGAAGAAGGACAAAGAGGCTGCGGAACAAGCGGCCAATATAAAACAAATGGCCCTTTTATTCCAAGATATGGTGGGCATGATGATCCAGCCGGACCCTCCAGCCGAAGATCCTCCAGTAATAATCGAAGATGATAGAAGAGAGACATCAAATCCTCTGCCGGCTCTGTCAGCAGCCAAGGAGGAGACCATCTCCAAAGCCATGCTTGATTATTATATAGCTCAACAAATACGAGCTCATCAAGCGAATGAAGCAAACGACCAAGTCGTCAGAACTGGGCGACCATATCCAGGATGGTACGATCAGATCAAGTATCCGCCAGGATACACAATCCCCAAATTCCACGTATATAAGGGGACTGGAAATCCGCATCAGCATGTCGCTCAATTTAGGGCTCTGTGCGGCAACACCGGAGGTGACGATAAGCTACCGCTTCGCCAATTCGTTGGCAGTTTGACGGAGACGGCCTTCGAATGGTATTCGGAGCTTCCAAATGACTCCGTTAAAACATTTACGGAGATGGAGCTGTTATTCACCCAGCGTTTTGCAAGCGCCAGCGAACGCACCCCAATCACGGCGTTGATCAATGCCAGGGTGAAACTAGGAGAAACATGGGTTCGGTATGCGATACGGTGGCGCAACCTATGGTCGAAGTGCGAACAGCGCATAAAAGAAGCTCCTGCAGTAGGCATGTTTGTGGGAACCCTTGATCCGCAGGCTACCATATCCCAATTCATAATGTTCTTCAAGCCAACCACCTTGCAGGCCTTGATCGACAAGCTAGCCCAAATGGACCAGATGGGCCATAGGCCTTCCTCTTCAAAGACGGAGCCTTGGAATGAAAAGGGCAAAGGGAAAGCAACCTTCGTCGCCAACGCTCAACAACAACCGAGTGGCCCAAGACCGGTTGTTCGCCAAAGCAACAAGCGGCAATCCCTCAATGAGAAGTTGAGACATCCTTACTCGTTTTCCGGGATAAAACAAGGAAACTGTTTAAACTGACAGTGTGCAATGGGCTCATCACTCTACCGGAGTCGAGACACCCAACGCGATCGAACGACGTCAACGATCCTAATTACTGCCCCTACCACCGAGTATTAGGCCATCCGATCGAAGACTGCTACGTCTTCAAAAATTGGGTTGAAGACCAATACCAACAGGGCAAGTTCGCGCTATCCGAAAACTGGAAGGTGAATCCGCCACAACAGCACACTCCTAAAAGGGTGGACACACCGGGGGCATCGTGCTATTTTATAGAAGAAGCTCTATGGGAGGTCGCTCTTTCAGCCAAGACGAAAAGAATGCTGAAGGATCTTCACACATGCTCGGCAATCAGGTGGAAAAGCCCGCTAGAACCTGAGATCATTGAGGGAATGCTAAAACCGCTCCCGATACCGAGAATTGGTAGCGATGGTCAAAACGCTCAGGCCCAGCCGTCAAAGTCTTCAAAGAAGAAGAAAAAGCCCGTGAAGCCTGATGAAAAAGCGCACGGATATGCAAAAGTATATTGACGCGCTGGAGGAATATAACCAGAAGGCGCGAACCCCGGTCACACTCCAAGAGTTCCTCAATCACATCCTTGAGAATGAAGATAACGACAATGATGAGGGAGACGACTTGTCAGAAGAATCCGAAGATTATATGGCAAGTTGCCACATGATCGCTCATTTGTTGCTAAGTAATAAAGCAGCTCACTCGGCGTTAGGAGATAACGTAGAGGAGCTGGGGGCAGGAGCAGTACCAAAACCCTTGGATTATGTGACAAGGTCTATCAAGGAGAAATCTACTTGTTCATAAAGCATCCGGCGAAACTTCGCCTCAAAGCTACAGAGGACCGAAATGTCCCTAAACTAACAATGGACCGCAATGTCCTAAAACTTGCAACTGACCGAGACGTCTATAAACTACTACGGACCGTAGCATCCCAAGGCTGACAAAAAAATGGTATGTCCACAAGCAAAATGGGCACGGATGAAAACCCGAAAGGGCGCCGTGAGTAAAAATAGCAGGACTACCGGCGATGTTTGTGAAAACCCGAAAGGGCGCAGACTCGTAAAAAAAACGGTACGTCCATAAGCGAGATGGGCACGGATGAAAACCTGAAAGGGCAGCGTAGGTAAAAACAGCAGGGCTACCGGTGAGTTTTGTGAAAACCTGAAAGGGTGCAATCTCGTTAAAAGACACTTGTAAGGTTCTCTCGACCTTATAAGGAGAAAATACTTGCGTGAGATCCTTACGACTCACAAGAGAGCAACACACTTAGGGATCCCCACGATTCTTAAGGAGAAATTACACTTACGAGATCCTCACGACTCGTAAGGAGAATTCCCCTTTTAGACCTTCATGGCTCATAGGATTCAAAAGTCTTAAGCTACAGGGATCTGAACCTGTTCTTAAACAGTCATACCTCCCGATTTTGCCCTACAAGCGGTTCAATATTAACCCTTATATGCAATCCACGGGCACGAATGAACATTTCCCTAACAGAGTCCCATCAGCGACTAGGGATATGCTCACACGGTGAACAAACATTTATAGGTCCTCTCAACTTGTAAGAAGAAAACACTCTTATAAGATCCTTACGACTTATAAGAGAACACACACTTAGGAATCCTCACGATTCCTAAGGAGAAAACGCATCTACGAGATCCTCACGACTCGTAGGGAGAAACACCTTTATGAGACCCTTACGCTCATGAAGTCAAAAGCCTTAGTCGACGGGATCCTAACCCTATTTGCTAAGCCACCTTTGTTCGACGTCGACAGAAGCAAATGATGATTCGCTCCTGACAATATCCCAGTTGTAGCGATGTTGATACCTAAATCGGTATCAAATTCCAAGTCCTTTCATGGCAAATGATAATTCGCTCCTGGTAATATTCCAGTCGCAGCGATGCTGATGCTAAGATTGGTACCAAGATTCCAAATCCCAAACTCACAGCGAAAAACCAGCAATCCACAAATGCATATGAAATAGCCGAAATGATTGGGCAACTTGCAACAAAATCAGCAAGTAAAAATGTGTGCATATAAAATAGCCGAAATGGTTGGGCAACTCACAATAAAAAGTAGCGAGTAAATAAAACAAATAGCCGAAATGATTGAGCACCGCGAAAAATTACCGAAATGATTGGGCAATCGCAACTTTCGCGATATGAAAGCTGAAATGATAGAGCATCGCAGAAAGAAAAAACATATATAAAATGAAACTTTTTGCCCCACAGGTAAGATCACATCGATCCCTGTATACAATCCAGGGGCACAAACAAAAAGGGAACCGTACCTTCCCACCAGGCTCCATCAGAAAAGAAGCCAAATCTCGATGGTTCACAGACAACCTAGAGACCACCTCAACATTCGTCTCGTTACAGTAGACGCGACGTCAGCAAAGCGGAGTGACGGCAAAAGCCCAGCTCCACCTCAGCATTCGTCTTGTTACACCAGACGCAATGTCAACAATGGCGTTCCTTCGCAGTCCAGCAGGATGCAGATGCAACGTCAACGAAAGACCTCACGGTCAAAACAAAGCGGAGTGATGGCAAAATCCCAACTCCACCTCAGCATTCGTCTCGTCACACCAAACTCAATGTCAACAACGGCGTTCCTTCACAGTCCAGAAGGATGCAGACGCAACGTCAACGAAAGACCTCACGGTCGAAACAAAGCGGACTGATGGCAAAATCCCAACTCCACTGCGACATTCGTCTCGATACAGCAGACGCAATGCCAGAAAACGAAGCAAAGTCCAAATTCCTAGTTTCATGGTCTTGACGGCAACTCATATAAAACGTGAAAGACTATCGGAGATTATCCCACACCAACGCGGAGTGGTCACCACCTCGACGTTCGTCTCAATACAACAGACGAGATGTCACTACAGCGTCCTTCCTCCAACAGGATTCGGACACGCCAAAGCAAACAAGCGAAGGCCAAATTCCTAGCTTCAGGGTCTTGACGGCAACTCATATAAAACCTGAAAGACTATCGGAGATCATCCCACACCAGCGCGGAGTGGTCACCACCTCGACGTTCGTCTTGATACAGCAGACGAGATGTCACCATAGCGTCCTTCTTCCAAAGGATTCGGACACGCCAAAGCAAACGAAGCGAAAACCAAATTCCTAGCTTCAGGATCTTGATGGCAACTCATATAAAACCTGAAAGACTATCGGAGATCATCCCATACCAGCGCGGAGTGGTTATGACTCATCGAGGCTCCCCAAACTGAGCCTAACCTCAAGTAAAAAGCGGCATGGCAAAATTCCTAACGCTTGCTCTTCCGACGGTCAAACTGCCTAGGAAGATTGCTTGAAGACTTCTTGTCCATCCCCCGAAGGGATCAGAGACACGACAGTCACAAGGTTACTCGAACAGCAAGATTGCCTATCGAGGAATACATCAGCCAACGCGACGGTACGACGGACAAAACCCTAGTAACACAAACCCTAACGGACCTCTGTCGTAAAGAGCAGAGGTTAACGGTGACGTTAGGACATCCTTGCGAGAACACCTCGATTCGTCTCAACCCACAGGGAAATCGGCGTCCTTAGCAAAAAGCTCGATTCAGGGAAATCAGCGTCCTTGACGAGAGTATCTTGATTCGTGTCGACCCGCAGAGAAATCAGTGTCTTTGCAAGAATACCTTGATTCATCTCAACCCAAGGGAAATCAGTGTCCTTGGCCAAAACCTCGATTCAGGGAAATCAGCGTCCTTGACGAGAGCACCTCGATTCGCATCGACCCGTAGAGAAATCAGTGTCTTTGCAGGAATACCTCGATTCGTCTCAACTCCGAGGAAATCAGCGTCCTTGGCAAATACCTCGATTTAGGGAAATCAGCGTTCTTGACGAGAGCATCTCGATTCGCGTCAACCCGCAAGGAAATCAGTGTCTTTGCAGGAATACCTCGATTCGTTTCAACTCCGAGGAAATCAGTGTCCTTGGCAAAAACCTCGATTCAGGGAAATCAGCGTCCTTGACGAGAGCATCTCAATTCGCGTCGACTTGCAAGGAAATCAGTGTCTTTGCAAGAATACCTCGATTCGTTTCAACTCCGAGGAAATCAGTGTCCTTGGCAAAAATCTCGATCCAGGGAAATTAGCGTCCTTGACGAGATCATCTCGATTCGCATCGACCCGCAGAGAAATCATCGTCTTTGCAGGAATACCTCGATTCGTTTCAACTCCGAGGAAATCAGTGTCCTTGGCAAAACCTCGATTCAGAGAAATCAGCGTCCTTGGCGAGAGCATCTCGATTCGCGTCGACCCGTAAGGAAATCGGTGTCTTTGCAGGAATATCTCGATTCGTCTCAACTTCGAGGAAATCAGTGTCCTTGGCAAATACCTCGATTCAGGGAAATCAACGTCCTTGACGAGAACATCTCGATTCGCACCGAACCGTAGAGAAATCAGTGTCTCTGCAGGAATATACAATGTCAGCAAAGCGGAGCCGTGACAAAGTTCCCAGTTCCATGACTCGGCGGTACACAGACAAACCAAAGTCAACCCTCGACCTCCTTGTTGAAGCAATGCTTTGACTTGGGAGTAGGTCAACTCATCAATCACTTACGAGTCCTCTCGACTTGTAAGGAAGAAAATTCTCTTGTGGGATCCTTACGACTCTCAAGAGAAAACACATTTAGGAATCCTCACGATTCCTAAGGAGAAAATACACCTACGAGATCATCTCGACTCGTAGGGAGAAAAGTCTTTGTGAGACCCTCACGGCTCATAAAATTGAAAAGTCTTGGGTGGCAGATCCTAATCCTGCCCCCCAAGCCATCACTGCCCTGCAAAGAGGTCAACATGGACTATCCACGGGCCACACTCTCCGAAGTCGAACATCGACGAGGAGGGAATCAACCACTTACGAGTCCTCTCGACTTATAAGCGGGAAAATTCTCTTGTGAGATCTTTACGACTCTCAAGAGAAAGCACACTTAGGAATCCTCACGATTATTAAGGAGAAAATACACCTACGAGATCCTCTCGACCCGTAGGGAGAAAAGTCTTTATGAGACCTTCACGGCTCATAAAGTTGAAAAGTCTTAGGCAACAGATTCTAACCCTGTTTCTTAAGCCATCGCTACCTTATAAAGGGTTCAAGATGAACTGTTATCTTCCATCTATGGGCCACACTTGCCAAAGCTACATGTCACTGAAATGGAGAACTTACTCATGAGCATATAAACTACTTCACGCCAGAGTAAAACATAAAGAAATAGAAGGGTGCGGCTCATAGAGCTGAGGGTTTGGAACTATATCCCTTAAGAGTCGAGATTTGAGTCAGTGATAAATGACGACGCTTGTGTCCGCTCGTTATCTTCTTAGATCAAGATTCTGAAAATTATATACCAACCCGAAACTGGTCATACGCTATGAATTACTCTGCACTACTTCACCCACGTATATACTTACGTGGGCAAAGTAGTGAGGGGCATTTGTTCCCGCAAAAAAAAAATTCTGCGCAAAAGAGCCCAAGGTATCAAATGGCAGCAATAGTTTAAAAAAAATGAGAACCAGTATTTTCCGGGCTGTATTTTGACAAACTCCCGAATGTGAAACAGCTAAATTCTGATGGTATCGAAAGTGTCTCGAAAAATCCTTCGATTTGATATATTATGGGTCTCATAATTCATCCGGGATCAAAAATTATGAGGCATCACGTGCAAACACGTGACCATTTACAGGCAAAGCCTGTAGGCACTGAATAAAATAAATAATTGGAAATAATTAATTAGTGGGGTCACGTGATAGGCTCTTAAACCCTCTGAAACAATAGAATTAAATTCTAATTAAATAATTAATCAGTGGGGTCACGTGCCAACACATGATGGGTTCCTGAGCCCTCTAAACTAATAGAATTAAATTCTAATTAATTGGTCAATCAGTGGGGTCACATGCTAACACGTGATGGGCACTTAAAGCTTCTGAACTAATAGAATTAAATTCTAATTAAGAGAAATCAAAAACCCTAGTTGGAAAAATATTTCCCTAGATCTTTCCAACCAAAAAGATTGTGCTCTGTAAAGTGGAGCACCGTTGGATTAAAAATCCAATAGTGATTAAAAATCACCAATTTATAGAAAAATTCTATACAAGGAAAGATTTCTCTGAAATTTGCCAGGAATAACAGATAAAAAATCTTTTGGATTAAAAATCCAATGGTGAATAAAACTCACCGAGTGATCTAAAAGACCATGTTGGTTACAAAATCAATTAAAATCTTTCAATGAAAGATCGACTAAACAAATTGATTCTTTTCTTTCTCCTATAAATAGGAGCCAAGAAGAGAAGAGAAGGAATTTTTTTGGGGGAGAGACAACAACAACAGAAAGAGAAAAAAAGAAGAGAATTTAATTCTCCAGAGAGAAAGAAGGTTTCTTGAGAAAAGAAAGAAATCCTAGGTGAGAGATCTAAGCTTCATAAAACAAAAGAGAATTTAATTCTCAATTTAAGAGTTTAACTCTTCTGATTAAGAACTTAGTTCTTCCTTTAGTTGAAGATTTGCAGAAGCAGATCTCCCCGCAAGTTGAGAATTTAATTCTCAGCGGGGAGATTCTGCCATGCAGATCCAAAACTTAGAGGGAGAATTGAGTTTAGGGAATTTAATTTCTCCAAATTCATAGGAATTTAATTCCTCCAAATGAAACTAGGGTTTAACCCTACATAAGAATTTAATTCTTCCAAATTCATAGGAATTTAATTCCTCCAAATGAAATAAGGGTTTAACCTTATATAAGAATTTAATTCTTCCAAATACATAGGAATTTAATTGCTCTAAACAGAACTAGGGTTTAACCCTACAAAAGAATTTAATTCTTAAAACAAGAGACTTGAAGCTCTCCATGCACGTAAAAATTAAGTATCCAACATGATCACGTGGTAACACGTGACCCTTCATCCCAACGAACAAAAAGGAATGAATAAGGCATGCTCACGTGCCCCCACGAGACCCTTTAATGGACTCCTCAAAATAAGAAGGAATTGGCCCAGAGGCAATGCCTCACGTGCTCCCACGTAACCCTCAAAATAAAAGAGAACAAAGCCAAAGGCAGTACTGATCTAGAGCGCTTCACGTGTCCTCACGTGACCCCTGACAAACACCCTTTTCAAAAGAATAAAATAGGGGGAAACAGAGGAATTGATGCCCAACGCAGAGGCATTGTCACGTGTCCACACGTGATGATTTCAATGACTAAAAGTGTTTTAACACTTATTTGAATATTCTGAGAACAAAATAAAGGAAGTCTGGCCCCATCCTCAAATGCCTCACGTGTCCCCACGTGACCAATTCAATTTTAGTGTTTAACACTACTTTAAGCGCCTCGTCCTTAGTGTTTAACACTATTTTCAGCACATCACGTGAGAGCACGTGATCACCAAGTATCCTCTAGTGTTAAACACTATTTTAAAGCCAAGCTTAGCCCAAATTGGTTAAGTTTTCCAGAGGCAAATCTCCCCTTCAAATGAACCTTAAAATCCAGAACTATAATGAATGGTTAGTGCTCAGCCAAAGACTAAATGTTGTCAGAGCCCCCAGACCCCTATTTAGCATTGCTAAATAATGGGAGGTTGAACCCAGACAAATGTTCAACAGTTCAACAAAGGGCCAACATTTCAAACTTAATTGGACTTAGCCCAAGTTGGCCATAAGTCCTCAATTCAGATTTAACTGAGCCAATGTGCTCATAATCTAATTAATTGGTCTTAGTTCCAAATTGGACTACAGATTTCCCAATCAACTTTGGTTCAAGGGTACATCTTTTCACTCCTTTGATATTTGTCGTTGTAATCCTTCAACGTCTTCAGAGAGGTGACGGGTCCCGATAACCAATCATTCCACGGACCGTGGGGTCCTTAACCCCATGGACTATGATATCCCTAACCTCGGACTGTGGGGTCCTTAAACCCATGGACTATGATGTCCTTAACCTCGGACTGTGGGGTCCTTAAACCCATGGACTATGATGTCCTTAACCTGGACTGTGGGGTCCTTAAGCCCATGGACTATGATGTCCTTAACCTTGGACCGTAATGTCCTTAAACTAATCGACCGCAATGTCCCTAAACTAAGCAATAGAGCCCGAATGCTCTTTTGTTGGATCTAAACGATCCCGTTAAGTTGATCTTAGTCTAAAAATTAGACTAATGTATCCTTAACATATGTTTAAGTTGATCTTAGTCTCAAATGAGACTAACGTATCCTTAAACCCAACCTCCAAACCCAAATCTAAGAAAATACGGATTTGGACTAATCCACGCCCTACGGGCGACAACATAAATTAGTCTCCGTATATAATCCACGGGCGACCAAAAACAAAACAAACACACACGACATGAAGTGACCATCTGGAGAAGGAGAAAGTGGTTACCGCGATGCGGTAGCATAATTAACTGCAGGGGCTTGCGCCTGCAGGGAAGAGCGTCCCCACAATCAAAAACCCCTCAATGAGGGGGAATCTGACGAAATTTGCTATATCGGCCGCATTCGTTTAAACTTTCGATACATGGTGCCATAAATCAACTTGGCATCTTCGGAAAGATGGACGGATAGCACCAAATAGCATCTGCCCCCAAATTCAGGCAAGACGTTTGTCTTTCCGGCTTTCGGCGGAGAACAGTATTGTATTTCAAATTCTAATAATAAAAGTTTTGGTTTAATCTGCGGACACCATAACTTTGTTAGACGATTGATATATACACACTAATAGAAGGTTTAAATCGAGAGATATGTTTCTTTATGCATAATATTTGTCACGAGAGAGATGTGGTTGCAGCCAATATATACAAACTAGTGAGGGATTGTTAGTAGTTTGAATCTATTGGTAGCATTTGTATGTGGGAAATAGTCCAACATCGGATAGAGTGACGAATGCCCAAGTCTTTATAATAATTCCCAATATTTAAGTAATATCTTGAATAAAGTGGGTTATGAGCCAAGTGGGCCTGATTTCTAGCAGGCTTATAACATTTATTTAATATTGTCTTTGATGAGGCACTTCGGCACTTGGGGCATCTTGGGTTGACTTAATAACCGAGTTTGATATTTTGAATTTCAAATTCAAAGGTTGTCTGAAAAACTATTCACTGTTATCTAAACAGTCACAACCTTTAAACGGATGTGTCTATTCAACTCTAAACAGTCACAACCGTTCAAACGGTTGTCTCTATTCAACTCTATAAATTAAGTCCTTCTCTTCACAGTTTTGGTATCTTCTTCTCATTATCTTCTAAGAGAGTTTCAAGAGCTTTGTTGTATCTTGGGGGTGATTGCCTTCTGCTGTACTCCCATAGTAGGGGGCAATATCACCTTTCGGAAAGTGTATCATACACGCTTCAAAGCTTTTAATTCTGTCTTAACCAAACTAAAACTTCAACAGACACCACGTCAATGGTGATGTGAGATGAGAGAAAAACCTCAAAATCTTTTATATAGAGGAGAAACTTTGAGTGTAAAAAAAAAGACGACGGATGAAAATTCTGTGAACATGTTGAGTTTTTTTTCTTCCTTACAAACCAGCAGAAGAATAGCTTGTCTTCAAGCCTGATGTTGGGTTGAATCTTCAGCGAGTCTTCATGAAAGTTTTTAAGGTGGCGGTGGCGGCAGATGATAATGGACCATCGATTGATGAGCTTGAGGAGGTAATTTTTCAATATGCAGGTTACTATGTCTGGAAGGACTCGACGGATGTGGAAGGGGAAGATCAAGGGGCCCAGGTTGATGTTTTTTCCTGGTGGATATTAGCGAAAACAGGGTGAACCTTGTAGATCTTGAAGAAGAGGTCTTCAACTCTACATATGGGCCAAGGCTGCCAAAGATCAAGGCAGCGATGGACAAAGATTGGGGGGATGATAGTGATAGTGAAGATGATGGTGGGTAAATCGAAGCTGCGGGGTCGATGGAAAGAGGAGATGATATTAGCAAAGGAGATTTGGCTTTGGATGTAGTGAAAAAGTGGGAGGAGGTTCCGGTCTTGGTCTCAATTGCGGTATTGAAGGAGCCGAATCCAACAACACAAGTGCTTAAGGACGCAATCGTCAAAGCTGATGGAGCCAAGGCTGGAGCGGAAGGATCAGGGATACCAATGAGGAGTGCTCGACATCAACCAAAGAGGGGGGATAAAAAGTTTGAAACACATGATCTTATTAAGGCGGCGGTCCGAGCTAAGACCCCCAAATCAGTACGAGAAGGTATAATCTCTCACAACTTTACAATTGCAGATTATGTAACAGACGATCTTCCTTTTTCAATTGCTAGAGTGTGTGGGGCTGTCATTGGGCTTATCTCAAGAATAGAGACGATGAAATATTCTTTTACTTAGAGGTTTGGAATGGTAGAATCCAGGCTCTTCATGGAATCATGAGGGTAATGGGGGTCAAACCGCCATCGGTTTAGTGATCAAGTTGGTATTTTGGAATGTTAGGGGTATGAGAACAACAGCGAAACGCAGACGGGTGAGAAGGACGTTGAGAGGAGTAAGGCCATGTATTATTGGTATTGGAAACCAAAATCTCAGACCCGTCTTTTGATTGGTTTAGGAATGGGAGTTTAGATTTGATGGACGAGTGGAGGTTTCTTCCCTCAGTTGAACAGTCGAGAGGTATTGCTTTAGGTTACAGTTCAATGGTTTTTAATTTGTTGGATATGTCTAGGGGGATTTTCTGTTTCTTTTAGGATATGTGGAAAGATTGATAACATGACTATGATTGTCTCTTCGGTTTATGGACCAAATGTTGTCTGTAACATCTCTGTTTCAGTGTACAGAAATTTGTTTAAAAGTTAATATACAAATAAAGTATTTGCAATCCTGTGTACACTATAAGTATTTAAATTGCTTGTGAACAGCAAGAAAGCACGTGTAGCTCACTGGTAAATCCTTGCACTGCTGTGACGTAGCCCCTGTGTTCGAATCCCCCCAGCCATATTATCTTTTTGTTGATTTTTCTTTAATCTTTTAGAAGCCCAAAGGTTTATACGTGCACTACACGTAAAATGAAAATTTACATAGAAAATAAACATGTGCATTGAAGTATACCAAGCGACAGGGACATGTGGCGAAGATCCAAGCCAATTCCACCGGAATTTGGCCGGCGAGATGCGCTTGGTGACCAGCACCGCCGGGCCCCCCGTAGGGGATGCTCCCTAAATTTTAACCCTACACCTTTGGCCTCCCCCCTTAACCCCTGTACTGTTTGTTTTTATTAAAAATAAAAGAGAATTAAAAAGTGACATTAAACCAAATTTTAATGCACATTTTAATTCTATTCTTCATTACACTAAACCCTAATTTTCCCTATAAATACCACACCATATTTCACATCTCCTCATTCAGAATTTCATTACAAAACTCTCTAAAATTTTCAAGTCTCAAGTTGTACAAGTGAGTTAGCAAGAGACGAAGTTCCGACGACATTTCGAGAAGATTCCGGCTACGAAATGACGCCCCAACGGTTTCGAAAGCTTCCTCCTTCTCCCTTCTTTCTTAATAACCAGTAAGTCCCCTTCCCCTTCTCAACTTCTAATCTAAAACATTTTCTTTTCAAAACTCATCGGAAGCGGAGCTATTCCGATTCTTTTTTCTTTAAAAACTCCATTTTTCTTAAATAATAAAATACCATATTCTTTCATAATGTTTAACAAACATAAATAAACACATTAGAACAAGTTTCATCTCAAAATAATTTATGTTGCAATTTCTATTTCACTTTTACAGTAAAATACCATCATGTTATATACAATTTATAATTATTCAATTTAACCGTATTACTTTTAGATAACTCACGAGGTAATGACATACCTCATCACAACACATTTTTGTCATAGCACGATAACTCTTAGGGCATTAATTTATGGTAAAATACGGATTTACATTTAAATACCTTAAATATTTAAAAATCGTTTTCTTTAAAAAGTGTGTTATTTAAATTCCTTGCAATCGCGTCTCTACAACCCATTTTGGGGAACCCTGATCGGGATGGTGCGGGTTATCGCACATCCTCGGACCTAGTAGAGCGAGATGCAGACCTTCTCACGAAGCATCCGATCTCGATAGAATTTTTAATGCATTTTTAACAAAAATGAGATTTCTATTTAATAAATAAAATTTATTTGTACTAAATATATAAATATATATAAATATCATCAAAATACCTATTTTAAATATTATATATATATATATATATATATTCCACATTTTTCTAAATCAAAGGAATCACCAATTTCATGAAACTGCCATTGCAATTCCAATATTAAACTAAAATACCTTATACAATGGAATCTAGGCTCTACTCACTATAAAACTTCATTTTTATAAAAACTACATCTATGAAAACCCTAAAGACGATAATTAAATACTTGAGATTTATTTTGAAAATATATCAAAAATATTTTTACATAAACCCCCTCAAATTATACTAAATTACAATAAGGACCCTAGTAAATATAGGTTTAAGCGGGACCAGTTCTCTTGAGCCTCAGGGAGCCGGAGAATATGGATGCTTGCCTATCTAAAATAGACAACCTAACAACAGTGTTATCAACACGGTAATTGTCTTGGAAAAAGACACAAATCGTGTCGTCGATATGCAGCAGTTACCGATAACATCAAAACTTAAATCAAGACTTCAATTTTGTTTAAAATGTCTGACTCAGTTCGAGTCACGGTAAAATATGAAATCAACCTGACTTGAATATGATTCAAGTATAACTGTAATTCAATATGAATCCATCTATACCAGAATTCAATCTATATCAATCTGACGCGACTGAACCGAACCATGGATATACTCTGTTTTCATGTCTATCCATTTATATCCATTCCATTTACATGATATCATGGTTTCGGCAGGTCGAACAATCTATTACACAAAACAATACAAATCAATACAAAAGACATTACGGGGTTTTAAAGGGGTAGACTGGTACGAAATGTGTTAGAAGTTGTACGAGACGGTCATTTTAATACACCTAACCTGAATATCCATTACCGTTGTACCGTAGCTGAACGGTTCCTTGTACTCCGTATACCTTAGTTTCCGGAATAGTGAGACTCCTCTCGTATGCTCTGGCATATTCTGTACCAAGTTACAAACAACTGCGTTAACATTATAATCAAACATTACTAGTTATACTCTATCTCTGTCTATTCTATCTCTACTTTTCTTTGGGACTTACCGAGCGATTGTTCGCTGACGACATTTCTTCTCTTCTTTCTTTGGAATGTTGTCAGGTGGTTCGGACGCACTACAGTTCGAGTCCAGTACTGAGGACTTGGAGCAGTTTGCCATCAACCCAGAGCTGTAGGCACTTGTATATACTTTTCATTTCAGTTATGCCATTGTTTAGACATTGCTTTCTATTCATGTATTTACATTTCCAGTTGTACTTGTAAAGAATTGTTAAATAAATAAAAGTTGATGTTCATTTATATTCATGTCTCCTGTGTACATTTTACTTTATATTGCTTATTTACGCTTAGCGTATTTACTTCTGAGTAAATACGTAGCGGGCCTCGTCGCGTCCTGTTTCCCGTACACCGGGAAGCGGGGCGTGACAGGTTTTTGTTGGCGGCCCATGCAGGTCCGTTCTGCATGGACATGCGGGTTTGTAAGTTCGTGTCGCGCACCCCGCGTGACCGCGGAGAGGTGGAAGTTGCAAAAAACGATTATCTAAGCATCGCAACACGGACTCGAGCTCACGGATCTTGGCTAAACCCTAAATAGCTAAACTTGTAAAGAGATTAACTACTCGGAAAGGAGTTATACCTCATGATACAAGTCCTTCGGATCTTCTTTGCTGTCCTCCTCCTCATCGTAGGCTCCGAGGATCGTAATGGATCGTGGCTTCCTCGTCAGCTTCCTCGAGTCAAAGACAATCCACCCGAGAGTTTATAGTCTGAGCTCCAATCTCAACTCCGAGGTAACTAGGGCAAATAGCTTGCTAGACTAGATGGCCAGGATGATGTAGAGAGTGAAGATGGAATACTTTGTCTCTTAGAACTCTAGGTTTCTCAACTCATGAGACAATTAGGGTTTTATGAGAAGAAGACTTGAGAAATGAGAGAGTTGTGAACCATGAGAGAGAGCTTGGCTGCCCAAAGATAAAGAATGAAGCAAATATGATATTTTGGAGATAAATGTCTCACAAGAAAAATATCTCACAAGCTTCACAAAATATCTATTTTGTCAAGAGTGGGTCACCAAGAAGCCATGCTAGGTTCAATGTCCAAATCCACCTCATTTCTCCACCCAATTAGTTTTAATCCATAAAAGAATCAAAACCCTAATAGGTGTCTATTTCTAGAAGCTTTCCCGAACTAATTACGAGAATTCCCCTCATCCGTATATACATACCCGCATCCGCATTCCGAAGAACACGAATACAAAGAGACGAAACAAATCCATCAATACAATACTAGGATCCGGCTTAAACCAAAGCCCACTAGTATTATCCGCCCGAATATCACACGCACACAAGTGCACATACATGATCGAAGCCCTGTTGTAAAACCATACGACCTCTACATCTTTTTCCCGATGCAGGAAAACCCTCTGTGTGGGACTTTAAAGACTCGACAGTACGCTGGCAGTGGGTTTAACCATAAGCCACAAGCGGTGCTAGCTGCACGTAACGGCTACCCAGGTATTTGTCGATAAGAAGGCCGATGAGCAAACCCATCCGAACTCCTACTGAGCCTACATGTGACCATCTCCGTACAGTCCGGTCTGTTCGTCAAAAAGTATCGCATATCGGGCCTAGGGAGATAGTAATTGTCAGACCCCTAATAGCGCAATAAGTCATGTCGGAGTGTAGTCCAGAACACCCTGAGAAACTACTGGAATACTTACCAGTAAATCTCGCTTGCCCTGGCCAGGGACTTTGCGTAATGGATCTCCAAACACAGCGCGATATCAACCCCCAATACCGGGAGAGACGAATCCTATCTAACCGCCACTGCCTCCAAGTATTTCGGGACTGCACCCAACTACTACCTGTTTGCACGACTCCTTTGAGCCGTGGTAGGGTAGTAATCAAAGTATAGTGGGAACACACTCGAGGCGAAGTAGCAGTGTCAAGTCAACGGACTAAGCTGTACTCATGTCACCTGGGAACTACTACCCGATAATAGGTATAATACCCACCAGCAGTCCCCGACTAGTCCTGTCCGGTATATTCATAACTTAATGAGCACCTGCATACTATCTCCAATACGACGTACTAATGGCTATTGGACAGACCATCTCCCATGCTGGGATGAGAAGCGTATATATTAGTCTATTCTGGAGTATCGATGCCCCGTCTCGATAATCCTACGACTAGGGACTGTATAAGGATGTGCTTATAGACTACCCAGCCCCCACTAGTGTGACTTCCATCACAACGCTGGTAATCAAGCAAAAATTCTAAGGGCTCTACTAATATGTATAAGCATATGCTAAAACACATGCACATATTGAAGTAGAATCAAACCAAGTAGCATACTACCATTTTGAGCAAGACCAATACAACTATGAATATCCCAAGCTTCCATTAAGTAATATACAAACCAATATGATACAATAATCACCTCTAGGGCATACATCACTAACAATCTCCCACTTGCACTAGGGCCATGTACAGGCGTATCGCAGACCTATCATCTTGATCAGCCTCTCGAACTGTGTCTGAGGGATGGCCTTCGTGAGTGGATCTACAGTGTTATTCTCCGTATCTACTCTCCTCACCTCAATCTCCTGGCGATCTACGATCTCCCTGATCAAGTGGTACCGCCTCAAAATGTGTCTGGACTTCTGATGGGACCTGGGTTCCTTCGCTAAAACTATAGCGCCGTTGTTGTCGCAATACAGCGGTATTGGATCAACAATGGACGGAACCACCTGAAGTTCTGTGAGGAATTTCTTCATCCAGACTGCTTCTTTCGCGGCATCGCAAGCAGCTATGTACTCCGCTTCTATTTTCAAGTCAGCAACGGTGTCCTGTTTGGAGCTCTTCCAACAGACCGCCCCTCCATTGAGGGTAAAGACATAACCCGACATGGACTTGGAGTCATTCTTGTCACTCTGGAAGCTGGAGTCAGCAAAGGTCTCGATCTGGAGGTCTTTTCCGCCATATACCAAGAACATCTCCTTAGTCCTTCGCAGGTACTTGAGAATGTTCTTTACTGCTATCCAGTACTTCTCCTCTGGGTTTGACTGATACCTGCTTACAACGCTTAATACGTATGCTACATCTGGTCTGGTACACAACATCGCATACATTATAGAGCCTATCGCAGATGCGTAGGGTATTGTTGACATGTGAGCCCTTTCTAAATCAGTCTTGGGAGATATCTTTTTGGAGAAGGTGATTCCGTAACAAGCCGGTAGATTACCGCGCTTTGAATCTACCATACTGAATCTTTTCAGTATGGTGTCGATGTACCTTGACTATGAAAATCCCACTATCCGTTTAGATTTATCACGATAGATCTGGATTCCCAGAATGTAGAAGGCATCACCCAGGTCATTCATAGAGAACTTCTGTGACAAGAATCCTTTGACTAACTTTAGCATAGAAATGTCATTTCCTATCAAGAGAATGTCATCCACGTACAAGACGAGGAATACCACAGTTCTCCCTACAATCTTACTGTAAATGCATGGTTCATCTGGATTTTTTATAAAGTCGAATTCTTTGACCGTCTCATCAAAACAGATGTTCCAACTCCGCGATGCCTGCTTTAGTCCATAAATAGACTTAAGCAACTTGCACACTTTACTGCTGCTCCCACTCTGAATGAAACCCTATGGCTGATCCATATAGACACACTCTTCCAAATTACCATTTAGAAAAGCCGTCTTTACATCCATCCGCCAGATCTCATAATCGTAGAAGGCAGCAATGGCAAGAAAGATCCGAATGGATTTGAGCATAGCCACTGGAGAAAAGGTTTCATCATAGTCCAAACTAGGTCTTTGACGAAAACCCTTTGTAACAAGTCTAGCCTTATAGCTTTCAACCTGTCCATCTACACCAATCTTCTTTCTGAAGATCCATTGCAGCCTACGGGTTTTACCCTTCTGGAGCAATGTCTAAAGTCCATACTTTGTTGGTGTACATGGACTCCATTTTGATCCGCATTGCATCTAGCCATTTTACTGAGTTGCCGCTCTGAATAGCTTGCTGGAAGCTAGTAGGCTCATCATTGTCGATGATGCAATCCTCTCGATCCCCGTCTATGAGAAAACCGTAGTATCTCTCGGACGGATGAGACTGCCTACTACTTCTGCGTAGTGGCGCTGGGATGTTGTTCAGTTGAAAATATTGCACTTTTAACATGACAATTTCCTTACTAAGATGGAGAAGCATGCACTATTATCATTATAGCAATAAGTAATTGGGACGGAGATCATATGACGTAACAGAACAAGACCGCTCTCTAAGACGGCTGAGTAGAACGAGGTAAGAAAACGTGCCTTTGACTCGGGCACGGCAACAAAGCGCGAAATTCCATTATCCGCGTAGAGGGCGGTACGAAAGTGACTCGTAGCGAAGAAGCTTCTTAATCATCTAAAAATGTTTGTTATAAATATAACACATATTAGAAGTTTATCTATAAAATATCATTTACCATATGTTTATATATTATAATCAACATTACGAAGGAAAATGTGCTTAATATTTTGATACGCTTATCATATCAAATTGTATCTTAAATATAACTAACATTGTTCATTGAAGATATTCTGCAAGATTAGCTCAGGTCAGATATCAGGAATCAAGAATCTGCTAACAAAGTAAAGAAAGTCGAAGAATCAAACACTGGCAGAGATTTAGAAGAGATAAGAAGGTTTCAGACATCAAATAAATTCCCAAATACCAACAGGAAAAGACTACAGAAGTTTGAAGCAGAGAACTTACCATGAAGCCGCGGAACCACGGCCGAGTCAGGCCGAGCCGCCGCGGATCCGCGGCCGATTCAAAGAATCACGATTTGGAATTCTTCTGGAGTCTTCTGCATAACAAACTTAGTTTGTTGGGGGTTTCTGTTACTAGTTTCGAGGCTATAAAAAGGACCGAGGGCTACATCTCACAAATATCTAATGATCTAAAAAAGTCAATTCCAAAGATCAAAAACCAATCTCTAAAGGGGATCTAAGATCAAGAATCAACGATCTTGAGATCCAAGATCAAGAAATCATCGAGAAATCTATCAAACGATCAATCAATCAAGTCTCCCTTTCATGAAGCCAATCACCATCAACGAACAAGCGATCCAAAAAAGGTCCACGATTCGAGGTGATCAAGCGACATGATACTCGATGGAACAACTACTTTTTCAAGGCAGAGATCGAGAGAAAATTCTTCTTCCTCTTGTAATCTAAACTCGAAGAATTGTATTGTGAAGTTGAGTAATAAAGGTAGATAACTAGTTCTATCATTTCGCTTTCTTTTAATTTCCGTATTATGAATTCTTTCTGTATTCTTTCTTCTATTTTCATGATGCGCGAATAATTCTCCGCTTGATAGGATTCGTAGGATTATGGTAGATCAATACATGAGAAAATTCTCTACTCCTATTAAGCCTTATGAAAATTATAAACTTTAGCAAAAAGAATCATCAACATCCAAATCGAGCGCGATATCAATTCGTTGATAGTTTCGACCACGATTTGGGAATAGATTGACGATCTTTTTGTTAAGGGCTAAATATGAATGGAGATCAATGAAAGGATAAGGGGCAATAGAGGGGAAACCCTAGTTTCTTCCAAAGATCCATGATCCTCATTCATCGCCATCAATCTACTTTTAAATCTATCAATAGATAAGATGAGTCACCGTTATTAGTCATCCATGGCTACTAAATCCTAAAGAATCCTATAAGCCATCTTGAAACAATTTTCTTGATAATTCAATTAGATCACGAAACAATTTTCTTGAAACTATTATTCTTGATAATTCAATTAGATCTTGAAACTATCATTCTTGATTCTCTTTCCTTTTTCTTTTCTATTTCTTTCGATCCGTCTAAAGCAAGAACTAAGAAATTCCACGAATCCCAAATGACGACCCGTACTCACTAAGGTTCGCTACATGCGACACCGTTATTGATTGCGGTTATTATACTACTTTTTCTTTCATCAAAATTATAGATCAATCAAATGGCGCCGTTGCCGAGGATACGTGCGTAATTTTTTCGTTCTTTCTATTTGGATTGAAATATTATCAAATCCATAAAATTATAATTCAAAAAACGTATCTTGTTTCTTTAACAAATAGTGTGTGAATTTTGCAAGGGAATCTGGAATCATTATAGCAGGTGTTTCCCCCAATCAGAGCAAGGCTCTACTGAATTTTGAAAATTTGAAATTTGAAGCAACGCTTCGGTTTCCGTGCGCAGTGCGCAATTTGCCACGTGGCAGAAGCCAATTCGGCAGCGTAACGCCCGAGACGGTGCGTCCCATCAGAGCAAGGCTCTTCAGAAAACGTAATTAAAGACTTAACTGCGCAAAGGCATGGCAGCGCGACACGTGTCTGCGCAGTTGCGCAATCGCAACTGCGCAAGCGCAGTGATGCGCGACACGTGTCTGCGCAGTTGCGCAATCGCAACTGCGCAAGCGCACGGATGCGCGACACGTGTCTGCGCAGTTGCGCAATTGCAACTGCGCAAGCGCTCGGATGCGCGACACGTGTCTGCGCAGTTGCGCAACCACAACTGCGCAAGCGCACGGATGCGTGACACGTGTCACACGCTGGTGAGTTGCGCAGCAACTGAATGAAGATTTAGACAAATCTTTTCTGTTCTCCTGTAAAACAGGAACCCTTGGATCAGAGATCCAATGGTGGGAAAATTCCCAAAATTATTCAGGAAAGATTTTGTTAACAAATCCAACAAATTGGTGGGCACTATAAATAAGACCCCAGGCCTCATTCAAAGGGCATCAGATAATCAATCATCATCGAGAGAGGGAAAAAGCTTCTGAAAAAAGAGAGCTCTTGAAGATTAATCAAGAACAAAAAAAAAGAAGAAGGTAAAATTTCTGAAGAACAGAAAATAAAAAGATAAATAGTGCCTTGCACTTGATATGAACCCTTGGTTCTAAAAAATAAAAGAATAATAAATAGTGCCTTGCACTTGATATGAACCCTTGGTTCTGTGAAAAGAAAACAAGAAGAAAAACTTGTTTTCTTTTGATCTAAATGTAGATCAAAAGTGCTATGCACTTTTGTTTCTTCAATCAGAAGATTCTTGAGTTCCTGCAACTCATAATTTAAAAGGGCCTGGCCCAAATCAGAAATAAAAGGGTAGAGCCCTATTTAAAAAAATTCTTGAGGGCCTGGCCCAAATCAGATCACAAAAATAAAAGGGCAGAGCCCTATTTGGAAAATTCTTGAGGGCCTGGCCCAAATCAAATCATACAAAGGGCAGAGCCCTGTTTGGAAATGCTTGAGGGCTTGGCCCAAATCAAACTGCAAGAATAAAAAGAGGCAGAGCCCTGTTTAGATTGATTCTTTTAATCGGGCAAAGCCTAAAATAAAAATTGGACTTAACCCAATCCTGGCTGTAAGTCCTTAAATTAAATGCCTCTCACAAACTAAGTCATGACCGGTTCGAGGGTACATCTCCGAACTCCTTTGACATCTGTCGTTGTAATTCCTCAACGACGTCAAAGAGGCGACGAGTCCCAACGACCACTCATCTAATATCGGACCGAAACGTCCTTAAACTAATATCGGACCGAAACGTCCCTAAACTAATGACGGACCGAAACGTCCCTAAACTAATGACGGACCACTACGTCCCTAAACTGGCGACGGACCGAAACGTCCCTAAACTAAAATCGGACCGAAACGTCCCTAAACTAATGACGGACCACTACGTCCCTAAACTGGCGACGGACCGAAACGTCCCTAAACTAAAATCGGACCGAAACGTCCCTAAACTAATGACGGACCACTACGTCCCTAAACTGGCGACGGACCGAAACGTCCCTAAACTAATAATGGGCCACCACGTCCCTAAATTGGAACATGGACCGCTACGTCCCTAAACTGACACCATAGGGCCCAAACGCTCTTTTGTCGGATCTAAACGGTCCCGTCTAAGTTGATCTTAACCCCAAATACGGTTAACGTGTCCTTAGATCTTTAAATAAAACCCCAAGTCAACTTTGGTTCAAGGGTACATCTCTGAACTCCTCAGACGCCTGTCGTTGTAATCCCTCAACGACGTCGGAGAGGTGACGAGTCCCGACGCCCAGATAATTAAATCAGTCACTATGTTAAGTCGATCTTAGTCTAGAACATGACTAATGTATCCTTAACGAAGGTTTAAGTTGATCTTAGCCGCAATGCGACTAATGCATCCTTAAACTAAAAAACACCAAACTCAAATCTAAGCAAACACGGATTTGGACTAATCCACGTCCTACGGGCGACGACATCACTAAGTCTCCGTATACAATCCATGGGCAGCCACAAACAAAACAAACACACACGACACGAAGTGAAATTCTGGAGAAGGAGAAAGTTGTTACCGTAAAGCGGTAGCGTAATTAACTGCAGGGGCTTGCGCCTGCAGGGAAGAGCGTCCCCACAATCAAAAACCCCTCAAGCGAGGGGGAATCTGACAAAGTCTGCTACATCGGCCGCATCCGTCTAAACCTTCGATACACGGTGCCATAAATCAACTTGGCATCTTCGGAGAGGTGGATGGATAAAACCAAATAGCATCTGCCCCGAACCCCAGGCTACGTGACGTCCTAACGTCGCAGGCCGCCGTTCGGAGGGGAACAGATTCTGGCACGCTCGGTGGGACCTTTTCCTCTTTCCACTCCACACTTCGTGTGTCGTCTTCGCGAACCAATCGCGGTTTGTTAAATGGTTGTCCTCGGATTTCAAGTTGCTAAAATTTGGTCTTTTGTCTGGCGCAGAACTCAAGATTCAATGGCCACCAACTGTTCGAAATGCCATTGCAGCGGACGCTCCACCTCACCGCGAGGTATAGCATATGGGCCCCAGGCGGCTTCCTTCCTGACTCTGCCGGTAGACCAGGTGACTCAGGCCACCACCGGTTTGTTTTTCGGGACCATGGTCCCACCTGCAAGCTTCTCCATGCCGATATCCGCACCAGAAGCGAACAAGAAGTCGGTATTCGACCGGCTCACTGCTACCACGACCCCTGTCAACGGGTCGCCTGCTACTAAACCGACAGCCTCTGTTTTTACCAGGCTAGGTCAGGATCATAAAGTGGCTGTCCCAAAGAGGGCAACGGCCACAGCTTCGGAAGTCGTTGAAGCGGCTTCTCCTATCAGAAAGTCAGTCTTCACAAGATTGACGGTTCCTACTCCTCCTTCAGCTGGTCAAGAAGCATCAGTCTTTGATAGGCTGACACCGGCAGTTACCCCACACCCAAACAGGGGGCAACAAGAAACTATCCCGATTTCCGAGCCAGTCTCAATGGCTCGTCGTGCGCGACGTCGTCATTGGCAACGAATAAGGAAAGCAGGGGGCAACTCCCCTTCAGGGCTAACCCCGCCTGCTCCAGTGGCGGAGGTCAGCGCTGCTGTTCCAACTGGGAACAGCTTTGAATTACTGAGGAAAGTGAGAAAGAACTCCCCAATCGCCGTATTGAAAAGATCTCCTCCGCCCGTGGAGAAAGCTCCGGAGGCAAAACAAGAACAGCCCTCTCAACGGCTGTCGTCCAAAATTTATAAAGTCTGGCGGAGAGTTCAAGACTCCGTGATTGACTCAGACCACTTCCGTCGCCAGAAAAGGGCGAAGGTGGAAAAAGACAAGAACCCCCCATTAAACGGCAGGGGGCAACAAATGCTAGGATGCCCACTTCAGCGGCTCCTTCAACCTCAAAGGTCCATAAAAGGAAAAGACCAGAGAAAGCTCCCGCGACGATAACAAAATCTAAAAGCAGCGAACCCAAACGCCCCAAGTCAGGGGGCATGATAGTACATACGGTCTATATGGCTTCGGGAAAAGAAGAAAGTCGCACTTCTACGGGCCACCGACCGCTTACCCGGTCAGTGACCAAGTCTCAGGAGCAGCAACAAAAGCTCCAGGAGATGATGACTACAATGGCTGCACTCATGGGGCCAAAAGAGAATCCTGAGACGTCCTTAGATGAACGCCAAGAGGAAGAGACCGACGCTGAGTTCCTCCGCCGAACACTGGAAAAGAGAGACAAAGAGGCTGCGGAACAGGCAGCCAACATAAAGAAAATGGCCCTCCTGTTCCAGGATGTGGTGGGTATGATGATTCAACCAGATCCACCTGTTGGAGATCCCTCGATCATTCTTGAAGATGATAGGGGAGAGACATCGAATCCTCTACCGGCTCTATCCGCAGCTAAAGAGGATACCATATCAAAAGCTGATTTGGATGAATATATTGCTCAACAAATACGGGTGCATCAGGCGGCCGAAGCAGCCGGCCATGTTGTAAAAACGGGACGGCCATATCCGGGCTGGTATGACCAAATCAAGTACCCGCCAGGTTACACAATTCCTAAGTTTCATGTCTACAAAGGGACCGGCAATCCCCATCAACATGTTGCCCAGTTCAGGGCGCTTTGTGGTAACACTGGAGGCGACGACAAACTCTTGCTGCGCCAATTCGTTGGAAGCTTATCAGATACGGCTTTCGAGTGGTATTCCGAGCTCCCCAACGACTCTATTAAAACCTTTGCGGAGATGGAGCTGCTCTTCACCCAACGTTTTGCAAGTGCCAGCGAGCGTACTCCGATAACGGCACTGATCAATGCCAGGGTAAAACCCGGCGAGACATGGGTTCAGTACGCTATACGGTGGCGTAATCTATGGTCTAAGTGTGAACAGCGCATAGAAGAAGCCCCTGCGGTGGGAATGTTTGTTGGAACACTCGATCCACAAGCAACCATTTCATAATTTATGATGTTCTTCAAGCCGACTTCCTTCCAGGCTTTGATCGACAAATTGGCGCAGATGGACCAGATGGGCCATAAACCTCCTCTCCCGAAGCCGGATTCCCGAAACGACAAAGGAAAGGGAAAAGCGATCGTCGTCGCTAATGCCCAACAACAACCGAACGATTCGAAGCCGGTTGCTCGTCCAAATAATACACGCCCGTACGTACCCCTTGAGGACAGGATGGGACGGGCCTACTCCTTCCCCCGTGATAAAACAAGGAGGTTATTCGAGCTGGCATTGCGCAACAGGCTCATAAATCTGCCAGATCCAAAACGTCCGTCACAACCGAGTGACGTCAACGATCCTAATTACTGCCCTTATCATAGAGTGTTGGGACATCCAATCGAAGACTGTTACGTTTTCAAAAATTGGCTTGAGAATCAATACCGTCAGGGCAAATTTGCGCTGTCTGACAAATGGAAGGTGAACCCTCCGCAGCCCCACACCTATAAGGGGACGAATACGCCGGGGGCAACATGCTCCGTTATTGAAAAGGCTCCCTGGGAGGTTGTATTATCGGCCAAAACGAGGAGAATGCTAAATGATCTTCAAACCTGCCCAGCGGTCAAGTGGAAGAACCCCTTGGAACCGCAGGTTATTGAGGGGATGTTGAAGCCACGACCGACTCCGAAGATCGATGGTAGTAGTTCAAGCGTTCATAGCCAGCCGTCAAAATCTTCGAAAAAGAAGAAGAAGAAATCTAAGAAGCCCGTGAAGCCTGGCGACAAGCGCACGGACTTACAAAAGCAAATCGATGTGCTGGATGAATATAACCAAAAGGCGCGAACTCCCATCACGCTCCAAGATTTCCTTGATCACGTCTTCCAAAAAGAAGATGAAGGAGAAAGTTCACCGGATGAATCTGACGAATATGTGGCAAGCTGTCATATGATCTCCCATTCGACCACAAACGATGAAGGAACTTCTGGCACTGAAACGCTGGGGGCAAATGCCGAATCAAAAACCCCAGGGTTACCAGTTGAAATGATTAGCGCGTTTCTTAATGAAGCTCGGTTGAAAAGTAAGGCTGATCGAGAACGCGAGACGGCTATATTCGAAAGGGCTAAGCGTCAGCGACTTGAGGAAGGAGCTGAAATGATCCCGTTGGAGCAAAATGCCTCCACCACTGACAAAAGCCAATTCAAGATAAAAAAGAAATTTGCTAAGGCCATATCGATGGGCATGAAACTACCACCCTCTGAAGAAAAAGTTACTGGCGCGGTAGAAATGCACCCCTCTTATTGCTTATACCATCAGAAGGTCTCGCATTCCACCCAAGATTGCAAAGCTTTCAATGGATGGTAGCAAGGATACGTCGCTAATCGACAACGATTTAAACGGGAAAAACGTAAAATTCGCCGAGAGCAAAGAAATACGACTAAAGAACTTGAAAGAACTGCCGGCAATTGTCACATGGTTAACACTACCGGGTCACAAGTGCCTACATTTGGGAGCGACTCCGATGAAGAGCTAGAGCTTGGTCCCCTCTTCGAAGAATCCATTTCGGGAAAAGAAAAAGAACCAAAGGCCTGCGAGAATATACAGCTGCGCAATCGAACATTACCCGAAAAGAACCTCGGATCCTTGAATAAGAAAAACAAAGGGAAAGAGAAGGTCTCTGAAGACATCGCTTTGGATGACCAAGTTGCGGAAGAGTTAACCGCCAAGAATCCCCCAAAAAGGAATAAAGTAGATTACAATGTCTTGGCGCATCTGAGAAAGCTACCCTCACAACTCAGCATTCTCGATGCCCTATTGCTATCAAAAGAGGCGAGGGATTCTTTGATTAAGGCCCTACAAGATCCGGACCAGTTCCAAGCTTTCCTAGCCGAACAAAAGATGAAGGATGAATTGGAAGAGGTGCACACAGCCGACGTTGCTTTTGGTGATGAAGACCTTCTCCTCGGAACGTGTGAACACAATCGCCCACTTTATGTCTCAGGATACTGCCATGATATAAAGATAGGAAAAATCTTAGTCGATAACGGATCGTCTGTCAATTTACTCAATGTGCGAGTGTTAAAAGAGATTTGCATGAGTGTCCAACACCTCGCCCGAGATAAAATCACCATCTCCGGTTTCGACTCTCAATCCTCAAAGACTCTTGGATCTGTGATTTTGACGCTACGCTTCGGGGTGCTCGTCACAGACATCAAATTCCATGTTATAGACGCCAAGACGTGCTACAATGCTCTGCTCGGCCGACCATGGCTACACGAATACAATATCATCCCTTCTACACAGCATCAGTGCATGAAGTATTCTAGGGACGGCCTCGAGTACACAGTGGCAGGAGAGTTGAATCCATTCTCCGTGAACGAAGTTCGCAAGTATGAAGATGCCAAATACTTCTTACCGAATTTCGAAGACACGGAAAGGTGTCACAAACCGGAGAACAAAACTAACGCAACCATCCCTGTCTTCGGCAGTGACACCGAGGAGGAGGAGGATATAATCTATTCAGGTCCGTCCCAATCCACCAGACCAGGACCATCCGTTCCTTCATTGATCTTCGGCAGTGATTCAGAGGATGAAGTTCGCGCTGTATTCCCTGCTCGGCCTTCGATACGGGCTTCTGCCGATGAAGAGCGAAGTCTACAGATAACCATGGTGCCGCTCGAACATTACAAAGAACTGGATGCACTCGACACCAACAACGTAGAAGAATTGCAGACATTCTATATCCCTCCCGGACGAAAAGGCGAGAAAGCAATCCTATTCTACCGTTCTGAAGAAAACAAGGTGGAAAAAGAAATTTGGCACGGCGCGGATCCCACGCTCGACAGGCTCCAACCTATCCGTCTTCCCAGATATTACACCCAAGGTTTAAAGAAACTGCTGAAACGCCAAGGGATGTCCTTCACACAGACCGCTAGAAAAGCCAAATTCTATGACAAGGTCTGGAACGTTCCCGGGACTCAGTGCAAACTGCCTAACGGGAGAACAGAGACGAAAGGACTCGGGTATATTCGCTCAAAGAAACGTGAGCTAATAAACAGCTGTTATGCCATGTATGACTTTGATGAAGAAGCAGACGCTCACTGGGAAGATGCTAATCCTGAATCAGTAAAAGTTCCCGATGCGAGACCTCCTAACCCATCGTCTGAAGGCCAAATGAGCAAACCTACAAGGGATGCCAGTCGAGAAGCCCGAGATGATCACGATCGTGAAATGGCAATCTATGAGAAGGCCAAGACACGGCGCCTCCTTCAGCGGGCGATGAAAGACGAAAACGCCGCCCCTTGTCAACCTGCTATGAAGAAGGTTCGACTCGAAAGCAGAAATAAGTTGAAAGGCAAGAGAAGCGCTCGACAACCACAAAGCAAAGCTAAGAAGCCACGCATCCGAGAGTCGAGCGTTGTTGACCAAGCCATCATGAAGAAAATGGGTCGAGCATACTCATTTCCTCAGAACAAAACAAGGAAAATACTTGAGCTTGCTCTGAAACATCAAATGCTTACTCTGCCAGAGTCTAAACACCCTGAGCAAGCAGGCGAAGTCTCCAACCCAAAGTATTGCTTTTACCATCGAGTAATAGGGCATCCGCTTGAAGATTGCTTCACCTTCAAGAATTGGGTCGAAGATCAATATCAGCTTGGCAAGTTCGCGTTGTCTGATAACTGGAGAGTAGCACCACCGCAAAAGCACGAACCCAAAAACACAAGAATAAAACCAACCCCGCATTGGGATTGGCAGAAAACTCGCACCTGTCATGTGATAACAACATTAAAACAAGGGTCCGAGGACATGAACAACCTCCCTTGGTGCTTTGAAAACGACCGCGATGAGGTAATCTCAGAATTTCCCCCAGCTCCGAAAGAACTGGAGGATGGAATCCACACTACTGCAGATAACCTCAAGAAAATCGAGTTAGGGACGGCAAATGACCCGCGACCGACATTCATCAGCGAGCTGCTATCTGAAGAAAGGATGGCCGCGTTGAAGGATGTGCTTCTACAGCACAAAGATTGCTTCGCATGGAACTATTCCGAGATGCCGGGACTAGATCCAGAAGTTGCTGTACATAGACTAGCAATATCCCCAGACGTCAAGCCGATCAAACAGGCGCCGAGAAGAATGCGACTCGAGCTTGAGATGAGCATAAACACCGAAGTCAAAAAGTTAATCGACTCTGGCTTCATTCAGGAAGTTCAGTACCCTGAATGGATTGCCAACATCGTCCCAGTAATGAAGAAAAATGGGACAGTGCGCATATGCGTAGACTTTCGGGATCTTAATAAAGCCTGCCCGAAAGATGATTTCCCAGTGCCAGTCACTGAACTTATGATAGACAATACATCCACTCATGAGGTTTTCTCCTTCATGGATGGCTCGTCGGGGTATAACCAGATAAAAATGCATCCTGAAGATCAGAAACACACAGCTTTCAGGACCCCTCTCGGGATATTTTGTTATAAGGTGATGCCCTTCGGTTTGAAGAACGCTGGTGCTACTTATCAGAGGGCCATGACAAAGATCTTCGACGACCTCATACATGAAATCGTTGAATGCTATATCGACGATCTCGTGGTTAAAAGCAAATCATACGAGGAACATCTCGAGCATTTGAAGATCGTGTTTCAACGCCTTCGGCAATACAACTTGAAGATGAATCCTCTTAAATGTGCGTTCGGGGTTTCCTCGGGCAAATTCCTAGGATTCATCGTTCGACACCGAGGTATTGAAATAGATCCGTCAAAGATCAAAGCGATCATGGAGATGCCTCCGCCGAGGACTCTCAAACAGTTGCGGTCTCTCCAAGGGAAACTCGCATACATACGGCGATTTATAGCCAACCTTTCAGGAAAGTGCCGTCCTTATAGTCACCTGATGAAGAAAGGAACCCCATTCGTTTGGGATCAAAAATGCCAAGGCGCACTGGATGAGATCAAGCAATACCTGCAGAACCCGCCGGTGTTGGCTGCTCCGGTTAAGGGGAAGCCTCTTATTCTTTATACAACCGCCCTCGAAGGTTCCTTAGGCGCATTATGGGCACAAGAGAATGATCAAGGGAAAGAAAGGGCGCTCTACTACTTAAGTCGAGTGCTGCTGGGGGCAGAAAGCAACTATTCTCCCATTGAAAAACACTGCCTGGCATTGATCTTCGCAATAACAAAGCTTAGGCACTACGCGTTGGCCCACGAGGTCCGTCTGATTTCAAAAGTGGACCCTCTCAAATATTTAATGTCAAAAGCCATATTGACAGGACGACTCGCTAAATGGGCCCTGCTCTTGATGGAATTTTCCATAACATATCAACCTCTCAAGGCAGTAAAAGGCCAGGCCATCGCTGACTTCCTTGCTGAGCATCCCATACCTGCCGACTCTCCTTTAAACTGCGATTTGCCAGACAGACATGCATTTGACGCAATCGACAGTGGTGATACCCGTTGGGAGCTTTACTTCGATGGAGCGTCCTCTATGAAAAAGCATAAACAAAGTATGCCAACGATCAAATCGGGGGTGGGACTCATCTTTGTGACTCCCCAAGGAGGAATAATGCGCTTCGCCTTCTCCTTAACGGAGCCGAGAACGAATAATGAAGCTGAATATGAAGCTTTGATAGCAGGCCTCGAGATCGCCATCGATATGGGAATTGAGAGCCTCCTCATATACGGGGACTCCCAACTGGTCGTCAGTCAAGTGAACGGCGATTACCAAACATGCAAACCGGAATTGGTAAAATACGGTGAAAAAGTGCAACAACTGCTAACCCAAATTCACTCCTACACGTTGGAAAGCATACCGCGCGCGGAAAACAGCAAAGCAGACGCACTAGCCAAACTTGCTAAAGAACTGGCTGACGAGAACCTCGACGACGTTAGAATCGTAGTACAAAGCCGTCGAGTGCTCGCCCCAACAGAAATATCTCCGGAATCGTCCGAAGAAAAAGGAACGACTGAGCAGTCGACCTTACAAATAAAAGACCATGAGAAGGTTGAGGATTGGAGGGAAGTCTTTATAGACTACTTCAAGTCCCACCGAATGCCCGAAGATGCGTCCGCAAGACATCAGCTCATGAAACGAGCTCTGTCTTTCGCCTTTGTCAATGATACTCTGTACAAGAGGTCATTCGATTCTCTGTGGTTGAGATGCTTAGGACCTGACGAAGCGAGAAGGGTCGTCCAAGAAGTTCACGACGGACTCTGCGGTTCCCACCAAGCAGGCCCTAAGATGAAGTTAAAGATAAAGCGGACGGGCTACTACTGGCCCACGATGATGCAGGATTGCCTAGAATACGCGAGGCAATGTCATTCATGCCAAATTCATGGAGACTTCATCCATCAGCATCCCAACCCACTGCATCCAACAGTGGCTAGTTGGCCATTTGAAATGTGGGGAACTGACATAGTCGGTCCCATCGAACCAGCATCGTCAAAGGGACATCGTTTCATCTTGGCGACGACTGATTACTTCTCCAAATGGGCAGAAGCGGTACCGTTGAGGGAAGTGAAAACGGAAAACATCCTCCATTTCTTCAAAACGCATGTCATATACCGGTTTGGAACCCCAAGAAGGATCATCTCTGACAATGGGCCAGCCTACCGAAGTCATAAGATTAGCCGCTTCGCACAGCAGCACAATATAGACTGGAGATATTCCTCAGTTTATAACCCCCGAGCTAACGGTCTAGCTGAGGCCTTCAACAAGACCTTGACGAAAATCATGAAGAAAACGGTGTCACGAAATAAGAGAGATTGGCACGAAAGATTGCAAGAAGCTCTTTGGGCGTATCGAACTACATTTAAAACGGCCACAAACACAACGCCGTACGCGTTGGTATTTGGGACGGAAGCAGTACTCCCCCTCGAGATAGAATTACCCTCTCTACGAGTGGCAGTCCATTACGAGTTGACGGACGAAGAAAATGCTCACCTTCGGTTTGAAGAGCTTGACGCCCTTGATGAAATCCGGCTTCTAGCACAGCAAAATTTGGAAGCTTATAAAGTAAAGATGACGCGCTCATATGAAAGATTGAGTCGCCCGAGGACATTCCACCAAGGCGAACTCGTGCTAGTCGTCAAAAGGCCCATGGTCCCCAATCGCGCCAAGCGGGGAAAGTTTGAGCCAAACTATGAAGGACCGTACATCATTGATAAGGTCTACCAGGGCGGGGCCTATCTACTCATGGACATGCACGGTGAAAGGCCTTTCAGGCCAATAAACGGTCGCTTCTTAAAGAAATACTACGCTTAATGAGCCACAGCCTAGGTCAATGGTAGATGACGACGACTATGTCCGCTCGCTATCTTCCTAAGCTCAAGCTTTATAAGCAGTAGCCGACCCTCTCAACGGTGGACCGAAATGTCCTTAAACTAATATCAGACCGAAACGTCTTTAAACTACTACCGCTGCATCTTTAGACTAACGAGATAAAAAAATAATAATAATAAATAATAAATAAAAAAATAAAAAAAAAATAAAAAAAATAAAAAAAACGGTATGTCCATAAGCAAGAAGGGCACGGATGAAAACCCGAAAGGGCTCCGTGAGTAAAAACAGCAGGGCTACCGGCGAGTGTTCGTGAAAACCCGAAAGGGCGCGACCTCGTAAAAAAAAAAAAAGAGAAAAAAGAAAATAAAAAGAATAAAAAAAAAACGGTATGTCCATAAGCAAGATGGGCACGGACGAAAACCCGAAAGGGCTCCGTGAGTAAAAACAGCAGGACTACCGGCGAATGTTTGTGAAAACCCGAAAGGGCGCAACTTCGTTAAAGAACCCTTACAGAGTCCTCTCGACCCTGTAAGGAGAAACCACCCGCGTGAGATCCTTACGACTCACAAAGGAACAACACACTTAGGAATCCCCACGATTCCTAAGGAGAAAACACGCTTGCGAGATCCTCACGACTCGTAAGGAGAACTCTCTTATGGGACCCTCACGGCTCATAAGATTTGAAAGTCTTAAGTCACAGAGACCTAAACCTGTGCTTAAGCAAACCCCCACAAACTTCCAATGTTGCCCTACAAGTGGTTCAATATTGACCCTTGTATACAATCCACGGGCGCGAATAAACGTTTCCCTAATCAAGGTCCATCCGTGACTGGGAATATGTTTGCATAACCCTTGTAAGTCCTCTCGATTTATGAGAAGAAAACCCTCCTGTAGGATCCTTACGACTTACAGAAGAACAAAACACTTAGGAACCCTCACGGTTCCTAAGGGAAAAATACACCTACAAGATCCTCACGACTTGTAGGGAGAAATACCTTCACGAGACCCTTACGGCTCATGGAGTCCAAAGCCTTAGCCGACAAGATCTTAACCCTGGTCGCTAAGCCTCCTTTGTTCGACAACGACAGAGGCAAATGATGATTCGCTCCTGGTAGTATCCCAGTTGCAGCGCTGCTGATGCCGAAATCGGTGTCCAATCTTAGGTCTACGGAGAAAGCCAATAGACCGCACATGCATACAAAATAGCCGAAATGATAGGGCAACTTGCAATAAAAAATAGCAAGTATAAAAAATGTACGCATGGAAAATAGCCGAAATGATTGGGCAACTCGTAATGAAAAGCAACGGGTAAAGATAAAGTAAAAAGCCGAAATGATTGGGCACCGCGAAAAATAGCTGAAATGATTGGGCAATCGCGACCTTCGCGATATAAAAGCTGAAATGATAGAGCATCGCGGAAATAAAATAAAACAAAAATAAGAAATGATGAAACTTCGGCCCTACAGTTAAGATCACATCGATCCCTGTATACAATCCAAGGGCGCAAACAAAGAAGAAACCATACTTCCCCAGCGGATTCCGTCGAACGACGAAGCCAAACCTCAACGGTTCATTTCAACCGAAGAAGCCAGCAAATTTCTCGACTCACGGATACAAACACTCCTTGACGAGAGCTTCCTGATCCGCGTCGACCCGCAGAGCCACCAGTGCCTCCGTAGGAACCCTCGACTCGTTTCAAACCCCAAGGACACAAATAATCCTTGGCGCTTGGGAAACAAATAATCCCTCGCAAAACTTCTCAGCTCACGGATACAAACACTCCTTGACGAGAGCTTCCTGATCCGCGTCGACCCGCAGAGCCACCAGCGCCTCCGTGGGAACCATCGACTCGTTTCAAACCCCAAGGACACAAATAATCCTTGGCGCTTGGGAAACAAATAATCCCTCGCAAAACTTCTCAACTCACGGATACAAACACTCCTTGACGAGAGCCTTCTGATCCGCGTCGACTCGCAGAGCCACCAGCGCCTCCGTGGGAACCATCGACTCGTTTCAAACCCCAAGGACACAAATAATCCTTGGCGCTTGGGAAACAAATAATCCCTCGCAAAACTTCTCAACTCACGGATACAAACACTCCTTGACGAGAGCCTTCTGATCCGCGTCGACTCGCAGAGCCACCAGCGCCTCCGTGGGAACCATCGACTCGTTTCAAACCCCAAGGACACAAATAATCCTTGGCGCTTGGGAAACAAATAATCCCTCGCAAAACTTCTCAACTCACGGATACAAACACTCCTTGACGAGAGCCTTCTGATCCGCGTCGACTCGCAGAGCCACCAGCGCCTCCGTGGGAACCATCGACTCGTTTCAAACCCCAAGGACACAAATAATCCTTGGCGCTTGGGAAACAAATAATCCCTCGCAAAACTTCTCAACTCACGGATACAAACACTCCGTGACGAGAGCTTTTTTGACTCACATCTCGGGCAATAAGGATTCAAAAACTTGCTTCCTGAACAATGGGACCCTGCAAGTCAATCCTAAATGGTCTCTTGCATACTATTCACGGGTCTCACTCTCTGAAGTCGATTCTCGACAAAGAGGGAAACAACCGCTTACGAGCCCTCTCGACTCGTAAGAAGGGCAATGGGACCCTGCAAGTCAATCCTAAATGGTCTCTTGCATACTATTCACGGGTCTCACTCTTTGAAGTCGATTCTCGACAAAAAGGGAAACAACCGCTTACGAGCCCTCTCGACTCGTAAGAAGGGCAATGGGACCCTGCAAGTCAATCCTAAATGGTCTCTTGCATACTATTCACGGGTCTCACTCTCTGAAGTCGATTCTCGACAAAGAGGGAAACAACCGCTCACGAGCCCTCTCGACTCGTAAGAGGGAGAAATTCTCTCATAAGATCCTTTCGACCTATGAGAGAAAGCTACACTTGGGAATCCTCACGATTCCTAAGGAGAAAATCCACTTACGAGATCATCTCGATCCGTAGGGAGAAAAGTCTCTATGAGACCCTCACGGCTCATAGAGTTGAAAAGTCTTAGGCAGCAGATCCGAACCTGCGGCCTAAGCCATCGTTATATCTTGAAGAAACCAAAATGCTTACTCTGTTACCTGTCAATCATGTTTATCAAGACAGCATGCTGATAATAAGAGAAGGGAGAAAGCAAAGAAATAATACAAGACATTGCAAAAAAATGTGTATCTTTATTTATTAACTCAATCAAGTACATGGCGAATCGTATAAAAGAATAAAGAATGTATACATCTTATTCAAAAAAGAAAATTACAAGTATATTGATACAATGGCAGTTATTGGGAAGGAAGCGTCTTGCATAGGTGTAGCAATCGCTCGCAGATGTCCTTCCATGCCTTCTCTTGATCGGCTACCACCGCCAGCTCTGCCTCCACTTGGGCTCGTTGCCGCAAGACCACTGCAAGCTGCTCCCTCACGCCCTGATAAGCAGCCTCCCGACTTGGGATATGGCGCTCAGCCACGTCAAGCTTCCTCTTTAAGTTTAGCCCATGGGAGATGCGCTCCAAGAGACCCTCAAAGATAGTCTTCACTTGGGCAGCATTTGCCTCAACCTCAGCGCGCAGATGGGCCGTTTCGTTTGAGGTCTTTTGGCATTCCCTTAGTCTCCGAGCTGCTTCTTGCTCCAAGTGGCGGGAGTGCGAAGTGCTTTGCTCGAGCCAAGTTGTGCGTTGGGCGCTCAGAGCTAAAACTTCGGGAGCAGGACGCGTCAACTCCAGCCGATACAAGCAGGCCTCGATCTCCCTGCAGTGGTTAACCCAAGATTCAACGACGCCCTCGTCATGAAAAGTTACGAGCGCCGCTAACATTGGGTTAACATCCGCAGCGAAATCGACAGCAGAAGGGAGAGCGTCCATGCTGAGCTCTTCAATATACCCGCTCAGCATGCCTAGACTCATCACCGCACCCTTTGAAGACGGACGTCTCAGAAAGGGGTCTGCCGGTAAAAGGACGCGAGCCTCGAAGGGGACCGGAACCGGAACAATAGCTGCAAAACAAAACAGGGTTAAACGATGGTTCAAAAGATGTTAAAGGATTACCAAAAAGGAGATCTACTATACCAGCAGCAACGGACGGCAGAGCCGGGAGGGCCGGTAGCGCGACAGGGCTTGCATCCCCTCCTTCGATTTGTGGCACTACAATAAAGAAAAGGAAAAGTCAGAAATCATCCCATTGCTAGAAAAAAGGAGTAAATAAAGATATTACCGGCGCCACTAGAAGGAGAAGCGAGTTCGGATGGGAAAGAAAAGTGCGGGAGCAACACTTGATACAAGTGATCAAAAAGCACTCCTGCAAAGGCACAATGGTGTAACGTTAGTACAAAAGCCGCATTTTTGAAAGATTAATGCATGAGTCGTAAATCCATACCTTCCAACATCCGTGACGGCACAAGGGAAGACGGAGAGGTGACTACTGCCAAAGCAGTAGTTGACGGTGCCCCCTCGAGCAGTGGAGCATCGGTACTGGCCGCACCTGCAAGAACAAATTTGTTAGAAGAGATCACAAGATATATACAAAAAAAAGGGGGAAATGCTGGTGATAAAAAAATTTACCTGACGAGCTGCCAGCAGAAACTGAGGCGGTCCCCTCCTCCACTGACGGAAGACCACCGCCTGTAGCTTCATCACCCGACTCAAGGGGAACCGTTGTTATGCTCTCAAGCTCTGCAGGCGGTGGGGAACCATAGACAGGGAGGGCCAAGATAGGAACATTGCCAGATTCCTGAGAAGGAGCGCCTAGCTCGTCCTCAGGAATCATGGCCGCCTCACCTGCTGCTCCCTCAGGATCAGCGATTACAGCTGCCCCGTCCATCGGCACTACGAGGTCCCCAGCCTCAAGTACCTCGCCCTCTACCGCCTTCGGCTCGGTCGAGACAATCATCTCATCTGCCGCCACTTCGGGTACGACATCAATGACTTTCTCCGCGGTAGGTTCCTCAATCTCGGCTCCAGGCCCCATGGCCTCGACAAAGTTGTCCACTGTCGGTTCGGGTTCGGCGAGTACCGCTTCTTCCGCTCCCTTGGGTTCGACGGTCGTCTCCGCCTCCCCCTCAGTTGGACTTGACCCTGCAAGATGAGATATGTATAAGCCAATAGTTTTACAAGTCATACAACAAGGCTATGAAAGAAGTACTACCTGAAGCGGATTTATCATTGGCGTTCCGAACCGCGCGCGCAACTTGCCGACGAGCGGTAGACAGGGCCACAGGGGGCTCTTCAGAAGGAGTACTAGCGTGAGGAACGGTGCTAGGGCCCGCTCCTGCGGCCAGAGCAGCTCTGCGCGCCTTAGCTTCGCGTCTAGACCGCTTCCGCTCCTCTTGAGCCGATGAGACAGATGCCATCAGAGCTTCCTTGAGCGAAGCCTGCTCATCCGTGTAGAGGGATGCCTCCAGATTTTTCAGAGCATCCCTCGTTGTTGCATCAAGCCGAGGCTCTTGCGGCAGCTTCGACGGAGTTGGGACTTCGATGACGGGCTTGGGAAGGGCCCTTGCGCCAATTAATACAACCCCTGTAAAGAAACAAGAGAAGGTCAGGTCGACTATCATAAAAAGATAACGAACTTTCCGTATAAAAGAGAAAGGGATAAAACATACCGACGCTCGCTAAGGTACGCTTGTTCTCCTCCTCCTGGAAGGTCTTCAGAGAGGCATCAATGGCCTCTTCAGTGGATACACCTGTTGAAAATGAGGCAAATATTAGCTGAAGATAATAATAAAAAGTGGGATAAAATGACAAATAAGAAGGCTGATGATTACCTGACTCAGCGAGTCTGCTTAACATTGCTTCGAGCCTCGCCGATCGCTCCGAAGCTGCAATGGCGGCGGCTAGATTGGTGTCCTCAGGGTCCACCACGAAACCCTCATTGCTGCCGTACTCGCATATGGTCTCGGCAGGATGAGCCGTGGACTCTAAGTTAAGAATCGCGTCGAGGGATAAAGTGGACTTCTTCTTCTTTTGCCCGCCAGCCTTGGACCCACTGGGAGCAGCTTTGCGCTTGCCAGTTTTGGCAATCGCTTTCGGGCGGCGAGTCCCGATGTCCGCTCCTGCACCCGACTCCGGCGATGCCGCTTTAACCGTCTTTGTAGGAGCACGGGGCGCCGTTGGGGCATCCACCGTAGTAGGCAGTGGCAGTCCACACGGAGGGGCCAACACCCGTGGTCGATCAGCTCCGGCCTCTTTCGTCGGAGGGATAACCTGAACCCTGGGCTGCAATGGAGCCTTGCGATTGCCGCCGGGAGGCGCAGCCCTACGATCGACCAGTAGACGTTTCTCCATCAAGATAATTGGGCCCATCGCGTGCGCATACCAGGCTACATACGAATTGAGTATCTTAGGGGTACAGCTGGGCTCACTGATGAAAAAGTAGGAGCCGGTGTTCAGCCGGATGAAGTGATGCATTGCATTCCGTACCCCCTTTAAGCCGACTGCAGGTGTTCCCAAGAAGGCTTCCAACGGGACCCCTTGGTTATAACTCGATTGCCGAGCAAATCGATGCGGATTATACCTCATGAAGAGGGCCGTTTCATTTTGCCTAAATACCAAGTAGCCCGGCCGAATGGAATAAAGGTGGAGGATTTCTCGAGCCTTCAACACGGAAACACCGCCCTTAAAGTCATCACGCAGCGACACCACCGACTTAGTGGTCTCGAAACCTATGGTGATGACTTTATCCACAAAAGAGGTCTTCGCCCCGACTAGATGCGAACGCAGAAGCAGTCCCCGAGACTCCCGCGGAGGTGCGAACACGATGGAAGCCCCAACCAATCGCATGATTCTCGGAAGTTTAAATCTCTCAAAGAACGGAGGAGTTTTGTGGGCACCAAACACTCCTCGAACATGCAGCTCCATCCAAGAAGTGAAGTAGTGCATCGGGAAGTTAGCAGGCTGTACCCCAGGCTCACTAGCGTCCGCCGCTACGCTAAGTCCATGGTAGAGGTAAGCCAACCCAGCGATCCCCACTGATAATTGCAGACCAGCCACCATCGATGCGCCGGGTAGAAAACAGAAGACCGCATAAGGCGTGGGTGCATGGGAAGCACGAAGCTGCATAGCCACAGACCTAAGAATCCGATGAAGAAGGTCTCCTCGTCCATGCCAGGAACGGCGATCTCTGAGAAAGGGACGCTGGCAGTGCCGGGAAGGTAAAAACTTCGCTGGTCAATGTCCGATGAAGGCAGGTGGTCCAGGCCGAAACCAAAAGGATCAGTGAGTTGGGCGAACTTCTCACCCTGCTCTGATAAAAATTCCGGGCGAATAAAACGAGCAATGAAGTCCGCGAAACTAACGCCTCGGTCGCCTAATTCCAAGTGGAGCTCCTCGTAGATCTCCAATACCTTCACCAAGCCCGGGTGCTGATGCTGAATGGCATTGTCCGGAGTTAGATCGCATACCATCTGCTTGGTGGCAAAGACGTACTCGTCAGGAGGAAGCAGCTCTTCATAATGCTCCCCCCTCGCCGGTAAACCTGAAAGCTCAACGAATTCCTCCAGAGAAATGGAAACTTCCCTATCCGCTGTCAGGAAAGTATGTGTGGGGATGTTCCATTGTTCAACGAAAGCCTTTGTCCACCACGTCGGAGGAGTAGGATACTCGAAAAGCGAGACGTAAACGGCGGAGTATAAGCCGATCTTCGTCAGATGAGTTCTCTTCGCCGCTAAAATGTACCGGGCCCATGGCAGATATCCAGCAGGCGGTCGCGGATTCAGTCCAAGGTTGTAAGCCTGTCCCCAAGGGCGTGCTTCACCCTGACAGATTCGCCTTCCCAATATATCTATGGCTGGCGGCGGCTGCACTGGAATAACGCCGATTGCGGGCTGGAGGAGGTCGTCCGAATTCCAATTTTTAACCTCCACGGCATACTCCACCGGGGGTTTGTCCGCATAAGAGAGCGAGACTATGGGCTCAGAGGGCACGGCGGAACTAAAACTGCGACGGCCTTGGATAATCTGGCTATACCACCTCCCCCATAGGTGAAGTCTCTTGCACTCAGGATCGTGATCTTTGATCAGAGCAAACACCACCCGGTCCACTAGTGCATGTGGGAACCCTCCTTCTGAGCGAACAAAGGGGAAAGACAAATCTTCAGACATGTTTCCTGCAGATAAAAAAAAAATAATAACAACTGTTAGTGTTCCAATGCTTCACATATCAAAGGCATACATCACACTGCAATGCAGTGGGTTGGGGACCAAAGGGGGACCCACAAAATCAAGATGACGGCGCATCATTTGATAAGACAGTCCCATCATTGGATGAGACTGTCAGTTAATAAAAAGGACCCCCAAGAGAATATCCTCACTGGGGGATCTCTAGAGACAAGGAGAAAATCTCCTCTTTTCAGAGCAAAGCTCTGTCACAGAGTGACACTTGTCAAACTCCTGTTTCAAAAGAATAAAACTTCTTAAAAAAAAAGAGAGCCTAGCTCTGTAGCAGTAATAAAAATTTATAACCAAGGATTAAAATTTTGGGATCTTAAAGATCCATGGAAACTTTTAAAAAGTTTTTTAATTGACCTATGAGCAGGGCTCTGTTCATGGGTTAAAACCTAAGAACAGAGTCTCTGCAAATTTTTGAGAGCAAGGCTCTGTGAATAAAAACCCCAAAGGGGTTTCCTTTAGATCAAAGATCTATAAGAGCAAGGCTCTGTTGAAGAAACCCCAAAGCGGTTTCCTTTAGATCAGAGATCTATAAGAGCAAGGCTCTGATTATTTAAATTTGATTTAAATTAAATTAATTTACCTAAAATGGTTCTGAAGTTAGAACTTAGAAGTTCTTAAGGAAATCACAAGAGCAAGGCTCTGAAGTTTTAAACAAGAGCAAGGCTCTGGGTAAAAATTCTTGAGAATGGTAAAAATTACCAAGGACCAAGGGTCCTATTTATAGGCGCCTACGCCTGTTCACCTGACCCGTCGATCCGATGGTCAGGATCTTGCCACCGCTGCACTCACGTGCGCGCCACGTGAGCGCAACGGTGGGGGGGCATCTGTTTCCCCAATCAGAGCAAGGCTCTACTGAATTTTGAAAATTCGAAATTTGAAGCAACGCTTCGGTTTCCGTGCGCAGTGCGCAATTTGCCACGTGGCAGAAGCCAATTCGGCAGCGTAACGCCCGAGACGGTGCGTCCCATCAGAGCAAGGCTCTTCAGAAAACGTTATTAAAGACTTAACTGCGCAAATGCATGGCAGCGCGACACGTGTCTGCGCAGTTGCGCAATCGCAACTGCGCAAGCGCAGTGATGCGCGACACGTGTCTGCGCAGTTGCGCAATCGCAACTGCGCAAGCGCACGGATGCGCGACACGTGTCTGCGCAGTTGCGCAATCGCAACTGCGCAAGCGCTCGGATGAGCGACACGTGTCTGCGCAGTTGCGCAACCACAACTGCGCAAGCGCACGGATGCGCGACACGTGTCACACGCTGGTGAGTTGCGCAGCAACTGAATGAAGATTTAGACAAATCTTTTCTGTTCTCCTGTAAAACAGGAACCCTTGGATCAGAGATCCAATGGTGGGAAAATTCCCAAAATTATTCAGGAAAGATTTTGTTAACAAATCCAACAAATTGGTGGGCACTATAAATAAGACCCCAGGCCTCATTCAAAGGGCATCAGATAATCAATCATCATCGAGAGAGGGAAAAAGCTTCTGAAAAAAGAGAGCTCTTGAAGATTAATCAAGAACAAAAAAAAAGAAGAAGGTAAAATTTCTGAAGAACAGAAAATAAAAAGATAAATAGTGCCTTGCACTTGATATGAACCCTTGGTTCTAAAAAATAAAAGAATAATAAATAGTGCCTTGCACTTGATATGAACCCTTGGTTCTGTGAAAAGAAAACAAGAAGAAAAACTTGTTTTCTTTTGATCTAAATGTAGATCAAAAGTGCTATGCACTTTTGTTTCTTCAATCAGAAGATTCTTGAGTTCCTGCAACTCATTATTTAAAAGGGCCTGGCCCAAATCAGAAATAAAAGGGTAGAGCCCTATTTAAAAAAATTCTTGAGGGCCTGGCCCAAATCAGATCACAAAAATAAAAGGGCAGAGCCCTATTTGGAAAATTCTTGAGGGCCTGGCCCAAATCAAATCATACAAAGGGCAGAGCCCTGTTTGGAAATGCTTGAGGGCTTGGCCCAAATCAAACTGCAAGAATAAAAAGAGGCAGAGCCCTGTTTAGATTGATTCTTTTAATCGGGCAAAGCCTAAAATAAAAATTGGACTTAACCCAATCCTGGCTGTAAGTCCTTAAATTAAATGCCTCTCACAAACTAAGTCATGACCGGTTCGAGGGTACATCTCCGAACTCCTTTGACATCTGTCGTTGTAATTCCTCAACGACGTCAAAGAAGCGACGAGTCCCAACGACCACTCATCTAATATCGGACCGAAACGTCCCTAAACTAATATCGGACCGAAACGTCCCTAAACTAATATCGGACCGAAACGTCCCTAAACTAATGACGGACCGAAACGTCCCTAAACTAATGACGGACCACTACGTCCCTAAACTGGTGACGGACCGAAACGTCCCTAAACTAAAATCGGACCGAAACGTCCCTAAACTAATGACGGACCACTACGTCCCTAAACTGGCGACGGACCGAAACGTCCCTAAACTAAAATCGGACCGAAACGTCCCTAAACTAATGACGGACCACTACGTCCCTAAACTGGCGACGGACCGAAACGTCCCTAAACTAATAATGGGCCACCACGTCCCTAAATTGGAACATGGACCGCTACGTCCCTAAACTGACACCATAGGGCCCAAACGCTCTTTTGTCGGATCTAAACGGTCCCGTCTAAGTTGATCTTAACCCCAAATACGGTTAACGTGTCCTTAGATCTTTAAATAAAACCCCAAGTCAACTTTGGTTCAAGGGTACATCTCTGAACTCCTCAGACGCCTGTCGTTGTAATCCCTCAACGACGTCGGAGAGGTGACGAGTCCCGACGCCCAGATAATTAAATCAGTCACTATGTTAAGTCGATCTTAGTCGAGAACATGACTAATGTATCCTTAACGAAGGTTTAAGTTGATCTTAGCCGCAATGCGACTAATGCATCCTTAAACTAAAAAACACCAAACTCAAATCTAAGCAAACACGGATTTGGACTAATCCACGTCCTACGGGCGACGACATCACTAAGTCTCCGTATACAATCCACGGGCAGCCACAAACAAAACAAACACACACGACACGAAGTGAAATTCTGGAGAAGGAGAAAGTTGTTACCGCAAAGCGGTAGCGTAATTAACTGCAGGGGCTTGCGCCTGCAGGGAAGAGCGTCCCCACAATCAAAAACCCCTCAAGCGAGGGGGAATCTGACAAAGTCTGCTACATCGGCCGCATCCGTCTAAACCTTCGATACACGGTGCCATAAATCAACTTGGCATCTTCGGAGAGGTGGACGGATAAAACCAAATAGCATCTGCCCCGAACCCCAGGCTACGTGACGTCCTAACGTCGCAGGCCGCCGTTCGGAGGGGAACAGCAGGGAGATAAAGATTCAGAAGCATTCATCAAGACCAGAAGAGCAAGAGAAGCACCTGTACCAAAACTAGTTCAAAGAAACCTCAAATTGACCGTGGAACCACGGCAAAAAGCTCATTTTGATCGCGAAACCACAGCATCTTTGGTGCATTAGGGCTTCAATTTTCTCTGGTATTTTTTCTATCTTTTTCTCTCCTCTCTGAAAAATCCAATAACATTTTTTCTACAGGATTCTTTGCGAAAATTCGCCGCTTAATTTTTTTTTTACTTTTGTGTGTTTTGTTTTTGGGTTGTTTTTGCATATTGAAATACGGACAATTAATGGGTAAAGACCAAATTCAGATTAGGTGGGGATTTCAGTACCCTTCCTAAGCCCCACAAATCACAAAACTAGCATCCGTATCACCCTTCATTAATTACAAAAATATCTAGACCAAGACTATAAGGACCGTCGCGCTCATTTAGGACAGAGGAAGGTCGTGGGTAATCAACTGCTTATCCACACTTCTTTTGTGGTGTCTAAGGCAAATGGTTACTTAATTAGGCCTGCTATTTATGGTGATCTGTATAGCGGATACCTCCCACTTACCCGGCACTTACCTGACCACAAAAGGGATAAAGAGGTAGTAAAGGATTGATCATGTGACTTGTTCTCTGAAAGTCTAGGAGCGGTCTAGTGACTTGACCTAGGTGACTTTAGATCTAGGGTTGATTGTGCATTTTTGTGATTTGTCTAAGTCCGACTTTTTCAAAACAAACCCTTTTTTACGTAATTCTCATAAACACTGCCATTTGCGCTAAACCCGCTTAGTGCATGCTCGGCTGGATACGGGATTCTAGTGCCCGTCTTGTCCGCGTTTCTTCTATCGACTCCGAAGTCGGTAATTCTTCGTCTTCTTTTTTCTCCCCACCCATAACATTGATCGAGATGGATGACTCTCCATCAAATTTTAATAACACCACTCTGTCACCACCCGCAGGTTCGCAGAATCTACCGCGTATCTCTATCCAAAAGAGATGCTACCCTATACGTGGTCCCCTTTCTACTTGTCTATATATCCTACCAGCCAATGGGGATAATTTTGAAATAAACCCCACTATATCAACCTTTTGCCTAAATTTCACGTGCTAGAGTCTGAGGACGCATACGTTTTTATCACCAAATTCGAAAACGTATGTGCTATGATGGGCACTTTATAACTTTCTGTGGATGCTATGCGTTTACATCTTCTCCCGTTTCTTTTGTGCGATTTAGCCGAAAAATGGCTTTATAACACAACTACACACTCTATTTCCAATTGGGATGAATTCGTTATAGCATTCCTTAAGAAATTTTATCTCAATCATAAGACCGCCCGTGTTCGGAGCGAAATCAACCAGTTTACCCAGCTTCCCAATGAACCATTTTGGAAATGCTTTGAACGGTTTAAGGATCTGCTTGTCCAATGTCCTCATCACGGAATCCATAAATGGGATCTGTGCCGAATTATATATGAGGACATTACTCCAGCGACAAAGCAGATGCTTGAAACCATATGTCAATGCAATTTCATGTTCAAAGACGATGGTGAAGCTTGGAAATTTCTGGAAGATCTCGCTGAACATACTTTGCAGTGGGAAAGCGCTAGACCACCATCATCTAGGGGAGGTATCCATCAGCTTGATATTTCCATCACAGTTAAAGTCGAAATGGAAGCAATGCAAAAGAAACTTGAAGTTATGGAAAACGGATTTTCATTAGCCTCACTAAACCAGGCGACGCTTCTTAAAACCGTGTGTGGATGCTGTTCCAATCCATCACATCTGACGGAAGAATGTCTTTTGAATTTTCCGTTTCAAGGTCAAGAACACACTAATACTGCTTTTCAGCAGCGACCTAGAAATGATTCTTATTCTTCCACATATAATCAGGGTTGAAGGAATCACCCTAATTTTTGCTTGGAACCAACACCAAACTCAAACTCAAAATACGGTTCCAAACTAAAATAACTATCAAAGGGTTTCTCCACAGCAACAGCAACCACCACAGAGTCAGCACCCCTTTCAAACATAAACTTTTCAAAATCCGGCCAACAATTCTGCACCTTATAATAATTCCTTCCAAACGGATGGTACCGAAAACTCCTCTGCACTCGAACGAACCTTGGAAATGTTTATAAAACATTCCATGCAAACGTCGGCTGATATAAAGTCTTCTATCGAGAAATTAACGAAGGACTCCACCTCCCACGGTGAGAGTATAAAATCGATAGAAGCACAAATTGCACAATTAAATGCCGCGATGAGTGCTAGAGAGAAAGGAAAACTTTCATCTCAACCCCTACCGAATCCTGACCACTCACAACATTATAATGTGAATGTCATTACCACGTTAAGATCGGGAAGAGTGCTGAACAACCAAGTCGGTGAACAGGTTGATAATGAGGAATCAATCAAGGATATCCCGGCTTCCACTTCTAACACCATTTCGTTTAATCTACCATCTTCTTCCGAGCCTATTCTCCGTTTTCCCCTAGGTTCGAACCCTCCATCCATCTCTTTGAGTCAACCCCTACGATCTTCTCCAATATTGGACCCAACTCTTATTGATAAAGCTCCTTATCCAAATAGATTAAGAGGAAACAAACCAAGTGCACAAATGGAGAAGATTGTGGAAATTTTTAAACAAGTTAACATAAATATCTCTCTCTCCTAGATACTATCCAACAAGTTCCGTCTTATGCGAGAATACTTAAGGACTTGTGCACTAGAAAGAGAAAAACTCAAGTGCCGAGAAAGGTATTTTTAACGAGCAATATAAACACGACTTTTACCCAGCAATTACCTAAGAAACCTAAGGACCCCGGCTATCCTACAATATTTATTTCTATTAAGGGTAAAAATATAGATCGTGCTTTACTCAACCTTGGCGCTAGTGTTAACTTGCTTTCCTATTCTGTTTATGAGCAGTTAAGTATAGGAGAGTTGAAACCTGCTCACTGCACTCTCCAGATGGCAGATCGATCTATCACCCAATCTAGGGGTGAGCTAGAGGATGTGTTGATAAAAGTCAGGGAATTTATATTCCCTGTAGACTTTATTGTTCTAGATACACAACCTGTAGCGAACCCACGAAACCAAATTCCGGTGATTCTCGGTCGACCCTTCTTAGTCACTTTCAATGTTGTCATTAATTGTCGTAACGGTTATATAAACTTATCCTTCGGGAAGATGGCAATTGAGCTTAATATTTACAAGCTAGGAAGTCAACCATCTGAACGTTCTGTTCATCTAATTGATGTCTGTTCTGTCAATAAGATAGCTTCCGACAACTGCAAGGTTGAGGAACTTTGCTATAATAATCTCAACGACACTAGTATGTCATTGTTTGATCTAGCAAATTATTATAGTGAAGACACCTTTACGAGTCCACCCCCGAGTTCGAACCTTTTGACTCATCGCAAAAGTCTGTAGCACTTTCCGAGTCAATATCCTATGCAGGTTATGAACTTCTTAGGGAGTCCGAGTATCATTCCCTTACCCCACCTTCTATCGCCTCTCCGCCGACATTAGATCTCAAACTGCTACTTTCTCATCTTAAATATACATATTTAGGTGAGAATGGGTCTTTGCCCGTGATCATATCCGCTTCTCTAGCTTTAGAGCAAGAGAATGCTCTTTTGATGGTCTTGAGATCAAATTAGAAAGCATTTGGTTGGACAATGGCAGAAATCAAAGAGATTAGTCTCTTAATTGTTGAACATCATATACATTTGATGGATGAAGCTAGACCAACCCGAGACCCACAAAAACGGTTAAATCCCGTCATGAAGGAGGCGGTAAAAAATGAAATCGTCAAGCGCCTAAATAGTGGTATAATTTACCCAATCTCTGATAGCCAATGGGTAAGTCCTATTCATGTAGTCCCTAAAAAATCTGGCATCACGGTCATAACTAATGAGTCTAATGAGTTGATCCAGACACGCACCCAACCTGGGTGGTGTGTATGTATTGATTATAGGAAACTCAATGCCGCAACGAGGAAAGATCACTTCTCTCTACCTTTCATTAACCAGCTGTTAGAACGATTAGCTGGACATGAATATTATTGTTTCTTGGACAGATATTCTGGCTATAACCAGGTCCCCATTGCCGAAAAGGATCAACATAAAACAACATTTATTTGTGCTTTCGGTACCTTTGGTTATAGACGCATGCCCTTTAGGTTATACAACGCTCCCGCTACATTTCAGCGGTGTATGATGGGGATATTCTCAGACATGATCGAGAATTTTCTGGAGATATTTATGGACGATTTCTTTATATTTGGGGACACCTTTGAGAATTGCCTATGTCATCTTGACGCGGTTCTTACCCGCTGTAAGAATAAGAACTTAACTTTGAATTGGGAAAAATGTTATTTCATGGTCCAAGAAAGTATTGTGGTTGGACATGTCATTTCACGAAAAGGCATTGAGATAGACAGAGCTAAAATAGATGTCATCCATAACCTTTCTCATCCTAAATGCGTCAAAGATATACGATCTTTTCTTGGTCATGCAGGATTTTATAGGAGATTCATTAAAAATTTTAGCAAAATTACTAGACCCTTAACTCTTCTCTTGGCCAAGGATACAACTTTTCACTTCGATTCGGATTGCGAGGCTGCTTTTGACTCACTTAAAAGCTCTCTCACTACAGGCCTCGTTCTATCATCTCCTGATTGGAACCACCCGTTCGAGCTAATGTGTGATGCATCAGATTTTTCTATTGGTGCAGTTTTAGGACAGCACATTGATAAGATGCCATATGCAATTTATTATGCAAGTAAGACCTTGAATGATGCCCAAATTAATTATACAACTACCGAGAAAGAAGTCTTGGCAGTTGTATTTGCATTAGAAAAATTCAGGCTTTACTTGATTGGCTCACCGATAGTGGTTTACACCGATCACTCCGCCCTAAAACATCTTTTATCGAAGAAGGATGTAAGGGTAGGTTAATACGTTGCATCCTGTTATTACAAGAATTTGATCTTGTCATACGAGATAAGAGAGGATGTGAAAACGTAGTAGCCGACCATTTTTCACGCATCTCTTCTTCACCTACTGTGATCTTGCCAATAAACGACTCTTTCCCTGACGAACAACTCTTGACCGTATCTTGCGAACCTTAGTTCGTGGATATTGTGAATTATCTAGCAACGGGACTTATTCCTAGCGATTGGTCTAAACAAGACAATCATCGATTTCTATCCCAAATAAAGCACTTTTACTGCGATGAACCTTATTTGTTTAAATATTGTCCCGAACAAATCATTCGCAGATGTGTCCCTAATGATGAATTCAAGAGTGTATTGTCTTTCTGTCATGATCAGGCATGTGGCGGTCACTTTGGTCCACGTAAAACGGCGGAGAAAGCTTTGCAATGTGGTTTTTACTGGCCTACACTATTTAAATATGCATATGATCATTACAAAACTTGTCCACGGTATCAACACACGGGTCGGATTCCTCGAAAAAATGAGATGCCACTTCAACCTATCTTGGTTGTTGAAATTTTTGACGTTTGGAGTATTGATTTATGGGCCATTTTCCAACTCTTTTGGGAATTTATATATCTTGTTAGCGGTTGATTATATCTCGAAATGGGTGGAAGCGATACCGTGTCGCACTAATGATAACAAGATTATTATTAAGTTCCTTAAAGAAAATATCTTTTTGCGATTCGGACACTCTCGCACTATAGCGACAACGGGACGCATTTCTGTAATCGGTCTTTCGAGACTTTGATGCAGAAATATTCAATCAACCATAAACTTTCTACGCCCTATCATCCCTAAACGAGCGGGCAAGCTGAGATTTTCAATAGGCAGATCAAACAAATTTTGGAGAAAACAATTTCTAAAAACTGTAAAAATTGGTCACCAAATTGACGGATGCTCTTTGGACATTTCATACCGCTTATAAGACTAATCTTGGTATGTCTCCTTACCGCCTAGTGTTTGGAAATGCTTGCCACTTTCCTGTCGAGATCGAACATAAACCAATGTGGGCCATTAAAGAACTTAACTTCGATTTCAATCAAGCCTGCAACTTTCGGAAGCTGCAATTAAATGAGCTAAGCGAACTCCGCGATGAAACTTACGATAATGCGGTTATAGTAAAGAGCCGGACTAAAGTATTCCACGATAAAAATATTTTTAGAAAAACTTTTACCCCGGGACAACAAGTCCTTTACGATTCCCGTCTCCATCTTCATGCGGGTAAGCTAAGATGTCGTTGGAAAGGACCATTTGTGGTGCGGTATGTATATCCGCACGGGGCAGTTTAAGTTGAAAATATTAAAACGGTTATATTTTTAAAGTGGATGGGTATAGATTAAAACCGTATTTTTCCACTAACCCCACAGAGGAGCTCCTGTTTTTACAGGAGCCGCTTTATCATAACTAAATTTCCTCCGCCTCACCTCCTTATCTCAATAATATTGTCCCATTCTAAAAAGGGAGGTGAGTAAAAAAAAGGGACTTAACTGAATATCCATATGATCAAAAATAAGTTTAGGGGAGGTTTTCACTTTCATTTATTCTTGTCCCCGTTAATAACCTTTTCAAGTCTACAGATTTTGAGATTTAAAAGATAACAACAGTGAGGACACTGCTGCAAACAGGTTTGGAGGAGGTTTGTGCTTATTTACGCATTACTTTGCATATACCTTCCATAAGCACAAATTTTTTTCTTTTATAATGGAAAGTTAGAAAGTGAAAAATTACATTTAAAAGATTGGAAGAGTTTGAGAAAAATAAGAAAATTAGATATTTTCTTAAATGAAACTAGTAATAAGTAGTTATGAGCCGTTGTCCCAAGGGTTAGTAAGATGAAGGAGTCACTAATCTGAGGATAAAAATAAGTCTGAAAAATAGTTCCTATTCTTGAGGCCAAACATCTGAACGTTGATACCCTACTATATGCACTTACACACGTCTTGAAACTTGGGATAGTAGAGAATACCTTGAAATGCTCTTGTCTAAAAGCCAAAGTACGAAGGAAATATAAATGAAGCATAAAAGTATAAAATGGTGAAGAAAAATGAACACTGGTTTTGTAATTATCAATGCAGCATAAAAAAATATAGCGATGGCTCTTTATCACATAGTGCCTTAGATCAACTGGTTTGGGAGCCACTGCTAAGCCTTAGTGTTTCAAGACAAGGAAATTGCTAATTACGTCTAATAAGTGAGCACATTTAGTAATCGGTCGGTTAGTACCTCAAGAAATATTAACGGTCGCATGAAGAATGTGTGAACAATTCCGTCTAAAATATTCACCGACTAAAAGTGTACTGAGATAGATGGACAAGAGTATGATAGCTTGAATTGAATTCTCCGAGTGTAGGGATATCTTTTAAACACACGTAGGGGTATATGATCGGTGTTTGGAAAATAGGTAGGGAGGAAGAATAAAGGCAATGTTTTACTGAGAGATGGTGTGATTTCTGACATTTTTTCATGACTATTAAGATAGGGCTCATAGCAACTAAAAAGCTAGTGTAGTTGGAAACTCTTATTTTCGAGTTCTTTCTTTTATACTTCTTATTTTATATGTAACTTTCACAGTCTTTCTTTTATTATAGGATTTTGTGGGTGTAATCCGCTGAAAACCCTCTGAAGATAACACTCCTCATAGTAGGGACACCTAGAGGTTTAACGGCTTGTTGCACATGCTCAGTACAATCGTGTTGCCTACAAAAGTGTGCTACTTAGTTTTTCTTTCTATTTTCTTTTCTCCTTCTCTTAAATAAATAGTTTGCTCGGGACGATCAAAGTTAAGTTCGGGGGTATTTGTTCAGTCGAAAATATTGTACTTTTAACATGACAATTTCCTTACTTTTCTTAATCATCTAAATGTGTTTGTTATAACTATAACACATATTAGAAGTTTATTTATAAAATACCATTTACCATATATTTATATATTATAATCAACATTACAAAGGAAAATGTGCTTAATATTTTGATACGCTTATCATATCAAATTGTATCTTAAATATAACTAATATTGTTCATTGAAGATATTCTGCAAGATTAGCTCAGGTCAGATATCAGGAATCAAGAATCTGCCAACAAAATAAAAAAAGTTGAAGAATCAAATACTGACAGAGATTCAGAAGAGATAAGAAAGTTCCAGACATCAAATAAATACCCAAATACCAAAAGAAGAAGACTACAGAAGTTTGAAGCAGAGAACTTACCACGAAGCCGTGGAACTGCGGCCGAGTCAGGCCAAGTCGCCGCAAATCCGTGGCCCGGTCGCCGCGGATCCGCGACCGATTCAAGGAATCACGATTTGGAATTCTTCTGGAGTCTTCTGCATAACAAACTTAGTTTGTTGGGGGTTTCTGTTACTGGTTTCAAGGCTATAAAAAGGACCGAGGGCTACATCTCATAAATATCTAATGATCTAAAAAATCAATTCCAAAGATCAAAAACCAATCTCAAAAAGGGATCTAAGATCAAGAATCTATCATCTTGAGATCCAAGATTCTTGATCTTAGATCCCTTTTTTAGATTGGTTTTTGATCTTTGGAATTGATTTTTTAGATCATTAGATGTTTATGAGATGTAGCCCTCGGTCCTTTTTATAGCCTCGAAACCAGTAACCGAAGTCCCCAACAAACTAAGTTTGTTACACAGAAGATTCCAGAAGAATTCCAAATCTTGATTCCTTGAATCGGCCGTGGATCCGCGGCGACTTGGCCTGACTCGGCCGCGGTTCCGCGGCTTTATGGTGAGTTCGTGACTTCAAACTTCTGGAGTCTTCTCCTGTTGGTATTTGGGTATTTATTTGATATCTGGAACTTTCTTATCTCTTCTGAATCTCTGCCAGTATTTGATTTTTCGACTTTCTTTACTTTTTTAGCAGATTCTTGATTCCAAATATCTGACCTGAGCTAATCATGCAGAATATCTTCAATGAACAATGTTAGTTATATTTGAGATACAATTTGATATGATAAGCGTATCAAAATATTAAGCATATTTTCCTTCATAATGTTGATTATAATATATAACATATGGTAAATGGTATTTTGCAGATAAACTTCTAATATGTGTTATATTTATAACAAACATTTTTAGATGATTAAGAAAAGTAAAGAAATTGTCATGTTAAAAGTGCAATATTTTCGACTGAACAGATGTTCGATTCTTCTGAAACTTCTGGTTCTACCAAGCTTTCAGTAATAGCTTGTGGTTCTGAAATTTCTTCCAGATCTATTGCGCTCCCACTTTTCTGATTTTCTAAAAATTCAGCTTCCAAGAAGTGGGCATGACAAAAAACAAAAACCTTTTGTTTCTCTGCGTAATAGAAAAGATACCCCCTGGACTTTTTCGGGTATCCCACAAACTTACACAGTACTGAGCGTGCCTTGAGCTTGTCCGCATGCTGCTTTTTTACAAAAGCTGGACACCCCCATGTCTTAAGGTACTTAAGATAGGATTTCTTCCCACACCACATCTGATATGGTGTGGTAGGCACAGTCTTAGTTGGAACCTTATTCAAAAGATATGCAGCTGATTTTAGTGCATAACCCCAGAAGGATCGCGGTAACTCACTTTTACGATAAAATACTATCATGTTATATATAATTTATAATTATTCAATTTAACCGTATTACCTTTAGATAATTCACGAGGTAATGACCTAGCTCATCACAACACACATTATTTTCATAGCACGATAGCTCTTGGGATATTAGTTTATGGGAAAATACAGATTTACATTTAAATATTTTAAACATTCAAAAATTGTTTTCTTTAAAAAAATGAGTTATTTAAATTCCTTGCAATTACGCCTCTACAACCCATTTTGGGGAACCCCGATTGGGATGGTGCGGGTTATCGTACATCCCCGGATCTAATAGAGCGAGATGCAAACCTCTTCACGGAGCATCCGATCTTAATAGAATTTTTAATCCATTTTTAAGAAAAATGAGATTTCTATTTAATAAATAAAATTTATTTTTACTAAATATATATATATATATATATAATCAAAATACCTATTTAAATATTATATATATATATATATATATATATTCCATATTTTTCTAAATCAAAGGAATCATCAATTTCATGAAACTGCCATTGCAATTCAATGCAATTCCAATATTACACTAAAATACCTTATACAATGGAATCTAGGCTCTACTCACTAGAAAACTTCATTTTTATAAAAATTACATTTATGAAAATTCTAAAGACGATAATTAAATACTTGAGATTTATTTTGAAAATATATAAAAACTATTTTTACATAAAACCCCCTCAAGTTATACTAAATTACAATAAGGACCCTAGTAAATATAGGTTTAAGTGGGACCAGTTCTCTTGAATCTTAGAGAGCCGGAGAATATGGGTGCTTGCCTATCTAAGATAGACAGCCTAACAACGGTGTTATCAACACGGTAATTGTTTTGGAAAAAGACATAAATCCTGCCGTCCATGTGCAGCAATTACCGATAACATCAAAACTTAAATCAGGACTTCAATTTTGTTTAAAAAAATCTGACTCGGTTCGAGTCATGGTCAAATATGAAATCAACTCGACTTGAATATGATTCAAGTATAACTGTAATTCAACATGAATCCGTCTATATCATTATTCAATCTATATCAATCTGACGCGACTGAATAGAACCATGGATATACTCTGTTTATATGTCTATCCATTTATATCCATTCTATTTACATGATATCATGGTTTCGGCAAGTCGAACAATCTATTACACAAAATAATACAAATCAATACAAAAGACATTACGGGTTTTAAAGGGGTAGACTGGTACGGAATGTGTTAGAAATGGCACGAGACGGTCACTTTAATATACCTAACCTGAATATCCATTGCCGTTGTACCGTGGCTGAACAGTTCCTTATGCTCCGTATATCTTGGTCTCCAGAATAGTTGGACTGCTCTCGTATGCACTGGTATATTCTGTACCAAGTTATAAACAACTGCGTTAATATTATAATCAAACATTACTAGTTATACTCTATCTTAGTCTATTCTATCTCTACTTTTTTTTGGACTTACCGAGCGATTGTTCGCTGACGACATTATTTCTCTTCTTTCTTTGGAATATTGTCAGGTGGTTCGGACGCACTACAGTTCAAGCCCAGTACAGAGGACTTGGAGCAGTTTGCTATCGACCCAGAGCTGTAGACACTTGTATATACTTTTCATTTCAGTTATGTCATTGTTTAGGCATTACTTTCTATTCATGTATTTACATTTCCAGTTGTACTTGTAAAGAATTGTTAAATAAATAAAAGTTGTTCATTTATATTCATGTCTCTTATGTACATTTTACTTTATATTATTTATTTATGCTTAGCGTATTTACTTCTGAGTAAATACGTAGCGGGTCGCGTCGCGCCCTCTTGTCCGTATACTGGGAATCGGGGCGTGACATTGTCACTGCAGGACCTCGGTTCTGGGACAAACTAAGAATGCTTAGAAATAGGTGGTCGGATCCTTTGGTGATGGGAAGGGATTTCAATATTACCAGATTTGATTATAAACATATCGGTAAAGGGTGCTCTTTGCGTGAGGGTTTTTCAATGATGTTATTAGAGAGCTACGACTTATGGACATTCCTATTTCTGATAGGAGATTCACATGATCTAACCATCAGGATGATCCAACTTTGGCGAAGCTAGATAATCTTCATCTTGGATGAGTGGGAGGAATCCTTTCTACTTCGCAATGCGAGGTCGATTATTAAATACATCTCGGACCATATTCCGATTCTTTTAGATTCAGGCGAGGAATCGGTGGCTAGATCTCATTTTTTCCGGATGGAAAAAATGTGGCTAACAAACCCCACTTTTGAAAAATGTGTGCTTGAGGCATGGACTCCGAAGATGGATGCTTCAGATCCGATTGGTGTATGGATGGGGAAGATGAAGAGATTGAGAAGTTGTTTACGGCTTTGGTCTAAACAGGAATTTAAAAAAGGTTTTCGCTTATAAAGGAGTGGGCAGAGAGAATTGACGAGCTTGACAAGATCGAGGAGATGCGATCTCTTCAGGAAGTAGAGAGTGAGGAACGTATGTCATTGTGGCTAATATAGAAGAGATGAATCTCAATGAGGAGATGTATTGGAAGCAAACGATCGAGGGTAGATTGGTTAAAGAAAGGGGATGCTAATACGGCTTTCTTCCATCGAATGACTAGTGCTAGGAGGAGAATAAATCATGTTGTAGGTTTGGATGATGAGGAAGGAAATTGGGCCATAGAAGAGATGGATATATTAAAAATGTTTGAGAATTTCTATATAGGTCTTATGGGTGTATCTGCAACGGTTAGAGAAACTCTCGTCTTTGCTCCTATGGAAAATTTGCTGTCCAATCTTTCCTCTCTTGAGGAAGAGATAAGAGAGAGTGAGGTGGTTGAAGCGATTAGGTCACTTGGTGAAGATAAATCACCTGGACCGGATGGGGTGTCAGTCTTCTTTTATCGTAAATGTTGGAGTACTGTTAGAACAGAGTTCTTGGACCTCATAAACGCATTCTTCAACGGGACGGGTGATCTTGGAAGGATCAAGTATGCTTCATTGGTTTTAGTTCCGAAGGTGGAAAGGGCAAGACGGGTGTCGGAGTTTAGACCAATAAGTTTGCTTAACAATTCTTTTAAGATCATTACGAAAATTTTGGCAAGTAGGTTTAATAAGGTATTGGAAAGTGAGGTGGCAAATGTCGGGCTTTATTAAGGGGAGAAGTATTCTTGACCCAATTGTTTGTGCGTATGAGATTCCAAGTCAATGTAGGAAGAGAAAAGAAAGGGTTTTATGCTCAAACTCGACTTTGAAAAGGCATATAATATGGTGGAATGGGAAGCGGTCAATGAGACTATGATAAGGAGTGGGTTCGGAGTTGGTTGGAGAGGATGGATAGCACGATGGGTGAGATATACGATGTAAGAGAGGCCTATGATAGGGGGATCCACTCTCTCCTTTACTCACATTAGTGGCAGATGAGCTTAACAGAATGATTAAGAATTGTGTGTGGGAGGGTCTTATTGTACCATTGGCAAAAGGGCGGACTAAGGATGGTTGTCATCCTTCAATACTCATGCATGTGGTTGCTCTTTTGACAAAACGGTGCTAGTTTATTTATGCTAGTGGCTTGTATACTTATCTAATACGTAAGTATGTGGTTGCTTCTGGATGTTGGCTTTTGCCTGGGTTATGCTTGAACCGGTCTCTTGTCACTGTGTTGACGGAGACGGTTTTTCTTTTTAAATTGGTACCGGTATCTTTTGTTTCATTTTCATCTTTTTAATTAAGCAGCGGTGGAAACATTATTTATGTCAAAACAAAAAAAAGATAGCAACCCTTATGTTTGTTCAGGACCAACTGCATTAGAACTTTTGAAAGTGGTGTCTGCTCAAACTTGGCAATACTTGGCACTCAGCATTCCCAAAAGGCCAGCTCCAGCTTTCCCTCTTGAAAAATTGGTGTGAGCTTTTTCGAAAGAAAAAAAAGGGAAAACTTTTATTGCAAGGACAAGCTTGTGAATATCTTTATCTACTCTGAGCAAACGGATATACTAACAAATGTTTCATACGTATCAATTGGGCAATAGCTCATGCGGTGTGAATTTCCTCCCCAAAGTGAGCGGTCATCGGTTTGATTTCCGAAGAGGTCGCATCCATTAAAAAAAAAGTTGTAACGTATCTACCACAAGTGTGTGCGTGCGGATACTAACGTATATCATTGCTTCTGCCTGTGGAAAATTTTGGCATTTGTTCAATTCCCGGTCCCATTATCATACACCAGTAAAGAAGAAGAAACTAGACATCCCCCATGGCCAACATAAAAAGCGTTGTTGTTGTGGTCTATATGGCTGCATAGAAATGCTTCTTGTTTTCATAACACTGGCTTTGATTTTCAGGTTCTAACTGAATATATTTTTCTTGGTGGGTATTCTGGGCAGGGCTAGCGAAGAGGCAAGGCACCCTACAGCCGGAACAGCTATTTGTTAAGCCGCTGGGGGCGGACGAGGCTGGGGAGCAGCAGATCAGAATGGGGCCTTAGGTGCTGGTTTGTGGCGGGTTCATGGCCGCATAGGCGGAGGGCTTCTTATTCTCTCTGGTCTATGATACAGTTGATGCCCTGGTATTGACTCTTGTTTCCTAATGTTGTTTGCTTTCCATTCGGTTTAGACTTGGTGACTCTATCTTGCTATGTTGGTACTGGTTGATTGTTCACTGCGTGGAGCATGACGGTTTCTTTTTAGCGATCGGTATCAGTGTGTGGTATCTTGTTGTTTCATTATCTTCTTATCAATGAAGCATCGGTGGAAACACCATTTTATCTCACAAAAAAAACATAAAAAGCATTGGTAACAGTTTTAATGGATCTCTCTATCAGCATTTTCATAAGCTAGTAGAGAACAGGAGAAGCAGACATTACCGACATAGACACTGTTGATGGACATTGTGGCAGCAGATTACTCTTTACAGTTTTATTTTGCCAAGGAATCAATTTGTCGGCGATGATCAATCTAGCAGTGATGCCTGTAGAAAAATTCATAGTAGAGGCATGATAGAATTCTGTAAACAGGTCAAGCAGTAGCATCATAATACCAACGCGCAAGACTTTAAAAGCTTGTTGACACGGCTCAAGGTAAAAAGGAAATAATTTCCGAAACCAGAATACAAAAAGAACAGGAAGTAAGCCCAAAAGTTGAGCTTAAGCAGAATAAGTCCAGAAAATATTGTTTTCAGAGAACTCACAGGCAAAACACTAATTATCATTTAATGCCAATAAATGATAGGCAATCATTGAATTGTAAATTTCTGTACACTTTGAAATTCTTTTAATGTCATAGAAAGCATGTACATGTTCTTCATATTTCCTGCAGCTCTCTCAATTTCTAGTAGCCCAGCCAATTCCTGCTATGATAGCATTTGAATATTGCTAAATGAACAATATAGTACAATGTCTCCGTCATATAATTAAATCTAGGTGGAAGCTAATCACCCATAGTCTTCCCTAACTAAACAAATCCTGGGAAGTAAAATAAATGCTAAGATACTATCAGTCCAAAGATGCTTTTGGATGATCATTTTATTTATAATAATTTAACTAGCACTCAGTTAGTAATTGTATTATATTGTAACATCCAATATAAACGGAAATGAGTGACATTTACTTTGGCTGAAAAGGAAGCAAGAAAAAAGTGTTTTCCCCACAACTTACCATTTCGGAGTAAGTTTGGCTAATTGGTAGCCCATATAACAGGAGATTGACTTGTGTCGATTAGGCCTGGCAAATGAAGCGAGCCGGGCTCGCTTCACGAATCGCCCGACTCGTTTCATTGATGAGGCAAGTTGAACCCGCTTCGCTTAGCCGGCGAGGCGAAGTGAGGCGAGGCAACATAGCCGTCGCCGACCCTGCTCTCCTCGTCTAGACAAATCGCGAGGCGAGGCGATTCATGCGAGACGATTCACGCGAGTCGACTCGCCTGACTTTTTTTTTGAACTGCAGACTAACCCAAGACGTCTGTAATTCAAAAAAATCTTAGAGACGTATAAGCTGACGTCTCTACAGTAAAAACAGATATTTGAAAAATGAAAAATACCTTCAGCAGACGTTTGTGCCAGACGTCTGTATTTCAAAAGTTTCTTAACCAGACGTCTGTGCCAGACGTATGCAATAGGATGCATTTTGAAATCTGATAGAAAATTTAAAGAGTTTGAATCCAACGATTATATTACAATTAAATATTACAATTTATTTTTTTTACATTAGAGACCGAACCTACTCGGGCTACCTACGTATCTCTCCCAAATATTAAACTCAATAAGAAGGAATCAGATCTACATAATTCTTTTTCTAATATTACAGTTCCTACTCACTACTCGTCACCGCCGGTTGTGATTTCTCCTTCGGTGTTGGACTCTCCCAATCCTGTAAGTTTCTCAAGTAGATAATCCGAGTATAAACTGATTGCATTTTGTTTTCTGACAGCTGCTGCTTCCCAATCTTGCGAGCAAATCATGCACTCCATGGTTTCGTACGCTAAGCCGCATCTCTTCTCACTTAATATCCTGCCACCTGTACTAAAAGCACTTTTCGACGCTACTGTGCACACTAGAATGGTTGGTAAATCACGAGCCACGGTAGAAAGTATCATATACAAATGTCCGTAGCTTTTCCACCAGGCTAAAAGATCAATCTCATTTATAGTATAATTTAAGTCTAATTCGGTCTGTAAATATATTGTTAATTCATTTAAACATGACGATGATGAGGCCACAGGGCCTCGTGCCTTTTTCGACTGTTGAATAAGTGCAAAGCCTAGAATCGAAGCACAGGCACTGGTTGGGGCCGGTGCTCTGGTACTTCTACCAGTAGAAGATCGTGCAACATATAAATCAAACACTTCATTTAAAGTACATTTAATGGTATTAATATAATCATCAATATCTATAGTATGCCACATGCATCCATGAAACCCGTTTAAAAGAGCCTCCAAACCTTCTAATTTAATTCTAAGGTCCATTATTGAACACAAACCGTAAACGATTGGAATTTCAGAGTAATGTTTAGAAATCTTAGCTAGCATAGCAAGTATAACAGGCTGAAGCATCTCATTATTACAATGACTAGCAAAATATTGACCTATATTATACAACTCAGAGACAATAATAAAAGAAGTAAGGTTATAAGTAGCAGAAAAACGTTCGGTTGCTATTTTAAAAGTCTTAAGAAAATTTTTGAAAAGTTCTGCAGCCACCCAATGATCATCTGCTAAGTGGTTTTCTACATGCATTGCTCATTTCATATGTTACGAATAATTCCACTAGTTTTTGATGCAGTACGAAGTATGTCATATGTACTATTCCACCTAGTGCAACATCTTTCCTAAGAAACGACATTAATTCTGCAGCCTGGCATCTAGCTTTATATTCAGATTTTCTTTTTCCAGATCTTTTAATAAACCTGCATTCATCTTTAAGTGTTTGAATATTTGAATAACATACTTGATATGCATCCTGTATAGCAAGATTAAGTATATGGCATGCACATCGAATATGAAAAAAACGACCATTGCAAATTGGTTTGCACGGCCTAATAAGTTCAGTAACAACAGAATTATTGTTGCTAGTATTATCGAAAGAAATAGAAAAAAAATTATTTACATATTGATATTCTTCTAAAACAGATCTAATTTTAGAAGATATATTAAAAGTATTATGCGGGAATTGAAATTGTCTAAAAACAATAATTCTTTTTTGCAAATACCAGTCAGAATCTATCCAATGTGCAGTAACACAAATCCAGAGAAGTTCCCTTCTATCAGTCCAAATATCAGAAGTTAATGAAATACTAGTATCTAAATAAGCAAGAATAACAATTAAAAGTTGTTTACCTTCGTTGTAGAGTCCAAACCAACGGCTTTTAAGCGTACACTTCGGAACCTTTTTGTATCCCGGCTGTAATGCCCTTGAACGCAGTGAAGAAGATCACCATGGCCAAGTGAGGCTTTTGACGAGATGGATATAAAAGACACCGAAAAAAATGAACTTGGTAACCAGCAATTCTACATGTTTTCTGTTCTGCTCTGCATTCATATTGATAATGATTTATATGTCAAAGCTGTACCATTACAAATCAAAGCTATTTCCATTATAGTTGAGAATGTAATTGTCATAACCCAACAAATTAATCAGGAAAAAATTAGAAATCTAACCAGCTTATAAAGCATTATAATCAATTGCTAATAGATTAATAATACAGAAAATCGATCATTTTACCTTATGAAGGGAAATTAACCAAATTGGAGAGCACCGAGCAGTTCTGATAAAGCTATTACCCATGATTTCATCTTCTTCTTCTTCTTCTTCTTCTTCTTTGTCTACACCGCAAAAGATCAATGGCTGAGATTGTGAAGATCGGCGCTTGTTCTAGAGTTTGTATCGGCAACGATGAACCTTGTTCTAGAGTTTGTATCGGCAAAAAAATTTGAAGGGTCTATTGAGGGTATCTACAGATATAAAAAAATCCCAGTGGTCGCATATAAGTGTTTTCCCCCCTCTTTCTGGGGTGAACAAGGCAGGTATAAGTAACGCAACTATGAATGAGAGTCGATATGGCTCCTCAGTTTAAACTCAAGACTCGCTCCTCATATTTTCCATGAGCGTGGCCTCATTTACATTATTAACTCATACAAAACAAATTACTTGCTCTGAGTTTCAGCATTTTTATTATATTTATCAAAACTGTTTTGAGCTTCTCATATTTCTCGTGAAAGAAACAGAGGTGTTGTCGGGTTCCAGAAGATGCAATTGTCAAGGGCTTTATTCAATTGAACCGTAATGATCATAGCGATTGCTTCTTCATTAGATCTTAAGAGTTTTGTTTTAAAAGAAAAAAGGAGTGTTCATTTTATAAGAAAAGTAAGCTATTTTGCTTTAGTTTAAATAGCAAGGCATCCTACGTAATGCGCAGGTTCGAAGTCCAAAGTAAGAAAAATCATATTAATTTAAAAGTTTGTTTTTATACGAATTATAAGTTGTAATATCTCATATTTATGAACTTTATATATAAAATAAATGAAAGATCGACTTGCAAATACTTAGACATTTTTCTTCAATTTTTCAATATTTTCCTTGTTATAAAACAAGAAAATCACGAAATTTTTAAGAATCTTAAAATTTTCATTTTTCTTCGGTTTTTCAATATTTTGCTTACTATAGCAATTAAGAATCACAAAATGTACAAAAAACCTAAAATCTTTTGCTTTTCTTAAATTTTCAATATTTGCACGCTGTAACACACAAATATGGTAAAAAAAATTTAAAAATTCTGTTTTTGGGTTTTCTAATATTTTGCTTGTTATAGCACAAAAAAATCATGAAATTTTCAACAAAAAAATTTGTTTTATTTAGTTTTTTTTAAATTATTTTCAAAAAATATCAAAATCTTTTATTTTCTTCCTTTTTCTAATATTATGCGGCACATGAAAATCATAAAATTTTCGAAAACGTCAAATTTTTGTTTTTTCGGTTTTTATTATTATGCAGCACATGGAAATCAAGATATTTACAAAATCCCAAAATTATTTGTTATCTTCAAATTTACAATATTTTGCACGCTACCAAATGAAAATTGCATAATTTTCAAAATGCTCAAATTTTTCGGGCTTTTCAATATCTTGCTCGCAACACACAAAAATCATGAATTTTTCCTTCGATTTTTCAATGTTTTACACCCTATGAGACACGAAAATTTGTGAAAATTTTGATGTGTTTTTTGATTTTTCAATATTTTGTTTGTTATAGGATACGAAAATAGTAATATCTTCAAAAATCCTAAATTTTCTCTTCCGTTCAAATTTTCAATACTTTGCATCCTATATCGCGATATTATCAATATTTAGCACACGAATATCACGATTTTTTTTAAATTCAAATTTGCATATGAAAATCACAAATTTTCAAAAATTCCCAATTTTTTTAAATTTTGTTTGGGTTTTCAACACTTGCTATAACAAATAAAGATCACTAACTTTTCAAAAATACCAAAATTTTATGTTATCTTACGTTCTTCAATATTTTGCTCCTTATGTAGCATATGAAAATTGCTAAATGTTTTGTTTTCCTCGGTTTTATAATTTTTTTATGCTAGCATATTAAAATCGTGAAATTTTCAATAATATCAAAATTTTCTGTTTTCTTTAGGTTTTTTTAATTGCTTTGCTTACTATATAGTGTATGGAAATCGCAATATTTTTAAAATCCCAAATTTTTTGTTTTCTTTGATTTTTTAATATTTTGCTTGCGACAACTTTGTCACGACCCGAAATTTGGCACATGACGGCCCTAATACTACGAAACGTCTACAGGCGTAACGCAGTAAAAGAAAACCAAAACCCAGAAATCTAAACCATTAAAAAACAAGAAAAGATAAAAAACATTGTTTAAACTTTTGAAAATCACAAATATAAATTCTTTAAGTCCAATTTATTTTCTTAAAAATTTCGGCAGTACCTCCTTTGTAAAAACCCATCCCAAAAATGGGTACAATATAAATATAAACTAAAACATCCCCAACGGGAGCAAATTATCGTGAAAACCAAGTGTCAAGCATCGACACAAAAATAATGATCTATCAGGTGCTGTCACCAAGACTGGCACCCTGATAGGTACGTATCATACGCTATACCGAAAGCTCGAGTGCCTAGCTCTGACCCTCGCCTCTCGACGTATCCATACGCACATGACTCCCGTCGGTATCCCCATGATAACCGCCGAGTCATTGATAGCCGCCAAATAAAAATTGCAAAATTTTTAGAAATCTTAAATTTTTTGTGGTTCCTTCACTTTTTCAATAGTTTTGCATGATATAGAATATGAAAATCGCAAATTTTTTGCGAAAATATCAAAAAAAAAATTGTTTTATTCCTTTTATTTTATTATTTTGTATGCTATATAGCATACCAAATCATGGAATTTGAAAAATCTAATTTTTTTTTGTTTCTAATAATTTATTTGCTTATGCTTTTGAAGTAATTAGGAGTATGAAGGAAACAAAAAACTATATGAAGTAAAATAAAAAAGTCGTTTATTGCTATGAAGGCTTTAGAGGGGGTTATTGGTTCATGGCTTTCCATTTGGACTTGGAATTTTTTGTGAACTTTACCATTTTGTATTATTGGTTCTGAACTTAAATTTGGATTTTAACCTTTTGTGTTATTGGCTGCTTGGACTTAATTTGGGTTGGACTCTTAAAATCCTGGTTTTCAGTCCTAATATATAAAATTTCTTCCAAAAAAAGTCTAAGGAAAAAACAACAAACTTGCTTGTACTCGCTCAATTCTCCTCCTTGTCTTCCCTTATTTGGTTGTAGGATTTGTGTGGATTTTGCATTATTTGGATTCTAGGATTCTTGGATTAGAGGATATTGTGTTTGGTTGTAGGATTATGTAAGTTTGGATTTTGTTGTTTTTAGTGAGGGGCCCATAAGAATTCAAGGATCCTCAAATCTTTTTTTGGCTAGATTCCTGTGGATTGAAGCCAAATATGTGGGGTCCACTGTACTTTATGTATTAAAAAAATCCTCAAATCCAAATCTCACTTTCTTTTTAGCAATCAAACAAGAATTTCGAGGATCTACAAATCCAATACTAGGAATCCAATACAAACTGAACACAAAATATGCTCATTGTTGGAATTAAAGAATGAAGGAAAAATTGAAGAATTGAAAACAGAGAGCTCTTTGTATTATATTTGGTGTTTGAATTGAAGATGATGCTCATTGTTGGTTATTCCAAGTGAGAGGATTGTTTGAAATCTCAGCTGTTGATTTCCTCCTCTCTTTTTTCACCCCTTAATTTAACATTAAAACCCAAAACATAAATCCAACACGAAGGAAAATCCTTAACCATAGATTAAACCCAAAAATATCCTGAAATTGAACCCTAAAAGATTTATTATTTTAATTATGGAAAACCCTAAAAAATCCAAAACCTTGAATTAAAATCTATTTAAAACCTTGGGATTGAACTTTAAACCCCAAAATAATACGAAAATTTTAAGTAATATTATTTAAATAAAAATATTACTTTAAAATTGGTAACTTACTCAAATTTTTATTGTAAGAACAATGACATGTCATAAAATTAAAATAAAAGAATAATACCATGTTATACAAAAGTCCTACAATACTGTCCAAGTTCAAGTCCAAGAAAAAATCAAAATCGAAGAAAAAGTTCAAGAAAACTGACCCGAAGGTCTCTCTGTTCGATCGACGGGGCTAAATACGCCTTCGATTCGCTCACAAAGCCGTTCACCGAGGAGTTGCTCGCCGTCCACGTCTCCTCATGCAACAAGCCCCCAAAGGTCTCTCTGTTCGACGGGAAAACTGACCCGAAGGACCATTTAGACGCTTTCACCGCGGGGATGAACTTCCAGGACCACTCCGACGCCGCCCAGTGCAGGGCCTTCCCGGCCACCCTTATCCGCGCAGGTCGGGACTGGTTCCGGGGGCTCAAGCCCCGCTCGATCTCGACCTTCGACGAGCTGGCTACTCAGTTCCTCGGCCATTTCGTCGGGAACTGTCGACAGAAGCACACGGTCGACTGCCTCTTCACGGTTAAGAGTGGGGACAAGGAAACGTTCAAGGCCTACATTACCCATTTCTACAACGCCCTTCTCGAGGTGCCCGAGCACCGGGACGAGACCGTCATCACGGCGCTTAGATCTGGTTTGAGGCATAAGGAGTGGTTACGCTCCTTCGCGTTGGCGCAACCTAAGACCATGGCCGAGATCAAGGCGTGGACCGAGCGCGAGGTTAAGCTGGAATTCGATGTGAACGCTAACCTTCCCCGAGCAGAACGATTCGACCAGAAGAAGAGGGCTCGGGAGGAGAGGCCGGAGCGTCAGCAGCCCTACCACCCGAAGTTCTAGGAATATACCCCCCTCAACGTCTCCCTCGCAGTATTGCTAGAGGAGGCCCAGAACGAGGGGCTCTTCAAGTTCCCTCCGATCCCGCGTCAGGTTGCGAAGCGAACCCGGGGCCCTTACTGTGCTTTCCAACGGACACTGGGCCACGCCACGAAGGATTGCAAGCAACTCAGGACTACATTGAAGAGCTCATCCGATCGGGACACCTCACCGCATACTTGAGGGAAAAACGACAGGCCGACCGCGAGCAGGAGCAGCATCGCCCTCCCGCTGACCTGACCATCGATCAGATCATGCTCGTTTCGGAGGCCGGCCGGCACGGAACTCAGGGAGCCCCGTACCCTACGCCAAGAACGGAGGCCCACAGTCCCCCGGGGAGCTTGGGCCGAGCCAATAAAATCATCTACTAGCCTGTACCTTTCCTTTAGGGCAATGTAAACTCTTCCTAGGATCTATTGTTAATTTAATAAAGATCAATGGAACATTGCGAAAAAGAAAGAAAAACCTTGTTTATTCAAAGGGTATTATCGGCTCCTCAGCCGTACACGCAAAAAGAAAAGGAAATTACAACAGCGAGGGAAGGGGGTGCAGCGAGCACTGCTCGTGGTACTTGGTAAAGATCTCCACCAGCCGGGGCCTCGCGAGGTCCAACCTCTGTCCCCGGTTCCCCCCGCGTTCGTCGATCCCAAGCCTCAGCTCGTAGCATTCGCGGACGAGCGCCTCTGAGCGGGCCAGCCGGTTCGCGGAGATCAGGCCGAAAATCCTCAGAGACCGCAGCTTGCCCACGGCCTTGTCATAGAGCTGCTCGGACATGGGGTTGTAAACCCCGGGGACGCCCTCCAGATGGAGTACATCAACAGCTGTAGCAGGGAGGAGCGTCGGGGGAGCAGCCGGCTGAAATGGTCCTCAATGCTCCCATAGACCAGCTGCACCGTGTCCTCGGTGCAGTTCTGGTCGTAAAGGTACACGTCTTCGAAGTGGATGATGTCGGGGATGGTAAATGGGAAGTCTTGCATTTTCGACGACCTGTTTATGAAGGATGGAAGGACCAGTACTCCTTCAGCCTTATATAGCCCACTGCGCAGCTCAACAGTCGCTCGCTTTCACCCAAAAAGTCGCTGCCACGCGGCGGTCATCAAGCCTTCTCTGGTGGAATCGAAGCGACGCGCCCCTAGCGCTTCACCTCCCCCCGCATTCAATGCACATGCTACATGCACTGTTGCCGCGACCGTTCCTATTCCCCATGCCTACAGCTGGACGGTCGGGCTACACCTCGTGAAGAATCAGCCAAAGCAGCTACCCTGCTCGGCTATACCTGGCCGGTAGCCTCCCTACTCGCAGCAGCTACCCTGCTCGGTCACCCCTGACGGGTAGCTTCCCTACCGCAACGCCAGGGGTCAGAAAGCCCTCCCAGAGGCAGTCGAGCTCGAGGATCCCTCGCTCGGCTATCCCTAGCGGGCAGCTTCCCTGCCACAATGCTGGGATCAAAAAGCCCTCCTAGAGGCAGTCGAGCCCGAGGATCCCTCGCTCGGCTATCCTTCAGGACAAAAGCCCTCGCCAAGAGGCACCGGACAACAACCCTGCCCGGCCAAGAGTCCTTGGTAGGCTTCTACAGCCCCTCCCGCGCTAAAGACCAAAGTCCTCCCAGAGGTAGTCGAGTCCTTGCTCGACTATCCCCGGCTGGTAGCTTCCTACCACAACCGATAGGGATCAAAGTCCTCGCCAAGAGGCACTGGGCAGTAACCCTGCTCGGTCCCCGTCCTGAAGGATCAAAGCCCTCGTAAGAGGCAACCGAGCAGCTATCCTGCTTGGTCAACTCAGGCTGGTAGCTCCCTACCCACGACGCCAGGGATCAAAAGCCCTCACAAGAGGCACCAGAGCGGCTACCCCGCTCGTTCATCCTAGGCTGGTAGTTGCCTACCCACGACGCCAGAGGTCAAAGCCCTCGCCAAGAGGCAACCGCGCAGCTTCACTGCCCGGTCATCCTTAGTGGGCTTCTTACAGCCCCTCCAACGCTAAGGATCGAAGCCCTCGCAAGAGGCAACCGAGCAGCTACCCGCTCGGTCGTCCTTGGCGGGTAGCTTCCCTACCGCAACTCCAGGGATCAGAAAGCCCTCGCAATAGGCAACCGAGCAGCTACCCTGCTCAGTCACCCCAACTGGTGGTCGATGCTAGCGTTGACAGAGGTCAAAAGATGGCACCCCCCATGGAGCTACCGAGCAGGCGCCCACTCATGCTCGGCTCAAGTACGGTGAACAGCGCTCTGCCCGTCACCCGTAGAGGAACCGAGACCCCAGTGAGGGGCATCAGATTTGTCCAGGTCTAAGCGATCTCCCCTCGACTTCGGGGCCCATGGGGATACCTCCTCGGCAGCGCATGGCATGCTCGTCGGCAAGTGATCGAAATCAACCCGACGGGCGATTGCTAGACAAGTGGCAAACCTAACATGAAAAACACAACGGTGCAAGCAGAGATATCTTACGAGCATTCTTCACAAACAGATGGTAGAGCGCGAGTCGATGAAGCCAAAGAAAAATTTTATTACTACCAAAGACAAAAGCTTTACAAAGGGTATTTTTTGGGGCTCCCCAGCCTTACAAAATTCAAAAATCAAAATAAAAGGAGGAAAACGGGGGCTCTACACCTCGGGGACAGGTACGACCTCGAGGTCCTCAACCTCCACCACGTGATGCGCGGGGTCCTCGGCGGCTTCCTCGCTAGGAACCTCTTCCCCCTGCTCATCGGCGTCCGCAAAGGGGAACTCGACTCGGAGATCTCCGTCGGCAAACTCCGGCATCCGGGCCTTAACGGTATCGAGGGCGTCGTACCAAATGCGGGTCGTAGCCACGGCCAAGTTGTCATAGAAGTCCTTCGACTTCTTGTAGCCCTCCACCACCCTCAGTTCAGCCGACTTGGCCGCCTCGGCTGCCGCCCCTAGCTCCTTTCGGAGGGTCTTCACCGTCCTCTTTAGGTTACCGGCGAGCACCTGGGCATCCTCGAGCTTGACCTCGGCAATCACGGCGGCCTCGCGGTGCTGGGCTACCTCCCGTTTCCCGGCCTCCACCTTGCCTTCCAAGGCAGCAACCCTCGTCGTCATCGCCTCCAGCTCCCGCTTAGATCTCACTTCCAGCGAGGCGAGCCGGCCTGCTGCCTCCAGCGCTGGGGCTACCACTTCGGCTTCCATACGCAAGGCGAGGGCAACGTGCTGGAGAACCTGGAAGACACGAAAAAGATCAGAAAGATGAAGGAGGCATCGAATCTCACAATGAACCAAACACTTACCTGCACGGACTCCTGGACGATGGACACCAGCTGAGCCTTGAAGGTCCCCCCGGGAACTCTACCCCCGGCCGAGGTCTCTATCCCATGCAGAAGGCTATCCACAACAGATAGCCCCGATGGCACCGTGAACCGGAGGCCCCCTTCCTCCACTATGGTCGGCGAGGACCGGCCCCGGGAAGGTCTTCGAGAGCTCCTCCTGAGCGGCTATGAGGGAGAGCTGATCTCCTCTTCCAGGGCCGGGTCCTCCAGAATCGAGGACCGCTTCCGGCCCGACACTCTGCTGGGACCCGGGGCGGGATCCACCCCCGAGCGCTTGTGGGACACCGCCAACGGAGCAGGAGCCGGGGCGGGCTTCACGCGAGAAGAACTGGCACCCCCAGTCTTTGTAGCCTGCCTCGGCTGGCGCATGGAGGCTTTGAGCAAGTCAAAGTCCATGGATCCTGCACAAAACAAATACCCAACAAATCAGCGACACGAGCAGAACACAAGCCAAAAAGCAAGCCTAACTTACCGACGAACTCGACGGGACTAAGCCCGGCCCAGCTTAGGACCCTCTCAGACAATAGCACATCAGGCCGGGGGATGGGCTCCCATGACGCCACTCTCACCGCGGTGGGATCATCGGACTGATTCCCCGGCAAACATTTCTCCCTCGACCACTTGGTAGACACGGGCCAGTCCTCGCCCTCGGGTGGGGAAACGAAGAAAAATTTCTTTTTCCAATCATGAATAGAAGAGGGCAATGCCACGACCCCGGTCCCGGCAGCGCCCCCCGGCCGCTTCCTGAAAGAGAGATAAACCCATCTCGGGTCGCCCGCTCGACTACCAGAGTGAATTTTGAAGACGAGAGAAGAATCGAGAAGGGAAAGACTGAAGGGAACCACCTGTAACTTCAGGCGGATCAAGAACCCGAGAAGGATCCTCCACGAGTTCGGCACTAACTGGCCGGGGGCCAAGCCGAAAAAATTCAGCGCAGCGACGACCTCGGGAGAGAAGGGCAGGCACATTCCGCCCCAAAAAGCTTCCAAGTACAGGGCGATTTCCCTGCCCTGTACTTGATCAACCCTCTCTCCCTCCTTGGCCAGTCGGAGCGTGTAGCGCGGGGGATATGGAATCGAGCCTGAGCATTGGTGAGCTCATCCTCATGCCTCACCCAGCACGAGGAGCCAGGGGCCGCTTCTACCGCATCCTCCTTAAAGGCTACCCCCGCTTCACGATCCCGGGGAGAGGATCCAACCTTTGCTCCCCGGGGGACTCAGACGCAACTAAAGGAACCCTAGAACCTACTCCTACAATATCTACTGACTCTACAAAGAAAGACATCTAACCTTGAAAAAGAGAATCTTCAGGGGCCGAAAGCGGGAGAAAGGAGGCGTGCGCCGAGCAACCAGGACTTAAGAGATGGAAATACGAAGGAGTAAGGGCCCAAGGGCGGAACCCACCCATGTTTATTGCTGCAAACAGCCTCATCCAACGACGCCCGTCATCTCCCGCCGAAACAACTCCTCGCGCCCAGCGACTCCGATCGCTCCACGTGTCGATCCTGCGCTGGACCGAGTCCCATCAGACGCTGCAGGCCTGCATACGTCGCGTCAGCCAATCGACGCTTAACGCGTGGACCGTCGCTTCAGTTGCAGAGTGCACGAACCGGCACACCTTCTTTAAATGCAGAGATCTCGTCCTGATTCGCTAGCGGAAAAGACAACTGACAGCCCGAGGACTCGTCCCGCAAAGCCCTAGAAAGGAGCTCACCTCGGGAGGCCTGGCAATCCACTCCTGACCCGACCCGCTAGCTGGTCGGGACAAGAGTGGGGGGCTAATGATGATGCTCAATATTAGCGGTCTCCAAGATATGGACACGTGGCAGATGACGTGTCCCAAAACTAGGCAACCCCTGTACCCGGCCCATAAGCACGAGCCGGCCCTCCTCGGGGCCCTCTACAAGTCGGCCTCCTCGACCCCCCTTGCTCATCTCCGAGCTCCCTAACCGAGGCCGTCCTCCTCGGTCCCTCCGACCAGCTCCACCGCTCACAGGCGTGACCATCGCTCCGCGAATCTCGCCATGCGCGGATTCTCCGCCAGCAACATCCCACGTTCCACGCCCCCGCGATCCCCATTAATGGACGATCCGCTTTCTACACGGGCGTGACGTCGGGAGCGTAACTGCTGGCGAGATTCTCGCGCCTGCTGCTGCGTGCCATCACCGTTATATAAACCCCCATCACAGAGGGGTCAAGTAAGCCATTTTTATTCCACTTAGCCGTTACTCTGCCCGGATCTAGCACTAACTTGATCGTCGGAGGGTCCTCGGTGGTACCAAACCACTCCGGGACTTCTTTGTAGGTACTCGGCACCAAACTCCTCAAATCACCATTCTCAACAAAACCCATTGAGATCCATACGCAACAGAAAACCACCATCAAAATCAACCGGGAGATCAACGGAAGACAAAATCTGACGGAGACCTCAAAAGGACCTCCATCAATGTCTAAATACTTATTAATAATATATACTGAACATTAATGTAGAAACGGTGTATTCGTACTCGTACTGCAAAAAATAATTTATAGTATAGCACACAATTAATGTAATTTGTGTAAATAACAGTTTGATACCTTACTGAATTAAACACAAGTATAATCAACTGGAGAAGTAAGAAAGAGGGGACTTACAGAAAAGATGATCTAGTATCGTCCTTATCGTAAAGTAGAGAATACTTTTAATTAGATCGAGAAGAGGGGTAATATCTTCTTATCCCTTCGTTTGATTCTCTCGTCGCCGGACTTCATATCGGAGATGACAGAAAGAGAAGAGGAGAAAAAAATTTAGAGTCACGGTGTTTTTCTTTTACTTTTGAGTTACGTTAAGGGTTTAAGATTTATTAAAATTCTATCAATCCCTTAAAATCAAAACAATAAAAATAAAACAATCAAAAGAAATATATCCAAATAATAAGCAAATAAATTTTAAAACAAACAAACAAATTTTATTTTTAATTAAAAGAAAAAATAAAAGAAAATCTTTTCTCTTCTGATATTAATAAATATCTGGCTATAAAAAATATGATATTATTTTAAAACTTGGGAATTTAAAATAAAACTAAAATATTTTATTCAGGGTTCAAACACACGACCTTACAATTGGAACACTTGCATTGAAACCAACTCAGCATACAAGAATTCTTCATACAAGAACACTCTTTTAAAAATATAGGTTTCAATAATAGAGCAGAAAGAAAGATTTTTTATTATTATAGAATACCACTAAGTACAAAAGTAAATGTACAAAAATAGTATTATAGAAAGAGGGCTCGTTACAGTAATATTCTCTTGTATAGCTTTTATTATATTATGTTAGATAGATTAGAAAGATTGACCAGGCTGGTTATTTGGGTCTTTTCTTTTTCGGTGCAACATAATTAATTGGCAAGTTCATTGAAGATTGTAACTTTTACGTTCAGCACGGACTAGCCGTAATGGAATAAAAAAAAGGTTGGAGGATCTGAGAAGCCACCCTGCACATTTTCCTGCGGAACAGGGGCAGTCCCGCTAACATGGGTGGGACCTACATGTTTAGTCTCTATAGAATATGGCAATGTGTAGGATTAATTTGCAAAGTCTCTTTTGCCTACAATAAATCTCAGTATCGTTTTTGGTAATAGGAAAGCAATGATTTTCCCTTCCTTAGAATATTTAATCCATCGAAACCGCTTCTTCGGCATAAATATTGACTGATCAGACGTTTCGAGCAAATGTACGTAACATTCATTATACAAGTGCGTGCATGCGTGCATACATATACCATTGCTTCTTGCTTATATTGCTTTATCATATATGTTGCTATTTAGCCTGCAACTAAGCTTGAAGACAAAAGGTTAGTCGTAAAATCATGCTCGTTCAACTCATGTTTCTGTGGACCCATCGTTATACATCAGTAAAGAAGCCGGCGTTACAGGTTACTGGCGGACATCCCCCACGGCAACAGAAAAATCGTTTGTAACCATCTAGCTAATTGATATCTCACTCAACATTTTCATAAACAATTGTAGAACGAGTAGTAGCAGACATTACCGAAGTAGGCACTCCCGATGGACATCTACCTGGCAGCAGAATTCTCTTTATAGTGTTATATTGACAAGGGGATCAATTCGTCCGCAATGTTTGATCCGTAAGCAATGCCTGCAGAAAAAATCATAGTAGATAGTAGAGACATAAAAGCACAAATCACTCTGTAGCATCCTAATACCAACACATTAATCTTTAAGCTCATAGATAGTTTCCGAAACCAAAACACAAAAAGAACAGGAAGTACACCCAAAAGTTGAGGTTAAGCAGAACAAGTCCACAAAATACCTGTTTTCAGAGAACTCATCGACAAATTACTAATTATCATATAATGCCAATAAATGATACCAATCATTGAAACGCACATATCTTTATTCTTTGAAATTCTTTAAACGTCGAAGAAAGCATGAACATGTTCACCATATTTCCTGCAGCTCTCGCGATTTCTATTAAGCCCAGACAATGCCTGATATGATAGAATTTGAAAATTGCTGAATGAACAATATAGTACAAAGTCTCCGTCATACAATTAAATATTGATGGAAGCTTATCACCCATCTCTTAAGCATAAATTATTAAACCTGAAAATTTGTGAATGGTGATGCACGAAATGCTTCCTCCACCTGTTATGCTCATGTTTCCTTTTATACTCCCTAGAAGAATGGCTCAGCACTCGAGCGTAAAATGAAATTATAAATTAAATAACATGTTACAGGATCAACACTCAGCGTTTTCTTTTCTCCCTATTTCTCATGGTTAGTAATGCTATGAATCAAGAACAATTTGTTGGTAGATGATCCATAAGCATGCTTTCTTCTGGTTAAATGACATCTATTTTATTTTTTCTAATGAAAGTTATTCTTCTTGTCTCGCTACTGCTTCCGCTGTCTTTTTGTTTCTAGTAACCTTGCTCGCAGGGAAGTGAAGCCTTGCAAAGAGAGGTTTCGGTGCTCTCATCGTCCGATCAAATCCTCTCACGCACACAAACCCTGGGGAGGAAAAACAAAATTATAAATTTAGTGTAAACCCAACAACTTAAGCTCCTGGGTAAAATTGTTCTTGAGACTAATAGTAGTTTATATGACTCGAAAATTGGCTCTTGGCCTTATTTGTCCTTTCAGATGTCTTCAGAGATGTATGTGTTTTCCTATGGCGAATTTGCCGTTTTCTTTCCTCTAGACGCTTTTCGTATGGGAAAAATTCAGGGAACCCCAATTATTCTTTTAGGACGATAAGTTCCAGATATTACATTACATAAGATTGACCTGTATAATTCTAAATATCTTTACCGACATCATTCATTATTTTACTGTAGCTTCATGTCTCTTTTTGCAAGCGTCATTTCTACTGATTTTGATCTTGCGTTGTTAGGAACCGCATTATCAAAACCAACAGTGTGTGTGTGTGTGTGTGTGTGTGTTTTATACATTATTCAAAGAATCTTAAGTTTGCAGTGCATACCTCTCCAAAAGCAGTGCTGTATCCCTTCGGTTGTAAGTCCTGCCAGTATAGATAGTTTAAATGCTGTCAGTGTATTTGTCTAAATTTAATGCAACCATTCGAAATGAAAGTCCTATTTTGCCATCATCTTAATACCTTTGAATATTGATGGTATAGAGGTACCGAAGTAAACAGTTCGTCTCGGCAAGTTCCATATCCAGTTCCTAGAAACATCAATTGGGTTACAGCTAGAATCATGATCCGCAAATACCTGCATTAATGAAGAAAAAAGAAGCCCGTTAATGTAGTCAGCGGTATATTTTCAATTTTTTAGTTACTATAGGGATACTGTAAGCGATATCGAAATTATCATTTACCTCATTGACTTGGAAATATGTGCCATTGAGTGGGAAACTTCCCCTATTTGCTGTCCTACATGGGATCTGTTCATGGAGATATATAGAAATAAAGTTTACTTCAATCAAGAATCACATTTTGCAGGAAATACAAACAAATACCAACAGCTAAATCGCATGCATTACCAAAATTGTCCCTCTGACTGTTTGAGCCTGTGCTTCTCGTATACTATTACAACTAAAGCATGTACTACTGCCGCATGATTTACTCGAGTCTTGAGTGTTGCAGCATGCTTTCGGGGGTTCAGTTGATTGAGCAGTTTCACCTATTATATCATATTGCCAGCACATTATTAACCCAAACAAAAAAAAAACTCCCTGGATTTTTTTTTATTATTGATCGGAAAAATTGTGCTTGCCTGGGGCCCATATAGCTAGCAGGTAAGGACATGGATCATCAGGCTCTCTTTTGTCCAACTGTTATACATTGAAGAGCGAAGAATTAAGTAAAAGTTTATACAGTTATCGAGCAGGAATGTACAAAGAGATAAGGGAGATGGCTTACTCCTTCCAAGAGAGGATGTGAGTCGGGAAGTTCATAGCTGCAGGGATAAAAAAACACCATAGGATTAAGTTACAGAAAGCATTCCGGTATCTCGTGCTCTAAAAATATACAGGGAAAATGTCTTTAGGTCTCAAAGATTTTAAGCTATCGTCCCGAGGTCTTTTCTCCAGTTAAGTCCAGAATACCTTTTTCCTTATCGTATGCGGTCCTTACAGTACCTTTGTAATATCCTATTCTCAATCCTTCATTTATTATATAATTTATATTTCTTTTATCTCATTTTCAGCTAACTATATATAGTTCAACCCCATTCAGCGTAAATTTAACCATATTTACACTGAACTTGACAACAATTGCCCCGGTTTTTACTACAATCCATTGAATTTGACTACAATCTATTGATGGCTAAAAATACAATAAATCTGATTTCAACTTCACTGATTTTTTTTACTGCATTACACTGAAATCTACTGACAGACGGCAGAGGAGGGTAAAATAGGAATAATAGGCAATATCATGTAAAGTTGTTCCATGGTCGACGATGGACACAGAAAAGGTACCATGGACTTAGTGACTTGGAAAAAACACTAGGGACCTGGTCACACTAGCATAAAAGCTCAAGAACCTGAAGTCAAGTTGTTAACCGTCCTTGCCAGTGTACCAAAACTTAGAAGTTTTGGTGAGGATTGAGCGATATGATTTTATATTTTCCCATATTTTTCCAATAGAAATATCAACAGTGGTGGACCATTTAATGCAAGATTTCTTAATTATATATTGACATATTTTCTTACCTATATTGTCTACTGTTACCAAGCTTTATTTTAAGCATATAACCAGAAAGGATAAGATATTAGCAACATACACTAGATGTTCCGTACGCAGGCGGCTCACGTTCTTGAGCTTAGGCGCGGGGATTGATGCCAATTCTGGACTAACAGCAACCAAAGCCTTTGACATATCACCATCCTGGAGCCCCATACTGTTTTCTTGCATATAGTTCTGCAAGTTCTGACTGAACTCTTCATAGTTGAGCTTTATTGTAGGGATTTCATCAGGATCATTATAAAAAGCATCTTCGATATCGATTTCTGATGTTTCGATGCACTCAGGCTCGGGGGTTTCAGGTTCCTCGATGATTGGCTCACAGTTTCTTGAAGCAGTTTGCTCTTGTCTGAGCATGAACCCCTCGAGTTGAGGTAGAGGCATTGGAGTAGGAATCTGGCCATGGGTTTGCTCAGACGAACGAGGAGTCGATGAGCTCACCATATGTTTTTCTTCTGGTCCTGGAAGAGCAAGCCTTGCACTGCAATAGAGATTAATGCATTAGTGACTATTGTTAAAAAGTACCCACATAAGATGTTTCAGATAAAAGTTTTAACATTGCTATCAGCAATTTTACTTCTGTTACAAATAACAGCAATTTATATGATGTTCCAGTCTGGAAGTCAAAGATTTGAAGGGAAAAAATTCATGCAAAATGGTTGGAAAGAAGTTCCACCATGTTTCACTAATAAGAATTTAACGAAACAGTGAGTAGATACAATAAAAAGGAAAAAAAAAAGAGCAAATACAAACAGAACAATCCCAATCGATCTGAGGCCAAATATAATTTCCAGGTTTATTAAGTTTCTTTGCATTTATGTAGTTGAGTGATGATGTTACCTTACTAACTTTAAACAAGGATAAATTTTGGCGTATATGGAATCATGCTAGCATTTTACAGTTGAGCCTTTTAGGGAAAACCATTGAAGCAAATATCCACTTGCGATACGATAAACCCCATATTATGCCGCCCGATATATCGGCCGATATAGCGATATTGGCCGATATATCGGCCATATAGGCGATATGCAGTATGATTCCGATATTCGATATTTAAAACCTTTGGGGAAAACACCGAAAGTGTAGAGCAAATTTTACTTCAGATGTACCTTCAAATTTTATCGATGACACAAACTTTTGATGCATCTTTAGACATTATAATCATCTGCCTAATGTTGATTTTTAGATAGCCCGATTTACGGAGTGCAGTATTAAATTACTATAAGAAGTATGAACTATTGTGCAACTGTTGAAAGCATTCATCATCATGTGGTATTATGTAATGTTGACAACTCCTCATAATAGCAAATGTGTCAATTAAATTACAAGTATCTAAGCTTCGACAACATACCTAGCATATGCGCTTGCAAAGTGTTTACATTCTACTCTCATTGGGCAGGAGTTGCAGTTTGGCTTGCTCTTTGTACAGAAAACCTGCATGGAAAATCATAGCACTGGCTCACAATGAATGTAATCAACCCATCACCTACATGTACCAAGCAAAATAAGCTCAAGGAATTACCTTGCCGAAAGTAATTAACTGATAGTGCAGCTCATACCTGAGAAGTACAACGTCCAATTCATTTTTAAGAGGTTGAGTAAATAAACGAAAGCAAAAAGAAAAATGTTCTTTGGAGTAGGGTGATAGAGTGTACAGTGTCCGCTGGTCAAGCTTGCATAGCCGAGGCCAAAGATACTTCTGAATGGTCTCCAAAATAGGGTACCTTAATTTGAGATACGAGAAAAAGACTTAATATGATTTTGTTTGGGTATATTCTTTAGTTGAAACTTTTTAAAGAATTGCGTAATTACATAACCGTGTAAAGATACTTACATTTCTAGAAGATGCAACTGAAGTGACTCGGGCAAGGGTTGGAGTGGGACCCATCCCAGCCTTACAGCAATTCGGCCAACATTTGTGTCGACCTTGTAATTGATGCAAAACAAAAGTCGTAAGATTTCAAATGTTTATTCATTTTACAAAGTAGTTAATTAAGATAGAAGGCTTACCGGAAAAGCTAGATGGTGAAGTGTCAAAAGACGAACACATTCAACACTTTTGAGTCCCAATCCCCTTATGCTAAGCAAGTAGTCCCTGAAGTTTTAAAATAATTTATCCATGGCTGATTTTGACAAATTCCTAGCTTAAAGCAAGCCTTCAAAATATCATTATTATGTTGTGCATCTTACTTTGCTTTGTCTGGTGGGACGTCCCTTAACCATTCAAGATCGATGCTTCCATGATCTCTAACAAGCCTATTGAGGAATTCCTGCAACAAATGTAAAGAAATAACAATATCAACAAGAAATAACTGGAATGTATTTCTTATAGAAAATTTTACATCTCAGCAGATGAATTACAATTTATCAGATTCTTTATAATCTACTATATACTTAAGTGATTTAACCGATGGTTACATGATGCATTTATACAGATAATTTCATTTATACTTAGTATTCCTTATAATTTTCCAGAATAAATTTTAACACGATATGTGGATATTTGCTCTAGTTAATTGTATAATAATAATGAAATCTGAGTTCTCCCTTAACAAATGACCCAGTTTACAGTTTGACTTCTGTCTAGAACTAGTATAAAATTTCATGGCTAACCTTGATTCTCTCTGCCAACAAGTTGTTCATCCCTCGTTCTCGAATGGTATGAGATATTTCACTCACGTCCGCTTCTCTAACGGCCTTATAGTCCAATGAGTCCATCGCGTCACTGTTGTGCTCTTTCTTGGCATTTTTCTGATACACTTGCCTTCTCAAGCTATCCCAATCAAAGGTCTTCGTTTTCTCAGCATCCGCTTTTGCTTTCTTAGCCTCATCCAGAACTTTCCGTGACATGTGAGTTCCATTTCTTGAATTTGATTCGGCTGCACCGGCATCAACAAAATTGTTTTTCCTATTGTCGCTGTGTGAGTTTGGAGTTTCAACTGCTCTCTGAGTCCTTTCCATTTGGACTTGTGCTTCCCTTTGTTGATTCGACCATACACTAGAATCAATTTTCTTCGAAGATGCCTCACTTTGACAACAAGAATGCTTCTCACTTTGAATAGTTATCGGCTGATTAATATTATGGCTTATGGGCACACATGAATCGATACGGGATGCAATTTTAGCAGTCGAATTCTCAGTAGTTGAACTTCCAGCAGACGAGCCATAATGCCTTGCATTGTTTAACTCAAAAGGATATGGAGGTAGATAAGACCGATTACTTTCATTTATTACAAGATTGCCATTCTCTACTCCCACAAATCCAGAATTTAAGAAGTTACTATGATTGTATGGCAGATTTGAGAAGTCATTTTGCGACCAATCAATTACATTACCTGTAATTTTCGGGTCTTGCAACGTTCTATCGTTTGCCATTTGCAAAAGCTCAGTAAATGAGTTGAAACCATTGCCCCTGCCTCCATTTAGCAACTCATCAGCTTCAAAGTTTAGCAGATGATTTATGTGGCCTGGGCACTCCGAAGAGCTTTGAGATGATTCTATAGAGTTTTGCGATGAAACAACATCCTCTAATGATTTTCTTTCTTCACCATCTACTGTACTTGTACAGCTAGTGAGTGTCGCTGCATTGCCTAAAACGCTATCTGGCGATTCATGACCTTTTCCTAACTCTATTTCATGAAAATCCAAACTGCATTCTTTTGAGGAGTCTACTCCTGTATTGCTTTCAAGTGACTCGTGACGGTCGATGATAACTATAGGGTTGAATGTAGATTTTGCATTAGCACTCGTGTTGTTGCCTCTAGATTTTGGAGGAAATCTTGCAGCAAGTGACATGAAGGCAGAGCTGTCATAATAAAAGATAGAAAACCATGAATAACGGAAAATATTCTCCATTGTAATCTTAAATTTCTGTCTGAAATTTTTAGTATTGGATACATCCTTGCTCACAGAAAAAGTGAATAGATGAAAGAGAACATTCTTTAAAATATCGATTTAAGGATTCGGTTTCACCTTGAGAGATGGTCTGAAACATTCTGTGTAAGAAAGACTCCAATTACTGAGTCCACAACAGATCCCTTCCAGCGAGAGAAGCGGCGGTCACCTGTATAAGAGATAAAAATTAAAGATTAATCGATATTCTCAATATCACCATAAAATAGAATCGGTGCATAGTTGTATACAAATACAATGTTTTTGTTTTATTTCACTCAAACAAAAAACATTAGTTTCATGCTGAAATCTTTTTATGTAACAGATAGAATATAAATTATGTTCCAAAAAGAACAAATGTACGGATTAAATAATTTAAACAAAAAATTAAAAAAATCTAAAATCTGACTCCTTTTTGAACTCATGGTTCAATTAATCCACGATAGAATCTCTCTTAGAATGGCAGGATTTGTGTTACAATAAAATCATTAAACCACTAGTGAGTAGCGATTTGGAACGATCGTTCCCAATCAAGGAACAATACCATTCCAGATCGGAAAAATCACCATTCTAGATCGGAAAATCAATCTCTATGTTATTTTACAAAAAAAACATAACATTGATAGATGAAAAGTAAATACATATATAATCGTATGTTGAAAATGAAAAAAAGTGTTTGAGAAATGTCCATGCCACATAGGAGGGTCCACGATGTTGGTGTCTGGTACATGCCACATATGGATATGGCTTCTTGATAGAAGTGTCCATGCCACATAGGACAAGATATCGCAATATGAATTTGTTGGGTATCGACTAACAGTATGAAATGACGCAAATTTATGTTGTTGAAGAGAGAGAAGGGGGGGGAGGGGGGGGGATTGTGTTGAATAAAAACACTTGTCCGTTCATCTTTAGAGCGAAAACAAACAATTTCATAAGGCACAAAGATTCTAACTGTAGAGAGACATAAACAAACAAACAAATAATAACATTGGATACCTTGGATGAGATGCATGCGAGCAATGAAAGAATCCGCACGACCACGAAATACTCGTCTTTCCTCTTCCCACCATTTTTCTTTATCCACACTTGTCCCCTGTTCACCTTCATCTTCCTTCCCCATCAAAAGTTTCCACACTCTATCCGACTCGGGATCCAAATCAACCTTCGGTCTTGGCTTCCTTTTCTTAAGAATATTGAACGGGCCATCAAATGGCACCATGGCACCAACTCCACCAACATAAGGAACCAGAGCATTTTGCGGCTGATCCGCAACAACTTCTTCGCCACCGTTTATATTCAAATTCCTTAGTTTTCGAACAATATAATCCACCGGGTCTCTATACGATACAAGCACTCCGGATGGTTTATAATTGTTACTATTAATAGGAGATGAACCAATTTTACTAGTTTCCGGAACATTCTCCCTTCGAGCTACATTTGTGACCGTAGAATTAACAGGAGGATCCACCTTCTTTCTCGGCCTTCCAGCTTTTGATTTCATCTGGTGTGCAACTAGGGCTTCAACACGAGCTCTCGGTCCATGAATCGCGTCTGGTGCCTTTTCAGGAGTTGAAGGTTGGTTGCAATCAGCCATACGAGCCGAGACATTGTGAGTACTACGAGAGGTCTGGCTATGAACTTGAGCCTGTCTTTCACTTGCCTGCCTCTGTAATTGATTGAACAGCAACATCGATTTCAAAGATTGCATTTTCTCAAGGGCCATCGCCCTTCGTGCGTCTGCAAATGTGAGAACTTTTTTACTAGGATTTTGCTTCCAAGGCAGAATTCTCCAACCATCAGGAGTGCAAGTCCATGTATAAGAAGAATTAGATGGGGGTTCTTTCTGCCCATTCTCGATTCTCATTTTCTTGTGAATATCATTTGAATGCATGGAGTTGCTATTTTCTGGGGCTTGAGCATTATTGACAAGATTATAGTCTCTCTTTGTTCCTTGCATAGACGCATTGGCACTCTCTCTTCTGCGGGTAGACTGAAGAGACGGGGTCATGTTGTGTACCATCCTCTTAAATTCCTCACGCCATTTTGCTTTCATCATCTCTTGTCTAGAAAGCTGAGGAGGCTGAATTGGGGTTTGGGGAACTCTCAAATTCTCATTTGCAATCTGATTTGTTGAACTATTAAGGTCGATTCCAACTCCAAAACCCCTCAAACTCGCCATTGCTGCTAAGGCCGGCCTTTGTGACGATGAAAGCATAATTTCTGCCGCTGTATTTGCTTCTCTAATTTGAGATTCTGATGATCGATCGATCACTCGAGGATCTTCCAAATCAAAATTCAAACTTCGCCTAACGGGTTTACTTCTACATTGGCTATCGGGATTGACACTCTCTTTTAATGTAGTTGAAGGGGTATCTAGTGGGTTTGTGTTTATGCCTTTGTTTTTCCTCACATATTTTCTCTTGCCCGAAGGATTTTCTGTTGTTGTGGCAGGCTTGGGGGTTGCAGGCTTGGGGGTTCTTGCAGGTTTCCCTTCTCTAATAACCTTAGGCGTATACTTCCTCCTTCTCTGCTTCTGTTGTTGCGGTGTATTATTCAAGTCTATGTTTTGATTTTCTCCGTTGGTTTCTTGAACGGCGAGTTCTTCATGTGAGTTGGCTATGGGATTTGTATCTCCTTCTTGATGTTGTGAGGTGATGATCGGAGATGGCTCTACTTGATTTGAAGTACATTGCTTCAAATGGTTATCCGCTATTGCATCACTTTCCAAATCGATGATTTCATGAGGAATGTGATTGTGTATCCTCACCCTCTGATTTTTCTCCATACTTGCTGGAGTTACTGGAGAGGACATCGCCTCACCGACGAATGTATTCTCCATCTTAATTTCTGGTAATGAATTGAGATTTGGTAAGAACGGAAGAGGCTGTTTATCTGCAAGTAAACACCAAACAAATAAACAAATAAACATGATGCAAGCATCCCTATTACTCGCCCTTTTCCTCAAAAAGAATCCTTGTAAGAATGTGATTTTTTTCAATCTATTTACGTTCATCACAAATTTGGAGTTTTGGTGCAATGGCAGGGATTTCAAATGGTACCAGAGCAATACATGTTTAAAGCTCCCAATGCGAGCATTTAAAATAGCGGATTAAAACAATACCACAGCCTAAAATTCAAGATTGTATACACTGTAAAGTTTTGCTGCTACACCAAAATTCCGTATTTGTGGTGAGGGTTGAAGTACTATTTCCTAACAATCTACTGAATCAAGAAAAACCTAGGAATTCTGATCCTCTACACCAATAAGAATCAGCGCACAGAGATGCACTGATGAGATCCGATAGTTCATAAGTCATACATGAGGCAGTTGGAATTTATCAGTGTACCTCTACACTAAAAATTCAAGGCAAAGCAACATGATCAGAAATTTAACCACCTAATGTCAAGAACATGATAAATAAATGACTCACATTGAGGTTTTGGTGCCAAAGGAGGCAAACGCCGGCTTTTGACATGTTCGTTATTGGAATGCATAAATGAATTATTAACATTTTCCCGGTTCGGTGGCATAAACCGGCTACTGACATCTTTATGGTTCAATGGCATAAACTGGCTGTTGACATCTTCTTGGTACGACGGCAGAAATTGGCGATTGACATCTTCCCGATGTAATGTCAGAAACTGGCCATTGACGTCTTCTTGATATGATGGCAGAAACTGCCTATTAACATCTTCTCGGTTTGACGGCACCGAATTATTCCCATGCAACAGTTGACTCCAATTTGTTGCCTCCTCTTTAATCACATTCGTCTCTTGGCGGCCGCCAACACCGCCGCCGCTCTGAGCAAGCATGAAATTCACCAAATTCGTCTGCCTCTCAATCGCCGGGTCATTTATTTCCAAGAGCCTCTTATAAGGTATTTGAGCTAAACCGTCATTATTAAACTCACTTCGGCCATAAATTTGTCCCTGGCTTGAAGAAGGCAATGTGCCCATCTGTGAATTATTCGAGACAATTCTCGGGACACTGAAACCTCTGTCAGCTTCAATGGATTCGAACCAATTGGGGCTCAGGATTGGCTGTGGCCTCTTTATTGGGATGGGCTTAGCAGGGGTCACCGTTACACATTGACCCCAGAACCTAAGATCCTTTGCCGGCTCCATCCCAAAGAATGGCAAAAAATAAACACCAAGTAATTTACCGGCTTTATTATCGTTTAACAGGGTCTTCTCCTACTTCTACCACTACTGCCCATGTCTCATCTACCAAGTTTTCGAGCCATTGTCGACATCAGAAACCACGATGGATATCCCCTCAAATAATTGATTGCTTCCTCAGTCTCTGAACAATGCCAACGGAAAAACAAGCAACTATTAGGTTCTGTAATATGAAAGATCATCTGCATGTTGATTTTCAAGACAAATTGGCTACAAAATCAACAAGGGGAGTGATGAACAAAGCTATTGCCTTTGGTTGGCTGTACAAAAACAAAAAAATTTCAATTCAAATCAAACTATTTCAATGTACTTTGATGGAAAAAATCTCAATGTTCAGCTCACAGTACTAATCTTCACATTCACAACAGAAAAACAAATTACAAACTAGCATTAGATGTTGTTGAAATCAAACATGAAAACATCATTTACATAATGCAGATCAACAAAAATAACTACAATAAAATCCCATCAAAAAAGGATTAATTCAAAGCAGTAGATGAAAAAAATGCCAAAAAATATATTAAAAATATAAAATAAACCAGAAATGAAGTGATAAATACCCTCTTCCTTCAGCAAATCCACCAAAAACCTCAGAACCCTCAACAAATTCAGAGATTTTGATTGAAATGGGTCGATCTCCAACAAATTGATCAGATCCAGTCAAGATCCAAACAATCCCCGGAACAGCTCTACCAAATTGCTTTGAGATCAATCTGAAAACTTTTTCTCAGCTGAGCTTGGGGCTACATATACCCACAAGATCTCTCTCTCTGTCTCTCTCTCTCACCCAGAATCCAGCAAGAGCAATTAAAACCAATGAACCAAAAGAGTAAATTCATGAATTCCCCAAATAAATTTGGAAACAAAAAATATAGCTGTTAATTCTCTGAATCTGGTCACCAAATCAAGCAACAACCCCAAAAAAATCCCTTCCTGGGTTTCAAACATGAACCAAATCTACACCAAATTTTGCAACACAAAAATATTTTTTTTAAAATTCAATTTTTTCCACATACCAGAAACCATTAATGCTGCAATTAGAGACCCAGATGCTCTTTTTTCCTTCTTCTTCTTCAGAGAGAGAGAGAGAGGGAGAAAGAGAGAAGGCAGGCTAAAGATGAAGACTTGTTCTTTATTTGGTCTTCGTTTCTAATTTTTATTGGATTTTTTTACCATTTGCTTTTGGTTTTGGATTAAAGAAAGCATGCAACTTTTATTAATTAAAAAAAAACAGAGTTTTGGGGGCGAAGGAAAAATAACGTGGGGATTTTGTCTGTGGATTTGGAGCTTGTTTTTGTGAGAATTTTCATAACTGCCAACGTATTTACTTTTTTACTGTATCCGGCCCGAGATGAAATTCCACGTTTTCTCGAGACGAGATAATCGCGAGTTTTTTGAGAGAGGTTTACGCGGCGCGCGAGTAGATGGGAGTCACGTGATTCGTAACGGAGTGAGACGGAGAGCCGTTACTTTTTGACAGTGACGGTGACGGCCGTTAGGATGGACGCCTGGCGCCCGTTCCCCGCGGGGTACTCAACGCTGATCCCCACCGTTGATCACGCGTTAGCGCAGCTTTTGTTTTGTATATAGGTACCCTGGCTTTGTGTAATTTGCGGAAATATTTGTAAAAGTGACATTTTTTTACTTGAACTAAGTTTGCAACGTAAATTAGGTGATTTTATAAACTAGATTTGGGCAAAAGTTTACCAAGAACCAAGGGATAAGTTTATATTTAATCAATTAATTTCTTTGAACTTTTTTGAATTTGCAAGGGTTAAAGTAGTTTTTCGGATGACGCCCGTGAGGAGTTGCATCTAGAAAAATTGGTGTAAACCTAAGAAATTCAAAAGGCCTGATTACTCGTGAATGATACGACCTTTTTTAAAATGATGGTTTTTTGATAAAAAGGAAGAAAAAGATACTAAACTTACTGTCTTAGTTTTCTCACGGTTACTGTTAAGTATGTCGTTTTCTTAAATCCTATCCAGTCTGACGAAATAATGCTAAAACAAGAGTCAGCTTAAATATTAATGGTTTCTGTTCGTTCAGCACAGTTCTCGACTGCTAGCGACAAAAATGCTCTGGCACTAAACAAAAAAGTCATTATGTTTTTTTCTAAAAGGGCCGAGTCCCTAAGAAATTTGTTTCCATGCTCCTAACAACTCTATGCGAGCAGTTTCCATGAGTATCACCGTGCTGAGTCAGCTTAAGTATTAATGTGTTCTGTTCGTCGGACACAGTTCTCGACTGCTGGCAACAAAAATGCTCTGGCACTGGACAAGAAAGTCATTATGTTTTTTCCCTAAATGGGCTGAGTCTCCAAGAAATCTGTTTCCATGCTATGAACAACTTTATGCGAGCTGTTTCCATGAGTATCACCATGTTGAGTCAGCTTAAGTGTAAATGGGTTCTGTTCGTCGGGCACAGTTCTCGACTGCTAGCGACAAAAATGTTCTGACACCGGACAAGATAGTCATTACTTTTCCCCCTAAAGAGGCCGAGTCCCCAAGAAATTTGTTTTCATGTTTCGAACAAATTCTATACGAGCAACTTCCATGTGTATCACTGTGCTGAGTGGTATACTGAAACTCTTACCGTGGTACAAGCTTTTACTCATAAAAGATTCACAGTTCACACTCAATTTGCTTATGTCCTCATTTGAGAAATGTGGGATCAACAACGAAGAAGATAGTTCTATCTTATAATCCATGGCATAATCACATCCACAAGCCCTAAAAAAATAAGTAAAGGATTAGTAGGCGTATCGTCCCTTCCATCCCGTCAGACAAATCCTTGGTTTAGGTTCCATCACTTCAGCATTATAGGAGAGACTTCGCTTGTATTTCTCTTCTTTTAATTAAAAGAAAAAATTCAATAGATTATAAATTGTGTGATTTTATTTTGTCGCTACAGGTGGGCTTCTAGTGGGTTTTCTTCAATATGATCCCTACATAAATAGAACCGGCGACATTTCATTTTGGACAGAACCACAAGAGCTTTGCATCTTTGGTAATCCAAATCATGTATGAAAAACTGGCTCCATGTTTGAAGAATAGGTTGGCTTATATCCTTAAATTTTAGATTAGGTTCGCCATCTAACCCGATCCGATCCCAAGCCAAACCCAACTAGTCCCCAGTTGGCTAGACTTGTTCAAATCTTTATTTGGGCTTTAATTTAATCCTGATGGCTAATCTAAAAGTTAATTATACGATGGACCAAGGACAAATTTTCAAGATTCTCTACTATTTTGATATGAGTACTTATTGCGCGTGTCACACAACAAGCCTCTTCTTTTCTTGGGCATCAAAGTTAAATGGATATATCTGGCTCGTGTACCTTTCCCTTTCTTTTAACTTCTTTTATTTCATTTCTCGTTGAATGATTCTTTGATGCGTTATTAGATATCTGTGCTAAGCTAGTAAAGATCTGGTTGTATTGCAACTTGCATTGCTCCTATTATTTTGCAATTTGAATTGCCTAAATACCTCATCTCTTTGTAATTTATCTCGGCACCCGTCGAAAATATTCAAAAAGTAACATGGTACTTAGTAACATCCGTGAATGCCGTCTATTAAGATTGTACATAATATATAAATAAATGTGTTTCGTAATTGAAAGAATTTGATGATGATGGCAGATGGCGTGTTAAAGCCCATTAGGCTCCTGGGAGCTGCGGAGGTAAAATCAGTGTGGAGCATTGGTAATTTTCCTCGGATGGTCTCCGAGCTTACACCCCCATTTCTTGCCCTAGAGCTATCCAGCAGCCGAACCTTCATCCCTTTTCTGCTCGTCTCCGAGCTATTGCAGGCCTGAGCTTCCACAACCTCCCTGCTCATCTCCGAGCTGATGCAAGGCCTGAGCTTCCTTGGCCTCCCGGCTCATCTTCGAGCCATCGGACAGGCCGAGCTTCCTCGGCTTCCCTGATCAACCGAGAGTGTGGAGCCCATGCGCCTCCACAATGGCTCTGCGTATCTCGCTAAAGCGAGATATCCGCCACCCCACGTTCCGTGTCCCACGCGGGTGCGTCCCTCATTAATGAGCGGATCCCGCCATCAGAGAAAGAGAGATATCCGCCACCCCACGTTCCGTGTCCCACACGGGCATAATCAGGGGGCGTAACTGACGGCGAGAATCTCGCGCCGGCTCGCTCCACGCGACCACTATATAAACCTCTTTCAGACGACTCAGGTAATTCGAACTCATTCCAATAGGCCGCTACGCTGCTCTAATTTCCCGGTACTAACTTGATCGTCGGAGGGTCCTACGGTGGTTTCCCATCCCGAGACATCCCTTGCAGATAGATCGGCCCCAGCAACTTCCAGCAAGCCATTGAGATCCACACGCTCAACAACCCCCAAATCAATCTCAACTGCTCAAAACCGCTCGCTACCAGATCGACGAGGACAACATCTGAGGAAGATCACGACCTCCATCCGTTGGCGCCGTCTGTGGGAACCCTTTCCAGAAGCTTCTCTACCCATAAAGTTGATCTTCCGCTCTCGACCCGATGGCGAGCGACGACCGCAACGATCCAAATAAGAGCCACCACACCCATAACGGAGGCAGGAGCAGCTCATCCCCCTCCTAACGTCATCAATGCCTTATCCACTCGAATTGACAGGCTCACATCGATGGTGGATGCACTCGTCCGCATTCAAGCGGCGGGTCCTACCCACCAGACTGCAGTTCCCCCTCCCCGGGATAACGACATTCTCAGAAGGATGGATGGTCATGCTCAGGCCTTCGATCTCACTCACACTCATCTCAGCTTCACCGAGCGCCAGTGTGCTGAATCCGGCTACTATGACCCGCATGCGGTGAATGATTCCATAAGTTGCTGGGCGCCGGACAGCTCCACACCCCGATCTTTGGGAAGATTAGGTCGTCGCCCCAACACTCGCCGCGCGCACATACACCCTGAGGAGATGTCGATCAGTTCGCCTTCTTCTAGGCACGACCGACATCCTCAATCCCTCCAAGGCCATGCAAACGGCGAACGTCGGGACTATTCAAGAAAGACCTCGTCCGAGAATTTAAGAAATTTAATAGAGCGGAATCGAAGCCGCACCATCACGAAGACCCGGAGCGGGGGTAGCCATTACTCCGACTGTGCAGAATCCTCAGGGTACCACCACCGGCTTGAAGCCCTCGAAAAGAAAATTGAAGGCATACGACGAGATGGCCACATGTCCGGCGAAGGGGCCAGGTATTCCGCCGATTCGCTCACAAAGCCCTTTACAGAAGAGCTGTTGGCCGAGCACGTCTCGTCTAGGAACAAGCCGCCCAAAGTGGCTCTCTTCGACAGGAAGTCCGACCCGAAGGACCACTTAGACGCATTTACGGCGGGCATGAACTTTCAAGATAACTCGGACGTGGCTCAATGCCGAGCTTTCCCCACTACCTTAATCCGGGCTGGCCGGGACTTGTTCCGAAGGCTTGCTCCGCACTCCATCTCGACCTTCGACGAGCTGGCTATCCAGTTCCTCGGCCATTTCGTCGGAAACCGACGGCAGAAAAGGACGGTCGACCACCTGTTCACTGTCGAGAGCGGAGACAAGGAATCCTTCAAAGGGCATGTCACTCGCTTCTACAATGCCTTCCTGGAGGTTCCCGAGCACCGCGATGAAATAGTTATCACCGCGCTGAGGTCGGATCTTACGCACAAAGAGTGGCTCCGCTCTTTTGCATTAGCGCAACCTAAGACCATGGCCAAAGTGAAAGCCTGGACCGAGCGAGAGATCCAACTCGAGTCGGAGGTGAACTCAAATATGCCCCGAGCAGACCAAATGGATCGAAAGAAAAGGGATAGGGAGGAGAAAAAGAAAGTCGACCGTCCGAAACCTTACTGTTGGGGTCAAAAATTGCACCCCGGTTGACCAAGTCAAAATCAAAGTCAACTCCAAGCCAAGTGGGCCTAAGCCCAGATCAAGTGGGCCTATGCCCAAGTCGAGCCCGAACATGAAGCGGCTGGCCTCACCCCATGCCAAAACGAAATCATGTAATAAATAATTTTGATGTAATTTTTTTATGCATGAATGTAAGAAAAACCATAAAACCAAATTTTTGTAAAACCCATGGCTCATGTGCAAAAAAAAAATGAGCACATAAGGCATGTGATGAGCAAAATGCCATTTTGTAAAGCCCAAGGGGCTATGTGTAAATTTATAAACCTATAAAAGGCAACTTGGTGATGAAATGAACATATGAATTCATTCCCCCAAAAAGTTAGGGTTTCTGTGCCTCCTTATTCTTCCTCAAGGTTCTAAAACCTTCTTCTCCCTTTTGAATTAAATCAAGAGTTTAACTCTTTCTTTTCCAAAAGTAGACAGTTTTCACCATCAAACCCTTGAAAGGGAACTCAGATCTTCCATCAGATCTCAAAAAGGGGAGATTTTTAAATCTCACCCCATTTTCTCCAAGATCCGGCCAACCGAGAGGAAGAAGAAGGAGACCCATATCCAAAAATCCCATCTTGGGAAGATCCAGGGCCAAAGAGAAGAAAAAAGGGGCCCCCTTAGATCATTTTCAAAGATTTTTAGGAGTTTAACTCAATTCAAGATCTGTTGGAGTTTAACTCCATAAATTAATCTCTTTTTAGGAGTTTAACTTCAAAAGTCAAATCAGGAGCACAGCTCCCAGTGCAGGGACCAAGTCCCCTCTTTTGCGAGCGCCCACGCGTCTGGCACGTGAAGCGCCGATGCCCATGCACCCGGCACGTGAGGCACCGGCGTCCACGTGCCTGGTACGTGAGGCGCTGGCGTCCATATCCATGCACGCATCTTTAAGAGGCTTCCTCCCTCATTTTATATGCACTCCACACTAAATTTACCTCCCCCACTAGAAATATTTTTCTAACGGGGCGTTGCCCCTTACCCCGCAAGGGGGCTGCTAGCTCTCTTGACCTCCAGCCTGCTATTCGGGTAGCGGGACCCTTGTAAAACTCTGCAAGGCCCCCGATATATCCAAAAACCCTCAAGACACATATTAGTACACTGCACATTGAGTTCGTATGACCAGTTTGACCCATCAATCGGAGGTTCACTTGCTCCAAAGGCGAGGGGTAATTAACGGCAGCTTAGTCCGCGGCTGTTGGAGATTCGGATCCCCATAATCAATAAACCACAGCCTACCCTAGGCAAGGGGAATCTGTAATGCGCCTGACAAGCGACGCGTATTCCCATCTCAATGGGGTGACGAAAAACACCCTACACTTACTCTCCGAGGTTCCAGGAGTACACTCCTCTAAACATTTTCCAGACTGAGCTACTGGAGGAAGCTGAGGGCGAGAGATTCTTTAAGCTCTCGCCAGTTACTTAAAGAGCGGGCAAGCGTCTCCGCGGCCCGTACTGCACCTTCCACTGGTCGCGGGGTCACATGAGTAAGAACTGCAAACAACTCCGTGACTATATCGAGGAGTTGATCCACTCCGGCCACATGGAGAAATACTTACGGGACAATCGGCAGGCGGAGCGGGAGCAGAAGGACCAAATACCTCCCGGGAAATTAACAATTGGGCAAATCATGGCCGTTACCTCGGATCAAGCTCGGGAAAACGGGGAGAACAGCCGCCTCTTCCCAGTTGAAGGTGTAAGCGATATATCCTGTAAGAGGTGCAAGAAGGATGAACTGATACACTTCACTGTTCTACATCCGTGTTTACTCATTACATTCATATTGCTGTTCTTACTCATGCCTGCATATCTTGTTACCTCCTGATTATATTTTATAGTTTGATATTATGACGCACTGACGTCTGGGTTTTGCATGGTTGCGATCCTCTATCTTTATCGCAGGCCGATCAAGAGTATTTGAGCCGACAGGACGAGCAGTGAGGATCCTGTTAGTATCCAGTTTAGTTCATATTTCTTTCCGTACTTTTATTTCTTGATGTGAGCCCGTATTTGGGACATACTTTCCAGATGTTATTGGTTATTGGATTTATTGCTTCCGCAAATATTATTTCTTGACTCGTTTATTCTGGCATATGAACATATACTAGACATTTTATTTTCATTTTATTGTTTTTGATATCTTATATACAGCCGTAATGTGACTGTGGAGGGATGTTTCTGTTCAGTTGAAAATATTGCGCATTTGATATGATATTTTCCTTACTATTTTTATATAATAAAAGGTGTTTATTATAAATATGACACATATGAGGGTTTATCCATAAAAATACTATTTTCATGTGTTTATATATTATAATTAACATTATGAAGGAAAATGTAAGTATATAATATCTATGTAATATTTAGTTCATTTAAATATGCTTATCTTATTAAATATCTTTGACCAATTCTCTTAAAATTATAATATCATGTCAAATGGTTAAGATAATATCTCAATAAAAACAAATTCTACTAACATTATTTATTGAGATAATTGTGCAGAAATTATATCAGGACTAGAATCAAGGAAATCCGAGTTATTGAGATCAAATCTGCCGAAATTTTAAAGTAAATCGAAGAAATCAATTCTGGCAGAGACTTAGACAAGATTTTCAAATTCCAGATATCAAAATAGTCTACATGTGTCACCAGAAGAGGCCACAAGATTTTTGAAGCAACGAACCCCTTAACGCACCGCGGATCCGCGGCCAAACCCACCAAATGGCCGTGGTTCCTCCGCAATATTGAGAAGTTAGGGCTCTGGATTTTCTGGTTGGGATTTTAACAACTAGTTACCATATTAGGAAATTAGGGTTCTGGCTCTGTGACTATAAATAAGGATCGAGAGCCTCTTGGAAAAATTATCAAACCGACGCGATCACGAAGTCCAAGACGGCACAAGAATCCTTGTTGATCATCAACAGTTCATGTACCTCCTTAGAAGAGATCGAGAAGCAAACTAGGGTTTTGTAATCATTTTCTAAAGGAACAAAGTGTACTTAATCTTGTTGATTAATAAAGATAGTTATTTTCTTATATCATTTTATTTTCTGTAGTTTTTAATATGATTTCCCTTTTTATCTTTTCTTTTCCCAACATGCGCGAGTAATTCTCCGCTTGTTAGGGTTCGTAGGATTAGGGTAGATTAATGGATGATAAAGATCCTTAAACTCTTTTTACGTCCTATAAAGTTTATAAAATTTATCAAAAGAATAGTTAATATCCTAATCGGGCGCGCTATCAATTCATTGATAGTCATGACCGCGATTAGAGATTAGATTAACAATTGTTTTGGTAAAGGCTAGACATGAACGGAGATCCATGTCAAGATAGGGGTTAAGAGTGGGAACCCTATTCCCTCCAGAAACCCTAATCTACATGCATCACTGTCGATCTAGTTTTAAATCTATTAAAGGATAAAAGGAGTAATCTTTAATTAATCATCCATGACTACTAAATCTTAACGAACCCTACAAGCCCCCTTTTGCTATAAAGCCTACATCCGTAGTTAATCTAGATTTATATTCTGCATCCGTGTTTGACGTAAATCTAGAATCTACAACCATTCTTCACCATCCTCATTCTTCCTCTCTCTTTCTCAACACGCCTAAACTAAGATTAAAAGATTCAACGTTTCCCAGAGGACGACCCGTACTCATCTCGGTCTAGCTACACGCGCCACCGTTATTGATTACGGTTAACTACTATACATAAAACAACCAATCAAATAGCTCCATTGCCGGGGATACGTGCGTAATTTATTTTTCTTACTATTCGTGTTGAATTCTTTTTCGATCTATATCATAAATATAAAACAAAACCGCATCTTACATATTTAATGATTAGTGTGTGATTCTTGCGAGGAATTCTGGAGTCACTTTGGCGAGGAGATAAAGATTCAGAGACATTTATCAAGACCCATAGGAGAAGCGGAGGCTACTGTACAAAAATTGTCAAAAGATCCCATCATCTCGCGACGAAACCGCCGCCAAATCACAAGTATTGCGGCGGAACCGCGGCCTAATTGGTGGCTTCAAAATTCTCTGGTATCTTCTACAATTCTTTATCTCTCCTCTGAAAAATTCAATAATATATTTTCTGCAGAATTCTTTACAAAATATCGCTGCTCAAAAATCTTTTTGCGTGCTTTGTTTTGCGGGTTGTTTTTGCATATTTTAATACGGATTTTAAGGGGCAAGACCAAAATTCAGATTAGGTGGGGATTTCATCACCCTTCCTAGGCCCCACAAATCACAAAACAAGCATCCGCATAACCCTATATTAATTTAAAAAAAATCTAGATCAAGACCCTAAGGACCGTCGCGCTCAAGTAGGACAGAGAAAGGTCGTGGGTAATCTATCGCTTATCTGTATTTCTTTTGTGGTGTCTAGGCAAGTGCGTCTAAGGCAAGTGGTTACTTAATTAGGCCCGCTATTTTCGGTGATTCGTATAGCGGATACGTCCTACTTACCTGACACTTACTTGGCCACAGGAGAGATAAAGAGGCAGTAGAGAATTTATCCTGCGATTTGTCGTTTGGAAGTCTATGAGCGGTCTAGTGCTTGACCTAGATGACCTTAGTTCTAGGATTTGCTTGTGCATTTTGTGATTTTTGTGAGTAAACCCCCTAGTCCACTTTTAAATCAAAAAAATCCAAATAGAGCTTAAATCTTTTCACCCTCTTTTCTTTTCACCTTCTTATAATGGGTAACCCAAATAGACGAACTCTTACCGAGCTTGGCTATCCACAACCAGATATTTCTTGTCTTCGTAATCGCTTCGGTATACCATCCGACTCTCCCATTTCTTTAAGAGATCGGATAGAACAATCGGATAGAAACAGTTGGCTACCTCAGTCCATGTCTTATCAACCGTATCCTAATTCTACATCTGTTTCAGTTGATACTCCGAGTGAAGTAACTCCTAAACGCATGTCCATCGCTGAGCATATAGCGAGGGCTAACGGCCAAAGTTTCAATCCGGACCAACATCAACCATCACCACCACTTTCTAAAGAAGAATTTCATAATCGGTTTGTGGCATATATGATGTCTATTGAAAATAGCCATATCAATATTCTTCTTATCATAATGTTGATCCTACTCCTGCCCAATTTTCGCAATCATACTATTCCTATCAATTCTATCAATCCTATCTGACCTTTACACCTTCTCTAGACAGTCCTTCTAATCAGTCATTTGGGAGTTTTAATTATCCATAAGAATTTCAATCTTATACTGAAACCCCTTATTGACCCAAGTCTAGTCTTGAGCGGAAATTAGAAGAAGGTGTGGAATCGATGCGCCGCATCAGAAAGGAATTGGCAGAAAGCATGGCTGAGTATAAACAAGCAACTAGTTTTGAACCAGCTCAAAAATTTTCAGCGTATGATACGGCCATAGGACAAAGTGAGAATTTGGGTAGTGAAAGAGAATGATACACCCTTCCTAATCAAACCTCCCCATCCTAGATTGAAATCCACAACTCCAGTTTCACTGATCTATCGAGTGCACCAATTGATGATAGAATGTCTGATATGTTATGTGACTTTGTAGTGTTTGATTTACCAGATTGTGAATGTTCCATTTCAAGTGAAACCATACCCAACCCTTGTGATCTCTACACCTCCACTCTTGAACCAAAATTGATTGAAAACCATAATTTTAATGAGGTGTTTGAGAATTCTAACCTTCACTTGAATGAGGAGATTGACGTTGGGGATATATTGAATGATGAACCCGAAATTTTAGATGAGTTTGTCCCACCAATTCATCAGGTCTTTTCATTTCCTTGTGGTTTTCATCTCGAGCCTTTAATTATTCTTCCCGAATCCCATATGCGTCTTGAAGTTGATAATAATTGTATAACTGAACATCAGACCCAAATTCAGCCCTCATCTTCCACATCTGGTTCAGCGATACTCAACACACCAATTTGTTTATCCATTTCACCTTCTACTTTCTCAGGTTCTTCTTCTATTCTTCCTATAATTTCAGTGAGTGTTGATGAATCACAATCCGATAATTCAAGTTTGATAATTTTAGAAAGCCAACTTTATTTAGATACTTTTGAAAATGAGGTAGATGAGTTTTTTGAGTCTCCTACCTCCATAATTTTTGACAAATTAAGTATGATAAATTCTGGCACAAAACTTACTGATAGCACAATGTTCAATTACACCACCGATAAGAGTTTTGAAGAACTTTTTGCTGACGAACTTGCATTCCTAAACAACAAGGATTTTGTGATTAATCAACCTCCACCTATAGAAGTTGAACCACCACCCTTTCTTCTTATAAAATACGAGAATGCCAATATTCCACTCATTTCTGATCATTCACATTCTCGTTTTTATTTATCATCACTTTTTATCTCTTCACATTCACGTTCACGCAAACCCTTTCTATACCACCACTTATCTCTTCCCCCCTTCTTCTTGGCTCTATATAACATGTTCTTCCACCGACTTATACGTTACATTGATAAAGTCTTAGAATGGTTGGTATTAACTTTTGGTTTTTGTAAAGTCTTATATTGACCAAATAACTTTACCCCCTTAAAATGCTTAATATTGTTTAACTCAAGTTTAGGGGGGTTATATTTTTGGCTCTTGAAAATAAAATTTGTCCTCAAAATTGTAAGCCAAAAATAAGTTTGGGGGAGGATTTTCACTTCCAATTTTTGTTGCCCCCGTTAATAAGCTTTCCTCCCAAGTCTACAGGTTTTTGAGATTTAAAAGAGACAACAGTGAGGACACTACTGCAAACAGATTTGGGGGAGCTTTGTGCTTATTTACGCATTATACTTTATATAAGTACAAATTTTTTTTGATAATGGAAATTAGAAAGTGTAAAATTACATTTGAAAGATAGCAATAGTTTAAGAAAAATAAGAAAATTAGATGTTTTCTTAAATAAAACTAGTAATAAATAGTTATGAGCTGTTGTCCCAAGGGTTAGTAAGATGAAGGAAATTGCTAATCTGAGGATAAAAATAAGTCTGAAAAATAATCTCTATTCTTGAGGCCAAACTTTTGAATGTTGATACCCTACTATATGCACTGTCACACATCTTGAAACTTGGGATAATAGAGGATACCTTGAAATGCTCTTGTCTAAAAGACTTATTATGAAATATATATATATATATATATATATATATATATATATATATATATATAAGTGGTGAAGAAAAAAAATGAACACTGGTTTTGTAATTAAGGCAACATAAAAAAAAATATAGCGAGGGTGCTTTATCACCTAGTGCCTTAGACCAACTAGTTTGGGAGCCACTGCTAAGCCTTAGGTGTTGCGAAACGAGAAATTACGCCTAAATGCGCGAACACATTTTGTAATCGGTCAGTTAGTACCTCAAGAAATATTAACGGTCGTATGAAAGATGTGTACGCAATTTCATCTAAAATATTCACCGACTAAAAAGTACTAAGGCAGATGGACAAGAGTATGATAACTTGAATTGAATTCTCCAAGTGTAGGGATGTCTTTTACACACACGTAGGGGTATATGATCAGTGTTTGGATGAAAGATAGGGAGGAAGAATAAAGGCGGTGTTTTATTGAGTGATGATGTGGTTTCTAACATCTTTTCACGACCATTAAGATAGGGCTCATGGCAACCGAAAAGCTCGTGTAGTTGGAAACTCTTATTTTCAAATTCTTTCTTTTATAGTCCCTATCTTTATATGTAACTTTCACCATCTTACTTTTATTATAGGATTTTGTGGGTGTAATCTGCTGAAAACCCTCAAGATAAACACTCCTCCTACTAAGAACACCTAGAGGTTTAACGGCTTGCTGCACGTGCTCAGTGCAATCGTGTTGCCTACGAAAGTGTGCTGCTTAGTTTTTTTTTCTCCTTCTCTTGAATAACTAGTTTGCTCGGGACGATCAAAATTAAGTTTGGGGGTATTTGTTCAGTTGAAAATATTGCGCATTTGATATGACATTTTCCTTACTATTTTTATATAATAAAAGGTGTTTATTATAAATATGACACATATGAGCGTTTATCCGTAAAAATACTATTTTCATGTGTTTATATATTATAATTAACATTATGAAGGAAAATGTAAGCATATAATATCTATGTAATATTTGGTCCATTTAAATATGCTTACCTTATTAAATATTTTTGACCAATTCTATTAAAACTATAATATTATGTTAAATGGTTAAGATAATATCTCAATAAAAACAAATTCTACTAACATTATTTATTAAGATAATTGTGCAGAAATTATATCAGGACTGGAATCAAGAAAATCCGAGTTATCGAGATCAAATCTGCCGAAATCTTAAAGTAAATTAAAAAAATTAATTCTGGCAGAGACTTAGAGAAGATTTTCAGATTCCAGATATCAAAATAGTCTACATGTGTCACAAGAAGTGGCCACAAGATTTTTGAAGCAACGAACCCCTTAACCCACCGCGGATCCGTGGCCAAACCCACCAAATGGCCGCGGTTCCGCCGCAATATTGAGAAGTTAGGGCTCTGGTTTTTCTGGTTGGGATCCTAAAAACTAGTTACCATATTAGGAAACTAGGGTTCTGGTTCTATGACTATAAATAAGGACCGAGAGCCTCTTGGAAAAATTATCAAACCGACGCGATCACGAAGTCCAAGACGGATCAAGAATCCTGGTTGATCATCAACAGTTCATCTACCTCCTTAGAAGAGATCGAGAAGCAAACTAGGGTTTTGTAATCATTTTCTAAAGGAACAAAATGTACTTGATCTTGTTGATTAATAAAGATAGTTATTTTCTTATATCATTTTATTTTCTGTAGTTTTTAATATGATTTCCCTTTCTATTTTTTCTTTTCCCAACATGCGCGAGTAATTCTCCGCTTGTTAGGGTTCGTAGGATTATGGTAGATTAATGGATGATGAACATCCTTAAACTCTTTTTACGTCCTACAAAGTTTATAAATTTTATCAAAAGAATGGTTAACATCCTAATCGGGCACGCTATCAATTCATTGATAGTCACGATCGCGATTAGAGATTAGATTAACAATTATTTTGGTAAAGGCTAGACATGAACGGAGATCCATGTCAAGATAGGGGTTAAGAGTGGGAACCCTATTCCCTCCAGAAACCCTAATCTACATGCATCACAGTCGATCTAGTTTTAAATCTATTAAAGGATAAAAGGAGTAATTTTTAATTAATCATCCATGACTACTAAATCTTAACGAACCTACAAGCCCCCTTCTACTATAAAGCCTACATCCGTAGTTAATCTAGATCTATATTCTGCATCCGTGTTTGACGTAGATCTAGAACATACAACCATTCTTCACCATCCTCTCTTCTTCCTCTCTCTTTCTCAACACGCCTAAACTAAGATTAAAAGATTCAACATTTCCCAGAGGACGACCCGTACTCATCTCGGTCTAACTACACGCGGCACCGTTATTGATTACGATTAACTACTACACATAAAACAACCAATCAAATGGCGCCGTTGCCGGAGATACGTGCGTGATTTATTTTTCTTACTATTCGTGTTGAATTCTTTTTCGATCTATATCATAAACATAAAACAAAACCGCATCTTACATATTTAACGATTAGTGTGTGATTCTTGCGAGGAATTCTGGAGTCACTTTAGTGAGGAGATAAAAATTCAGAGACATTCATCAAGACCTATAGGAGAAGCGGAGTCTACTGTACAAAAATTGTCAAAAGATCCCCTCATCTCGCGGCGGAACCGCGGCCAAATCACCAGTATTGCGGCGGAACCGCGGCCTAATTGGTGGATCTTGGCTTCAAAATTTTCTGGTATCTTCTACAACTCTTTATCTCTCCTGTGAAAAATTCAATAATATATTTTCTGCAGGATTCTTTGCAAAATATCGCTGCTCAAAAATCTTTTTGCTTGCTTTGCTTTGCGGGTTGTTTTTGCATATTTGAATACGGACTTTAAGGGGCAAAACCAAAATTCAGATTAGGTGGGGATTTCATCACACTTCCTAGGCCCCACAAATCACAAAACGAGCATCCGCATAACCCTATATTAATTAAAAAAATATATCTAGATCAAGACCCTAAGGACCGTCGCGCTCAAGTAGGATAGAGGAAGGTCGTGGGTAATCTATCGCTCATCTGCATTTCTTTTATGGTGTCTAGACAAGTGTGTCTAAGGCAAGTGGTTACCTAATTAAGCCCGCTATTTTCGGTGATTCGTATAGAGGATACTTCCCACTTACCTGGCCACGGGAGAGATAAAGAGACAGTAGAGGATTTATCCTGCGATTTGTCCTTTGGAAGTCTAGGAGCGGTCTAGTGCTTGACCTAGGTGACCTTAGTTCTAGGGTTTGCTTGTGCATTTTATGATTTTTGTGAGTAAATGTAGCATTCTGAAAATTTAGAAATAAATAAAATTAACTAATTTAATAATAATATGATATATCGCAAAGTTGTTAAAAACCAATAAGTCAAGTTTCATAAGTTCTATGTAAAACAATTTAAATAAAATTTTTAGTATGCAACATAAATAAGTTATAAGGGTTTTAGTGACAATTTTAGCTTCATTTTAATAAAATATGTGTTTTATAATAAACTAAGTTGTGAGGGGTTTTTAGGTAAAGTTTAGGATTTTTTGTGCAAATGGAAAATTGTTAGGGGTGCAAATGAAAAAGTGATAGAAAACATTTAGCTCAGAATTTTATTGTAAATTAAAACAAAATTAAAGGATAATGCAAGCACACCTCTTGCTTGCATGCACACACTCATGTCACACCTCCTCCTTACATGAAATGAGCACTCTTCAACCCTTGACACCTCCTTCAACCACCTCACCCTTCCTTCTTCTCATATATAGGATGTTCAGATCTATTACAAAAATTAAAATCTGAAAATTTCTGAAATCAAAACAAAAAAATAAAGAGAGCAAGAAAGAACAAGAGAAGAAGAAGATAAAGGAAGCTATGTTCTAGGTTTTCTTCACCATCAAGTTAGGACAAGGGCTTAGCATCTTGGAGGGGTTATTCCAACAACTTTTAGTGGATAAAATTCTAAACCACAGTAGGGATTTAAATTCTGTAGCTAATTTAGTTCGAATTAAAAAGGGTTCCATAATATCGTATTTTGGTTAATTATAGGCTCTGTTGAAATCTGCTATTGTTTGGAAGATAATAAACTTAACAAAACAATGCTAAAATGATGTATGTAACACCTAGAGCAAACGATAGGATCACGAACCAGAGAGCTCGGATTTGGGCCGGCGACCAAAAGAGGAAATCCGGCGTCGTCGGATTTGTGGGTAGTTAGGGTGTTTTGGGTGATTATGTAGGTTTCAGTAGATCATTTTGGCCATTTTGGTATTGTTTAAATAAATTAGTTTCACTGCAGATAGAATCTGGAAGCGTATATCGGAAAGGATATCTTAAAACACAAAATACAACACGATTAAAACGCATCGCGATTTAAATTCTGTAGCGATGCAGGTTAGGATTAAAATCCAGTAAGGTTAAGTGTTTAATAGCTCGATATAGTCGTATACAATATAACTAGTACGTGGGAACGGGTGTTTTTCATTTCCGTCATGTCGGAGTAGCCGTTTACTTATATAAATTAAATTGTGATATTAGATTCGAATACGGGATTTGCGGAGGCAGCGAGGAAAGGGAAAGGATTGGCAATTCTTGAATAAATTCACGTTTTCCGGTGAGTAGATTAAACATCTACCGGGGAATTGTGTAAAGATGGCGTGATACGTCCATAGTTTTATTTAACTTAATGCTTTATTTTGTTATGCCAAATTGACAATATGCATTTATCATTCACATATACTTGTTTAGTTGCTAGAACACTACACAAGTATCGACGAGTCATGCCACGTGCACATCTATATGTTACACACACCTCGTCGATATTACCATGTCACTTTTACACTTAGCAAAATTTTTGTTAAAATGATTCATATCGGATCATACACACCAATAAATAGTAGTAAATTGCATCATTAATATCATGTTTTAGTATCTGAGTATTTCATGTTGATATAAGAGGTAAACGTATTATTGATGATTTATGGTTTTGAGTTTTGAATACTATTACATAAATCCAGTGATTTTATTATTGATGTGTCATGTCTACCATGAGATGCTTTATGATTTGGTTTTTTTTTTATCCGGACTGAGTGGGGGGGATATACGGTCACGGATTTTACGTTATCCATACTGAGTGGGGGAGATATACAGTTGGATACATGGTGGAACCGGTCGAGACCGAGGGGCAGGATAGCCGCATTGAGGCGGGGGAGCTTAGCGAGGTTACTCGATACCGGAGATAGTGGTAAAAATACGGCGTATATCTAGATGATAACGACCGGTATTGTTGATTTCAGGATCATTCGAGGAATGATGCCTGTGAGAAATGGAAGTTTTGTGTCGATGATGGACACGGGGAAATGAATTTTATTGGAAATAAAATGATGAGATTTCAGTTTGGACTATGAGATTCGTATTATAGATTCTTGATTTTCACATATAATCATATATTATACTTGTTCGCATTTCAGTTAGTATGATCGTCATATTTACATTATTAACCGTTATATGTTAGTTATATTCACTGAGTTGGCAACTCACCCCCGTTGTGCCACAGTTCATTGCAGGGGTAGAATGGACGGTTAGCTGCGGTGCAGATCTACTTTTGCAGTTTTATCACATCTTTTGATAGGTGGGTTACATATGTAGTAACCTTCTCTTTTGGTATTGTATTTTGTATCTAGAAAATCTCCATCAGACCTGTATATGACTTAGAGTGAGAGATGATATGTATATTATTGACAGTTGAGATCGTTTAGTTCTATAAATTGTGGTTTCTTTTCTTTATGTCTGAGATTCGTGTTGATGTCCTATATACTGAGATTTTATTTTCTGCTGTTGATATTGTTGATCCCAACTAGGGATGCAACCCAACTTAACACATTACACTTGTTTAATATTTTAACTTCATAACATGTGATTTTTACTAAAATAAAAAAACTAAAATTTTCTATATAAAGAATTCCGCAAAAAGGATTTTGATCTTGGTTTTCGGCTTGCTTGGACTGTGTACATATCTTTAGTTATGATACAATCTAAGTGCCGGTCACATCCAAATTTGGGTCGTGACAAAGTTGGTATCAGAACTTAGGAATAACCTTACGGAATTGAGTAGGGGATTAAAATAGGTTGACGTGAGTCCGTGAGTTAGGATGACCTTTGGTTTGATGGAGTAGGTGAATTAGGATGAATGCAGTACCGTACATATGTTCCGCGGCATATTTACGTTATCGTATTCAGCCTAACTAACCTTAGGATGTATATCTTGATCTATCCTTCCGTTAATTCTCTGTTATTGATTGTTCCTATTCATATGCCTTATCAACTCTCGTTTCTTGTTCCAGTTGCTATGGCTAAGCGGGCTAGGCGAGCCGCAGCCAGAGATGCAGCTAGGACGAGTCCGCCTGTGACGGCGACTGGTACACCGGACGTTCCGGCGGTGCATGAGCATGTTGATCCTCCTCCTCCAGATCGCATGACTAGGATTGAGGAGGGCATGTTGGGATTGCAAAGAGTGGTAGGACAGTTAGTTGAGGTCACTCGAGTACTGAGATAGGATCCGGCACCGACCGTAGCAGAGTCCGAGGTGCAGCCTACGCAGACGGTGGCACTGGTAGATACGAGGGTGATGGAGGTATCGCTGGCGGAGTTTATGAGATTGAGACCTCCGGTATTTACGGGGACCGATGTAGCGGAAGATCCTCAGTCTTTTCTTGATAGGATGGCGAGGATTGGCAGATCATTGCGATGTTCTGATGTGAGGTCAGTTGAGCTGACTAGCTTTCGTTTGGAGGGACTTGCACAGGAGTGGTGTGAGTCGATGGAGAGAGGGCGAGCCATGAGTCTTCCTCCGATGTCGTGGACCGAGTTTTCCACGGTCTTTCTTGCCAGATTTATTCCCCAGAGTGTGAGGGACGCTAGAGCTAGCAGTTTTGAAGCGTTGCGGAAATCGGCAAGTATGTCGGTGGCAGATTATGATTTACGATTCACCCAGCTGTCGCGCTATGCTCCATACGTAGTACCTACGGAGGAGCTTCGGATGAAGAGGTTCCTAAGGAGTCTGGACACACAGTTGTATCTGGCTATAGGCTCCCAGCATTTTGATACGTATGCGCAGGCTATGGATGCAGCGATACGAGTGGAGGAGCATTTGAACGAGGCAGTGGTTGTTCCAGAGCCAAAGAGGAGTAGACCGATTGGGCCAATGACTAGACAGTTTGGCAGAGGTAGAGGCAGATATACTCCAGGCCGCAGTATCGGACGAGGTTGGACCCAGGGCCAGATGTTCAGTTCTTATCCTGATGATCAGAGGTCTCTATCTATATGTTTTAGTTGTGAACTTCCCGGACACTTTGCGCGGGACTGTAGATCCCAGGGAGGGACCGTTGTTCCACAGGATGCTTTACCCCTTCTACCTTCTATGCCGATGGCTTTACTTCCTCCCCCAGTTGGCGCTTTACGCCAGGCAGTTGCACCCCGAGGTCGAGGCTTTGCGGGACGTTCTCAGAGAGGTCGAGGAGATAGAGGTAGAGGATGACAGGATGCGGGCAGGGGCCAGGTACGGGTATTTGCGCTGACTCCACAGGATGCCCAGGTATCAAATGCAGTCGTGACAGGTACTCTTACAGTATGCTCGTTAGAGGCACATGTTTTATTTGATCCCGGTTCTACACATTCTTATGTATCTTCACGATTTGCACTTTCTTTGGGGAAAGAGTCGTCGTTGTTAGAGTTACCATTAGTGATGATTATCCCGGTGGGAGATTCTTTTATAGCTCGGCACATATTCAGGTCATGCTCTGTGTGTATTGGTGTTAGAGATTCGCTAGTTGATCTGATACTCTTGGATATGCTAGATTTTGATATACTTCTTGGTATGGATTGGTTGGCCGCCTGTCATGCCTATGTAGATTGTCGGGGAAAGGCGGTTAGATTTTGTTTTCCAGGTGAACCGGTGTTTCTTGTGTAGGGGGATTGTAAAATAACTCCTGCCAACATGATTTCTGCTCTTTGTGCGGGGTGACTCTTGAAAAAGGGTTGTCATGGGTTCTTGGCTTTTGTTCAGGACTTAGGGGCCGCTGAGATTCCATTAGATCAGGTTTCGATCGCACGAGAATTTACTGAGGTGTTTCCTGCTGAGTTACCAGGATTGCCACCCGATCGTGACATTGAATATTGCATCGATTTGATTCCGGGTGCGGGGCCTATTTCTATACCACCCTATCGAATGGCACTGACGGAATTGAAGGAACTCAAAAGCCAGTTGCAAGAGTTGTTAGATAGAGGGCTTGTTCGTCCCAGTGTATCACCGTGGGGAGCTCCTGTTTTATTTGTAAAGAAGAAGGACGGTAGTATGAGACTGTACATCGACTGCCGACAGCTGAATCGCGTCACTGTGCGAAACAGGTATCCACTACCACGTATAGATGACTTGTTCGATCAGTTGCAGGGAGCTGGTTATTTCTCGAAGATTGATTTGAGGTCGGGGTATCACCAGTTGAGGGTTCGGAAGGACGATATTCTGAAGACTGCGTTTCGCACAAGATATGGGCACTATGAATTTCTGGTGATGTCGTTCGGACTCACCAACGCTCCAGCAGCTTTTATGGATATGATGAACCGTATCTTTAGACCTTTCATTGATCGGTTTATTATAGTGTTCATAGATGACATTCTTGTTTATTCTCGGAGTCGGACGGAGCACGAGCAACATTTGCGTATTACGTTGCAGACCTTGAAGGAGCATCAGCTGTTTGCAAAATTCTCTAAGTGTGCTTTTTGGCTCGATAGTGTGGAGTTCTTGGGTCACATAGTTACGAGAGAGGGTATATGTGTGGACCCAAAGAAGATTGAAGCGGTACAGCACTGGCCCAGACCTGTGTCAGTTACAGAGGTTCGGAGTTTCTTAGGTCTGGCAGGTTATTACCGATGCTTCGTGCAGGATTTTTCACAGATAGCTGCACCTTTGACCGGATTGACTAGGAAGGAGCTTCCATTTCAGTGGATAGAGGCATGTGAGCAGAGTTTCCAGCAGTTGAAGACGCGCTTGACGAATGCACCTGTCTTATTTTTACCTTCCGGGTCAGGTGGTTTTGTTGTGTATTGTGATGCTTCTAGAGTGGGTTTAGACTGTGTACTGATGCAGCACGGCAGGGTTGTAGCTTATGCTTCTCGACAGTTGAAGAGGCACGAACAAAACTATCCCACTCATGATCTAGAGATGGCTGCTGTGGTATTCACATTGAAGATTTGGAGACATTACTTGTATGGAGAGTCGTGTCAAATCTTCACAGATCATAAGAGCTTAAAGTATATTTTTCAGCAGAGGGATCTGAACCCAAGGCAGCGTAGATGGATGGAACTGGTGAAAGATTACGATTGTGAGATCTTGTATGATCTAGGAAAAGCGAATGTTGTGGCAGATGCTTTGAGTCGGAGACCTGGAGGTAGCTTATCTCATTTGCGCATCTTGCAGAGACAGTCTTCTACAGACTGGCAGATTTTATGTGATAGTCGTATATAGTTTGAGTTCACAGCGACAGGAGGCCAGCTAGCACATGTTCGCACCCGACCTCAGTTATTGGATCACATTCGAGAGGCACAGCCCGCATATACTCGTATGATGGAGATTATGGATCAAGTTAGGCAGGGCAGGGAGACGGAGTTTGTGATTGATGATCATGGAGTATTACGTTTTAGGACTCGTCTCTGTGTGCCAGATTCTGACGGATTGAGGCGTGAGATTTTAAAGGAGGCCCATAGATCAGCATACAGTATTCATCCTGGTTCCACCAAGATGTATCATGATCTGAAGGATGTTTACTGGTGGGAAGGAATGAAGAGGGATGTTGTGGAATATATTTCGAGATGCTTGACTTGTCAGCAAGTCAAAGCAGAACACCAGAGGCCAGCCGGAGAGTTGCAGCCCTTACCCATTCCAGAGTGGAAATGGGAACATATTTCCATGGATTTCGTGCTGGGTCTACCCAGGACTAGCAAAGGGTACGATTCCATTTGGGTGATTGTTGATAGATTGATAAAGGCAGCTCATTTTCTCCCAATGAAGACGACGTATGGTTTTACACAGTATGCCCAGATTTATATCGATGAGATTGTACGTCTGCATGGAGTTCCGATGTGCATAGTTTCAGATAGGGGTACCCAGTTTACTAGCAGGCTATGGAAGAAACTTCAAGAAGCTTTGGGTACACGGTTGAGTTTTAGTACAGCTTTCCACCCACAGACAGATGGTCAGTCGGAGCGGACCATTCAGACAGTAGAGGATATGCTTCGGGCTTATAGCCTTGATTTCGGTGGTAGTTGGGATCGTCACCTACCTTTGATAGAATTCTCATACAACAATAGTTTTCAGGAGACGATCCAGATGACACCCTTTGAAGCTTTGTATGGGAGGAAATGTCGATCACCCGTTTGCTTGACGGAACTGAGCGAGAGTTGCATCTTGGGACCGCAGATAGTACAGGAGACTACAAAGAAGATTCAGTTGATACGGGATAGAATGAAGGCGGCCCAATGCAGACAGAAATCGTATGCAAATCGACGGCGTCATAGACTTGAGTTTGGAGTGGGAGATCATGTGTTCCTTCGGGTATCTCCAATGAAAGGTGCGATGCGTTTCGGGAAAAAGGGGAAGCTCAGCCCCAGATATGTCGAACCTTACGAGATTCAGGAGAGAGTGGGTGCTGTAGCTTATCGCTTAGCACTTCCACCGAGTTTTCCCGACGTGCATCCGGTGTTCCACGTTTCGATACTTCGCAGGTGTTTTCACGATCCATCTCACGCGGTCCAGCATCATACCTTACAGCTTGAGCCGGATTTATCCTACACAGTGCAGCCAGTCATTATTCTTGACAGGCAGGCAAAGAAACTACGATCGAGGGTACTTCCGTCTGTAAAGGTTCTTTGGTAAGGAAAGAATCGCGAGGAGATTACTTGAAAGACCGAGGATGCGATGCGAAAGAAATTTCCACATCTTTTCGAAGGTATGTCTAGTTAATTATTTTATATTCGGGGACCGAATTTTCTTAGGGGGGATATTGTAGCATTCTGAAAATTTAGAAATAAATAAAATTAACTAATTTAATAATAATATGATATATCGCAAAGTTGTTAAAAACCAATAAGTCAAGTTTCATAAGTTCTATGTAAAACAATTTAAATAAAAATTTTAGTATGCAACATAAATAAGTTATAAGGGTTTTAGTGACAATTTTAGCTTCATTTTAATAAAATGCGTGTTTTATAATAAACTAAGTTGTGAGGGGTTTTTAGGTAAAGTCTAGGATTTTTTGTGCAAATGGAAAATTGTTAAGAGTGTAAATGAAAAAGTGATAGAAAACATTTAGCTCAGAATTTTATTGTAAATTAAAACAAAATTAAAGGATAATGCAAGCACACCTCTTGCTTACATGCACACACTCATCTCACACCTCCTCCTTGCATGAAATGAGCACTTTTCAACCCTTGACACCTCCTTCTACCACCTCACCCTTCCTTCTTCTCATATATAGGATGTTCAGATTTATTACAAAAATTAAAATCTGAAAATTTCTGAAATCAAAACAAAAAAATAAAGAGAGCAAGAAAGAACAAGAGAAGAAGAAGATGAAGGAAGCTATGTTCTAGGTTTTCTTCACCATCAAGCTAGGGCAAAGGATTAGCATCTTGAAGGGGTTATTCCAAAAAAAATCAGTGGGTAAAATTCTTAACCACAGTAGGGATTTAAATTCTGTAGCTAATTTAGTTCGAATTAAAAAGGGTTCCATAATATCGCATTTTGGATAATTATAGGCTCTGTTGAAATCTGCTATTGTTTGGAAGATAATAAACTTAACAAAACAGTGCTAAAATGATGTATGTAACACCTAGAGCAAACCATAGGATCACGAACCAGAGGGCTCGGATTTGGGCCGGCGACCAAAAGAGGAAATCCGGCGTCGCCGGATTTGTGAGTAGCTAGGGTGTTTTGGGTGATTATGTAGGTTTCAGTAGATCATTTTGGCCATTTTGGTATTGTTTAAATAAATTAGTTTCATTGCAGATAGAATCTGGAAGCGTATATCGGAAATGATATCTTAAAACACAAAATACGACACGATTAAAACGCATCGCGATTTAAATTCTGTAGCGATGCAGGTTAGGGTTAAAATCCAGTAAGGTTAAGTGTTTAATAGCTCGATATAGTCGTATACAATATAACTAGTACGTGGGAACGGGTGTTTTTCATTTCCGTCATGTCGGAGTAGCCGTTTACTTATATAAATTAAATTGTGATATTAGATTCGAATACGGGATTTGCGGAGGCAGCGAGGAAAGGGAAATGATTGGCAATTCCTGAATAGATTCACATTTTCCGGTGAGTAGACTAAACATCTACCGGGGAATTACGTAAAGATGGCGTGATACGCCCGTAGTTTTATTTAACTTAATGCTTTATTTTGTTATGTCAAATTGACAATATGCATTTATCATTCACATATACTTGTTTTGTTGCTAGAACACTACACAAGTATCGACGAGTCATGCCACGTGCACATCTATATGTTACACACCTCGTCGATATTACCATGTCACTTTTACACTTAGCAAAATTTTTGTTAAAATGATTCATATCCGATCATACACACCAATAAATAGTAGTAAATTGCATCATTAATATCATGTTTTAGTATCTGGGTATTTCATGTTGATATAAGAGGTAAACGTATTATTGAGGATTTATAGTTTTGAGTTTTGAATACTATTACATAAATCCAGTGATTTTATTATTGATGTGTCATGTCTACCATGAGATGCTTTATGATTTGGTTTTTTTTTTCCGGACCGAGTGGGGGGGATATACGGTCGCGGATTTTACGTTATCCATACTGAGTGGGGGAGATATACAGTTGGATACATGGTGGAACCGGTCGAGACCGAGGGGCAGGATAGCCGCATTGAGGCGGGGGAGCTTAGCGAGGTTACTCGATACCGGAGATAGTGGTAAAAATACGGCGTATGTCTAGATGATAACGACCGGTATTGTTGATTTCAGGATCATTCGAGGAATGATGCCTGTGAGAAATGGAAGTTTTGTGTCGATGATGGACACGGGGAAATGAATTTTATTGGAAATAAAATGATGAGATTTCAGTTTGGACTATGAGATTCGTATTATAGATTCTTGATTTTCACATATAATCATATATTATATTTGTTCGCATTTCATTTAGTATGATCGTCATATTTACATTATTAACCGTTATATGTTAGTTATATTCACTGAGTTGGCAACTCATCCCGTTATGCTACAGTTCCTTGCAGGGGTAGAATGGACGGTTAGCTGCGGTGCAGATCTACTTTTGCAGCTTTATCACATCTTTTGATAGGTGGGTTACATATGTAGTAACCTTCTTTTTTGATATTGTATTTTGTATCTAGAAAATCTCCATCAGACCTGTATATGACTTAGAGTGAGAGATGATATGTATATTATTGACAGTTGAGATCGTTTAGTTCTATAAATTGTGGTTTCTTTTATTTATGTCTGAGATTCGTGTTGATGTCCTATATACTGAGATTTTATTTTCCGCTGTTGATATTGTTGATCCTAACTAGGGAAGCAACCCAACTTAACACCTTACACTTGTTTAATATTTTAACTTCATAACATGTGATTTTCACTAAAAAAAATGTGTATTTTATATTCGGGGACCGAATTTTCTTAAGGGGGGGGGGGATATTGTAGCATTCTGAAAATTTAGAAATAAATAAAATTAACTAATTTAGTAATAATATGATATATCGTAAAGTTGTTAAAAACCAATAAGTCAAGTTTCATAAGTTCTATGTAAAACAATTTAAATAAAAATTTTAGTATGCAACATAAATAAGTTATAAGGGTTTTAGTGACAATTTTAGCTTCATTTTAATAAAATGTGTGTTTTATAATAAACTAAGTTGTGAAGGGTTTTTAGGTAAAGTTTAGGATTTTTTGTGCAAATGGAAAATTGTTAGGGGTGTAAATGAAAAAGTGATAGAAAACATTTAGCTCAGAATTTTGTTGTAAATTAAAACAAAATTAAAGGATAATGCAAGCACACCTCTTGCTTGCATGCTGATTAGTCCAAAAATACTATGCTTGTTAACCGTAATCAGAAACGGTGTCGCTTTGCAGCTAGCCGGTGAATACGGGTCGATCCACAGAGATGTGTAATTTTCTTAATGTGTTTTTACGAGTTGATTCCAAATGTTGTTTGGATTGAATTATTAAATCTAAAAAACCTAGATCTATCGATAAACTAAATTAATCTAAATTAAAGTCTTGCTAGGGTTAGGCTTAGGGGAAGTTTGGAGATTAAAGATTTCCTCACCGCTTTCAATGTCTTATTTTAGATCTATTAGATGTTATAGTAATTATCAATAAAGTGGATAAGAATCTTTTGGGAATATGTTTCTTCCTCTAGATTCTTGTCCTTCCTTTATCGATAATTACCCTAACCTCCATGGAAAACGTGCGCAACCGGCTCTTTATACTACGGTTCACCGTTACCTCGAGGGGTAGGGTGCCGTAGGGTGCGGTTGTGCGTGTATGCATGGAGTTCTAATTCTTAGGTGTGAATGGCATGAAAGGGGTGAGAGATCTCATCTCTCAAACCTTTCCCTAAGACTAACCCTAACAAGCGAGGAGATTACTCGCTCATTAGGGGATTAATAAACATTCTGAATTAAAAGAAAATTAAAACAAACCTGTGAAAAATAACTTACTAATTGTATTGATGGCTCCCTCCAAGCAAGAAAAACAGAACAGATCTGAATTTGTTTATTGAAAAGAGGCATGAGTTTTACAGATCTGTGATTACAATTTATAGGAAAACAGGAAAACTAGGGTTACAGAGTCTCACGCATATGCAATTACAGATATGCCGACGAAAAATCCCAACACCCGCACCGACGCACCGACACAAGAAAAATCCACTGACACGGGCACTTAATGGCCGCGGAACCGCGGCATTAGTGGGCTTGGGCTTCTTATTTATATATATCTTTTTCCATTTGGGCTTCTAGGTTGGTTCCAGATCTTCAGTGAACAATTTGCAATGGATTTTTAACCGTTCGCTTTGAGTCGATGTCTTGAATCTTGCTTTGTGAATTATTCCTTATGTAGGATTGATCAAGATTCTCTGTTTGTTGGTTAAAGTCCACATTTTCATCGTCTTTACATCGTTTGCACTGTTTTCTGTCTAAGAACCTGTAACCTGTAACATGTAGCAGACATGCGTTAAAAGCACCTGTTTATTTATAAAACGAATAAGAATTGGGGAATATAAACTGCAATATTATGATATGAACAAATACCCCCAAACTTATCTTTTGCTCGTCCTCGAGTAAACTTATTATTTTATTCACTAAAATCCTAACCACACTTTCGCAGGGAAACGCGATTGCACTGAGCACGTGCAACAAGCCGTTAAACCTCTAGGTGTCCCTAGTAGGAGGAGTGTTGTCTCCTGAGAGTTTTCAGCGGATTACACCCACAAAATCCTATCAACTCGGCCCATTGACTTTTGTTCTCCAATTAGGTTTTCTAACAAGGAACTCTATTATCTTTGACCTGTAAATTATCCACCCATATTCTTCACACTTCCTCATTATTTAACTTAAGATTATATATGCTATGTAGACCTACTTAGCTTTCGGCATTTCCTAAGTCTTCCTTCTAGGGTTTCATCTCTACTTAGGAATTTCTATCAACTCTACTAAAGATACAAGTTCTATTCTTCATTCCTTTCTCTTATCTAAACTCTAATCACATATCCCCACGTGTGTGTATAAATCACCCCTACACTTGGAAATTCAAATCAAGCAATCATGCCCTTGTCCGTTGTCCAAAGTACTTATTAATAGGTGAATTTTTAATTGAATTTCGCTTACACATCCTTCATGCGACCGTTAATACTTCTTGAGGTACCAACGACCGATTACAAAATGCGTTAGCACTTTAAAGCGTACTTCCTAGTTTTGCAACACCCAAGGCTTTAGCAGTGACTCCCAAACCAGTTGGTCTAAGGCACTAGGTGATGAAGCACTCTCACTAAATATTTTTTCTATTTTTGCAGCCTTAAGTAATCACAAAAACCAGTGCCCATTTTTTAATACTTTATTCACACTTGTATTTTTTTTATTTTCTTCGTACTAAGGACTTTAGACAAGAGCATTTCAAGGTCTCTTCTACTATTCCAAGTTTCAAGGTGCGTGATTGTGCAAATTGTAGGGTATACATTTTCAGAATCTAGACTTAAGCTAGGAACTATTTTTCAAACTTATACTCTAATAAGAATATCAATACTCTTCCTTCGTTTTGACTTAGCCCAAGAAGTGAACCCAAAATTTGCCTATTTCTAAATAAACTACAAGGCATATACTTTCTACCGTTAAACTTTAAAGAATGTTATTTTTAGGGTTTTTAATTTACTAAGTCTAAGATCTAGTTGCTCCTAGCTAGTTAACCTATCTGTCAAACTCTAGTCAAATAAGCCAAAATTGAATACGATAATTTTTATAATTTTTGAAATTTTTCAAATTTTTTTGGTTTTTCAAATAAATATGCAAATGCAAAAATATGTACAAATGAATGCGAAGGAAGAAGACATACCGAGCATACCCCCAAACTTGAACTTGACAGTGTCCTCACTGTCATGCTAAACCAAGAGGATCAAAATACCGGCACTCCCCTGTTTATTTATTTATAAATTTTTTTTTATTGTTAAGGAAAACAAAAATATATACAGAAAGGCTATCCTCCAAACTTCATTTAAACTATGTTAGACATTACTGCCAAACCTTGCATAGACCAAACGTTAACACCAACCAGTTGAAAAATTTATCAGTAAAGAGTATCAGTTGGTGAAAGAATAAGTCGTAGCGATCCATAAAGAATTGGGGAAGATAGAAGTGGTGGTATGGAAGGTATGGAGGTGAATAGACAGGAGGTGGTGATGAATCAAAATGAGAATGCGAATGATCAGCAATCAGTGGAATGTTGGAATTCTCGTAGCTTCTTAAAAGAAATGGGGGTGGTTCAACTTCTAAAGGAGGAGGTTGACTAACCACAATACCCCCAAAATGTTCATGTGGGTCCTCTATTGACTTGGCATCATCCATCAATTGCATATGATATTCAATTATAATGGAACTGATCTCCTCGATGTCCGCCATAGTCCAACCGAAAACTTGCCGCCTATCTTGTAAGACTTTTAAAATAGCGTTCTCTTGCTCGAAGGCTAGAGAGGCTGATATTATAATGGGAAAAGTCTCATTCTCACCTATGTAAGCATATTTAAGGTGAGGCGGTAAGGACATGAGTTCGAGTTTCGGAGGCGAAAGAATCATTGCGGAATCTACCTTGAACTCAAAGGACTCCAACACAGGTTCGAAATCACTGCAAACAACCGATTCGGATGGTTCAACTAACTCATCCAAAAATTCAAAAGACTCATATTCGGGCTGTGAGTCGTCATCATCCGAAAAAGTGAAACATTCATAATCCATATCGGTTGTGTCAATGGTGGTAGGCTCAAGGAGGGACGCACTAGTGGCGTCAAAACTGTTTTCATCAAACAAGAATCTTTCAAGCTCGCAGTCCTCCTGCGTGATTTCGTGAACAGAGCAAACTTCTCGTGTACTAGTTTTAGGCACGGGGGGCAGACTTCCCATCTTATAAATATTGAACTCACTAGACATCTTCCCAAAGGATAGAGTCATGGAGCCATTGCGACAGTTTATTACAGCATTGGAAGTGGCCAAAAATGGTCGACCGAGGATCACCGGAATTTGGTTCCGTGGATTAGCAACAGGTTGTGTATCCATAACAATAAAATCAACGGGGAATATGAACTCCCCAACTTTGATCAACACATCCTCTAGCTCACCCCTTGGATGGGTGATTGATCGATCAGCCATTTGGAGAGTACAACGAGTGAGTTTCAACTCTCCAACCCCTAATTGTTCGTACACAGAGTAGGGAAGCAGGTTAACACTAGACCCAAGATCTAAAAGTGCTCGATTAATTTTCTTATCCCCAATTGTGATTGAAATCGTAGGACAGCCGGGGTCCTTTCGTTTTTGGGGTAAGGTTTGAGGGTGGTTAATAGCATTGCTCACTGCACTAGCCACTAGCACTTTCTTGGGTACTTGAGATGCCTTTCTCTTCGAGGTGCATAAGCCCTTTAAGATTTTCGCGTATGAAGGGACTTGTTGGATAGCATCCAAGAGAGGTATATTTATGCTAACCTGCTTAAATAATTCCACAATCTTCTCCACTTGTGCAGTTGGTTTATTGGGACTCAACCTGTTTGGAAATGGAGCATTTTGAAAATTTGTTGAGTCAAATGTCTGTGGAGTAGAATGTGGAGTAGGAACGGATCTCAGTGTGGATGTGTTCGTGTTGTGAGAAATGGGTCCGTTCGAGTTAGAAGAAGTAGAGCCGTGTGAAGGGTGGAGAATAGGCTCTAAAGAAAAAGGTGAAGAAGAAAGTGAAGAAAATGAAGAAGGGGAAGATGACGATGGAGAAGAAGAAGAAGAAGAAGAAGAAGAAAAAGAACCACCGGCGGGGATGTCATCACTAATACCTACATTATTCTGCAACACTCTTCCGGATCTCAACGTGGTCACCGCATTTACATTGTGATTGTGATATGCGTTTTGTGTGTGACCGGGATTTGGCAATGGTTGAGATGGAAGCTTTCCCTTTTCTCTCTCGCTCAATGCAGCAGTTAATTGTGCAATTTGTGCCTCAATAGATTTGATACTTTGATCGTGTGAGGCATTGTTATGCATCAAAGACTGAACATAATTTTCAAATCTTGCTGCGGATTCTGTAGATTGCTTGAGAAATGCATCTAGACTTTTTTCGAGCGAGATAACCTTATCATCATTTGGTTGAACCAAATTGTTCGTTTGATTTGTATAAGGTTGTTGTTGAAAAGGTTGCTGGTTTTGAGTTTGTGAAGGTGCTTGTTGTTGTTGTGGAGGAGGTCTTTGAAAATTGTTATTTCCTTGGAATTGTTGATTTTGGTTCCAAGCGAAATTTGGGTGACTCCTCCACCCCGGATTGTATGTCGAAGAGTACGGATCGTTTCTTTGTCGTTGCTGAAATGCAGCATTGACTTGATCCTGTCCTTGAGTAGATGCATTATAAGGACACTCTTCGGTTAGATGCGATGGATCCGTACAACAAGCACAAACAGTTCGTGGAGGCATAACAGGGGCAGGAGAAGACGATGAGATTTTAGTCTCAATGGCTTCTAGCTTTTTCATAAGTGCAGCCATCTCGGCCTTCATAGCAATCGACATATCTACTTGATGTATGCCTGCCCTAGATTGACCAACAGAGGAAGATGATGTGGTCTTGGTACTCTCCCACTGAATTGTTTGCTCACTAAGATCCTCAAGAAACTGCCACGCTTCGTCGCTAGACTTGGAGAGAAAATGACCTTGACATATGGTTTCTAGCAACTGCTTCGTTGCCGAGTTCAATCCCTCGTATAATGTTTAGCAAAGTTGCCAACTTTCGATCCCATGATGTGGGCATTGAACGAGTAGGTCTTTAAATCTCTCGAAGCACTTCCAAAATGGTTCGGAAGGAAGCTGTGAAAATTGTATAATCTCATTACGGATTCTAGTAGTTTTGTGATGAGGATAGAACTTTTTCAGAAAAGCTCTCACAAACTCGTCCCAATTTCTAATGGAATGTGATGCGGTGCTGTATAGCCACTTCTCGGCTAGGTCATATAAGGTAAAAGGAATGACCCTTAGCCTTATAGCGTCATCACTTAATTGGGTCGTTTTCATCATAGCGCACACATTTTGGAATTTATTGATAAAGATATATGCATCTTCAGATTCCAAACCATGAAATTTTGGCAGCATATTGATGAAATGTGGTTTTATTTCAAAATTGTCCCCATTTGCCGGTGGGGGTGAAAGACATGTAGGTAAAGAAGTGCGAACGGGGTAGAAGAGATCCTGGAGCGCGACTCGTGCGGGCGTTACAACAGGTGGAAGATTCGGGTTATTCGCACCTAACGGAGGTGGAATCATTCCCGTCGATAAGGTATCGTTGGGGTTGAATCCCGACATACCTTCGAAAGAAGAATTTGAAGGTGGAGGTAAGGAAATGGAAGGAATTTCGACTTCGGTGTCGAAAGGTTTGTCGGTCGGTACCAACGAAACACGGACTAATCGGGCGTTAGTATCCCTAGTCCAAAGTGACATACACTAAAAGGGGTAGTGTAGTCAGAAGAAAAAAAACAGAATGTGGAGGTAAGATAACGTCAATGAGAAGAAATGGTGGAAGTGAGTTGCAAGTTTTCTTTAGCGACAAGTTGTAAGTTTTGAAAAGATTTTTCTTTTTTTTTTATTTGAGAGATTTGCAAGGAGGTTTTTTTTTTTGAAAAGAGACTTATGTTACAAATGTATCAACCACACATGCACAATCAGGCCTAGATCTAGGGTCACCTAGGTCTGCTAGACAGCTCCTAACTAGGGCTAGAAATAGGACCTCAAACTTCCTCTTCACCGACAATTGCGGTTAGGTAAGTGCTAGGTAAGTGGGAAGGAACCACAGTAGTGGGCCTAATTAAAAACCACTAGCCTAGATACACTTGCCTAGACACCGCAAAGTCAGTTAGGATAAACGGTCGATGCCTATACTAGTCCTTTTTCCTATTGAGCTCGACGTCCTTAGGGCTGAGTCTAATATTTTTTATTAATTGTGGTCAATGCAAATGCTTTAAAGTGTTTTCTGGGGTCCTGGGAAGGGTGATGAAATCCCCACCCAATCTGAGTTTGGTCAATTAGCCCCTTAAAGTCCGATTAAATTATGCAAAACAATAAAATTCACTTGCAATCAATTTTTAGCGCGGCGCAAAGAAACCTGCAGAAAATCTGTTATTTAGAAGGGGGAGAAAGAATTTTTAGCGCAAAGAATTCCTGCAGAAAGTTTTTACAGAGAGATATATGGAGGTTGACAGAAGGGAGAAGGAGGAACAAACCCACAAAATTTTAGGTGCTGACGTGGCCAAAGGGCCGCGGAACCGCGGTCTGGGAGGGACTTTTGCCGCGGAAGCGCGGTCAGGAAGTGGGTTCAGCCTCTGGAAAAATTTGTGTATCTCCTGTTCACCAATTCTCCTCTGTTCTGATGTTCACTTTTCTGTTTAACCTTCTGTAAATTTCCAGATTCGCAATCCTTCGCTGTTCCTGCAAGATTCAAACCATAAAACCCTTCAAACAGATAAAAATCGATAAAATGTTTTTGTATTTTTCTATTTCTGATTTTTATGATTTTTTAAAAATTTAAATCAACCCGAAATTACACAAAAGAAAGATTACGCCATCCCCGGCAACGGCGCCATTTGATTAGTCCAAAAATACTATGCTTGTTAACCGTAATCAGAAACGGCGTCGCTTTACAGCTAGCCGGTGAATACGGGTCGATCCACAGAGATGTGTAATTTTCTTAATGTGTTTTTACGAGTTGATTCCAAATGTTGTTTGGATTGAATTATTAAATCTAAAAAACCTAGATCTATCGATAAACTAAATTAATCTAAATTAAAGTCTTGCTAGGGTTAGGCTTAGGGGAAGTTTGGAGATTAAAGGTTTTCTCACCGCTTTCAATGCCTTATTTTAGATCTATTAGATGTTATAGTAATTATCAATAAAGTGGATAAGAATCTTTTGGGAATATGTTTCTTCCTCTAGATTCATATCCTTCCTTTATCGATAATTACCCTAACCTCCATAGAAAACGCCGCAACCGGCCCTTTATACTACGGTTCACCGTTACCTCGAGAGGTAGGGTGCCGTAGGGTGCGGTTGTGCGCGTATGCATGGAGTTCTAATTCTTAGGTGTGAATGGGATGAAAGGGGTGAGAGATCTCATCTCTCAAACCTTTCCCTAAGGCTAACCCTAACAAGCGAGGAGATTACTCGCTCATTAGGGGATTAATAAACATTCTGAATTAAAAGAAAATTAAAACAAAGCTGTGAAAAATAACTTACTAATTGTATTGATGGCTCCCTCCAAGCAAGAAAAACAGAACAGATCTGAATTTGTTTATTGAAAAGAGGCATGAGTTTTACAGATCTGTGATTACAATTTATAGGAAAACAGGAAAACTAGGGTTACAGAGTCTCGCGCATGTGCAATTACAGATATGCCCACGAAAAATCCCAACACCCGCACCGACGCACCGACACGAGAAAAATCCACCGACACGGGCACTTAATGGCCGCGGAACCGCGGCATTAGTGGGCTTGGGCTTCTTATTTATATATATCTTTTTCCATTTGGGCTTCTAGGTTGGTTCCAGATCTTCAGTGAACAATTTGCAATGGATTTTTAACCGTTCGCTTTGAGTCGATGTCTTGAATCTTGCTTTGTGAATTATTCCTTATGTAGGATTGATCAAGATTCTCTGTTTGTTGGTTAAGGTCCACATTTTCATCGTCTTTACATCGTTTGCACTGTTTTCTGTCCAAAAACCTGTAACCTATAACATGTAGCAGACATGCGTCAAAAGCACCTGTTTATTTATAAAACGAATAAGAATTGGGGAATATAAATTGCAATATTATGATATGAACACATGCACACACTCATCTCACACCTCCTCCTTGCATGAAATGAGCACTCTTCAACCCTTGACACCTCCTTCTACTACCTCACCCTTCCTTCTTCTCATATATAGGATGTTCAGATCTATTACAAAAATTAAGATCTGAAAATTTCTGAAATCAAAAAAAATAATAAAGAGAGCAAGAAAGAACAAGAGAAGAAGAAGATGAAGGAAGCTATGTTCTAGGTTTTCTTCACCATCAAGCTAGGACAAGGGCTTAGCATCTTAGAGGAGTTATTCCAACAACTTTTAGTGAGTAAAATTCTTAACCACAGTAGGGATTTAAATTCTGTAGCTAATTTAGTTCGAATTAAAAAGGGTTCCATAATATCGTATTTTGGTTAATTATAGGCTCTGTTGAAATCTGCTATTGTTTGGAAGATAATAAACTTAACAAAACAGTGCTAAAATGATGTACGTAACACCTAGAGCAAACCATAGGATCACGAACCAGAGGGATCGGATTTGGGCCGGCGACCAAAAGAGGAAATCCGGCGTCCCCGGATTTGTGGGTAGCTAGGGTGTTTTGGGTGATTATGTAGGTTTCAGTAGATCATTTTGGCCATTTTGATATTGTTTAAATAAATTAGTTTCACTGCAGATAGAATCTGGAAGTGTATATCGGAAAGAATATCTTAAAACACAAAATACGATACGATTAAAACACATCGCGGTTTAAATTCTGTAGCGATGCAGGTTAGAGTTAAAATCCAGTAAGGTTAAGTGTTTAATAGCTCGATATAGTCGTATACAATATAACTAGTACGTGGGAACGGGTGTTTTTCATTTCCGTCATGTTGGAGTAGCCGTTTACTTATATAAATTAAATTGTGATATTAGATTCGAATACGGGATTTGCGGAGGCAGCGAGGAAAGGGAAAGGATTGGCAATTCCTGAATAGATTCACGTTTTCCAGTGAGTAGACTAAACATCTACCGGGGAATTGTGTAAGGATGGCGTGATACGCCCGTAGTTTTATTTAACTTAATGCTTTATTTTGTTATGCCAAATTGACAATATGCATTTATCATTCACATATACTTGTTTTGTTGCTAGAACACTACACAAGTATCGACGAGTCATGCCACGTGCACATCTATATGTTCCACACACCTCGTCGATATTACCATGTCACTTTTACACTTAGCAAAATTTTTGTTAAAATGATTCATATCGGATCATACACACCAATAAATAGTAGTAAATTGCATCATTAATATCATGTTTTAGTATCTGGGTATTTCATGTTGATATAAGAGGTAAACGTATTATTGAGGATTTATGGTTTTGAGTTTTGAATACTATTACATAAATCCAGTGATTTTATGATTGATGTGTCATGTCCACCATGGGATGTTTTATGATTTGGTTTTTTTTTTCCGGACCGAGTGGGGGAGATATACGGTCGCGGATTTTACGTTATCCATACTGAGTGGGGGAGATATACAGTTGGATAGATGGTGGACCCGGTCGAGACCGAGGGGCAGGATAGCCATATTGAGGCGGGGGAGCCTAGTGAGGTTACTCGATACCGGAGATAGTGGTAAAAATACGGCGTATATCTAGATGATAACGACCGGTATTGTTGATTTCAGGATCATTCGAGGAATGATGCCTGTGAGAAATGGAAGTTTTGTGTCGATGATGGACACGGGGAAATGAATTTTATTGGAAATAAAATGATGAGATTTCAGTTTGGACTATGAGATTCGTATTATAGATTCTTGATTTTCACATATAATCATATATTATACTTGTTCGCATTTCAGTTAGTATGATCGTCATATTTACATTATTAACCGTTATATGTTAGTTATATGTACTGAGTTAGCAACTCACCCCCGTTGTGCCACAGTTCCTTGCAGGGGTAGAGTGGACGGTTAGCTGCGGTGCAGATATACTTTTGCAGCTTTATCACATGTTTTAATAGGTGGGTTACATATGTAGTAATCTTCTCTTTTGGTATTGTATTTTGTATCTAGAAAATCTCCATCAGACCTGTATATGACTTAGAGTGAGAGATGATATGTATATTATTGACAGTTGAGATCGTTTAGTTCTATAAATTGTGGTTTCTTTTCTTTATGTCTGAGATTCGTGTTGATGTCCTATATACTGAGATTTTATTTTCCGATGTTGATATTGTTGATCCCAACTAGAGATGCAACCCAACTTAACACCTTACACTTGTTTAATATTTTAACTTCATAACATGTGATTTTTACTTTAAAAAAAAACTAAATTTTTCTGTATAAAGAATTCCGCAAAAAGGATTTTGATCTTGGTTTTCGGCTTACTTGAACTGTGTACATATCTTTAGATATGATACAATCTAAGTGCCGGTCACATCCAAATTTGGGTCGTGACAGTAAACCTCCAAGTCCACTTTCAAAGCAAAACAATCCAAATAGAGCTTAAATCTTTTCATCCTCTTTTCTTTTCACCTTTTTGTAATGGGTAACCCAAACAGACGAACTCTTGCCGAGTTTTGCTATCCACAACCAGATATTTCTTGTCTTCGTAATCGCTTCGGTATACCATCCGGCTCTCCCATTTCTTTAAGAGATCAGATAGAACAAGCGGATAGAAACAGTTGGCTACCTCAGTCTAGGTCTTATCAACCGTATCCTAATTCTACATATGTTTCAGTTGATACTCCGAGTGAAGGAACTCCTAAACGCATGTCCATCGCTGAGCATATAGCGAGGGCTAACAGCCAAAATTTCAATCCAGACCAACATCAACCATCACCACCACTTTTTCATAATCGGTTTGTGGCATATATGATGTCTATTGAAAATAGCCATATCAATATTCTTCTTATCATAATATTGATCCTACTCCTGTCCAATTTTCGCAACCATACTATTCCTATCAATCATATCTGACCTTTACACCTTCTCTAGACAGTCCTTCTAATCAGTTATTTGGGAGTTTTAATTATCCACAAGAATTTCAATCTTATACTGAAACCCCTTATCGACCTAAGCCCAGTCTTGTGCGGAAATTAGAAGAAGGTGTGGAATCGATGTGCCGCATCAGAAAGGAATTGGCAGAAAGCATGGCTGAGTATAAACGAGCAACTAGTTTTTAACCAGCTCAAAAATTTTCAGCGTATGATACGGCCATAGGATAAAGTGAGAATTTGGGTAGTGAAAGAGAACGATACACCTTTCCTAATCAAACCTCCCCATCCCAGATTGTAATCCACAACTCCAGTTTCACTGATCCATCGAGTGCACCAATTGAAGATAGAATGTCTGATATATTGTATGACTTTGTAGTGTTTGATTTACCAGATTGTGAATGTTCCATTTCAAGTGAAACCATGCTCAACCTTTGTGATCTCTACACCTTCACTCTTGAACCAAAATTGATTGAAAACCATAATTTTAATGAGGTGTTTAAGAATTCTAACCTTCACTTGAATGAGGAGATTGACGTCAGGGATATATTGAATGATATACACGAAATTTTGGATGAGTTTGTCCCACCAATTCATCAGGTCGTTTCACTTCCTTCTGGTCATCATCTCGAGCCTTTAATTATTCTTCCCGAATCCTATATGCGTCTTGAAGTTGATGATAATTGTATAACCGAACAGCAGACCGAAATTCAGCCTTCATCTCTCACATCTGGTTCAGCGATACTCGACACACCAATTTGTTTACCCATTTCACCTTCTACTTTCTCAGGTTCTTCTTCTATTCTTCCTATAATTTCAGTGAGTGTTGATGAATCACAATCCGATAATTCAATTTTGATAATTCCAGAGAGCCAACTTGATTTGGATACTTTTGAAAATGAGGTAGATAAGTTTTTCGAGTCTCCTACCTCCATAATTTTTGACAAATCAAGTATGATAAATTCTGGCACAAAACTTACTGACAGAAAAATGTTCAATTACACTATCGATGAGAGTTTTGAAGAACTTTTTGCCGACGAACTTGCATTCCTAAACAACACGGATTTTGTGATTAATTAATCTCCACCTATAGAAGTTGAACCACCACCCTTTTTTCTTATAAAATACGAGAATGTCAATATTCCACTCATTTCTGATCATTCACATTCTCGTTTTTATTTATCATCACTTCTTATCTCTTTACATTCACGTTCACGCAAACCCTTTCCATACCACCACTTATCTCTTCCCCACTTCTTCTTGGCTTTATACAATGGACCACAATGTCCTTAAACTACAATGGACTGCAACGTCCTTAAACTAGCTATGAACCGCAACTTCCTTAAACTAGCTATGAACCGCAACGTCCTTAAACTAGCTACGGACCGCAATGTTCTTAAACTAACAATGGACCGAAACGTCCTTAAACTAAAACAATAGAGCCCAAATGCTCTTTTGTTGGATCTGAATGATCCTAAAAGCTTGTTAAGTAGATCTTAGTCTAAAATTGGACTAACGTATCTTTAATAAACATTTAAGTTGATCTTAATCTTAAAAGAGATTAACGATCCTTAAATTAAACCAAACCCAAATCTAAGAATATATGGATTTGGACTAATCCACACCCTACGGGCGAAAATATAAATTAGTCTCCGTATACAATCCACGGGCAACCAAAAATAAAACAAACACACACGACACGAAATGAACTTCTGGAGCAGGAGAAAGTGGTTATCGCGATGCGATAACGTAATTAACTGCAGGGGCTTGCACCTGCAGGGATGAGCGTTCCCACAATCAAAAACCCCTCACAAACGAGAGGGAATCTGATGAAGTCTGCCACAATGGCCGCATCCGTCCAAACCTCCGATATACGGTGCCATAAATCAACTTAGCATCTTCGGAGAGGTGGACGGATAAATCAAAATAGCATCTTCCCCCAAATTCAGGCAAGACGACCTACGCGGTTTCGTCTATGTTTTCGGCGGTAAATAGATTCTGGCACGCCCGGTGGGACCTCTTCCTCTTTCCACTCCACACTTCGTGTGTCGCGTTTTTCCCGCGATCAGATAATCGCGGTGTATCTATTTGTAGTTGCCCTTGGGTGATGAGATACTGAAGCCGGCGTTCCGCTTTTTCCGAGAATGGCGTTTGCTTTCACTCACCGCAACTCAGGCTCTGTTACATCTGGCGGAGTCAAGTATGGGTCACTTGCAGTCTCAAATCTCTGCAATCCAGCTCTTCAAGAAATCAACGGGCATCGATTTAGGTCGATACTCCCACCTTCCACCCTTGGTGCCTCAACGCCGAGGGAGGAAGCCTAGAAGAAGTCTGTCTTCCACAGGCTGGTGTTCCCGCCAAAATTTTCGGCCAAGAACTATTTGTCCCCTTATAACCCTTATAAAAAAGAGAGAACAGAGAAAGAGGGAAAGAAAAATACAGAGAGAATTTAATTCTCTAAAAGGAGGAGGCCACCCCATAAGCTTTCCAAAAAGCTCCTACAAAAACAAAAGAGAATTTAATTCTCAAACAGAGGGTTTAACCCTTAAAAAAATAGAACTTAGTTCTTCTTCTGGTTGAGGTCTGCAGATGCAGATCTCCCCACAAGTTGAGAATTTAATTCTCATCGGAGAGATTCTGTTATGCAGATTCAAAACTTAGGGGAAAGAACTAAGTTCAAAGAATTTAATTCTTACAAAAGTATATAGGAATTTAATTCCTCAGATAAAACTAGGGTTTAACCCTGTAAAAGAATTTAATTCTTATAAAACAAGAGACTTGAAATTCTCTAAACTCAAATCCCAGTATCATTAATATGAGATCAAAATCTTCATGCACATAAAAGGAAAGACCGGTGATTCACTAGTGATCAACACTATAACGAAACCTCACGTGTTTCTCCACGTGAGCACCTCTGATGAACAAAAAAGAATGGCTGGGATCGAGTCACGTGTTTCACACGCGATCATTTAAAAAGAACAAGAAGTGCCTCCTAGGGCAGTCACGTGTTTCCACGCGACCCCCAGTCAAGTGCTTAGCACTTATATGAAAAAGTGAATAGACCCAAAAACAGCGCTCACATTTTGAAGGCGCCTCACGTGTTCGCACGTGAGCACCACAGGGTCTAAGTGCTTATCACTTATAAAAGAAAGAGAAATAAAATTCAGAGAACAATTCCCATGTCGGGCGCCTTACGTGCTCGCACGTAAGCCGAGTGCTCAGCACTTATAAAAGAAGAGGGAAATAAAAACCAAAAAAGCAGTACCAACTTTAGGGCGCCTCATGTGCTCACACGTGAGTTCCATAAGAATTAAGTATTTAACACTTATATATAAACGGGGAATTGAACCCAATGAACAGCGCCAGCTTTGAGGTGCCTCACGTGCCACACATGAGCGCCCCCAAAATTCAGTGTTTAACACTGCTTTAGAACTTCACGTGGGAACATGTGAGTGCTGAACATACACTAGTGTTTAACACTATGGGAAATCAACTCCAGTCTCAAGTTGGCTAAGTCTTCTTGAGATTAAAATATCTTCAATCTCCAAATAGATCAAGCCTTTAATGCTCATGACTTCCCAAAACTAATGAAGAAATCTTAGTTTCAAAATACGACTAATGATTTCTGGACTCGACCATCAATTCCTTCTCCCCTCAATATGGAAATTGATTCAAGGGTACATCTCTCTACACCCTTGATACATGTCGTTATAATTTCTCAACGTCTTCAGAGAGGTAGAGAGTCTCGACAACCAACTGCTTTTGGGTGCACTTCCCAAAATGGCGACAACGGACTATAACGTCCTTAAACTAAAACCTCACCTCAAAAATGATGATTTACGGACCATAACATCCTTAAACTAAAACAATAGAGCCCAAATGCTTTTTTGTTGGACCTGAATGATCCTAAAACCTTACTAAGTAGATCTTAGTCTAAAATTGGACTAACGTATCCTTAACAAACATTTAAGTTGATTTTAATCTCAAACGAGATTAACGATCCTTAAATCAAACCAAACCAAAATATAAGAATATACGGATTTGGACTAATCCACGCCCTACGGACGACAACATAAATTAGTCTCCGTATACAATTCACGGGCAACCAAAAATACAACAAACACACACGACACGAAGTGAACCTCTGGAGCAGGAGAAAGTGGTTATTGTGATGCGGTAAACATAATTAACTGCAGGGGCATTCGCCTGCAGGGAAGAGCGTCCCCACAATCAAAAACCCCTCGCAAACGAGGGGGAATCTGACGAAATCTGTTACAACGGCCGCATCCGTCCAAACCTCCGATATACGGTGCCATAAATCAACTTGGCATTTTCGGAGAGGTGGATGGATAAATCCAAATAGTATCTGGCCCTAAATTCAGGCAAGACGACCTACGCGGTTCATCTCCCGATTTCGGCGGTGAACGGCTGGCTCCCCAAGATGCAGCTTTGCCGAAAGAATCGGTCCTCAAACAACTGGCACCTGCCATGGACTAAGGTCGACGCAGGGGGCAGAATATTCAAACTCTCAAAAGAAACATGGGGCAGGCTCAGCAAAATCCTGAGGCTAATCAAATCCCGGTCATAAGAAACGGTCGACGTCGATATCGGCGTCATACAAAACGAGCCGGGGGCAATTCTCCATCAGCATTGACTCCACCTGCTTCAACTCTGATGATGAATGCTGCTGTTCCAACCGGGAACAGCTTCGAACTGCTGCAAAGGGTCAGACAAAATTCTCCCACCGCAGTATTGAAGAAAACTTTGCAGCCCAGGGAGATCCCACAAGAGCAGAAACCACTTCGCTCCCTAAAAGAACTTTCCTCGTTTATATATAAGTGTGGAAGCAGATGAAAGACTCGGTCATCAACCGCGGCTCTTCTCCTAAACATCAGCCATATTCTGACAAATCCCCTTTCAAATACAAGAGGACTTATCCCAAGATGGATCCTGATACAACAGTTCCTCCCAAAAACCAAAGCGGCTACTCATAAAAAAATGCCTAATAAAGCTCAAGTGCCCGAGGTAAACTCCGAAGGACAAAACTCCAAACACCTCAATTCTGGGGGCACGGCAGTTCATGCAGTCCACATGGTGAACTCCAAAGATGAATTTCTAGCATTTATTAGCCACGGACCGCATACTCGGTCCTTGAAAAAGGCTCAACTGCAACGTGAAAAGCAGCAGGAGATGCTTGCTCAGGCGGCAACACTTGCTAATCCACCGTCTAAGTCAAATCCCGTAGACGCACCAGGAGAAAGAACAGAGCACGAGTTGGATATTGATTTCCTCAATCACGCTCTCAAAAAGAGAGATGAAGAAGTGGCAGAAATGTTCAGAACGATGGTTCAATCGGAACCACAGGCAAATGAACTGCCGGTAGCTGGTTTTAAAGATAAAGGTGGCATTTCAAATCCTCTACAAGTCTCATCAATGGCCGAAGAGGAAATGATTCCAAAAGAAAAGCTGAATGAATATATCACTCAGCAAATCAAGGTTCACTATGCCAGTGAAGCTGCAAATAGATCAATCAAGACCGGTCGTCTGTATTCGATTTTGGTACGATCAAATACAGTACCCGCCAGAGTACACACTTCCAACATTCCACATGTACAAAGGAACTGGGAATCCTCGTCAGTACATTGCGCGATTTAAATCAATGTGCGGCAATTTTGGAAGAAATGACATACTACTCCTCCGACAGTTCATCAGCGGTCTGGCGGGTATCTCCTTCAAATGGTATGCGGGACTCCCAAATGATTTCGTGAAGAGTTTCGACGAAATGGATATGCTCTTCTGTCAGGGATTCGCTAATGAGAACGAACATACTACCGTAACGGCGCTGGTCAACGAAAAGGTTAGATTGAATGAAACTTGGGTTCAATATGTTACCCGATGGCGAAATCTCTGGTCAAATGCGAGCAACGCATCGATGAAGTTGCAGCTATGGGAATGCTCATAGCCACCCTTGACCCAAATTCAAAGGTGTTCCCGTATATGGCCCTTTTCAAGCCGACGACCTTCCAAGAACTCATGGATAAAATGGCTCGATTGGATCAAATGGGTCAAAACTTTTTCTCATCCGATGACGGCAAGTGAAAAGCGGAGGCAAGATGGCGTTTTTCGCCTACGCTCAACAAAAATAAGTGGCTCTGAAGTAACCTGTCACCAAAATAGCGACAACGTAGGTACTCGTTGCCCCCGAGATATACACAGGGGGCATATTTCTCACTGGAGGAAGAATCTCTATGTAGAACGGTCATTTCTTCTCAAAAGACAGGAAGGATATTAAGGGGTCTACAAACAGGTCCTACAATCTAGTGGAATTCCTCGCTAAAAAAACGGTACGTCCACAAGCAAAAGGGGCACGGATGAAAACCGAAAGGGAGCCGTGAGTAAAAACAGCAGGACTGCCGGCGAGCTTGTGAAAACCCGGAAGGGCGCAACCTCGTTAAAATAAATACACTTACGAGATCCTCACAACTCGTTAGGAAAATCTCCCTGTGAGACCCTCACGGCTCATAGGATTCAAAAGTATTAAGTTACAGGGATCTGGACCTGTTCTTAAGTCGTTATATCCCCCAAATTGCCCTACAGGCGGTCCATATTGATCCTTGTATACAATCCACGGGCACGAATAAATATTTTTTTGCCAAGTTCTACAAATGGCAAGAAATGTCCCTATATGGTGAATAACACTTGTAAGTCCTCTCGACTTATAAGGAGAAAACATTCTTGGAAGATCCTTACGACTTACAAGAGAAGACATCAATTATGAATCCCCACGATTCTTAAGGAGAAAATACGCCTACGAGATCCTCACGACTCGTAGAGAGAAAACCCTTTATGATACCCTTACGGCTCATAAAGTCAAAAGTCTTAATCGACATGATCCTAACCCTGTCTATTAAGCCACCTTTGTCCAAATCGGCAGGGGCAAATGATGATTCGCTCCTGGCATTATCCCAGTTGTAACGATGCTGATGCCTAAATCGGTATCAAATTCTGAGTCCTTTCAAGACAAATGATGAGTCGCTTCTGGCAATATCCCAGTTGTAGCGATACTGATGCCTAAACAGGTGTCAAACTCCAAGTCAGCCTCTCCGGCAAATGCCGTCCTTACAACCATTAAATGAAGAAGGGGAACCCGTTCGTCTGGGATCAGAAATGCCAAAGTGCACGGGACGAAATCAAGCAATACCTGCAGAATCCGCCGGTACTGACCGCTCTGGTCAAGGGAAAGCCCCTCATCTTTTACACAAAAGCCCTTGAAGGTTCTTTAGACGCGCTATGGGCTCAGGAGAACGACCAGGGGAAGGAGAGAGCTCTCTAGTATTTGAGTTGAGTTCTTCTGGGGGCAGAAAATAAATACTCCCCTATTAAAAAGCATTGCCTGACACTGATCTTCGCGATGACGAAGCTTCAACATTATGCCTTGGCACATAAGGTCTATCTCGTATCAAAGATGGATCCTCTCAAATATTTGATGTCGAGAGCTATACTAATAAGAAGGCTCGCTAAATGGGTCCTCCTCTTAATGGAGTTCTCGATAACGTATCAACCCCTCAAAGCAGTGAAAGGCCAAGCCATTGCCGACTTTCTTGCTGAGCACCCGATACCAGCCGATTCTCTCTTAAATTGCGAATTGCCAGATGAACACGCGTTCAACGCAATTGACAGGGAGGAGGAAGGAAATAATTCCCGATGGGAACTCTACTTCGATGGAGCATCTTCCATGAAAAAGCGAAAGCAAAACACCCCCATAATTAAAGCCGGGGTGGGCCTTATTTTCGTGACTCCGCAAGGAGGGATAATGCGTTTTGCCCTTTCATTAACAGAGCCGAGAACAAACAATGAGGCTGAGTACGAAGCTTTGATAGCAGGTATTGAGATTTCTGTCGACATGGGAATCGAAAACCTCCTCATATATGGAGACTCCTAGCTGGTCGTTAGCCAAGTAAATGGCGACTATCAGACGTGCAAAACAGAGTTGGTAAAATCTAGCGAAAGAGTGCAGCAACCGCTGACTCAAATCCTCTCCTACATTCTAGAAAGTATACCGCGGGATGAAAATAGCAAGGCGGATGCATTAGCCAAGCTCGCTAAAGAACTGGCCGACGAAGACTGCGATGACATAAGGATCATTGTGCAAAACCGCCGGATTCTCGCGTCAGCAGAAATATCTCTGGAATCGTCTGAAAGGAAGGAAGCGACCAAACAAGCAGCCTGTCAAATAGAGGATGAAGAAGTGGCTATGGATTGGAGAGAAGTCTTCATAGACTACTTTAAATCTCATCAAACGCCCAAAGATGCGCCATCAAGACATCAGCTCATGAAACGAGCTCTGTCTTTCACCTTCGTCAATGATACTCTATACAAGAGATCATTTGACTGTCTATAGCTAAGATGCCTGAGACCAAAAGAAGCAAGAAGAGTCTTCCAAGAAACTCATGATGGACTCTGCGGTTCTCACTAAGCTGGGCCAAAGATGAAGCTAAAGATCAAGAGAATGGGTTACTATTGGTCCACAAGGATTCATGACTACCTTGAATATGCAAAGCAGTGTCACTCGTACCAGATTCACGGGGACTTCATCCATCAGCATCCAAATTCTCTACACCTAACGGTGGCTAGCTGGCCGTTCGAAATGTCGGGAACCGATATAATTGGGCCCATCGAACCAGCGTCATCCAAAGGACATCGGTTCATACTGGCAACAACCGATTACTTCTCTAAGTGGGCAGATGCAGTACCGCTAAGGGAAGTGAAGACGGAGAACATCCTCCATTTTTTCAGGACACAAGTCATCTATCGGTTTGGCACTCCGCGACGGATTATCTTGGATAACGGGCCAGCCTACAGAAGCCATAAGATCAGCCGCTTCGCACAGCAGCACAATATAGACTGGAGATACTCTTCAGTTTATAATTCCCGAGCTAACGGTCTAGCTGAAGCTTTTAACAAGACCTTGACGAAGATCATAAAGAAAACGGTGTCCAGAAATAAAAAGGATTGGCACGAGAGACTGCATAAAGCTCTCTGGGCGTATCGAACCACGTTCAAAACGGCCACGAATACAACACCATACGCGTTGTTATTTGGCACGAAAGCGGTACTCCCCTTGGAAATAGAGCTACCCTCTCTACGAGTGGCGGTTTGTTTCGAACTGACGGATGAAGAAAAATCTCATCTTCGGCTTAAGGAGCTCGATGCCCTCGATGAAAATCATCTCATGGCGCAGCAAAACCTGGAAGTTTAAAAAGCAAGGATGACGCGCTCATATGAAAGACTAACCAGGCCGAGAACACTCCGCCAAGGCGAACTCGTACTAGTTGTCAAACGACCAATGATCCCTAATCGTGCCAAACGGGGAAAATTTGAGCCGAACTATGAGGGCCCTTACATCATAGACAAGCTCTACATAGGTGGGGCCTACTTGCTTATGGACATGCATGCCGAAAGTCCTTTCCGGCCAATAAACGGCCGATTCCTTAAGAAGTACTATGCCTGACGAGTCACGATTCAGGTCAATGATAGATGACGACGCTTGTGTCCGCTCGCTATCTTCTTGAGTCAAAACTCTAAAAGTAGTATCCAACAGAATCTCTATCCCAAACACAGAAACAATGGACCGTAACGTCCTTAAACTACAACGGACCAAGATGTCCTTAAACTAACCACGGACCGTAACGTCCTTAAACTATAACGGACCGAAACATTCTTAAACTAATTACGGACCGAAAAATTTTTAAACTAACAACGGACCGAGATGTCCCTAAAATAACAACGGACCGTAATGTTCGTAAACTAAAACTTCACCTCCAAAATGGCGATCGTGGACCGAAATGTCTCTAAACTAGTACTCCGCCCCAAACATGGAGATATATTTTCCCGGGATCTGTGTTGCAATCAAACCTCCTATAGCAAAGACCGCACATAAAAAAACGGTATGTCCACAAGCGAAATGGACACGGATGAAAACCCGAAAGGGCGCCGTGAGTAAAAATAGCAGGGCTACCGGCGAGCTTGTGAAAACCCGAAAGGGCGCAATCTCGTTTAAAAAAAGGGGTATGTCCACAAGAGAAATGGACACAGATGAAAACCCGAAAGGGCTCCGTGAGTAAAAACAGCAGGGCTACCGGCGAGTTTGTGAAAACCCGAAAGGGTGCAATCTCGTTAAAATAAAAACACATGCAAGGTCCTTTCGACCTTGTGAGGAGAAAACACCTGCGTGAGATATTTACGACTCATAAGAGAGCAACACACTTAGGGATCCCTACGATTCTTAAGGAGAAGTTACACATACGAGATCCTCATAACTCGTAAGGAGAATTCCCCCTATGAGACCCTCACGGCTCATAGGATTCAAAAGCCTTAAGATAAAAGGACCTGAACTTGTTCTTAAGCCATCACACTCCCCAAGTTGCCCTACAGGCGATCCATATTGACCCTTGTATACAATCCACGGGCACAAATAAATATCCCCTCATCAAGTTCTACCACCGGTGGGAAGTTTACCCATATGGTGAACGACACTTATAAGTCGTCTCGACTTGTAAGGAGAAAACACTCTTGGAAGATCCTTACGAATTACAAGAGAAGATATCACTTAGAAGTCCTCATGACTTCTAAGGAGAATTTACATCTGCGAGATCCTCACGACTCGTAGGGAGAAATAACTTTGTGAGACCCTTACAGCTCATAAAATCAAAAAGTCTTAGTCGACAGGATCCTAACCCTGTTTGCTAAGCCATCTTTGTTCGAATCAACAAAGGCAAATGATGATTCGCTCCTGGCAACATTCCAGTCATAGCGATACTGATGCCTAGATTGGTATCAAATTCTCAAGTCCTTTCACGGCAAATGATGATTCGCACCTGGCAATATTCCAGTTGCGGCGATGATATGCTAAAATTGGTATCAGATCTCAAATTCCATACTCGCAACAAAAAATCAGCGAGCAGAAAATGCATATGAAATAGCCAAAATGATGGAGCAACTCGCAATAAAAATCAGCGAGCAAAATGTATGCATATAAAAACAGCCGAAATGTTTGGGCAACTCGCAATAAAAAGCAGCGAATAAAAAGAACAATAGCCGAAACGATCGGGCACCGCGATAAAAAGCCGAAATGATTGGGCAATCACGACTTTTGCGATATAAAAAAGCTGAAATGATAGAGCATCACGAAAAAAATTTAAAAAAAATGAAAAAAATGATGAACTTTTCCCTAAATGTGAGTCCACATCAACCCCTGTTTACATCCACGGGCATAAACGAAAAGGGAACCATATTTCCACACCGGACTCTGTCAAAGGGAGAGTCGGATTTCGACGGCAACATCTGCAGCATAGAAGATCAATAAGGCGTTCCTTCTCACTCCGGCAGGATGCAGATATGACGTCAACAACAGACCCCAGGGTCAAAACAACGGAGCCATAGCAAAATCCCTAGTTCCAAGCCTCGACGATTCACTAACAAGCTAGAGACTACCTCGGAGCCATGGCAAAGTCCGTAGTTCCAATCCTCGACGGTTCACCAACAACCTAGAGACTACCTCGGAGCCATGGAAAAGTCCCTAGTTCCAGGTCCCGACGGTTCACAAACAACCTAGAGACCATATCGACGTTCGTCTCGATACAGCAGACGCAATGTCACCCCAGCATTCCTTCTCAACTCCAGCAGGATGCAGATGCAACGTCAACAACCGACCCCAGGGTCAAAACCTCGGAGCCATGGCAAAGTCCCTAGTTCCAAGTCTCGACGGTTCACCAACAACCTAGAGAATACCTTGGAGCCATGGCAAAGTCCCTAATTCCAAGCCTCGACGGTTCATAGACAACCTAGAGACAACCTCGACATTCGTCTCATTACAGCAGACACAATGTCAACAAACGAAGCAATGAAAAATCCATAGCTTCAGGGTCTTGACGGCAACTCAAAAAAAACCTGAAAGAATATCGGAGATCATACCACACCAGCGCGGAGTGGTTATGACTCATCAGGGCTCCCAAACTGAGCCTAACCTCAAGTAAAATGTGGCATGGAAAATCCCTAACGCTTGCTCTTCTGACGGTAATATAACCTGGGAGATTACTTGAAGACATCTTGTCCAGCCCCCAAAGAGATCAGAGACACGACATTCACGGGGCTACTCGAAGAGCAAGACTGCATATCGGGGAATGCATCAGCCAACACGACGGTACCACGGACAAAAACCCTAGTACTACAAAACCTAACGGACTTCTGTCGTAAATAGCAGGGGTTATAACGTTAAGATATTCCTATGAGAACTTCTTGACTCGTCTCGACTCGTAGGGAAAACAATGTTCTTGCGAGAACTTCTCAACTCGTCTCGACTCGTAGGGAAAAAATATCTTCATGAAACCCTCACAGCTCATGAAGGTGAAAAGCCTTAGGCAATGGGGATATCAACATGTTTCCTAAGCACTGTGGCCCTACAAGCAGGTCCAAACTGACCTTGTATACTATCCACGGTCCATATTCTCCAAAGTCGAATATCGATGTAGGGTGTTTTTCGTCATCCCATTGAGATGGAAATACGCGCGCACTTGTCAGGCATACTACAGATTCCCCCTGTCTAGGGTAGGCTGGGGTTTATTAATTGTGGGGATCCGAATCTCTGGAAGCCGCGAACTAAGCTGCCGTTAATTACCTCTCACCTTTGGAGCGAGAGAACCTCCGATTGACGGGTTAAATTGGTTATGCGAACTCAATGTGCAGTGTGCGTGTATTGTGTTTAGAAAGGGGTTTTAGATATATTGGGGGCCCCGCAGAGCTTTACGGGGGTCCCGCTACCCGGATAGCGGGCTAGGGGTCAAGGGGGCTAGCAGCCCCCTTGCGGGGTGCGGGGCAGTGCCCCATTAGAAATTTGTTCTAACGGGGAAGTGTTTTGATATGGAGTGCATAAAAAAAGATGGGGAGAGCGTCTTAAAGACGTGTGCGTGGCACATGAGCGCATGGTGCCCACAGGCACGTGCTTGGCATGTGAGCGCTTGGCGCTCGTCGGTCACATGCGCAGTATGCGACCGTGAGGCGCCCGCGGGCCACGTGCGCTGCATGCGACCACTGGGCGCTGAGCGGGTCACGTAGGGCACACGTGTGCGCTTAGTACCCGCAGGTCACGTGCGCTGCACGCGACCGCTGGACACTGAGCGGGTCGCGTGGGGCGCACGTGGGCGCTTAGCGCCCGCGGGTCACGTGGCGCACATGTGACCATTGGGCGCCTTAGCGCCCCGGGTCATGTGGCGCACACGTGACCGATGGGCGCCTTAGCACCCGGGGTTACGTGGTGCACACGTGACCATTGGGCGCCTTAGCGCCCCAGGGTCACATGGTGCACACGTGACCGATGGGCGCCTTAGCGCTCAGTGTCACGTGGCGCACACATGATCATGGGAAACAACCGCGGGAAGGGGGCCTACCCCCTAGGTTGGGAGAGTTAAACTCCCAAAGGGGTTTTTGGAGTTGAACTCCTAACAGAAACTAATTTATGGAGTTAAACTTCAACAGATCTAGAAAAGAGTTAAACTTTTAGAAATCTTTGGCTCTTCTTTTGAGCCTTGAATATGTCCAAAGTTAGATTTTTGGAGATGGGTCTCCTTCCTCCTTCTCCTGATCGGCGGGATCTTGGAGAAAAGGGGGTGAGACTTGAAAGTCTCCCTTTTTCGAGATCTGATTGGAGATCCGAGCTCCCCTTCGTGGGTTTTGTGGTGAAAAACTATTTATTTTTGAGAAAGGAAGAGTTAAACTCTTGATTTAATTCAAAAATGAGGAAGAGAGTTTTAGACCCTTGAGAAAGGGGAAGGAGGCACAAACCCTAGTTTTTGGGGAGAATGAAAAGTTCTATCCTTTATTTATCATCATATTTCCTTATATAGACTTACACATTTACATATAGCCCCCTTGGGCTTTGCAAAATGGCATTTTGCCCATTCCATACCTCATGTGCTCATTTCTTTTGCACATAAGTCATGGGCTTTACAAAAATTTGGCTTTATGCCCATTTTACTTACATTCATGCATCAAAATTATTTATTACATGATGAATTTTTTTTTGCATGGAGGGGGGCCGGCCGCTTCATGTTCGGACTCAACTTGGGCATGGGCCCCCTTGATCTGGGCTTGGGCCCACTTGGCTTGGGGTTGACCTTGACTTTGACTTGGTCAACCGGGGTGCAATTTTTCGACCCCAACAAAGTTCCCCCCATCAATAAATGCACACCACATATGTGGGTCGTGTGCATGAAATTGATGGATCTTCTTTCACGTGAAGACGACTTGCTTTGGTTCTCAATTTTTGGGATGCACTGCCCTTTTAACGACATGGACGGTCGACACTTGACGCGTCTCCGAGATGGAGTGTCTGTGGTAGACGTTTCCTTGTCCCGGAGTGATTTGGTAGACGTGCCCCCGGCACGGAGTGTCGCTGGTCGACATTTCTCCGAGGCGGAGTGTCTGTAGTCGACGTGCCCCCGGCACGGAGTGTCTGCTTTACGTTCCCCAAGGCGGAGTATCTATAGTCGACGTGCCCCCGGCACGGAGTGTCTGCTTGACGTTTCCCCGAGCCGGAGTGTCGGCTGGTTGACGTGTCCCTGGCCCGGAGTGATTTGGTAGACGTGCCCCCGGCACGGAGTGTCGCTGGTCGACGTTTCCCCGAGGCGGAGTGTCTGTAGTTGACGTGCCCCTGACACGGAGTGTCTGCTTGACGTTTCCCCGAGGCGGAGTGTCGCTGGTCGACGTTTCCCCAAGGTGGAGTGTCTGTAGTCGATGTGCCCCCGGCACGGAGTGTCTGCTTGACGTTTCCCCGAGGCGGAGTGTCGGTTGGTTGATGTGTCCCCGACACAGAGTGTCTGCTTGACGTTTCCCCATTACGGAGTGTTGCTGTTGGACGTTTCCCTGGTACGGAGTGTCGTTGGTCGACTTTTCCCCGAAGCGGAGTGTCTGTAGTCGACGTGCCCCCAGCATAGAGTGTCTGCTTGACGTTTCCCCGGCACGTAGTGTGTCTGCTTGACGTTTCCCCGGCACGGAGTGTCGCTGGTCGACGTTTCCCCGAAGCGGAGTGTCTGTAGTCGACGTGCCCCCGGCACGGAGTGTTTGCTTGACGTTTCCCCATTACGGAGTGTCGCTGGTTGACGTTTCCCCGAAGCGGAGTGTCTGCAGTCGACGTGCCCCCAGCACGGAGTGTCTGCTTGACGTTTCCCCGAAGCGGAGTGTCTGCAGTCGACGTGCCCCCAGCACGGAGTGTCTGCTTGACGTTTCCCCGTTACGGAGTGTCGCTGGTTGACGTGTCCTCGGTACGGAGTGTCTGTTTGTGACGTTTCCCTGGTACGGAGTGTCTGCTTGAGGATTCCCCGGCACGGGGTGTCGGCTGGTTGACGTGTCCCCGGCACGGAGTGTCTGCTTGACGTTTCCCCGGCACGGAGTGTCGCTGTTAGACGCAGAAGTCGATGTTGGAACTGGTTGGTTTGATTTGTGTTGACATCAGCATCGCTACACTGGAATATGGTACCAGGAGAGAATCATCATTTGCCCTTGAGAGGATTTGGGGATTTTGGTTTTGGTTTGGCATCAGCACCGCTTACATTGGAATATGGTACCAGGAGCGAATCATCATTTGCCTTTGCTTATTAGGAAGCAATGGCTTAGGAGAAAGGTTTTAGGTCCCTGTCACCTAAGACTTTTCAATTTTGTGAGCCGTAAGGGTCTCATAAAGCATTTTCTCCCTACGGGTCGTAAGGATCCCATAGGTGTATTTTCTCCTTAGGAGTCGTAAGGACCCCCAAGTGTGTTGCTCCTTTATGAGTCGTAAGGATCTCACGCGGGAATTTTCTCCTCACAAAGTCGAGAGAACTTTGCGAGTGCATTTCATCTCTTTTTCACGAGTTTGCGCCCTTTCGGGTTTTCACAAACTCGCCGGCAGTCCTGCCGTTTTTACTTATGGAGCCATTTCAGGTTTTCATCCGTGCCCATTTTTCTTGTGGATGTTCATATCAGAATTTTGCATTATTATATCGCCCATTCTTAATCACATTACGGATAAATAGGTGCTTTTGATCCATGTCTGCTAAATAGTTGCAGGTTACAGGTTCTCTGATCGTTACAGTGAAATTCATGAAAAGTCGCTACAAATGTGAGACTACGACCAACAATAGATGATGCCGCCTACCATTTCAAGGAACGAATGAAGATCAGTAAACAGTTCAATGCACAAAGCAAAAGGGCAGCACAAGATTCAAGACTTCAACGCGAAACTCACGGTAAAAGTCCACATCATCTGCACTGTTGGAAATTTGGAAGAAAATAGAAGAGATTATGAGGAACCAAGTGAAGAAAACAGAAGTTAAAACCAACATGAAGCAACCCTGAAAAATCAAGCCAGAGATCCTACCAAATGGCTGCGGAACCGCGACCAAACAGGCCTTTCTGCCGCGGTTCTGCGGCCGTGCTCTGCACGTGTCGGTGGGGTGTCGGTGCTTTGACTTGGTTTTTGGGATTGTTTTGTAATTTCATGTATGGATCATAATGAAAATGTAGGGTTTTTCCTATCTATAAATAGGAGAGCTCAATGCCTCTTTTTAGAGTGCCTCTTTTAGGGTGTCTTTCTTAGGATGCTTCTCTTTAGTTTTTTTACTCTTTTTAATTCTTAGATTTAAATTCCATTGTAATGCGTTGTTGAGAGGTCATCAATAAAGTAAGTTTTTTTTATCTCGCATTGTTTTTATTTGAATTTTAATTCCTGCAGTTTTTTATCTGTTCTTTTATTATTTGCAAATTAGTTCATCAATTAAAATCAAATAAAAAATGAATTTTATAGTCACCTTCCTAATGAGTGAGTAGTTCCTCACTTGTTAGGGATAGGAGAGGGAGGTTTGAAAGAAGAAAATCTCTCTCACTCCTTTCTTTGCCCAAATAATTTTAATTAAGGACTCTCTTTAATTCAACCATAATCCGCTCACTATGGCATCCTATCCTATATGATAGCGGTGATTCCCTAGTTAGACCGGTTGTGGTTGAATTAACCGGAGGTTAGGGCTAAGAGCCAAGAACGGATGGATAAGGACCAAAAGGAAGAAACTAAGTTTCTTCTCAGTCGTGCTAATCCCCGTTGTTGCCGATTACCCTAACACTTCTATTCACAACTAAGGCATTGAAAGATGTGAGAAGATCCCTATCTCGAACTAACCTAATACTAACCCTAGCAAGCTTTTTATCAACTTATTCTCATTCGTAGATCTTAAAACAAAACCCGACGTAATCGGATTTAACTCGTTAGAACATAAAGAAAAGGATTCTTTCTCTCTGTGGATCGACCCGTGCTCAACCGGCTAGCTACCAAGTGACACCGTTTTGATTGTGGTAAACTTAAACAAAGAAAATGTAACAACCGAGCCCAATGCTACTAGTTCCTTTTACCGTATAAATGGTGTATGGTATTTATTTCATTGATCCTACTTGACTGCTGTTAGTTATAAATTTTACCCGACAATTCATTTCTGCATATAACAATTTAAGGCATCTAAAATAAAATTAACAATATTCGTCATGGCATGCTTGACACCCCTAACCCTGTTGTAGCGTCCGTGCATCGTGTTCTCGTTCCGTTTAGTGAAACGGGCGAGTTTGGACGGCTACGCGCACGTACGTGTGTCCATTTTAGGGGTATGCTTTTTTATTGTAAAATACTTCATTTTAAATTTTGGATCCCGCCTAAAATTTTCTTATTTCAATTTCAAATTTTTGGACCCGACCTGGGCGCAATTTGGAAATATTTTACTTTGCGCCAAATCCCAATTTCTAATATTTTTTAACCGTCGATTATATTTAAGATAAAACCCTCAGAATATTTTCTTTCCCAAAAATCTTTTAAAATTTTTTCCCCCTAACCGATTCTATAACCCCACAAATCTTTCACATTTTTCCCAGCCAATCCCCATCATTCTTTCACCCCGGGGTCCCCACCTTCTCTCTCTCTCTCTCTCCTCTCTCTCTCTCTCTCTCTCCCCCTATATATATTCTCTTCCTCCTCCTTTTTCTTTTCACGTAACGCGAACCCAACTCCCCGAGACCCTAGCCGCCTCGCCCTCCCTCGCCTTCGTCCCAACGCCGACGCCATCATCGCCGTCCTACTCGCCTCCTCGCCCTCGTCATCTCCACTGCATCTCCTTCCTCCTTCCTCATCTCCCTGAAAACCCTGCACGTGAGCCTGTGCCCCCTGCACACGTCTGCACCGCCGGGAATCGCTGCCGACGACCCGTCTCCGTGCCCCTGGCCCTCGCGCACACCCCCTCCGTGAGTGATGCTCCCTCTCCTCTTCTCCTTTCTTCTTCTTTCTTCCCTGCTCATGGTTTCTTGATCTACAGTTTCTGTCGCCGTCGTCGTAGGCTGACCGCCGGAGCTCCGTCGACGTGATCGGCGATCACAACCCCTCCATGGATCATCGTGAGCACCCTCTTCTCAGATCCTCCTTCCTTCCTTCTTTATTTTTCTTTTCCTTTCTTGTTCGCATTTCTTGATTGTTCACTGTTTTGTGTCTCGCCGGAATCCGGCCGTGCCGGCGACGTGTCTCGACGATCCAGTGAGATACCCTGACCTGTGTGGTTCCACTGTTCGTCGTTTGGGTTCATTCCGTGAACCGTGCGCCCGTCGCGAGATTTCCCCTCCGACGTTTAACGTTCCGTTTTCCAGATTCGCGACCCATCGAGGCAAGTACCCCTTGCTACATGCTAAATAATATTTACATATACATTGATAACACCCTAAACCTGCAGTTTAACTTTAGTACTATAATTTCCCATTTTCATGTTCAATGTCGTGTTATATCATTTTATCTTCTAAGCTTGAAACCTACCGTTTGCAATTACTGTATTAAACCTAATAACCACATTTACATGTTTTAATCACACTTTCACCATTGACGTAGCCTATGGCACTTTCTCTATAGTTTTACTTCATTCGGACACTCGTGTACATTTAACCTATATTAGCTGTGATTTCATCCATTGAACCTATATATATATATATATATATATATATATATATATCATTGCATCCATAAAATTCTTAAACTTGTTAACATGATTTAACGGCCATAAATGTCATACTGTATTCTTATAACGTTAGAATCACCTCTGAAACACAACTGATAACTATGCTGCTAATTAATTGAAGCTTCTTTATTGTTTAATTCGTTGCTTAGATTTATGTTGTTGATAACCATGCTTGATTATGTAACTGAGTATGAGCACACCCATGATATCGTTTACATCTTGACCTGCTACATACCTATTGATTGACCCGACATGGTACCGTATACTGCTTGACTTGACCTGTTGTACCATAACCTGACCCGTTACCTGATCTTGTGTCTAACGCCAACAGACCTGACATGTAGTCCTCATGGACGGTTCCTACTGTCTATCCAGACAAACCTGTTTACCTGATCCTGTGTTGGCGTTAGTTCTTGATTACTGAATACTTGAATTGACATACACATAACTTGGGGGTATGGGGAAATCAAAGGTGAAACCTGACTTGTAACTCAACAGTTCGCTACTTGTTCTGATCAGTTTTAGAGGCTAGGCCAGCCTTGGAATGATGCTGCTGACATAATTCATCTGTACATATTCCTGTTTAAAGCCTAGCGGCATGTCTCGATTTCAGCCCGAGAATCTGGGCCGTGGTCCTGGGTATGCACGGGATACTATTGAGTTACATCGATGATTCACCGATTTGGTTTCAAAGACTTTAGAACAGAAAACCTGATAGAACAGTTTAGTTTGCCCACTGCACACTACCCTGCACTGCTCCGATTTATATTATTGTTACCCTTGCTTTATTCATGTTTATATTCGCATTTCCTGTTACCCTGTTTATATGTTACTACTTGATGACTTGACGCGCTGACGTCTGGGTTTTGCATGGCCCAGATTATGTACCGTTGTTGCAGTCCGAGCAGAGTACTTCAGCCAACAGGCTGAGCTGCGAGTGTCAGCGGTAGTTAGTTTTTCTTTCCTGCATTTTTATTCCTGATGTGAGCCCGCATTATGGGACATACATTCCAGTTATTTTGTATTGGATCTTTCGCTTCCGCATTTTTTTTAATTCTTGACTCATGTTATCTTGGATTATGGACATGTTTTAGATAGTTTTATTTTGTTCTTGATATCTCTACAGCCGTAATGTGACTGTGGATGGATACTTCCTACCCACAGGTAGCATGGTTGGCTATGTCACGTGCCCATTTTAGTGTACTCTGGGAAGCGGGGCGTGACATGGTTCTTTTGGTATCAGAGCCATAGGTTAGTCGGGTTGATTATTTTGTAGTTGGGTATTATACTCAATACACGAATCAGAATACCCGTGTTTAGGAAACATGTCCTGCCACCTTGCCGTTTTACCATTCTTGAATCACATTCTTCCTGATTATATCTTTTACGATGTGGAAACTTCCTTTGCATATCGACTCGAAAACCTGATTTCTTGTCATCTCTAGGACTTAGGCGACTTGGGTGGAGTTATGTAATTGTGGCTATGATACCGCGGCATAGTTACAATGTGGCACTCTATTTAAGTAACTTGGAGTTCTAGCCTTGATCTATATTTTGAATCTATCATCATGCTAATGTTGGGTGTTTTTGATTTCAGGAATATGGCAGATAAGAATTTGAAGACGTACCAAAGGCGTGTGGACGAAACCGCCATGCTTGGAGTGATAAGGGGAATGCTGGAGAATCAAAAGAGACAGACCAAGTTGATCCAGCAGCAAGCGGAATCGTTTCAGGAAGGTTTGCAGATCGTTCAGCAGTCTGTGAACAATGTTGGAGCTAAACCAGTTGACCGAGTAGGGACCGTGGCAGATTTCAGGCGTTTGGGTCCGTCTGCATTTACTGGTTTGGAGGAACCGTTGCCAGCGGAGCAGTGGCTAGTTGACACAGAGAACTTGCTTATTGCGGCACAGATTCCAGATGAGAAAAGAGTTGATGTAGTACGCATTCAGTTAGTGGACTACGCCCGAGAATGGTGCCTTGTGGAGGAGACCCACTTGCCCAAGCCGATCAAGTGGGCGGATTTTTCAAAGAGTTTCCTAGAAAAGTTCTTCCCGCGGACCGCACGGGAGGAAATGGAAGAGAAGTTCATCGGGCTAAAGTAGAATGGAGCACCCGTAGATGTGCATGCAACAGAATGGACAAGACTCAGCAGATTCGCTGGACCTTTAGTTGCCAACGATGCAGACAGGGCACGGAGGTTCATGCGCAGCTTGGACGTGGACATCCAGAGGCAGATTGTCTCCCTGGGTTTGACCACTTTCTCATAAGTACTTGCGGCAGCCCGAGAGCAGCAGAGTTTATCTGGGATGAAGGGGAGTTTGCAGCAGACAGCAGTTGCGGTAAGGAAGCCAGCATTTGTACCAAACCGAGCTCATGGTCGCAGAGGTATTCCAGTGGACCGTCGAGGTGTAGCACCCATGAAGAAGCCTGTTGTCGTCGATCGAAGAAAGAGCATGACTTGTAACTACTGCAATTTACCTGGCCATGTGCAAAAGGATTGTCGAAGGAAGCTGGGACTCTGTTTGGTTTGTGGAGCGGCAGATCACGCTGTTAGTGCTTGTCCGTCGAAGCTTCGTACGAGGGATGATTTTCAGAAGCCTCCGCAGAGACCGTTCCAGGAACAGAAACAGCTGACTCAAGGACCTAATCAGGCTCGAGCTTTTACCTTGACAGCTGAAGAAGCTAAGGCGTCAGGATAAGTTGTTTCAGGTACTATACTCGTTCATGGTTTTCCCGCATTAGCGTTATTTGATTCTGGTGCATCCCATTGTTTTATGTCATCCAAGTTTATAACTACACACTCGATTGCCTGCACGACCCTGTCTAGTTTCTGGGACATACACACTGGGAATGGGAAAATCATAGCTAGTAGGGAATGTAAAGATTGTACAGTTGTTGTGTGCGGACGGGAGCTGTTTGCAGATTTCTTGGTGATTGATACGGGCAGCTACGAGGTCGTCTTGGGAATGGATTTTCTTGGCACTTTCCACGCTCACATTGATTGTAGGGCAAGGAAAGTAATTTTCCAGATTCTCGGACATCCCGAGTTTAGCTTCACTGGAGGAAGCAGTTCTGTCGGGCCAGTCAAGTTTAGGGCTAGGCCGACAAATAATATTCTTGCATCAATGGAAGTTGATAAAAATGAAGAGCCAGCTGTTGTTCGCGATTTTATGGACGTGTTTGAAGATATATCGGGTTTACCGCCGAAGTGAGACGTGGAGTTCGCAATTGATCTTATTCCTGGTGCAGCGCCAGTATCCAAAGCGTATTATCCAATGGCACCAGTAGAGTTGGAAGAAGTCAAGAAACAGGTTGCTGAATTGCTTGAGAAGGGTTGGATTCGAAGCAGTAACTCGTCTTGGGGAGCTCCAGTTCTTCTAGTAAAGAAGAAGGATGGCACAAGAAGGATGTGCATCGACTATCGAGAATTAAACCGGATGACTATTAAGAACAAGTACCCGATCCCTCGTATTGGCGAACTTTTCGAGCAGCTTAGTGGCGCGAGGGTATTCTCGAAGCTGGATTTGTGATCCGGATATCATCAGGTCCGAGTGAAAGCAGAAGATATTTGCAAGACGGCGTTCCGAACTCGGTATGGACATTACGAATACTTAGTGATGCCCTTCGGAGTAACAAATGCACCGGCAGTATTCATGGACTTGATGAACCGAATCTTTTCACCATTCTTGGATCAGTTTGTTGTGGTATTCATTGACGATATTCTGGTTTACTCGAAGAGTTTTGAAGAGCATGCTGAACATTTGAAGATCGCACTGCAGACGTTGAGACAGGAGAAGTTATATGCGAAGATGAGTAAGTGCGAGTTTTGGCTTGAGGAAGTAAGTTTTTGGGGCATGTTGTGTCTGGCGATGGAATCGCCGTCGATCCCGAAAAGATTGCAGCAGTTCGTGATTGGCCAATTCCAAAGAATATTGCGGAGATAAGAAGCTTTCTTGGACTCGCCAGATATTACAGAAGATTTGTGGAGAACTTTGCTCGTCTGGCGGAGCCGTTGACCAAGCTTACGCGCAAGGAGGTACCTTTGTATGGACGGATAAATATGCGTTAGCTTTTGAGATGTTGAAGCAGAAGTTGATAACCGCCCCTATTCTGACCGTGCCAGACAATTCTGGAGGATTGGTGATTCACAGCGACGCATCTGGGAAAGGATTGGGATGTGTTTTGATGCAGCATGGGAAGGTTGTAGCGTACGCATCGAGACAGTTGAAGACCCATGAGAAGAATTACGCAACTCATGATTTGGAGCTTGTGGCTGTGATTTTCTCGTTGAAGATTTGGAGACACTACCTTTTAGGCGAAAGGGTCGAAGTTTTCACGGATCATAAGAGCTTGAAGTATGTGTTCACGCAGAAGGAGCTTAATATGAGGCAACGTAGATGGTTGGAGCTGATGGCTGACTACGATCTTGATCTTAAGTACCATCCGGGGAAGGTTAATGTCGTGCCGGATGCGCTTAGTCGGTTACCAGCAATTCAGGTGTTAACTACGCAGAAGGAGCTCGTTGAAGATTTTCGAAGATTTGACTTGGAGGTTGTGCTACCGCATTCTACGGGACAGTTGATGCAGCTGCAAGTACATTCATCGTTGATCGAGAATATTAAAGCAGCACAATCGCAGGATCCTAGACTGCAAAAGTTTCGAGAACAGGTTGAAGCCGGACTACGAACAGATTTATTGATCCACGAAGATGGTTCGTTGAGGTATGGTAGCCGTTTGTGTGTACCAAAGGGAGATACTCGTGAAGAACTTATGAAAGAGGCACACAGTTCAGCTTATTCTGTACATCCAGGAGGCACAAAGATGTATCGAGATATTCGACAGCATTTCTGGTGGGAAGGCATGAAACGGGAGATTGCTCGCTTTGTGGCAAAGTGCTTGGTGTGTCAGCAAGTTAAGGCTGAACATCAAAGGGTTGCTGGTTTATTGCAACCACTTCCGATTCCTCAGTGGAAGTGGGAACATATAACCATGGATTTTGTGACGGCTTTACCGCGGAGTCCAAAAGGCAACAATGCTGTATGGGTGATTGCTGATCGATTGACCAAGGCAGCTCACTTTATCCCTTTTCGGGTTGGTCAATCAACTGAGACTTTGGCGGAGCGGTACATGCAGGAGATTGTAAGATTGCATGGAGTACCAGTGAGCATCGTGTCCGATCGGGACACTCGGTTCTTATCACACTTCTGGAAGAGTTTACAGGAAAGTTTGGGGACTCGATTGAAGTTTAGCACAGCTTATCATCCTCAAACTGATGGTCAGTCGGAGAGAACGATCCAAACTCTTGAAGATATGTTGAGAGCATGCATGTTGGACTTCAAGGGTTCATGAGAGGATCATCTACATTTGGTGGAGTTTTCTTACAACAACAGTTTTCAGGCAACTATCCAGATGGCCCCATTTGAAGCTTTGTATGGTCGCAAATGCCGTTCACCTGTTTGCTGGGACGATGTCGGTGAACGAAGATTGTTGGGACCAGTTTTGGTTGTGCAGACAGTTGAGAAAGTTAACACTATCAAAAATCATATGAAAGCAGCTCAAGACCGACAAAAGAGTTGGGCATATACGTCAAGAAGACCTCTAGAGTTCGCCGTGGCTGATTTGGTATTCTTGAAGATATCACCGACTAGAGGGGTGATTCGTTTTGGAAGTCGAGGAAAGCTCAGTCCTCGATTTGTTGGACCCTTTGAGATCTTGGAGCGTGTTGGTGAGGTAGCATATCGCTTGGCATTACCGCAGTCCTAGGCGAATGTGCACGATGTGTTTCACGTATCTCAACTCCGTAAGTATGTTCGTGATGAAACGCATGTATTGGATCATTCGGAGCTGACGGTACGAGAAGACTTGACCTTCGAGGAGCGACCGGTTGAAATTGTGGATCAAAGGGAAAAGGTTCTTAAGAACAAGGTGATCTCTCTTGTGCTTGTTTCTTGGGGTAATCGCTCGCATGGAGAGTCCACTTGGGAACGGGAAGATGAAATCCGGCAGAAGTTTTCTCATCTTTTCTTGTAGTTATTTGTCGTCTATCTTTGTATTCTTGGAATTTCGAGGAAGAAATTCTCTTTATAGTTGGGTATAATGTAACAACCGAGCCCAATGCTACTAGTTCCTGTTACCGTATGAATGGTGTATGGTATTTATTTCATTGATCCTACTTGACTGCTGTTAGTTATAAATTTTACCCGACAATTCATTTCTGCATATAACAATTTAAGGCATCTAAAATAAAATTAAAAATATTCGTCATGGCATGCTTGACACCCCTAACCCTGTTGTAGCGTCCGTGCATCGTGTTCTCGTTCCGTTCAGTGAAACGGGCGAGTTTGGACGGCTACGCGCACGTACGTGTGTCCATTTTAGGGGTATACTTTTTGATTGTAAAATACTTCATTTGAAATTTTGGATCCTGCCTAAAATTTTCTTATTTCAATTTCAAATTTTTGGACCCGACCCGGGCGTAATTTGGAAATGTTTTACTTTGCGCCAAATCCCAATTTCTAATTTTTTTTAACCGTCGATTATATTTAAAATAAAACCCTCAGAATATTTTCTTTCCCAAAAATCTTTTAATAATTTTTCCCCCTAACCGATTCTATAACCCCACAAATCTTTCACATTTTTCCCAGCCAATCCCCATCATTCTTTCACCCCGGGGGCCCCACCTTCTCTATCTCTCTCCTCTCTCTCTCTCTCTCCCCGTCTCTCTCTCTCTCTCTCTCTCTCTCTCCACCCTATATATATTCTCTTCCTCCTCCTTTTTCTTTTCACGTAATGCGAACCCAACTCCCCGAGACCCTAGCCGCCTTGTCCTCCCTCGCCTTCGCCCCAACGCCGACGCCATCATCGCCGGCCTCCTCGCCTCCTCGCCCTCGTCATCTCCACTGCATCTCCTTCCTCCTTCCTCATCTCCCTGAACACCCTGCACGTGAGGCTGTGCCCCTTGCACACGTCTGCGCCGCCGGGAATCGCTGCCGACGACCCGTCTCCGTCCCCCTGGCCCTCGCGCACACCCCCTCCGTGAGTGATGCTCCCTCTCCTCTTCTCCTTTCTTCTTCTTTCTTCCCTGCTCATGGTTTCTTGATCTGCAGTTTCTATCGCCATCATCATAGGCTGACCGCCGGAGCTCCGTCGACGTGATCGGCGATCACAACCCCTCCACGGATCATCGTGAGCACCCTCTTCTCAGATCCTCCTTCCTTTCTTCTTTTTTTTCCTTTTCCTTTCTTGTTCGCATTTCTTGATTGTTCACTGTTTTGTGTCTCGCCGGAATCCGGCCGTGCCGGCGACGTGTCTCGACGATCCAGCGAGATACCCTGACCTGTGTGGTTCCACTGTTCGTCGTTTGGGTTCATTCCGTGAACCGTGCGCCCGTTGCGAGATTTCCCCGCCGACGTTTAACGTTCCGTCTTCCCGATTCGCGACCCATCGAGGCAAGTACCCCTTGCTACATGCTAAATAATATTTAAATATACATTGATAACACCCTAAACCTGCAGTTTAACTTTAGTACTATAATTTCCCATTTTCATGTTCAATGTCGTGTTATATCATTTTATCTTCTAAGCTTGAAACCTACCGTTTGCAATTACTGTATTAAACCTAATAACCACATTTACATGTTTTAATCACACTTTCACCATTGACGTAGCCTATGGCACTTTCTCTATAGTTTTACTTCATTCGGACACTCGTGTACATTTAACCTGTATTAGCTGTGATTTTATCCATTGAACCTAAATATATATATATATATATATATATATATATATATATATATATATATATATATCATTGCATCCATAAAATTCTTAAACTTGTTAACATGATTTAACGGCCATAAATGTCATACTGTATTCTTATAACGTTAGAATCACCTCTGAAACTCAACTGATAACTATGCTGCTAATTAATTGAAGCTTCTTTATTGTTTAATTCGTTGCTTAGATTTATGTTGTTGATAACCATGCTTGATTATGTAACTGAGTATGAGCACACCCATGATATCGTTTACAGCTTGACCTGCTACATACCTATTGAATTACCCGACATGGTACCGTATACTGCTTGACTTGACCTGTTGTACCATAACCTGACCCGTTACCTGATCTTGTGTCTAACGCCAACAGACCTGACATGTAGTTCTCATGGACCGTTCCTGCTGTCTATCCAGACAAACCTGTTTATCTGATCCTGTGTTGGCGTTAGTTCTTGATTACCGAATACTTAACTTGACATACACATAACTTGGGGGTATGGGGAAATAAAAGGTGAAAACTGACTTGTAACTCAACAGTTCGCTACTTGTTCTGATCAGTTTTAGAGGCTAGGCCAGCCTTGGAATGATGCTGCTGACATCATTCATCTGTACATATTCCTGTTTAGTGCCTAGCGGCATGTCTCGGTTTCAGCCCGAGAATCTGGGCCGTGGTCCCGGGTATACACGGGATACTATTGAGTTACATCGATGATTCACTAATTTGGTTTCAAAGACTTTAGAACAGAAAACCTGATAGAACAGTTTAGTTTACCCACTGCACACTACCCTGCACTGCTCCGATTTATATTATTGTTACCCTTGCTTTATTCATGTTTATATTCTCATTGCCTGTTACCCTGTTTATATGTTACTACTTGATGACTTGACGCGCTGACGTCTGGGTTTTGCATGGCCCAGATTCTATACCGTTGTTGCAGTCCGAACAGGAGTACTTCAGCCAACAGGCTGAGCTGTGAGTGTCAGCGGTAGTTAGTTTTTCTTTCCTGCATTTTTTCCTGATGTGAGCCCGCATTATGGGACATACATTCCAATTATTTTGTATTGGATCTTTCGCTTCCGCATTTTTTTATATTCTTGACTCATGTTATCTTGGATTATGGACATGTTTTAGATAGTTTTATTTTGTTCTTGATATCTGTACAGCCGTAATGTGACTGTGGATGGATACTTCCTACCCATATGTAGCATGGTTGGCTATGTCACGTGCCCATTTTAATGTACTCTGGGAAGCGGGGCGTGACAGAAAATCTTTATCAATCAAATAGCACCGTTGCTGGGGAGACTATAGTCTCTTTCTTTTTTCGGGTTAATTTTTTTTTTAAAAAATTGTAAAAATTGAAAAATTTTAAAACAAAAAAATTAAAAAAAATTAAAAATAAAATTCATCTTGTTATTTTTGAAAGGTTTTTGTGCGAGTGTGCTGGCTTGGAGTAAATTCTGATTCAGATCTGGAGCAAGCTCAGTGAACAAATTCAGAAACAGGGGATCTGAACAAATAGAGGAGAACCAACTCAGCACAGAGAAGAATTTTGGAGATCTAAACCTACTTCTTTGCCGCGGAACCGTGGCAGAATCAGGCCTTTGACCGCGGAACCGCGGTCAACCTATGACGTCAGCACCCCATTTTCTCTGTGAGTATCTTTTTTCTTCTCTCCTACCCCCTGAACTCCACTGAAATAATTTTCCTGCAGGCATTCTTTGCACAGCAACCTCTTCTCCCTCTCCAATAAATTGTTTTTGTGTAGGATTCTTTGCGCCGCAAATAAAAAAAAATTTTGCCAAGTGTTTTAGATTTTGGTGTGTTACTGCTTTGCATATTTAAAACGGAATCTAAGGGGCTATAACACCAATTAAGATTGGGTGGGGATTTCATTACCCTTCCTAAGACCCCAAAAATCACTAAAAGCATATGCATCACCCTTAAGTTAATTAAAAAATATCTAGACTCGACCAATTAAGGACTGTCGCGCTCATTAGGACAGAGGAAGGTTGTGGGCATTCAGTCGTTTATCTAAACTTGACTTTGTGGCGCCTAGGCTACACAAGTGAGAAAGGTAATTTTAAAAGGCCCGTCTTACGGTGATTCGTGAGCTGAACTCTCCTTTCTTCATTTGTGCTTACCTGGCTACAATTGGCAGTGAAAAGGCGATTTGAGGGATATCTCACAACTTGTCACTTTGGAACAGTTAGGAGCAGTCTAATTGACTTAGGAGACCCTAACTCTAGGTTTGATTGTGCATGTTTAAACTGTGGTTGTTTGAAATTGAGCTGTAGTTCTGTACAATTTTTTGCAAAACTCTTTCTAAAAAAACACTTTCAAAAATTTCAAAACTCCAAAAACAAACAATTTTTTTAAAATAATAAAAAAAATTAAAATTAAAAAAAAATCACATTCTTTTTCTTCTCCTTTCTCTCATCACATCATAGGTACCCTACCTCGCAAAACTCTTGCCGAACTTTGGTACCCACAACCAGACATTAGTTCCTACGGTTCTTGTTTTGGTCGAATTTCGAACGACCCCTCCATGCCAAAAATCTCTTTGAAAGATCGAATAGACGCATCTAGGACAAACAATTGGACTCAGTAATCCACTTCGTATCAACCGTTTCAAATATTCACCCATTCTCATATTGATACCCCTTTTGAAAGTCCAGTTGTAACCCCAAAACCTGTCTATTACTGAACATATTGAACAAACCCGTAACCGATCTTTTACACGTTTCACCACTGCGAATTCTTTGGATCAACAATTTCATTCATCTTCCTATCCAAATTTTGATCCTACTCATGTCCAACCATTCAATTCCTACCAGTCCTACCCGACTTTCGCACCTTCCCTAGACATTGCTTCTAAACAGCCATTTGGGAGTTTCCAGTATCCATACAACTTTGAATTTTTTACTGAAACTCCTTCAAAACCCATGTCTAGTCTGGAACAGGTGTTGGAAGACTTTAAGGCAGCATCATGCCAACAGATGATGGATTTGAATGCGTCCATGACTGCCCTTGTAATACCCAGTCCTTTTGAATACCAATATCCGTATTTTTGTCACTCTCAAAATTTATTTATTTTATAATTATTATTTGTATTATTCTAAAAACCCAAATCTTAATCTAATCTCATATCTTTTAATTTTCCCTAACCCAAACCCTCATTCCCTTCCTCTTTTATTATCCCCTTTCTTGTTCATTTTTAGCCCAGTCGTTACTTTTCCCAAGCCCAAAGCCGGCCCACTCCTCTAATCCTTTTCTCATTCACTTAAAATCCCAAGCCCGGCCCCTTTCTTTTCCCTACTATCTTATCCCTTGGCCCGAGCCTATTTTCCCTGCCCAGCCCATTAAAATAACAATTATCCCACCTCATTTCTTTTAAATCCCTTCAAATCCAAACCCAAATCTCCTCTATAAATTCCTATTAAACCACCAAGTTAATGCCTCTTTAATCCCAATTAATTTCCCTCATTAATCCCTTTTAAAATCCTATTAATCACCACTTAATTCTCATTCATTCTATTCCCTCTCTCTCATCTCACCCATGTTTTTTCTCTCTAATTCCCTCTCTCTCTCTCAATTTCTCAAATTCTCTCTCTCTCTTTTTAATTCCCCCCCTCTAATTCTCTCTTCCTCTCTCTCTAAATTTCTCTCCCTTTATCAGCGTCTCACCCTCCCTCATATCAAATCAAGGAACAGCGTGAAGCAGTGAAGAAAAGGAGGGCACGAAGAGCAGCTAGATCGAGTGAAATTGTCGGATTCCAAAGGACTGAGCCGGTGCTGCATTCGTGGCGCGATCGTGCTGATACCACTGCAATATTATTTTCGATACATTTCCAGGCAAGTTCTCTACTTGCTACATGCTACTTTATGATAATTACAAATTACAATCGTGTATACCCCATGTTTTACTTTTCTGTTAAATATTACGTCGCAACTGTTCGATGCATGTTCTCAATGGAAATCATCATTTAAATTGGCGGAATTCAATTGTATAATCTGGCCCATATGGCTATGAATCTAGTGTGTGAATTTCTTTGGAAAATATGACCGTTAATGACTAAAACGACTACCCCCAAGTTTACCTGTAAAACTGGAAATTCCCCATACCTGAAAACCGTTAAAATCACCATAAATTATATACATACTGGAATGATGCGTTCGAGGGCTTAAATCGAAGAAGACTCGACGAACTATAACCCTATGCAAGTTTATAATTGTTTCTGTACCTAAACTATGACAATATTTGGATCGGAGTGTGACTCTGGACTGCAGTTCAGAGCGACTCTGTTTACTGTGTGCTGTCCCGTGATGAGCACCACACTGTTTCCTTAACTCGTAGGTTGCGGAACTCCACTGTTTATAAAAGGTGAAACTGTTAGCTAGGTAACACAAGTGGTTTCATTCTGTTTTGTCATTGTTTTCTATTTAATTTGTAATTTAAAAGATCGGGACGCTTAACAGTCCCAACAGAATCAGAATTGACGTACTAGTATTAAACAGTGTATATCTCCTGACGTATGGATGCGATTGAAGATCCGTCTGCTGCGTTGAAAACCCTACTGAAAACCCTAGATTCCATTCAACTGTAGCGTCGCTAAAAGCTGATCCCAACTGGGGTTAAAATGCGTTGCGAAACGGACTTCCGATTCTGAAACCGGATTTCCAGCCGTGAACGCTTAAAATGAAATGGCTATAATTAATGATCCTGGAACCCGATTGGCATGAAACAGAATTCACTGAATAGACAACTGAACCTACTATTTATTCCCCATTCATTGTATCATTAAACTGTAAACATATGACTTATGATAAATCGTGCAAGTGGTAGAATACTGTTTTATGACATCCTAATCATACTTTACATACTGTTTACGCATCATATTACATATGTCACTGCATTGATAATTTAGTGATAACGTGCATTACCCAGTGTTAGGTATTAGTGATGATTGTGGCAAGTACGTTAGTGTTCGTGCATGAGTGAATAAGTGAAAGTGACACGTACTTGTACACAATCAGTGAACCTTATGATTCTTTTGCATTGTCGACGTCTGTGGGACGCGTGTACGTGTGACTATAAGTGGTATGGGACACTTATGGAAGCTCTTGTATGGGTGTCACAGATAAGGCACCAGACACTGCTATTTATCTGGAGTATTAGTCGGGACGTGCTTGATGGAGATCCTGTCTCCAGTTCTCGTGCTGACTTGTCACCGACCGACTGGTATTTGAGGTTATGGTTAGCGTTTGATGTAGACCACGGGGTGTGGGGTAGTTTGAGTGTGAGTTCAACAGAATCTCGGGAGTCCCTTGCCGGCTTATATATATGGAGATATATGGAGATTTACAGGGTACATGATTATTACCGTGATTTATATGTTGGGCCCGTGGTCCCTTGCCCTTGGGTTCTACCCTTGGGTGGAGGACACTCACGAGTAGTTGACTCTCACACTTGGACTGACGATAGGCTTAGTGACCTGTACAGTGAGACTTAGAGACTGATAGGGATCATGGCATTGATATACATTACTTACTGTGTTGACATACCTGGCATATTATCTTATTGTTTTACTGTTCACCTGATCCTTTAGACACTTCATTGATTACTGCATGTTCATATCTATACCATTTTGATTTACTGATATATATATCTATTAGCACTATTCGAGTTGTCACTTGTTTATATATATTATATTGCTATTGTGTCGCTCTGATGACCTGAGTATGCATGCTCAGTATGAGGAGAGGATTTAGCCTGGACCAGGACTAGACGCACATCATGGATATCTTGATCAGCTATCCAGAGTTATACTCTTTTGTTTCCATCAGGTTAGTTCTTTATATTGTTTCGTTTCAGTTACTGCATTCCTCATTGCCTGCGCATTATTCACTGATTACCATGTAAAACTAGAAGCCGAAGTGTGACTACGGCAGGATGTATCCTTGACCGTAGGAGCATGGCTGGCCTTGTCAACCCCTCGTATTCCGTATTTTGGGAAGCGGGGCGTGACAGCCCTCATACAAGCTAGTGACCCGGTAGCTAGTTTCTAATTAGCTCGACATTTCCCAATTTATGATAAGGCGGTAGGACAGGTTGAGAATTTGAGTGGAAAAAGTGAGCTGTACATCCCTCCAAGTCAAACCTACCAATCCCCAATTGAATCCCACAACTCCGGTTTTGAATGTTTATCAAGTGTCCCAAATGATTCACTAGTTGAAGATAGAACGCTTAATGAGTTGTGCGACTTTTTAGTGTTTGATTTACCTGATTGTGATGGGTCCCTTTCGAGTGAAACCGTCACCAATCCTTTTGACCTCTACACCTCCACTCTAGAACCTGATTTGATTAATATCCATGCTTTTGATAAGGTGTCTAAGAAAATTGATTTTCACTTGATTGAGGCTATCGACGGTGAATATATTTTGGATGACGAATCCGCAGATTTGACTGAATTTTTCTCTCCAATTCATCATCCCGAGTCATTAAATGTTTCTCCCGAACTTCATATGCGTCTTGATTTTGATGAGAAGTGCATGGAGAGTATTGAGAAAATTATTGAGGATGAAGCAGTTTTACTTGAGGAGTTGGATTTTCCAATTCATTCTATCCCTTTCATTGACTGTGCACACCCTCCTGAGCCTTTAACCGATACCCTTCCTAAATCACTTCCCTCCATGCTCGCTCCGACCGTTACTCTTCCATTTCTAATGTCTGGTTTACCAAGTTCGACATACCCATGTTTTCTAACGAATCTTGAGGGATTTGATCTCATTTCTCAGTGGGTTGATAGATTAGAACAATCGCTTTTTACACATCGGTCATTACAAATTGTGCTAATTTATACGCTCCATCTCCACCCTCAAGTTCGTATTCAACTTCTTTCTCCCACTTTCTCTAGTTTTTCTTCTAATCTTCCTTTAATGATAGCGAGTGTTAATGAATCACAATCCGATATTTTGAGTTCGATAATTCTAGAAAAATAACTTGATTTAGACTCTTTTGAGAATAAGGTAGATGAGCCTTACGAGTCTTCCACCTCCATAATTTTTGAAAAATCAAGTTTGTTGAATTCTGGCGCGACATATATTGACATTGAAACATTCAATCGAACCATTGATGAAAGTTTCAAAGATATTTTCGTCACCCCATTGAGATGGGAATACGCGCGCACTTGTCAGGCGTACTATAGATTCCCCCTGCCTAAGGTAGGCTGGGGTTTATTGATTGTGGGGATCCGAATCTCCGGCAGCCACGAACTAAGCTGTCGTTAATTACCTTTCGCCTTTGGAGCGAGGGAACCTCTGATTGACGGGTTAAATTGGTCATGCGAACTCAATGTGCAGTGTGCGTGTGTTGTGTTTTGAAAGGTGTTTTGGATATATCGGGGGCCACGCAGAGCTTTACGGGGTCCCGCTACCCGGATAGCGGGCTGAGGGTCAAGGGGGCCAGCAGCCCCCTTGCGGGGTGCGGGGCAGCGCCCCGTTAGAAATTTTTTCTAACGGGGAAGTGTTTTAATGTGGAGTGCATAAAAAAGATGGGGGAAGAGCGTCTTAAAGACGCTAGCGTGGCACATGAGCGCATGGTGCCCACAGGCACGTGAGCGCTTGGCGCCCGCCGGTTACGTGCACAGTACGCGACCGCGAGACGCCCGCGGGTCACGTGCGCTGCACGCGACCACTGGGCGCTGAGCGGGTCACGTGGGGGCGCACGTAGGTGCTTAGCGCCCGCGGGTCATGTGCGCTGCACGCGACCATTGGGCGCTGAGCGGGTCACGTAGGGCGCACGTGGGCGCTTAGCACCCGTAGGTCACGTGGCACACACGTGACCATTGGGCACCTTAGCACCCCAGGGTCATGTGGCACACACGTGAGCATTGGGCGCCTTAGCGCCCCGGGGTCACGTGGTGCACATGTAACCGATGGGCGCCTTAGCGCCCGGGGTCACGTGGCGCACACGTGACCACGAGAAACACCCGCGGGAAGAGGGCCTAGCCCCTAGGTTGGGGGAGTTGAACTCCCAAAGGGGTTTTTGGAGTTGAACTCCTAACAGAAACTAATTTATGGAGTTAAACTCCAACAGATCTAAAGGAGTTAAACTCCTAGGAATCTTTGGCTTTTCTTTTGAGCCTTGGATCAATCCAAAGTTATATTTTTGGAGATGGGTCTCCTTCTTCCTTCTCTTGATCGACGAGATCTTAAAGAAAAGGGGTGAGACTTGAAAGCCTTCCCTTTTCGAGATCTGATTGGAGATCCGAGCTCCCCTTCGTGGGTATTGTGGTGAAAACCTATTTATTTTTTAAAAGGAAGAGTTAAACTCTTGATTTAATTCAAAAAAGTGGAAGAGGGTTTTGGACCCTTGAGAAAGGGGAAGGGGCACAAACCCTAGTTTTTGGGGAGAATGAAAAGTTCTATCCTTTATTCATCATCATGTTTCCTTATATAGGCTTACACATTTACATATAGCCCCCTTGGGCTTTTCAAAATGGCATTTTGCCCATCCCATGCCTTATGTGCTCATCTCTTTTGCACATAAGCCATGGGCTTTACAAAAATTTAGCTTTATGCCCATTTTACTTACATTCATTTATCAAAATTATTTATTACATGATGATTTTTTTTGGCATGGAGGGGGGCCGGCCACTTCATGTTCAGACTCGACTTGGGCATGGACCCGCTTGATCTGGGCTTGGGCCCACTTGGCTTAGGGTTGACATTGACTTTGACTTGGTCAACCGGGGTGCAGTTTTCGACCCCAACAATCGACAAGGAGGGAAAAAAACAACTTACGAGTCCTCTCGACTGGTAAGGGGGAAATTATCTTATGTGATCCTTACGACTCTCAAGAGAAAACGCACTTAGGAGATCCTCACAACTTCTAAGGAGAAAATACACCTGTGGGATCCTCTCGACTCGTAAAGAGAAAAGTCTTTATGAGACCCTCACGGCTCATAAAGTTGAAAAGTTTTAGGCGGCAGATCAAACATGTTTCCTTAGCCATCGCTGCCCTACAAGAAGGTCCAAACTGACTCTTGTACACTATCCATGGACCACATTTGCCAATGAAATGAAGATGCTACTTATGGGTCTTCATGATTCGTAAGGAAAAATACCCGAGTAAGATCCTTACGACTCACGGAGGCGATGAACACTTAGAAATCCTCACGATTTTTAGGGAGAATATGCACCAATGAGATCCTCTCGACTTGTAGGGAGAAAAAACCCTCTTGAGACCCTTAAGGCTTATGAAGATGAAAAAAGTCTTAGGCTACAAAGACCCTAAACTTGTCTCCTAAGCCATCAATTCTATAACCATGCATAACTCTGCACTACTTCACCCGCGTACATACTTACGTGGGCAATGTAGTAGAAGGCATTTGTTCCCGCCAAAATTTTCGGTCAAGAGCTATTTGTTCCCTTATAACCCTTATAAAAAAGGGAGAGAAGAAAGAAGAAAAGAATTCATGGTTGGACATCACGTGTTAAACACGTGAGCGCTTATATGCAAAGCATATAAGCGCCGAAAGCAAATGACAAAAGGCTAAACAGGCCTCACGTGTTAAACACATGAGCGTTTATATGCAAAACATATAGGCGTTGAAAACACATAACTAAGGGCCAAATGAGCCTCACGTGTAAAACACATGAGCGCTCATATGCAAAGCATATGAACACTGAACATAAACAGGCTAAAACCCACAGCAGGGGTCACGTGTTAAACACGTGAGTTCTCTTGCCTCTTACATGCAAAGTATGTGAGCTCCCCAATTTAAAATGCTCTCTGTTCCCCTCCGAAAGACGCGGACGAAGACGCGGCGGATGTATTGCCTGAAATTCAGGGCAGATGCTAATTGGTGCTATCCGTCCACCTCTCCGAAGATGCCAAGTTGATTTATGGCACCGTGCATCGAAGGTTTAAACGGATGCGGCCGATGTAGCAGATTTCGTCAGATTCCCCCTCGTTTGAGGGGTTTTTGATTGTGGGGACGCTCTTCCCTGCAGGCGCAAGCCCCTGCAGTTAATTATGCTATCGCATCGCGGTAACAACTTTCTCCTTCTCCATATGATCACTTCGTGTCGTGGGTGTTTGTTTTGTTTGTGGTTGCCCGTGGATTGTATACGGAGACTAAGTTATGTTGTCCCCCGTAGGGCGTGGACTAGTCCAAATCCGTATCTTTCTTAGATTTGGGTTTGGGGGTTTGGGTTTAAGGATACGTTAGCCTCATTTGAGACTAAGATCAACTTAAACGTTTGTTAAGAATACGTTAGTCTAATTTTAGACTAAGATCAACTTAATGGGATAGTTTAGATCCAACAAGAGAGCAATTGGGCTCTGTTGTTTAGTTTAGTGACATTGCGGTCGATTAGTTTAAGGACATTGCGGCCCATTGTTGGTTTTAAGACATCACGGTCGAGGTTAAGGACATCATAGTCCGTGGGTTTAAGGACCTTACAGTCCGATGTTAGTTTTAAGACATCACAGTCGAGGTTAAGGACATAATAGTCCGTGAGTTTAAAGACCTCACAGTCAAGGTTAAGGACATTGTAGTCCGTGAGTTTAAAGACCTCACAATCAAGGTTAAGGACATCATAGTCTACGAGTTTAAGGACCTCACAGTCCGTAGTTTAGAGACGTCATAGTCTGTGAAATGTGTGGTTGTCGGGACCCGTCACCTCTTTGAAGACGTTGAGAGATTACAATGACAAATATCAAAGGAGTGAAGAGATGTACCCTTAAACCAAGGTGGATTAAGTGACTTGTAGTCCAATTTGGAACTAAGATCAATTATTATATTATGAGCACATTGGCTCAGTTAAGCCTGAATTGAGGACTTATGGCCTACTTGGGCTAAGTCCAATTAAGTTTGAAGTGTTGGCCCTCTGTTGATCCATTAGACATTTGTCTGGGTTCAATCCCATATTATTCAGCAATGCTAAATAAGAGTTTGAGGGCTTTGGCAACATTTTTATCTTTGATTTGCTCAATTTTGAGATTCATTTGGAGGAGGGACTTTTGCCGCTGGAAAATTAGCCAATTTGGCTAAAAGTAGTGTTAAATACTAAAGAACAACAGTGTTAAACACTGGAGACATAACTCTCAAATTAGTGTGAAACACTAAAAGACCATCAGTGTTAAACACTGGAAATATAAAATCCCAAATTAGTGTTAAACACTAGAAAATAACAGTGTTAAACAATGAAAATAAGGTTTTCAAATTAGTGTTAAACACTAAAACATAATCAGTGTTAAACACTGGGAATAAAGCTCTCGAATTAGTGTTAAATACTAATGAAAAAGGGGTCACGTGTGGACACGTGAGGGCGCCCAAAGGTGGGACCAGATTCCTTTGCTTTTCTTTCTGTGTTTTGTAAGTCACGTGGGAGCACGTGAAGCGTTGCCTCAAAGCTTCCTGCTTCTCATTTTTGGGAATCTTTTCAGGGGTCACGTGGGGACACGTGACCTTAGTTCTTTTCATGCATGGAGATCTTTTAAGTCTCCTTATTTTATTTTGAGAATTAAATTCTCTGTAGGGTTAAACCCTGATTACGACTTTGGAGGAATTAAATTCCCATAAATTTTAAAGAATTAAATTCTTGTATAGGGTGAAACCCTATTTCTGTCTTGGAGGAATTAAATTTCTATAATTTTATGAGAATTAAATTCTCATATAGGGTTAAACCCTAATTTCTGTCCATCTTGAAGGAATTAAATTCCTATGAATTTGGGAGAATTAAATTCTCATATAGGGTTAAACCCTAATTTCATCTTGGAGGAATTAAATTCCTATAAATTTGGGAGAGTTAAATTCTCTAAACTCAATCCCCCCTCCAAGTTTTGGATTTGCATGACAGGATCTCAACCCGATGGAAATTAAATTCTCAACCTATGGGGAGATGTGCTTCTGCAGATCTTCAACTAGAGGAAGAATAAAGTTCTTTTGCAAAAGAGTTAAACTCTTAGATCTTTGAGAATTAAATTCTCTTTTCTTTTGAAGTTTTGATTCCCTTTCTTTTCTCATCTAGGGTTTTCTTTGCTGAGAATTAAATTCTCTTTTCTTTTCTCTCTGAATTTTCAAGATGCCAAAATTCTATCACTTTCTTCTCTTCTTGGCTCCTATTTATAGGAGAAGGAAAAGAATCAATTTGTTTAGTAAATCTCTCATTGAAAGATTTTGTTTGTTTTCATGATTAATATGATTCTTTACATCATTTAGTGAATTTTATTCACCATTGGATTTTCAATCCAGAGATATTCTGTTTGTTATTTTCGGTGAGATTTGGGGAGATCTTTCCTTATCTAAGATTTTTCCATAAATTGGTGATATTTAATCACCCCTGAATTTTTAATCCAATGGTTCTCCCTAATCCTTTCCCCATTTGGAAAGATTTAGATGCTTTTAGAATTTAAATTCCATTAAACTGTAAGGCTTTTAAAGCCGGTCACATGTGAGTACGTGACCCCCAATTAAGTCCTTTCCTCAGCCGCTTATTCATGCTTCTGTTTTAACCATCACGTGTTGATACGTGACCATTGGTCACGTGTGAGCACGTGACCCCCAATTGGGTCCTCCTTCAGCCGTTCGTTTTTTTTATTTTTGCTTAAGCTATCACGTGTTGACACGTGACCCTTGGTCACATGTGAGCACGTGACCCCCAGTTGGGTCCTCCTTCAGCCGCTTGTTTATGATTCTGTTTGCTTAGATTTTAACCTTGTAAATAGATCACGTGTCAACACGTGACCCTTGGTCACGTGTGAACATGTGATGCCTCTTTGAGGAAAACCCTGATTTTTAATCTGGAAACAAATGCCCCCACAGCGTTGCTTTCACGTGTCTGCACGTGAGTGCAACGCTGTCATTTTTGTGACTATTGGATCCATCTAGGGAATAGGAGAGATGAAACGTTTCCATAACATCCTATAAATGCAGGGGTCTCTTCAGAAGCGCCTCCACTCTTTCATCTTCTTCCTTGCAAACTTTTTCCTTTTGAGAATTTAATTCTCGTTTCCAGAGCTTAGTTCTCTGCCTCGAATATTTTCAGAGTTTAACTCTGTTTAAGAAAGACCCATCTCTTCAGGTAATGTCTTTGGATGATCGAAAAACTTTCATACATAAAACTCTCTGGATTGTAAATCCATACCAAGGGTTTTCCCCTTTAATCAAGAACCCATTTTTAAGTTCTTTTAAAACAGAAAACCACTCAATCTTTAATCCACAGACCCTTTAGGGTTTCTCTGATCTTCAGGGGGCTAATGGTGGCGGTTGTCTTTTTCATGGAATTAAATCCCATCTCAAAAAGCTTCGGCTTTAAAACAATGTCTCTGGGAATTTAATTCCCCATTTTTTTAGAAAAAAGGAATTTAATTCCTATGAAGAGCTCAGTTCATCCCATAGAACTCCTTGGGTTTTCTTGCCCTGAGTTGTCTTCTTCACAACCAAGAAGAACAAGTTTGCAATGTCGCTTTCTGGGAATTTAATTCGCTTGATTCTGTTTGATTTGTTACAGAGTCCAAGATGGATTTCTTCTAGGGGAATGTGTAGGGTCATTTGAAATCTACTGCTTATTTAATGAGAATCTTCCTTTTGTCTCATTATAATTGCTTTGCTTCATCATTAGCCAGCCGCCATCTTGATTTTGTGGGACCCATGTGTTTTGTAACCAATGGTTCCATAAAATGAGTCCTCTGTCACTGTCTTTATATATATATATATATATATATATATATTTATAATCATATATATATATATACACTGTTGACTTTGCTTTAACAGTTTCCCTTATTTTATTTCAGGTAGAATGACGTCTGTCCCGTATTTCCCTTTCACCCGCTCGGAAGCCGCTTTTCCACAGTCGCCATCTGAAGAGGAGGTGATGGCGATGATCAGGGCTCACGACCTAAATCGCACCAACTTACTTCTGTGGGGGACCTGGTACGATCACATCATCCGTGGTCGCCAAAGTTTCCTTTGCGAGATACCGACGGGGCCTACTTATCCATTTCTGCCGATGGATCCTCCGATGACTGTCTTCGTTGTGGAAATGCCGAATTGGACCCCGATGGGACAGCTTGAACCTTCGACGACTGGTATCCCGAATCATCCTATCCCAGCCATAGATATTCTGGGACACCGCATTTGCCAGGACGAGGCCCAACCATGGGGGTAGATCTATAAAATATGGCTCACCCCTCGACACCCCACGAGCTATCTTCTTTGGGCTCGCTATATTCTGTCTGCCCATCACGCGCGACTGCAGAGGGTCGGATTTTATCAGGCAATATATGCCTCGCTCTTCCACTACCAGTCTCCTCACGTCTGGTGGGTTAAGGCATTCTTGAACCAGTGGAATCTCCCCACCAACACTTTTCTCCTAGGGGACCATGAAGTTTCGATTTCTTTAGAAGAATTTCACGAGATCTCGGGGCTGCCAATCAGGGGGACACTTTATGAGGAATTGCTGCCTTCCGACGAGTACGTCTTCGAGACTAAGCCCGCAATGCTCGACGGTTTGTCCACTGAGAATGCCGTCCGCCACAAGCGCCCGAGTTTGATCAAGGCCTTGGGCATCTTTGACAAACTGTTCACAGAGTCGGAGGAACAGGGCGTCACCTTTAAGAGCTTCATCGCTTGCTTCCTTCGCGAGGGTGTCCTCTCGAAGACGGCTCCGAAGTTTGCAAACATCAATGACCCCTTTGGGTTTAGTTTGAACAGGCGGCCGACTAAGGAATCGGATTTACTGCAGTACTATATTCCTATTTTGTCGCCGGTATCTTTTGAATCGATTGCAGCTCCCGGCATGGACGAGGAGACATTCTTCGTGGGTTTTATCAGCGTCTGGCTCAGCTGGTTCTTCATCCCCATGCATCGCCGCTTCATGAGAGTCTCGGTGATCTATCCGGCTCATCGTATTGCTGAGGGGACACGGCTAGCCATAGGCATCCCGGCGCTAGCGCATCTCTACCATGGGTTGGGTGCCGCAGCTAATACTTCGACTCCCGGCGTGGACGTAGCAAGCTTTTCTCTCCATTACTTCATGTCTTGGATCGAAATACACGTGTTGGGGGGCTTTTCTGCGCACCAGCGACCTGCATTTTATGATGCCTACACTTTCCCGTGGCTTATGCGGCTAGTGGATGCTTCCGCCTCTGACACAACTCAATTTGGGGCCATTCGTGCATTGATCACTCCTTACGCTACCACGGGCAGATTGGTATTCGTTGATCGGGTTCTATCCTCTCCTTCAGGTCCAATCCAACAACTCCACGACTTGTCAAAAGAGGGGGCACCTTCTCTGAAGCCCCGAGAGGCCACGCACTTGTACACGATCAGACCGGGTTATCTGGTATTCCGTCAGAACAGTGCGGCCCTCTTTATGTGGTACAATTCGCATCGCTTCGCACGGCAGCTTGGATATGATCAGGACGTTCCCTTTGAGGCTTTTACAGTTGCACCGATTCCTTCACCTGAAGCTGTTCGCGATGCTGCTCACCACTTTGTGAGGCTGAACACTGGTTCCTGCTTCATAATCCCTGAAGCTGACGATATTCCCCGATGCGTGGGGTCCTTTACGGGCTGGTACCTTCATCGGGCCAGCCCGATTATTGCTGAGGAGAAAAGGGTGCTTCTTGGATATGGTGCTCCTGCTCAGGTTCCGGCCATGGGAGTTCCGCTGCGACCGCGCGCACCGGTCCGCTTTCCCTGAGGGATACCGGTGTTGCGCTTATTCCGGAAGAGTCAGGGGTGGACTCACCCCCACAGTTGGTATGCCATTGGGTACCCGGTCGCGGGCTAATCGGGCTCCGGTAGAAGCACCACCACCCGTGGCGTCGACAATGGCCGTGTCATCCTCGGTCGCAGCGCCAAGCGAGGGTGATGGGAATGAGGGTGTTGAAGGTGAGGTAGGTCGGCGTCGTGCCAAGGCTCCACGGGGGAGGAAACGGTCGTCCTCGACGGCCGGTTCTGGATCCAAGTGGCGGAGGAAAGTGGCTACTAACTTGCTCGACTCTTTAGTAGAGTCCGAGCCCATTCTTCAGGACGAACCGTTGGCCCTGCAAGAATCAGACGCTGGCGTACTCTTCCTGAGTTCAACTGCCGAGGAAGCCGCCCAATTGGCTGAGGCTATAAGACGTTCTCAAGAGGAGTCGGAGAACATAAGAATTCCGAAGAAGCCCTGCCCAACCGTTATTTTTTATGAAGACCCTCCGTGGATCCGGCAACAATTCATCGGCCCTTTGGAGGAATGGGGCGAAAGGGTCCTCAAACAGGCTGCTTCGAAGGACGCCGCGGATGCGCTTTCGCTATGGACCGGTGGCCACGAGTCCACTCTTGGACCTCGGCGAGCACACCTCCTTGAGAAGGAGCGACGGCTTGAGCAAGCATATGTATGTATTCTTATCCTTGTGTAAACTGTGCAGAGACTTCGGCGATGGCGAAGGCTTCAGGCCATATTCTGGCCGTAGAGCCTGCTGATACCCCCAGTGAAACACTGCTCGGTGTGGAGGGGGTTGATGAAACTGTTGCTCTTATGATAGAGTCTCCTGCGGTGATTCCTGCTCCCAAAGCGCTTGCTCCCTCGGGGGAGGCACCTTTGGTAGTCGCCGTCCCAATAGATCTCCCTGAGGGCGGCCCAGAGGCTAGGCTGGAGGTAGTCGAGGCTACCCCCTTTTGTTGGAGCCCGAGGTCGCGGCGGAGGCCATTGAAGTTGCTATCCTTCCTTCTCAGAATGGGTGGAGCATCGAAGGTAACCTTCTACATCTTAAATTAATAATCTTTCTGTTGTCTGAACGCTTTTGTCTTTTCAGAATTGCGCGGACTGGCGACCTTTATTGCCGATTTGTCTCCCCGGCAATCCTTTTAGCATCTACTGGAGATGGCCGCTCCGCAAGCGATATCTCCTCAACGCATCGTCCTCTTGTCTGGGCAAAGTTAGTGTTGTTCACCATCTTTTCACATCATTGTTGTTGTTTCGCAAAATGACATTGATGTCCTTTATAATTCTGGAGGCCGACGACGAGGTTAAGGTTCTTGAAGGGCCAGGGGAGCCTTCAGCTCCTTCCTGCATGACTGTGGGTAAGTAAAGCCCCCACATTATTCCTTTTGTTCTTGATTCATGAGTTTTGCTAACTGTTTATAAATCTGAACAGCCCAACCAGTCCCTACTGCGTTGGAGTCGCGCGTCACTATGCCACCCGGCCCTATGCCCTGCGTGCTTCGGAACGGATGACCAAGCTAAGCCTCGCTTCTCTGTCGTCTTTGATCGAGGAACTTCGCGCTGGCAACGCAATTACGGCCGAAGCATTTTCTGTCGAAGCTAACGGCTCTCTTCCCTTTCTTGCCACCTATCATAGCGAAGCAGTGGTGCAAGTCTGGGTTGAGTTCTGTTGGCTGGTGGAGGCTTGCTTGCATGTGCTCGAGTGTACCCGCCTTTCTTCGGAGGCCGTGGCTGCGAAGGCGGGCTTACGGGGTCTGATTGAGCGGTGCGCGGCGAACATGGTGTCGTGCGAGAAGAGACTCGGCCGCAAATTCTCAGAAAGGGAGTTGGCTTCGAAGGCGCTGAATGAGCTCCAAGCCAACCTTACAGCCAAAGCCAACAAAGCGTATGAACTCTGGCGAGTACTTCAAGAGGCCATCAAGGAGGTGGTGGCTATCGACAAAGCCGCGGTGTTCACTCGTGAAAGGGTTGAGGCTCACAAGGCTACTGAGAAAGAGCTTGAAGACCGGATTGCCTCATATCAGGCCCAGCAAGCTCAGGCGGAGGCCCGTCTTTTGGCGATATTGAATCACGAAGGCGAGGTCCAGAGAAAGAGGGATGAGCTGACCAATCTGCTAAATCGCCCGCCGACCTGAAAACTTGTATATATATTTTTTTATTTTTCCTTTGTACATACTCCTGAATAAGAGTACATTATTTTTTTGTTCTTCCACGAATTGTACTCTGTATTCATTTTGATTCGTGAATAAAAGACGTATTTTTCTTCACCATGGTGTCTCCCTTTTTATTGAATGTATTCTGTGGACAGTCTATCTTGATCTCTTTGCAGGACAACGATGACTTAGAATTCAGGGTTAAGATCTGCTTCCTAAAACTTTTCAACTTTATGAGCCGTGAGGGTCTCATAAAGAATTTTCTTCCTACCGGTCGAGAGGATCCCGTAGGTGTGATTTCTCCTTAAGAATTGTGAGGATTCCTAAGTGCATGTTTTCTCTTGAAAGTCGTAAGGATCTCACAAGAGAATTTGCTCCCTTACGAGTCGTGAAGACCCGCAAGTGATGGGTGAAGTTGCCCTTATCCGCATTTCACGGAGTCAAGGGTTGCTCTGGATGCTTCCCACGGGTTCACTGCCATGTTCTGCGAGGACCAGGCTCCGCTCTGGACGTTTTCCAGGATACCGTAATTTAAAGACATCGCGGTCGAAGTTAAGGACATCATAGTCCGTGGATTTAAGGACTCCATAGTCCGTTGTTAGTTTTAAGACATCACGGTCGAGGTAAAGGACATCATAGTCCATGAGTTTAAGGACCTCACAGTCCAATGTTAGTTTTAAGACATCACGGTCGAGATTAAGGACATCATAGTCCATGAGTTTAAGGACCTCACAGTCTAATGTTTGCTCTGGATGCTTCCCACGGGTTCACTGCCATGTTCTGCGAGGACCAGGCTCCGCTCTGGATGCTTCACACGGGTTCACTGCCGTGCTCTGCGAGGACCAGGATCTGCTCTGGACGTTTTCCACGGGGTCAGGAATGACATAATCCGCGTTCCACGTAGCCAGGAATTTTTCTCTGGATGCTTCCCACGGGTTCACTGCCGTATTCGGCGAGGACCAGGCTCCGCTCTGGATGCTTCACACGGGTTCACTGCCGTGCTCTGCGAGGACCAAGATCCGCTCTGGACGTTTTCCACGGGGTCATGAATGACATAATCCGCGTCCCTTGTAGCCAGGAATTTTGCTCTGGATGCTTCCCACGGGTTCACTGTCGTGTTCTGCGAGGACCAGGCTCCGCTCTGGATGCTTCACACGGGTTCACTGCCATGCTCTGCGAGGACCAGGATCCGCTCTGGATGCTTCACACGGGTTCACTGCCGTGCTCTGCGAGGACCAGGATCCGCTCTGGACATTTTCCATGGGGTCAAGAATGACATAATCTGCATTCCACGTAGCCAGGAATTTTGCTCTGGATGCTTCCCACGGGTTCATTGCCGTGTTCTGCGAGGACCAGGCTCCGCTCTGGATGCTTCACAAGGGTTCACTGCCGTGCTCTTCTAGGACCAGGATCCGCTCTGGACGTTTTCCATGAGGTCAGGAATGACATAATCCGCGTTCCACGTAGCCAGGAATTTTTGACTTTATCCGCATTTCATGGAGTCGGGGTTTTACTCTCGGTCATCTGTGCACTGTTGAGTCATGGAACTGGGAGTTTCCGCTGTTCCGCTTTGCTTGATGTTGTGTCCATTGTAATGAGACGAAAGTTGAGATGATTTCCAGGCTATCTGTTAACCGTTGAGATTTGGCTTCTTCTTCTGATGAAATCTGGGGAGGAAAGGTGTGATTCCCTTCTTCGTTTGCGCCCCTGGATTATATACAGGGATTGATGTGATATCACCTGCAGGGCATAAATTTCTCATTTTTTTTTATTTCTTTCCGCGATGCTCTATCATTTTAGCTTTTATATCGCGAAGGTCGCGATTGCCCAATCATTTCGGCTATTTGTTTTATTTTTACTCGCTACTTTTTATTGCAAGTTGCCCAATCATTTCGGCTATTTTGCATGCATACATTTTTTTATACTTGCTGATTTTGTTTGCAAGTTGCCCCATCATTTCGGCTATTTCGTATGCATGTGTGGCTTGTCAGCTTCTTGCTGTAAGCTTGGAATTAAACACCGGTTTCGGCATCAGCACCGCTACAACTGGGATATGGCCAGGAGCGAATCACCATTTGCCTCTGTCGATGTCGAACAAAGGTGGCTTAGCGATCAGGGTTAAGATCCTGTCGACTAAGGCTTTTGACTTCATGAGCCGTAAGGGTCTCATAAAGGTATTTCTCCCTGCGAGTCGTGAGGATCTCGTAGGTGCTTTTTCTCCTTAGGAATCATGAGGACTCCTAAGTGTATGTTCTCTTATAAGTCGTAAGGATTTTACAAGAGTGTTTTCTCCTTATAAGTCCAGAGGACTCACAAGGGTTGTTCACCGTGCGAACATATCCCTAGTTACGGATGGGACTTTGCTAGGGAAATGTTTATTCGCGCCCGTGGATTGTATACAAGGCTCAGGATTGAGCCGCTTGTAGGGTAGTATGGGAGGTTGTGGGGCTGCTTAAGAATAGGTTCAGATCCCTGTAGCTTAAGACTTTCAAATCTTATGAGCCGTGAGGGTCTCATAAGAGGGTTCTCCTTACGAGTCGTGAGGATCTCGCAAGTGTAATTTCTCCTTTGGAATCGTGGGGATCCCTAAGTGTGTTGCTCCTTTGTGAGTCGTAAGGATATCACGTGGGTGGTTTCTCCTTACAAGGTCGAGAGGACCCTGTAAGTGTCTTTTAACGAGGTTGCGCCCTTTCGGGTTTTCACAAACACTCGCCGGTAGCCCTGCTGTTTTTACTCACGGAGCCCTTTCGGTTTTTAACCGTGCCCATTTTGCTTATGGACATACCGTTTTTCTCTTCTTTTTTTTTATTTTAACGAGGTTGTGCCCTTTCGGGTTTTCACAAGACTCGCCGGTTGCCCTGCTGTTTTTACTCACGGAGCCCTTTCGGGTTTTCATCCATGCCCATTTTTCTTATGGACATACCGTTTTTCTTTTTTTCTTTTTTTTTTATATCAGCCTTGGGATGCTGCAATCCACAGTAGTTTATCGACGTCTCGGTCAACGGTTAGTTTAGGGACATAGTGGTCCGTTGTTAGTTTAAGGACGTTCCAGTCCGTCGTTAGTTTAAGGAAGTTTCGGTCCGTTGTTAGTTTAAGGACATTTCAGTCCGTTAAGCCGGCTACTATTTATAAAGTTTGGGTTTAGGAAGATAGCGAGCGGACATAATCGTCGTCATCTATCATTGACCTAGGCCGTGACTCATTAGGCATAGTATTTCTTCAGGAAGCGACCATTTATTGTCCTGAAGGGCCTTTCGCCATGGATGTCCATGAGTAGATAGGCTCCACCCTGATAAACTTTGTCTATGATGTACGGGCCTTCATAGTTTGGCTCGAATTTCCTCCGTTTAGCACGATTGGGGATCATAGGTCTTTTGACCACTAGCACGAGTTCACCTTGGCGGAATGTTCTCGGCCTAGTCAATCTTTCATATGAGAGCGTCATCTTTGCTTTATAAGCCTCCAGACTTTGTTGCGCTATGAGCCGGGTTTCATCAAGGGCGTCGAGCTCCTCAAGCCGAAGGTGAGCATTCTTTTCATCCGTTAGCTCATAATGAACTTCCATTCGTAGAGAGGGTAGCTCTATCTCGAGGGGGAGTACTGCTTCTGTACCGAATACCAATACGTACGGCGTTGTGTTCGTGGCCGTCTTGAACGTGGTCCGATATGCCCAGAGAGCTTCATGCAGTCTCTCGTGCCAGTCTTTCTTATTTTCTGACACCGTCTTTTTTACGATCTTTGTCAAGGTCTTGTTGAAAGCCTCAGCTAGACCGTTAGCTCGGGAATTATAAACTGAGGAGTATCTCCAGTCTATATTGTGCTGTTGTGCGAAGCGGCTGATCTTGTGGCTTCTGTAGGCTGGTCCATTATCGGAGATAATCCGTCGCGGAGTGCCGAATCGATAAATGACGTGCGTCTTGAAGAAATGGAGTATATTCTCTGTCTTCACTTCCCTCAGCGGTACTGCTTCTGCCCATTTGGAGAAGTAATCAGTTGTCGCCAAAATGAATCGATGTCCTCTGGACGATGTTGGTTCGATGGGGCCGATTATGTCAGTCCCCCATATTTCGAACGGCCAGCTAGCCACTGTCGGATGTAATGGATTCGGATGCTGGTGGATAAAGTCCCCATGGATCTGGCACGAGTGGTATTGCTTCGCATACTCAAGGCAGTCTTGGATCATCGTGGGCCAATAATAACCCATCCGTTTGTTCTTCAGCTTCATCTTCGGCCCGGCTTGGTGAGAACCGCAGAGTCCGTCATGAGTCTCTTGGACGACTTTTTTTGCTTCTTCAGGCCCCAGACATCTTAACCATAGAGAATCAAATGATCTCTTATACAGAGTATCATTGACGAAGGCAAAAGATAGAGCTCGCTTCATGAGCTGATGTTTTGAGGACGCGTCTTCAGGCGTCCGACGAGATTTGAAGTAGTCTATAAAGACTTCTCTCCAATCCTCAACCTTTTCCGGGTCTTTTATTTGCAGGGCCGTTTGCTCGGTCGCTTCCTTTTTCTCAGACGACTCCGGAGATATTTCTGCCGGTGCAAGAACCCGACGGCTTTATACCACGATTCTTACGTCATCGAGGTTCTCATCAGCTAATTCTTTAGCAAGCTTGGCTAATACATCAGCTTTGCTATTTTCCGCACGCGGTTTGCTTTCCAAGGTGTAGGAAGGAATTTGAGTCAGCAGCTGCTGTACTTTCTCACCGTATTTTACCAACTCTGGTTTGCACGTTTGATAGTCGCCGTTTACCTGACTAACGACCAATTAGGAGTCTCTGTATATGAGGAGGTTTTCAATCCCCATGTCGATAGCGATCTCGAGACCTGCTACCAAAGCTTCATACTCGGCTTCATTGTTTGTCCTCGGCTCTGTTAAGGAGAAAGCAAAGCGCATTATCCCTTCCTGTGGAGTTACGAAGATGAGGCCTACCCCTGATTTGATTATGGGCGTGTTTTGTTTACGCTTCTTCATGGAGGATGCTCCATCGAAGTAAAGCTCCCACCGGGTATCACCCCCGTCGATCGTGTCAAACGCATGTTCGTCTGGCAGTTCGTAATTCAAAGCAGAATCGGCAGGTATCGGATGCTCAGCGAGGAAGTCGGCGATGGCCTGGCCTTTCACTGCCTTAAGAGGCTGATAAGTTATTGAGAACTCCATCAAGAGCAAGGCCCATCTAGCGAGCCGTCCCGTCAATATGGCCTTTGACATCAAATACTTGAGGGGATCTACCTTCGATATGAGACGGACTTCATGCGCTAACGCATAGTGCCTGATCTTCGTTATTGCGAAGATCAACGCCAGGCAATGTTTTTCGATGGGGGAGTAATTGCTTTCTGCCCCCAGTAGAACTCGACTTAAATAGTAGAGGGCTCTCTCCTTCCCTTGGTCGTTCTCTTGTGCCCATAATGCGCCTAAGGAACCTTCAAGGGCGGTTGTATACAGAATGAGAGGCTTTCCCTTGACCGGAGCGGCCAGTACTGGCGGATTCTGTAGGTACTGCTTGATTTCCTCCAGCGTGCTTTGGCATTTGCGATCCCAGACGAAAGGGGTCCCCTTCTTCATCAGGTGGCTGTAAGGACGACACTTGCCCGAACGATTGGCTATAAATCGCCGGATATACGCGAGCTTCCCTTGGAGAGACCGCAATTGCTTGAGAGTCCTTGGCGGAGGCATTTCCATGATAGCCTTGATCTTCGACGGATCTATCTCGATACCTCGGTGTCGGACAATGAATCCTAGGAACTTGCCCGAGGAAACTCCGAACGCGCATTTGAGAGGGTTCATCTTCAAGTTGTATTGCCGGAGGCGTTGAAACACGATCTTTAGGTGCTCTAAATGCTCCTCGTATGATTTTCTTTTCACCACGAGGTCGTCGATATAGCATTCGACGATTTCATGTATGAGATCATCGAAGATCTTTGTTATGGCCCTCTGATAGGTGGCACCAGCGTTCTTTAGACCGAAGGGCATCACCTTGCAGCAGAATATACCCAAAGGGGTCCGGAAAGCGGTATGCTTCTGGTCCTCGGGATGCATCTTTATCTGATTGTATCCTGATGAGCCATCCATGAAGGAGAAGATTTCTTGAGTGGATGTATTATCTATCATTAGCTCGGTGACCGGTACTAGAAAGTCGTCTTTCGGGCAGGCTTTATTGAGATCCCGAAAATCCACACATATGCGTACTGTCCCGTTTTTCTTCATCACTGGGACAATGTTGGTGATCCAGTCAGGATACTGCACCTCTTGGATGAAACTAGAGTCGATTAGCTTCTTGACTTCGGCGTTGATGCTCATCTCAAGCTCGAGCCGCATTCTTCTCGGTGCTTGTTTGATCGGCTTGACGTCCTGGGATATTTCCAATTTGTGTACAGCAATCTCTGGATCTAGTCCTGGCATTTTGGAATAGTTCCATGCAAAGTAATCTCTATGCTGCATGAGCACATTCTTTAGCGTAGCCACCCTTTCTTCAGACAACAGCTCACTGACGAACGTCGGTCGTGGGTCACTTGCAGTCCCCAAATCAATTTTTCTGAGGTTATCTGCAGTAGTGTGTATTCCATCTTCCAGCTCTTTCTGCGCCGGTGGAAAATCTGAGATCACCTCGTCATCATTGTTTTCGAAGCACCAGGGGAGATTATCCATACCGTCGGGGTCTTCTTCTGATAACGTTATCACGTGACAGGTACGAACTCGCTTCCAAGACTGACGTTGATCCCATTCTTTGGTTTGTTTTTGCCTCTGCGCTGGGTCTTTTGTATGATGGGTTGATAAGGCAGCGCATTGTTATTTTCCGTGGCCTGCTGAAGGAGGCGCTGCGTCCTGGCTTTCTTGTAAATGGTCATTTCACGGTTATGGTCATCCCGGCTCTTTTGACCCGCTTCCCTGATAAGCCTGTCCATTCGTTCTTCAAATGACGGACTTGGCATTTTGATGGTAGGATCTCGTTTTGGTTCAGGGTCAGCATTTTCTGACGGGGCGTCCCCTTCTTCATCGAAGTCATATATGGCGTAGCTACCATGGACTCGTTCCCGTTTCTTGGATCGAACATATCCAAGCCCGAGCGTTTCCATTCTCCCGTTGGGCAACTTGCGCTGGGTTCTAGGGACATCCCAAATCCTGTTATAGAACCGAGCCTGTCGAATGGTCTGTTTGAAGGGTACCCCTTGGCGCCTCAATAGCCTTTTCAAGCTTTCTATGTAATATCTAGGCAGGCGGATGAGCTGGAGCCTGTCGAGTGTAGAGTCGGCGCCATGCCAAACTTCTTTCTCTACTCTAGTTTCCGTGGATCGGTAGAATAGGATTTCATGTTCACCTTTTCGCCTGGGAGGGACGTAAAATGTTTGTAGCTCTTGCACACTATAAGCTTCAAGTGCGTCGAGATGTTTGTAGTGCTTCCGCGGAATCATGGTGATTTGCAAACTTTGATTATCACCAACGAATGCTTGTATTGGCGGCCGAGCGGAGAATACAGCATTAACCTCGTCTTCCGAGTCGCTGCCGAAGATCAACATGGGGGTGGACAGTCCTGGTTTTTTGTACTGGGGCGGACCTAAATAAACTATCTCTTCTTCCTCCTCGGTATCACTCCCGAAGACTGGAATAGTGGTGATAGCTTTGTCCTTCGGTTTGTGGCACCTCTCCGCATCCTCGAAATCTGGTAAGAAGTATTTCGCATCCTCGTACTTCCGAACTTCGTTCACGGAGAATGGGTTCAGCTCTCCCGTCACAGTGTATTCGAGACCATCCTTGAAGTATTTCATACACTGATGTTGCGTAGAAGGGGTGATGTTGTACTCGTGTAACCAGGACCTGCCGAGCAAAGCATTGTAGCATGTCTTGGCATCGATGAGATGAAATTTAATATCTGTAACGAGTAGTCCGAAGCGCAGCGTTAGTATCACAGACCCGAGTGTCCATGATGACTGGGAATCGAAGCCGGAGATGGTGATTTTATCACGAGCGAGGTGCTGGATGCTCATGCAGATTTCCTTCAACACTCGCACGTTGAGGAGATTGACGGAAGACCCATTGTCGACCAGGATTTTTCCTATCTTGATATCGTGACAATATCCGGAAACATATAGGGGACGGTTATGCTCGCATGTCCCAAGGAGGAGATTTTCATCGCCGAAGGTAATATCGGCTGTGTGTACTTCTTCCAGTTCGTCCTTCATCTTTTCTTCGGTGAGAAAAGCTTAGAATTGTTCTGGCTCTTATAGCACCTTGATCAACGACTCCCTTGCTTCTTTTGATGGTAAAAGAGCGTCGAGGATGCTGAGCTGCGAGGGTAATTTCTTTAAGTGTGCCAGAATGTTGTAATCCACCTTACTTTTCCTTGGCGGGTCCTTGGCGGTCAGCTCTTTCATGACTTGGTCATCTATGGCGATATCTTCAGAGACCTTCTCTTTCCCCTTATCTTTTCTGTTCGCGGGTCCGAGATTCTTTTCGGGCAGCGTACGATTGCGCAGTTGGATATTTTCACAGGTTTTCGATTCTCCCTCCTTTCCCGAGATGGATTCCTTGAATAGAGGGCCAAGAGTCATCTCCTCATCGGAGTCGCTCCCGAACATGAGGACTTGCGATCCCCCAGCGTTAACCATGCGACAGTTGTCGGTAGTTCTTCCATGCTCTTCGATCGTATTTCTTCGCTCCCGACGAGTTTTGCGTTTTATCCGCTTAAAATGTTGCCGGTGAGCAACATATCCCTGCCACCATCTTTTAAAAGCGTCGCATTCTTCGGTGGGGTGCGAAATCTTTCGATGATATGAGCAGTAGCTAGGATGCATCTCTGCTTCACCGACAGAATTTCCATCGGAGGGTGGTAGCCTCATTCCCATCGATATAGCTTTAGCAAACCTTTTTCTCGTCTTGAACTTGTTTTTATTCGCGACAGATGTCCCTTGATTTGGCGGAAGTGTCTTGACTCTTTCATCCAGTCGCGTTTGGCTTTTTCAAATATGGCCATCTCAAGGTCCCGATTAGCTTTACTTTTCAGGTGAATTTCATTTAGAAAGGCGTCGATCATTTCGTCTGACGACCATAAAAGTTCCGGCTTAGAACCTGCCCCCAGTCTCTTGGTGCAAGGAGTCTCTTCATCGTCTATCAATGAGTGAGAGATCACGTGACAACTTGCTACGTAATCCTCAGATCCATCTGATAAGTCTTCTCCATCATCTCCGTCTTCAAGGACGTGGCCGCAGAATTCTTGGAGCGTGATTGGGGTCCGCGCCTTCTGGTTATACTCTTCCAGCGCGTCGATCTGTTTCTGCAGGTCCGTTCACTTGTCGCCAGGCTTCACGGGGTTTTTGGATTTCTTCTTCTTTTTCGAAAATTTCGACGGCTGGGTGTGTGTGCTTTGGCTATCACTACCAATCCTCGGAGTCGGGCGCGGTCTTAGCATTCCTTCGATGATCTGGGGTTCCAGCGGATTCTTCCACCTGATCGCCGAGCATGTCTGGAGATCATTCAGCATCCTTTTGGTTTTGGCCGAAAGAGCCACCTCCCATGGAGCTTCTTTAACAAAAGAGCACGATGCCTCCGGTGCATCCGTCTTTTTAAGAGTGTGCAGTTATGGTAGGCTTACTTTCCACTTCTCAGACAGCGCAAACTTACCTTGTAGGTATTGATCCTCGATCCATCCCTTAAAGACGAAGCAATCTTCGATTGGATGGCTTACCATATGGTGGTAAGGGCAATAATTGGGATTATTCGCTTCGTCGGGTTGCAATGGTCGCTTTGGATTCGGCAAATTGATAAGCCTGTTGCGCATCGCTAATTCGAACAGCCTCTTCGTTTTGTCCCGTGGGAATGAGTAAGGGCGCTTCATTTTCTCATTATAACAGTGTTGTCTCTCTTCCAATTGATCCGTTAATCTTGGAGCACCAGGCTGCTGTTGGGTGTTTGCAACGAAGGTCGCCTTCCCTTTACCCTTTTCGTTCCGCGGCTCCAGCTTCGGGGGAGACGGTTTATTACCCATCTGATCCATCTGGACTACCTTGTCGATTAAAGCCTGGAATGTAATCGGTTTGAAGAACATCATGAATTGTGAAATAGTTGCATGAGGGTCTAGGGTGCCCACGAACATGCCTACCGCCGGTGCTTCTTCGATGCGCTGTTCGCACTTCGACCACAGATTCCGCCATCGGATCGCATATTGAACCCACGTCTTTCCCGGCTTCACCCTGGCATTGATCAGTGCTGTTATTGGGGTGCGTTCACTAGCACTTGCGAATCGCTGGGTGAACAATAACTCCATTTCTGCAAAAGTTTTGACGGGGTCATTTGGAAGTTCGGAGTACCACTCGAACGCCGTCTCCGATAAGCTGCCGACTAATTGGCGGAGCAAGAGTTTATCATCGCCGCCGGTGTTGCCATAAAGAGCCTTGAACTGGGCGACATGTTGATGGGGATTGCCTGTCCCCTTGTACACATGGAATTTCGGGATCGTGTAGCCCGGCGGGTACTTTATTTGATCATACCAGCCTGGATACGGTCTCCCAGTTCTAACAATTTGTCCAGCCGCTTCATTTGCCTGGTGAACTCGTATCTGTTGAGTGATATAATCATCCAGGGCAGACTTGGAAATAGTTTCCTCCTTGGCTGCTAAAAGAGCCGGCAGAGAATTTGATGTTTCTCCTCTGTCATCTTCAATTATTACTGGAGGATCTTCGGTTGGGGGTCCGGCCGGATCATCATGCCCACCATATCCTGGAATAGAAGGGTCATTTGCTTTATATTGGCTGCTTGTTCCGCTGTCTCATTGTCCTTCTTTTCAAGCATTCTCCGAAGGAATTCGGCATCAGTTTCCTGCTCATGGCGTTGCTCCGAGGATGCCTCTGGGCTTGCTTCGGTCCTGTGAGCGTGGCCATCGCAGTCATCATCTCCTGAAGCTTCTGCTGCTGCTCTTAGGCTTTTGTCACGGATCGCGTAAGCGGTCGATGACCAGTGGAGATACGACTATCTTCATTTCCGGATGCCATATAGACGGTATGCACCACCATGCCCCAGACTTAGGGCGTTTAGGCACAGTGCCTTTGACATTTGTCGATGGCACGGGGATTTTCTCCGGCCTTCTCCTCTTATGAGTGGTCGAAGTTGAGGGGGCCGCTGCAGTGGGCACCTAAGTAGCCGTCGTCTTTTGTGGCTTAACAGGACGGTTTTCTTCCTGTCGGACCTTCAGCTTCTTCTGCCGGCGGGGATAGGCTTGGTCAACCTCCGACTCTCGGACTTGTCGCTAGATTTTGTAAACTTTAGAAGATAGTTGTTGAGGGGACTGTTCCGGCTTCATTTCTGTGACGGTCTCCACCGGCGGCGGAGATCTTTTTAATACGGTGGTAGGCGAATTCCTGCGCACCTTGTTCAGCAGCTCAAAACTGTTCCCAGTTGGAAAAACAGCATTAATTTCCACAGTTAGAGCTGGTGGAGTTAGCCCAGAGGGGGAGTTGCCGCCGGCCTTCCCTACTCGGCTCCAGTGGCGACGTCGAGCGTGTCGAGCCGTTGGTGTTGGTTCAGTGATGGGAATGACTTTGTCTTGCCCCCTATCCAGGTGAGGGGCTGTTGCTGGCGTCATCCCCTTGAAGACTGATGTCCGTTGAGAAGCGGTATCCAACCGGTCAAAAACAGACTTATGAGCAGGAACGGGAGCCGGAATAGTCAATCTTGTAAAGACCGACTCTTTGGCAGAAGAAGCCGCCTTGACGACTTCAGGAGCAGAGATGGATATCTTCTTTGGGATGGCCACTTCAGGTATCATGGGCTTCTTGGCAGGCCCGTCGGAGTTTAGGCCCAGTCTGGCGAAGACCGAGGAGTTGGAGCTGGACGACCCGTTGAGAGGGGTCGTGGTAGTAGCAAGTCGATCAAAGACCGACTTCTTGGGAGCTTCTGGTGTTGGTACAGAAACGGTGAAGCTCGTTGGCGGGAACATGGTCTCGAAAAACAAACCAGTAGTAGCCTGGGTGACCTGTTCCACCGACATCATAAACAGGGACGCCGCTTGAGGTACGTAAGCTATGCCCCCAGTTGAGGCAGAACGTGGGTTGCAGTTGCATGTGGAACACTTCGAGCAGGTGAACGCCATTGATCCTTACTTTCTGCAGCAAGCAAAACGTCAAATCTTAGTACCTCGAAACCCAAGGGCAGCATTATCAAACCGCAATTGATTCGCGAACACGACACACGAAGTGTGGAGTGGAAAGAGAAAAAGGTCCCACTGGGCGTGCCAGAATCTGTTCCCTTCCGAAAGACGCGGATGATGACGCGGCGGACGTCTTGCCTGAAATTCGGGGCAGATGCTAATTGGTGCTATCCGTCCACCTCTCCGAAGATTCCAAGTTGATTTATGGCACCGTGCATCGAAGGTTTAAACGGATGCGGCCGATGTAGCAGACTTTGTCAGATTCTCTCTCGTTTGAGGGGTTTTTGATTGTGGGGACGCTCTTCCCTGCAGGCGCAAGCCCCTGCAGTTAATTACGCTACCGCATCGCGGTAACAACTTTCTCCTTCTCCATATAGTCACTTCGTGTCGTGGGTGTTTGTTTTGTTTGTAGTTGCCCGTGGATTGTATACGGAGACTAAGTTATGTTGTCGTCCGTAGGGCGTGGACTAGTCCAAATCCGTATCTTTCTTAGATTTGGGTTTGGGGGTTTGGGTTTAAGGATATGTTAGCCTCATTTGAGACTAAGATCAACTTAAACATTTGTTAAGGATACGTTAGTCTAATTTTAATGTAACAACTCCATTTTTTTAATGTACAAAGAATTGATTTAAATTCAATGTATACTTGGAGTATTTATTGCGGCTGATATCTCTTTAAGTATTTATTTCACTCCATAATTACAAGAAGGAGCTTGTAGCTCATTGGTAATACCTTGCACTGCTAAACCAAGCCACCAGAGTTCAAATCCCATTCCCCACATTATTTTTATATTTATTTTGTTTTAAATTTTTGGAAAGTCAACAGTCAAAACGCCATAACTCACAAAACTTGAACTGAAGACCAAAAACTAAATATACTATAAATCCCCCCAGGAGACCCCCCACCCAACGACACCCCGACTCGGGCCGGCGACTCGGGCCGGACTCGGCCAGATGGCCGAGTAGTCAACACGGAAAAATTCCGTGTTGACCTGGTCATCTCACCTGCATACACTAAATTCCTAGATCGGTTATCAAATGCCCATTAAACCTCTTTTACTCCCAATTTTTAATGAATTTAATGATTTTTATATAATTTTTTATATTTTTTTAATTAAAACCCTAACCCTAGCCTAACCCTATATATACCCCCATACCCTCTACCCTCTCATCCTAAATTCCTAAGTCCACTCTCTCAAAATTCCAAGAGAACTTTGGTACGTCAGAAAACGAACGAAAGGCGAAGCGCTGACGAAATCGACGGCGACTTTTCGGTGATCGTGCTAGGAGCTCTCGACGACGTTTCAACGCGCCGGCAAACCCTCTACCTCCTTCTCACTCTCTAGCGTTGTCCAAACCCGTAAATCCCTCTTTTCTACCTTTCTTTTCTTCCATTAAAATACGACTTTTCAAACCCGACAGAAATCGGAACAAACCGATTTCCGATTCGGTTTTCTATCAAATCTCACTTATCACCAATTCCATAATGCTTAAACATCTTCATGTTGACTACTAATCACTTAAAAATTAATTTGAACAAGTTTTCACACATGAAATGATAGCTTTTGCAATATACCATATTTTTGCACTTAAATACCACCATGTTTAGTTTATCACATTTAACCCTTTAACATTGTTATACCTTAAAGTAGATTACGAGGTAATGACCTACCTCCACACACACGCAAATACAACCCTAATTGATAATACAAGATTTTACATTTAAATACCCTTTTCTTAATAAAAAATTTTCTAAAAGTTCTAAGTTTTAAACAATTTTAAAACAATATCTTTTAATAGGAAAATACGATATGTCGTGGACATCGATCGTTTATCTAAACCTGACTTTGTGGTGTCTAGGCAAGTGTGTCTAAGACGAGTGGTTACTTAATTAGGACCACTACTTGTAGTGAAGAGCCTCCCACTCACCTGGCACTTACCTGGCCACAATTGGCGGTGAAGAGGCGATTTGAGACTTCTAATGACTTATCGTTTAGACCATTTAGAAATAGGTTAGTTGGCTTAAGAAAGCCTAGAATCTAAAATACGGAAATTTACACCCTTCTACAAATAAATACCTTATCTTTATAAAACAGTTTTCTAAATGATTAGTATTTATTAAATCTTTGCAAAGCGCCACTACAACCCACCTTTGGGGAACTCGTTAGGGATAGTACTGTTTATCATGCACCCTCGGGCTTAGTAGTGCGAGATTCAGACCTCCACAAGGAGCATTCGGTCTCGAAAGGTTTAAAATACGACATTTAAGAAAAATGAGATTTTTGGAAAATAAAATATTTATTAAAAACTATTCTTGTATAAACATATGTATATTTATCATTTAAGCACCTATTTTATTATAAAATAAAGTTTCCACTTTTTTCTAAAAATTATAACATTAAAAGTTACATTAAAATACCATGAATTTCAAATAAATCAATATTACAAATTAATACCTTTATTTATGTAATTTAGGATATTTTCACTAGAAATATCACAAAATAAAATCACACTCATTATAACAATAAAGACGAAAAATAAATACTTGAGGTGTATCTTGAAAACTATACAAAGGTATTTTTACATAAAAACCCCTCATGTTTTATAAATTACAATAATGACCCTAACAAATATAGAACTTCGACTTACATTTCTTTTGGTCTGACTCGGGTTTGAGTCTGATTATTTCTGACTTGAATATGATTTAAGTCAATCTATATTCTTTAATATTCCAACTCAATATGAATACATGAATCCCAGAATCCAGTTAACAATCTATGCAATTTGACTGAATCAAACCATGGATATACATCCATTATCCTGTTATACCATTTACCTGATTATGCAGTTACAATCTGTTTACTGATATCATAGTTTTGGGCAGTCATTCAACTTACACAATACAATACAACAATAATATCAAAATACTACGGGGTTTAAGGGGTAGATTGGTACGGAAGGTGTTAAAGGTGGCAAGAGGTGGTCAGATTAAGACACCTAACCTATATTTCGTTGTTGTTGTACCGTGGCTTAACGGTTCCTTGTACATTCCGTTTGCCCTGATCTCTAGCATATAGAGACCCCTCTCGTATACACTGGCATCCTTCTGTACCAAGCTACAAACAACAGCGTTAACACAATATTCTACAATATTTTACAATCTCTTTAGAAAATATCTCTTATTCTATCTTTTCTAATTCTTCTTTATCTTTGGGACTTACCGAGCGACCTGTTCGCTGAAGACATTTTATTTCTTCTTCTTTGAATGTCGTCAGGTGCTTTGGACCCAGCAGAGATCGAGCCCACCGGTGAAGACTTAGAGCAGTTTCACGAAGACCCTGAGCTCTAGACATTGTACCTTGTTCTATTCAGTATTTTCATTTCCTGTTATGTCATTGTTTAGGCATCGTTTTTCATTTCAGTTGTATTTACTTTTCATGCATTGTACAAAAGAATGTTATTAATAAAGTTGTTGTTATTTCTATATCTCTTGTCTCTTTTGATTTACTTTTATATTGCTTAGATACGCTTAGCGTATGTACTTCTAAGTATATACGTAGCAGACCTCGTCGCGTCCTCTTCGCCGTACGCCGAGAAGCGGGGCGTGACATTTAGACTAAGATCAATTTAACAGGATCGTTTAGATCCAACAAGAGAGCAATTGGGCTCTGTTGTTTAGTTTAGTGACATTGCGGTCGATTAGTTTAAGGACATTGCGGTCTATTGTTAGTTTTAAGACATCATGGTCGAGGTTAAAGACATCATAGTCCGTGGGTTTAAGGACCCCACAGTCCGATATTAGTTTTAAGACATCCCGGTCGAGGTTAAGGACATCATAGTCCGTGAGTTTAAAGACCTCACAGTCAAGGTTAAGGACATCGTAGTCCGTGAGTTTAAAGACCTCACAGTCAAGGTTAAGGACATCGTAGTCCGTGAGTTTAAAGACCTCATAGTCAAGATTAAGGACATCATAGTCTATGAGTTTAAGGACCCCACAGTCCGTAGTTTAGAGACATCATAGTCTATGAAATGTGTGGTTGTCGGGACCCGTCACCTCTTTGAAGACGTTGAGAGATTACAACGACAAATATCAAATGAGTGAAGAGATGTACCCTTGAACCAAAGTGGATTAAGTGACCTGTAGTCCAATTTGGAACTAAGATCAATTATTATATTATGAGCACATTGGCTCAGTTAAGCCTGAATTGAGGACTTATGGCCTACTTGGGCTAAGTCCAATTAAGTTTGAAGTGATGGCCCTCTGTTGATCCATTAGACATTTATCTGGGTTCAATCCCATATTATTCAGCAATGCTAAACAAGAGTTTGAGGGCTTTGGCAATATTTTTATCTTTGATTTCCTCAATTTTGAGATTCATTTGGAGGAGGGACTTTTGCCTCTGGAAAATTAGCCAATTTGGCTAAAAGTAGTGTTAAACACTAGAGAACAACAGTGTTAAACACTGGAGACATAACTCTCAAATTAGTGTTAAACACTAAAAGACCATCAGTGTTAAACACTGGAAATATAAAATCCCAAATTAGTGTTAAACACTAGAAAATAACAGTGTTAAACACTGGAAATAAGGTTTTCAAATTATTGTTAAACACTAAAACATAATCAGTGTTAAACACTGGGAATAAAGCTCTCGAATTAGTGTTAAACATGAAAGAAAAAGGGGTCACATGTGGACACGTGAGGGCGCCCAAAGGTGGGACCAGATTCCTTTGCTTTTTCTTTCTGTGTTTTGTAAGTCACGTGGGAGCACGTGAAGCGTTGCCTCAAAGCTTCCTGCTTCTCATTTCTGGGGATCTCTTCAGGGGTCACGTGACCTTAGTTCTTTTCATGCATGGAGATCTTTTAAGTCTCCTTATTTTATTTTGAGAATTAAATTCTCTGTAGGGTTAAACCCTGATTACGACTTTGGAGGAATTAAATTCCCATAAATGTTAAAAAATTAAATTCTTGTATAGGGTGAAACCCTAGTTTTGTCTTAGAGGAATTAAATTCCTATAATTTTAGGAGAATTAAATTCTCATATAGGGTTAAACCCTAATTTCTGTCCATCTTGAAGGAATTAAATTCCTATGAATTTGGGAGAATTAAATTCTCTGAACTCAATCCCTTCTCCAAGTTTTGGATCTGTATGGCAGGATCTCAACCCGATGAGAATTAAATTCTCAACCTATGGGAAGATGTGCTTCTGCAGATCTTTAACTAGAGGAAGAACTAAGTTCTTTTGCAAAAGAGTTAAACTCTTAGATCTTTGAGAATTAAATTCTCTTTTCTTTTGAAGTTTTGATTTCCTTTCTTTTCTCACTTAGGGTTTTCTTTGTTGAGAATTAAATTCTCCTTTCTTTTCTCTCTGAATTTTCAAGATGCCAAAATTCTATCTCTTTCTTCTCTTCTTGGCTCCTATTTATAGGAGAAGGAAAAAAATCAATTTGTTTAGTAAATCTCTCATTAAAAGATTTTGTTTGTTTTCATGATTAATATGATCATTTAGATCATTCAGTGAATTTTATTCACCGTTGGATTTTCAATCCAGAGATATTCTGTTTGTTATTTTAGGTGAGATTTGGGGAGATCTTTCCTTGTCTAAGATATTTCCATAAATTGGTGATATTTAATCACCCTTGAATTTTTAATCCAACGGTTCTCCCTAATCCTTTCCCCATTTGGAAAAATTTAGAAGCTTTTAGAATTTAAATTCTATTAAACTGTAAGGCTTTTAAACCCGGTCACATGTGAGCACGTGACCCTTGGTCACGTGTGAGCACGTAACCCCCAATTAAGTCCTTTTCTCAGCCGCTTATTCATGCTTCTGTTTTAACCATCACGTGTTGACACGTGACCATTGGTCACGTGTGAGCACGTGACCCCCAGTTGGGTCCTCCTTCAGCCGTTCGTTTTTTTATTTTTGCTTTAACTATCACGTGTTGACACGTGACCCTTGATCACGTGTGAGCACGTAACCCCCAGTTGGGTCCTCCTTCATCCGCTTGTTTATGATTCTGTTTGCTTAGATTTTAACCTTATAAATAGATCACGTATCAACACGTCACCCTTGGTCACGTGTGAACACGTGATGTCTCTTTGAGGAAAACCCTGATTTTTAATCAGAGAACATTCCCATTAAATTCTATGTGATAAAATTAAATCCTATTTGGAAAATATTTCCCCTGATCTTTCTAATATGGAAAGATCTTTCTCTAATAGAGAATCCTGGATTTAAAATCCAATGCTGATAAAATATCACCAATTAAATCATCTGATAGAATTAAATTCTATTTGGGAAATATTTCCCTGATCTTCCTCAAACTAGAAAGATCTTCTCTGTTGAATAGAGAACTTTTGGATCAAAGATCCAAAAGTGATCATCTGGTAGAATAAAATTCTATCATAGGAAAAAATTTCCTAATCTTGTTAAACTAACAAGATATTCATATGATAAAAATAAAATTCTATGTTAAACTAACGAGATATCCATATGATAGAATTAAATTCTATGTTAAACTAACGAGATATCCATATGATAGAATTAAATTCTATATTAAGAAAATGTATTTCTGATCTTATTAAACTAAAAAGATATGATAGAATAAAATTCTAATCTTGTTAAAACTAACAAGATATTCATAATCTTCTTAAACAAACAAGAAATCTTCTCTGTTACACAGAGAGCCTTTGGATTAAAAATCCAACGGTGAATAAAATTCACTGATTGATCTAAAAGATCATGGAATCAATCATGATATCTCAATAGGAGATTTTCCTAACAAATGGATTCTCTTTCTTCTCGTATAAATAGAGAGAGAGGGAAAGAAAAATACATAGAGAATTTAATTCTCTAAAAGGAGGAGACCACCCCTTAAGCTTTCCAAAAAGCTCCCACAAAAACAAAAGAGAATTTAATTCTCAAACAAAGGGTTTAACCCTTTAAAAAAAGAACTTAGTTTTTCCTCTGGTTGAGCTCTGCAGAAGTAGATCTCAACACAATTTGAGAATTTAATTCTCATCGGAGACATTCTGGTATGCAGATTCAAAATTTAGGGGAAAGAACTAAGTTCAAAGAATTTAATTCTTATAAAAGTTTATAGGAATTTAATTCCTCCGATAAAACTAGGGTTTAACCTTATAAAAATAATTTAATTCTTATAAAACAATAGGCTTGAAATTCTCTAAACTCAGATCCCAGCATCGTTAATATGAGATCAAAATCTTCATGCAAATAGAAGAAAAGACTAGTGATTCATTAGTGTTCAACACTATAACGAAACCTCACTTGTTTCCCCACGTGAGCACCTCTGATGAACAAAAAAGAATAGCTGAGACCGAGTCACGTGTTTCACACGCGAGCATTTAAAAAGAACAAGAAGTGCCTCACAGGGTGGTCACGTGTTTCCCACGCGAGCGTCTAAAAGAAGAACAAGAAGTGTCTCCTAGGGCAGTCACGTATTTTCCACGCGGCCCCCAATCAAGTGCTTAACACTTATATGAAAAAGGGAATAAACCCAAATACAGTGCTCATATTTTGAGGGCGCCTCACGTGTTTGTACGTGAGCACCACAGGAACTAAGTGTTTAGCACTTATATGAAAGAGGGAATAAAACCAAGAAAACAGCTTCCACTTTGGAGTGCCTCACGTGTTCACACGTGAGCGCCTCTAAATTTCAGTGTTTAACACCGATCTAGCGCCTCACGTGCGATACATGTGAGTGCTGCATATACCGGTGCATAGCACTGACGGGGTGAATATGGAAACCCAGACCTAGCCCAAATTAGCCAAGTTTCCTGAGGCTAAAACCTCTTTGATCTCCAATCAATTGAGCCCCCCATGCTCATGTCTTCCTAAACTGATCCTAGTCCCAAGCACGACTAATGATCTTCCGATGGATATTCATCCCACATCTCCCCTCAATCTGGAAATTGGTTCAAGGGTACATCTCTCCACACCTCTGATATATGTCGTTGTAATTCTTCAACGTCTTCAGAGAGGTGGCAGGTCCCGACAACCAAAAACTCTTTGGTGCACTCCCAAACCGATGGGTACATCCCAATACGGACCGCAACGTCCTTAAACTACAACGGACCGCAATGCCTTTAAACTAGATATGGACCGCAACGTTCTTAAACTAACAATGGACCGAAAACGTCCTTAAACTAAAACAATAGAGCCCAAATGCTCTTTTGTTGGATCTAAATGATCCTAAAATCTTGTTAAGTAGATCTTAGTCTAAAATTGGACTAACGCATCCTTAGCAAACATTTAAGTTGATTTTAATCTTAAACGAGATTAACGATCCTTAAATCAAACCAAACCCAAATCTAAGAATATACGGATTTGGACTAATCCACGCCCTACGGGCGACAATATACATTCGTCTCCGTAAACAATCTACGGGCAACCAAAAATAAAACAAACACACACGACACGAAGTGAACTTCTGGAGCAGGAGAAAGTGGTTATCGCGATGCGATAACGTAATTAACTGCAGGGGCTTGCGCCTGCAGGGAAGAGCATCCCCACAATCAAAAACCCTTCACAAACGAGGGGGAATCTGACGAAGTCTGCTACAACGGCTGCATCCGTCCAAACCTCCGATATATGGTGCCATAAATCAACTTGGCATCTTTGGAGAGGTGGACGTATAAATCTAAATAGTATCTACCCCTAAATTCAGACAAGACGACCTACGCGGTTTCTCTTTGTTTTCGGCGGTAAACAACCAGCTAGTGAACAGTTCGGCCGGCCATGAATTATTGAGCTTCATGGACGCTTTCTCTAGTTACAATCAGATCTGGATGAACCCGGTTGACGAAGAACTTACCGCCTTCACCACGGATCGGAGGGCATACTGCTATAAAGTGATGCCCTTCCGACTCAAGAACGCTGGGGCCACGTATCAACGCCTGGTCAAAAAACTGTTCAAACCACAGATTAGGAGAAACATGGAAGTCTACGTCGACGACATGCTCGTAAAATCCGTCTCCTCAGCCGGGCACACTAAAGACCTTGGCGAGACATTCGGCGTCTTGCACAAGTACAAAATGAAGCTGAACCCAGCTAAGTGTGCATTCTGCGTTCGAAGTCTACAGTAGGAAATTCCTCAGGTTTATGGTTACCCATTGAGAAATTGAAGCAAACCCAGAAATGATCAGTGCCATCCTCAACATGGCAACGCCCGAGAGCAATGTCGACATCATGCGCTTCACGGGGAGGGTGGCTGCCCTGAGTCACTTTATGTCTAGATCTGGAAAGAAGTGCCTCCTGTTCTTCAAGGCCTTAAGGAAAATTCCTAAGTTCGAATGGTCTGAGGAATACCGGAACGCTTTCGAACAACTCAAAGTGCATCTAGCGACTCCCCCGCTACTCACCCGACCGGTCGAGGGCGACGAGATATTATTATATCTAGCCGCCTCCGACTAAGTTGCAAGCTTGGTGCTTATCAGAGAATGCGGAGGCATACAGAGGCCGGTCTACTATGTGAGCCATGTTTTCAAGGATGCAGAGACAAGATACCCGACCATAGAGAAAATAGTCCTGGAACTTGTCGTCGCATCTAGAAAAATTTGACACTATTTCCAAGTGCAAACAATTCTTGTCCTCACCGAGCGACCTTTAGGGTCTATTCTTGCCTCCCTCGAGTTGTCAGGTCGTCTGGAGAAATAGAGGTGGGAATTGTCCCAATTCGATATCAAATACCGTCCCAGACAAGCCATCAAAGCGCGGGTCTTAGCAGATTTCATTGTCTGCAATATTACCGCTAAAGAAAGAACGGCAGTGCAGGGCCCCGAACCACGTCCCTCGGTCGAAGAGGTACCCGACCCTATCTCGGACTGGGTGCTCTACGTTGACGGATCCCTTACTGAGGAGGGGAGCGGGGCTGGCCTGATCATCAGCGGCCCGGACGAAGCGGAAATGGAATACTCTTTAAAGCTCGGGTTCAAAGCGTCGAACAACACCACAGAATACGAGGCTTTGTTGGAAGGACTGCAAATCGCCTCCACGGCAGAGCTGAAGACCATCAGAGTTCACAGCGACTCTGCACTGGTCGTCAGCCAAGTAACCGGGCATTTTGAAACCCGGGAGCCACTCATGATAAAATACCTGGTCGAAGTAAAAAAGCTTCGAAAAAATTTCGACGAAGTCCAAGTGGAGCAGATTCCCAGGAACTTGAACACCCAAGCCGACACCTTGGGCAAGATTGCTTCTTCCTATTCGGCCAACCATAAAAGAAATATCCTCTTCGAAGTCTTGCCACGGCCCAGCGTGGAAGACAGAGAGGTAACACTCCAGATCTTCACAACTCAGGAGGAAGGCCGAGATTGGAGAAAGCCCCTCGCGGAGTTCCTAAAGGACGGTGTATTTCTCGAAGACCAAGGAGAAGCTCGCCAGCTTTGGGTCAAAGAACGCCATTTCGTCTGGAGCAACGGAAACCTGTACAAGAAATCATACACTCAGCCTCTGATCCGGTGCATCGACCCCCACGAGGTTGACTATATACTGCAAAAGATACATGAAGGGGTCGGGGGAGCACATCAAGGGGCTCAAACTCTGGTCCAAAAGGCACCACTGCAAGGGTACTATTGGCCGAGAATATACCAGGATACCGAGAAGCTGGTCAGAAGATGCAAGAACTGCCAACTCTTCGGCAGCATACTTCGTCTCCCTGCCACCGAACTAACTCCACTAGTTCCCCTTGGCCGTTTGCACAATGGGGGATGGATATGGTGGGCCAACTCCCTACCGGTACGGGCGGGCACAGATACATCCTTGTCGCTGTGGACTACTTCACGAAATGGATAAAGGCCGTACCCATCAGGAAACCGGACGTCACCTCTACGATAAAGTTCCTGCAGAACAATATAATTTCTCAATTTGGGATCCTAAGGTGCATAGCTACCGACAATGGGACCAACTTCGAAAATGATAAAGTCAAAGGGTTTTACAGCGACTACCACATATTGATGAAGTTTTCCGCGGTCGCACTTCCTCAATGCAACGGGCAGGACAAGGTAGCGAACCGATATGTCATCCACGGTCTCAGAGCCTGTTTGGAAGGAAGGCAAGGCTGCTAGGTCGAGAAATTGCCATGGGTGCTATGGGCATTGCGAACATTGAAGAAAACACCCACGGGAGAAACCCCATTCAGCTTCTACTACGGTACTGAAGCAATAGTCCCCGCGGAAATTGGACTGCCCAGTTATGGGGTCGAACACTTTGACGATGAAGCCAACACCTCGGGGCTCCGAAGCAACTTGGACATCTTGTTGGAAAAGCGGGATCGAGCGCAAATCAAAGCGGCCGCCTATCAGCAGCAAACCGCTCGCTACTATAATGCCCGAGTTAAACATCAGGCCTTCAAGACGGGAGATCTGGTCTTACGAAGTAACGAGTTCATAGACCAAGAGAGACTACATAAGTTCTCCCTGAAGTGGGAAGGACCATTCCTTGTAACAGAAGCGTTGCCCAGTGAAGAGCGTAATTTTCTTCGGCCTTATAATGCTGAAAAACTAAAGTTGTATAAATAAACATGTACCCTCTTTTGAAATAATGTAATTCCTATTGGCATTTAATTAATTCTTCTGAGCTAGGTCCTCTAACAGAAAAGACCTTTTACACCGCCATGGGGCTCCAGCCCTTTATTTCTTTTCTCGGTTCCGAGACTTCAAGGTTTTTTAAGAAAAAGTATAAATGTACAGAGGGGATAAAAAGAGATAATGCACCTCAACAAAGGAGAAATTTATTTATTAAGAGGTATTAGGGGCTCCCCAGCCTTACAACATTTACAACAAAGGAGGGCGAGGATTAAGGAAACATTGTCGGCGATACATCAAAGAAAGCTCCTCCAGCCGAGCCCAAGCAGCCTCGACTCGCTTCCTCCTACGGTACTCGCGGACCCTAGAAGCCACGGACACCCCGAGATCCCCGTCCGCCGAGCAAGATGCGACGACCAACTTTTGATGAGAACTTTCAAGTAGAAGGTCCACTGAGCGGTCCCGCCTGCTCTTCGAGATCAGACCAAGTTCGTGGACCGTATGCATTTTGTCAAACGCCTCGTCCATTAACTGTGGAGACAGCGTGCTGTACAGACCCGGGGAAGTCCTCCATATCGCGTAAATTAGCACCTGAAGAAGAGGAGATCGCCGGGGAAGTAAGCGTCCGCAGTGGCCCTCCAAACGGCGTATCAGCACCTCGTATGTCTCCTCGGAATGATCAAGGTTATAAAAATATACGTCATTGTAAGAAACGATCTTCCTGATGGTGTACACGTGGCCGGTCTTCTTCAGAAACACAAGGCTAGGAAGAAACCGATATACTTTCTGTATTTATAGCCTCAACAAAAAATCTTCCAACGGTCAAGATTTACTCGCACAACAACGCAAATCATAGAATATCGCACTTTCCAGATATGGTGCTGCCACGTGTCATCCGTGATGATTGTCATTCCTGCCTATATGGGCCACAGAAGGTTGAACAACACCCTAAGGAGATACTAGAGAGATAATAAAGCCCTCATCACGAGGCCGCCGAGCAGATTCCTGCTCGGCCCCATTCGTAACAGGTAGCTTCCTGCCCAACAAACGCTGTGGATCCAAAGCCCTTATTATGAGGCGAACTGGTAGCTTCCTACTCGGCTCATCCACAAGCGGGTAGTTTCCTGCCCAACAAACTTTGTGGATATAAAACCCTCATCATAAGGCGACCGGGTAGCTTCTTGCTCGGTTCATCCACAAGCTGGTAGTTTCCTGCCCAACAAACGCTGTGGATCTAAATTCCTCATCACGAGGCGACCGGGTAGCTTCCTGCTCGGATCATCCACAAGCGGGTAGCTTCCTACCAAACAAATGATGTGGATCTAAAGCTCTCATCATAAGGCCGCCGAGCAGATTCCTGCTCGGCCCCATCCGCATCGGGTAGCTTCCTGTCCGACAAACGCTGTGGATCTAAAGCCCTTCTCACGAGGCAACCGGGTAGCTTCCTACTCAGCTCATCCACAAGCGGGTAGCTTCCTGCCCAACAAACACTGTGGATATAAAGCCCTCCTCATGAGGCCGCCGAGCAGATTCCTACTCGGCCCCATCCATAGCGGGTAGCTTCCTGCCTAAAAAACGCTGTAGATCCAAAGCCCTCATCACAAGACGACCGGGTAGCTTCCTGCTCGGCTCATCCACAAGCGGGTAGCTTCCTTCCCAACAAACGCTGTGGATCTAAATCCCTCCTTACGAGGCCGCCGAGCAGATTCCTGCTCGGCCCCATCTGCAGCGGGCAACTTCCTGCCCAACAAACGCTGTGGATCTAAAACCCTCATCACGAGGCGACCGGGTAGCTTCCTGATCGGTTTATCCACAAGAGAGTAGCTTCCTGCCCAACAAACGCTGTGCATCTAAAGCCTTCCTCACGAGGCCGCCGAGCAGATTCCTACTCGGCCCCATTCGCAGCGAGTAGCTTCCTGCCCAACAAACGCTGTGGATCTAAAGCCCTTATCATGAAGCGACCGGGTAGCTTCCTGCTCGGCTCATCTGCAGCAGGTAGCTTCCTGCCCAACAAACACCATGAATCCAAACTCTCATCACGCGGCAACTGGGTAGCTTCCTGCTCGGCTCATCCACAAGCGGGTAGCTTCCTGCCCAACAAACGTTATGGATCTAAATCCCTCCTCATGAGGCCGCCAAGCAGATTCCTGATCGGCCCCATCCGCAGCGGATAGCTTCCTTCCCGACAAACGCTGTGGATCTAAAACCCTCCTCATGAGGCCACCGAGCAGATTCTTACTCAACCCCATCTGCAGCGGGTAGCTTCCTTCCTAACAAATGCTGTGGAACCAAAGCCCTCATCGTGAGGCAACCGGGTAGAATCGAGTGATGCCGACCTATTCAAACTTAGCCATCGTTCGATTCATACTCAATGCGCGATCGCCCCTCGACTCCGGGGAAAGGGAGGATACCGACCTTCCTATACTTGGCTATCGTTCGATTAATACTCGATGCGTGATCGCCCCTCGACTCCGGGGAAAGGGAGGATACCGACCTTCCTACACATGACTGTCATTCGACTCATACTAGATGTGCAATCGCCACCTCAACTTCGGGGAAAGAGAGGATACTGACCTTCCTACACTTGGTTATCGTTCAACTCATACTCAATGAACGGTCGTCACCTAGAAAGGGCGGACACCGGCCTAACACTAGCAAGATAAAGAAACTTACGAGTTAAAAGTACTTGCAAGATGAAAAGACTTACGAGCTAAAGTGCTTGCAGGATGATCAGACATTTGAGCAAAGGAAAATATATACTTTATTTATGATCAAAATTATGAACAAAGGTATTGTGGGCTCCTCATCCTTACAAAAATACCCGGAGGCTTACAAAATTCTAAAAAAAAGAAGGAAAAATCGTTGAGGGGGGATAGCTCAGACCGCCCGCTCGGCCGGGATCTCACCTTTCTTGACGCCACCATCGGGGGCCAAAACGGCGACCTCGGAGTCGGCGCTTCTGCCGACAGCCTCGCCTCCTACAGCCAGCTCGGTGCCTCCCCCCTGCGGCGCTTCCTCGGTGAGGGGGAACTTAGGGCGGAGCTCGCTGTCGATGAACTCCAGCATTGATTCCTCGACGGCATCGAGGGCATTGTGCCACCCGACGGCCGCGGATTCGGCAAGATCAAGGTAAAACTGATCAGACGCCTTGTATTCCTCAACGGCCTTCGCCGCCCGGCTCTCAGTAAGCTTCGCCGCGTCTAAAGCCGCCTGAGCATCCTTCTTGACGACGTCCCTCAACCTTTTCATAACGTTGTAGAGGACGTTCGTCTCCTCCATCTTGGCTTGGATAGCTTAGTTGGACTCATTTAGAAGCCGATGGGACTCTTTCAGCTTTGAGATCGTCAGCCCCTCGGTGACCAATCTCGAGTCAAGGATGGCCGCTTTCTCCTCCGCCTGCTGCAATTGAAGGCGAAACTCTTCTTCCCTTGAAGAGGATTTGCCCACCTTTCTCATCGTCGGGGCTATTTCCTCGGACTCCATGGTGACGAGGAGAGCGCAGTGCTGAAGGACTTGAGAAAAACAGCAAGCGTGTTGAAAAGCTAAAACAGAGGAAATAAAACTTAAGCAATTTTCGAAGAAAGCTAAATACCGACCTGAACCGCCTCCTGCGCTATTGCGGCCACCTGGGCCTTCATGGTGCCCTGGGGAATCTTGGCCCCGGCTGCCTTCTCCATATCCGCCAGTAAGCTGTTGGCCACAGATAGCCTCGAGGGTACCTCAATGCAGAAGTCGCCCTCCTGCACTTGGATCCCGGTAGGGGGTGGCCGAGAGACCATCCGCTTCTGTCTTTTAAGGGGGACTTCCTCGGCGGGGGAGACTCCTCTTCCCTCGCCCGGGGCGTCGGGTCCTACACATGCTTCTGACCTCCCCCTCCCGTGGCACTCCTTCGGGACTGGGGATGCTGTGGAAGGCTTGGCCGGAGGAGTTTGCTTCGGGGACGCGCTTGGACCGGGTCGGGACGAGCTTGCGCCACCAGTCTTTCTTCCTTGGGCCTTGGCGGCCATAGCAGCCATGATTTTTTATCGGTCCATGGGCTCTGCAAAAGAAATAACACACAAGAGAAAAGATCGGTGAAGTGGAAACGACAAAGAAAATTTAGCAAAGTCTAAGCAGATCGTCAAAAATCCTAACTTACCCAAAAAACGCGCAAGACTGAGCCTAACCCAGCTTAGTACCTGCTTGGAAAGCAGGACATCAGCCCGCTGGATCGGTTCCCACTGGGACACCACCTTCTCCTCGGGGGAGTTCGACTGCTTCACCCTCGGGCAGTCGGCTCTATGTAACTGTGTGGGCACAAGCCAATCCACGCATTCCGGTGGCCAGACGAAGACGTATTTCTCCTTCCATTCATGGATGGAAGAAGGGATGACCACTACCCCGACCCGGCCGTCCCACCTTTATGTTTTTTAAATGAAAAGTACACTCGACTCGGCTCTTCCTTACTGGTACCAGTGTGATTTTTATAGCAAAAAAAAGACAAGAGGAGGGTCAAACTGAAGGGGATCCGATCAAATTTTAACCGGACCAGAAACTCGAGGAGGATCCTCCACAAGTTCGGCGCTAGCTGGCCCGGGGCAAGACGGAAGCAATGAAGCACCGCACGAACCTCGGATGAGAAGGGCAGACGCATTCCTTCCCGGAATGCTTCCAGATACAAAGCAATCTGCTTGCCCCGCACCTGGTATGCCCGCTCACCCTTTCTTGCTAAATGGTGAGAATAACTAGGGGGGATATGGAATCGAGTCCGGATATCGGAAAGCTCATCCAGATGATTCAAGATGGGAGGGGGGCGCATCACGGGTGTTCCCGATGCACACCTTGGGAGCCCTTGTCACTACCCGAGGGCGAGTGACAATGGTGGCCTTGACTCTAGGGGCAAGCCCGACACAGACGACGCAGTAGAAGAAGAACCCTCTCGGCTATCTGAAGCCAAAGAGGAGAAAGTCCCACTGGACTCAGCCCCAGCAACCAGAGCCTCATCGTCCGACTTTACCTCTACTATATCTACAGACTCCTCGGAGGAAGACATCTAACCTGATTTAAAGAAAGGGACTCGCCGAAGAAAACTCAACAGAAGATCCGATCTAAGCGGAGGTGCGCCGGGCAATCTTCAAACAACGAAAGAGAATTAAGGAAAAGTGTTGGCCCTAGGATGGTCCCTTCCTATTTATACACTCCAAAGAGAGCATCCAACGGCCCAGATCGATTCCCGCCAAAATGATGCGTCGCGCCTAGCGGCCGTCGAGGCTCCACGTGGCGGTCGAACATTGGGGACGTATCTTCGTTGCAGGAGTCAAAGACAGCCTGTCGCACCCACCAACCGACATCGGACACGTGGCCCGTAGCCCAACTGATGATCGAGTGAAACGGCGCCCCTTCTTTAAAGCGCAATCATTTCACCGATCCGCTGATGTCATCGGGGATACGTGCGAAAACTTAGGCGTGCGGTGAGACGACACGTGGACTCAAAAATCGAAACGACGCAACTGCCCTATGCCATGTTGTCCCCGGACAATCCACACTATGATTCTCGGTACCAAACTGAGCAGAAGAAAACCAAGCAGGCCACTCTTGACCTGACCCATAAATAGGTCGGAACGAGAGTGTGGGGCTAATGATGATACTCATAAGTGGGAATTCCTCAGTTCACGACACGTGGCAGATGGCGTGTCATCCGCGTAAAGCCCACTAGGCTCCTGGGGTCTGCGGAGGTAAAATCAACGTGGAGCATTAGCGATTTTCCTCGGATGGTCTCCGGGTTTACACCCCCACTTCCTGCCTTAGAGCAATCCAGCAGTCGAACCTTCACCCCCTTTTTGCTTGTCTCCGAGCTATTGCAGAGCCGAGCTTCCACAGCCTCCCTGCTCATCTCCGAGCTAATGCAAGGCCTGAGCTTTCTTGGCCTCCCGGCTCGTCTCCGAGCTATCGGACAGGCCGAGCTTCCTCGGCTTCCCCGATCAACTGAGAGTGCGGAGCCTATGCACCCCCGCAACGGCTCCGCGTATCTCGCCAAAGCAAGATATCCGCCGCCCCACGTTCTGCGTCCCACGCGGGCGCGTCCCCCCATTAATGAACGGATCTCGCCATCAACGCGGGCGTAATGAGGGGGAGTAATCGATGGCGAGAATCTCGCGCCGGCTCGCTCCACGCGACCACTATATAAACTCCTCTTTCAGACGACTCAGGTAACTCGAACTCATTTCAATAGGCCGCTACGTTGCTCTAATTCTCTGGTACTAACTTGATCGTCGGAGGGTCCTACGGTGGTTTTCCACACTAGGACTTTCCTAGCAGGTAGCTCGGCCTCAGCAACTTCCAACAAGCCATTGAGATCTACACACTCAACAACCCCCAAATCAATCTCAACCGTTCAAAACCGCTCGCTACCAGATCGACGGAGGACAACATCTGAGGGAGATCACGACCTCCATCAGAATTCTTACAAGAAAGGTGGCATTTGACCAACCATGGAGAATGATTTTCAAATAGAAAAAATTAAGATTAGTTCTTTTCTGAAAATATAAAAAGGAAAAAGGAAAGGCTTTAATATTCAAATTTTGCTTTCAAATGGATATTCTAACAAAATTCAACCTTGCATTTGAATATGCGGAGACAAACCCTGTAAATGCTAGAGTTGATTTATAACCAAAAATGAAACATTTGAGAAAAAATACTTAATTTTTGCTGTTATTGATTTAGAATTGACTATCCATGTTTCCGTTTTGAGAAAGTCTCCACTTTCAAGTCAACACGACAACACTTTCATCAAAACGAAAAGTAAGAATTGACTGTTAAGCACTACGGATGCCCTATCTTTTTGGCGATGTAGGGCCAATTGTTTTGGTATCTAAATAAACCTCTAAAATATAAATCATAAGAAAAGGTCCTATATATAGATTCTCTTAAGTCATACATTAGATCCAAAACTATTATTCATTTAATAATTTGTAATGCTTTTTGTATCCACATCATACTCACGTGCTAAAATAGCGGGTCCAAAACCAACCCGCGGAAAAAGTTAACCACGATGCATTTGAGTATGCAAGCTGACTGGATAAAAGCAATTTTCTTTTTTTAAAAGTATGCACTTAGGTGAAGTTGCAAAACATTAGAATTTTCAACTATTTAGGAACGAGTCTCTTTCTTGATTGAGATAGGTAAGTTACAAGGCATTATTGTTTCTTTGGAACCTTTTATATTCTTTGCCAACAACTTACATAATTTAATGAAGAGATTTGGGTTCATAACATCATGACCAATGGTAAGTAACAAAATTTATGCAAAATATATACTAGAAATTCATTATTACATTAATTTTCAACATAAATATGTGTTATATATCAATTGGTTCTTGACATGGTTTTAAGGCACCGTCTGCTTTTAGAGGTCTGTTAAAAATAATTATATCTATTTCCCATATTAATTTATTCTTTCTTCACAAGCAAGTGTTATGTTTGAAATTACTTATGTGGTTAAAATTTTTGTTAGCTTGATGATCTGCGATGTTATCTAATAAGCAGAATGATTAATCTTTCAAGAAAGTGGTGCTAAGTGGTACTGATTCCCACTTATCCGATACTGAAGAATTTTTTAAAGGATTTTATTTGATATATCATGATAATCGTTTAGGGTAAGCTGTGAGGGACGCAATATCGCTTGGTATACTTCCTACTTTCTTCACAATGTTGACTTTTGAACTTCGAAACAACATGTATTTCGTGCTTGCTTGCAATATTTATTTTGTTTATGCAATTTGGAAAGCTTTTGTATTATTAACAGGAAACCGTCCTAAGTTTTAAAAATCTATGTTTCATCCTATTTACAAAATCTCGTAGTACCATTGTGTACACATATAAATGTACAAAGTATATTGTTTCTGTTGATTGGAGCTAATTGTGGCACGACTTGTGATGGTCAAATGGATAATGTGATGGCAATGGCGATTCCTAGAACTTTGCAGTTAAGAAATTGTTGTGGCTGCTAATAAGAAGATGGGATATATTAGAGGAAATATCTCTAAATTTTGGTCTAATAGCAAGAGATAACCCGAACTTTTTAAAACAAGCGTCCGTCCTCTCAACTTTATTTTATTTCTATAACACCTTTTATATAAATATTTAAATTAATTAAGAACGACAGCTATTTTTAAATTAAATATTTAAGTAATGGGCTTTTTAGGAATAAAATAAAATTGAATGGGTGCAAAATGGTGGCTTTAAGAAATTAGGGGTCCACACGACCACCGATGGATTCATGGTACTGAAAACCTATTTAGAGGAGAAGGTGGTTGACTGGTGGACCCCTTCATGTACATTAGCCAAAGGCCCCTATGAACTAAATCTGAAAGGGACCGTGACCTCTGGTGAAACCTTATTGGAGCAAAAGTTAAGGATATTTCCTGCAATTTAGCCAAGAAAAATTTCCTCCTATATTTTTGGATTAAATTTATCTGACTTAACGATCACAGGATTTATCTGCATGACATGGTAAGTGTTCATCTCAAGTTTTTCCGATATGCTCAAATCATGATATTCAGTTCAGATGACACCAACGTACTTAAATGGATTGATTATTTAAGAAGCAGACATCAAGATTTACATATCTTTTGGACTGATTATGAATTCGATGATGGAAAGGTTCTTTTGGGGGATTCGCAAACCCTCGGCGGAAAAAAGAAACAAGCAAATGGTCCATTCTCTTCTTGTGTGGGAATGCTACTTCCACAAATTTCTTGATAAATTTACAAAGTATATAAGTAGGATGAGTAGACTGGAGTTGTTGGTTGGGTTGACGCTGATCCAGACACGCTTCCTCTTTTGCTTTAGTACTATTATAATCGAGGTTGGACTGTGACTCTTAGATTAATAGAGAATCTCTTCGCTCTACTTCTTAACCAAATTTCTAATTCCCGTCCACATCTTCTTGGGCCTAAGGAGGAGGTAGTGAAATCTATCCGCCAAAGTCAAAGTCCAATAGCCGCCAGTAGAAGAGAGGCAAGGATTCCAATAAATGAAATAGTCAAACAATGATACCAGAAATAGAAAGAAAATCCATATTATTAACCAACCGACTTAGCTCTCAAGTTTGAAGGAATCAATTATAACATGTCTAATATTACGGATTAACTAGCTGTTAAAAACTATACCGGGTTATAATATCTTATAAGTGATGCCAAATTCATAGATAGAAGGGCAATAATGCATCAACTACATATAGAAGTCCACTTAAGCTACATATGCCAAATATGAAACACAAAACACAACATAATCCTCCAACTCAATCGATGTAGTAGTTGATTGCTTGAATCTTAATCATACTTAGTGTCGAGTGGAGGAGTCTCGAAGATGGTCACCTATAACCTTATATCTTTGTATTTTTTAGGCCTACTGTTGATGGAGGCTTTGATCTCCTTCAGATGTTATCTTCCGTTGATCTGTAGCGAACGTTGATGGATGCCTGAGATTGAATTTGAGGGTAGCCTCTCAGTGCGTGTGGATCTCAATGGGCTTGATTTGAGAGTGAAACCGAGCTACCTGCAAGGAAGTCCCGGGATGGTTGTACCACCGAGGACCCTCCGACGATCAAGTTAGTCGAAGTATTTAGACAGAGGGGTAAGATTGCCTTACCTGAGTCGTCTGAAGAGGGGTTTATATAGTGGCAGCGATGGATGGCGGGCGCGAGATTCGCGCCGGCCGTTACGCCCCTAGTATTGCTCCTGCATGAAAGATGAGATCCCCCATCAATGACGAGATATGCTCGTTAATGGGGGAACGCGATGGCGTGAAACGCGGGATCATGGGCGGCGGATATCTCGCGTCTGGCGAGATTCGCAGAGCCGAGGCGGAGACGCCTGTGATCTGTGATGTTGGTCGGTCGATGAGACCGAGAAAGCTAAGCTCAGCGGGGGGCTCGGGAACGAGCGGGAGGCTGAGGGAGCTTGTTTCAGCGATAGCTCGGAGGCGAGCTAGGAGGGTTGAGAGAACTCGGCGTGCGGGAGGGCTCGGAGGCGAGCTGTAACACCTTGAAATGCGATTAGTGTTAATTAAGCGTTAATGCGGGGTTTTAAGGGAAAGTTTACCAAATCGGGTTCCTCACGTTTTATAACAATTAGTTAATATTTTATTGTTATTTGTTATGGCTGGCACACACACGTGCACGTAATTGTGAGGGTTAATTAGTGTTAAATTGTTAAGTGGCCATGACACCTTAAGCAATCCATACCATGATCTAACCTTGCCTTAACCTTAAGCCTAGAAATTTGGTGTTAGAAATATCTAGCTTGGATGAGAGAGAGGTAGCAAGTGAGTCATGAGCATTGATTGTGGGCATTAATGAGGTTGGGGGGGGGGGTGAGTGAGTGTAAGCTAGATATTCACCATACACTCACCCCTCTTCATTATTTTCTCTCTCACTCTCTCATTCTCTCTAACTCTCCATTATTTCTTATTCCATAACCCCAAACTGAAATCTCACTACCCCAACACTAAATCCTTGCAAAACTTCACAAAAATTACATTTTTGCACTTCAAAATCCTTGATTTAGCCACTATGATGCCTTGGAGCTTGGAAAGATTGGATTTTTGAGCAAGAGAGGCTATGTAATGACCTCTAACTGATAATTAGGTCTTTATCTTGTTGTGTTGCCTCAAGGTTATGGTTTAGAACACTAAAAGTTTGGTTTTGTGTAAAAATCATATTTTTAGTGTCAACTTGGACTTTCTGTGATCTGCTGTAGAACCGGGTTTTTGTTGGAAAAGTTCACATCACAGTGACCTTGTGTTGTGATATTGAACCCACCACAAAAAGACGAGACCATTTCCAAACTACGAGGCCGCAGATTTATTAGTTCTGGCCGCAATTTGCGGCCAGAGTAGGGGCTTAGGGGTTGATTCTTGGACGAGGGATCTCTGGGGTTGTGTGTAGTCTCGTGGTACTTGCAACTTTCACCAATTTTTAGTGTATCAAAATCTGGGACCACTTTGCTATATTCTAGTGTTTTGAGTACGCGTGTTACGTTATCTGACACGGTTCGTGATCTGGTGTGCTGCTACACTTGGGCTGTGTTGGTGTGTCGTCACGCACGTTAGCCGTTAGACGAACACTTGTGGGTCGGATTGGAGTTTGTGAGTTGGTCAAACGTCTTGTGTACGTGATATTGATTGATTTTTGAGATTTGCACTGGTTATGTTTTGTGTTAATAGGATCGCAGGCGGGGACTTTGGACGCTGTGAAAAAAGGGAAGCAGGTGATTGGATTTACCTAGCCCGTGACTATCGGTGAGTAGATTTAACATCTACGGGGAATTCGTCCGCATGGAATTATGCGTTAGGGCTAGATATGATATGATATTAGCCGCATGTTTATATTGCACATATAGAGTTTGCGTATAAATTTCATTGCATATTAATACTTGTTGTGCTTGAACTTGTACCCTTTGGACACTGCACTATTATTGACGGTTCATGTTGCACGAGCACTGATTGTATGCCACTCACACCGTCAATAATTGCCATGACACGCACAACACACATACATATATGATATTGTTCAGTTAGGAATATTGAGACATTAATTCATATTTCATTGTGCATATGACATATAGCATACCTGTATACCTACATGCTTATACATTTGCCTTGCTATGCCTACATAAATACACATATCTGGAGGGTATTGTGTCATTATTGACATGTATATACATATACCTAGCTTGATATAGCTACACACATACCTGGAGGGTATTACATCATTATTGATAGGTAGATACACAAATCTTGCTATACCGACATGGGTACGCATACCTGGCTATAGCTACATGTTCACCTTTATATGATGTTGCGTTCGGTTTCGGAGAAATTACGAACCGCATGATATATTTAATAATTTGTTGCAGTTAAATAGCGATTTTTCCTTTATATGCTCATATTGTTGTTTCATGTTGCATGTATTATATTTCATGGTTTCCGCATTGATATATGGATTTCATATGATGTTTCTGGATATTTTACGCCTGCGTATATATATCAGTGGTATGGGACGCTGATATGTATGGGATGCTGATATATACATGTATATATATATCAGTGGTATAGGACGCTGCTATATATGTACACCTAATATGTATATATATGTATATATATATATATATCAGTGGTATGGAATGCTGTTATATATATACCTATAATATATATATCATCATAATGATCTGTGCATGTATTCTTATTCATTGCGATATGAGGGGCTGATGTGCCCGATATGAGGGGCCGACGTGCCTGATGTGAGGGGCCGATGTGCCCGATATGAGGGTCCGATGTGAGGGCCGATATGGGGGCTGATTTGAGGGAATTTGGGGATTTAGATTGTCTTGATGGACACTGGTTCGCCATGATGAGGATTCCTTGAGGATGACATGTTTTATCCCACACTCCGCATTTATTTGATATGCACTTGCTTCATGTATTAGTTATACCTGATAGAGTACCTTTCATGACTGTTGCATATACATATTGTCATACTTATGCTATCAGATTACATGTGATAGATTATCGCTGTTAGTATATACTTGCGATTACTGTATGATGTTATTTACTATTCACGAGTTGGCAACTCACCCCCGTTGTGCCACAGGGTTTTTCAGGTCTGATCATCAGAGTGGTCGCGACAGGGCGCCTTTTTATCTCTACTTTTGCGGATACCGTTACGGTTGGCTGTGAAGCCGTTTGCTATAGGTGGGTTGTGGTTATCCGATGATGTACATTGTATATTTCTTGTATCTAGTACTCTCCATCTACCACCTTCATGTATTGACTTAGAGACGAGTTGTGAGGATCGATATTGTTTATTCTTATGACTCTGGTTGTCGTGCTTATGTGAGCCGGCCTTTATATATGTGGATTATTTCATTTCTTCGCTACGACGTCGTATATCTGTTGTGGTGGTTGTTTCCTCCGTTGGGCGAGATTTGCTTCCGTTTGAGGATGTTTTACTTTTTCTTATGTTTGTACCCGTTTCGGGGATAGCTTTTACAAAGGAGGTGCTGCCGAAATTTTTATGAAAAACAAACTTAAGTTTTAAAGTTTTGCATCGAGATTTTTAAAAGTGATCTATCTTTCTTTCTTGTAATGGTTTAGATTGCTGGGGTTTTCGGCTTACTTAATTGCGTTACGCCTGTTGACGTTACATAGTTTAAGTGCCGGTTATGTGCCCAATTTTGGGTCGTGACAAAGTGGCTATCAAAGCGCTAGGTTTTACCTTCCGGAGTGTAGCATGACCTATGGAGTAGGTAGTTTAAGCAGAGTAACGTAGCGTGTGTATGTTCCGCGGCATATTTACGACACGGTGCTCCGCCTAATTGACCTTAGGACTTATTACTTGAAATTCCTTCCATGATATATATCCTTGTGATCTGATTTCTGTGTCCTTATCGAATCCTGTTTCCATTTCCAGCTTTTATGCCGCCGTAGACTACGAGGGCGCAGAGAGCGGCCGCGAGGGTCGAGATCAGAGTTGACTCGTCTGATACGAGGACTGACCAGGGTGGTACGCCCGTTGTGCAGGAGCAGATTGTTCCACCTTCGACAGACCATATGGCTATGCTAGGGGCTGGTATGCAGGATTTGCGCCAGATGATGGGGTCATTAGTTGAGACCATTCAAGCGCAGGGGCAGGCGGTTGTACCACCCGTTACGGGGACCATGTTGGTGCTTACTGCTCAGGCGGTTGTACCTGCAGCTACGGAGGTGATCACCGTATCTTTATCGGAGTTCATGGGGCTGAGCCCTCCGGTTTTCACTGGCACCAATGCAGCTGAGGATCCGCAGTTATTTATCGACCGGATAGCCAGGATATGTCGTTCGCTTAGATGCTCCGACGCGAGATGGGTGAAGTTTGCGAGCTTTCGTTTGGAGGGTCTGGCCCAGAAGTGGTGCGAGTCCTTAGAGAAGGGCAGAGCCGCAGGTCTTTCTGCTATGACCTGGGATGAGTTCGTGACGGTGTTTCTTGCGCGTTTTCTTCCGCTGAGCGTCAGGGACGCTCGAGCGTGCAGATTCGAGTCGTTATGCCAGACTCAGGGTATGACGGTGGCCGAGTATGATGTGCTGTTTACCGAGCTGTCTGTGTATGCTCCGTATTTGGTGGCTACGGAGGAAATGCGTGTCAAGAGGTTTGTTCGAGGCTTGCTTACCCATTTGTTCCTCGCTATCAGCGTTCAACATTGTGACACCTATGCAGCAGCAGTGGATGCAGCCCTGTTGGTTAAGAAGCGTCTTTCTGAGACGTCGGTTGCTCCTGAACCGAAGAGGGTTCTGTTCAGTTGATAAAACTGCACATTTAATATGACATTTTTCCTACTATTTCTATATAAAGAAAGGTGTTTATTATAATATATGAGACATATGAGGGTTTATCTTTAAAAATATTATTTTCATGTGTTTATATATTATAATTAACATTTGGTAGGAAAAAGTAAGCATATAATATCCATGTAACATTTGGCCCATTTAAATATACTTACCTTATTAAATACCTTTGACCAATTCTTAATGGCTAAGTTAATATCTCAATAAAACAAACTCTACTAATATTATTTGTTGAGTTTGTTGTGCAGAATTTGCAGGGCTGAAATCATGGAAATCAAAGTTGGTAAAACAAACCTGCCTAATTAAGAAAGTAAACTAAAGAAATCAAGTCTGGCAGTAACGAAGAGAAGATTTTCAGTTTCCAGAGATGTTAAAAGATCACCACGTGTCAGATAGACAAAACCCCAGAGAAACGACCCAACAAACTCCCTGTTTGGGCGCGGAACCGCGGCCAAACCCACACATGGGCCGCGGTTCCGCCGCGGTCTAGATGAATTAGTTGTTGGGATTTTGCTGTTTGGATCTTAACTACTGGTTTCCAAATTAGGAGACTAGGATTCTGGATCTGGGACTATAAATAAGGACCGAGAGCCTCTTGGAAAAATCATCAAGCTGAAGAGATCACGAAGGCCACGATAGGCTTACGCATCCAGGCTGATCATCAACTGTCCATCTACCTCCTTAGAAGAGATCGAGAAGCAAACTAGCATTTTGTAATCATTTTCTAAGAGAACAAAGTGTAAATGATTTTTGTTGATTAATAAAGGTAGTAGTTTTCTTATTCTATCTCTTTATAGTTTTTAATTTAATTTCTCTCTCCATCTCTTCTTCTCCCAACATGCGCGAGTAATTCTTCGTTTGTTAGGGTTCATAGGATTAGGGTAGGTTAATAGATGATGAAGATCCTTAAACTCTTTTTAAGTCCTATAAATTTTATAAACTTTATCAAAAGAATAGTTAATATCCTAATTGGACGTGCTACCAATTCATTGCTAGTCTCGACCACGATTAGAGATTAGATTAACTATTGTTTTGGTAAAGGCTAGATATGAACGGAGTTCCATGTCGGGATAGGGGTTAAGAGTGGGAACCCTTGTCCCTCCAGAAACCCTAATCTACATGCATCACTGTCGTTCTAGTTTTAAATCTATTAAAGGATAAAGAGAGTAATTTTTAATTAATCATTCATAACTACTAAATCCCAATGAACCCTACAATCCCCCCTTTTAATATTAAACCAACATCCGTAGTTAATCTAGAACTATATTCTGCATCCGTGTTTGACGTAGATCTAGATCCTACAACCATTTTGCACCATTCTTTATTTTTGCTCCTTTCTTTCTCAACACGCCTAAAGTAAGAATAAAATATTCAACGTTTCCCTGAGGATGACCCGTACTCATTTCGGTCTAGCTACACGCGACACCGTTATTGATTGCGGTTACTACAAACACAACTCTAAAATACACATCAATCAGGTTCGTACTGGTGTTTCAGCACAGAGGCAGGCGTTTAGACGTCATGACAGTTCCCGTTCAGATACTGGGGATAGTGGAGATCCGGGACAAGGACAGCTTTTTAGCTCTTATTCTCAGGGGAGTCAGCAGTTTTCATCTGGATGTTACCGGTGTGGGAGTTTGGGTCATCGGGTTCGAGATTGTACTGAGCCACGTGAGCGCGAGGCAGCTGTACCGTAGGTTACCTTACCACCTTCTCCACCGCAGAGGGCGTTGCCCCTTATGCCTGTTTTGCTCCACATCAGACTCTTGTGCAAAGAGGTCGAGGACGTGGTGGTTTTGTGCCGAGAGGGCGGGGTGGTAGAGGCAGAGGTCAGCCAGTTGCCGGTAGAGGACAGGCTCGGGTGTTTTCCTTGACTCATCAGGACGCGCAGGCATCCAATGCAGTGGTTTCATGTACTCTTTCTGTATGTTCTTTTGAGGCTCATGTTTTGTTTGATCCGGGATCTACGCATTTATATGTTTCTACGCACTTCGTGCCGAGTTTGGGCCGAGAGTCATGTTTGCTAGATCAGGCGCTTGTTATGTTTACACTTGTTGGCGATTCTTTTATCGCGTGTTATGTGTTTCGGTCGTGTGCCTTTCAGATTGGAGATAAAGATTCGTCCATCGATTTGATCCTTCTGGATATGTTGGACTTCGAAATTCCTCTTGGCATGGACTGGTTGGCAGCTTGTTATGCGTCGGTGGACTGCCGTGAGAAGACGGTCAGTTTCAGTTTTCCGGGCGAGTTTGTTCGGGTTATGCAGGGGGACCGTGATGCTGCCCCTCACAGTTTGATTTATGCCTTTTGCGCTAGTCGGCTTTTGAGGAGAGGATGTCAGGGATTTTTGGCTTTCATTTGTGATACTGGGGCCACAGTAGGGTCGTTGGACCGGGTTCCTATCGTGCGAGAGTTTCCCGACGTTTTTCCCAATGAGTTACCTGGTTTGCCACCAGAGTTCGATATTAAGTTTTGCATTGATCCGATTCCTGGCACGGGGCCTATTTCTATACCACCTTACCGGATGGCTCCAGCGGAGCTTCGAGAGCTTAAAAATCAATTGCAAGAATTGCTTGATAAGGGACTTGTGCGTCCGAGTGGTTCGCCGTGGGGAGCTCCTATGCTGTTCGTCAAGAAGAAGGATGGCAGTTTGAGGTTGTGTATTGATTATCGTCAATTGAACCGAATTACGGTTCGGAATAGGTATCTTTTACCTCGTATTGACGATTTGTTTGATCAGCTTCAGGGTGCGAAACATTTTTCCAAGATTGATTTGCGTTCGGGTTATCATCAGTTGCGGGTTCGGAATGATGACATTCCGAAGACAGCTTTTCGTACACGCTACGGGCATTATGAGTTTCTGGTGATGTCGTTCGGACTCACCAATACCCCAGCCGCGTTCATGGATCTGATGAACCGGATTTTCAAGCCGTTCCTCGACCAGTTCATTATTGTATTTATTGATGACATTCTAGTCTACTCTAGGAGCCGGGAAGAGCATGAGCAGCACTTGAGGATTACTTTGCAGACATTGAGAGAGCACCAGTTGTATACTAAATTCTCAAAGTACGCATTTTGGCTTGATAGAGTTGACTTCCTAGGTCATGTGGTGACGAGAGACGGTATTCTTGTGGACCCGAGGAAGATCGAGGCTGTGCAGCTTTGGCCCAGACCTGTATCCGTTACAGAGGTCCGTAGCTTTTTGGCCTTAGCTGGTTATTACCGCCGTTTCGTGCAGGATTTTTCGAGTGTCGCTGCACCGCTGACCGGACTGACCCGGAAGGGGATTCCTTTTCTTTGGACTGATGCGTGCGAGTAGAGTTTTCAGCAGTTAAAGACTCAGTTGACGACTACACCCATTCTATCTTTGCTTTCTGGATCAGGTGGCTTTGTAGTTTACCGTGATGCGTCTCGAGTGGGGTTTGGGTGTGTGCTGATGCAGCATGATAGAGTGATTGCTTATGCTTCTAGGCAACTAAAGAAGCACGAGCAGAATTATCCTACTCACGATCTTGAGATGGCTGAGGTGGTCTTTGCGTTGAAGATTTGGAGACACTACTTGTATGGGGAGTCGTGTCAGATTTTCACGGACCACAAGAGCTTGAAGTATATCTTCCAACAGCGGGATCTAAATCTGAGACAGCGCCGGTGGATGGAGCTTGTGAAGGATTATGATTGCGAGATCCTTTATCACCCGGGTAAGGCGAATATGGTAGCTGACGCTTTGAGTCGTAGGCCCGAGGGTAGCTTGTCCCAGTTGAGCGCAGTTCAGAGACAGTCTTCTGCGGATTGGCAGACCTTGTGCGATGGTAGAGTACAGTTTAAGTTCACTTCCACTGGGGGACAGCTTGCTCATGTCCGCGCTCGTCCGTTTCTTTTGGATCGTATCCGTGAGGCGTAGCCCAGTGATACCTGTTTGTCTGAGATTCTTGAGCTTGCTCGACAGAGTACAGTTTCGGAGTTCATGATTGATGACCAGGGTGTGCTACGTTGCAGGACTCGCTTGTGCGTACCCGATATTGATGGGTTGAGACGCGAGATCCTAGAGCAGGCACATCAGTCAGCTTTTAGCATTCATCCAGGCTCCACCAAGATGTACCGTGACTTGAGAGACTTTTACTGGTGGGAAGGGATGAAGCGCGATGTTTCGGACTTCGTTTCGAGGTGCCTGACTTATCAGCAAGTCAAGGCCGAGTATCAGAGATCGGCTGGAGAGTTGCAGCCTATATCCGTTCCTGAGTGGAAATGGGAGCAGATTTCCATGGACTTTGTTGTGGGTCTACCCAGGACCAGTCGGGGGTATGACTCCATTTGGGTGATTGTTGACCGGTTGACGAAAGCGGCTCACTTCTTTCCAGTGAAGACCACTTTCGGTTATGCTCAGTATGCTCAGTTGTATATATATGAGATTGTGCGTTTTCACGGCGTTCCCACATGCATTGTATCCGATAGGGGCACCCAGTTTACTAGCCATCTTTAGCAGAAGCGTCAGGAAGCTTTGGGTACCCGGTTGAGTTTTAGCACCGCTTTCCATCCGCAGACCGATGGTCAGTCAGAGCGGACGATACAAACTCTAGAGGATATGCTTCGGGCATGCGTGCTTGATTTTGGTAGCAGTTGGGATCGTCACTTGCCATTAATTGAGTTCTCCTACAATAACAGCTTTCAGGAGACTATTCAGATGGCGCCTTTCGAGGCTTTGTATGGTAGGAAGTGTCGATCGCCAGTCTGTTGGACCGAACTCAGTGAGAGTAGGGTTTTGAGACCCCAGCTAGTTCAGGAGACTACGGAGATGATCCAGCTGATTCAGGACAGGATGAGAGCAGCCCAGTGCAGACAGAAGTCTTATACTGACCGTCGTCGTCGTAGACTTGAGTTCGCAGTGGGAGATCATGTATTCCTGTGGATTTCTCCGATGAAGGGCATTATGAGATTTGGAAGGAAGGGGAAGCTCAGTCCCAGATTTGTAGGTCCCTTCGAGATCCTTGAGCGAGTTTGTACCGTTGCTTATCATTTGTGCTCCCGTCCAGTTTTCCGGATGTTCACCCCGTGTTCCATGTGTCGATACTTCGTAGATACCTTCATGATCCATCTCACATGATTCAGCACGAGACCGTTCATCTTGAGCACGATCTTTCGTTCACCGAGCAGCCGGTAGTTATATTGGATCGGCAAGTGAAGAAACTTCGGTTAAAGGTCTTGCAATCTGTGCAGGTTCTTTGGTGTAGCCCGACTAGTGAGGAGATCACTTGGGAGGCCGAGAGTGAAATGCGGAAGAAATTCCCTCATCTCTTTAAAGGTACGCTTGTATGAAATTTTAATTCGGGGACGAATTTTCTTTAGGGAGAGATTGTAACACCTTTGAATGCGATTAGTGTTAATTAAGCGTTAATGCGGGTTTTTAAGGGAAAGTTTACCAAATCGGGTTTCTCACATTTTATAACAATTAATTAATATTTTATTATTATTTGTTATGGCTGGCACACACACGTGCACGTAATTGTGAGGGTTAGTTAGTGTTAAATTGTTAAGTGGCCATGAGACCTTAAGCAATCCATACGATGATCTAACATTGCCTTAACCTTAAGCCTAGAATTTTGGTGTTAGAAATATCTAGTTTAGATGAGAGAGAGGTGGCAAGTGAGTCATGAGCATTAACTGTGGGCATTAATGAGGTGAGGGGGGGAGAGAGTGAGTGTAAGCTGGATATTCACCCTACACTCACCCCTCTTCATTATTTTCTCTCTCACTCTCTCATTCTCTCCAAAACTCCACTATTTCTCATTCCCTAACCCCTAACTGAAACCTCACTACCCCAACAGTAAATCCTTGCAAAACTTCACAAAAATTCTATTTTTGCACTTCAAAATCCTTGATTTAGCCACTATGATGCCTTGGAGCTTGGAAAGATTGGATTTTTGAGCAAGAGTGGCTAGGTAATGACCTCTAACTGATAATTAGGTCTTTATCTTGTTGTGTTGCCTCAAGGTTATGGTTTAGAACACTAAAGGTTTAGTTTCGTGTAAAAATCGTATTTTTAGTGTCAACTTGGACTTTCTGTGATCTGCTGTAGAACCAGGTTTTTGTTGGAAAAGTTCACATCACAGTGACCTTGTGTTGTGACATTGAACCCACGACAAAAAGACGAGACCATTTCCAAACTACGAGGTCGCATATTTATTAGTTCTGGCCGCAATTTGTGGCCAGAGTAGGGGCTTGGGGGTTGATTCTTGGACGAGGGGTCTCTGGGGTTGTGTATAGTCTCGTGGTACTTGCAACTTTCACTAATTTTTAGTGTATCAAAATCTGGGACCACTTTGCTATATGCTAGTGTTTTGAGTACGCGTGTTATATTATCCGACACGGTTCGTGATCTGGTGTGCTGCTACACTTGGGCTGGTGTTGGTGTGTCGTCACGCACGTTAGCCGTTAGACGAACATTTGTGGGTCGGATTAGAGTTGGTGCGTTGGTCAAACATCTTGTGTACGTGATATTGATCGATTTCTGATATTTGCACTGGTTATGTTTTGTGTTAATATGATCGCAGGCGGGGACTTTGGACGCTGCGAAGAAAGGGAAGCAGGTGATTGGATTTACCTAGCTCGCGACTGTCGGTGAGTAGATTTAACATCTACGGGGAATTCGCCCACATGGCATTATGCGTCAGGGCTAGATATGATATGATATTAGCCGCATGTTTATATTGCACATATAGAGTTTGCGTATAAACTTCATTGCATATTATTACTTGTTGTGCTTGGACTTTTACCCTTTGGACACTGCACTATTATTGACGGTTCATGTTGCACGAGCACTGATTGTATACCACCCACACCGTCAATAATTGCCATGACACGCACAACACATACATATATGATATTGTTCGGTTAGAAACATTGAGACATTGATTCATATTCCATTATGGATCTGATATATAGCATACCTGTATAGCTACATGCTTACACATATGCCTTGCTATGCCTACATGAATACACATACCTGAAGGGTATTGTATCATTATTGACATGTATATACATATACCTAGCTTGATATAGTTACACACATACCTGGAGGGTATTACATCATTATTGATAGGTAGATACACACATCTTGCTATACCGACATGGGTACGCATACCTGGCTATAGCTACATGTTCACCTTTATATGATGTTGCGTTTGGTTTCGGAGAAATTAGGAACCGCATGATATATTTAATAATTTGTTACAGTTAAATAGCGGTTTTTCCTTTATATGCTCATATTGTTTTTTCATGTTGCATATATTATATTTCATAGTTTCCGCATTGATATATGGATTTCATATGATGTTTCTGGATGTTTTACTCCTGCGTATATATATCAGTGGTATGGGATGCTGATATATATACATATATATATATATATCAGTGGTATGGGACGCTGTTATATATGTACACCTAATATATATATATATATCAATGGTATAGGACACTGTTATATATGTATACCTATAATATATATCATCATAATGATCTGTGCATGTATTCTTATTCATTGCGATATGAGGGGTTGATGTGCTCAATATGAGAGGCCGATGTGCCCGATGTGAGGGGCCGATGTGCCCGATATGAGGGCCGATATGGGGGCCGATTTGAGGGAATTTGGTGATTTAGATTGTCTTGATGGACACTGGTTCGCCACGATGAGGATTCCGTGAAGATGACATGTTTTATCCCATACTCCGCATTTATTTGATATACACTTGCTTCATGTATTAGTAGTACCTGATAGAGTATCTTTCATGACTGTTGGATATACATATTGTCATACTTATGCTATCAGATTACATGTGATAGATTATCGCTGTTAGTACATACTTGCGATTACCGTATGATGTTATTTACTATTCACGAGTTGGCAACTCACCCCCGTTATGCCGTAGGGTTTTTCAGGTCTGATCATCAGAGTGGTCGCGACAGGGCGCCTTTTTATCTCTACTTTTGCGGATATCGCTACGGTTGGCTGTGAAGCCGTTTGCTATAGGTGGCTTCCGGTTATCTGATGATGTACATTGTATATTTCTTGTATCTAGTACTTTCCATCTACCACCTTCATGTATTGACTTAGAGACGAGTTGTGAGGATCGATGTTGTTTATTCTTATGACTCTGGTTGTCGTGCTTGTGTGAACCGGCCTTTATATATGCGGATTATTTCATTTCTTCGCTACGGTGTTGTATATCTGTTGTGGTGGTTGTTTCCGCCGTTGGGCGAGATTTGCTCCCGTTTGAGGATGTTTTACTTATTCTTATGTTTGTATCCGTTTCGGGGCTAGCTTTTACAAAGGAGGTGCTGCCGAAATTTTTATGAAAAACAAACTTAAGTTTTAAAGTTTTGCATCGAGATTTTTAAAAGTGATATATCTTTCTTTCTTGTAATGGTTTAGATTGCTGGGTTTTTCGGCTTACTTAATGCGTTACGCCTGTTGACGTTACGTAGTTTAAGTGCCGGTCATGTGCCAAATTTTGGGTCGTGACACGAGCCAATGGGTGTTTGTAAGGCGAGCACAGGAGTGGTCTGGGGGGCCATCGAAGTTCGGGACCATCCTCGGGTCGAAGGCCCAGGGAATGCTTCCACCGTACCTTTCTTGCTTCTTTCTCGTGAGCTTTGGGACACGTCATCTGCCACGTGTCATGATCTGGGGAGTCCTCAGTATCGAGCATTATCATTATCCCCCACTCTCGAACCGACCTATTCATGGGTCGGGTCGAGAGTGGTCTAATCGGTCTCCTGGGCCTAGTTCTTATTTGAAGATATCATCGGTGCGGATTCCCGGGCAACCGGTCATATTTTTTCGATGGCGTCAGCGGATCAGGGGAAAAATCTTGCATTAAAGAGGAAGCGCCGATGCGGGCATACGTTTGCCGAAACGCTAGGCTACGTGTCCGGCGTTGGTTGGCTGACATGACGAGTCGCCGGTGTTCTTCGAGCTTGACGGGACGCGCCCAATGCGTGCGCGACTGGTGGAATGCTGACGGCTGTTGAATGCGAAGTGTTGTTTTGGCGGGAGACGATCGATGCCGTAGGATGTGTTCGCCGACTGCTATAAATAGAGATGGGATCCCCCCAAAGGTTCGCACTTTGCTATAATTTCCTCAGCCCTTCGTGTGTTAGCTCGGTGCTCTTCCTCTTAGGTCAGATTTCTTGCGTTGTTTCCTCGGCAGACTCCTTCCTTTGCTCAGGTTAGATGTCTTTCTCTGGGGAGTCCTTAGAAATAGTCCGGGTAGAGTCTAGGGAGTCTTCTGCAGCTTCCTCTTCTGCTTCTTCCTCTTCCTCGCCCGAGTCGGGATCCCCCGGGGAAGTTAGGACTAGTCATGCTTCCCGGAGTCGTGCGACGGGGACGGTCCCCAGAGCGGGTGTCAAGAGTGTTCATGACACGCCTTCCCTCCTGAGGCATGCGGACAAGCTCGCCACAATCTGGGCTCGCTTCCACATTCCCCCATGCTACTCGCTTCGCTTGGCCGGGGAAGGAGAGAGGGCAGACCAGGTGCGGGGTAAGGAGATTGCCTTGTACTTGGAGGCCTTTTGGGCCGGCATGCGTCTGCCCTTCTCCCCCGAGGTGAGTGCGGAATTACGTTGATTTCAATTAGCCTCGGGCCAGTTTGTGCCGAACTCGTGGAGGATTCTCCTCGGGTTCCTGGTTCGGTTGAGGCTGCAGAAGATCCCTTTCAGCCTGAATGTTCTCGTTTCCTCCTTCTGTTACAAAAATCACCCCGGCACTCATAGGGAAGTGCCTAGCTGGGTATATATTTCTTTTAGAAAACACACAGGAGGGGTGGCCGGGTCGGGGGTCGTAGCAGTGCCTACTTTCATTCATGAATGGAAGGAGAAGTTCTTGTTCCTTGGGCCACCTGAGGGTGAGGATTGGCATGTGCCCATCCAGTGGCACAGAGCCACCTGCCATCGGGTGAGGCGGTCGAATGATCCCGATGCGGTGGCGGTGTCAGAGTGGGAGGCTGTCCAACGGGCCGATGTGTTGCTGTTTGAGCAGGCCCTCAGTTGGGCCGGGCTCAGCCCCGCTCAGTTTGCGGGTAAGTTGGGAGTTTAGGTGACCCGTTTAGACTTGTGCATTCTTCTATTTCTTCTGGTGTTGCTAACTTCTTCTTTGTATTTTCTCTTCCTTTTGCAGAGCCGATAGACCGATCAAAGTTCCGGGCTACCCTGGCCAAGAAGAAAGGGAGGAAAGCCAGAGGCGCCGGCCCGTCATGCCCCGCTGCGAGCCTGGGGCTGGCGGCGGCCGCCCCGGCCAGGCGCTCTAGCGCGCCCCGGGCCTCGGAGGCCGGCCACGGGCAGAGCCGCAAACGCACTCGGGGGAAGGAACCCCGAGTCTTGGAGGTAGGAGATGAGGAAGATGTTCCTGCGCCCCTCCTCAAGAGGCACCATAGGACAGTGCCCCGTTCCCCGGCCTCCTCGATCTTCGTGTACAAAGGGGATCTTCGCTTCGAGGTGCCCTCGGGGCTTCCCGTCGCCGATAGCCTGCTCTCAGAAATGGAAAGGTCGGCTGGGGGAAAAATTCCCCGGGGGACCTTCAGGGCCCAAATGACGGCCATAGCCCAGGAGGCCGTGTAGGTCAGTGTTCTCCTCCCGCTCGGGTTTTTATTAAGTACTTTTTGGTTTGCAAGATCGGGTGCCCCCCTTTTCCTTCTAACCATTCCTTTGTTTTCCCCAGGTCCTCCGTCCTCTGGCACCGCGCCCTCGTTGTCAGCATGGAGAACGAGGAGATTGCCCCGACGATGTAGATCGCTGGCGAGTGCACCTCGCAGGAGGAGGGCTTGAGCCGGGAGATGCGCGAGGCGAAGGAGAGGATCGCTGCCCTCGAAGAACGGGTGGCGGCCGAGTATCGAGTGAACTCCAACGGCCGGGAGACCATCCAGGTTATGATGGAGTCCAACAAGGCCGTCGAGGCCAAGTTGGAGGATGCTAGGGTGCTCGCCGCCTCCCTGAAGAAGACCCGGGACACCCTCAAGAGGGAGAACGAGGCGATGAAGGAGGCAGTGAGTCGCGCCGACCTCCGAGCCACGAAAGCGGTGGAGACCTACAGAACGTCGGATCAGTTCTACACTGACCTCGTCAAAGCCTCGGCCCTCGTCTGGCATGATGCCCTTGATGCCTTCAAGGCGCTAATGCCGGTGTTTCTCGACGCTCAGCTCCGGCTCGAGTACCCCCTCGAGGGTGAGGGGCAGAGGGATGCCTCTGGAAGCGTCCATGGGGGGAAGGCCCCCGGTGGGTTGTCGGGGAGAAAGTGGTCACCCCGGCTCCTAGTGCCGAAGTCCCTGCGGTGGTTTCCGAACTTCAAACAGTCGCCCTAGCTCCCGAGGTGGCTGCGGAGCAGGTCGAGGTCCTTCTCGGCCCTGAGGCCTAAGTCTCCCTGCCCTTTCCTTTTTTGTATATTTTTGTTTTTGTTTTGGGATTTTGTAGGCTTTCGGGCGATTTTGTAAGGTTGAGGAGCCCAGAATACCTTTGTAAAGACTTCTGAGTTGTGAATAAAGCCTTTTGCAGAATTTTTGTTTGTAGCAATGTTCCAGTTTGTGGTAATGTCTTATTTTGCTCACCCGATGAATATCTCTTCGGTGGTCAGTCCTTTAGTTGGCGATCGCGCGTCGGGTTAAATCCAGTCATTTGTCAAGTGTGCAAAGACCGGTGTAAGGTCGGCGTATTTATGTCCCCGAAGTCGAGGTGGCGATCGCTTGTTGAAGGTAAGTCGAGTTGGACCGGCGGCTGCTGCTCTTAAGACCGAGCAGGGTAGCTGCTCAGTTGCCTCTTGGCGAGGGCTTTGATCCTTGGCGTCGGTGGATAGTGAACTACCAGCCATGGATGGACCGAGCAGGGTAGCTGCTCGGTTGCCTCTTAGCGAGGGCTTTGATCCTTAGCGTAGATGGGTAAGAAGTTACCCGCTAAGGATAGACCGAGCAGGGTAGCTGCTCGGTTGCCTCTTGGCGAAGGCTTTGATCCTTGGCGTCGGTGAGTAGGGAACTACCAGCCATGGATGGACCGAGCATGGTAGCTGCTCGGTTTCCTTTTGGAGAGGGCTTTAGTCCTTAGCGTAGATGGGTAAGAAGTTACCCTCTAAGGATAGACCGAGCATGGTAGCTGCTCAGTTGCCTCTTGGCGAGAGCTTTGATCCTTAGCGTCGGTGGGTAGTGAACTAACAGCCATGAATGGACCGAGCAGGGTAGCTGCTCGGTTGCCTCTTGGCGAGAGCTTTGATCCTTAGCGTAGATAGATAAGAAGTTACCCGCTAAGGATAGAACGAGCAGGGTAGCTGCTCGGTTGCCTCTTGGCGAGGGTTTTGATCCTTGGTGTTGGTGGGTAGTGAACTACCAGCCATGGATGGACCGAGTAAGGTACCTTCTCGGTTGCCTCTTGGCAAGGGCTTTGATCCTTAGCGTAGATGGGTAAGAAGTTACCCGCTAAGGATAGATCGAGCAGGGTAGCTGATCGATTGCCTCTTGGCGAGGGCTTTGATCCTTGGTGTGGTGGGTAGTGAACTACTAGCCATGGATTGACCGAGCAGGGTAGCTTCTCGGTGTCGTGAGGCTCTGCCCGACCTTCCGAGATGTGTGAATATTGGGGAGAGTGACGGTCGGGTGCAGTACATGGAAGAAACGCATAGGGGGGGCGAAGCGTTCGAAGATCTACGTCGCTCCGACTTCGATTCGCCGAGAAGTACGGGATATCTCCCGCATAGCGATACAGTATTGGAAGGACCGAGCGAATCCTTGGATTCACGCCCATGCGCGCGCAAATCTGGACTCTTGGGGGGCGCCGCAGAGGCTATAAAATAGAGAGGGTGTGTTGTTCATTCCTTTCTCCATCCCCAAAACGTAAGAATGGACGAACTCCCTTTCTCCATCCCCGATATCATTTATTTCGAAGATGTATACTTGTACGACCAGCTGAGCTCCGAAAAGACGCTTCAGGCGGTGGTTCGGCGCGTGGAGGACCATTTTAGCTGACTCTTCCCCGGCAATCACCCCTACTTCAGCTGCTGATGTATTCGATCTGGAGGGCATCGCCGGGGCTGTACAACCCCTTATCCGAGTAACCGAAGGATGAGGCGGTTGGAAAGTTGAGATCGCAGGGGTTGTGTGAAGGATTTCTTTTAGAAGTTCCCATTGCTCCAGACGAAATGGCGGGATTTGGCTCGGAGGTGGCAGGCCTCCCCACGACCTCCGGGGAGCGTACCCTCCTCCAGGAATTCGACGATGGGCTTCCCCCAATCTCGGTCCTCTTCCCGGGCTGTGTAAACTTGCAACGATGTCGCTCTGTCTTCCACGCTGGGCCGTGGCAGGATCTCGAAGAGGATATTTCTCTTATTGTTGGCCGAGTAAGAGGAAGCTAGCTTGCTCAGATCGTCGGCCTAGGCGTTTAGGTGTCGGGGGATCTGCTCCACTTGAACTTCGTCGAAGCCCTTTCGCAGCCTTCTTACCTCGGCTAAGTACTTCACCATCAGGGGTCCCGTGCTTCAAAAAGACCGATCACTTGGCCGACAACCAGAGCGGAGTCGCTAAGGATTCGGATCGTCTTCAGCCCTACTCCAGAGGCGATCCGCAATCCAGCGAGCAGAGCCTCGTACTCAGCCGCGTTGTTTGAGGCTTCGAATCCGAGCTTCAAAGAATATTCCATCCCTGCTTCGTTCGGGCACCGGATGATGAGGCCGGCACCACAGCCTTCCTCGGTTGATGACCTTTCAACATAAAGGACCCAATCGGGGATGGAGTCAGGCCTCTCTTCGACCAAGGGTTGGGATCTAGGGACCGGCACGAGAACTGCCTCCTTGATAGGGATGGTACATTCGACGATAAAATCGGTCAGGGCTTCCGCCTTGATAGCTTGCCTCGGGCAGTACTTGATGTCAAATTGGGACAGCTCCCACCTCCACTTCTCCAAATGATCAGAAGACTCGGGGGAGGCAAGAATAGCCCCCAAGGGGCGTTCCGTAAGTATGAGGATGGTGTGTGCCTGGAAATAGTGCCTTAGTTTTTCCGAGGTCACGATGAGTGCCAGGACAATCTTCTCCATGGCAGGGTACCTTGTTTTCGCGTCCTTGAAGACATGGCTTACATAGTAGACCGACTTTTGGACACCCTCAACTTCTCGGATGAGCACCGAACCTGCAGATTGATCGGACACCGCCAGATACAGCGATAGCTCATCTCCTTCGACTGGCCAGGTGAGTAGTGGGGGAGTGGCCAGGTGCGCTTTCAATTGCTCGAAGGCGATCTGACACTCTTCCGACCATTTGAACCTTAGGATCTTTCTTAGAGCTTTAAAGAACGGGAGACACTTTTCCCCGGATCTTGACATGAAACGACTCAGAGCAGCTACCCTCCCTGTGAGTCGTATGATTTCGATGTTAGTCTTGGGCACGGATATGTTGAGAATGGTGTTGATTTTCTCAGGGTTAGCCTCGATTCCTCGGTGGGTGACCATGAACCCGAGGAACTTTCCACTAGTGACCTCGAATGCGCATTTGGCGGGGTTCAGTTTCATCTTGTATTTGCGGAGGACGTCGAAGGCCTCGCCCAGATCCTTGGCGTGCTGATCCAACGAGGTCGATTTAACGAGCATGTCGTCGACGTAAACCTCCATGTTTCTGCTGATATGAGGCTTAAATATCTTGTTGACCAAGCGTTGGTACGTAGCTCCGGCGTTTTTGAGGCCGATGGGCATCACTTTATAGCAGTATACCCCCTGTCCATTATGAATGCGGTGAGCTCTTCGTCTGCCGAATTCATACGGATCTGGTTGTAGCCGTAGAAGGCATCCATGATACTGAGTAGTTAGTGGTCTGCCGAACAGTCGACGAGCTAATCTATCTGAGGGAGGAGATCGTTGTCTTTCGGGCAGGCCTTATTAAGGTCAGTGAAGTTGACACATATGCGCCACTTCCCGCTGGTCTTTTTAACCATGACTACATTAGCCAACCACTCCGAGTAAGCCATGTTTCGAATGAAGTTGGCTGCGAGCAGTCTGTCAACCTCGTCTTCGATCGCTTTTTGCTTGATCGGGGCGAAGCTTCATTTCTTCTGCTTGACGGGTCGGACCGCCGGGTCGACCCCGAGCTTATGTGATATTATTTTGGGGTCTATCCCGGGCATGTCGGCGGGCGCCCAGGCGAACACATCTAAGTTCCCTTTGAGGAAGTGGACCAGGTCGTCGCGCCGAGCTCCTGTTAAGAGTGACCCGATTTGGACGGTTCGTTCATTGTCCCCTTCGACGAGGGAGACCTCTGTTAGCGGCTCAACTGGGGCTCCTCGGATCTCATTATGCTCGTCCCGAGTATCCAAAGATCCTCTGAAATCATCCGTGCTATCAAGATCATCGATTTTCTCCTCTGGCATGGACGTCGCTGTGAAGAAAATCTTCGCGGTTTGCTGGTTCCCATAGGCCCGACCTATCCCGCCTTGGTCGAGGGGAAACTTGATCGCCAGGTGGTAGGTCGATATCTGGACCCGGAGGGAATTCAGCGTTGGGCGTCCCGGGAAGATATTGTAAGATGATGAAATTCTAGCGGCGATGAACTCCACTGGCATGGTACGCGTATGAACAGTCTCCCCAATGTTAAGCAGGAGGGTGACTACCCCTTCTGCCAGGATGGACTGATTGGTGAACCTCGACAGGATATGGGCGGTCGGCCTGAGGTCCGACGGGGTGAGTCCCATACGTAGGAAGCAGTCGTAGAAGAGGATGTCTGGTGTGCTTCCTGAGTCGACCAGTATCCTCTGCACCTCGTAACGGTGGACCCGCGCTGTGATTACCAGAGGGTCATTGTGAGGCGGGGATATCCCATGAAGGTCCTCGTCGGTAAAGATGATGAGCTCGGCCGTTTTGACCCTCTTCCTCGGTTGGTTGCTGGTCCCTTCGACCGGAAAAAGGCGCCGTGTCTCGACGGCCCCAGGCGCACCCCCCGCTGATACGACTATGATTTGGTCGATCGTCAATTCACCGGGAGGGAGGTGGTGCTCTTGTTCCCGGTCGGCTTGTCGCTTGTCCCACAAGTATCTTGCTAGGTGCCCAGAGCGGATCAACTCCTCGATATAGTTTCGGAGCTATTTGCAGTTCTCCGTAGGGTGTCCCTGCGACCTGTAGAAAGCGCAATAGGGGCTTCGTGTCCTTTTGGCCGCTGATTGGTAGAGGTTCTTCGTGTTCAAGTTTTAGTTAAATACCGCAATCAAGACGGTTTCGCTTGTAGCTAGCCGGTTGAGTACGGGTCGTCCGCAGGGAGATGGGAGTCTTTTTCAATGTGTTTTAACGAGTTAAGTCCGAGAGTTCAGATTTTGTTGTGATTATCTAAGTGTTAAGTTGATATTTAAAGAGAGCTTGTTAGAGTTAGGATTAGGTTAGTTTGAGTTAGGAGTCTCCACATCTTTCGTTGCCCCTCTTAATATCGGTGTTACGGTAATCGGCAACAATGGGGATTAGCACGACTAGGAAGGAACTTGCGAGTATAAGCTAGGCTTTCCAACGCATAAGTCCTTCCTTTTGGTGCTTGTCCGTCCGTTCTTGGCTCTTAGCCATAACCTCCGGTTAATTCAACCACAACCGGTCTCACTACGGAATCACCGCTATCATGTTGGATAGGGTGCCGTAAGGAGCGGATTGTGGTTCAATTAACGGGAGTCGATTTAAGCTGTTGGGCAAGGAAAGAGTGAGAGAGATTTCCTTCTCTCAAACTTCCCTTATCCTACCCTAACAAGTATGAACTACTCACACATTATGATACGGAAAAAATAAAACAAAACAAAAGAGGAAGATAGACAGAAGGAGATTAGAAGAATACGACTAGCTATTTGCGACCTCACCTTGGCGAGGATCGAGCGTAAGCATCATTGTCGTATTACGGATAAAGAAAAAGAGAGAAGAAAGAAACAACAAGAAAATAACAACAACTACTTAACGAATTAAAATTACAACAATTAACAAGATAAAGAGACAAGCATGATAATAAACAGTTCTTCTTTATTCATCACTCTTCACTCACAAGCTCACTACAAGTTTCAATGGAGAAGAGGTGAGAAGAGAAAGAAGAAACACAACTAAACCTAGCAAAATGAAAATACAAGAATGGACTCTTTCCTTCACAAAGTTCTGGGCTATTTATAGGCCAAAAAATGAAAACCTAGGGCAACCACCAGAACACATATATAAAGACCAAAATACCCCTAAAAAATGATCAACTGCCGCCACCATATGGCCGCGGATCCGCGGCCTAGACCCCCTATTGGCCGCGGATCCGCGGCCCTTTAGAGGAGTTGGGCCCTCTTCTTTTTTGTGCTTCCCTGTTCTTCAGTGTACATAATTCTGGTACATGTATTTTCTCAATTTGGCTCCACGATTTTTCCAGAATTTCTGTTGAGGGAAAGGTGGACTTTTTGTCAAGATTTGGCATGATTGCCTCGAGCTCCGCGTAGATTTCTTAGATCTTGTGCTGCCCTTGAGCCTTGTGCATGAAAGTGACAATCGATTTGCCATTTTGTCTTCCTAAACTGGTATCTGGCAACATACGGATGAAGAGCGGAGACCGTGTTTTCTCAGTGGTTGGCAGGAACCCGGATATTGTCGTGTTTTCCATGAATTTCACCGTTTTAGAACCGAGAACCTGTATCCTGCAATTGACTAGCAAACACGGCTCAAGAGTATCTACCGATATGCAATGTGACAAAAATTGGGCGGTATGAAAATGCAAAAATCTGATATGAACAGCCGCCTTATGGCTAACTGGGGGAGTTTGAAGAATCTCTCTCCCTTTGCCTCCTCCAACAGCTCTGTCTGGGAGACGTTGAGCGGGGTGTACTCCTGTAACTATGGGGAGTAGGGCTTCGGCCGCTCAATTTTCTTTTTATCCTCTCTTGCTCTCTTCTTTTGATCGACGTGGTCGGTCCAGGGTAGGTTCGTATTTACCTCGGACTCTAGATGGATCTCTCGTTCAGTCATGGCTTTTAACTCAGCCATGGTCTTAGGTTGCGCCAATGCAAAGGAGCGGAGCCACTCCTTATGCCTAAGACCCGACCTAAGTGCAGTGATGAATGTCTCATCCCGGTGCTCTGGGACCTCGAGGAGGGCGTTGTAGAAGCGGGTGACGTATCCCTTGAAGGACTCCTTGTTCCCGCTCTTTATTGTGAAGAAATGATCGACGGTCCGCTTCTGCCCTCTGTTCCTGACGAGGTGGCCAAGGAACTGGGTGTCCAGCTCATCAAAGGTTGAGATTGAGTGTGGCGTGAGCCCTCGGAACCAATCTCGTCCAGAACGGATGAGAGTGGTGAGGAAAGCCCGGCATTATGCGGCGTCGGATTTGTCCTGCAAACTCATCCCTGCTGTGAACGCGTCCAAATGGTCCTTTGGGTCAGACTTTCCATCGAAGAGGGGGATCTTCGGGGGCTTGTTCCTAGAGGAGACATAGACAGCGAGAATCTCCTCGGTGAAGGGCCTTGTAAGCAAGTCGGCGGCGTATCTAGCCCTGTCGCTTAAGGGACGACTCTCCCGATGTATACCCTCGATCTTCTTTTCAAGGGCGTCGAGTCGGTCATGGTATCCCGAGGATTCAGCATACTCAGATTTATGGCCCCTGCTGATGCCGACCTGCGCCGGGCCTCGGCTCTGGTTCAGTTCTATGAGGTTCTGTAGGTCCCCTGGCAAGGTTGTCTTTGAGCTACCATGGTGAGTCCCGTTCGCGCGAACCTGTCAAGGGAGGTAGCACCGGCCGTGCCTGGGAGCAGGCGAGCTGACCGACACCTCCTCAGGAGGGACAGGAGCGCGATGGGCCTCAGGGCGGGGCACTCTTTCATAGGACCTCGGCGTCGAGCTGTGAGGTGCCCACCGGGTCATCGAGTTGGTCACCACGGGGGATCTGTGGCCGCCCGAGATAGCGAGGCGGTGCCCAGATGTGCCGGCGCGGGCAGTGTCTTCTCTCCCATGTGTCGCTCTCAGGGTGGGGGAACGATGACTTGGGAAGCTTTTCCCGCCATTTGGATTCGGACAAGCGCATCCACGACGGACGCAAGCCGATCTATCCGAGCAGATAGGACGTGAATGGCGTTCGGGGGAGGAGGGGATCCACCCGCGTCTCCGTTGTGAGAAGGACGGCGGATGGAGCTTGGATCGTCACGATGATCACTCGCCATATGTTCGAGATCGGAAGATTAACTTTCATTGAGTGGAACTTTCGTGGTTCCCACAGACAGCGCCAACTGATGGAGGCTTTGATCTCTTTCAGATGTTATCTTCCATTGATCTGTAGCGAGCGTTGATGGATGTCCGAGATTGGATTTGAGGGTAGCCTCTCAGTGCTTGTGGATCTCAATGGGCTTGATTTGAGAGTGAAGTCGTGCTACCTGCAAGGAAGTCCCGGGGTGGTTGTACTACCAAGGACCCTCCGACGATCAAGTTAGCCGAAGTATTTGGGCAGAGTAACGGTCTGTTGGGGTAAGATTGTTGTTCTCTCATGGGAACTGAATAAAATACAAATAAAGCAGCAAGAAAAACGCCCAAATGGGGCATCACGTACTCACACGTGATGTCACGCCTGCTTCCCAGTGTACGGGCAGAGGGCGCGATGAGGCCGCTACGTATTTACTCTGAAGAAAATACGCTAAGCGTATCTAAGCAATATAAAAGAAATATACACAAGAGACAAAAGATATAATTGAACAACAACTTTATTTATTAACATTCTTTTTACAGTACATGGAAAAGTAAATATATCTGATGGAAACAATGCCTAAACAATGGCATAACAGAAAAAAGTACTGGAATGAATGTGTACAATAAAACTAGAGTTCTGGGTCTTCAATAATCTGGTCCAAGTCCATGATGCTGGGCTCTGTCTCCAGAAGGTCTGAAACACCTGACGACATTCAAAGAAGAAAGAAAGAGAATGTCGTCAGCGAACAAATCGCTCGGTAAGTCCCAAAGATAAGGGGGAAGTAGAAAAGAAGAAAGAGAGAGTGTAACTTTTAAAATTGTATTATATTTTTATAGTGTTAATGCTGTTGTTATCGTAAGTTCAAGGGTGAATATCAACTAATCTCAAGAGTGTTCTCAAACCCAACAGGCCACAGTCCAGGGGTAGGGAACCACGGGCCAAATGATATGTTAGTAGCGGGACTTCGACCGTCGTCGAAGTATTCCAAACTCAACAGGCCACGGTCCAGGAGCATGGAAACATGGGCCCTCATGATTGCTTTCTTGTATTAGTAGACATGGATTCATGATCTAGGGGGACTCTTGAGATTATGTTGGATTCACGAATGAACTACCCCAATACCCCGTGTATTTATTGTATTGATAGTATTGTATTGCATTGTAATGTCTTGTAAATTGAATTGTATAATTGGATGACTTGCCGAAACCATGATATCAGTAAACGGATGTAACTGTAAAATCATGTATGTAACTGGAGAATCATGTAAACTGGATGATCATGCAAATGGAATGTATATCCATGGTTCGGTTCAGTCAAGTTGTATAGATTGATAGATTGAATATATGGAATAATGGATTCATGGATTCGTGTTGAATTGTAATATTGTAGATTGTAGATTGTACTTGAATCATATTCAAGTCAGATTATTAATGAGACTCGGTCTGAGTCAGACAAAAAGAAATTTAAGTCCTGATTGTTTTGATGTTATCAGTAACCGCTGTACATGGGCGGCAGGATTTGTGTCTTTTTCAAAGACGATTACCGTATTGATAACACCGTTGTTAAGTTGTCTACCTTAAATAGGCAAGCACCCACTTCTCCGGCTCCCTGAGGCTCAAAAGATTGGTCCCGCTTAAACCTATGTTTACTAGGGTCCTTAGGGTAATTTATAGAACTTGATGGGGTTTTATGTAAAAATACTTTTCTATAGTTTTCAAAATACTCCCCAAGTATTTAGTTATCGTCTTTAGAGTTGTAATAAATGTGGATTTTGTACATATGCCATTTCTATTGAGAATAACCTAATTTTCATAATATATGGTATTAAAGTGTAATATTAAACTTGTATGGATTTAATGGTATTTTAATGTAAACTGATTCTTATGATTTTTGAAAAGAGTTGTAATATTTATATTCTTACAAAATAGATCTTTTAATGTTACATATATATATTTATATAAAAATAATTTTAATATATATATTATAATTCTAAAAAATCCCATTTTCTTAAGATGTCGTATTTTAAATCTTTCGAGACCGAATGCTCCTTACGGAGGTCTGCATCTCGCACTACTAAGCCCGAGGATGTGCGATAATCCGCACCATCCCGAACGGGTTCCCCAAATGGGTTGTAGCGGCGCTTTGCAAAGATTTGTATAAATACTAAATCGTTTAGAAAATGGTTTTATTAGTAATGGTATTTATTTGTAAAGATGTCGTTTTCCCGTATTCTATGTTCCCGAGGGTATTGTGCTATGTTGCATATGAGTGTGTGAGGAGGTGGGTCATTACCTCGTGATCTATTTAAAGGTATAGCAAGGTTTTGATGGTTTAAATGTAGAAAAGAAACTATATGATATTTAAATGAAAAAGTACGGTAAAATGGAAATAGCAATTACTTTTGATATGGAACTTATTTAATATGATTGTCAGTGTTTAATAGTCAACATGTAATGGTTTAACAAGATTGTATTAAAGAAAAGTGAGAGTTTTAGAAAGAAACCGAATCGGAAATCGGATTTGTTCCGATTCCGTCGGGTTTTGGAAGTTCGTATTTTTAGAAAAGAGTAAAGGAGAGAAATTGGGACTTACGGATTTAGGACTTTAAAAGAGAGGAAAGGGAGACGAGAGGAGTCGACGGTGCGTCGTTTCGTCGCCGGGAGTTCCTACGGTTGTCGCCGGAAAATCCACCGGAGCTTCGCCTTTCGCTCACTTCGATTGCACACTAGGGTTTCTAGAGATTTATTGAGAGTTAGCTCAGAGTTTTGGGGTGAAGGAGTAGAGTGTAAGGGTGGTATTTATAGGGTTAGGCTAGGGTTAGGGTAGATGATGAGTTTAAATTGAAAAAATGTAAAAAAATATATTAAAATTCATTAAAAATTGAGTAAATGGGACCTTTTGAATTCTATGGAACCGATCTAAGTAAATAAAGTGTGCAGGGGGGTAGGGGAGAGGAAGAGACAGAACTTTTCTGTTGACGACTCGGCCGACCGGCCGAGTCCGGCTGGTGTTCATACCATAATATTGTATTATTATATTCCCCGGTCCTAGTTATTTTACAAATAAACAGGTGCTTTTGACCCATGTCTGCTACTTAGTTACAGGTTACAGGTTCTTGGAATAAAAACAGTGAAAAAGACAAAAGACGATGCAAAAGTGAGACTCCGACCAACAAACAGAGAATCTTGATAAAGCCTACACAAATATCAGTTCACAACTACAAGGCAGTGTAAGGTTCAAGACTTCGTCACGAAGCAATGGCAAAAGTCCATTACAATGTTCACTGGAAAGATTTGGAAGAAACCTAGAAGCCAACCTGAGAAAAGAACCATAGAAACAAGAAGACAAAGTCAATGAGGAAAAGCACAAAAAAACCGAAGCACCAAGACCACCCTTTGGCCGCGGAACCGTGGCCAAAGCATGCCTTTGGCCGCGGAACCGCGGCCGTCTTCTGCCCGTGTCGGTGGAATTTTTTAGGCGGTCCACGGATCGTTGAATAGGTCTTTTCTTAGGGGGTATTTTGTAAAAACAGATATGCGAGTCAATTGTAACCCTAGGGTTCCTATCCTCTATAAATAGAAACTCTAAATCTTGTATGAGGGCATGCCTCTTTTCATTTCATAAATTCAGATCTGTACGGCGTTGATGTTTGGAGAGAGCCATCAATAAAAATTAGTAAGTTCCTTTATTTTCTTTGCCTTAGTTTACTTTAATTTAGAATGTCTTTAATTTCCCTAATGAGCGAGTAGTCTCCTCGCTTGTTAGGGTTAGCTTTAGAGAAATGTTTGAGAGATGAGATCTCTCACCCCTTTCTTGCCCCTTCACACATAAGAATTAGAACTCCATGCATACACACACACACCGCTCACTGCGGAACCTTACCCCTCGAGGTAACGGTGATACCATAGTATAAAGGACCGGTTGCGCGTGTTTTCCATGGAGGTTAGGGTAAGGATCGATAAAGGAAGGACAAGAATCTAGAGAAAGAAATATCTTCCCAAATGATTCCAATCCACTTTATTGATAATTACCATAACACCTAATAGATCTATAATAGGGCATTGAAAGCGGTGAGGAAACCTTTAATCTCTCAACTTCCCCTAAACCTAACCCTAGCAAGACTTAGATCTAGATAATTTTAGTATAAATTAATTTAGCTTTTAGAGATAATCAATCCGACACCCATCGGAATTAACTCGTTAGCGCGATTAGGAAAACACAAAATCCCTGTGGACCGACCCGTACTCACCGGCTAGCTACCAAGCGACGCCGTTCTTGATTGCGGTAATTATATTTTTGATCGTTAAAATCCTACACTAATCAGCCGGCGGCGCCGGCCTGAGTCGGTCGGTCCGCTGGCCGATTCAGGCCGAGTCAGGAGGTGGGAAGGTGGGGAGTCGTCTGGTGATCTCACTGGTATATTTACTTTTTCTAGGGTAGTTGGATTTTTGGGAGTTAACACGTGTTGACTGTTGGTATTCTAAAAATACTTAAAATAAAACAATATTAAAAATAATGTGGGGTATGGAATTTGAACTCTGGTGGCTTGGTTCAGCAGTGCAAGATATTACCAATGAGCTACAAGCTCCTTCTTATAATTATGGAGCTAATAATTAATTAAAGTAATAAAGGTAAATGTAAATACCCCAAGTATACATTAATTTTTAAGCAAATTTTGTACACTAAAAATGGAGTTGTTACATTATTTTAACTTGTAATTAAAAAGCAAATTAATTACTTATATCTTGTGCTCGGGCTAAATTACCCCTTTCTGGATTTTTGAAAAATCGTACAGGAAATTTAGGATTGTTACATTCTACCCTCCTTATAAAAATTTCATTCTCGAAATTTGTAAAAGGAAAGTGTAACAGATTCAAGGAAAGTTTGGTGATAGTGTATGAATAATAACAAAGTGATAAAAAAGTGTGAAAAAGGTTGAAGAGAAATACCAGGGTTATCCTGGCCAACCGTCTCAGCTTCTACGGCCGCTAAATTGTAAGCCTGGCGTCTCGGCACGTTTCTTCGTGCAAGCTGGTACAATGCTGATTGTCGAGGTAAAGGTGGTCCACGTGGAGCTGGTGCAGGAAGAGTTAACCGGGTAGGTGGGGCTTGGAAAGCTGGTTTAGCTGCGGAATTAGGATTAGTTCGGTTGTGTGGGCAAGTTCCTATGGTATGTGAGGATGATCCACATATCAAGCAAAGACCATTTGCTCGTCGGCAAACCTCCATCAGATGTCCGGCTCTCTTGCAGTAAGTATAAAAGGTTGGGTTGGACCTGTTGATTGGTACTCCCAGTCTCTTTGGTACAAATGATGGTCCTGATGCGGCTCCTCCTGCCATCTGGTTGACAGGGCGCTTCACTCCTGTAGACTGGGGTCTGCTCCTCGCCTTTATCACTGCTCATAACTGCGGGCAGCTATCAGAGCCTTTTCATGAGTCGGAAATTTCCCTGTGGCTAGTGCAGCCTGGATTTCCATGTCCAAACCTTGTTGAAATCGACGGGCTCTGATCTCATCCGTCGGTATCAGGTGTGCCGCAAATATGTTACGGTCTTGTGTTAGCTGTGTAGTATGTGATATTTAAAAAATTCAAATTACTGAAACATATCTTACTGACTGAGCATGGTGAACTCAGCGTCATACTCATCTACTGACTTGATCCACATCGAACCTTGTTGCAGATGAATAAACTGTTGTTCCATGTCGAACCTGGCAGTCTCAGGGAAGTACTTCGCGTCGAACCTATCGCGAAAAGTCTTCCATTCTATGGGCTGATCAAGACAGCTTTCTTCCGCCTTCCACCAGTTCCGTGCATTGTATGTGAGCTGTAATTTTGCTACACTAATCCAAGCTATGTCTGGCACTTGTGCTGCTGTCAGATCATCCTCTATACTTTATGCCCATTCCTCAGCTTCCAGTGGGCTTCCCTTTCCTGAGAACTGTTTGGGATGTAATACCCTGAATTGCTTTACCCCAGGTGCTTCAGTATTGGGACGGTTCAAGAGCTGTTGTCCTTCAAGGAGGCTGTGGATTGCCTCAAGCAGAACCGTTTGCTCATTGGGTGGAGAAGGAATGACAGGTGTGATTGGTAGTGGTGGTGGAGTGTTGTTGAAGTTGGTGCTTGTGTTGTTTGGGGAATCCATAACCTTGAATGAAAAATTTAGGTTAGGACAGATTCAAAGTATATGATTCAAGAAATATGAAATTGATAAGATTCAAAAAACATGAATTGTAAAGAATGTTTTAGTTGCTGGTTCTTATGTTATATTGCTTAGGTTGATCACGCAGAACAGAACTGCATAGTATGGTTCTATACAGCTCTGACCTGCATGAGCCACCAAAAAAACCTATCACGCCCCGCTTCCCAGTGTACGGGCAGATGGCGCGACGAGGCCGCTACGTATTTACTCTGAAGTAAATACGCTAAGCTTATCTAAGCAATATAAAAGAAATATACACAAGAGACAAAAGATATAATTGAACAACAACTTTATTTATTAACATTCTTTTTACAGTATATGGAAAAGTAAATACATCTGATAAAAACAATGCCTAAAAAATGGCATAACAGAAAAAAAAAAGTTCCGGAATGAAATGTGTACAATGAAGCTAGAGTTCTGGGTCTTCAATAATCTGGTCCAAGTCCTTGATGCTGAGCTCTGTCTCCAGAAGGTCCGAAACACCTGACGACATTTAAAGAAGAAAGAAAGATAATGTCGTCAGCGAACAAATCGCTCAGTAAGTCCCAAAGATAAAGGAGAAGTAGAAAAGAAGAAAGAGATAGTGTAGCTTTTAAAATTGTATTAGAAAGAGAGAGTGTAGCTTTTAAAATTGTATTATATTGTTATAGAGTTAATGCTGTTGTTATCGTAAGTTCAAGGGTGAATGTCAACTAATCTCAAGAGTGTTCTCAAACCCAACAGGCCACAGTCCAGGGGTAGGGAACCACGGGCCCAAATGATATGTTAGTAGCGGGACTTCGACCGTCGTCGAAGTATTCCAAACTCAACAGGCCACGGTCCAGGAGCATGGAAACACGGGCCCTCATGATTGCTTTCTTGTGTTAGTAGATATGGATTCATGATCTAGGGGAACTCTTGAGATTATGTTGGATTCACGAATGAACTACCCCAATACCCCGTGTATTTATTGTATTGATAGTATTGCATTGCATTGTAATGTCTCGTAAATTGAATTGTATAATTGGATGACTTGCCGAAACTATGATATCAGTAAACGGATGTAACTGTAGAATCATGTATGTAACTGGAGAATCATGTAAACTGGATGATCATGGAAATGGAATGTATATTCATGGTTCGGTTCAATCAAGTTGTATAGATTGATAGATTGAATAAATGGAATAATGGATTCATGGATTCGTGTTGAATTGTAATATTGTAGATTGTAGATTATAGATTGTATTTGAATCATATTCAAGTCAGATTATTAATGAGACTCAGTCTGAGTCAGACAAAAAGAAATTTAAGTCCTGATTGTTTTGATGTTATCGGTAACCGCTGCACATGGGCGGCAGGATTTGTGTCTTTTTCAAAGACGATTACCGTGTTGATAACACCGTTGTTAAGTTGTCTACCTTAAATAGGCAAGCACCCACTTCTCCGGCTCCCTGAGGCTCAAGAGATTGGTCCCACTTTGTCATGCCCCGCTTCCCGGTATACGGCGAATGGGACGCGACTGGTCCGCTACGTATTTACTGTGAAGTAAATACTATGAAATAAATACGCTAAGCGTATCTAAGCAATACAAAAGTAAGCACAAGAGACAAGAGATATAAACTGAACAGCAACTTTATTTATTAACATTTTTTTGTACAATATATGGAAAGTAAATACAACTGAAATAAAAAGCAATGCCTAAATAATGACATAACAGAAAAGAAAAGTACTGAAATGGAAAAGTGTACAATGAACTAGAGCTCGAGATCTTCACTGAAATGGTCCAAGTCTTCAGCAGTGGGCTCGATCTCTGACGGGTCCAAATCACCTGACGATATTCAAAGAAGAAAGATATAGAATGTCGTCAGCGAATAGGTCGCTCGGTAAGTCCCAAAGTTAAGAGGAAAGTAGAATAGACAGAATAAGAAGGTATCTTTTAAAGTTGTATTATATTGTTGTAATGTTGTATTAACGCTGTTGTTTGTACCTTGGTACAGAAGAATGCCAGTGTATACGAGAGGAATCTCTATATGCCAGAGACTAGAGGCAAGTATAGTACAAGGAACCGTTTATGCCACGGTACAACAGCAACTGGATTCATGTTAGGTGTATTAAGTCTTACAGTCTCGTGACACTTTTAACACCTTCCGTACCAATCTACCCCTTAAACCCCGAGATGTCTTGTTTGTATTGTTTGTTTGTAAATTGTATTGATTGTATAATTGATTGACTGACCAAAACCATGATATCAGTAAACGAATGTAACCGTAGAATCATGTAAATAGATGTAAACTGGAGATCATGTAAATGGAATGTATATCCACGGTTCGGTTCGGTCAAGTTGTATAGGTTGATAGTTGGATTCATGGATTCATATTGAATTGTAATATTGAAAATTGTAGATTGTAAATTGTACTTGAATCATATTCAAGTCAGATTATAATGAGACTCAGTTTGAGTCAGAAAATTAGAAAAGTAAATTGAAGTCCTAATTATTTTGATGTTATCGGTAACCGATGAACATAGACGACAGGATTTGTGTCTTTTTCAAAGACGATTACCGTATTGATAACACCGTGGTTAAGTTGTCTAGCTAAGATAGGCAAGCACCCACTTCTACGGCTACCTGAGGCTCAAGAGATTGGTCCCGCTTAAACCTATGTTTACTAGGATTCTTAGTGTAATTTATAGAACTTGAGGGTTTTTTATGTAAAAATACTGTTATATACTTTTCAAAATATACCCCAAGTATTTATTAATCGTCTTTAGAGTTGTAATGAATGTACATTTTATATTTTGATATTTTTTATTGAAAATATCCTATTTTCATAAATAAAGGTATTTATTTGTAATATTGATTTGTATGTAATTCAAGGTAATTTAGTGTAAAATGATTCTTGTGACATTTTTAGAAAAAGTGGAATATTTGTAATAATTCAAAATAGATATTTTTATGTTACATATACTTATATTTATATGAAAATAATTTTAGTATATATATAATATTTTAGAAATCTCGTTTTCTTAATATGTCGTATTTTAAATCTCTCGAGACCGAATGCTCCTTGCGGAGGTCTGCATCTCGCACTACTAAGCCCGAGGATATGCGATAATCCGTACCATCCCGAACGGGTTCCCCAAATGTGTTGTAGCGGCGCTTTGCAAAGATTTGTATAAATACTAAATTCTTTAGAAAACGGTTTTATTAAGTAAATGGTATTTATTTGTAAAGATGTCGATTTCCCGTATTCTATGTTATAGGGTCTCCTAAATCAACTAGACTGCTCCTAACTGGTCCAAAGTGACAAATTGTGAGATATATCTCAAATCGCCTCTTCACCGCCAATTGTGGCCAGGTAAGTACAAGTGAAGAAATGAGGGATCCGCTCACGAATCACCATGAGACGGGCCTTTTAAAGTTACTTTTCTCACTTGTCTAGCCTAAGCACCACAAAGTCAGGTTTAGATAAACGACTGAATGCCCACAACCTTCCTCTGTCCTAATGAGTGGGACAGTACTTAATTGGCTGAGTCTAGATATTTTTATTATTAGCTCAAAGGTTATTTATTTGTAAAGATATATCAATACTAAATCTTTTAGAAATGGTTATTTAAGTACAGGGTATTTAAATGAAAATGTTTGTTTTTCCGTATTCTAAGTTCTCGAGGGTATCGTGTTATGTTGCATATGAGTGTGTGAGGAGGTAGGTCATTACCTCGTGGTCTACTTAAAGATATAGCAAGTTTAATGAAATTAAATGTATAATTGAAACAATGTGGTATTTAAATGAAAAATACGATAAAGTGAAATAGCCATCATTTTATGAAATGAAACTTGATCAATTTGGTTGATTAGTGTTTAATAGTCAACATGAGAGAGTTTAAGTATAATTGTATTAACGAGAAGTGAAGTTTTATAAGAAAACCGAATTAGAAATTGGATTTGTTCCGATTCCGTCGGGTTTTGTAAATCCGTATTTTTAGAATAGAAAAAAGAGATAGAAAATGAGACTTACGATTTTGGACAAGAAGAGGAATCGCCGGTGTATCGATTCGTCGCCGAGTGTTCCTAGAAGTTCGCCGGAAGTTCGCCGGGAATTTCGCCGTAACTTTGCTTCGTGCTCGTTTTCAAAGTACACAAGATTTCTTGAGAATTTTAGAGAGTTGGCTCAGAGTTTTGTGGTGAGAGGGTAGAGGGTAGAGGTGTATTTATAGGGTTAGGCTAGGGTTAGGGTAGATGTAGGGGTTTTAATTAAAAAAATATGAAAATGTGTGAAAATGCATTAAAAATGAAGTAAATAAGAGTTAATGGGCTCTGTGGAAGTGGTCTGTAGATTTAAAATATGCAGGAGAGTGGGGAATGCCAAAAGACATAAATTCCCAGTTGACGACTCGGCCGTCTGGCCGAGTCCGGCCGACGGCGCCGGCCCGAGTTGGATGGTCCGCCGGCCGAGTCGGGCCAAGTCAGGGGCTTAGGAGGTGGGGGGTTGCCTAGTGAAGCCTATGGTACCTTCAGTTTTTCAGGTTCAGTAGAAAGTTTGGGAGTTATCTCGTGTGGACTGTTGGGCTTCTATAAAATTTAAAACAAATAAATATTAAAAATAATGTGGGGCATGGGATTTGAACTCTGGTGGTTTGGTTCAGCAGTGAAAGCTATTACCAATGAGCTACAAACTTCTTCTTGTAATTAAATTGCTAATTAATTAGTTAAGTCTTGTGCTCAGGCAATAAATACCCCTTTATGGATTTTTTTGAATTTTTTTGTAAAAATTTGTATAGGAAATTTAAGATTGTTACACGCTTAAACCTATGTTTATTAGGGTCCTTAGGGTAATTTATAGAACTTGAGGGTTTTTTTTGTAAAAATACTTTTCTATAGTTTTCAAAATACTCCCCAAGTATTTAGTTACCGTCTTTAGAGTTGTAATAAATGTGGATTTTGTACATATGACATTTCTATTGAGAATAACCTAATTTTCATAATATATGGTATTAAAGTGTAATATTAAACTTGTATGGATTTCATGGTATTTAATGTAAACTGATTCTTGTGATTTTTGAAAAGAGTTGTAATATTTATATTCTTATAAAATAGATCTTTTAATGTTCCACACACACACACACACACATACACACACACATATAAAAATAATTTTAATATATATATTATAATTCTAAAAAATCTCATTTTCTTAAGATGTCGTATTTTAAATCTTTCGAGACCGAATGCTCCTTACGGAGGTCTGCATCTCACGCTAATAAGCCCGAGGATGTGCGATAATCCGCACCGTCCTAAACGGGTTCTCCAATTGGGTTGTAGCGGCGCTTTACAAAGATTTGTATAAATACTAAATCGTTTAGAAAATGCTTTTATTTGTAATGATATTTATTTGTAAAGATGTCGTTTTCCCGTATTCTATATTCCCAAAGGTATTGTGCTATGTTGCATATGAGTATGTGAGGAGGTAGGTCATTACCTCGTGATCTACTTAAAAGTATAGCAAGGGTTTGATAGTTTAAATGTAGAAAAGAAACTATATGGTATTTAAATGAAAAAGTACGGTAAAATGGAAATAGCAATTACTTTTGATATGGAACTTATTTAATATGATTAGTCAGTGTTTAATAGTCAACATGTAATGGTTTAACAAGATTGTATTAAAGAAAAGTAAGTTTTAGAAAGAAACCGAATCGGAAATCGGATTTGTTCCGATTCCGTTGGGTTTTGGATGTTCATATTTTTAGAAAAGAGTAAAGGAGAGAAATTGGAACTTACAGGTTTAGGACTTTAAAAGAGAGGAAAGGGAGACGAGAGGAGTCGACGGTGCATCGTTTCGTCGCTGGAAGTTCCTACGGTTGTCGCCGGAAAATCCGCCGAAGCTTCGCCTTTCGCTCACTTTGATTGCATACTAGGATTTCTAGAGATTTCTTGAGAGTTGGCCCGGAGTTTTGGGGTGAGTGGGTAGAGTGTAGGGGTGGTATTTATAGGGGTAGGCTAGGGTTAGAGTAGGTGAAGAGTTTAAATTGAAAAAATTTAAAAAATATATTAAAATTCATTAAAAATGGAGTAAATGGGACTTTTTGAATTCTCTGGAACCGATATAAGTAAATGAAGTGTGGAGGGGGGTAGGGGAGAGGAAGAGACAGAACTTTTCTGTTGACGACTCGGCCGACCGGCCGAGTTCGGCCGGCGGCGCCGGTCCGAGTCGGCCAGCGGCGCCGGCCCGAGTCGGCCGGTCCGCCGGCCGAGTCAGGCCGAGTGAGGAGGTGGGGAGTCGTCTGGTGATCTCACTGGTATATTTACTTTTTCTAGGGTAGTGGGACTTTTGGGAGTTAACACGTGTTAACTGTTGGTATTCTAAAAAAACTCAAAATAAAACAATATTAAAAATAATGTAGGGTATGGGATTTGAACTCTGGTGGCTTGGTTCAGCAGTGTAAGGTATTACCAATGAGCTACAAGCTCCTTCTTGTAATTATGGAGCTAATTAATTACTTAAAGTAATAACAGTAAATGTAAATACCCCAAATATACATTAATTTTTAAGCAAATTTTGTACACTAAAAATAGAGTTGTTACATTATCTTAACTTGTAATTAAAAAGCAAATTAATTACTTATATCTTGTGCTCAGGCTAAAATGCCCCTTTCTGTATTTTTGAAAATTTGTACAGAAAATTGTACAGGAAATTTAGGGTTGTTACACGTGACCAGGCCTCACGTGCAAACACGTGACCTTTTTTATGGGCAGATTCTATCTACGCCTGAATGTCTAATTGACAAAGTCACGTGCCCACACGTGATGGGCTCTTGAACCCACTGAATTAATAGAATTAAATTCTAATTAAAAGAAATTAAAAGCATTTGTTCCCTCATGGGAAATGAATAAAATATATGAATAAAGCAATGAGGAAACACCCAAGAGGAGCATCACGTGTCCACACATGATCGGGCATCACGTGTCCACACGTGATCAGGAATCACGTGTCCACACGTGATCGGGCATCACGTGAGGACACGTGACCTTCTATGAACAAGGTTTATAGGCGCTGAAATAAACAGTTGGAGATGCTTAACCAATGGGGTCACGTGCCAACACGTGATGGGTTCCTGAGCCTTTTGAACTAACAGAATTAAATCTTAATCAGTGGGGTCACGTGCCAACACGTGATGGGCTCCTGAACCCTCCGAACTAATAGAATTAAATTCTAATCAAATGCTTAATCAGCAAGGTCACGTGCCAACACATGATGAGCTCTTAAACCCTTTGAACAATAGAATTAAATTCTAATTAAAGGGAATCAAAAAGCTTAATTGGAAAAATATTTCCCTAGATCTTTCCAAACAAAAAGATTGCACTCTGTAAAGGGAGCACCGTTGGATTAAAAACCAATGGTGATTAAAAAATCACTAATTTATAGAAAGATTCTGCACAAGGAAATATTTTCCTAAAATTTGCCAAGAACAACAGATAAAATATTTTATGGTGAATAAAATTCACCAAATGATCTAAAAGATCATATTGGTTATAAAAAATCAATCAAAATCTCTCAATGAGAGATTGGCTGAACAAACTGATTCTTTTTTCTTTCCTATAAATAGGAGCCAAAAAGAGAAAAAGAGGATAACAACAACAGAGAGAGAATACAGAAAAAAAAGAGAAGAGAATTTAATTCTCCAGAGAGAAAAGAAGATCTCTTCAGAAAAGAAAAAATCCTTAGGTAAGAGAGGAAAATAGATCATTCTATAAGCTCCCACAAAACAAAAGAGAATTTAATCCTCAAATTAAGAGTTTAACTCTTCTAAATAAGAACTCAGTTCTTCCTCCGGTTGAAGATCTGCAGAAGCAGATCTTCCCATAAGTTGATAATTTAATTCTCATCGGGGGGATTCTGTCATGCAGATCTAAAACCTGAGAGAGGACCTAAGTTCAGAGAATTCTATTCTCCCACAAAGCATATAGGAATTTAATTCCTCCAACAAAGATAAGGTTTAACCCTTAATATAAGAACTTAGTTCTTCTTCATGGTAATAGATCTGTAGAAGCAGATCTCCACATAAGTTGAGAATTTAATTCTCATCAGCGAGATTCTGCCATGCAGATTTAAAGTTTAGAGGGAGAATTGTGTTTAAAGAATTTAATTCTTTTAAACACATAGGAATTTAATTCCTCTAAATAAAATTAGGGTTTAACCTTATAAGAGAATTTAATTCTTGTACAAGGGATTTATCTCTCCATGCACGTAAAAAGATCAAGTACCCAACATGATCACGTGGTATCACGTGACCCTCCCCTCCAATGACCAAAAGAGAACGAATAAGATTAGGCTACGTGCTCCCACGTGACCCTTGAACAGACTTCTCAAAATAAAAAGGGCAGAATCGATTTTGGGTGTCTCACGCGTCTCCACGTGACCCTGACAAACACCTCTTTAAAAAAGAGAAAATGGGGTAAAACTGATGGATTAATACCCAATGCATGGGCAGCATCACTTGTCCACACGTAATGATCATTAAGATTAATTGTTTAACACTTACTTGCAGATTTTGAGAATAAAAGGAAGTTTGGCCCAACACTCAAGCGCCCCACGTGAGCGCTTCTTTTTTTTTAGTGTTTAACACTATTTTGTGCGCTTCATCCTTAGTGTTTAACACTATTTTTAGCGCATCACGTGGGAGCACGTGATAGACGAGTGTACTCTAGTGTTTAACACTATTTTCGAGCCAAGCTTAGCCCAAATTAGCTAAGTCTTCCAGAGGCAGGACCCTCCTTTTTTTTACTGAACCTCAAATACACTTTTGTCTTCTAAAATTGATCATCTCATATGACATTCAAAGCAAAACCCAGAGTCTCCCAACCAATATTGTTTCAAGGGTACATCTCTTCACTCCTCTGATATTTGTCGTCGTAATCCTTCAACGTCTTCAGAGAGGTGACGGGTCCCGACAACCAGACATTTCATGGACTGTGGGGTCCTTAAACTCATGGACTATGATGTCCTTAAACTTTACGGACTGTGGGGTCTTTAAACTTGTGGACTACGATGTCCTTAAACTTTACAAACTATGATGTCTCTAAACTGCCACGGACTGTGGGGTCCTTAAACTCATGGACTATAATGTCCTTAAACTTTACAGACTATGACGACTTTAAACTATGGACTATGATGTCCTTAAACTCCATGGACTATGATGTCCTTAAACCCTATGGACCGCAAAGTCCCTAAACTAAAACAATAAAGCCCAAATGCTCTTTTGTTGGATCTAAACGATCCCGTTAAGTTGATCTTAGTCTAAAATTACACTAACGTATCCTTAACAAATGTTTAAGTTGATTTTAGTCTCAAATGAGACTAACGCATCTTTAAACCCAATTCCAAACCCAAATCTAAGAAAATACGGATTTGGACTAATTCACGCCCTACGGGCGACAACGTAAATTAGTCTCCGTATACAATCCACGGGCAACCAAAGATAAAACAAACACACACATGACACAAAATGACCATCTGGAGAAGGAGAAAGTGCTTACCGCGATGCGGTAGCATAATTAACTGTATGGGCTTGCGCCTGCAGGGAAGAGCGTCCCCACAATCAAAAAACCCTCAAATGAGGGGGAATCTGACGAAGTCTGCTACATCGGCCGCATCCGTCTAAACCTTCGATGCACGGTGCCATAAATCAACTTGGCATCTTCGGAGAGGTGGACGGATCAAACTAAATAGCATCTGTCCCCAAATTCAGGCAAGACGTCAGTCTTCCCGGTCTTTCGGCGGAGAACAATTGCCTTACCTGAGTCGTCTGAAGAGGGGTTTATATAGTGGCAGCCATGGGCTGGCGAGCGCGAGATACGCGCCGGCCGTTACGCCCCTGGTGTTGCGCCTGCGTCAAAGACGAGATCCCCCATCAATGATGAGAAATGCTCGTTAATAGGGGAACGCGATGGCGTGGAACGCGGGATCGTGGGCGGCGGATATCTCGCGTCTGGCGAGATTCGTAGAGCTGTGGCGGAGACGCCTGTGATCTGTGTTGTGGGTCGGTCGATGAGACCGAGGAAGTTAAGCTCGGCGGGGGGCTCGGGAACGAGCGGGAGGCTGAGGAAGCTTGTTTCAGCGATAGCTCAGAGGCGATCTAGGAGGGCTGAGGGAACTAAGCGTGCGCAAAGGCTCGGAGGCGAGCCAATGGGTGTTTGGCAGGAGAGCACATGAGTGGTCTGGGGGGCCACCGAAGGTCGGGACCATCCTCGGGTCGAAGGACCATGGCATGCTTCCATTGTACCTTTCTTGTTTCTTTCTCGTGAACTTTGGGACACGTCATCTGCCACGTGTCATGATCTGGGGAGTTCTCAGTACCGAGCATTATCAACTGTTGTTTTACCGAAGTGTCGAACGATCTGTTTTAAGAAGAAACGAAATCACTTCCTATTCGAATAAGTATAACAAATTGTTACCCTCTGGATTTCATATATCCTTCTATATAATTCAAAGCGAATGGCATATATAAAACATGCGTGCTTTATGCATCCTCGATATTTGTAGCATGTACTGTGATCAAGGATTATTTTTATTTATTAATTTATTTGCAAAAATAGAATTATATATATGGAGAAAGTGTGTGACTAGGATCCTATCGGTAGCATTTAAAAAAAAATCTTACCGACTTTTTAAACTTTGGATCAATGTTGGGATGTGTACAGACAATTGTGTCAATGTTTGAATAAATAAGAATTTTTTTCATAATTGTTTGCACACGTTTCAATGCAAATCTAATGGTTAAAAAGTCTCTGATATGAGCATAGTTTTAATATATGCTTGCCTTTTTATTTGATAAATCCTAAATAAATTTTGAGCAATAAATAAAACTTAACAAAATGGATAACTAATATAGCAGCAGGTCAAGCGGAATCAAAAGGAAAAAATCTCTCGAGTATAAAGTGGAGAGTTAGTCAAAATCTCATGAATATAGAATGGAGATATGAAGAGATAATGAGATGTACACGAGTATATAAATAAATATATAAATAAATTTTAAAAAAAACAGATCACGTGGGTGGGGTTTAGTTAATTAGGGTTTCATGTGCATGCTTTTTACTTCAATTAATTATGGCCTAAATTTTGTTTCCTATTACTCATTCACCAATGAAATTGAAATATTTAAGAGCTGTTCTTGACACGTGTCAAGATTCTCTTGGTAGTTTACCTCTCTAATATTTCCTTTTTCTTTTTCCTGTTTGTTTGCAGGGGAGCATATCTATCGGAATCAAAAGCCCGTATCTGGTGAATCTATTTTGTTTGTTTGTAAGTAAACGGTAAATGATCATAAGTCACTTCCGTATGAGCCTGTAGTCTTTATCAATGATTTTATCATATGTCTAAAAATGGAAAGTATGCTATGTCGCAGCTTTATAGGCTTTTAATGCTTGAATAATAAATGGTAATAAATAAAAAATGTATAGTTCTCAACTGCTCGAACGGACCATTTAAACATGTGACATACTGGATCTTGCACAGTTGAACTATGCATACTAATCCAGTCTCTAACTGTTTAGTTGCAATGTTTAAAAAGAGAGATTAATATAGCCGGCATATATCACATGAACCGCAAGACACACATCAAATAAATAAATAATTTCACAATCAAAACAAAAATCAATACCTAAAACTTTTTAGTTACTTTCATTGATCCTTATACATCGAGGTAAAGTCTAGACCGAGACAAACGTTTTTTTCGAATAGTCTATAGACCGTTGTGTTAATTTTTCAGTATATTAATTTCTATCTATTTTATAGCAGACAGATTCTGGAAAGAAAAAAATTATATGGCGGTATCAGTTTCTTGATAAATTAATAATTTGGAAAGGAGTAACATTTAGGAATTTGCCTATTTGTGAAAAATCATGCATTATATAGAAATAAGTGATGAAGGATATGAGCCGGCCCCAAAAAATAAAGAAGAAACAGTGTACCCACTTGTCTTACACTTTGATTTGTATGCTCTCTCTCTCTCTCACACACACAAACACTCACACACGCGCACACACATTATCTTGAACAAATGTTGGCAAAAACTGAGTAGGGGGTTATAGGTTGCCACATTTCCCATTTTGGGGAGTAGGTCTTAGCTAAACTTTATAAACATAGGAATGAGTGCTTAGTGGGCTCCACATGCACGCATCAAGATATAATTTGAGTGAAGGTGAAGAGCATCAAAAGCAATGAATAGAGAGAAAACATTCACCATTACTGTATCCAATTTGTTACTTTCCATTTTTTTTAACTGATTCTAAATAAGTTAGTCTTGCTATTATTATCTTATTATCGAAACTGTACGGAATTACTCTGCTGTAGTGGTGGTTACCAAACAAAATTTACCAATGATTGGAGTCGTTGTGGCACGTGGGCTTTTTTCGACTTCTTGTACTTTTGCATATATTTCGAGGTGTGATATTGTTTTTGGCAGGTTATCCCTTACACCAAGCTCACTCATTTCACAAATACATTGCATTTATAACTCTCATAACTCTTCTATAAAATCCCAACATATAAAGCCATTTAAGGAAAACAGAGTCCCAGTTGTGGAAGCCACCACCGATCAATTCCTTCAAAGTTAATGTGGATGGGGTGACCGATTCCTTATGATTTTTAGCTGTTGCGTTAGCAAGAGGCAGTTTGGGTTCTATTATTAGATGCGTGGCTATTGTTCAGAATGTAGAAGCCGAAGTCCAAGCATTCTTATTGGGCATTTTGGCCTGCAAAGCTCGTCTCTTTCCAGTTATCATTGAGGGTGATTCAATGAATACGGTACCTCGGCTCATCGATATCCATGCTATCCTCCTAGATCAAGCACGTGGTGAATGAAGCTGATGGAGGTCCTTTTTAGATCTCCCTCAGATATTGTCTTCCGTCGATCTCCTGGTAGATTCTGGAGGGGATTCCCTGTTGTGTGTGGGTCTCAATGGGTGTAGAAGAAATTCGGTGATTGGAGAAGTTGGTGCCAAGTACCTGCAAAGAAATCCCGGGGTGGTCGGATACCACCGAGGACCCTCCGACGATCAAGTTAGTACTGGATCCGAGCAACGTAACGGCTAAGTGGAGTCAAAAAATGGCTTACTTGACCCTCTGTGATGGGAGTTTATATAGTGGTGGAAGCACGCAGCAGCAAGCGCGAGAATCTCGCCGGCAGTTACGCTCCCGACGTCACGCCCGCGTAGAGAGAGGATCACCCATTAATGGGGATCGTGGAGGCGTGGAACGTGGGATGTTGCGGGCGGAGAATCCGCGCATGGTGAGATTCGCGGAGCGGCGTTACGCCTGTGAGCGGTGGAGCTGGGCGGAGGACCGAAGAAGACGGCCTCGGTCGGGGGGCTCGCGGACGAGCGAGAAGGCCGAGGATACTTGGTCTTGTGGCAGCTCAGGGCGAGCTGAGGGGCCGAGGAGGCCAATCTGCAGGGAGCCCCGAGGAGGGCTGGCTTGTACCGGCAGGTCGGGCACAGGGGTGGCCTGGTCGGCCTCTGTGGGCCCTCCCTTCTGAGTTCTGGGACGTGCTATCCGCCACGTGTCCTGATCTTAGGGGTCCCCAATATGAGCATCATCATTAGCCCCTCACTCCTGTCCCGACCGGTTAGAGGGTCGGGTCAGGAGTGGACTGCCGGGCCACCCGGGGTGAGCTCCCTCCTAAGGTTTCGTTGGGACGCGTCCCCGGGCCGTCAGCTGTCTTTTCTGCTAGCGAATCGGGGGGTAATCTCCGCATTTAAGGAGGGTGCGCCGGTTCGTGTCGCTTTGAAGTGATGGCCCACGTGTCAAGCGTCGGTTGGCTGACACTACGTGTGCAGACCTGCGACGTCTGAAAGGGCGCAGTCCAGTCCGGGGACGACAAGTGGAGCAATCGGAGCCGTTGGATGCGAGGAGGCGTCTTGGCGGGAGATGAAGGGCACCGTTGGATGAGGTCGCTTGTGATGGTAAATACGGGTGGGGCCCGTTCCAGGGCCCCTACTCCTTCATATTTCTCGTTCTAGGCCTCGGTTGCTCGGCGCTCATCTCCTTCCTTCCACTTTCGCTTCCTGAGGATCATTCTTCCCAAGGTTATATGTTTTCTCTTTTCGAGTCAGTAGATGTCGTTGAGGTAGGTTCTAGAAACCCTTTAGGTGAGTCTGAGTCCTCCCAGGGAGCAGGGGTCGGCCCCTCTTCCCGGGATCGTGCGGCGGGGGCATCCCCCAGGGAGGAGGCGGTAGATGCTGCCTCTGGCGCCTCGTGTTAGATAAGGTATGAGGACGAGCTTGTCAACGCTCGGGCTCGTTTCTACATCCCCTCATGCTATACGCTACATCTGGCCAAGGAGGGAGAGAGGGCAGACCAAGTACGGGGCAGGGAGATCGTCCTGTATTTAGAAGCATTCTGGGGTGGAATGCGTCTGCCCTTCTCTCCTGAGGTCGTGGGAGCGTTGAACTTCTTCGGGTTAGCTCCCGGTCAGTTGGTGCCGAACTCGTGGAGGATTCTCCTTGGGTTCCTGATCCGCCTAAAGTTACATGCGATCCCCTTCAGCCTTTCCCTCCTTGATTCCTCTTTCGTCTTCAAAAATCACCCCGGTGGTCGAGCGGGCGATCCAAGGTGGGTTTATCTCTCTTTCAGAAAGCGACCAGGGGGCGCCGCCGGGACGGGGGTTATAGCCCTGCCTTCTTCCATTCACGACTGGAAGAAGAAGTTCTTCTTCGTTTCCCCTCCCGAGGGCGAGGACTGGCCCGTGCCTACAGAGTGGTCGAGGGAGAAGCACTTGCCGGGGAACCAGTCCAGTGACCCCGCCGCGGTGAGAGTGGCGTCATGGGAGCCCATCCCCCGCTACGACGTGCTATTGTCTGAGAGGGTTCTAAGTTAGGCCGGACTCAGCTCCGTTGAGTTCGTCGGTAAGTTTAGCTTTGCTTTTTTGGCTTGTAATTGCCCGTGTCGCTGACTCCTTTGCACTCGGTTTTGTGCAGGACCCATAGATATGGACTTGCTCAGAAAGTCCATGCGCCGGCCGAGGCCGGTCGCAACCCGGCTCCTTCTCCCTCGGTGGGAGCGCCCCGCGAGTGCTCAGAGGCGGATCTCGCCCCGGGGCCCATCAAAGTATCGGTTCGGAGGCGGGCTCGGATTCTGGAGGACCCGGCCTCGGAGGAGCAGACCGGCTCTCCCACAAGGCAGCTCAAGAGGAGATCTTCCCGGGGACCGTCTTCGCCATTCACGGTAGAGGAAGGCGGTCTCCAGTTCGCCATGCTTTCGGGACTATCCGTCGCGGATAGCCTGCTACATGAGATAGAGGCATCGGCCGGGGGTAGAGTCCCCGGGGGGACCTTCAGGGCTCAGCTGGCATCCATCGCCCAGGAGTCCGTGCAGGTAAGCGCTTGTCTTTCATTATTATTATTTTCGAGGTTCGATGCCTCTCTCATCTTCCTGATCTCTCTTCTGCTTTTCAGGTCCTTCAGAACGTCGCCCTCGCCTTATGCATGGAGGCCAAGGTGGTAGCCCCGGCGATGAAAGCTGCGGGACAGCTCGCCTCGTTGGAAGAGAGCTCCAAGCGGGAGCTGGAGGCGATGAAAGCGAGGGTTGTCGCCTTGGAGGGCGAGGTGGAGGCCGGAAAGCGGGAGGTCGTCCGGCACCGTGAGGGCACCATGGTTGCTGAGGCCAAGCTTGAGGACGCTCAGGTGCTGGCCGGCAACCTGAAGAAGACAGTGAAAACCCTCCGGAAGGAGCTGGGGGTGGCGGCTGAGTGGACGAAGTCAGCCGACCTGAGGGCGACCAAGTTGGACGACCTCTCGGCGGCGAAGTCGGTGGAGGGCTACAAGAAGTCGAAAGACTACTACGATGATCTGGCCGTCGCCACGACCCTCATCTGGCACGAGGCCCTCGACGCTGTTAAGGCCCGGGTGCCGGGGTTCGCCGATGAAGAGCTCCGGGCCCAGTACCCCCTCGTGGACACCAGCGGGCAGGGGCAAGAGATTAATGATGAGGAAGTCGCCGAAGACCCAGCTTGCCTCGTGGTGGATGTCGAGGGCCCTGAAGTCGCCCCTGGCCCCGAGGCCTAAAGCCCTCGTCTTCCTCCTCCTTCTTATTTTGCTGTGTCTGGAACTTTGTAAGCCTCCGGGCATTTTGTTAGGCTGGGGAGCCAAAAATACCCTCTGTAAAGACCGCCTTTTAGTAATAAAACTTTTTCTTTCTTTGGTATCATTGATTTGCGCTTTGGTCTTTTGTTCATGAAGAATGCTTATAAAAATTTTCTTCTTGCGCTGTTGGGCCTCCATGTCAGGTCGGCTATCTGCCAAGCGATCGTCCATCGAGTTGATCCAAGCACTGCTGAGGGGAAGGAGTCTCCATAGCCCCGAAGTTGAGGGGAGATTGCTCGAGACTTGGATGGACCTGATGCCCCTAGTTGGCAGCTCAGACCGTCTGCGTGTGGTGGGCGGAGGGCTGTCCGCCTTATTTGGGCCGAGGATGGATGGAGGCTTCGATCTCTGGCGTCGTGGGTAGGCAACTACCAGCCTGGGTGACCGAGCGGGGTAGCCGCTCGGATGCCTCTTGCGAGGGGTCTAATCCCTGGCTTCATGGGTAGGGAGCTACCAGCCGAAGATGACCGAGCAGGGTAGCTGCCCGGTTGCCCCTTGCGAGGGTTTTTGATCTCTGGGGTCGTGGGTAGGCAACTACCAGCCTGGGACGACCGAGGGGAGTAGCCGCTCGAATGCCTCTTGCGAGGGCTCCGATCCCTGGCATCGTGGGTAGGGAGCTACCAGGCGAAGATGACTGAGCAGGGTAGCTGCCCAGTTGCCTCTTGCGAGGGCTTTGATCCTTCAGGACGAGGACCGAGCAGGGTTACTGCCCAGTGCCTCTTGGTGAGTACTTTGATCCTTGTCGATTGTGGTAGGATGGTACCAGCCGGGGATAGCCGAGCAAGGACTCGACTGCCTCTGGGAGGACTTTGGTCCTTGGCGCGGGAGGGGCTGTAGAAGCCTAACAAGGACCTTTGGCCGGGTAGGGTTACTGCCCGGTGCCTATTGGCGAGGGCTTTTCTCCTGAAGGATAGCCGAGCGAGGGATCCTCGGGCTCGACCGCCTCTGGAGGGCTTTCTGATCCTTGGCGTTGAGGTAGGGAAGCTACCCTCCAGGGATAGCCGAGCGATGGTTGTGCTCGACTGCCTCTGGGAGGACTTTCTAATCCCTGGCGTTGTGGTAGGGAAGCTACCTGCCAGGGATAGCCGAGCGATGATTAGGCCAGACTGCCTCTGGGAGGACTTTCTAATCCCCGGCGTTGCGGTAGGGGAGCTACCCGTCAGGGATGACCGAGCAGGGCAGCTGCTAGGTTGCCTCTTGGTGAGGGCTTTGGTCCCTGGCGTTGCGGTAAGGAAGCAACCCACCAGGGGTGAACGAGCAGGGCAGCTGCTTGATCGGATCATCAATAGGTTTCACCTGACCATACATTTGGGGAACAGGAATGGTTAGCATGCGCGTTGAATGCAGGGAGAGGTGAAGCGTCAGGGTCGCGTCGCTTTGATTCCGCCAGAGAAGGCTTGACGATTGCCGCGTGTCAGCGACCTCTTGGGCGAAAGCGGGCGACTGTTGAGCTTCGCTGGAACGCAGTGGGCTATATAAGGTTGAATGAGTACTGTTCCTTCCTTCCTTCACAAACAGAAGATCGAGAATGCAAGACTTCCCGTTCACCATCCCTGACATCATCCACTTCGAAGATGTGTACCTATACGATCAGAGCTGCATCGAGGACACGGTGCAGTTGGTGTGTGGGGACATTGAGGACCACTTCGGTCGGCTGCTCCCCCGACGTTCCTCCCTGCTGCAGTTGTTGATGTACTCTATCTGGAGAGCGTCGCCGGGGCTTTACAACCCCCTGTCCGAGCAGCTCTATGATGAGGCCGTGGGCAAGCTTCGGTTTCTGAAGCGCTTTGGCCTGATCTCTGCGAACCGGCTAGCTCTCTCGGAGGCGCTCGTCCGCGAGTGCTACGATTTGAGGCTTGGGATTAACGCGCGCGGGGGGAACCGAGGGGAGAGGTTGGATCTCGCGAGGCCTCAGCTGGCGGAGGTCTTTACCGAGTATCACGAGCAGTGCTCTCTGCACCCCCTTCCCTCGCTGTTGTAATAATAATTTTTTCTTTTTGTATGTACGGTTGAGGAGCCCATAATACCTTTTTTTTTGAATAAATAAGAACTTTTCTACTTTCCTTGCAATGTTCTGTTGATCTTTATTAAATTGGCAATAGCCTTAGGGAGAGTTTACATTGCACCAGAAGAAAAATACAGGTTAATAGATGACCCTATCAGCGTGACCCGAGCTTCCTGGAGGCTTGCTAGTCTCCGTGCCTGGCGCCGGGTACGGGGCAATCCGGGCGCCGGACTGGTCCTCGTGGAGGCAAACATGATATGGCCGATGGTCAGCTCGGCGGGAGGAGGACGCTGCTCCTGCTCGCGGTCGGCCTGTCGCTTATCCCTTAAGTAGGCGGCGAGGTGCCCCGATCAGATGAGCTCCTCGATGTAGTCCCGGAGTTGCTTGCAATCCTCGGTGGCGTGGCCCAGCGTCCGGTGGAAGGCACAGTAAGAGCCTGGGTCCGCTTTGAGGCCTGACGCGGGATTGGAAAGAACTTGAAGAACCCTTCGCCCTGGGCCTCCTCTAGTAACACTGCGAGGGAGACGTTAAGCGGGGTGTACTCCTGGAACTTCGGGTGATAGGGCTGCTGACGCTTTGGCCTCTCCTCCCGAGCCCTTTTCTTCTGGTCGGTTCGTTCTGCCCTGGGGAGGTTCGCGTTCACCTCGGATTCTAGCTGAACCTCGCGCTCGGTCCACGCCTTGACTTCGGCCATGGTCTTAAGCTGTGCCAACGCAAAGGAGCGCAGCCACTCTGTCACGCCCCGCTTCCCAGTGTACGGCGAAGGGGACGCGACGAGGTCCGCTATGTATGTACTCAGAAGTACATACGCTAAGCGTAGCTAAGCAATATAAAATAAATACACAAGAGACAAGAAATAAAAAGAACAACAACTTTTATTTATTAACATTCTTTTTACTATACATGAAAAGGAAATACAACTGAAATAAAGATGCCTAAACAGTGGCATATCAGGAAATGAAAAAGTACTGAAAAGAAAAGTGTACAATGATACTATAGTGCAGGGTCCTCAGTAAACTGCTCCAAGTCTTCTTGTGATGGCTCAACTTCTGCCGGGTCCAAGTCACCTGACGACATTCAAAGAAGAGAGAAACAGAATGTCGTCAGCGAACAGATCGCTCGGTAAGTCCCAAAGGTAAGAGAAGAATAGATAGAGAGTAAGAGAGAGAGAGAGAGAGTGGCTGTTATAGTTGTATTGTATTGTTATATTATTGTAGTATGGTGTTAACGCTATTGTTGTAGCTTGGTACAGAAAGATACCAGTGTATACGAGAGGGGTCTCAGTATGCTAGAGACCAGGGCAAATGGAAGTACAAGGCTCCGTTATACAACCCGGAACAACGGCAATTGGATTCATGTTAGGTGTCTTAATCTTACTGTCTCGTGCCATCTTTAACACCTTCCGTACCAATCTACCCCTTAAACCCCGTAGTGTTTTAACAGTATTGTTGTATTGTTTTATGTAAGTTGGATGACTGACCAAAACCATGATATCAGTAAACATGTTGTAACTGCATAATCAGGTAAATGGAATAACAGGATAATGGATGTATATCCATGGTTTGATTCAGTCAATTTATGTAAAATGTTAACTGGATTCTGGGATTCATGTGTTCATATTGAGTTGGAATATTAAAGAATATAGGTTGGCTTGAATCATATTCAAGTCAGAAATAGTCAGACTCTAACCCGAGTCAAACTAAAAGAAAGGTAATTTGAAGTTCTGTACTTGTTAGGGGCCTTATTGTAATTTATAAAACTTGAGGGGTTTTATGTAAAAAGTACTATTGTATAGTTTTCAAGATACACCTCAAGTATTTATTATTCGTCTTTATAGTTATAATGAGTGTAAATTTTATTTATGTTATTCTAGTGAATATATCCTAATAAAAGTATTAATTGATTTATTTGAAATTTCATGGTATTTTAATGTAATTTTTATTCTTGTAATTTTAGAAAAAGTGGAAACTTTATCTTATAATAAAATAGGTGTTTGAATGATAATTATATATATATAATACAAGAATAATTTTAAATAAATATTTTATTTTTCCAAAATCTCATTTTTCTTAAATGCCGTATTTTAAACCTTTCGAGACCGAATGCTCCTTGCGGAGGTCTGAATCTCGCACTACTAGCCCGCGGGTGCACGATGAACCGTACTATCCCTAACGAGTTCCCCAAAAGTGGGTTTTAGTGGCGCTTTGCATAGGTTTAATAAATACTATTCATTTAGAAAAAAACGGTTTTATAAATATAAGATATTTATTTGTAAATTTCCGTATTTTAGTTTCTAGGGTTTGCTAAGCCAACTAGCCTATTTCTAAGATCTAAACGATAAGTCATTAGAAGCCTCAAATCGCCTCTTCATCGCCAATTGCGGCCAGGTAAGTGCCAGGTAAGTGGGAAGGAACCACAGTAGTGGGCCTAATTAAAAACCACTGGCCTTGACACACTTGCCTAGACACCACAAAATCAGGTTTTGATAAACGATCGATGTCCATGACAAATCGTACTTTCATTTTAAAAGATTTTATTTAGAATTGTGTACAACTTAAAGCTTTCAAGAAAGGTTTATAAAGAAAATGGTATTTTAGTGAAAAGTCTTGTATTTTCGTTTTCTATGTTTTGACGTTATCAATTAGGGTTATATTTGTGTGTGTGCAGATGTAGGTCATTACCTCGTGACTTATTTTAAGGTTTAGTGAAGTTTAGAGGTTAAATATGATAATTTAAACATGAGGGTATTTAAGTGTAAGAATACGGTATTTGTAAAAGTTATCATTTCATGTGTGAAAACTCATTCAAATTGATTTTTACAAGTTTAGTGATCAAGATGAACATGTTTAGGAATGAGGGAATTGATTAGAAGAGGAAAATAAACTTTATGGTATTTTTATGAAAGGAATACGATATTACAAGAAAGTTATCATTTCATGTAAGAAACTTTGTCCAATTTGATTTTTATGTGATTAATAGTCATTATGAATATGTTTAGATGTTATGGATTAAGTGACAAGTGGGATTTTGTAGAAAAAACCGAATCGGAAATCGGTTTGTTCCGATTTCCGTTGGGTTTCATAAATTCGTATTTTAAGAAGTAGAAAAGAGAGAAGAATGGGACTTACGGGTTTCAAACTCTTCTAAAGAGTAAAGAGGAACTAAGGAAAAGGCCGAGGCGTGGTTTCGCCGCCGGTTGCTCCAAAGAACGTCGCCGAAATCTGTCAGCGCTTCGCCGTGAACTCGGTTTCAAAGCACACTTTCTTGTGGAATTTTCAAAGAGTAATTCTATGGTTTTGGAATGAGAAGGTAGGAGGTAGGGGTTTATTTATAGGGTAGTTAGGGTAGGGTAGGTGAAGGGTTTTCTTTATTTAAAAAAATTATAAAAATTTAAATAAAAAGCATTAAAATTTGTAATAAATTGGTTATATTTATCACTCAGAAACTGATATAATAAAATGGAGTAAACAGGGGGTTTAAGAATACGAAGAGGCACACTTTTGCTGTTGGGACCCCGGCCATCCGATCAACTCCGGCCGGCGGCGCCGGCCGGCCGGCCGAGTTGGCCGATCCCGGCCGGGTTCGGCGACGGCTGGGTGAAGGGCTCTCTAACTAAGACTATAGCATACTCCGTTTTTTGGGTTCAGTTCAACATTTGGGAGTTATGGCCTGTTGACTGTTGGGCTTCCAAGAATTTTAAAAGAAAAATAATCTAAAAATAATGTGGGGCATGGGATTTGAACTCTGGTGGCTTGGTTTAGCAATGCAAGGTATTACCAATGAGCTACAAGCTCATTCTTGTAATTATTGTGGGAAAATAAATACTTAAAGTGATAACAGCAGCATTAAATACTCCAAGTATACTTTTATTTTAAAACAATTTATGTACACTAAAAAAATGGAGTTATTTAAAAACAAAATAATTACTTATATATAGTGCTCAGGTTAAAATACTCTTTTATGGATTTTGAAAAATTTTGTATAGAAAAGTGTATAGAAAAAGTAGGGTTGTTACATTCTACCCTCCTTATAAAAATTTCGTCCTCGAAATTTGTAAAAGGAAAGTGTAACAGTTTTAAGAAAAGTTTGAAGACTGGAGTATAGATAGTATATGAAAAATGTGTGAAGGAATGAAAAGATGCGAAGGTTTCGGTATGATTGTAAAAGAGGTGAGGAAATTTTGGGTTAGGACAGATTCAAGGTATATGATGAAATGATAAGATTCAAGGAACATGAAATTGTAAGATTCAAGGAACATGAATTGTAAAGAATGTTTTAGTTGCTGGTTCTTGTGTTTTATATTGCTTAGGTTTTTCACGCAGACCAGAACTGCATGACAGGGATTCATACAGCTCTGACCTGCATGGGCCACCAACAAAACCTGTCACGCCCCGCTTCCCAGTGTACGGCGAAGGGGACGCGACGAGGTCCGCTACGTATGTACTCAGAAGTACATACGCTAAGCGTAGCTAAGTAATATAAAATAAATATACAAGAGACAAGAAATAAAAAGAGCAGCAACTTTTATTTATTAACATTCTTTTTACAATACATGAAAAGAAAATACAACTGAAATAAAGATGCCTAAACAGTGGTATATCAGGAAATGAAAAAGTACTGAAAAGAAAAGTGTACAATGATACTACAGTGCAGGGTCCTCAGTAAACTGCTTCAAGTCTTCTTATGATGGCTCAACTTCTGCCGGGTCCAAGTCATCTGACGACATTCAAAGAAGAGAGAAACAGAATGTCGTCAGCGAACAGATCGCTCGGTAAGTCCCAAAGGTAAGAGGAGAATAGATAGAGAGTAAGAGAGAGAGAGAGAAAGGCTGTTATAGTTGTATTGTATTGTTATATTATTATAGTATGGTGTTAACGCTATTGTTGTAGGTTGGTACAGAAAGATACCAGTATATACGAGAGGAGTCTCAGTATGCTAGAGACCAGGGCAAATGGAAGTACAAGACTCCGTTATACAACCCGGAACAACGGCAATTGGATTCATGTTAGATGTCTTAATCTTACCGTCTCGTGCCATCTTTAACACCTTCCGTACCAATCTACCCCTTAAACCCCGTAGTATTTTACAAGTATTGTTGTATTGTTTTATGTAAGTTGGATGACTGACCAAAACCATGATATCAGTAAATATGTTGTAACCGCATAATCAGGTAAATGGAATAACAGGATAATGGATGTATATCCATGGTTTGATTCCGTCAATTTATGTAAAATGTTAACTGGATTCTGGGATTCATGTGTTCATATTGTGAATATAGGTTGGCTTGAATCATATTCAAGTCAGAAATAATCAGACTCTAACCCGAGTCAGACTAAAAGAAAGGTAATTTGAAGTTCTGTACTTGTTAGGGGCCTTATTGTAATTTATAAAACTTGAGGGGGTTTTATGTAAAAAGTACTATTGTATAGTTTTCAAGATACACCTCAAGTATTTATTATTCGTCTTTATAGTTATAATGAGTGTAAATTTTATTTGTGTTATTCTAGTGAATACATCCCAATAAAAGTATTAATTGATTTATTTGAAATTTCATGGTATTTTAATGTAATTTTTATTCTTGTAATTTTAGAAAAAGTGGAAACTTTATCTTATAATAAAATAGGTGTTTGAATGATAATTATATATATATAATACAAGAATAATTTTAAATAAATATTTTATTTTTCCAAAATCTCATTTTTCTTAAATGCCGTATTTTAAACCTTTCGAGACCGAATGCTCCTTGCGGAGGTCTGAATCTCGCACTACTAGCCCGCGGGTGCACGATGAACCGTACTATCCCTAACGAGTTCCCCAAAAGTGGGTTGTAGTGGCGCTTTGCATAGGTTTAATAAATACTATTCATTTAGAAAAAAACGGTTTTATAAATATAAGGTATTTATTTGTAAATTTCCGTATTTTAGTTTCTAGGGTTTGCTAAGCCAACTATCCTATTTCTAAGGTCTAAACGATAAGTCATTAGAAACCTCAAATCGTCTCTTCACCGCCAATTGCGGTCAGGTAAGTGCCAGGTAAGTGGGAAGGAACCACAGTAGTGGGCCTAATTAAAAACCACTAGCCTTGACACACTTGTCTAGACACCACAAAGTCAGCTTTAGATAAAAGATCGATGTCCATGATAAATCGTACTTTCATTTTAAAAGATTTTATTTAGAATTGTGTACAACTTAAAACTTTCAAGAAAGGTTTATAAAGAAAATGGTATTTTAGTGAAAAGTCTTGTATTTTCGTTTTCTATGTTTTGACGTTATCAATTAGGGTTATATTTGTGTGTGTGTAGAGGTAGGTCATTATCTCGTGACTTATTTTAAGGTTTAGTGAAGTTTAGAGGTTAAATATGATAATTTAAACATGAGGGTATTTAAGTGTAAGAATACGGTATTTGTAAAAGTTATCATTTCATGTGTGAAAACTCATTCAAATTGATTTTTACAAGTTTAGTGATCAAGATGAACATGTTTAGGAATGAGGGAATTGATTAGAAGAGGAAAATAAACTTTATGGTATTTTTATGAAAGGAATACGATATTACAAGAAAGTTATCATTTCATGTGAAAAACTTTGTCCAATTTGATTTTTATGTGATTAATTGTCATCATGAATATGTTTAGGTGTTATGGATTAAGTGACAAGTGGGATTTTGTAGAAAAAACCGAATCGGAAATCGGTTTGTTCCGATTTCCGTCGGGTTTCATAAATTCGTATTTTAAGAAGTAGAAAAGAGAGAAGAATGGGACTTACGGGTTTCAAACTCTTCTAAAGAGTAAAGAGGAACTAGGGAAAAGGCCGAGGTGTGGTTTCGTCGCCGGTTGCTTCAAAGAACGTCGCCGGAATCCGTCAGCGCTTCGCCGTGAACTCGGTTTCAAAGCACACTTTCTTGTGGAATTTTCAAGAGAGTAATTCTATGGTTTTGGAATGAGAAGGTAGGGGGCAGGGGTCTATTTATAGGGTAGCTAGAGTAGGTTAGGTGAAGGGTTTTCTTTATTTAAAAAAAATTATAAAAATTTAAATAAAAAGCATTAAAATTTGTAATAAATTGGTTATATTTATCACTCAGAAACTGATATAATAAAATGGAGTAAACAGGGGGTTTAAGAATACGAAGAGGCACACTTTTGCTGTTGGGACCCCGGCCATCCGACCAACTCCGGCCGATTCGGCCGGCCGGCCGGCCGAGTTGGCCGATCCCGGCCGGGTTCGGCGACGGCTGGGTGCAGGGCTCTCCGACTAAGACTATGGCATACTCCGTTTTTGGGGTTCAGTTCAATATTTGGGAGTTATGGCCTGTTGACTGTTGGACTTCCAAGAATTTTAAAAAAAAAATAATCTAAAAATAATGTGGAGCATGGGATTTGAACTCTGGTGGCTTGGTCCAGCAATGCAAGGTATTACCAATGAGCTACAAACTCCTTCTTGTAATTATTGTGGGAAAATAAATACTTAAAGTGATAACAACAGCATTAAATACTCCAAGTATACTTTTATTTTAAAACAATTTATGTACACTAAAAAAATGGAGTTATTTAAAAAAAAATAATCACTTATATATAGTGCTCAGGTTAAAATACTCTTTTATGGATTTTGAAAATTTTTGTATAGAAAAGTGTATAGAAAAAGTAGGGTTGTTACACACTCCTTGTGCCTTAGACCAGATCTGAGCGCCGTGATGACGGTCACGTCCCGGTGCTCAGGAACCTTGAGGAGGGCGTTGTAAAAGCGAGTGATGTAAGTCTTGAACATCTCCTTGTTTCCACTCATAATTGTGAAGAGGTAGTCAATAGTGCTCTTCTGCCGATGGTTCCCAACGAAGTGGCCGAGGAACTGAGTAGCCAGCTCGTCGAAGGTCGAGATTGAGCGGGGCTTGAGTCCTCGGAACCAGTCCCGGCCAGAATGGATGAGAGTGGCAGGGAAGGCCCTGCACTCGGCAGCATCGGAATGGTCCTGGAAGGTCATTCCCGCGGTGAAAGCATCCAAATGGTCTTTGGGATCGGTTTTCCCGTCGAACAGAGAGACCTTCGGGGGTTTGTTGCACGAGGAGACGTGGACAGCGAGCAGTTCCTCGGTAAACGGTTTGGTGAGCGAGTCGGCGGCGTACTCGGCCCCGCCGGCCGAGAGGTGCCTTTCCCGGCGCATGCCCTCGATCTTCTTTTCGAGGGCGTCGAGTTGGCCGTGGTACCCCGAGGACTCGGCGCCTCGTGATCCCTGGCCTCTGCTGTGGGAGACCTGCGTCTGGGCACGGCTCCGGTTCTTCTTGATGAGGTTCCTCAGATCCCTGGGCGCGGTGTCTCTTGAGCTGTCGTGGCGAGCCTCTTCTGTGCGACCCCGTCGGGGGAGTGGGTGTTGGTCATGCCTGTAGGCACGCGAGATGACCAACATCTCCTCATGGGAGCAAGGGTCGCTAAGAGGTTCGAGGCGTGGTGCTCCGGCGGCGGGCCTGGGGGTGGAGCCGCGAGGCGCCCAGCGGGCCTCAGGGAGTATCGGTCCGTGGGATCCGTGGTCGGGAGTCGCAGCCTGCTGGTAGTCGGCCGCGCCGACAGGGGCAGAGCATTCGGGGGCGGAGGGGCGGCGATCTGGGGCACAGGCCCGGCCGTTTGGGCGTAGACGAGCGCCTCCACGAGGGACTGTAGCCGATCTATTCGGCCGGCGAGGGCGTGGATGATGGTCGCCGGAGGGGGTTCATCCGCGCCTCCGGTGAAGGGGAGGCGGCGGCTAGTATCCGAATCTTCAGGATGGTCGCTTGCCATGTCGACGGAGATCGGAAGGCCAACTTTGTTTTTGTGCAGTTTGCGTTTCCCACAGACGGCGCCGACTGATGGAGGTCCTTTTCAGATCTCCCTCAAATGTTGTATTCCGTCGATCTCCTGGTAGATTCTGGAGGGGATTCCCTGTTGTGTGTGGGTCTCAATGGGTGTAGAAGAAATTCGGTGATTGGAGAAGTTGGCGCCAAGTACCTGCAAAGAAGTCCCGGGGTGGTCGGATACAACCGAGGACCCTCCGACGATCAAGTTAGTACTGGATCTGAGCAGCGTAACGGCTAAGTGGAGTCAAAAAATGGCTTACTTGACCCTCTGTGATGGGAGTTTATATAGTGGTGGAGGCACGCAACAGCAGGCGCGAGAATCTCGCCGGCAGTTACGCTCCCGACGTCACACCCGCGTAGAGAGCGGATCGTCCATTAATGGGGATCGTGGAGGCGTGGAACGTGGGATGTTGCGGGCGGAGAATCCGCGCATGACGAGATTCGCGGAGTGGCGGTTACGCCTGTGAGCGGTGGAGCTGGGCGGAGGACCGAGGAAGACGGCCTCGGTCGGGGGGGCTCGCGGACGAGCGAGAAGGCTGAGGATACTTGGTCTTGTGGCAGCTCAGGACGAGCTGAGGAGCCGAGGAGGCCAATCTGCAGGGAGCCCCGAGGAGGGCTGGCTTGTGCCGGCAGGTCGGACACAGGGGTGGCCTAGTCGGCCTCTGTGGGCCCTCCCTTCTGAGTTCTGGGACGTGCTATCCGCCACGTGTCCTGATCTTAGGGGTCCCCAATAGCATCATCAGAAGCCAAACTTTTATTACTGGCGCATCCTTCTATCGGTGTTTTATCGGGACATGGAGGTACATGGAGGTTTTTGGCATGGACAGAGTGTTTCCATTTGGTCCTTGTTAATGTAATCCATGACATTTCGAATATTAATGATAACATTAACTGAGCTAAGGCTCTTTTCGCAAAAAAATACTCTACAGGCTTTGATTATATATACATACAACATACATGATGTGCTAAAGAGAAGGTAACAAAATTTTAATCTATTAATTAAATCATGAGAACAATGCAACAACAACTTTGTATGCTCATGGTGAAATTTCATTGTATAAATTTTAGGCCATTAAAAAAAATAATCTCTGAAAAAATAGATTTTGTTTGATAAGTATTTTCAGATTGTTCTTTTTAATAAATGGGATAATATGATATGGTTTTTTAATAAATTAGATCAATCAGTTTGACATGTCGTGTGAAAACGAATTTACCTGGAGTAATAAATAAATACATGTCGTACACACATGCGCAGATTTTTATTAATGTTTGGTCAAATCTCAGATGGATATTTTCACAAGTGAAAAGTGAGTCCGTTAAATTATTGACTACTTGATTACAATGGTGATTCGCATGTCAAATCAATTTTATGATGAGAGGTGGTGATTCCAAGTAATTTGAGTTGTTGGTAACTACCTGTGGTTGATGGCTCATTGAATCGGGTGGCTCATATTATTTATTTACGTCAGAGAAAATACAGGGCACCCCTATTGTAGCAGGCATATAAATGAGGTAAATATCTTATTTTCTATTTTACCTCAATTCTCTAAGCTCACTACACAACCAAATTCAACATCAATTTTAGATCTCAAATGAAATTGACTCCAAATCTATTGGGGATTCTTCCCGACTCTCGAAGGAAAACAAATCATCAACGGCCATCATAATTAACTCAATCCATAAGCCTTGAGAGCATTACACCAACAATTTCTCAAGATTTCAGCAATACAAACATGCCTTTCTTCAATGCTAATCCCAACCACTTTCGAGACCCATCTCTTAATTAATACTTAAGCATTCAGGGTTTAGATGAACAAACCGGCGGCTTTTCTGATGTCAGCTATGGAAAGAAGTTTGACAGCTATCTCTATGGTGGCTTTGACGAGAACCAAAAGCTTTTGGTTGGCCGCTCTTGACGGCTGCAGAGGTGACCCCGGCAGCCTCGAGGAGAAGTTCCGGTATCGAAACTTGTCCCTGTCGACGGCATCGACCTCGTCGCCGTTCCCTTTGTCAAAATTGAGGGCGTAGCTCAAAGGATCGTACTTGAAATCAGCGGACTGGCCTTTCTGATAGTTGCGCCCCATTCAAGAGGTGAGGGTTCGACACTTGTCTTTGATCTCGGGGAACTCATGGCACTTGGATCGAATCCATGTCGATGAGGATCGGATCAGCGACGGCCGGTGATCGCCGTCGCTGTAGAAGTCGGTGGTCGAGGAACAGAAGAAGCACGAGAAGCAGGACATCTCTGCAATGGAGAAGAGGCCGAGGCAGAGAGGGTGGGCGCAAAAGGAGATGAGGACGGTGTGGAGCTTGCCGTATAGGTCGTCGGTGGTCAAGAGAGCGAATCCTGAGAACGACGACGATGACGATGATGATGATGCTGATGCATATCCATCTTCTTCTTGGTTTTTGTTTCTGTTTTTGTTTAGCCTAGATTTTGATTTGGTGGTGATGATGGTGATATGGCAGCGGCGGTAGAAGGGTTGCAGAGGTGGAGGCAGCGGCGAACGGAGGCCTAGGGGAGCCCATCTGTGGCTACAGCCTTATCAATTGAATTTTAGATTAAGAAAAAATAAAGGTAAAGGATGAAATAAGATATTTATCAAGCAGTGCCCAAAATTTATCTCCAACTCATATAATTTACATTTATTAAATAAAAATATACCATGTAACATCTCTAGTAAAAAACTTTTTAATGAAATAATTTAAATTGTTTTCAAATTCAATTTTGTAGAAGTTGATATAAATAATTTGGACCATGAAACACACACACACACAGATATGAGAATAATTAATGAAGAAAAGAGGCCCAAGAAGGTTTTTTCGTTAGGTGGCGTTAAAATGTATATCCTTCGCGATTTTTTTTGACAGTCGACACTCATCATTATTATCTTTATTATGTAATATGTGGTTACACTAAATTTCAAGTGATTCCACAACTTTTTCACCATTGATTTAGCAGTGTAAAAAGTTCTATTGTTGGTAAACCGTTAATTTTGCACCCACTAAATTAACGGTGAATAAATGTTGGAATAAAATGCAATTTGGTGTATCCATATCTTAGACGATAAGGATGGATGTGATTGGTGCCGATCATTTGAAAAAATCGTGGAGAGTATTTTTTCGACGCTATAGGTGGAAATTCCCTCCCATGGTCTCTTTCCTTCATTATTCTCTTTCTCTCTCTCTCTCATATATATATATATATATATAATGAAGGAAATGCGCCATAGGAGAGAATTTTCTCTTATGACGTCGAAAAATACATCATCCATGATTTTTTCCGACGATTGGCACCAATCACATCCATCCTTATCATCTAAGATGTCGATACACCAAAATTCAAGTGATTCCACCATTTTATCACCGTTGAATTAGTGGGTGCAAAATTAACGGTTTACCGACAATAGAACTTTTTATATTGCTAATTCAATGGAGAAAAAGTGGTAAAATCACATGAAATTTGGTGTATTCACATCTTAGATGATAAATATGAAGATGGTGGATGTCGATCATTGAATAAAACGGTGGAAGGTGTGTTTTTTTGATGCCACCTGACGAAAAAGCCTCCTAGTGTTTCTTTCCTCCATTATCCCCTCTCTATCTCTCTCTCACACACACAGGAAAATGTATCTACATCTAAATGTAGAGAATTCTTTATGGCTCTAGCACAAATCACATGGGAACATGTGTGGTCCCCACCGCATGTGTATTGGACCCACATGGTTTCCCATGTGATTTAGCCTTGAGATGTAGAGAAGTTCTCTATATCTGGATGTAGATACGTTTTCCTTATATATATATATATATATATATATATATATATATATATATATATATATATATATATATATATATATATATATATATATGGTAATGATCTAGTGAGACGCTTTTTTATGTGGGACAAATGAAACGCACTCTATAACACCCTCTCTCGTATATTTCATCGATCCAGACCATTCACCATGATCTGCATGTCACGCATACCCTACGTATCAATTTTCATGAGATTTCTACATCTCTAGCACGCACGATCGATGTTATAATTTTTTAGACTACCAAGAGACGTTTATTTTTTGTTCACTTGATCGCATGTGTAGAGGTGTAAGAATCTCATGAAAATTGATACGTAGGGTATGCATAGCATGCAGATCACGGTGAACGGTCTGGATCGGTGAAATACATTGGGGTAGGGTGTTATAGAGTGCATTTCATTTGTTTCATTTATGAAAGTGTCTCACTGGATCATTACCCCCTCTCTCTTTATATATATTGGTGTGTACTTAATCATTTTATCCAAGTGCGAAGGTAGCATACCGAAAGATCCCGTATTACTTTCAATTTAACAAAACAAAGATATGAAACTAAAGAATAGTACTTAAAATTATTGTATAAAATAAATTTATATATTTATAGCTCACTTTTACAACATTTAAATATAGAAGTATAACTTATTAAAATGAATAGTGATGGAGGTCGGAATCTCCGTCAGATGTTGCCCTCCGTCGATCTGGCTGCGAGCGGTTTCGAGAGGTTGAGATTGGATACGGGAATTGTTGTGTGGATCTCAATGGGTTGTTGATGTTGTTGACGCCGAGCTATCTGCAAGGGAAGTCCCGGGGTGGGAAACCACCGTAGGACGATCCAACGATTAAATTAGTACCGTGGAATAAGAGCAGGGCAGTGGCGTATCAGGATGCAATTCATCTCATTGAATTTACAGGAGTCAAATTTCTCATCTCTATGGGATTAGATCCTTGTTACCTGAGTCGTCTGAAAAGAGGGGTTTATATAGTGGATGCATGGAGTGAGACGGCGCGAGACCCTCGCCGTTCCTTACGCCCCTGTGTTATGCCCGCGTCGATGGTGGGATCCGTTCATTAATGGCGGGATACACTCATTAATGGAGGGACATGCTTATGTGGGACGCGAAACGTGTGGCGGCGGATATCTCGCTTTAGCGAGACACACGAAGCCGTGGTGGGGGCGCTAGGCCTCCGCGCTTTCGGTTGGTCGGGGAAGCCGAAGAAACTCAACTCGGTGGATGTCTCGGAGACGAGCCGGGAGACCGAGGAAGCTCAGCCCTGCAATAGCTCGGAGATGAGCAAAGGGGGTGTAAGTTCAGCTGCTGGATGGCTCGGGGGCAAGAAGTGGGGGGTGTAACCCCGGAGACGAGGCTCCGAGGAAAGTACCCAAGGCACCATACTGATTCTAGCTTCACAGCCCTCAGGAGCCTAGTGGGCTTACATGGACGACACATTATCTGCTACGTGTCGTAATCTGGGGAATTCCCGTTCATGAGCCTTATCACTGGTCCCCCCACTCTCACCTTGACCTATTTGTGGGTTAGAGTCGAGAGCGGTAAGCCCGGTTTTTAACGGTTCAGCCTAGGATTCCCGGGCTGCCTGACGACGGCGGGATATTTGGCGGCTACTCCTCTCGGATGACTAGGCCTACGTGGCATGTCACGGAACGCCTTGATTACCGCGCGTATCTTTGGTGACGTCAGCGATCAGTGAAATGGTTATGCTTTTAAAGAGGGGGCACCGTTTCGCTCGAACATCGGTTAGGCTACGCGCCATGTGCCCAACAATGGTAGGCGGGGCACGAAAGGCTGTCTCCGACTTTTGCCGCGAGGGGGTGTTTCCAATAGCCGATCGCCACGTGGAGCCTCGACATTCGCTCGGTGCGAAGCTTCGTTTTGGCGGGAGTCGATTTGGGCCGTAGGATGTCCCCTTTGGAGTGTATAAATAGTAGGGGGCCATCCCAGGGCTGACACCTTGCCTTAGTTGTCTCTCGTCGTTTGAAAATTGCCCAGCGCACCTCCGCTTAGGTCGGATCTTCCGTTGAATTTTCCTCGGCAAACCCTTTCCTTGAATCAGATTAGATGTCTTCCTCTAAGGTATCTGTAGATGTAGTAGAGGTAGAGTCGGGCGATGAGGCCTCAGTTTCTGGGGTCGAGCTCAGCGGGTCTTCCTCCTTCTCGGCTTCAGATAGCCGAGAGAGTTTTTCTTCTTCTTCATCTACGTCTTCTGTGTTGGGCTCGCCCCGCAGGGCTATTATCGCCATTGTCTCTCGCCATCGGACGGTGACAAGTGCTCCTAAGGCATGCATCGGGAATACCCGTGATGTGTCCTCAGACTTGAATTGTCTGGACAACCTTTCCGACATCCAAGCTCGATTCCATATCCCCTCTGGCTATCCACTCCGTCTGGCCAGAGAGGGTGAGCGGACAGACCAGGTGCGGGGCAAGGAGATTGCTCTGTATCTGGAAACATTCTGGGCAGGGATGCGTCTGCCCTTCTCGTATGAGGTTTGTGCTATGCTCCATTGTTTTCGTTTTGCCCCGTGCCAGCTAGCGCCATACTCGTGGAGGATTCTCCTCGGGTTTCTGGTCTGGTTAAAAATTGATCGGATCCCCTTCGATTTAAGCCTCCTCTTGTTTTTTCTTTGATATAAAATCATCCCGTTATCAGTAAGGAAGAGCCGAGCTGGGTGTATCTCTCGTTTAAAAAACGTAAGGGTAGGACGGCCGGGTTGGGGGTAGTGTCCGTCCTTTCTTCCATCCACAAATGGAAAGAGAAGTTCGTTTTCTTCGGGTCATCGGAGGGTGAGGATTGGCCTGTACCCACCCAGTGGCATAGGACCGATTGCCTGAGGGTGAGGCAGTCGAACGCCCCCTGAGATAAGGGTGGTGTCCCAGTTAGAACCGATCCAGCGGGCTGATGTCCTGCTCTCCGAGCAGGTACTAAGCTGGGCTGGACTCAGTCCCGCGCTTTTTTTTTGGGTAAGTTAAGGCTTTTGCCGGCCTGTTTAGATTTCGCCAAAATTCTATTTCCGTTTCTGCGTCGCTGACCTTTTTCTTATTTTTTTTCTCCCAGAACCTATGGATCGATCGAAAATTATGACCACTATGGCTGCCAAGGCCCAGAGAAGAAAGACCGGTGGCGCAAGCTCGTCCTAACCAGGTCCGAGCGCGGCTCCTAGGAAAACTCCTCTGGCTAGGGCTTCTGCAGTGCCCCCGTCCCGGAGGAACACCACGTGGGAGGACAGAAGCATGTGTGGGACCCGACGCCTCGGGCTAGGGCAGAGGTGACTCCCCTCGCCGAATTCCCCCTTAAGAGACAAAAGCGGGTGATTTCTCGGCCACCCCAGTCGGGATCCAAGTGCAGGAGGATGACTTCTGCATCGAGGTTCCCTCGGGGCTATCTGTGGCCGACAGCTTGCTGACGGACATGGAGAAGACGGCTGGGGCCAAGATTCCCCAGGGCACCATGAAGGCCCAAGTGTCCGCGATAGCTCAGGAGGCGGTTCAGGTCGGTAGCTTTCCCTAAAAATTTCTTAAGAGTTATTTTCTCGATTTCAGCTTCTTAACACGGTTCCTGTTTTCGTTAGGTCCTCCAGCACTGCGATCTCCTCACCGCTATGGAGTTCGAGAAGGTTGCCCCGGAGATAAAGAAGGTGGGTGAATCTTCCTCGCGAGAAGAAAAGCTTCTCCTTCAGCTACAGCAGGCGGAATAAAAGGCGGCCTTCCTTGACTCAAAATTGGTCGCTGAGGACCTGACTGTTTCTAAGCTGAAGGAGTCCCATCGGCTCCTGACTGAATCTAATCGGGCTATCCAGGCCCAGATGGAGGAGGCGAACGGGCTCTTCGACGCCATGAAAAAATCGAGGGACGCTCTAAAAAAGGATGCTCGGGCGGCTTGCGAGGCTGCGAAGCTCGTGGAGAGCAGGGCGGAGAGGGCCGTGGAGGAGTACAAGGCGTCTGATCAATTTTATATTGACCCCGCCGACTCCGCGGCCGTTGGGTGGCACAATGCCATTGATGTCGTCAAAGGGGCCATGCCTAAGTTCGATGACCGCGAGCTCCGTGCAAGGTATCCCTTCACCGAGGAAGCGCCACAGGGGGGTGGCGCCGAGCTAGCCGTAGAAGGCGAGGCGGCTGGAGGAAGCGCCGAGCCTGAGGTCACCATTGTGGTCCCCGACGGTGGCGCAGAGCAAGGAGAGGTGGTGGCTGAGCAGGCAGTCTGAGCTATCCTCCTTTTTTCTTTTGAATTTTGTAATCCTCCGGGCGTTTTTGCAAGGTTGAGGAGCTCACAATACCTTGTATATAATTTTGAACGTAAATAAAGTATATTATTTTTTGGCTCAAGTGTTTCTGTCTTGCAAGTATATTTAGCTCGCAAGCCTTTTTATCTCGCAAGTATTTTTAGCTCGCAAGCCTTTTTAACTCGTAAGTGTTAGGTGGTGCGACGTAAAAGCTAGCAAAAGGCTAGGCACAGGTAGACCGGTGTCCATCCTTTCCCCGAAGTCGAGGTGACGATCATGCATCGAGTATGAATCGAGCGATGGATAAGTGTAGGAAGACCGGAGTCCTCCTTTTCCCTAAAGTCGAGGTGAAGATCGCGTGTCGAGTATGAATCGAGCAATATCCAAGTTCGAATAGGTCGGTGCCCCTCGATTCCTTCTTGGATGAGCCGAGCAGGGCATAACTCGGCCGCCTTTTGGCGCGTGTTTTGAACCTATGCATTCGTAAGGTAGGAAAGCACCCGTCATGGATGGATCGAGCAGAACCTACTCGGCGGTCTCGCGATGAGGGCTTTAGATCTACTTCTTTGTAGGGCAGGAAGCTACCCATTATGGATGGACCGAGAAGGAATCTGCTCGGTGCTTTCGCGATGAAGGCTTGGATCCACACCAAGCAGGAATCTTCTCGGTGCTCTCGTGATGAGGGCTTTGGATCCACTTCTTCATAGGGTAGGAAGCTTCCCATTATGGATGGACCGAGCAGGAATCTGCTCGGTGGCCTCGCGATGAGGGCTTTGGATCCACTTCTTCATAGGGCAGAAAGCTACCCATTGTGGATGGATCGAGTAGGAATCTGCTCGGTGGCATCATGATGAGGGCTTTTGATCCATTTCTTCGTAGGACAGGAAGCTACCCTCAGCAAATGGAGCAGGAATATGCTCGGTGGCCTCATAATAAGGGCTTTGGATTCACTTCTTTGTAGGGCAGGAAGCTACCCTCAGCGGATAAGCCGAGCAGGAAGCTACTCGGCTGCCTCTGGTCGAGATCTTTCTGAATCCATAGTTTCTCATTGAGACGTCGTTCAACCTTCCGTGACCCGTAAAGGCGGGAATGGTGACCGTCAGGGACGACACATGGCAGTATCATATCATAAAAATGCGATATTCTGTGATTTGCGTTGTTGCACGAGTAGATCTCGACCATTGGAAGATATTTGTTGAGGCTATAAATACCGAACGTATGGTCTCACCTTCGAATTCTCATATCAGTTTCTTCCTAGTCTTGTGTTTTCCGAAGATGACCGGCCGCGAATATACCATTAGGGAGATCGTTTCTCGGAACGATGTGTATTTTTATAATCTCGATCGTTCCGAAGAGACGTACGAGGCGGTGATAGGCCGCTTGGAGGGCCATTGTGGGCGCTTACTTCCCCGGCGATCTCTTCTCCTTCAAGTGCTAATCTACGTGATATGGAGGACTTCCCTAGGTCTGTACAACACTCTATCTCCACAGTAGATGGACGAGGCGTTTGATAAAATGCATACTGTCTACGAGCTTAGTCTGATCTCGAAGAGCAGGGGGGACCGCTCGGTAGACCTTCTTCTTGAGAGTTTCCAGCAAAAGTTGGTCGTTGCATCTTGCTCGGCGGATGGGGACCCCAGTGAGTCCATGGATTCTAGGGTCTACGGGTACTGTCAGAGAGAGTGGGCGGAGGCTGCTTAGGCTCGGCTGGAGGAGCTTTCTTCTGAGTATCACCGACAATGTTTTCTTAATCCCCACGCTCCTCTACTGTAATCGTTGTAAGGATGGGGAGCCCATAATACATCCGAATAATGTCTTTGGTTATGGTGTATTGTCTCTTTCCACCTTTCCGTATTTTTTTAACCCCGAAGTCTCGGGGCTGGGGAAAGTAACAAAGGGCTGGAGCCCTGGGATGGTGCAGAAGTCTCTTCTGTGAGAGGACTTAGTTCGGAAAACTTAGTTAATGCTAAAAGGAATTACATTTTTTAAAAGAGAGTATATGTTTATTTATACAACTTAAACCTTTCAGCGTTATATGGCCGAGGAAAATTATGCCTCCCGGAGTCCTGTAGGCGGTATGCTCCACGGGGAAACGCTTCCGTTACGAGAAACGGTCCGTCCCACTTTGGGGAGACCATATGTAGTCTCCCTTGGTATATGAACCCGTTTCTTTGTAAGACCAGATCTCCCATATTGAAAGCTCAATGTTTAACTCGGGTATTGTAGTAGCGAGCGGTTTGCTGCTGATAGGCATCTGCTCTGATTTGCGCTCGATCTCGTTTTTCTAATAAGATGTCCAAGTTGCTTCGGAGTGCCAAGGTGTTAGCTTTATCGTCAAAGTGTTCGACCACATAACTGGGCATTCCAATTTCCGCCCGAACCATTGCTTCGGTACCGTAGCAGAGACTGAATGAGGTTTCTTCCGTGGGTGTCTTTTTCGATGTCCGCAATGCCCATAGTACCCGCGGCAGTTCCTCGACCCAGCTGCCTTGCCTTCCCTCCAAGAGGGCGCTGAGACTGTGGATGACGCCTTGGTTCGCTACTTCGACCTGCCCGTTGCATTGTGATGTGCGACCGCGGAAAACTTCATCAATATGTGGTAATGGCTGCAAAACTCTTTGATTTTATCATTTTCGAAGTTGGTCCCATGGTCGGTAACTATGCACCTCAGGATTCCAAATCGGGAGATTATATTGTTCTGCAGGAATTTTATCGTAGAGGCGGCATCCGGTTTCCTGATGGCCATAGCCTCTATCCACTTCGTGAAGTAATCCATAGCGACAAGGATGTATCTGTGTCTGCCCGTGCCGGTGGAGAGTTGGCCCACCATATCCATCCCCCATTGCGCAAACGGCCAAGAGGAACTGAGTGGCATTAGTTCGGTGGCGGGGAGATGAGGTATGCTGCCAAAGAGTTAGCAGTTCTTGTATCTTCTGACTAGCTTATGGGCATCCTGGTGTATTCTAGGCCAATAGTACCCCTAGAGCAGTGTCTTCTGGACCAGGGTACGGGCCTCTTGATGCGTTCCCCCGACTCCTTCATGTATCACTCGTAGAATGTAGTCTGCCTCGTGGGGGTCGACGCACCGGAGCAGAGACTGAGTGTATGACTTCTTGTACAGGTTTCCGTTGCTCCAGACGAAATGGCGCGCTTTTGCCCGAAGCCGGCGAGCTTCTCCCCGGTCTTCGGGAAGTACACAACCCTTCAGGAATTCCATGATGGGCTTTCTCCAATCTTGGCCTTCTTCCTGAGTTGTGTAGATTTAGAGTGTTACCTCTCCATCTTCCACGCTGGGTCATGGTAATATTTCGAAGAGGATATTTCTTTTATGATTACCTGTTACGCCTCGCTTCCCAATAGACGGAAACGGTGACATGGCAAGCCCGCGACATATTTATTTCGAGAATGTCATTTCCTGGAATATATACGCTAAGCGTAAAAGAAGCAATATAAAATGATAAGAAAATTAACATGAGATTAAAACTTCAACAACTGTAATTACATTCAACTTGATTCATTTACAATACATGATTTCAACTGAAAGGAAATACAAGAAAAGAAATGCCTAAACAGGTGGCATACACAAACTGAGAAGAAGTTAACTGGTCGAGGCCTAGGTCGCGATCTGATCGTGCTCCTCCTCTGAGATGTCTACCTCCTCAATCTCCACAGTATGTGACGAATATTCAAAGAAAAAAAAGGTGGGTGGAATGCCCGTCAGTGAACTTTCGCTCAGTAAGTCCCCAAGATATGAAGTTAAATATAAAGTGTAATGATAAAAGAAGTGTATATCATAAACAATTGATTACGTTGTCTCAGCATGTCATTTTATGTAAACACGGAAATTTTATTTAGCATGCAGTTCTTTCGTAATATATGTGAACAAGTATGGTAATATATATGATAAGTAGGTAAACATGACAGTATAGCATGAGCATGACAAATAAATATAATATGGCCGTGTAGTGTAGTTATGGTGAACATGCAGTGAATGTAAGTGTCTTAATAGGTCTCTAATTGGGTACACTAATTTAACGTAAGTTCAAGAATGAATGTCAACCAATCTCAAGAGTGTTCTCGAATCCAACAGGCTGTAATCCAGGGGTAAGGAACCACGTGCCCGAATCAAGTGTTGGTAACGGGACTTCAACTTAGTGTTGAAATATTCCAAACTCAACAGGCTGTAATTCAGGAGCAAGAAAACACGGGCCCTTATGATAGCTTGCTTGTGTTAGTAGACATGAATTCATGATCTAGTGGGACTCCTGAGATTTCATTGGATTCATGCATGAACTACCCCAACACCTTGTATATGCTAAGTTACAGCTAAAATTACCAGCCTTGCTTGAATCCATGAATATATCGAGTTACAAGATTGAGTTCATGTCTATATCAAGTATTCATGTATTCATGTCAAGTTGTATTCATGGTTCGAGTCAAATCATAGTGTTCAAATATTCACGTTTTTCTTTAGTCAAGTTCAAGTGTTCCGATTCATGATCAATGGTCAAGTATACCTGTTTGAGTTCAATATTGATTTCGTGTGTTCAAGTTCATGATCAAGTATTCGTATTTGGTTTTAATTTCAGGTTTTGAGTTTGGGTTCAGACTTGAGTTAGACTCAGACTTGGGTCAGACACTTATAACTGATCTAGATCCTGAATTAGGTTCGGGAATTATCGGTAACTGCTGTACATGGACGACATGATTTATGTCTTTTTCCAAGACAATTACCATTGATAACAATGTTAAGTTTTCTACCTTCAATAGGCAAGCACTCACTTTCTACGGCTCCCTGGAGCTCAAGAGAATTGATTCCGCTTAAACCTATATTTACTAAAGTTCTTAACCGTTGTTTTATATAATTCGAGAGGGTTTTATGAAAAATATTTTTAATATAGTTTCAAAATAACTTCGAGAAGTTATTTATATTATTTAGGGTTTTCATGGATATAAATTTAAAGGATTTGAGGTATTTAAGTGATAATTACATAGCTTGGATAGTTTATGGTATTTTACTGTAAGGCTTGACTTTTGTTGGTATCTTGATAATATTTTGGTGAAAACTTGTAATTCTTTTCTTTAAAAAAATGTAAGTTTATTATATTTTGAAAATATATGGATTAGTAATATTTATATAATTATTAAAAATTAAATTTTTAATTAAGTAGAAAAATTACGTTTTTCTTAAAAACCATATTAAAAACCTTTCGAGACTGAATGCTCCGTGAGGAGGTTTGCATCTCACTCTACTAGCCCAAGTATGTGTGATAATCTGCACCATCCAATAGTGGGTCCCCTAAAAAGGGTTGTAGAGCTTTATTTGCAAAGGAATTTTAAAAAACAATTCCAAAGAAAACCGTTATTATAGTAAATGGTATTTTAATGTAATCTTGTATTTGTAACTAAAATACATTCGAAGAGTAGCATGCTATGGAACCATGTGTGTATGTGAGAGGTAAGTCGTTACCTCGTGAATTTTCCTAAAGGTTTGTTTAAACAAAACATTAAAAGATGATATATACAAACTTCATGGTATTTTAATGTAAATGTTGAGTTAAAATTATTTTGCATGATATTTTTGATTAAAAATTGGTTCTAAACATTGGTTTTATGTTAACAAGTATGGTGTAGGAATATAAATGAAGAATATGTAAGAAAAAGTGGAATTATAAAGTTTTAGAAGAAAATGTTGGTATTAACTCCACTTCCGACATATGTTTTGAAAATGAACTTTTAAAGTAGAAGAAGAGGGATTGGGAGGGACTTACCACTTGGTTATATTAAGAAGAGGTAGAAGAAGAGATTGTTGTCGTCGTGGCGTCGCGGGATCGACGGAATTGTTTCGTTTCTTCGCCGGAAGTTGACCGCTTGCTAACTCCACTTGTACTTAGAAAGTTTTGAAAGTTTTGGCTAGAAATTTCAGAATGATGAAGGGCTTGGGCATGGGGTAGTATTTATAGTGTGGAATTAGGGTTTTGGAATTAAAAGAGTGAATTAAAATGCATTAAAATTTGGTTTAAAGGTGAAATTAAAAGTCGCTATTTGATTGCAGAGAAATCAAACAATGCAGGGGTGATAGGGGTAGAGGAAAGGTCGTGTGTGCAAAGCCCGGGGACACTTGGCCCCCAATGAACCGTCGCTGCCGACCCCTAAGCAAGATCCGCTGGTTGTTTTGAGGGGTGAGGGCGGTAGATTCTTGCCAAGTGTTCGTGCCTGTGTTAACTCCATTATGCACATATTTGATTTCTTCAGACTTTTCATTTTTTGTGTGTTTTGCTCGTGTAAACTTTTGGGCTTCCAAAAGTTAAAAAGAAAAAATCAGAAAAATATAATGTGTCTGATGGGGTTCGAACACAGGGGCTACGTCACAGCAGTGCAAGGGCTTTACCAGTGAGCTTCAAGTTGCTTCTTGCAGTTCTTAAACAAAATTTACTTATAACTTGTACTCAGGCTGTGAAACTTTATTCTGTATATTAACAAAAGAATTTTCATACTAAGATTTCAGAGTCGTTACATTGGCCGAATAGGAAGAAGCGAACTTGCTCAAGGCGTCGGCCTGGGTGTTCAAGTTTCTAGGAATCTGCTCCACTTGGACTTCGTCGAAACTTTTCCGAAGCCTTTTTACCTCAGCCAGGTATTTTGTCATAAGTGTCTCTCGGGCCTCGAAACGCCCGGTTACTTGGCCGAAGACTAGTGCAGAGTCGCTGCGTACCCTGATGGTCTTCAGCCCTACCCCAGAGGCGATTCGTAACCCTGCCAACAAGGCCTTGTATTCCGCGACGTTGTTCGACGCCCTAAAACTGAGGTTTAGAGAGTATTCCATTTCTGCCTCCTCCAGGCTGCGGATGATCAGGCCAGCCCCGCTCCCTTTCTTTGTGGAGGATCTGTCTACGTAGAGTACCCAGTCCGGGATAAGGCCGGGCACCTCCTTGACTGAGGGTCTATCCTTTTCCAGGCGCACACGATCCTTTGTTGAATTGAGACAACTCCCACCTCCATTTCTCCAGACGACCTGACGATTCGGGTGAGATGAGGATAGACCCTAAAGGTCGCACAGTGAGGACAAGGATCGTGTGCACCTGGAAATAGTGTTGAAGTTTCCTGGAGGCAACGACAAGCGCCAGGACTATTTTCTCTATGGCTAGGTTTCTTATTTCCGCATCCTTGAAAACATGGCTTACGTAGTAGACCGGTCTCTGTATGCCTTCGAATTCTCTGACAATCACTGAGCCTACTGCTTGGTCGAAGATGGCTAGATATAGTAATAGCTCATCGCCCTCGACCGGTCGGGTGAGTAGCGGTAGAGTCGCTAGGTGCACCTTGAGTTGTTCGAAAACATTCTGGCACTCCTCAGACCATTCAAACTTAGGAATTTTTCTTAGGGCCCTGAAAAAAGAGAGGCACTTCTTTCCAGATCTAAACATAAAGCGACTCAGGGCAGCTACCCTCCCCGTGAGTCGCATGATATCAACATTGCTCTTGGGCGTTGCCATGTTGAGGATGTCGCCGATTTTTTCTGGGTTCGCTTCGAATTCTCGGTGGGTAACCATGAACCTGAGAACTTCCCACTGGTGACTCGGAATGCGCATTTAGCTGGATTCAGCTTCATCTTGTACTTGCGCGGGATATCGAATGTCTCGCCGAGGTCTTTAGTGTGCCCGGCTGACGAGGCGGATTTTACGAGCATGTCGTCGACGCAGACTTCCATGTTTCTCCCAATCTGCGGTTTGAGCAGCTTGTTGACCAGCTGCTGATACATAGCCTCGGCATTCTTGAGTCTGAAGGACATCACTTTTTAGCAGTAGAATCCCCGGTCAGTGGTGAAGGCGGTATGTTCTTCGTCAGCCGGGTTCATCCGGATCTGATTGTTACCAGAGAAAGAATCTGTTCCCCTCTGAAAACACGGAGACGCGACCGCACGGGTCCGTCTTGCCTGAATTTCAGGGCAGATGCTAATTGGTGCTATCCGTCTACCTCTCCAGAAATGCCAAGTTGATTTATGACACCATATATCGAAGATTTAAACGGATACGGCCGATATAGCAGACTTCGTCAGATTCTCCCTCATTTGAGGGGTTTTTGATTGTGGGGACGCTCTTCTTTGCAAGCGCAAGCCCTTGCAGTAAATTACGCTACCGTATCGTGGTAACCATTTTCTCCTTCTCCAGATGATCACTTCGTGTCGTGGGTGTTTGTTTTATTTTTGGTTGCCCGTGGATTGTATACGGAGACTAATTTATGTTGTCGCCCGTAGGGCGTGGATTAGTCCAAATCCGTATTTTCTTAGATTTGGGTTTGGAGTTGGGTTTAAGGATACGTTAGTCTCATTTGAGACTAAGATCAACTTAAACGTTAGTTAATGATACGTTAGTCTAATTTTAGACTAAGATCAACTTAACGGGATCGTTTAGATCCAACAAAAGAGCATTTTGGCTCTATTGTTTAGTTTAGGGATATTGCGGTCGATAATTAGTTTAAGGACATTACGGTCCAATGTTAGTTTAAGGACATCTCGGTCCAAAGTTAAAGACATCATAGTCTGTGAGTTTAAAGACATCACAGTCAAGGTTAAGAACATCATAGTCCGTGAGTTTAAAGACCTCACAATCAAGGTTAAGGATATCATAGTCCATGAGTTTAAAGACCCCACAGTCAAGCTTAAGGACATCATAGTCCGTGAGTTTAAAGACCCCACAGTCAAGATTAAGGACATCATAGTCCGTGAGTTTAAAGACCCCACAATCCATGAAATGTGTGGTTGTCGGGACCCGTCACCTCTCTGAAGACGTTGAAGGATTACAACGACAAATATCAGAGGAGTTCAAAGATGTACCCTTAAACCGATGTGGGTTGAGAGACCTGTAGTCCAATTGGGACTAAGATCTGGATTTATGAGCATATGAACTCAATTAATCTGAATTGAGGACTTATGGCCAATTTGGGCTAAGTCCATTCAATTACAATGTTCAACATTTGTTTTTGAGTTGTTAGGTGTTTGTTTGAGCCCAATCCCCTTAAAAATGCTAAGCATTGGTTTGGTTTCTGACAATATTTTGTCTTTAGTTGAATGCTTTGCATTTATCATAGCTCCAGGCTTATTCAAAAAACAGTTTATGTTCTGTCCAAGAGCACATAAAAGCATATGGCGCACTTGGCACTAGCGCCAGTCGATGAGCGTAGTGCGCTATGGTTAAAGCGCTAATGCGCTTAGCGCCAGATATGAAGCGCTAATGCGCTTAGCGCCAGATATGAAGCGCTAATGCGCTTAACGCTTTGCGCTAAATGAAGAGCGCTGATGCGATTAGCACTTTACGCTAGATGTAGAGCGCTGATGCGCTTTTAGTTGAAGCGTTGAGGCGTTTGGAGCTGGTGCCATATAATGAGCGCAGAGCGCTTTTTTTAGTAATGCAACGCACACGTGAGGAGCATGTGGCGCTCTTAGCACTGAGCGCTAGCCAATGAGCGCAATGCGCTGTGTTTGAAGTGCTATAGCGCCGCAGCGCTTTGCGCTAGATGAAGAACACTAAGGTACTTTTAAATTAGGAGCGCTAAGGCTCTTCTTAGATTAGGAGCGCTAAGGCTCTTCTTAGATTAACTTTGTGCTCTGAAGATTATCTTTTCTTTGATAAGAGACTTTGTCTCAAGATTCTAAGAATAAAGTTCTTAATTTATAGGAGATATTTCAATCTCTTTTTGATGAAAGGCTTTACCTTTATGGATCTGTGATCCTAAGAGAATTGAATAATTCTCCCCCTTCATAATGAGATGTTCATAATCTCTTTTGTGAAAGATAATTTGTCTTATAGATCTATGATCTATGAAAAAAGTAAATACTTCTTTTTATATTGAGACGATTTCGTCTTTCTATTCTTTTTTACCTTGAAAAGAATTGTCTTCTTTTGCCGAAAGCTTCTTCTTCTTTTTGAGATTTTCTCAAAATTTATAGGGGGGATTCCTCTCTTTGTGACTTGAAGTCTGGGGGCCTTTATAAATGGCAAGATGGTTTGTTCAATCAGTTAAGGAGATCTTTTCTCCAATTGATTTGGGGAATTTCCCATCGTTGGATCTTTGATCCAAGGGTTTCTGGTTTACAGAAGATAATCTTCTTGTTTTTTTACCAAGATTGGGAAATCTTTCCCCCTTACAAAATTTGTTCTGTATTTTAGTGATTTTTAATCACCATTGGATCATTGATCCAACGGTGTTCCAAATTCAGAGCACAATCTTTTCTGTTTGGAAAGATTCAACAGAATTTCATTCTTGTTAATTGATGATTTAATCATATCCGTTGGATATTTGATCCAACGATGAGGAACATTTAGTTCCAGCGCTAGCGCTTATGCGCTCTGCCCATGGTGCGCTACTTGGAGCGCAGCGCTCTTAGCGCTAGCGCACACGTGCTTTGCACGTGGTGTGCTACTTGGAGCGCAACGCATCTAGCGCTAGCGCCTATGCGCTTTGCACGAGATGCGCTAGTTGTAGCGCAGCGCTTTTATAAAAGTGCAGCTTTAATTCAAATTTTAATTCTGAACAGAGCTTTGCTCTAATTGGTGAAACAAATGCCCCCCCACCGTTGCGCTCACGGGGCCGACACGTGTGTGCAGCGGTGGCAGCATCTCCACTCTTGGATCAACCGAGAAATTGAAACGGCGTTTAGTGCCTATAAATAGGACTCTTAGCCCTTGAGATGACTTTTGTTCATCTTCAATCCTTCTTGTAAATTTATTTTCTCCTTCAGAGCGCAGCTCTTCCTCTTAAGAATTTTCTTAAGGACAGAACTCTGTCAAATTTTTTAGGTAAAAGATTAAATCTTTTTGAAACATCTTTTAGGGTTTCAACCATTAACAGAGCCTTGCTCTTCATAGATCTTTGATCTAAAGAAAATCTTTTTTAGGGTTTTATTAACAGAGCTTTGCTCTCTTGGAATCACAAATCTAAAGGATCTTGCTTATGATTTCTCAATCCATTAATGGAGCATTGCTCCTTTCAGATCATATAGAAGAACTCTTAAGAGTTTGTTCATGGATCTTGAAGATCAAATTGAAATTTTATTTTTGATGGATTATTCCATCATCTTCTCAAACAAGGTTCTTAGGATTTTCTTGAGGAATTTTATTCCTTCATTATTAGACTTTGACAAATGTCTGTCTAGTGAAGAGCGCTGCTCTCAATGGGAGTTTTACTTCTCTGCCCGAGAGATTTCTCATTTAATGAGAATTTCTTGAGGATTTCCTCAATTTTAAATTTGTTAGGTGTCATAACCAGAACTTGTTTGCTTGATGGGGATATCAAGAGTCGTTTAAATCCTTATGTCTGTTTTTAGTAAGGATTCTCTTAATTAGTCTGTCCACTAACTCCCGCTGATTTTCTTTTTCAGACGTTATGGACGCTCACATGTATGATCTCAACGAAATTATTTCTTACGGAGATATTCGCGCAATCGGCCGTTCTCAAAACCAGGAATTCACAAACGCCCAGTGTGCTGAAATTATGGGTCGCTTTGATGCATACAATGGTCGACTGCTTCCTCGTCGTTCCTCTCTCTTGAAACTTATTGTGGGATCGATCTGGGGAGCGCTTCCTCTATTTTATACCGGCATGCCGCTTAAAGCATTGGATGACGCTGAAGATAAGGTGCACTCGGTGTATCTGATGGGATTAATCTCAAAGAAAAGGCGAGACAACCTTGTTGATATCTTGCATCAAGCTTTTCAGCAGGCGGCGATACTCGCTGCCTATCGAAGGGTGGAAGACATCAGTGGGGATCCTGACGCTTGTGATCGTGAGAGGAGGCACACGAAGATGGTCCGAGAGGCTCGAAAATTTTTGGATGGCCTCACTTTTGAATTTCTCAATCCATGTTCTGGATTTGATGTTTTTCCTTTTGATTGATCGTTTCCGTGTCGTGTTTAGAAATGTTTCACAACCAGAGAAATTTATACCGCAATCAATTGACGGTGTCTATTATAGTTTCGTCAATGAGAACGGATCGTCCACTGAGAAAGTGTGATTTGCTCGCTATTGTTTCAGTTGAGTCGAAAATTAAAAGATAAAAGAAAATGATTCAATAATCGTGAAATTTAGTTTCAAGAATTATCAAGAAAATAAAGATCAAGAATCAAGAATTGTCAAGATGATATCCAAATCGAATGAATTATCAAGATTTGTAAAGAGGCTCGTAGGAATCGATCCAATCGATAGTGATGATAAAGAATTATGATTACAAATTCTTATCTATTGAAGATTTGTTGCTAGACCGATGACGATCAACGAGATTTAGGGATCTCTTGAAGAAACTAGGGTTTCTCCATCATCATCCCTTGTCTTTTCGTTGATTAGCATTCAAATTCTAGCCTCTAAGAAATTCAATCATCGATCGTTGATCTCTAATTTGGAGCGAAAACATTCAAGAAAGCATCTCGCTCGAAACTAGGTTGTCGATGATCCAATTTTATAAAGTTTACAAAACTCATAAGACTTAAGAATCGTTCAAGAATTTAATCATCATCATCTATCTATTTTCTCGATTCCTCCACGAGCGGAGTTTTCACTCAAACATCATGAAAAAGAAAACAACCAAGAATTGATAACTCTTCATAATTCTCAAATGTAAAGAAAATCAAGATCAAGAATTTTCACCTTTTATTATTCAACGTTTCGTTACAATTCACTCAAAGACTACAAGAATTGAGGAGAGAACTCGATCGTCGAACTAGCTTCGCATTGTCTCCGTGAGTCACGGATCGTCTTGGATCTCTTGCTCGGATGAAGATCGGCGTCGCTTCAAACGGCTCGTTGAATGCTTGCTTAAATCGGTACTCGATGATCTTGATTTGGATCAAATTGTGTCACTCAATTTGTGAGGAATTGATTTGGATCTCAATAGAATTTTTCAAATACCGAACAACAACCTTTTTGATGAAGCCTTGGGTCTCTTTATATAGTCTTCTCCTTTAGCTTCCCCTAGAAGCTTGATCTAGCTTCCTTTAGAAGCTAAGCTAGGTTTAGCTTCCTTTGTAAGCTTGGTAGTTGAGATAAACCTTCTAGATTAAGGTAGTTAGTTAGCTTGCTTGAGAGGCTTGGTAGGTATTAGGCTTGTACAAGAACCTTGGCTGTTAAAAAGGAAGCTTCTGGAGAATTCTAAGAACTGAAGCGTCTTGAAGAAGTTTTGTAATTGAGAAGGGACCTCTGAAATAATGATCTGCCGATGACGAGTCACCGTGGCCGCGGATCTGCGGCGGATCGGCCCATTCGGCCGCGGATCCGTGGTCGTATGGTGGATTTGGTGCATGGTATTTTCTGTGCTGCATTATATTGGCCTAATGGTACTTTTCTGATCTCTGGAATCTTATAAATCTTTCTTATTTACTGCCAGATCACAAGTCGTGGACTTGGTGTATTTTTATCAGCACTTTTAGCACTTCCAGCTCTTTTTCCTGGAATTTCCTGCACACAATCTCGAGATAAGTGTTGATTCACAAAAGATCATGCGTGCAATAATAAACACACAATTTCCCTTAAAATGCCGGTTATAATGTATAACACATGTTATTTGGTATTTTACAGACGAATTCCTAATATGTGCTATATTTATACCAAACACCTTTAGATGATTGCAAAGAGTAGGGAAATTGATGTGTTAAAAATGCAATATTTTCGACTGATCAAATTCCCCCAAACTTAATTTTGGTCGTCTCGAGCAAACTTGTTTTATTAGAAAGAGAAGGAGAAAATAAAGAAAAAGAAAAACTAACTAGCACACTTTCGTAGGCAACACGATTGCACTGAGCACGTGCAACAAGCCTTTAAACCTCTAAGTGTCCCTAGTAGGAGGAGTGTTATCTCCAGAGGGTTTTCAGCGGATTGCACCCACAAAATCCAATAATAAAAGGAAGACCATGAAAGTTACATGTAAAGATAAGAATTGTAAAAGAAAGATTTTGAAAATTAGAGTTTCCAACTACACTACCTTTTCGGTTGTGATGAGCCCTATCTTAATAGTTATGAAAAGATGTTAGAAATCACATCATCCCTCAATAAAATATCGTCTTTATTCTTCATTCCTACCTTTCTTCCAAATATCGATCATATACCCCCACGTGTGTGTAAAAGACATCCCTACACTCGGAGAATTCAATTCAAGCTATCATACTCTTGTCCATCCACCTCAGTACTTTTTAATTGATGAATATTTAGATGGATTTGCTCACACATTTTTCATGCGACCGTTAATACTTCTTGAGGTACTAACCGACCGATGACTCATGTGCTTGCTTATTAGGTGTATTAATATTTTTCTCGTCTTGCACCACCTAAGGCTTAGCAGTGACTTCTAAACCAGTTGGTCTAAGGCACTAGGTGATGAAGCACCCTTACTATATTTTTTTATAGATGCCTTGATGATAACAAAACCAGTGTTCATTTTTTCTTCACCATTTTATATTTTATTCATTTTTTATTTCCTTCATACTTTGGCTTTTAGACAAGAGCATTTCAAGGTATCCTCTACTATCCCGAGTTTCAAGACGTGTGTAAGTGCGTATAGTAGGGTATCAACGCTCAAATGTTTGGCTTCCAGAATAGGAACTATTTTTCAGACTTATTTTTATCCTCAGATTAGTGACTTCCTTCATCTTACTAACTTTTGGGACAACGGCTCATAACTATTTATTACTAGTTTCGTTTAAGAAAACTTCTAACTTTCTTGGTTTTCTTAAATTTTTCCAATCTTTTGGATATAATTTTTCACTATCTAATCTTTTATTATCTTATTTATGTACAAATTTTTTATTTTTTATTTTTTATGTGTTTTGTGATATGTTTTGTGCTTATGCAAAGTATGATGCAAAGTGATACGTAAATAAGCACAAACCTCCCCCAAACTTATTTTCAACAGTGTCCTCACTGTTGCCATATGCTAAATCTCAAAAAACCTGTAAGCTTGGGAGGACAATTTATTAACGAGGGCATGGAATATGATCGTGAAAATCCTCCCTCAAACTTATTCTTTGGCTCACCATTTTGAGTAAAAAAATTTATTTTCAAGAGCCAGCTTATACCCTCCAAACTTGAGTTAAACAATGTTAAGCTTTGAAAATCACAAGAGGGGGTCAAAGTTATTGGTTAATGCCAAGTTTTGCAAAGACCGAAAGTTAACACCAACCATTCTTGCATTTTATCCGCGTAGTACACCGGTTGGTGGAAGAACAAGTTGAAAAGAGCCAAGAAGAAGTGGGGAAAAGATAAGTGGTGTGAAAGAATGTGTTTGCGTCTCGTTTTGGAGAGACGACACAGTGATTGTGATGGATTACTCGCATCCTCTTTATAGTCCAGAAGAAGGGGTGGAGGTTTAATTTTTTTGTTTGGGAGATAATTCATCTCAACACCCGTATTTGCTAAAAATGCGAGCTCATCAGCGAAAATTTCCTCAAAGCTTTCATCGATACCCCGAAGAATAATGTCATCACAAAGCGCGGGGTGATCTTCAGACTCCAAAAACGGTTCATAATCAGGGTTAATTGTTGACCCGGACAACTCGGTGGAAGAGTCCATATGTGTATGATACATAGTTGAGTCAAACAACAACATATGAAAAGAGTCTAGATCAGTATCATGAGGCCGATCAAATTTGCTGCTGTCGACATCCATTAATTCGAAAGAACAGACCTAAGCAGTAGGTTCGGAGGGTACACTTCCCAACTTGTAAATGTTCAGCTCAATTGACATCTTCCCGAAAGATAGGGTCATAGAACCGTTACGACAGAAGATTATAGCATTAGAAGTGGCCAAAAAGGGGAGACCAAGAATCACCGAAATTTGATTCCGTGGGTTCACTACAGGCTGTGTATCAAGTACAATAAAGTCCACAGCGAATACAAATTCCCCGATTTTGATCAACACTTCCTCTAGTTCACCCCTAAGTTTAGTGATTGATCGGTCGGCCATCTGGAGAGTGCAGTGAGCTGGTTTCAACTCTCCGATCCCTAACTGCTCATAAACCGAGAAAGGAAGCAGGTTAACACTTGCGCCAAGGTCAAGTAGAGCACAGTTAATGTGTTTATCCCCAATAGAAATAGAAATAGTAGGATAGCCAGGATCCTTACGTTTCCTAGGTAATTGTTGGGGAAAAGTTGTGTCTACAGTTTTTGACATGAATACCTTCTTTGGCACTTGAGTCTTCCTCTTCCTAGTGCACAAGTCCTTGAGAATTTTCGCATAAGCGGGGACTTGTTGGATATCATCTAGAAGATGGATGTTGATGTTAACCTGTTTAAAGATTTCAGTGATCTTCTCCATTTGCGGACTTGGTTTGTTTCCCCTTAACCGATTCGGATAAGGAGCTTTAGCAATAAGAGCTGGGTCCAACATTGGAGAAGATCGTGTGGGTAGGAAAGATCCAAGAATTGGAGTGGGGATCGTCTTTGGTGGACTAGAAGAGGTTTGCTGAGGTGTTGAGCCTTGGGGAAAACGGAGAATAGGCTCGGAAGAAAATGGTCGGGTAGACGAACTAGGGTCAGAAGTAGAAACAGAAGTGGAAGGAAAAGTCTCAGCCGGGGTATCATCGATTGATTCATCATTATTAGTATCAATCTCTTCACCGATATGGTTGTCAAGCACTCTTCCAGATCTCAACGTGGTGATAACGTTCACATGATGTGAATAGCCAGGATTAGGTAAAGGTTGAGCTGGAAGTTTCCCTTTCTCTCTAGCACTCAATTCGGCATTTATATGGGCAATTTGTGCTTCCATCGATTTAATACTCACTTTGGGAGTCAGAGTTTTTCTTGATTTTATCGACGGAAGACAGAAGATTTGCCGTAACTTGCATGAAATTTGTCAAAAGCAAATTCACGGTTTATGCGAGTGAAGAGGATTCATCAGTACCGGTCAACTGCAAAGGATTATACGGTGCATGTGTGTTGACCGGATTTTGAAAGTTTTGTGATTGGTAGGGGTGCTGACTCAGTTGAAGTGGTTGCTGTTGTGGTCGAAGAGCCCTTTGGAAATTGTTTTGATTTGGAACCGTGTTTTGAGTTTGTTGTTGGTTCCAAGCAAAGTTAGGGTGATTCTTCTATCCCTGATTATAAGTGGAAGAATACGGATCGTTTCTAGGTCTTTGTTAGAAAGCAGCATTGGTATGCTCTTGACCTTGAAACGGAGAATTCAATGGACATTCTTCCGTAAGATGTGATGGATCAAAACAGTATTCACAGACAGTTTTAGAGAGTGACATCTGATTTAGGGCGGCTGCTAAAAATTTATTTTCCATAGTTTTGAGTTTCCTTTGCATTGCTGCCATTTCAGCTCTAACTCCTATGGAAACATCAGATTGGTTATTGCCACCCCTAGACGATGACTGACTTACACTCTCTCACTGTAAAGATTTTTCAGCGAAATCTTTTAAGAATCTCCAGGCTTCACCATCATCTTTAGTCATGAAGATGCCTTGACACATGGATTCAAAGGTCTGTTTTGTGGTAGGATTAATACCCTCATATATGATTCTACACAGATCCCATCTAGGAATTCCGTGATGTGGACATTGAACTAACAGATCCTTAAAGCGTTCAAAACACTTCGAGAATGGTTCATTTGGAAGCTGGGTAAATTGATTTATTTCGCCACGGACTCGAGCTGTTTTATGATTGGGGTAGAATTTCTTTAGGAAAGCTGCGACGAATTCATCTCAGTTTGAAATAGAATGTGCGACTGTGTTATAAAGCCACTTCTCGGCTATATCGCACACGGTAAATGGGAGAAGACGCAGACGCATAGCATCCACAGAAAGTTGTGAAGTACCCATCATAGCGCATACATTTTCAAATTTGGTAATAAAGACAGATGCGTCTTCAGACTCGAGACCATGATATTTGGGTAGAAGATTGATGTATTGGGGTTTGATTTCAAAGTTGTCCCCATTGGCTAGTGGAATGGTGAGACAGATCGAAAGAGGACCTCACATAGGGTAGCATCTCTCTTGGAGAGAGATGCGGGACGGATTCTGCGCACCTGCGGACGGTGGCAGAGTAGTGTTAAAGAAGTTCGATGGAGAACCGTCCATCGAAGTGGGTGTGGTGGTGGGTAAAGAAAAAGTAGACGTAGAATTACCGACTTCGGAGTCGATAGGAGGAACGCGTACAAGACGGGCACTAGAATTCCGTGTCCAGCAGAGCATGCACTAAATAGTTTAGCACAAGTGGCAGCGTTGGGTGATAATTAAGGAACAGATGAGTTGGTGTTTGGTTTGAAAAGATACGGATTTTTGAAAAATTAAATCACAAACAATGCACAAGCAACCCTAAGTCTAGTGGTCACCTTGTTCCCCTCCGAATCACGGAGACGCGACCGCGTAGGTCCGTCTCGCTTGAAATTCGGGGCAGATGCTAATTGGAGCTATCCGTCCATCTCTCCGAAGATGACAAGTTGATTTATGGCACCATATATCGAAGGTTTAAACGGATGCGGCCGATATAGCAGACTTCGTCAGATTCCCCCACGCTTGAGGGTTTTTGATTATGGGGACGCTCTTCCCTGCAGGCGTAAGCCCCTGCAGTTAATTACGCTACCGCATCACAGTAACAACTTTCTCCTTCTCCAGATAGTCACTTCGTGTCGTGGGTGTTTGTTTTGTTTGTGCTTGCCCGTAGATTGTATACGGAGACTAATTTGTATTGTCGCCCGTAGGACGTAGATTAGTCCAAATCCGTATTTTCTTAGATTTGGATTTGGGTTTTGGTTTAAGGATACGTTAGCCTTATTTGAGACTAAAATCAACTTAAACATTTGTTAAGGATAAGTTAGTCGAATTTCCAGACTAAGATCAACTTAATAGGATCATTTAGATCCGACAAAAGAGCATTTAGACTCTATTATTTTGTTTACGGACATTTCGGTAAATTGCCAGTTTAGGGACATGGTGGTCCATGGAATGTATGGCCGTCAGGACCCGTTACCTCTTTGACGACGTTGAAGGATTACAACGACAGATATCAAAGGAGTTTAGAGATGTACCTTTGAACCAATGTTGGTTGGGAGATCTATAGTCCAATTTGGGACGAAAGTCTGTTTGAAGGTTTGTGAGCATATGGGCTCGCTTGAACATTTTATTGTTCTAGCTATTGAGCTTTTATTTGGGCTCGGCCCTTTTATAATGCATAGCATTGGGCTCTGTAGTTAAATGCATAGTATTTCAATTGGTCTGTTTAGACTTTTTAATTGGGCTCTGCTCTTTCTTAATAATGCTCAGTATTTAATGGCCTGACAGTGCGCCACGTGGCCTGTCAGGCGCTTTGCGCCAATTAAAGAGCGCAAGGCACCAGTGCATGTGGAGGTGACACGTGTCAGCTCTGCTGAGCGCAAGCCTGTTAGCGCAGTGCGCTGCGCTATTGCGCTGCTGACACGTGGCGCGCTCTAGTGACTTGCGCCAATATAAGAGCGCACTGCTCTGTTTTAGAAGCGTAAGGCGCAGATTGACACGTGGCGCTCTCTGGTGACTTGCGCAAATCCAAGGAGTGCAACAACGCAAATTAAGAGTGCAGGGCACTGTTCAAAAGCGCAGAGCGCATCTTGATCAAATTTAGATCAAAGAAAAGAATCTTTTTAAGTTCTAAAGAGTTTCTACCTCACGTTTTAAGAACCAATGGTTCATCAAAAGGCTGTGCCTTTATATAGATCAAAAGATCTAATAATGAAGTAAATTACTTCTTTTATCTTTTATGATTGGATCTTTTGATCCTTTTCTTTTTATTGAAGATCTTGATCTTGTTCTTAGATCTTTGATCTTTTTAGAAGAAATTCTTCTTTTAATGAGATGTTTTTATCTCTGTTCTTCCAAAAATCAAATTCTTTACCTTGAAGAAAATGATCTTCTTTTTTCAAAGGCTTGCCTTTTTTCTCTTTGAGTTTTTCTCAAAGTTTTTAGAGGATCTCTGTATATATGAGACTTAGAGTCTAGGGGCCTTTATATAGGGCCAATTAGTTTGTTAGGTTAGTTACAGAGATTTTTCTCTGATTGATCTGGGGATATTTCCCCACCGTTGGATCTTTGATCCTAAGGCCTCTGTTTTACAGAAGATAATCTTCTTGTTTTAATAAGATCAAAAAAGATCTTTCTAGAATTTTAATTCTGATTAATTACATAATTTATTATTTAAGTTTTAGTGCTGGCACAGTTGGCGCAAGTGCACCTGCGCGACACGTGTCGCGCAGTGCAGAGCGCAGCGCAACTGCGCTAGCGCACCTGCGCTGACACGTGTCGCGCAGCGCAGCGCAGCGCAGAGCGCAAGTTATCTGAAGCGTTGCTTCCTTTATTTATTTTTTAAAATTTAAATTTTAAAACAGAGCCTTACTCTGATTGGGGTGCGCTGCCTTGGGCGCAGCGCACCTTGCGCTGGCGTGTCTGCTTTTGACACGTGGCGCTCTGCGCGCAGCGCAAAAGATCTGAAGCGTTGCTTCACCTTTTGAATTTGAAATTCAAACAGAGTTTTGCTCTGATTGGGGGAAACAAATGCCCCCTCACCGTTGCGCTCACGTGGCGCTCACGTGAGTGCAGCGGTGGCAAGATCTAGACCGTTGGATTAACTCAAGAGTTGAAGGGGCGCTTAAGCGCCTATAAATAGGACCCTTGGTCCTCAGCAGATGATTATCATCTTCAAGAGTTTTATTTTCAGAGCCTTGCTTTTGTTTTCAGAGTTAGAACTCTAGAAACATCTTAGGTAAAAATTAACTTAACTTAATTAAATTAATTTTAATTAGTAGAGCCTTGCTCTCATAGATCTTTTGATCTAAAGAAAACTCTTTTGGGGTTTCACAAATAGAGCTTTGCTCTCAAGAATTTGTTTCAGGGTTTCTTAACCCATGAACAGAGTTTTGCTCGTTGACAAAACCATAGATCTTTCGATCTTCTGGTGATGAGCTCTTAAGAGTTTTTCATGGATCTTTTAAGATCCCAAACTTTAATTTTTTTTTTAGAAATTAATTTTTTTTTCTTTGATGGATTTTTCCATCATTATTACGGAGCTAGGCTCTTTAAGGAATTTTATTCTCTTATGACCAGAGTTTGACAAGTGTCACTCTGTGACAGAGCTTTGCTCTGAAAAGGGAGATTTTCTCCTTGACTCAAGGGATTTCTCATTTAATGAGAATATTCTTTGAGAATCTCCTCATTAATTGACAGTCTCATCCAAAGATGAGGCTGTCTTATTAACTAATGCATTGTCATCTAGATTTTGTGAGCCCCCTTTGGTCCCCTCTCCACTGCATTGCAGTGTGGTATAAATTTTAAGGTACCAAATGTTGGGATTAAAATTAAATTATGATACTGATAACTGAATTTCGTTTTTCTTTGCAGGTAACATGTCTGCTGATCTTTCATTCCCGTTCTTCCGCTCAGAGGGAGGTTTCCCTGAGGCGCCGGTGGATCGGGAGGTTCTCGCTCTCATTAAGGATCACGACCCCGAGTATAAGAACCTTCATCTATGGGGCAGATGGTACAGTGAAATCATCAAGGGTCGCCGAAGCTTCTCTTATGCGATGCCGTCAAAGCCGATCTCGTCGATCCCATATGCAGATGCACCCCCGGTGAACTATGCCGTGGAGGTTGTAAATTGGAACTCGGAGGATCTTCTCCATCCTTCGATTGCTGCCATTCCCGTGCATCCGCCGGCAGCCGTGGATATTTTGGGGCGGCGTATATGCCAGGGTGAGGCGCGCCCTTAGGGACAACCTTATAACCTTGGATTGACCCCTCGACAATCGGCCGGGTATTTGCAGTGGGCTAGATATATCTTGTCAGCGAAGAAGACGCATTTGATGAAGATTGGTCTGTATCCTGCGGTCTACGCCTCATTGTTCGAGTACCCTGCTCCCCCGACGTGGTGGGTTAAGGCCTTTGTGGAACAATGGAACACTCCCACCTATACTTTTCTTCTGACGGACATGGAAGTCTTCATCCCCCTGGAAGAATTTGTTGAGATTTCCGGTTTGCCGGTGAGGCGGGAGCACTATGAGGAGTTACTTCCTCCGGATGAATATATCTTCGCCACCAAGCCTTTGGTAATGGGCCTAACGCCGGAGAATGCTATTCAGCACCAGTTTCCAAGCCTGGTAAAGGTGCTGAATATGTATGAACGTCTCTATTTGGAATCGGGAGGCCGGGGAGTCAGTTTTGCAGATTTCATCGCCCGCTTTTTTCGACCGGAGATTCTATCGTAGCGGAGTGAAAAGTTCGCCAAGCTCGACGACCCCTTCGGCTTCGTCTTAGATCGTCGACCAGCATTGGAGGATGACCAAAAGGGTTTTTACCTTCCTGACGCTGCAATCATGCCCTTATCGGAAATCGCCGCCCCGGGCATTGACGAGGAGACCTTCTTTCTCGGGTTTCTGGGATTATGGCTGTGCTGGTTCGCGCTCCCCATGCACCCACGCTACATGAGGCCGTCTGTTTTCTACCCAGCGCATCGGACGGTGGCTGGCATACAATTGTCGATCGGAATCGCCGGGATGGCTCACCTATACCATGGACTCAGCGTGGCGGCAGACGCAAATGAACCTGGGGTGCAACCTGCCAATTTCCCGATGCACTACTTCACTTCATGGATAGAAATGCATGTGCTCGGGGTATTTGGCATTCATAAGATCCCCTCGTTTTTCGAGAAGTGCATACTTCCAAGAGTTATGCGGCTGATTGGCTCCTCTATTGTGAATCCGTCTCCGCGGGAGGCTAGGGGGTTGCTTCTTCATCTGCGCACGGTCGGAGCGAGCATTTCTTTCATGGAAAAAGTCATGACCATCGGCCCGGAGACCTCTAAAGCGGTGTTGGCGCTGTGTGATGGTTTCAAGGACGGGGCCTCCGTATTGAAAGCTGATTGGTAGGATACGAGCGTGTTCAAGTTTAGTTTAAATACCGCAATCAAGACGGTTTCGCTTGTAGCTAGCCGGTTGAGTACGGGTCGTCCGCAGGGAGATGGGAGTCTTTTTCAAAGTGTTTTAACGAGTTAAGTCCTGTTTTCAGATTTTGTTGTGGTTATCTAAGTGTAAGTTGATATTTAAAGAGAGCTTGTTAGGGTGAGGATTAGGTTAGTTTGAGTTAGGAGTCTCCACATCTTTCGTTGCCCCACTTAATATCGGTGTTACGGTAATCGGCAACAACGGGGATTAGCACGACTAGGAAGGAACTTGCGAGTATAAGCTAGGCTTTCCAACGCATAGTCCTTCCTTTTGGTGCTTGTCCGTCCGTTCTTGGCTCTTATCCATAACCTCCGGTTAATTCAACCACAACCGGTCTCACTACGGAATCACCGCTATCATGTAGGATAGGGTGCTGTAAGGAGCGGATTGTGGTTCAATTAACGGGAGTCGACTTAAGTTGTTGGGCAAGGAAAGAGTGAGAGAGATTTCCTTCTCTCAAACTTCCCTTATCCTACCCTAACAAGTATAAAACTACTCACACTTCATAATACGGAAAAACAAAACAAAACAAAAGAGGAAGATAGAAAGAAGGAGACTAGAAGAATACGACTAACTATTTGCGACCTCACCTTGGCGAGGATCGAGCGTAAGTATCATTGTCGTATGAATGATAAAGAAAAAGAGAGAAGAAAGAAGCAATCAAGCAAATAACAACAACTACTTAATAATTAAAATTACAACACATTACAACAAGTAAAAGAAAGAGGCAAGCATGGTAATAAATGGTCTTCTTTATTCATCACTCTTCACTCAAAAGCTCACTACAAGTTTAATGGGGAAGAGGTGAGAAGAGGAAGAAGAACAAGACTAAAAACTAGGCAAAAAAAATGAGAATACAAAAAATTGACCATTCCTTCTCAAAATTCTGGGCTATTTATAGGCCACGAAATGAAACCCTAGGGCAACCAACAGAACTCTGACGAAATGACCAAACTGCCCCTGAAAAGTCACTGCCTGAACCCACTGTACGGACGCGGATCCGCCGCATATATCCCCCTATGGCCGCGGATCCGCGCCCCTATAGTGTGTTTAGGGTGTGGGCTTCTGAGGTATTTCCTGGTCTCCTGTCCCCTCTTGTTTGGTGTGGGTATTTTCTGATAATTCATTCCTATTTCTTCCAGAATTTCTATTGAGCAAAGGTGGACTTTTTTGTGGATGATTGCCTCGAGCTCCGCGTAGATCTCTTGGATTTTGTGCTACCATTGAGCCTTGTGCATGAGAATGACATTGAGTTGACACTTTGTCTTCCTAAACTGGTATCTGGCAACATACGGATGAAGAGCGGAGACCGTGTTTTATCTGTGGTTGGCAGGAACCCGGATTTTATCGTGTTTTCCATGAATTTCACCGTTTTAGAACTGAGAACCTGTATCCTGCAATTGACTAGCAAACACGGCTCAAGAGTATCTACCGATATGCAATGTGACAAAAATTGGGCGGTATGAAAATGCAAAAATCTGATATGAACAAACACCCCCAAACTTATCATTTGCTCGTCCCGAGCAAAGCCCATTTATTCACAAAAAATTTCCTAACCTCACTTTCGCAGGGAACGCGATTGCACTGAGCATGTGCAACAAGCCGTTAAACCTCTAGGAGTCCCTAGTAGGAGGAGTGTTGTCTCCTGAGGGTTTTCAGCGGATACTACCCACAAAATCCGGTCAAGTTGGTTTTGTAAAAATAACTAAGATTCAAACCCTAAAGTTTTGTTTTTAGAAAATCACAATTCTATAATCCTAAGTTTAGACCATCGAACCTTTATTTTTCACACCTCGCTTCTTATTTAACTACAGATTTTACATGTCTTTACGTGCAGTGCAAATAGTGTCGTTAAGTTCCCGAAAGGTCGAATAAAGTCATCATGTCGCACAATAAAGCCCAGATAACAATTTAAAAAGGATCACATAAGTTTTATAAAGAGTTAAGCATTTTTTCAAGTTTCGTTTTCCAGTAAGGTTTCAACTTCAGAATTTCTATCTTCCTTAACAGGAAACTAAGTCGTATTTTTCACTCCACCTTTTTCTTGTTTTCATTTCATACACACCTCTGTGAACGTGCAATAGTCTTTATCAAAGAGTAAAACCTTCATATCTCCGTTAAATTTTTTATAAAAGCCTGTCTTTTATCAAGATTATTCTCACACAAAGAACCGTTAGGAATTTTAACTCGGAGAGAACACTTGCTTAACTTTGTTTTAAAACTGGACTTTCTAGGCTTCTTAGCGAGCTTTGGGCCAATGCACCCAAACCAGTTGGTTTTAGGGCATTAGGTGTAGAAACACCCCAGCGGACTTAATTACTCAAGTTACCTAGGTCCAAAAACAAAAGACAGTTTGGCGTGAAAATCAGATGATTTAATACGAACGGAGATATAACCGGCAGTTCAAATATTTTTTTTTGGATAAAAGACGTGTCTAGTGGGTTTGGTGTGTAATCATTCCAATCAAGTTTTAGATGGGTTATTTTTCAGAATTAGCTCCAATTACGGCATCAATAACATTCCTTCATATTCGCTTTACTTCATAAACTATTCTTGACAATACTTATTTCAGAACAAACCTATTTGATTCTCAGAAAATCATTTATCTGTTTAAAAGTTTAAACATGAAAGACCTGTCATCTAATTCCCAAAATTCACGACACGTGTAGTGTGATGTAAAGACGTATATCAGCTATAGTTAACTTCAAAGGAGAGTTATCTTTCAGGTTTTCAAAATCTAAACATAAGATTTAGTTATTCCTATTTTTTCATACAAAAACCGTCGAATGTTGAATCAGAGTTCTTCCACAATCTAACTTGACAAAAAAGTTTTTATATTTTTTTAGAAAATTTTCAAATTTTTATGGATTTTATGGATATTAATATGCAGATGCAAAATATACATATGAATGCGAAGGTAAGAAATGCGTACCGAGCGTACCCCCAAACTTAAACTGGACAGTGTCCTCACTGTCGTTGCATGAAGAGAGCAGTTATAAGGTTCAAAATTGTCGGTTAGTGATACACAATTTTTTTTTTTTTTAAGAAAAGAAAAAGAATATACACCAATATAAACAAAATGGTTTGTACATACCCCCAAACTTATTTGGAACAGTGTCCTCTGTTCTTGGCTGGATAACCGAAGTTTGGAGGTAGGCAGAGGAAGATCATGCAGGGTAAACCGGCTCTTGTAAGAACAGGAGCTCCTCTGTTGGTTCGGCGCTAAGGTACGGTTTGCATCGGTGTCCGTTTACCTTGAAGAGTGAACCGTCCTTTGGATTTTCCAAATCCACAGCGCCCTGCGGATACACATTCCGCACAAAATACGGCCCTTTCCAGCGAGATCTGAGCTTTCCAGGATGGAAGTGAAGTCGGGTGTCGTAAAGCAGTACCTGTTGACCAGGTACGAAGGTTTTGCGCAAAAGGTGTTTATCGTGAAACACCTTCGTTCGATTCTTAACGACAACCGCGTTGTCGTAAGCCTCATCCCTAAGCTCGTTCAGTTCGTTCAGCTGCAGCTTCCGATGGCTGCCCGCGTCCTCAAGAGACAGATTCAGCTCCTTTATCGCCCAAAATGCGCGATGCTCGATTTCGACAGGTAGGTGGCAGGCTTTTCCGTACACAAGCCGATAGGGAGACATGCCAAGGTCGGTTTTATAAGCGGTTCTAAATGCCCAAAGGGCATCAGTGAGTTTCAGAGACCAATCCTTACGGTTCTTGGAAACCGTCTTCTCCAGTATCTGCTTGATTTGCCGATTTGAAACTTCGGCCTGCCCGCAGGTTTGGGGGTGGTAGGGCGTAGAAAGCTTATGATTAATGGAGTATTTCCGCATCAAGGCTTCGAAAGTTTTATTGCAGAAATGACTTCCATTGTCGCTAATGATCGCTCGGGGGTGCCCAAACCGGGAGAAAATGTTTTCTTTAAGGAACCTAACGACAACCTTGTTGTCGTTAGTCCGGCTAGGCACAGCCTCGACCCATTTAGAGACGTAATCAACAGCTAGAAGAATGTACAAGTTCCCAAAAGAGCTGGGAAACGGCCCCATGAAGTCTATCCCCCACACATCGAAAATCTCCACAACCAAGATCGGTTGGAGCGGCATCTCGTTCCTCCGGGATATCCGGCCGAAGTGTTGGCACCGGGAGCAAGTCTTGCAATAGTCATTAGCGTCTTTGAAGAGTTGTGGCCAGTAGAAACCACATTGCAAGATCTTCTCAGCTGTCTTTCTGGGCCCAAAATGCCCGCCACACGCTTGATCGTGGCAAAATGACAGCACACTCTTGAATTCTTCGTAAGGGACACACCGACGAATAATCTGGTCGGGACAGTACTTGAACAAGTAGGGTTCATCCCAGTAAAAGTGTTTTACTTGGGATAAGAAGCGAAGTCTGTCCTGACTCGACCATTCAGTCGGTAGTAATCCCGTGGCCAAATAGTTCACAATATCTGCGAACCAGGATTCGCATGATACTGTCAAGAGTTGTTCATCCGGAAACACGTCGTTAATCGGAATTGGAAGCGAGGGCGAAGAAGGAAGTCGTGAGAGATGGTCGGCAACTACGTTTTCACATCCTCTTTTGTCCTTAATGACAAGGTCAAACTCTTGAAGCAAGAGGATCCAACGTATTAACCGAGATTTGGCATCTTTCTTCGCAAAAAGATGGCGCAGAGCTGAATGGTCCGTGTAGACAATGACTGGAGAGCCGATGAGGTAGGGCCTGAACTTTTCTAGAGCAAATACAACAGCTAAGAATTCCTTCTCAGTTGTTGTATAATTGAGTTGGGCGTCGTTCAGGGTCCGGCTCGCGTAATAGATTACGTGCGGCATCTTGTTGATGTGCTGTCCAAGGACAGCACCGATGGCAAAGTCGGATGCATCGCACATAATCTCGAATGGGTGCGTCCAGTCAGGAGAAGAGAGAACGGGAGCAGAAGTGAGTGAGCGTTTTAATGACTCAAATGCAGTCACACAGCTCGAGTTGAAGTTGAAAGGTGTTTCCTTGGCCAGCAAAAGCGTCAAGGGCCTAGCAATCTTGCTAAAGTCCTTGATAAACCGTCTATAAAAACCGGCATGGCCAAGGAAGGCTCGGATATCTCTGACGCATCGGGGAGGAGGCAGATTGGAAATGACCTCAATCTTTGCTTTGTCAACCTCTATGCCATTTTGCGAGATGATAATTCCTAAGACAATACCTTCGCGCACCATGAAGTGGCATTTCTCCCAGTTCAAAGTGAGATTCTTGTCCTTACATCGGGTAAGGACAGCGTCAAGATGCAGCAAACACTCGTCGAAGGAGTCGCCGAAGATGGAGAAGTCATCCATGAAAATCTCCAAAAAATTTTCCACCATGTCCGAGAAAATTCCCATCATACACCGCTGGAAGGTAGCGGGCGCATTGCACAACCCAAAGGGCATGCGGCGATATGCAAACGTGCCGAAAGGACAAGTGAAAGTGGTCTTGTCCTGGTCTTTTTCGGCGATGGGAATTTGATTGTAGCCAGAGTAGCCATCAAGAAAACAATAGTACTCATGTCCGGCCAATCGTTCCAGCATCTGGTCAATGAAAGGTAGCGGAAAGTGGTCTTTCCGCGTTGCGGCATTGAGTTTTCTGTAATCAATGCAAACTCGCCACCCAGTTTGGGTGCGAGTAGGGATTAACTCATTCGCCTCGTTGGTTATGACCGTGATGCCCGACTTCTTGGGGACAACATGAATGGGGCTAACCCACTGGCTATCAGAGATAGGGTAAATGATACCACTATCTAGACATTTGACGATCTCCTTCTTCACAGCCTCCTTCATGACTGGATTAAGACGTCTTTGTGGATCCCGGGCTGGTTTGGCATCATCCATCAGATGAATGTGATGCTCAACGATCAGGGGACTAATCCCCTTGATGTCCGCCATAGACCAGCCAAAAGCTTGCCTGTTGCTGTGCAAGACCGTGAGAAGGGCTTTCTCTTGCTCGGGAGCTAGAGAAGCCGAAATGATGACAGGGAGGGTCTCTTTCTCACCTAAGTAAGCATACTTAAGGTGAGACGGCAACGGCTTGAGTTCGAGCGTTGGAGGTGAAATGATGGAAGGCAAGACTGGTGCAAGGGTCTCGAACTCAAAGGACTCCAGCAAAGGTTCAAAATGAGTGTGGGCAACCGAGTCGGATGGTTCAGGTAACTCATCCGGAAAGTCGAAAGATTCAAACTCGGGTTGTGCGCGGCTAAGATCGTTCGAGAATGTGAAACACTCGTATTCGTTATCGGGCGCAGAAACAGCAGCAGGTTCGAAGAGAAACGCACTAGTGGCGTCAAGATTATCGTGATCAAACAGAAACTCCTCGAATTCACACTCTTCTGGTGTGATCTCCTGGATCGAGCAGACGTCCAGTATATGAGCATTAGGTTCGGCGGGCTGATTCCCCAACCTAAAAATGTTGAGTTCAATCGTCATGTTTCCAAAAGAGAGGTTCATCGAACCATTGCGACAATTGATCACAGCATATGAGGTTGCGAGAAATGGGCGACCGAGTATCACCGGAATTTGATTCCGGGGGTTAGCTACAGGCTGTGTATCTAAGACAATGAAGTCAACGGGGAATATGAAGTCCCCGACTTTTATTAACACATCCTCTAGCTCACCCCTAGGGTGGGTGATCGATCGGTCGGCCATTTGGAGAGTGCAGTGTGTGGGTTTCAACTCTCCGACGCCTAATTGCTCGTATACTGAATACGGAAGCAGGTTAACACTGGCACCAAGATCTAATAGTGCGCGGTTGATGTTCTTATCCCCAATGGTAATTGAAATCGTAGGACAGCCAGGGTCCTTCCGTTTTTGTGGTAAAGATTGGGTAAGGGCATCACTCACAGCACTAGCCAAGAAAACTTTCTTGGGTACCTGAGACTTCCTCTTTTTCGTGCACAAGTCCTTTAAGATTTTCGCGTAGGACGGGACTTGTTGGACAGCATCTAAAAGAGGAATATTAATGTTAACCTGCTTAAATAACTCCAGAATCTTCTCCATTTGAGGATTTTGTTTATTAGACCTCAACCGGTTTGGAAATGGAACATTTTGAAAATTGGTTGAGTCTAATGCTGGAGGAGGAGATTTTGGAGTTGGAACGGATCCCAGAATAGGTGTTTTCGTGGAGTGAGAAGTGGGTCCGTTCAGAGCAGAAGAAGAGGAAGGAGAGCCTGTTGAAGAACGGAGAATAGGCTCGGAAGACGAAGAAGAAGAAGGAGAAGAAGAAGAAGCGGCGGCCGGGGTGTCATCGTTGATTCGCTTGCCAATGTTGTTTTGCAGCATCCTTCCCGATCTCAGTGTAGTCACGGCACTCACATTATGGTTTTGTTGTTCAAGAGCAACATGTGCATTATGTGGGTGACCGGGATTTGGAAGTGGCTGGGACGGGAGCTTCCCCTTCTCTCGCTCGCTCAAGGCCGCGTTCAGCTGTGCAATCTGGGCCTCGATGGTCTTGATGCTCTGCCCGTGTGCGGCGGTGTGTTGCACTAAAGATTGGATCGAAGACTGGATGTTGGCGGTGGATTGAGTCGATTGTTTAACAAACGCCTCCAGACTTCGCTCGAGCGAGGAAACCTTATCGTTGTTAGACGGAACAAGGTTGTTTGGTGGAAAAGAATTGTTCGGTGCAAAGTTGTTCGTCTGGTTTTGGTAAGGTTGGGGTTGGAAGGGCTGCTGATACTGAGTTTGTTGTTGCGCTTGTTGTTGCGGTGGAGGGGCCCTTTGGAAATTGTTGCCCTGGAATTGATTCTGATTCTGATTCCAGGCGAAATTGGGGTGGTTCCTCCAACCGGGATTGTAGGTGGAAGAGTATGGATCATTCCTCGGTCTTTGCTGGAATGCATTAACCTGATCCTGTCCTTGCGATGGTGGATTGTAAGGACACTCTTCGGTCAAGTGAGAAGGATCGGAACAACAAGCGCAGATGGTACGAAGGGGGAGAACAGGGGCAGGAGTAGGAGAAGAAAATTTGCTCTCTATTGCTTCAAGCTTTTTTGTTATTGCAGCCATTTCAGCTCTCATCGCAATAGAGACATCAAGCTGGTGAATTCCTACCCTAGACTGACCGGTAGAAGTGGAGGTAGTAGAAGAAGAAGGAGTCGGTCTGGTGCTCTCCCACTGTAGCGTTTGCTCCGCAAGATCGTCAAAGAACTGCCACGCTTCCTCGTCAGATTTCGATAGGAAGTGGCCCTGACAGATGGTTTCCAGCAACTGCTTCGTTGCTGGGTTCAGTCCCTCGTATAAGGTTTGGCAGAGCTGCCATTTCTCTATACCGTGGTGAGGACACTGAACAAGAAGGTCTTTGTACCGGTCAAAGCACTTTCAGAAGGGTTCAGAAGGAAGCTGGGAGAATTGGTTGATTTCATTTCGAATTCTTGCGGTCTTATGATTTGGATAGAATTTTTTCAGAAACGCTTTAACAAACTCGTCCCAGCTGGTGATTGAGTGGGAAGCGGTGCTATACAGCCATTTTTCAGCGAGATCGCATAAAGTGAACGGAATGACCCGTAGACGTATAGCATCGTCCAACAGCTGGGTTGTTTTCATTATGGCACAGACGTTTTGAAATTTGTTGATGAAGATATAGGCATCTTCAGATTCAAGCCCATGAAAACGTGGAAGCATGTTGATGAAATGGGGCTTAATTTCAAAGTTGTCCCCATTGGCCGGAGGAAGAGAAAGGCAGGCGGGAAGTGCAGAACGGGTGGGATAGAAACGATCCTGGAGCGCGATTCGCTGCGGCGCTACAACAGGCGGAGGTGGTGGAAGATTGGTCTCCGTAGGAGGTGGAGCCAATCCAGCGGTGGTCAAAGAGATGTTCGGATTAAATCCCGACATCGCGGAAGAAGAGGTTGGTGAAGGTGAAGGTGAAGGTGAAGATGTATGAACAGAATTCCGGTCAACGTCGGAGTTGGCCGGCAAAGGAAGGGGTGAAAGAGGAGTGGACGGAGTATCGACTTCTGAGTCGATCGCGTAGTCGGTCGCGACTAACGTAACGCGGACTAGACGGGCGCTAGTGTCCCGAGTCCAAGCGGACATACACTAAACGAGTTTAGTATAGTCAAAGCGGAGAAGGTGAGGGTAAGAAAACGTCAATGGAGAAAGGCGATGGGTGGTGGGTGAAAATGGATTTGGCGACAAAGGGGCAAGTTTTTATAAAAGTTTTTGATTTTTTCTTTTTTTTTTTCTTTTTAGAAAGAGATTTACAGAAATATGTACGGAAATACGGCTTAAGCAATCACAAACAAGATATGCACAATCACACCTAGATCTAGGGTAACCTAGGTCTACTAGACCTGCTCCTGAACTTGATTGTCGAAGTTAAACAATGTCGAGAAACGGGCTTAACAATACACCGATCACGAGGCCAGGTAAGTGCAGAGATAAGGGGAGGTTGTCCAACGCTTTCGCGAAGTTCCTTAATTAAATAACCCTTTCTCTTTCGGCGGTTGCGCCTTTAACACTTTCCTAGACACCCCGTAAACAATATACGGTTAAACGAGGTTCTAAACACGGTTTATCTTCTCCTAATGAGCGCGAAGTCCTTAGGGCTGAAGTCTAGTATTTTTTTAATTTACAATGGACGATGCATATGCTTTAGTGATTTTTGGGGTCCTGGGAAGGGTGATGAAATCCCCACCCAATCTGGATTGGTTTCAAGCCCCTTAAGTCCGTATTAAAGAATGCAAAACAGTAACAAATCAACTGCAAACACTTTTTATTTGCGGCGCAAAGAATCCTGCACAAGAACAGTTTATTGGAAGGGGGAGAAGAATTTGCGCAAAGAAGGCTGCAGAAAACACAATTCAGTGGAGTTCAGAGGAGTGGAGAGAGGCAGAGAACTTACAGAGAAAATTGGGGCCCTGAAGGCACTGAATGGCCGCGGTTCCGCGGCCAAACACCTACTTAGGCCGCGGATCCGCGGCTAAGTCGACGAATTAGGGCTCTGAAAAATTTGGGTGTCCTCTGCTTGGTGTCCTCTGCTTGTCTGGATGTAGGTAATTCTGATTTGCTCACTGTAACAGTTCCAGATTTGTACAGAAGACCGGATGCTTCGTTGGTCCGTCGCGGTGTAGCCGCGAAAATGTGGGTCTATCTTCCCACGTCTTTGGCACTGTACTTGAACTCCGTATTTCCAACGTCTTTGGCGTCGATCTTGAGCTTCGTATTTCCTGCACACTTGCACAAAAACTAATCAAGAATAACAAGATGGTTTCTTTTACAAAGTATATATTTTTTTTCGTTTTTTTTTATACTTACAAATTAACCCGAAATTACACAAAGAAATAAACTACCGTCTCCCCGGCAACGGCGCCATTTGATTGGTAGGATACGAGCGTGTTCAAGTTTAGTTTAAATACCGCAATCAAGACGGTTTCGCTTGTAGCTAGCCGGTTGAGTACGGGTCGTCCGCAGGGAGATGGGAGTCTTTTTCAAAGTGTTTTAACGAGTTAAGTCCTGTTTTCAGATTTTGTTGTGGTTATCTAAGTGTAAGTTGATATTTAAAGAGAGCTTGTTAGGGTGAGGATTAGGTTAGTTTGAGTTAGGAGTCTCCACATCTTTCGTTGCCCCACTTAATATCGGTGTTACGATAATCGGCAACAATGGGGATTAGCACGACTAGGAAGGAACTTGCGAGTATAAGCTAGGCTTTCCAACGCATAGTCCTTCCTTTTGGTGCTTGTCCGTCCGTTCTTGGCTCTTATCCATAACCTCCGGTTAATTCAACCACAACCGGTCTCACTACGGAATCACCGCTATCATGTAGGATAGGGTGCCGTAAGGAGCGGATTGTGGTTCAATTAACGGGAGTCGACTTAAGTTGTTGGGCAAGGAAAGAGTGAGAGAGATTTCCTTCTCTCAAACTTCCCTTATCCTACCCTAACAAGTATAAAACTACTCACACTTCATAATACGGAAAAACAAAACAAAACAAAAGAGGAAGATAGAAAGAAGGAGACTAGAAGAATACGACTAACTATTTGCGACCTCACCTTGGCGAGGATCGAGCGTAAGTATCATTGTCGTATGAATGATAAAGAAAAAGAGAGAAGAAAGAAGCAATCAAGCAAATAACAACAACTACTTAATAATTAAAATTACAACACATTACAACAAGTAAAAGAAAGAGGCAAGCATGGTAATAAATGGTCTTCTTTATTCATCACTCTTCACTCAAAAGCTCACTACAAGTTTAATGGGGAAGAGGTGAGAAGAGGAAGAAGAACAAGACTAAAAACTAGGCAAAAAAAATGAGAATACAAAAAATTGACCATTCCTTCTCAAAATTCTGGGCTATTTATAGGCCACGAAATGAAACCCTAGGGCAATCAACAGAACTCTGACGAAATGACCAAACTGCCCCTGAAAAGTCACTGCCTGAACCCACTGTACGGACGCGGATCCCCCGCATATAGCCCCCTATGGCCGCGGATCCGCGCCCCTATAGTGTGTTTAGGGTGTGGGCTTCTGAGGTATTTCCTGGTCTCCTGTCCCCTCTTGTCTGGTGTGGGTATTTTCTGATAATTCATTCCTATTTCTTCCAGAATTTCTATTGAGCAAAGGTGGACTTTTTTTGTGGATGATTGCCTCGAGCTCCGTGTAGATCTCTTGGATTTTGTGCTACCATTGAGCCTTGTGCATGAGAATGACATTGAGTTGACACTTTGTCTTCCTAAACTGGTATCTGGCAACATACGGATGAAGAGCGGAGACCGTGTTTTATCTGTGGTTGGCAGGAACCCGGATTTTGTCGTGTTTTCCATGAATTTCACCGTTTTAGAACCGAGAACCTGTATCCTGCAATTGACTAGCAAACACGGCTCAAGAGTATCTACCGATATGCAATGTGACAAAAATTGGGCGGTATGAAAATGCAAAAATCTGATATGAACAAAAGCCCGGGAGATTCTTCACTTATACTCCATCCGGCCGGGCTTCCTGGTGTTCAGGCAAAACGATATGGCGCTCTTCATGAGGTACAACCCCCATCGGTTCGCCCAACAATCAAGTTATAACCAGGGGGTCCCACTGGAGGCGTTTTTGGAAGAGCCTGCGGCCACCAGGGAGGGGATACGGAGCGCGCTGCACCACTTTATGCGGCTGAACACGGGCTCCCACTTCTTTATCAGCGAGCCGAGCTGCGTCCCACGGGCCCTCAACGTGTACGTGGCTTGGTATGCACACGCAATGGGTGCTGTTATCCGGAAAGAGAAGCGGTTGTTGGTTGACCGCAAGGGTGTGCCCCCTGGCAGCGACCACAAAGCTCCCCTGAGGCCAAGGATCCATGTTGTTCCTCCGCTGAGAGATGCTGGAGCTGAGCCACCGCGCGTGCTGAACCCTCCTCGTGGATTGCCTCGTGATACCGTGGACGTTCCCCCAGCGCCCCGTATTTCTGTGGAGACGGTGAATGTGGTTTCGCCGGAGTCCGGCGTGGGCTCGGACATCGGGACCCGCCATCCCAAGGTGCCCACGAAACGCAAGTTGATTTTTGGTGCAACCGGGGCTCGCGTGCAGAAGAGGAAGAAGAATTCGGTTCTTTCTCTTGATGCTGTCCTCGGCTTAGAGCCTCAGGCCCTTCTCACCGAAGGCCTAAGCGAGTACGGAAGCAACGAGGGTTTCTTCGTAGATCTAGCAGACACCGATATGGCGGCCGCCATCGCGGCTTCTGAGCGATCGGCAAGGCTCGAAGCGTGGTTGGCTAAACTCGGGCAATCAGGTAATCACTAGTTGTATTCTTCGTCATTTCATTGTACTTTTATCATTGTTTTTGACTAACGCTTTTCCGTTTTTAAACAGGCGTTTCTACCGAAGAAGCCATCACTGCTTCTCTCAAAACCTTCGAGGAGGAGGAAAGGAAACGCGCTCTAGCGGGCGTTGGTACGTCTCGGCTCATTGAGTCTTTATTCTCCTTTTTATGGCCAATCTAACCTTTTCTCTGTCTCATTGCAGGGACCACAAAGCCTGCCTCGGAAGCCGATGCGGGAATTATCCCCGGGCCAGCTACCGAAGTCCTGGCCTCTTCGGAGTTGTCATGAGAGTCCCGACTCAAAAAGCCGATGATGGATGCCTTGAAGGCTCTGGAGGCAACTCTGAACGCGGACGACGATGCCTTGCTGAGGGAGGCTTCAAAAAGGTCCGTCGTGACGGCCCGGGAGGAGAGGAAGCGCTTGAGGCGCGCAGCGAAGGAGCGTAGCGCTACTTTGGCCATGGCAGCGGGCTCAAGCGCCGTTACACCCACTGCTACTTTTTCAGAGGAGCCCCCGGTCGCCTTGTCCACTGCTCATAGGCGAGCGTTGCATTCAGCTCGGGAAGCCAACGGTCAATCCACCTCAGGTAATGTACTTTTCGAGGCTTTGTTGTGAAAGTTGTAAAACTATTGGTTCTTATATATCTTTTCCTGCAGGGTCGAGTCCTACTGAAGGAGCGGTGGTGACCGTCGAGCCTGAGGGGACGGTGGAGGAGGTGCCGGCTGAACCCGAGGCGATGGTAAGCGATGTAGCCGGGGTTGCCGGGCACGAGCTAGTGGCTAACGAGACAGTCATGACCACAATGCCCGAGACGGCCACCACTGCCGAGCGCGAGGTGGTGGCAGATGAGACGGCTGCTATAACCGAGCCTGAGACAGCAGCGGATAAGATGGCTGCTACGGACGAACCTATGGCAGCGGTGGACGAGACGGCTGTGACCGCTGAGCCCGAGGGGGTAACGGGTGAGACGGGCATGATTGCTGAGCGCGAGACGGCCGCTCTTTCTCAAGAGTCAGGAACCGCTCCGATCATCGCTCTCACTGCTTACGGTCCTTTGCCGTCTCCTGGCCTCGAGAGCATGACGACGGCTCCTGTAGAGTCGGGCGATGAGGCAACGGGGGGTGAAACCGTGCCGATGGAGGAGGGAGATGCCACCGTTTCGACTGGCGACTCATCAGGTAAATTTTGGGTTACCGTCCTTTTTATTCTGCAATCCTTCCTGACAGGGCTTATTATGTTTCTAACGTAGGTGCGGCTAGTGGTAATGCCACTTTACCTGAGGGAGCGCCGTCAGCTACCGCCCTAACGGTGGCCACCTTTCTACTCTCCTTCGTACCGTCGCAGATGTTGGAAGGTATGGATTTGTACCTTATCAATTTCAATTTTAGGCTGCATAACTTATGTACTGACGTTGTACTATTGCGTTTTTGCAGGAGTCCTTTTTGACCACCTATACCAGGTGCTGCATCCCCATTTCTCCTTCCCGTCGGAGCTCGCTTCATCCAGTGGCGCTGATGAGTACAGTTTTCAATTAACGCTCTTTCTTTTTCTAATAGTGGAATTATTTCTGATTCTTCCTCGCCCTGATTGCAGTGCTACAGATCGAAGGAGGAGATGTAAGATCAGTCGCGCCACCGGTCCTCTCGGCTTTGCCACCCGCTGCAGCTGGTATAGTAGATTCCGTCATTCATGACCTTCCTATATTTCTTGAACCGTCATTTGATTATGTTTTGTTCTGCAGCCGTCATTCTGACTCCGGTCCCTTTCGAGTCCCGCATCATGATGCCGGCAGGCCCGTTCTCCAGGCGTCCATCTTCAAAGGGTGCTGCGATGAGTTTGAGCATGCTAAGCGGATGCGTCGAGGAGCTTGACGCAGAAGCTCCTACATCTGCAGCAGATTTCACTGCCGAGATTAATCCGATGCTGGCGACGCTTGTAAATTTCCATAATGAAGGCATCGTCGAGTCTTGGGTTAATCACTGTAGGGAGATCGAGGCCCGCCTGCATCAGCTGGAGCTTATGCGTCCTGCTCCTGAGACTCAGGCTTTGAATTCCCAGCAGGCCGCATGGGTTGAGCAGAGTGCGTCTTTCCTCTGCCATTTTGAACAGGAAGCGAATTTAAGGCAGAAGGAATGTAAGGAGGCTTCCACCGAGTCTGTCCAATTGCTTGCCCAGGTTGAAGCGAACGTCGCACAACTGAAAGCCGTTTTTGACACTTTACAGCAATTAATCTCGGACGGGCTTGTATTGAGATAGAAGCTTGACTCTATCAAGCGGGTTAGGCAAAGTGGCAAAGCTGCCCGGCGAGAAATTGATGAGACGATTTCATCATGCTTGCAACAAAGGGCTCAAGTTGAAGAGGAGCTGGCCGCGGCGGCTGATCATGAGAAGGCGCTGAAGGAAGTGGGAGAGCAATTGATGAGCCTACTTAAGACGTTCCTTCTCAGTAGCTGTCTTTGTATTAATTATACACTTGTAATCTTTGAATAATATGTATCCATTCTTTATTCTTTTATACGATTCGCCTTGTACTTAATTGAATTCATGAATAAAGATACACACATTTTTTGCAATGTCTTGTGTCATCTCTGCGCTTTCCCCCTTCTTTTATTATCAGCATGTTACCTTAGTAAACATGGTCGACAAATGATAGAGCGAGCATCCTGTCTTGGCTTCTTCAAGAGGTAGTGATAGCTTAGGAGGCAGGTTCAGATCTGCTGCCTAAGACTTTTCAACTTTATGAGCCGTGAGGGTCTCACAAAGACTTTTCTCCCTACGGATCAAGAGGATCTTGTAGGTATATTTTCTCCTTAGGAATCGTGAGGATTCCTAAGTGCGTTTCTCTTACAAGTCGTAAGGATCTTATAAGAGAATTTTCTCTCTTACGAGTCGAGAGGACTCGTAAGCGGTTGTTTCCCTCCTTGTCGAGATTCGACTTTGGAGAGTGTGACCCGTGAATAGTATGCGAGAGTCCATTTTGGACAGACTTGCAGGGTCTCAGTGCTTAGAAAACAGGTTATTTAATCCCCGCTGCCTAAGGCTTTATCTCACAAGTCGAGACGAATCGAGAAGTTCTCGCAAAGACACTAATTTCCTCACGAGTCTAGACGAATCGAGCAGTTCTCGCAAGAATATCCTAACATCACAGTTAACCTCTGCTCTTTACGACAGAGGTTCGTTAGGGTCTGTGGTACTTAGGGTTTTGTCCGTCACACTGTCGCGTTGGCTGATATATTCCTCGATAGGCAATTTTGCTGTTCGAGTAGCCTTGCGACTGTCGTGTCTCTGATCCCTTCGGGGGCTGGACAAGACGTCTTCAAGCAATCCTCGTAGGCAGTTTGACTGTCGGAAGAGCAAGCGTTAGGAATTTTGCCATGCCGCTTTTTACTTGAGGTTAGGCTCATTTTGGAGAGCCCCGATGAGTCATAACCACTCCGCACTGGTGTGGGATGATCTCCAATAGTCTTTCAGGTTTTATATGAGTTGCCGTCAAGACCCTGAAGCTAGGAATTTGACCTTCGCTTCGTTTGCTGGCATTGCGTCTGTTATATCTAGACGAATGTCACGGTTGTCTCTAGGTTGTTGGTGAACCGTCGAGATTTGGAACTAGGGATTTTGCCGTGGCTCCGTTGTTTGATTGTCGTGTCTGAATCCTGCTAAAAGAATAACGCTGGGATGACATCTCGTCTGCTGTATCGAGACGAACGTCTAGGTGGTGACCACTCCGCGCTGGTGTGAGATGATCTCTGATGGTCTTTCAGGTTTTATATGAGTTACCGTCAAGACCCTGAAGCTAGGAATTTGTCCTTCGCTTCGTTTTCTTTGTCACGTCCGAATCCTGTTGAGGGAAGAACGCTGTGGTGATATCGCGTCTACTGTATCGAGACGAACGTAGAGATGGTTCCTAGGTTGCCTGTAAGCCGTTAGGACCTGGAACTAGGGACTTTGCCGTGGCTCCGTAGTTTTAACCTTGGGTTGTTAGTGTTGTATCTACATCCTGCTGGACTGCGAAGGAATGCCGTTGTTGACATTGCGTCTGCTGTATCGATAAGAATGCTGAGGTGAAGCTGGGATTTTACCGTCGCTTCGCTTTGTTTCGATCGTAAGGTCTTTTGTTGGCGTTCTATCTGCATCCTGCTGGACCGCGAAGGAACGCCGTTGTTGACATTGCGTCTGCTGTAACGAGACGAACGCTGAGGTGGAGCTAGGATTTTTCCGTCACTCTGCTTTGTTTCGACCGTGAGGACTTTTGTCGGCGTTGTATCCGTATCGTGCTGGACTGCGAAGGAACGCCGATGTTGACATCTCGTCTGCTGTATCGAGACGAATGCTGAGGTGGAGCAGGGATTTTGCCGTCACCCCGCTTTGTTTCGACTGTGAGGTCTTTTGTCGGCGTTGTATCCGTATCCTGCTGGACTGCGAAGGAATGCCGTTGTTGACATCTCGTCTGCTGTATCGAGACGAATGTTGAGGTGAAGCTGGGATTTTGCCGTCACTCCACTTTGTTTCGACCGTGAGGTCTTTTGTCGGCGTTGTATCCGCATCCTGCGGGACTGCGAGGGAACGCCGTTGTTGACATTGCGTCTGTTGTATCGAGACGAATGCCGAAGTGGTCTCTAAGTTGTCAGTGAACCGTCGAGACTTGGCTCTCTTTCGGATGGAGCCTGTTGGGAAGGTATGGTTCCCTCTTTGTTTGTTCCCCTGGATTGTATACAGGGATCGATGTGATCTCACCTGTAGGGCGAACGTTTCATTCATTTTTTATATTATTATTTTATTTCCGCGATGCTCTATCATTTCAGCTTTTATATCGCGAAGGTCGCGATTGCCCAATCATTTCGGCTATTTTTCACGGTGCCCAATCATTTCGGCTATTTTTCTTTTTACTCGCTGCTTTTTATTGCAAGTTGCCCAATTATTTCGGCTGTTTTTGTATGCATACATTTTTACTTGCTGATTTCGTTGCAAGTTGCCCCATCATTTCGGCTATTTCATATGCATTTTTAGCTCGCTGATTTTTTATCGCGAGTGTGGAACTTGGAATCTGGTGCCAATCTCAACATCAGTATCGCTACAACTGGAATATTGCCAGGAGCGAATCATCATTTGCCATGAAAGGACTTGGAATTTGATACCGGTTTAGGCATCAGCATCGCTACAACTGGGATATTTCCAGGAGCGAATCATCATTTGCCTCTGTCAATGTCGAACAAAGGTGGCTTAGCAAACAGAGTTAGGATCCCGTCGACTAAGGCTTTTGACTTCATGAGCCGTAAGGGTCTCATAAAGGTGTTTCTCCCTACGAGTCATGAGGATCTCGCAGGTGCGTTTTCTCCATAGGAATCGTGAGGACTCCTAAGTGTATGTTCTCTTATAAGTCGTAAGGATCTTACAAGAGTATTTTCTCCTTATAAGTCGGAGGACTTACAAGTGTTGTTTGCTGTACGAGCATATCCCTAGTCACGGATGGGACTTTATTAGGGAAATGTTTATTCGCGCCCGTGGATTGTATACAAGGGTCAGCATTGAGCCGCTTGTACGGCGGTATTGGAGGCTGTGGGGGCTGCTTAAGAACAGGTTCAGGTCTCTGTAACTTAAGACTTTGGAATCTTATGAGCCGTGAGGGTCCCATAAGAAAGTTCTCCTTACGAGTCGTGAGGATCTCGCAAGTGTAATTTCTCTTTAGGAGTCATGGGGATTCCTAAGTGTGTTTCTTCCTTTTTGAGTCGTAAGGATCTCACGCGGGTAGTTTCTCCTCACAAGGTCGAGAGGACCTTGTAAGTGTCCTTTAACGAGATTGCGCCCTTTCGGGTTTTCACGAACACTCGCCGGTAGCCCTGCTGTTTTTACTCAAGGAGCCCTCTCGGGTTTTCATCCGTGCCCATTTTGCTTATGGACATACCGTTTTTTTTATTTACGAGTCTGCGCCCTTTCGGGTTTTCACAAACATCGTCGGTAGTCCTGCTGTTTTTAATCACGGAGCCCTTTCGGGTTTTCATCCGTGCCCATTTTGCTTATGGACATACCGTTTTTATTTACGAGTCTGCGCCGTTTTGGGTTTTCACAAACTCGCCGGTAGCCCTGCCGTTTTTACTCACGGAGCCCTTTCGGGTTTTCATCCGTGCCCCTCTTACTTATGGACGTACCGTTTTTTTTTTTGTTTTTTTTTACCACGTCATCCTGGGGACGCCACGGGTTTGTAGTAGTTTAACGACGTTTCGGTCATAGGTCAACGTACGATTACGCAGCTAGATTTTGCCGCAAATCTTCGCATGTTCTGTGCCGGTGGTGGATTCCTTGAAGAGAGGTTTGAGGGCGACTTCTTCGTCAGAGTCGCTTCCAAAGGTGATAACTTGCGATCCCTTGGTGTCGGCTATGTGACAGTTGCCAGCAGCTCTTTCGCGCTCATCTGTCGTGCTTTTCTGTTCCCGACGAGCCTTGCGCTTCACTCGTTGAACGTGTCGTCGATGGGCAACATATCTCTGCCACCAGTTTTCAAAGGCTATGCACTCCTCGGTGGAGTGTGCAATCCTCTGATGGTATAGGCAGAAGTTAGGATGTATGTCCGCTTCATCAAGATGTATATTGCCAGGGGAATTTCCTTTGAGAGAGGGCAACTTCATTCCTATTGCCAGGGCCCTAGCGAATTGATTCCTTACTTTAAGCTTGCTTTTGCTGGCGATAGGGATGCTTTGCTCCAGTCGGGGCGCCTCGACCTTTTCATCCAGTCGTCGGCGTTTGGCCTTTTCAAATATGGCCATCTCACGCTTCCGATCAGCTTTGCTTTTAAGACGGGCTTCATTCAGGAATGCATCAATCACTTCGTCTGATGGTCCTAGAAGTTCAGGCTTAGGATCTGTCTCTAGTTTCTCTGTGTAAGGAACGTCTTCATTGTTTATCGATGAGTGAGAGATCGCATGGCAACTTGCTACGTAACCTTCAGATTCATCCGACGAGTCTTTTCCATTGTCATCATCTTCATCCTCAAGGACGTGGCTGAGAAATTCTTGGAGTGTGATTGGAGTCCGCGCCTTCTGGTTGTACTCTTCCAGCGCATTAATCTGCTTTTGCGGGTCCGTGCGCTTGTCACCATGCTTCACGGGCTTCTTGGATTTCTTCTTCTTCTTCGAAGATTTTGACGGCTGGGTGTGAGCACTTTGACAATCACCACCAATTTTTGGAGTTGGGCGCGGTTTCAGCATTCCCTTGAGGATCTCGGGCTCCAGTGGATTTTTCCACCTGATTGCCGGGCATGTGTGAAGATCTTTCAGCATTCTTTTCGTCTTGGCTGAAAGACCGACCTCCCATAGAGCTTCTTTTATAAAAGAGCATGATGCCTCCGGTGTGTTTGTCTTCTTAGGAGTGTGAGGTTGTGGTTGGTTCACCTTCCAATTTTCAGATAATGCGTACTTGCCTTGTTGGTACCGATCTTCGATCCATCCCTTAAAGACGAAGCAATCTTTGATTGGATGGCTTACCGCTTGGTGGTAAGGGCAGTAATTAAGATCGTTGACATCGCCTGGCTGCAATGGACGTTTTCGATTCGGCAGATTGATGAGTCTGTTGCGCATTGCTAGCTCGAACAGTCTCCTTGTTTTATTCTGAAGAAACGAGTAAGGACGTCCCAGTCTCTTCTCGAGGGATGGGCGTGGACGCACGTTGTTTTGGCGAACAACCGGCTTTGAGGTGCTCGGCTGTTGTTGAGTATTGGCGACGACGATCGCTTTCCCTTTTCATTTCTCATTTCGAGAGTCTGGCTTTGGAGGAGATGGTTTATGTCCTATCTGATCCATTTGGGCCAACTTGTCGATCAAGGCCTAGAAAGTAGTTGGCTTGAAGAACATCATGAATTGCGAGATGGTCGCTTGCGGATCAAGAGTGCCCATGAACATGCCTACCGCAGGTGCTTCTTCGATGCGTTTTTCGCACTTCGACCATAAGTTTCGCCACCGTATTGCGTATTGGACCCATGTCTCGCTTGGCTTCACCCTAGCATTAATCAGTGCTGTTATCGGGGTGCGCTCGCTGGCGCTTGCAAATCTTTGTGTAAACAATAGCTCCATCTCCGCAAATGTTTTGATAGAGTCGTTAGGTAGCTCCGAATACCATTCAAAGGCCGTTTCTGCCAAGCTGCCGACGAATTGGCGAAGCAACAGTTTGTCATCGCCTCCAGTGTTGCCGCATAAGGCCCTGAATTGAGCGACGTGCTGATGTGGATTCCCTGTCCCCTTGTACACATGGAATTTAGGGATCGTATATCCCGGCGGGTAACTGATTTGGTCATACCAGCCCGGGTAGGGTCGTCCGGTTCTAACAATTTGCCCAGCCGCTTCATTCGCCTGATGAACTCGTATCTGCTGAGCAATATAATCATCCAGGGCGGCCTTGGAGATAGTTTCCTCCTTGGCTGCTGAAAGAGCCATAGGTGGATTCGACACCACCACTTTATCGTCTTCAATAATGATCGGAGGGTCTTCAGCTGGAGGGCCCGGCTGTAACATCATTCCTACCATGTCTTGGAAGAGTAGCGCCATTTGTTTTATGTTAGCCGCTTGCTCTGTGGTTTCTTTGTCCTTCTTTTTGAGGACTCTGCGTAAGAAGTCTGCATCGGTTTCTTGTTCGTGACGCTGCTCTGATGATGCCTCCGGTCTTTCTTTTGGCCCGGTGAGTGCGGCAATTTGCGTTAGCATTTCCTGAAGCTTCTGTTGCTGCTCCTGGGCTTTTGTGATGGACCGGGTGAGCGGTCGGTGGCCCGTCGAAGCGCGGCTATCTTCCTTCCCAGATGCCATGTAAACGGTATGGACCACCATGCCCCCAGACTTAGGGCGTTTAGATTCAGTGGTCTTGCAATTCTCTAAAGACACAGGGATCTTCTTCGACCTCATTCTTTTGTGGGCGGTCAAAGTTGAGGGGGCCGTTGTAGTGGGTACCCAAGTGGCTATCGCTTTTTGTGGCTTGACAGAGTTGTCCTTCTCCTGCCGAACCTTTATCTTTTTCTGTCGGCGGAGATAGTCTTGATCCATTACAGAGTCTTGGACTTGACGCCAGACCTTGTAAATTTTAGAGGACAGCCGTTGAGGAGGCTGCTCCAGCTTCACCTTTGGGGCATTATCCATAGGTGTAGAAGATTTTTTCAATACGGCAGTTGGCGAGTTTTTGCGCACCCTTCTTAGCGGTTCAAAGCTATTCCCGGTCGGAACAACAGCATTGATTTCCACCATCGGAGCTGGCGGAGTTATCCCAGAGGGGGAGTTGCCCCCAGCTTTCCTTGCCCGGCGCCAGTGACGGCGACGAGCATGTCGTGCGATTGGAGCTGGTTTAGTCGTAGGGGTGACCTCCTCATGCTCCTTGTGCTGGTATCAGCCTTTTAAAGACCGACGTCCGTTGAATGGGGACGACCAACCTATCAAAAGCAGAATTCCGAGTAGGAGAAGCAACCTTGGTGATTTCGCCTGGAACGGGAGTAGAAATAGTCAGTCTTGTGAAGACCGACCCTTTGGCAGGAGAAACCGCCTTGACGATTTTGGGAGCAGGGATGGCTATCCGCTTCGGGATAACGCCTTATGGTATTGCAGGCTTCTTCATGGGCCCACATGAGTTTTGGCCCAGTTTGCTTAAAGCAGAGGTATTGGACTTGGACGACCTGTTGAGAGGGGCTGCGGTAGTTGTAAGCCGATCGAAGACCGACTTCTTTGGAGCTTCTTGCGACGACATTGGGGCATTGAAGCTCGTCGGTGGGAGCATGGTCCCAAAGAACAGCCCAGTGGTGGCCTGAGTTATCTGTTCCACTGGAATCTTGAAAAGGGAGGCCACTTGAGGCCCGTAAGTCACTTCTCCGGCGAGGATGGAGTGGAAGTTGTTGCAATGAGTGCAGTTTAAAGCCATTGATCTTCTATTTTCTGCACGGAGCAAGACATTATATCTAAGTACCTCAAATCCACAGGCAACCATAGCAAACCGCGATTCGTTTGCGAATACGACACACGAAGTGTGGAGTGGAAAGAGGTAGAGGTCCTACCGGGCGTGCCAGAATCTGTTCCCCTCCGAATCACGGAGACGCGACCGCGTAGGTCCGTCTTGCCTGAAATTCGGGGCAGATGCTAATTGGAGCTATCCGTCCATCTCTCCAAAGATGCAAAGTTGATTTATGGCACCATGTATCGAAGGTTTAAACGGATGCGGCTGATGTAGCAGACTTCGTCAGATTCCCCCTCACTTGAAGGGTTTTTTATTGTGGGGACGCTCTTCCCTGCAGGCGCAAGCCCCTATAGTTAATTATGCTACTGCATCGCGGTAACAACTTTCTCCTTCTCCAGATGGTCACTTCGTGTCGTGGGTGTTTGTTTTGTTTGTGGTTGCCCATGGATTGTATACGGAAACTAATTTGTGTTGTCACCCGTAGGACGTGGATTAGTCCAAATCCGTATTTTCTTAGATTTGGGTTTGGGTTTGGGTTTAAGGATACGTTAGCCTTATTTGAGACTAAGATCAACTTAAACGTTTGTTAAGGATACGTTATTCGAATTTCCAGACTAAGATCAACTTAACAGGATCATTTAGATCCAACAAAAGAGCATTTAGACTCTATTGTTTAGTTTACGGACATTTCGGTAAATTGCCAGTTTAGGGACATGGTGGTCCATGGAATGTATGGCCGTCGGGACCCGTCACCTCTCTGACGACGTTGAAGGATTACAGCGACAGATATCAGAGGAGTTCAGAGATATACCCTTGAACCAATGTTGGTTAGGAGATCTATAGTCCAATTTGGGACTAAAGTCTGTTTGAAGGTTTATGAGCATATGGGCTCGGTTGAACATTTTATTGCTCTAGCTGTTGAGCTTTTATTTGGGCTCAGCCCTTTTATAATGCATAGCATTGGGCTCTGTAGTTAAATGCATAGCATTTCAATTGGTCTGTTTAGACTTTTTAATTGGGCTCTGCCCTTTCTTAATAATGCACAGCATTTAATGGTCTGACAATGCGCCACGTGGCCTGTCAGGCGCTTTGCGCCAATTAAAGAGCGCAAGGCGCCAGTGCATGTGGAGGTGACACGTGTCACGCTCTGCTGAGCGCAAGTCTGTTAGCGCAATGCGCTACGCCAGTGCGCCGCGCTATTGCGCTGCTGACACGTGGCATGCTCTGGTGACTTACGCCAATCCAAGAGCGCAGTGCTCTATTTTAGAAGCGCAAGGCGCAGATTGACACGTGGCACTCTCTGGTGACTTGCGCCAATCCAAGAAGCGCAACAGCGCAAATTAAGAGTGCAGGGCACTATTCAAAAGCGCAGAGCGCATCTTGATCAAATTTAGAATAAAGAAAAGAATCTTTTTAGTTCTAAAGAGATTCTACCTCAAGTTTCAAGAACCAATGGTTCATCAAAAGGCTGTGCCTTTATATAGATCAAAAGATCTAATAATGAAGTAAATTACTTCTTTTATCTTTTATGATTGGATCTTTTGATCTTTTTCTTTTTATTTAAGATCTTGATCTTGTTCTTAGATCTTTGATCTTTTTATAAGAAATTCTTCTTTTAATGAGATGTTTTTATCTCTGTTCTTCCAAAAATCAAATTCTTTACTTTGAAGAAGATGATCTTCTTTCTTCAAAGGCTTGTCTTTTTTCTCTTTGATTTTTTCTCAAAGTTTTTAGAGGATCTCTATATATATGAGACTTGGAGTCTAGGGGCCTTTATATAGGGCCAATTAGTTTGTTAGGTTAGTTACAGAGATCTTTCTCTGATTGATCTGGGGATATTTCCCCATCGTTGGATCTTTGATCCTAAGGCCTCTGTTTTACAGAAGATAATCTTCTTGTTTTAATAAGATCAAAAAGATCTTTCTAGAATTTTAATTCTGATTAATTAAATAATTTATTATTTAAGTTTTAGTGCTGGCACAGTTGGCGCAAGTGCACCTGCGCTTGACACGTGTCGCGCAGCGCAGAGCGCAGGCGCACCTGCGCTGACACGTGAGAATCTCGTAGGTGTATTTTCTCCTTAAGAATCGTTGGGATCTCTAAGTGTGTTGCTCCCTTGTGAGTCGTAAGGATCTCACGCAGGTGGTTTCTCCTCACAAGGTCGAGAGGACCCTGCAAGTATTTTTTAACGAGATTGCGCTCTTTCGGGTTTTCACAAAACTCGCTGGTAGTCCTGCTGTTTTTACTCACGGAGCCCTTTCGGGTTTTCATCCGTGCCCATCTCGCTTATGGATGTACCTTTTTTTTTAACACCACGTTAGCCTGGAGACGGTGCGGGTCGGTAGTAGTTTAACGACGTTTCGGTCAACAGCCAGTTGTAGGACATAGTGGTCCATCGTTAGTTTAGGGACGTTTCGGTCCGTCGTTGCCATATTTGAGGCGAGTTTCTAGTTTACGGACTTTTCGGTCCAAGGGCCTTTCTCTATGAATGAGCACGATGCCCCCGGCATGTCCATCTTTTTCGGATCATGTGGTTGTGGCGGGTTCATCTTCCATTTTTCGGAAAGCGCGAATTTACCCTGTTGGTATTGGTCTTCAACCCAGCCTTTGAAGATGAAGCAATTTTTGATCGGATGGTTTACTGCTTGGTGGTAAGGACAGTAATTAGGATTGTTGATATCGTCTGGCTGCAACGGACGTTTTGGATCCGGCAGATTGATGAATCTGTTGCGCACTGCTAGCTCGAACAGTCTCCTCGTTTTATCCCGGGGAAATGAGTAAGGACGTCCCGGTCTTTCCTCGAGAGATGGGTGTAGACGCACGGTGTTTTGGCGAACAATCGGCTTTAAGTATTTCAGCTGTTGTTGAGTATTGGCGACGAAGGTCGCTTTCCCCTTCCCTTTTTCGTTTCGAGGCTCCGACTTCGAAGAGGAAGGCCTGTGGCCCATTTGGTCCATTTGGGCCAGTTTATCAATCAAGGCTTGGAAAGTGGTAGGCTTGAAAAACATCGTGAATTGGGAGATGGTCGCTTGAGGGTCAAGAGTGCCCACGAACATGCCTACCGTAGGCGCTTCTTCGATGCGCTGCTCGCATTTCAACCATAGATTTCGCCACCGTATCGCGTACTGAACCCAAGTCTCTCCGGGTTTTACCCTGGCATTGACCAATGCCGTTATTGGGGTGGGTTCATTAGCACTCGCTAAATGCTGGGTGAATAGTAGCTCCATCTCTGTAAAAGTTTTGACGGGGTCGTTGGGAAGCTCCGAATACCACTCAAATGCTGTCTCTGACAAACTACCAATGAATTGGCGAAGCAACAGTTTGTCGTCACCTCCAGTGTTGCCACACAGAGCCATGAATTGAGCGATGTGCTGATGCGGATTTCCTGTCCCCTTATATACGTAGAATTTGGGGATCGTGTATCTCGACGGGTACCTTATTTGGTCATACCAGCTCGGATAGGGTCGCCCAGTTTTAACAATTTGGCCGGCTGCTTCATTCGCCTGGTGAGCTCGTATTTGCTGAGCAATGTAATCATCTAGAGCGGCCTTGGAGATGGTCTCCTCTTTGGCTGCTGAACAAGCCGGAAGGGGATTTGACGTCTCCGCTCGGTCATCTTCGAGGATAATCGGAGGATCTTCAGCTAGAGGGTCCCGCTGGATCATCATGCCCACTATATCTTGGAATAGAAGGTCCATTTGTTTTATATTGGCCGCTTGTTCCGCAGCCTCCTTGTCCTTCTTTTCGAGCATTCTCCGAAGGAATTCAGCATCCGTTTCCTGCTCATGGCGCTGCTCCGAGGATGTCTCCGGGCTTGCTTTCCGTCCCGTAAGTGTGGCCATAGCTGTTAGCATCTCTTGGAGCTTTTGTTGTTGTTGCTCCTGAGCCTTCGTTATCGATCGGGTGAGTGGTTGATGACCCGTTGAAGCACGGCTTTCCACTTTTCCGAAATCCATATAAACGGTATGTGTTACCATGACCCAGATTTGGGGCATTTAGATTCAGCATCCTTACGGTTCGTCGCGGACACGGGGGCTTTCTCGGGCCTCCTTCTCTTATGAGCGGTTGAAGTTGAGGGAGCCGTTGCAGCGGGCACCCAGACGGATGACATCTTCTGTGGTACCGTAGGATGGTGCTTTTCTTGTCGAGCTTTCGTTCTCTTTGATCAGCGAGAATAGTCCTGGTCAATCACCGAGTCTTGAACCTATCGCCAGACTTTGTAAATTTTAGAGGATAGCCGTTGCGGGGGCTGCTCCGGCTTCATTTCTGTAGCATTCTCCACAAGTGGAGGAGATCTTTTCAGCACGGCAGTAGGTGGATTCCTGCGCACCCTGTTAAGTAGCTCGAAGCTGTTCCCAGTTGCAACAGCAGCATTGATTTCCACCGCTGGAGATGGCGGAGTTAGTCCAGAAGGGGAGCTGCCCCTAGCCTTCCTTACTCGGCGCCAGTGATGACGGCGAGCATGTCGTGCGGATGGGATTGTCTCAGCCGTAGGGGTGACTCCCTCATGCTCCCTGTGTTGGTCAGAAGTTGTCGTTGTCAGCCTATTGAAGACTGATGTCCGCTGAGTGGGGATGGCCAACCTATCGAAGGCAGACTTCCGTGTAGGGGAAGCAACCTTGATGATTTCGCCTGGAACAGGAGCTGAAATAGTCAGTCTTGTGAAGATCGACCCTTTGGCAGGAGAAGTCGCTTTGACGACCTCAGGAGCAGGAATGGCTATCCGCTTCGGGATAACCCCTTTTGGTATTGTTGGTCGCTTCGCGGGCCCAGCAGAGCTTTGGCTTAGCATGTTAAAGACTATGGCATTAGGAACAGACGGATTAGACGACCCATTGAGAGGGGCCGCTGCAGTTGTAAGCCGATCAAAGACCGACTTCTTATGAGCTTCCGATGGCAGAGAGGTGTTAAAGCTCATCGGCGGGAGCATGGTCCTGAAGAATAATCCAGTGGTGGCCTGAGTGACCTGTTCCACCGGCATAGCGAAGATGGAGGCCGCTTAGGGCCCGTAAGTCACTCCTCTGGACGGGACGGAGCGAGAGTTGTAGTTGTAGTTAGTGCAGATTGAAGCCATCGATCATCTGTTTTCTGCACGGAGCAAGACACCAAATCTTAGTACCTCGAACCCAAGGGCAACCATATCAAACCGCGATTCGTTCGCGAACACGACACACGAAGTGTGGAGTGGAAAGAGGAAAAGGTCCTATTGGGCGTGCTAGAATCTGTTCCCCTCCGAAAACATGGAGACGCGACCGCGCGGGTCCGTCTTGCCTAAATTTTGGGGCTGATGCTAATTGGTGCTATCAATCCACTTCTCCGAAGATGCCAAGTTGATTTATGACACCATGTATCAAAGGTTTAAACGGATGCGGCCGATATAGCAGACTTCGTTAGATTTCCCCTCATTTGAGGAGTTTTTGATTTTGGGGACGCTCTTCCCTGCATGCGCAAGCCCCTGCAGTTAATTACGCTACCGCATCGCGGTAACCAATTTCTCCTTCTCCAGATGATCACTTCGTGTCGTGGGTTTTTTTTTGGTTGCCTGTGGATTGTATACGGAGGCTAATTTATGTTGTCGCCCGTAGGGAGTGGATTAGTCCAAATCCGTATTTTCTTAGATTTGGGTTTGGGGTTGGGTTTAAGCATACGTTAGTCTCATTTGAGACTATGATCAACTTAAACGTTAGTTAAGGATACGTTAGTCTAATTTTAGACTAAGATCAACATAACGGGATCATTTAGATCCAACAAAAGAGCATTTAGGCTATATTGTTTAGTTTAGGGACATTGCGGTCGATAATTAGTTTAAGGAAATTACGGTCCAATGTTAGTCTAAGGACATCTCGGTCCAAGGTTAAGAACATCATCGTCCGTTAGTTTAAAGACATCACAGTCAAGGTTAATGACATCATAGTCCGTGAGTTTAAAGACCTCACAGTCAAGGTTAAGGACATCATAGTCCGTGAGTTTAAAGACCCCACAGTCAAGGTTAAGGACATCATAGTCCGTGAGTTTAAAGACCCCACAGTCAAGGTTAAGGACATCATAGTCCATGAGTTTAAAGACCCCACAGTCAAGGTTAAGGACATCATAGTCCATGGGATTAAGGACCACACAGTCCATGAAATGTGTGGTTGTCGGGACCCATCACCTCTCTGAAGACGTTGAAGGATTACAATGACAAATATCAGAGGAGTTCAGAGATGTACCCTTAAACCGATGTGGGTTGAGAGACCTGTAGTCCAATTGGGACTAAGATCTGTGATTTTCGAGCATATGGACTCAATTAATCTGAATTGAGCACTTATAGCCAATTTGGGCTAAGTCCATTCAATTACAATGTTCAACATTTGTTTTTGAGTTGTTAAGTATTTGATTGAGCCCAATTCCCTTAAAAATGCTAAGCATTGGTTTGGTCTCTGACAATGTTTTGTCTTTAGTTGAATGCTGTGCATTTATCATAGCTCCATGCTTATTCAAAAAACAGTTTATATTCTGTTCAAGCGCACATAAAAGTATGTGGCGCACTTGGCACTAGCGCCAGTCGATGAGCGCAGTGCGCTATGGTTAAAGCGCTAATGCGCTTAGCGCTTTGCGCCAGATATGAAGCGCTAATGCGCTTAGCGCTTTGCGCTAAATGAAGAGCACTGATGCACTTAGCGCTTTGCGCTAGATGTAGAGCGCTGATGCGCTTTTAGTTGAAGCGTTGAGGCGTTTGGCGCTGGTGCCATATAATGAGTGCAGAGCGCTGTTTTTAGTAATGCAGTGCACATGTGAGGAGCACGTGGCGCGCTTAGCACTGAGCGCTAGCCAATGAGCGCAGTGCGCTGTGTTTGAAGTGCCATGGCGCTGCAGCGCTGCAGCGCTAGATGAAGAGCACTAAGGCACTTTTAAATTAGGAGCGCTAAGGCTCTTCTTAGATTAGGAGCGTTAAGGCTCTTCTTAGGTTAACTTTGCGCTCTGAAGATTATCTTTTCTTTGATAAGATACTTTGTCTCAAGATTCTAAGAATAAAGTTCTTAGTTTATAGGAGATATTTCAATATCTTTTTGATGAAAGGCTTTGCCTTTATGGATCTGTGATCCTAAGAGAATTGAATAATTCTCCCCCCTTCATAATGAGATGTTCATAATCTTTTTTGTGAAAGACAATTTGTCTTATAGATTTATGATCTATGAAAGAAGTAAGTACTTCTTTTTATATTGAGACGATTTCGTCTTTCTATTCTTTTTTACCTTGAAATGAATTGTCTTTTTTTGCCGAGAGCTTCTTCTTCTTTTTGAGATTTTCTCAAACTTTATGGGGGGTTCATCTCTTTGAGACTTGAAGTCTGGGGGCCTTTATATAGGGCAAGATGGTTTGTCCAATCAGTTAAGGAGATCTTTTCTCCAATTGATTTGGGGAATTTCCCATCATTGGATCTTTGATCCAAGGGCTTCCGTTTACAGAAAATAATCTCCTTGTTTTTTTACCAAAATTGGGAAATCTTTCCCCCTTACAAAATTTGTTCTGTATTTTAGTGATTTTTAATCACTATTGGATCATTGATCCAACGGTGTTCCAAATTCAGGGCACAATTTTTTCTGTTTGGAAAGATTCAACAGAATTTCATTCTTGTTAATTGATGATTTAATCATATCCGTTGGATATTTGATCCAACGATGAGGAACATTTAGTTCCAGCGCTAGCGCTTATGCGCTCTGCCCATGGTGCGCTACTTGGAGCGCAGCACTCTTAGCGCTAGCGCACACGTGCTTTGCACGTGGTACGCTACTTGGAGCACAACGCATCTAGCGCTAGCGTCTATGCGCTGTGCACGGGGTGCGCTAGTTGTAGGGCAGCGCTTTTATAAAAGCGCAACTTTAATTCAAATTTTGAATTCTGAACAGAACTTTGCTCTAATTGGGGAAACATCGCCCATGAAGCTCAGTAATTGGTGACAGGTCGAGCTGTCCACTAGCTGGTCTATCCGAGAAAGTGGATAGTTGTCTTTGGGACAAGCCTTATTCAAGTCCGTGAAATCGACGCACATGTGCTATTTCCCGTTTGCCTTTTTGACCATGACCATGTTCGCCAGCCAATCCAAGTAGTCCAGGTTTCTGATGAAGTTGGCGGCGAGCAATCGATTCACCTCGTCTTCTATCGTCTTTTGTTTAACCGGTGAAAAACTTCTGTTCTTTTGTCAGATAGGCCGGGCCTTCGGGCCGACTCCAAGCTTGTTGGAGATCACTTCAGGGTTGATCCCGGGCATGTCCGCTGGCGTCCATGTAACAACCCTAATTTTCCTATACACTTTTCTATACAAATTTTTTTTTTAATTTTTAAAAATCCATAAAAGAGTATTTAAACCTGAGCACAATATATATATAAGTAACTATTTTGTTTTTAAATAACTCCATTTTTAGTGTAAATAAAATTGTTTAAAAGTTAAAGTGTATTTAGGGTATTTAATGTTGCTGTTACCACTTTAAGTAGTTATTTTCCCACAATAATTACAAGAAGGAGTTTGTAGCTCATTGGTAACACCCTGCACTGCTGAACCAAGCCACCAGAGTTAAAATCCCATGCCCCACATTATTTTTATATTATATTGTTTAAAATTTTTTTGGAAAGTCAACAGTCAAACCGCCATAAGTCACAAAATTTATACTGAACACAAAAAACTAAATACACCAAAATTCCCCCCAAGTAAAACCCCACCCGACGAGCCTTTGACTCGGCCGTACGGCCGAGTCGTCAACACGGAAAAAGTCCGTGTTGACCTGGTCTTCTCACCTGCATACACTAAATTCCCAGATCGGTTATCAAATGCCCATTAAACCTCTTTTACTCCAAAATTTAATGATTTTTTAAAGTTTTTTTTTATATTTTTTAATTAAAACCCTAATCCTAGCCTAACCCTATATAAACCCCCATACCCTCTACCCTCTCACCCTACATTCCTAAGTCCACTCTCTAAAAATTTCAAGAGAACTCAGTGCGTTAGGAAACGAGTGAAAGGCGAAGCGCTGCCGAAATCGACGGCGAACCCTGGCGATCGTACTAGGACTCTTCACGACGTTTCGACGCACCGACCAACCCACTACCTTCCTAGCACTCTCTAGCTTATCCAAAACCGTAAGTCCCTCTTTTCTACCTTTCTATTCTTTCATAAAATACGACTTTTTTAAAACCCGACAGAAATCGGAGCAAACCGATTTCCGATTCGGTTTTCTATCAAAACTCATTTGTCACTAATTCCATAATGCTTAAACATATTCACGTTGACTACTAATCACTTAAAAATCAATTTGGATAAAGTTTCTCACATGAAATGATAACTTTTGCAAATACCGTATTTTCGCACTTAAATACCACCATGTTTAGTTTATCTCATTTAACCCTTTAATATTACTATACCTTAAAATAGATCACGAGATAATGACCTACCTCCACACACACGCAAATACAACCCTAATTGATATCATCAAAACTTAGAATACGATAATACAAGACTTTACATTAAAATACCATTTTCTTTATAAACCTTTTCTGAAAGTTCTAAGTTGTATACAATTTTAAAACAAAATCTTTTTAATAGGAAAATACGATATGTCATGGACATCGATCGTTTATCTAAACCTGACTTTGTGGTGTCTAGGCTAGGCAAGTGAGCTTATATAACTTTAAAAGGCCCGTCTCACGATTCGTGAGCGGATCCCTCCTTCCTCACTTGTACTTACCAGGCCACAATTGGCGATGAAGAGGCGATTTGAGGCTTCTAATGACGTGTCGTTTAGACCATTTAGAAATAGGCTAGTTGGTTTAGGAAACCCTAGAATCTAAAATACGGAAATTTACACCCTTTTACAAATAAATACCTTATTTTATAAAACCGTTTTCTAAATGACTAGTATTTATTAAATCTTTGCAAAGCGCCACTACAACCCATCTTTGGGGAACTCATTAGGAATAGTACGGTTTATCGTGCACCCTCGGGCTTAGTAGTGCGAGATGCAGACCTCCGCAAGGGGCATTCGGTCTCGAAAAGTTTAAAATACGGCATTTAAGAAAAATAAGATTTTTGGAAAATAAAATATTTATGAAAAATTATTTTTGTATAAACATATATATATTTATTATTTAAACACCTATTTTATTATAAGATAAAGTTTTCACCTTTTCCTAAAAATTACAAGATTAAAAGTTACATTAAAATACCATGAACTTCAACTAAATCAATATTACAAATTAATACATTTATTTATATAATTAGGATATTATCACTAGAAATAACACAAATAAAATCACACTCATTATAACTATAAAGACGAATAGTAAATACTTGAGGTGTATCTTGAAAACTATACAAAAGTACTTTTTACATAAAACCTCCTCAAGTTTTATAATTTACAATAAGGACCCTAACAATTATAGAACTTCAAATTACATTTCTTTTAGTCTGACTCGGGTTTGAGTCTGATTATTTCTGACTTGAATATGATTCAATTCAATCTATATTCTTTAATATTCCAACTCAATATGAATACATGAATCTCAGAATCCAGTTAACAATCTATACAACTTGACTGAATCAAACCATGGATATGCATCCATTATTCCGTTATTCCATTTACCTGATTATGCAGTTACAATCTGTTTACTGATATCATGGTTTTAGTCAGTCATCCAATTTACACAATACAATACAACAATACTATCAAAACACTACGGGGTTTAAGGGGTAGATTGGTATGGAAGGTGTTAAAGGTGGCACGAGATGGTCAGATTAAGACACCTAACCATATTTCGTTGCTGTTGTACCGTAGCTTAACGGTTCCTTGTACATTCCGTTTGCCCTGGTCTCTAGCATATAGAGACCCCTCTCGTATACACTGGCATCTTTCTGTACCAAGTTACAAACAACAGCATTAACACAATATTCTACAATATTTTACAATCTCTTTAGAAAATACCTCTTATTCTGTCTTTTCTAATTCCTCTTTATCTTTGGGACTTATCGAGCGACCTGTTCGCTGATGACATTTTATTTCTTTCTTTTTTGAATGTCGTCAGGTGCTTAGAACCCAGCAGAGATCAAGCCCACCGGTGAAGATTTGGAGCAGTTTCACGAAGACCCTGAGCTCTAGACATTGTACCTTGTTCTATTCAGTATTTTCATTTCCTGTTATGCCACTGTTTAGGCATCGCTTTTCATTTCAGTTGTATTTACTCTTCATGCATTGTACAAAAGAATGTTATTAATAAAGTTGCTGTTATTTCTTTTTATCTTGTCTCTTGTGATTTACTTTTATATTGCTTAGATACGCTTAGCGTATGTACTTCTGAGTACATACGTAGCGGACCTCGTCGCGTCTCCTTTGCCGTACACCGGGAAGCGGGGCGTGATATGTTTTGTTGGTGGCCCATGCAGGTCAGAGCTGTATAAATCCCTATCATGCAGTTCTGGTCTGCGTGAACAACCTAAGCAATATAACATAAGAACCAGCAACTAAAACATTCTTTACAATTCATGTTTCTTGAATCCTACAAATTTCTATTTCTTGAATCTTATCATTTCATGTATTTGAATCTGTCCTAACCCAAATTTTTCTTCAAGGTTATGGATTTCCCGAACAACACCAGCACCAACGTCAACAACACACCTCCAGCACTACCTTTTGCACCAGCTGTTCCTGAACCACCCACTGAGCAAACAGTACTACTTGAGGCAATTCGCAGCCTTCTCGAGGGACAACAACAACTTCCGAACCGTCCTGAGACCGACGCACCGGGAGTAAAGCAATTCAGGGCTTTACATCCCAAACAGTTCTCTGGAAAAGAAAGCCCTCTTGAAGTGGAAGAATGGGCACAAAGCATCGAAGACGATCTGGCAGCAGCTCAAGTGCCAGACATCGCTTGGGTCCGTGTGGCGAAGTTACAGCTCACGGATAGTGCTCGCAACTGGTGGAAGGCGGAAGAAAGCCGTCTGGTACAGCCGATTGAATGGAAGACGTTTCACGAGAAGTTCGACGTGAAATATTTCCCTGTGACTGCCAGGTTTGCAATGGAGCAGCAGTTCATTCATCTATAACAGGGTTCAATGTGGGACAAATCAATAGATGAATACGACGCTGAATTCACCATGTTAAGCCGATTCGCGGCACACTTGATACCGACGGACGATATCAGAGCCCGTCGCTTCCAACAAGGACTGGACACAGAGATTCAGGCTGCTCTAGCCACGGGAAAGTTTTTGACTCATGAGGATGCTCTGGAAGCTGCCCGCAGTTATGAGGCAGTGATAAAAGTAAGAGGCAGACCTCAGTCTGCAGGAGTCAAACGCCCTGCCAACCAAATGGCAGGTGGAGCCTCTTCCAGGCCATCGTTTGAACCCAGGAGAACTGAAGAAATTTGCCATTACTGCCATAGAAAGGGACACTTGTGGAAGGACTGTAGGCGCGCAAAAGGTCTGTGTCTAATTTGTGGCGCATCCAACCACGGAATTGGGAACTGTCCTTATAACTCAACTCACACACCCACCAACTACCCGCAGCGGCCAACCATCCAGGCTCCTGCAACTCGTCCTGCACTACCTGCTCCACTACCTGCACAGCCTACTCGCCAGTTCCAACAAGCAATGAGGGACATGCCTAGAGGGCAGAGAAACAGGCCCCAAAGGCAGAATGTGCCGCCAGCTAGAAGGAATGTACCACGGCGACAAACCTTCACATTAGAAGCCGTAGAAGCCGAGACTGTAGGTCAAGGTAACACCGGTAAGCCTTTTTCACCATCGTATCACTTTTATTCGCCAAACTTCCTAACACTGTTACACCTTCCTTTTAAATTTTTGAGAACGAAATTTTTATAAGGAGGGTAGAATGCAACAACCCTAATTTTCCTATACACTTTTCTATACCAATTTTTTTTTAATTTTTAAAAATCCATAAAAGAGTATTTAAACCTGAGCACAATATATATATATATATATATATATATATATATATATATATATATAAGTAACTATTTTGTTTTTAAATAACTCCATTTTTAGTGTACATAAAATTGTTTAAAAATTAAAGTGTACTTGGGGTATTTAATATTGCTGTTACCACTTTAAGTAGTTATTTTCCCACAATAATTACAAGAAGGAGTTTGTAGCTCATTGGTAACACCCTGCACTGTTGAACCAAGCCACCAGAGTTCAAATCCCATGCCCCACATTATTTTTATATTATTTTGTTTTAAAATTTTTTGGAAACTCAACAGTCAAACTGCCATAACTCACAAAATTTATACTGAACACAAAAAACTAAATACACCAAAATTCCCCCCAGGAAAAACCCCACCCGACGAGCCTTCGACTCGGCCCGACTCGGGCCGGCGCCGCCGGCCGGACTCGGCCGGACGGCCGAGTCGTTAACACGGAAAAAGTCCGTGTTGACCTGGTCTTCTCACCTGCATACACTAAATTCCCAGATTGGTTATCAAATGCCCATTAAACCTCTTTTACTCCAAAATTTAATGATTCTTTAATATTTTTTTTATATTTTTTAATTAAAACCCTAACCCTAGCCTAACCTTATATAAACCCCCAAACCCTCTACCCTCTCACCCTACATTCCTAAGTCCACTCTCTAAAAATTTCAAGAGAACTCGGTACGTTAGGAAACTAGCGAAAGGCGAAGCGCTGCCGAAATCGACGGCGAATCCCGGCGATCGTACTAGGACTCTTCACGACGTTTCGACGCACCGACCAACCCACTACCTTCCTAGCACTCTCTAGCTTATCCAAACACGTAAGTCCCTCTTTTCTACCTTTCTATTCTTTCATAAAATACGACTTTTTTAAAACTCGACGGAAATCGAAGCAAACCGATTTCCGATTCGGTTTTCTATCAAAACTCACTTGTCACTAATTCCATAATGCTTAAACATATTCACGTTGACTACTAATCACTTAAAAATCAATTTGGATAAAGTTTCTCACATGAAATGATAACTTTTGCAAGTACCGTATTTTCGCACTTAAATACCACCATATTTAGTTTATCTCATTTAACCCTTTAATATTGCTATACCTTAAAATAGATCACGAGATAATGACCTACCTCCACACACACGCAAATACAACCCTAATTGATATCATCAAAACTTAGAATACGATAATACAAGACTTTACATTAAAATACCATTTTCTTTATAAACCTTTTCTGAAAGTTCTAAGTTGTATACAATTTTAAAACAAAATCTTTTAATAGGAAAATACGATATGTCATGGACATCGATCGTTTATCTAAACCTGACTTTGTGGTGTCTAGGCTAGGCAAGTGAGCTTATGTAACTTTAAAAGGCCCGTCTCACGATTCGTGAGCGGATCCCTCCTTCCTCATTTGTACTTACCTGGCCACAATTGGCGGTGAAGAGGCGATTTGAGGCTTCTAATGACGTGTCGTTTAGACCATTTAGAAATAGGCTAGTTGGCTTAGGAAACCCTAAAATCTAAAATACGGAAATTTATACCCTTTTACAAATAAATACCTTATTTTATAAAACCGTTTTCTAAATGACTAGTATTTATTAAATCTTTGCAAAGCGCCACGACAACCCACCTTTGGGGAACTCGTTAGGGATAGTACGGTTTATCGTGCACCCTCGGACTTGGTAGTGCGAGATGCAGACCTCCGTAAGGAACATTCGGTCTCAAAAGGTTTAAAATACGACATTTAAGAAAAATGAGATTTTTGGAAAATAAAATATTTATGAAAAATTATTTTTGTATAAACATATATATATTTATCATTTAAACACCTATTTTATTATAAGATAAAGTTTCCACTTTTTCCTAAAAATTACAAGATTAAAAGTTACATTAAAATACCATGAACTTCAACTAAATCAATATTACAAATTAATACCTTTATTTATATAATTAGGATATTATCACTAGAAATAACACAAATAAAATCACACTCATTATAACTATAAAGACGAATAGTTAATACTTGAGGTGTATCTTGAAAACTATACAAAAGTACTTTTTACATAAAACCCCCTCAAGTTTTATAATTTACAATAAGGACCCTAACAATTATAGAATTTCAAATTACATTTCTTTTAGTCTGACTCGGGTTTGAGTCTGATTATTTCTGACTTGAATATGATTCAAGTCAATCTATATTCTTTAATATTCCAACTCAATATGAATACATGAATCCCAGAATCCAGTTAACAATCTATACAACTTGACTGAATCAAACCATGGATATGCATCCATTATTCCGTTATTCCATTTACCTGATTATGCAGTTACAATCTATTTACTGATATCATGGTTTTGGTCAGTCATCCAACTTACACAATACAATACAACAATACTATCAAAACACTACGGGGTTTAAGGGGTAGATTGGTACGGAAGGTGTTAAAGGTGGCACGAGATGGTCAGATTAAGATACCTAACCATATTCCGTTGCTGTTGTACCGTGGCTTAACGGTTCTTTGTACATTCCGTTTGCCCTGGTCTCTAGCATATAGAGACCCCTCTCGTATACACTGGCATCCTTCTGTACCAAGCTACAAACAACAGCGTTAACACAATATTCTACAATATTTTACAATCTCTTTAGAAAATACCTCTTATTCTGTCTTTTTTAATTCCTCTTTATCTTTGGGACTTACCGAGCGACCTGTTCGCTGACGACATTCTATTTCTTTCTTCTTTGAATGTCGTCAGGTGCTTTGGACCCAGCAGAGATCGAGCCCACCGGTGAAGACTTGGAGCAGTTTCACGAAGACGCTGAGCTCTAGACATTGTACCTTGTTCTATTCAGTATTTTCATTTCCTGTTATGCCACTGTTTAGGTATCGCTTTTCATTTCAGTTGTATTTACTCTTCATGCATTGTACAAAAGAATGTTATTAATAAAGTTGTTGTTATTTCTTTTTATCTTGTCTCTTGTGATTTACTTTTATATTGCTTAGATACGCTCAGCGTTTGTACTTCTGATACATACGTAGCGGACCTCATCGCGTCTCCTTTGCCGTACACCGGGAAGCGGGGCGTGACAGTCAAAGTGAATACGTCCGAGTTATCTCGGAGGAACCGGATGAGGCCTTCGCGGGTGTCCCCTGTCAAGAGAGGGCTGATCTGGACTGTCCGGCTGTCGACTCCCTCTATGAAGGGGACTTCTGTCAATGCTTCTACCGGGGCACCTCGAACTTCCTTTTGTCCATCGCATGTATCTAAAGATCCCTAGAAATCCTGCGTGTCTTCAAAATCGTTGCCCAGCTCTCCGACGGGGACGCCGAGGCGAGGCAAATCCTAGCGGTTTACTGGTCCCCATAGGCCCAGCCTATCCCCCATTATCCAAATGGAATTTGAGCGCAAGGTGATAAGTCGAGTTCTGAGCCCGGAGGACGTTTAAGATTGGGCGTCTCAGGAGAATGTTATAGGACGATGGGACCTTAGCAATGAGGAAGTTCACCGATATGGTTCGTGTCTTGCCCACTTCCCCAATGTTGAGGAGGAGGGTGACATATCCCTCGGCCGGGACAGAATGGTTGGTGAACCCAGAAAGGATGTGGGAGGTGGGCTGAAGATCGGATGATCCTAACCCCATACGCTGGAAACAGTCGTAGAACAGGATATCCGCCGAGCTCCCTGAGTCGACCAATATTCTCTGGACTGCGTAACGGTAAACTTGGGCCGTTATCATAAGAGGGTCATTGTGATAAAGTGATATGCTGTGGAGGTCATCATCGGTGAAGATGATCGGGTTATCCTCTCTGCATTTCTTATGGGGTGGATTGCTTACTCTCTCGACTAGCTGCAGGTGGTGGTTCCCTCTACTTCCCAGAGCTGGATCCGCTGAGATGACCATGATTTGCCCGATTGTTAACTCCTCGGGAAGGGTTTGGTCTTTTTTCTCCCGTTCCGTCTGTCGCTTGTCCCATATGTATTTGTCCAGGTGACCGGAGCGGATCAGTTCCTCAATATAGTCGCAGAGCTGTTTGCAGATTTTAGTCGGGTGACCCTGCAACCTGTGATAGGTACAGTACGGGCCGTGGAGACGCTTGCGCGCCTTTTGGATAGCTGGCGGGAGCTTAAAGAACCTCTCATCCTTAGCATACTCCAACAGTTTGGTCTGAGAAATGTTCAGAGGGGTGTACTCCAGGAACCTCATGGAATAAGGTTTCAGCCGATCGAATTTCTTTTTTTCTTCCATGTTCCTCTTCTTCCGGTCTGCTTGGTCGCCTCTGGGCAGGTTAGAGTTCACCTATGACTCGAGTTGGATTTCTCACTTGGTCCATACTTTCACTTCGGCTATGGTCTTAGGTTGCGCCAATGCAAAAGAGCGGGACCACTCTTTATGCCTATGACCCGACCTCAGTGCGGTGATAACTGTTTCGTCGCGGTGCTTGAGAACCTCTAGAAAGGCATTATAGAAGTGAGTGACATACTCTTTGAATGATTCCTTGTCTCCGCTCTTGACGGTGAACAGATAGTCGATCGTCTTTTTCTGTCGTCGGTTACCAACGAAATGACCGAGGAATTGGTTAGCCGGCTCGTCAAAGGTCAAGATGGAGCGACGTGCAAGCCTTCGGAACAAGTTTCGGCCATCTCGGATTAGGGTGGTGGGAAAAGCTCGGTATTAAGTCGCGTCCGAGTTATCTTGGAAGCTCATGCCCGCCGTAAACGTGTCCAAGTGGTCCTTCGGGTCAGACTTCCCGTTGAAGAGGGACACTTTAGGTGTCTTGTTTCTGGACGAGACGAGCTCGGCTAGTAGTTGTTCTATAAAGGGCCTCATGAGCGAATCGGCGGAGTACTTTACCCCTTAGCCGGACATATGGCCATCTCGTCGTATGCCTTCAATTTTCTTTTCGAGGGCTTCGATCCATTGGTGGTACCCCGAGAATTCAGCACAGTCGGAGCGGCGGCTATCCCCGCTCCGGGCCTGTGCGATGGTGCGGCTTCGCTTGCGCTCTATCACATTTCTTAAATTCTCGGGCGAGTCCCTTCTTGAGTAGCCCCGACGTTCACCGTTTGCGCAGCCTCGACGAGAGTGGGGCGCCGGTCATGCCTGGAAGCAGGCGAACTGACCGACACCTCCTCAGGGGGTGAAAGCACGCGGCGGGAGTCAGAGCGATGGCCTGGTCTCCCCTGAGATCCGGGTGTGGAGCTGTCCGGCGCCCAGCGGGTCATGGAATCATTCGCCCCATGCGGGTCATGGTTGCCTGAGTCGGCACGCCGGCGTTCGGTGACACTGAGATGAGCGTGAGTGAGATCGAGGGCCTAAGCATGCCCATCTGTCCTCCTGCGGGCGTCGTCATCCCGAGGAGGGGGAACTGCGGTCTGGTGGGTATGGCCCGCCGCTTGAACGCGGACTAGCGTATCTACCATCGATGTGAGTCTGTCGATCTGAGCAGATAAAGCGTTGATGATATTGGCGGGGGAGTAGAACCGCTCCCGCCTCCGTTATGGAGGGTGGGGCGGCTCACATTAGAATCGTCGCGGTTGTCGCTCGTTATCGGATCGAGGGCAGAAGATCAACTATATGGATGGAGAAACTTCTAGCTTTCCACATACGGCGCCAACTGATGGAGGTCGGAATCTTCCTTAGATGTTGTGCTCCGTCGATCTGGCTGCGAGCGGTTTCGAAGGGTTGAGATTGGATGCGGGAATTGTTTTGTGGATCTCAATGGGTTTTTGGATGTTGTTGACGCCGAGCTACTTGTAAGGGAAGTCCCGGGGGTGGGAAATTACCGTAGAACCCTCCGACGATCAAGTTAGTACCGTGGAATAAGAGTAAGGCAACGGTGTATCAGAATGAGTTCCAGTTATCTGAGTCATCTGAAAAAAACGGTTTATATAGTGGTCGCATGGAGCGAGCCGGCGCGAGATCCTCGCCGTTCGTTACGCCTCTGCGTTATGCCCGCGTCGATGGCGGGATTCGTTCATTAATGATGGGATACGCTCATTAATGGAGGGACATGCCAGCGTGGGACGCGGAACGTGGGGCGGCGGATATCTCGCTTTGGCGAGATACACGGAGCCGTGGCGGGGTAGTTTGGACTCCACGCTCTCGGTTGGTCGGGGAAGTCAAGAAAACTCAGTTTGGTGGATGGCTCAGAGACAAGCCGGGAGGCCGAGGAAGTTCAGCCCTGCAACAGCTCGGAAACGAGCAAAAGGAGTATAAGTTCGGCTGCTAGATGGCTCGGGGGAAAGAAGTGGGGATATAAGCCCGGAGACGAGGCCCCAGAGGATAGTCTCCAAGGCACCACACTGATTCTACTTCCGCAGCCCTCAGGAGCTTAGTGGGCTTACGTGGACGACAAGTCATCTGCTACGTGTCATAATCTGAGAAATTCCCATTCATGAGCCTTATCAAATAGAGAGTACGATTGAGAAGGCTAAAATATAAAATATATTTTCTCATCTCTCATCATAACATCGAATTTATGGCACAATGGATAAAATATTTGACATGCTATCAGGACAACCCTAGTTCAATTCTACCTGATGCATATTAAATTGCTATCTTTTTTCTGGAGAGAAAATGTTATGATCAACCGAGCTATACTTATGGTCTATCAATTTAAATTAACATATCACTGTACTGTGATAATGAGACGAGCAAGGCAAAGTCATCTTCTCATCGTTATATACATCAGCATATCACGTGCATGTGGGTTCTGTGTGTTTAGGATTAGCTTCTTGATAATTAATGACGCCCTTGTTACTTAATCTCACACATTTTGTTTAATTATTGAGGTGATCGTTCATAAAATTCATCTTAATTTGTTATACTATTCATAGTTAATAAAGCACGAATACATGAGCAATACTTCTTTATTTCAATTGTACTTTCACTTGTATGCGTATCTAAAAGACAATCCGGTGAGGCTCATTTTATCCGGATCTTAATGTTACCATCATACATGAAATCAATCATAACTGTTTACTGGATGGAGAGATGGTAGGGTCGGATTAAAAAAAAACATTTCTTTTATATTTCTGCCGATAAGATCATTTGAGATTGGAATATAAGTTATTTGTTTTTTCCCGTCAAAATTTATTTGTTAAGCCGCAGGACAATGTATGAGATGGCAAATATATTTAGCTTGATGAGCAAAGTGCTTTGCCATCAGGATAGATTTTATTTTCTTTTTAAACTACAAGTTTGTTTAGTTTGTTAATATGAGCTAGATTTGATTTAAGTCAGGCTATAGCCTTAATGCAGGAATGCTTCGATGGAGTAAAATGGTATTTATGTATTCTTTGTATTAGTACTTATTTATTAACCTATTCTTTTAAATTAAATTCCAGATTGTTGTTTGGTGTATTCCTAGCACATCCGATAGATTTCAAGCAAACCTTTTACATCATAAGTTTCTTGTTTGATCTTCATCTATCCTGCATATGCAATTGCCCGTGTTCGTTAAGGTAGTAAACAATCATATAATTTAAAGAAGAACTTGATACTCTTTAAAACACAATAGGGAGTTACGAAAAAATATAGACTATAGTGCTTCAAATATGGAATATTTTGGTGGTCATTCAGAATTGCTTCTTTATGAATGAATCATGCATGCCTTGAATTTGTTTAATTAGTTGCTAGTTGTTGATTAGAAAAGGACATGAATGGTTTTGATGATAGTGGGTGGGGAATCCTTGACTCTTTACACACACACACACGGAATAATGGAGCAAAGAGGACATAGGAGGGGATTTCCTTCTATGGCGTCGAAAAAATACATCCTCCACCATTTTTTCCGACGATCGGCATCCATCATCATCATCGTTATCTTCTAAGATGTGTATAGACCAAATTTCATATGATTCCACCATTTTTTTACCGTTGAAATAGCAATGTAAAAAGTTCTATTGTCGGTAAACCATTAATTTTGCACCAACTAAATCAACGGTGAAAAAATGGAATGGTATAATCACATGAAATTTGGTGTATCCACATCTTAGATGATAAAGATGGAGGTGATATATGCCGATCGTTGAAAAAAATCATGGTTATGGAGGGCTGAAATCTCCTTCAGATATTACTTCCCGTTGATCTGCTGATGGCGGCGATGGGTGGCTGAGATTTGATCTGGAGGGTGTCGCTCCCGAAGCGTGTGGATCTCAATGGGTTTGAGGTTGTGGTTGCCGAGTTACCTGCAAGGAAGTCCCGGGGTGATTGTACCACCGAGGACCCTCCGACGATCAAGTTAGACTAGAGATCCGAGCAGAGTAACGGCTTAGTGGATTAAAATGGCTTACTTGAACCGTCTGAAGAAGGGGTTTGTATAGCGGTGGGAGCAGGCGAGGCAGGTGCGAGAATCACGCCGGCCGTTACGCTCTCGATGTCACCCCCGCGTGATGAGCGGGACCTCCCATTAATGGCGAGACATGCTCGTTAATGGGGGATCATGGTGGCGTGGAACGTGGGATGCGGCCGGCGGAGATCTCGCGCATGGCGAGATTCGCGGGATGGCGGTTACGCCTGCAAGCAGTGCTGTCGGTCGGTCGATGAGACCGAGGAAGATGACCTCGGCGGGAGAGCTCGCGGAGGAGCGGGAGAGCCGAGGTATCTTGGTTCTGCTCGAGCCCGGAGGCGAGCTGAGAGGGCCGAGGAGGCTCGGGCCTGTGATAGCTCGGAGACGAGCTGTGGGGCCGAGGAGGCCAATTGTGCTGGGGGCTCGGAGGTGAGCCAGCGTTTGCTTGTAGGACGGGCACAGGAGTGGTCAGGTCGGCCACTGTAGGCCATTTCTTGTATGCTCTGGGACACTTCATCTGCCACGTGTCATGATCTAGGAGACCACCGATATCGAGCATCATCATTAGCCACCCACTTTCGTCCCGACCAGCTGACGGGTCAGGTCGAGAGTGGTTTGCCGGATCACCTGAGGTGAGCTCCTTCTCGAAGATATTGTCGGGCGTGTCTCAGGGCAGTTGGTTTTCTTTTCTGGATGAGGCGAGCGAATCAAGGCGAGATCCTTTTCATTAAAGAGGGTGCGCCGGATCGTGTGCTCTTTGGTAAAGCGACGGGCCACGTGTTGGGTACCTGTTGGTTGATGTGACGTGCCACAGGCTTCTGGCATCCGATGGGACGCTGCCAATGTGTTTAAGACAGGTGGAGCGATCGTGGCCGTTGAGTGCAGCGAACCGTTTTGGCGGGAGTTGACCGTCGCCGTTGGATGAGGACGCTGGCTGTATAAATTGAGGGGAGGCCTGTTTAAGGATCTCTCTCTCTTCCCATTTTCCTGATTTTGAGTCTTGTTAGCTCGGCGCTCTCCCCTTTAGGTCGGATCTCAGTGTTTTCTCTTCTCAAGGATTTCTTCCCATCAGATTAGATTTCTTGTTTTGAGGAGTCTATAGACGCCGCAGGGGTAGATAATAGGGATTCTTCCCATGGGTTAGAGCCTCCTCGGAAAATTGGGGTCAAATCCTCTCCTCGGGGGCGCGCCTCTGGAGCGGTTCTGGGAGCGGCGGCGGCGGACGCACCTGGTGCGTCGTCCTCAGCAAGATGTGAGGACGAGCTTGCCACCGCTCGGGCTCGTTTCCATATTCCCTCCGACCACACGCTGCGATGGGCCGAGGAGGGAGAGATGGCAGATCAGGTGAAGGGTAGAGAGATCGCCTTGTACCTTGAAGCCCTCTGGGCCGGAATGCGCCTGCCTTTCTCTCCCGAGGTTGTAGCTGCGTTAAATTATTTTGGATTAGCCCCGGGCCAGCTGGTGCCTGTCATGCCCTGCTTCCCAGAGTAAGCTAAGATCGGCATGTGACACAGCTAACCATGCTACCTGTGGCTAGGAAACATCCCTCCATAGTCACATTACGGCTGTCTATAGATATCAAGAACAGGAAAATAAAAAAAAACTATCTAGTACATGTCCATGAGCTAGAAATAATGAGTCAAGAAATAATATGCGGAAGCAATAAATTCAAGTAACAATAACAATCTGGAATATACGTCCCAAATACGGGCTCACATCAGGAATGAAAATGCTGAAAGAAAACTAAACTAAAATACTAACAGGTTCTCACTGCTCGGCCTATTCACTGAAATACTCCTGATCGGCCTGCGGCAAAGGTAGAGGATCTGGGCCATGCATAACCCAGACGTCAGTGCGTCATAATATCAACAATAATATAATCAGGGGGTAACAAGTCATGCAGGCATGCGTATAAATAGTAATAAAAGTATAACAGTAACACGAATAAGGAACAGTGAAGGGTAAAAGCACATGTGACGTGCAGTGGATAAAACTAAACTGTACTACTGGGTTAACTATTTTCAAGTTTGTGAAATCAATTTAATGAATCGTCGATGTAACTCAATAGTATCCCGTGCATGCCCGGGACCACGGTCAAGACTCTCGGGCTGAATCCGAGACGTGCCGCTAGGCTGTAATCAAGTAACATGTACAGACGAATGATGTCAGCAGCATTATCCCGGGGTTGGCCTAGCCCGTAAAACTGATCAGTATAAGCATCGAATTGTCGAGTTAAAAGTCAGGTTTCATCATTGATTTCCCCATACCCCCAAGTTATGTGTTCAAGTCAGGTATCGATAAATATGAAACTAATGCCAACACAGGATCAAGCAGGTACAGGTTTGTCTATGCAGACAACAGGATACGTCCGTCAGGACAACATGTCAGGATTGTCGGCATTAGAAACAGGATCAGGTAACATGTCAAGTAGTGGTGTATCAGGTCATGTCAAGTAGTGCACAGTGTAACAATGAGTGCCCAACAGTAAAATGTAGCAATTATTGAATCAGGGTAAAAGTACGGATGTACGATAAAAGCATGGATGCATAAATATCTATCAGGGGTTACATCATGACCATGTAGGATGCACATTATCAAGCATGGGGTACTAGTGTAACAATAATATGAATTAATATAATATGGCATGCAGCTAGATATGTAGAATTAATGGTATGGATACACAATAAAATATGGATGCTCAAATATCTATCAGGGGTTACAACTACAGCTCCAAGGCTATGTAGGATGCACATTATTAAGCATGGGGTGTTACTACAATAATAACTTGAGTTAATATGATCTGTAGATACAGCTACATGTAGATTAAATGATATGGATGCATACTGGTATTCTAAAAAAACTGTAAAACATTATTATGGATGCATAATATAATAAATATATAACATTTTACTCATATGGATGTAGATATAATAGTAAAGCATGTAGCAAGATAAACTTGCCTCGATTGGATCACGCGACGGATGCGTACGGCACGTCCGACGTTGGTAAATCGTCGCAACGCACACACGACAAGCGGAACGGGTCCAGGCAAGGCAAGAGAGTAATCACGCAAGCAAGGGACGTTCAATGGATCGCGTGGATTGGCAGCGGCGACACAACTCCGGCGACGGCTGTAAAAATCAAGAATCAAGAAACAAGGAAAAGAAAAAGAAGAAGAGGAAGAAGAAGAGCGAAGATGCTCACTGGAGTTTGGTGTACTGGGCTCAGGGGAGACGAGGTGATGGTGTCGGGGTCACCGGCGGTGAGGTGCAGGCGAGGATTTGGCAAAAGGCAGTGGGGGTGCAGGTGCTCGGGTGTTAGGGTTGAAGAGAAGAAGAAGTAGAAAAAGAGAGGGTTGTGGTTGTTTCATGGGTTGCTGGGGACAGAGGAGGAGAAGAGAATGGGGTGAGGTCGTCGGTGGTGGGTTTCACGGCGACGAGGGCAAGAAACTAGGGTTTCTCGGTGTGCAGGCTTGGGGAAAGAAGGTGGTCGAGGAGTGCAGGGAGGAGGAGAGGCGAAAGGAGAGAGGTGGTGGAGAGGGTTGAGGAGCAAGGTCGAGGGCAAAGGAGGCAGAGGAGCTAGGTTTAGGGTTAGGGTTTGCAGTGGGTTTCTCGTGGCGAAGTGTGCAGGGGTTGTGGGTATTCAAAGAAGAGGAAGGAGAAAAGAAGAGGGAGGTGACCATAATGGGGGGTGGTGACCCGACTCGAGAAGCCAACAGTAATCGCGATAAGAGAGAGAGAGGGATCGAGAGGAGAGAGAAAGGGAGAGAGAGTGTGAGTGGAGAAAGAGAAAGAGAGAGTCGGCGAGAGAGAGAGAGAAAGAGAGAGAAAGGAAGAGAGAGAGAGAAATTTGTTGTTTAGCGGTTAGGATTTTAATTTTAAAAAAATCTTTTTCGTTTATTAAATTTTAACCTGTTAATAATATTTAATAAAATTTGATATTCTGGTAAATACAAACTTACATCAACTATGCTCAGGCCGGGTCTAAAATTACGGTTTGAAAATACGGATAATATACGTGTCAACCAAAACCAAAATGGGATATCCGGGTCACGAAAAAGCATACCCCCAAGAACGGATGCACGTACGTGCGCGTAGCCATCCAAACAAGTCCGTTTCGCTGAACGGGATGAGAACAAGATGCGCGGATGCTACCAAAGGGTCAAGGGTATGATGCAGGCCATACAAGATATTTTTAAAGTATTTTACGTGACTTTAAATGTTATATAAAAAAATGCAGATGCTTGATATAATGCGAGTATGCAAAATAAACAATATGAAAGTGCACGAATCCTCAAAACTAGCAGAGATAAGTCATAAACAGGAATCAAGACGGTTTTTTAGCAAGCGGGTCGGGTTGGATGCTAATACAAATGTCAAATACGCTATCCGCACCTAAAACACGGTAAATCAGGAAAATACCACAAATAAAGAAATACTTACCGGAACTGGTATAAATGAACTAGGGTGTTACAGTGCCGAACTCCTGGAGAATTCTCCTTGGGTTCCTGGTCCGGCTGAAGTTGCAGATGATCCCCTTTAGTCTGTCCATCCTCGCCTCCTCCCTTATTTATAAAAGTCACCCCGGAACTCATGTGGGTGACCCTAGGCGGGTTTACCTCTCCTTTAGGAAACAGTGGAGGAGTGTAGCCGGGTCAGGGGTTGTCGTCCTGCCTTCTTCCATCCACGATTGGAAGAAGAAGTTTGTCTTTGTCGGGCCGCCAGAGGGTGAGGACTGGCCCGTACCCGTCCAGTGGTCTAGGGATAGATGCTGGCAGGGAAATCCGTCCAATGACCCCGACGCGGCGAGAGTGGCGGCATAGGAGCCTATTCCTCGGGCTGATGTACTGCTTTCTAAACAGGCCCTCTGTTGGGCCGGGCTCAGCCCCGCCCAGCTCGTCGGTAAGTTAGGAGCTGGTATTTGTTTCTACTTTGCCTGTGTTGCTGATTCCACTATATCTTGTCTCGCGCAGAAACCATGGAAGCGGGTCTCCTCCGAGCAGCTATGCGCAAGCCGAAGAAGGGGTCGAAGGCCGGAGGGGCCAGCTCTTCCCGTCAGACGTTGGTCCCGGCTTTCCCAGCAGCCGTCTCGCCCCAGCGCTCAAGTGCGGATCATGCCCTGGGGCCCAGCCAGGTGTCGAGCAGAAAGAGGGCTCGGGGAGAGGATGCCCGAGCTTCGGAGGTAGAGACGAGCTCTCAGCTACCGTCTCTCAAGAGGTTCCCCCGAACGGTTCCGCAGACTCCGGCCTCTCCGATCTTGGTGGAAGAGGGGGAGCTCCACTTCGAGGTGCCTTCGGGGCTTTCCGTCGCTGACAGCTTGCTGCACGATATGGAGAGGTCGGCCGGGGGACGGGTCGCTGGGGGGACGCTGAAGGCTCAACTGGCGTCCATCGCTTAAGAGGCCCTGCAGGTTAGCGCTCGTACACCGTCTCATTGTTTGCGAGATTTGGTGCCCCTTTTTCTTTCTGACCCCCCTTCCGGTTTCTTCAGGTCCTCCAGCACGTCGCTATCATCGCCCGGATGGAGGTGGAGAAGATAACCTCGGCGATGCGAGCCGCGGGCGAGCTCGCCTCGCTGGGGGAGAGCTCTAAGCGGGAGCTGGAGGCGACGATGGCGAGGGTCGCTGCCCTCGGGGACGAGGAGGCTGCCGGGAGGTAGGAGGCGGCCGCCGCGAAGCAGGAGGCGGAAGCAGCGAAGCAGGAGGCGGCGGCCATGAAGCAGGAGGTGGCTGCTTCGAAGCATGAGGTGTCCAGGTTCCGCATGGCCGCCCAGGACAAGCTTCAGGGCTCCGAGGTGCTCGTCGGCACCATGAAGAAGTCAGTGAGCACCCTCCGAAAGGAGCTGGGGGATGCAGTAGAGGCGGCGAAGAGGGCCGACCTCAGGGCGGCGGAGGCGGTGGAGAACTTCCAGAAGTTGGAGCAGTTTTACACCGTCCTAGCCTCGGCCACCACCCTCATCTGTCACGAGGCCCTCGACGCCGTCAAGGCCCGGGTGCCGGAGTTTGCTGATGAAGAGCTCCGAGCAGAATATCCCCGCGGGGATGATGAGCAAGGGGATGCCCCCGGAAGCATTGTCGGGGAAGGGACTCTCGGCGAGGGCGACACCGAGGCTCCTGTGACGGACGCATCCCCAGTTGTGGTGGACGTCGAGCTCATCGGTATCGCGCCCTGCCCTGAGGCCTGAAGCCCCTTGTCTTCATGTTTTTTTCTTCTTTTTGTTGCCTTGGGTATTTTGTGGGCCTCCGGGCATTTTGTAAGGCTGGGGAGCCCATAATACCCTTGTAAGACTCTTGGTTTTGTGAATAGAAATTTTTTGTTTTCGTAGCAGTGTTTGTGATTTTTTCTTGTACTTCCTTTTTTTGGAAGACACTTGTATTTGCACAGACTGCCTTCATTTTGCGTCGGTTCTTTGTTTAGTGGTCACACATCGAGTTGAATCTGTTCGATTATCGAGTGTGCAAAGACCGGTGTGAAGACGGTATCTCCATGGCCTCGAAGTCGAGGTGGAGATTGCTTAAACGTATGACCGGATGCCTCTTATTGAGTTCACGTTCCTCAGTTGTTGGAGTGGCTGTGAGTGGCCTACTAAGGATGATGCCTGTTCTCCGCCGAAAACCGGGAAAGACTGACGTCTTTCTTGAATTTGGGGGTAGATGCTAATTGGTGTTATCCGTCCACCTCTCCGAAGATACCAAGTTGATTTATGACGCCGTGTATCGAAGGTTTAAACGGATGCGGCCGATGTAGTAGACTTCGTCAGATTCCCCCTCATTGAGTGGTTTTTGATTGTGGGGATGCTCTTCCCTGCAGGCGCAAGCCCTAGTAGTTAATTACGCTACCGCATCGCGGTAATCACTTTCTCCTTCTCCAGATGGTCACTTCATGTCGTGTGTGTTTGTTTTGTTTTTGGTTGCCCGTGGATTGTATACGGAGACTAATTTATGTTGTCGCCCGTAGGGCGCGGATTAGTCCAAATCCGTATTTTCTTAGATTTGGGTTTAAGGGTTAGGTTTAAGGATACGTTAGTCTCATTTGTGACTAAGATCAACTTAAACGTTTGTTAAGGATACGTTAGTCTAATTTTAGACTAATATCAACTTAACAGTTTGTTAAGAACACGTTAGTTTAATTTCAGACTAAGATCTACTTAACAGGATCATTTAGATCCAACAAAAGAGTATTTGGGCTCTATTGTTTTAGTTTAGGGACTTTGCGGTCAAAGGTTAAGGACATCATAGTCCGTGAGTTTAAGGACCCCACAGTTCAAGGTTAAAGACATCATAGTCCATGGGTTTAAGGACACCACAGTCCAAGGTTAAGGACCATGGGTTTAAGGACCCCACAGTCCAAGGTTAAGGACATCATAATCCATAGGCTTAAGGACCCTACAGTCTATGGAATGATTGGTTATCGGGACCCGTCGCCTCTCTGAAGACGTTGAAAGATTACAACGACAGATATCAGAGGAGTGAAGAGATGTACCCTTGAACCAAAGTTGATTGGGAAATATGTAGTCCAATTTGGGACTAAGATCAATTAATTAGATTATGAGCACATGGGCTCAGTTAAATCTGAATTGAGGACTTATGGCCAACTTGGGTTAAGTCCAATTAGGTTTGAAATGTTGGACCTTTGTTTGGACAGTTGAACATTTGTCTGGGTTCAGCCCCCATTATTTAGCAATGCTAAGCATGGGTCTGGGTTCTGACCATATTTTGTCTTTTTTTGAGTGCTGAGCACTCATATGAGATGATCAATTTTGGAAGACAAAAGTGTGTTTGAGGTTCAGTCAAAGGGGAGGTTGCCTCTGGAAAATTTAGTCAATTTGGGCTAAACTTGGCTTTAGAATAGTGTTAAACACTAGAGGATATTTGGCGATCACATGCCTCCACGTGATGTGCCAAAAAATAGTGTTAAACACTAAGGACAAAGCGCTTAAAGTAGTGTTAAACACTAAAATTGGATTGGTCATGTGGGGTCACGTGAGGCGTGTGAAGATGGGGGCCAGACTTCCTTTATTTTGTTCTCAGAATATTCAGATAAGTGTTAAACACTTTTAATCTTTGAAATTATCACGTGTGGACACGTGACAATGCCTCTGCGTTGGGCATCAATTCCTCTGTCTTCCCCTATTTTATTCTTTTGAAAAGGGGTATTTGTCAGGGGTCACGTGGGGACACGTGAGGCGCCCTAGATCAGTACTGCCTTTGGCTTTGTTCTCTTTTATTTTGAGAGTCACGTAGGAGCACGTGAGGCATTGCCTTTAAACTTTTCTTTCTCATTTTGAGGAGTCCATTAAAGGGTCAAGTGGGGGCACGTGAGCATGCCTTATTCATTTCTTTTTGTTCGTTGGGATGAAGGGTCACGTGTTACCACGTGATCATGTTGGATACTTGACCTTTACGTGCATGGAGAGTTTTAAGTCTCTTGTTTTAATAATTAAATTCTTTTGTAGGGTTGAACCCTAATTTTATTTAGAGAAATTAAATTCCTATGTATTTGGAAGAATTAAATTCTTATGTAGGGTTAAACCCTAGTTTTATTTGGAGGAATTAAATTCTTATGAATTTGGAAGAATTAAATTCTTATGTAGGGTTAAACCCTAGTTTCATTTGGAGGAATTAAATTCCTATGAATTTGGAAGAATTAAATTCTTATGTAGGGTTAAACTCTAGTTTCATTTGGAGAAATTAAATTCCTAAGTATTTGGAGGAATTAAATTCCCTAAACTCAATTCTCCCTCTAAGTTTTGGATCTGCATGGCAGAATCTCCTCGATGAGAATTAAATTCTCAACTTATGGGGAGATCTATTTCTGCAGATCTTCATCCAAAGGAAGAACTAAGTTCTTATTCAGAAGAGTTAAACTCTTAATTTGAGAATTAAATTCACTTTTTGTTCTATGGAGCTCAGATCTCTTTCCCTTTCTTACCTAGGATTTTTTTCTTTTTTCAAGAGATCTTCTTTTCTCTCTAGAGAATTAAATTCTCTTCTTTTTTCTCTCTGTTGTTGTTGTCTCCCAAAACAAAAAGATCCATCCTCTTCTCTTCTTGGCTCCTATTTATAGGAGAAAGAAAAAAATCAGTTTGTTTAGTCAATTTTTCATTGAAAGATTTCAATTGATTTTGTAACCAAGATGATCTTTTAGATCACTCAGTGAATTTTATTCACCATTGGATTTTTAATCCAAAAGATCTTTTATCTATTTTTCATGGCAAATTTCAGGAAAATCTTTCCTTGTATAGAATCTTTCTATAAATTAGTGATTTTTAATCACCATTGGATTTTTAATCCAACGATGCTCCACTTTACAGAGCACAATCTTTTTGTTTGGAAGGATCTAGGGAAATATTTTTCCAACTAGGGTTTTTGATTTCCCTTAATTAGAATTTAATTCTATTAGTTCAGAAGGTTTAAGAGCCTATCACGTGTTAGCACGTGGACCACTGATTGACCAATTAATTAGAATTTAATTCTATTGGTTTAAAGGGCTCAAGAACCCATTACGTGTTGGCACGTGACCCCACTGATTAATTATTTGATTAAAATTTAATTATATTGTTTCAGAGGGTTTAAGAGCTTATCACGTGTTGGCACGTGACCCCCACTGATTAATTATTTCCAATTATTTATTTTATTCAGTGCCTACAGGCTTTGCCTGTAAATGGTCACGTGTCTGCACGTGATACCCGGACACGTGTGGGCACGTGATACTCGGTCACGTGTGGGCACGTGATGCCTCATAATTTTTGATCCCGGATGAATTATGAGGCCCATAATCTATCAAATCGAATGTTTTTTCGAGACACTTTTGATACCATCAGAATTTAGCTGTTTCTCTTTCGGGAGTTTGTCAATATATAGCCCGGAAAATACTGGTTCGCATTTTCTTCCTTAGATTACACGTGCATAGCATATTTGCTCATAACTTTTGATCCTGGATGAATTTTGAAGCCTATAATATATCAAAGCGAAGGCTTTTTCGAGACGCTTTTGATACTATCAGAATTTAGTTGTTTCACATTCGGGAGTTTGTCAAAATATAGCTCAGAAAATACTGGTTCATATTTTCTTAAACGTATCGCTGCCATTTGATACCTTGGGCTCTTTTGCGCAAATTTTTTTTTGGCGGGAACAAATACCCCCACTACTTTGCCCACGTAAGTATATACGTGGGTGAAGTAGTGCAGAGTAATTCATAGCGTATGACCAGTTTTGGGTTGGTATATAATTTTCAGGATCTTGATTTGAGAAGATAACGAGCGGACACAAGCGTCGTCATTTATCATTGACTCAAATCTCGACTCTTAAGAGATATAGTTCCAAACGCTCAGCTCCATGAGCCGCACCCTTCTATTTCTTTATGTTTTACTCTGGCGTGAAGTAGTTTATATTCTCATGAGTAACTTCTCCATTTCAGTGGCATGTAGCTTTGGCAAGTATGGCCCATAGATGGGAGATAACAGTTCATCTTGAACTCTGTATAAGGTAGCGATGGCTTAGGAAACAGGATTAGGATCTGCTGTCTAAGACTTGCCAACTTTATGAGCCGTGAAGGTCTCACAAAGGCTTTTCTCCCTACGAGTCGTGAGGATCTCGTAGGTGTCTTTTCTCCTTAGAAGTCATGAGGACTCCTAAGTGCTTTTCTCTTGGGAATCGTAAGGATCCCATAAGAGAATTTTCTTTATGCGTAGGGACACTAATTTCCCCGCAAGTTGAGATGAATCGAGAGATTCTCACAAAGACACTGATTTCCTTACGGGTCGAAACGAATCGAGAGGTTCTCGCCAAGGACTCTAATTTCCCTGAATCGAGATAAGAAGCGATAGCTTAGGAAACATGTTCAGATCTGTTACTTGAGACTTTTCAACTTTATGAGTCGTGAAGGTCTCATAAAGATTTTTTTCCCTACGAGTCGAGAGGATCTCGTAGGTGTATTTTCTCCTTAGGAATCGTGAGGATTCCTAAGTGTGTTTTTTCTTGATAGTCGTAAGGATCTCACAAGAGAATTTTCTTCCTTACAAGTCGAGAGGACTCGTAAGTAATTGATGAGTTGACCTACTTCCGAGTCAAAGCATTACTTCAACAGGGATGTCGAGGGTTGACTTTGGTTTGTCTGTGCACCGCCGAGTCATGGAACTGGGAACTTTGCGGCGGCTCCGCTTTGCTGACATTGTATATTTCTGTAGAGACTGATTTCTCTGCGGGTCGGCGCGAATCGAGATGTTCTCATCAAGGACGCTGATTTCCCTGAATCGAGGTATTTACCATGGACACTGATTTTCTCGAAGTTGAGAAGAATCGAGGTATTCCTGCAAAGACGCTGATTTCTATGCGGGTCGACGCGAATCGAGATGCTCTCGTCAAGGACACTGATTTCCCTGGATCGAGGAGGTTGCCAAGGACACTGATTTCCCTGGGGTTGAGACGAATCGAGGTATTCCTGTAAAGACGCTGATTTCTCTGCGGGTCAACGCGAATCGAGATGCTCTCGTCAAGGACGCTGATTTCCCTGAATCGAGAAGGTTGCCAAGGGCACTGATTTTCCTGGGGTTGAGACGAATCGAGATATTCCTGCAAAGACGCTGATTTCTCTGTGGGTCAACGCGAATCGAGATGCTCTCGTCAAGGACGCTGATTTCCCTGAATCGAGGAGGTTTCCAAGGCACCGATTTCCCAAGGGTGGAGACGAATCGAGATATTCCTGCAAAGATGCTGATTTTTCTGCGGGTCGACGCGAATCGAGATGCTCTCGTCAAGGACGCTGATTTTCCTGAATCGAGGAGGTTGCCAAGGACACTGATTTCCCTGGGGTTTTAGACGAATCGAGGTATTCCTGCAAAGACGCTGATTTCTCTGCGGGTCGATGATTGACACGAAAAATCGTGTTTTTGTAGTTAACCGCAATCAATAACGGTGTCGCACGTAGCTAGACCGAGATGAGTACGGGTCGTCCTCTGGAAAACGTGGAACCTTTTATTCTTACTTTAGATGTGTGGAGAAAGGAGGAAGAAATAAGAATGTTGTAGAATGGTTTCTAGATCTACGTTAAATAAGAATGTAAAATATAGATCTAGATTATTTTAGAGATTTAAATAATATAATAATAGGGCTTGTAGGGTTCGTTAGGATTTAGTAGTTATGGAAGATTAATTAAAAGTTACCCTTTTTATCCATTAATAGATTTAGAACTAGAACGACGGTGATGCGTGTAGATTAGGGTTTCTGGAGGGAAAAGGAATCCCACTCGTAACCCTTATCTCGATACGGAACCCCGTTCATATCTAGCCTTTACCAAAATAATCATTAATCTAATCTCTAATCGTGGTCGGAACTAGCAAGGAATTGCTAGCGCGCCCGATTAGGATGTTAATGATTATTTTGATAAAGTTCCTAAACTTTATAGGACTTAAAAAGGGTTTAATCATTTTCATCGCCCATTAACCTACCCTAATCCTACGAACCCTAACAAGCGGAGAATTACTCGCGCATGTTGGGAGAAAAAGAGATGGAGAGAAATTGCATAATTAAACTACGAAGAAATAGAATAAGAAAAAGAACTACCTTTATTAATCAACAAGATCAAGTACACTTTGATTCCTTAGAAAATGATTACAAAAACCTAGTTTGCTTCTCGATCTCTTCCAAGGAGGTAGATGAACCGTTGATGATCAGCCTGGATGCGTGAGCCGTCTTGGACTTCGTGATCTCGTCGGCTTGATAGTTTTTCTAAGAGGCCCTCGGTGCCCTTTTATAGTGCAAAGCCAGAATCTTTTAGTTGAAAAGTTGGTAAAATATTGCAGTAATCAATCTCCCAAAATCTTGTATTCCAACTCATCAATAGTGCGGCGGATCCGCGGCCCAAGGGTGGGTTTGGCCGCGGATCCGCGGCCAATGATAGGGATCTTTTGATCATATTTCTCTGGCTCTCTGATGGTGACATTTGGCAATCCTAGGCATCTTTAGAATTCAGAAATCATCTCTCGGTTGCTTCCAGACTTGGTCTCCAAGTTTGCTTCTTAATTTGGCAAGTTTTCTTCAACAAATTGATTTGTTTGTTAAATTCTTCATAACAACTTGGAAATATTCTGCACAACAATTCAAATAAGATTTTAGTAGACCTAGTTCTACTAGGATTAGATCAATAATATTATTTGCATACATTTTCCTACCAAATGATAATTAAAATATATTAACACATGGAAAATAATGTTTTTACACATAAACCCTCATATGTATAATATATTATAATAAAGTCCTTTTTTAATATAAAAATGGTAGGAAAAATGTACTACAAATGTGCAGTTTTATCGATTGAACAAATACCCCCAAACTTATCTTTGATCGTCCCGAGCAAACTAGTTTATTTAAGAGGAGAAAAAGAAAGGAGAAAACTAAGCACACTTTCGTAGGCAGACACGATTGCACTGAGCGCGTGCAACAAGCCGTTAAACCTCTAGGTGTCCCTAGTAGGAGGAGTGTTGTCTCCTGAGGGTTTTCAGCGGATTACACCCACAAAATCCTATAACAAAAGAGGGATGGTGAAATTTACATATAAAGATAAGAACCATAAAAGAAAGGCCTTGAAAAGAAGAGTTTCCAACTATACTAGCTTTTCAGTTGTCATGAGCCCTATCTTAATAGTCATGAAAAAATGTTAGAAATCACATCATCCCTCAATAAAACATCGTCTTCATTCTTCATTCCTACCTTTCATCCAAACATTGATCATATAACCCCACGTGTGTGAAAATAACATCCCTACACTCGGAGAATTCAATTCAAGCTATCATACTCTTGTCCATCTACCTCAGTACTTTATGAATACTTAGGTTTGCTCACACCTTTTCATGCGACCGTTAATACTTCTTGAGGTACTAACCGACCGATTACTCATGTGCTTGCAGATTAGGTGATAATATTTTCCTCGTCTTGCACCACCTAAGGCTTCGCAGTGACTCCCAGACCAGTTGGCCTTAGGGCACTAGGTGAAGAGGCACCCTCGCTATATTTTTTTTATTGCTGCCTTGGCGATACAAAACCAGTGTTTATTTTTTTTCTTTTCACCATTTTTATACTTCCTTCATACTTTGGCTTTTAGACAAGAGCATTTCAAGGTATCCTCTACTATCCCGAGTTTCAAGACGTGTGTAGGTGCATATTGTAGGGTATCAACATTCAAATGTTTGGCTTCCAGAATAGAAACTATTTTTCAGACTTATTTTTATCCTCAGATTAGTGACTTCCTTTATCTTACTAACCCTTGGGACAACAGCTCATAACTACTTATTACTAGTTCGTATAAGAAAACTTCTAATTTTCTTGGTTTTCTTAAACTATTCCTATCTTTTGGATGTAATGTTTCACTTTCTACTCTTTTGTTATAAAAGAAAATTTTTGAAATATTTTTTTTTTTTGAAAATATTGTGCTTATGCAAAATATGATGCAAATTGATGTGTAAATAAGCACAAACCTCCCCCAAACCTGTTTACAGCAGTGTCCTCACTGATGTCATCTGTTAAGCTAAAAAACCTGTAGACTTGGGAGGAAATTATTAATGGGGGAAAGAATATATGAAAGTGAAAATCCTCCCCCAAACTTATTTTTGGCTCACAAATTTGAGGACAAAAGTTATGTTCAAGAGCCAAAAATATACCCCCCCTCAAACATGAGTTAGACAATACGAAGCATTTTAAGAGGGGGCGAGTCATTTGGTCAAAGTAAGGCTTTACAAAGACCAAAAGTTAACACCAACCATTCAAAGATTTTATCAGTATATCGTATAGGTTGGTGGAAGAATGTGTTGTATCGACTCAAGAAAAAGTGGGGAAGGCATAAGAGGTGGTCTGGAAAGGGTTTGAAATTAGAGAAAAGAAAGAATGAGGATGAATGTGAATGATTAGAAAGAAGGAATGGTGACGGTTCAACCTCTAGAGGTGGAGATTGATCAATCACAAAATCCGTATTGTTTAAAAATTCAAGTTCGTCAGCAAAAAGTTCTTCAAAACTTTTATCAATGGTGTGATTGAACATTTTGCTGTCAAAGAGTTTTGTGCCAGAATTTATTCTACTTGATTCATAAAAAATCACTGAGGTAGAGGACTCGAAAAACTCATCTACCTCTTTTTCAAAAATATCCAAATCAAGTTGAATTTCCGGTATTACTGAACTTGAATTAACGGATTGTGATTTATCAAAACTCACTGAAACTATAGGAACAGAAGAAGAACCGGAGAAAGTAGAAGGTGAAATGGGTAAACAAATTGGTATGTCGAGTGTTGCTGAACCAGATGTGGAAGATGGAGGTTGTATTTCGGTCTGATCTTCGGGTATACCATTATCATCAACTTCAAGACATATTTGGGATTCGGGAAGAATTAAAGGCTCAAGATGATGACCATAAGGAAGTGAAAGGATTTGATGAATTGGTGGGCCAAAATCATCCAAAATTTCGGGTTCATCAATCAAAATATCCCCAACGTCAATCACCTCATTTAAGTGAAGGTTAAAATTCTCAAACTCCTCATCAAAAGTATGGTTTTCAATCAGTTTTGGTTCAAGAGTGGAGGTGTAGAGATCACAAGGGTTGGGTATGGTTTCACTTGAAAGGGACCCTTCACAGTTGGGTAAATCAAACTCTACAAAGTCACACAACTTATCAGTCATTCTATTTGGTGTACTTGATGAATCTATGAAACTGGAGTTGTGGATTTCAGTTTGGAGGTACAGTTCTGTCTTTCTATCCAAATCCTTCATAATTTGGTTCGACATTTCCATAAATTTTTCTAATGTCTGCTCCAGACTAGTCTTGGGCTGATAAGGGGTTTCAGTATAAGATTGAAATTCCTGTGGATAATTAAAACTCCCAAATGACTGATTAGAAGAACTGTCTAGAGTAGGTGGAAAAGTCGGATTGGATTGATAGGAATAGAATGGTTGCGGAACTTGGGTAGGAGTAGGATCAATATTATGATAAGAAGAATATTGATATGGGTTGGTTGGTTGGCTATTTTCAACAGACATCTTATATGCCACAAACCGCATATCAAACTCTTCTTCGGACAGTGGTGGTGATGGTTGATATTGGTCCGGGTTGAAACTTTGGCCTCTAGACCTAGCTATGTGCTCAGCAATGGACATTCGTCTAGGGGCTTCCTCACTCTGGGTATGAACTGAAACAGGTGTAGGATTAGGATATGGTTGATAAGACCTAGACTGAGGTGGCCAACTGTTTCTTCCTGCTTATTCTATATGATCTCTTAAGGACATGGAAGAGCCGGACGGTATATCGAAGGGATTTCGAAAACAAGAGATATCTGGTTGTGGACAGCAAAGCTCGGCAAGTGTTCTTCTGTTTAGGTCACCCATTATAAGAAGAGAAGAAGGGGGAAGGGGTAAAAAGGAGAGAAAGTAATTGGTTTGTTTTGAAAAATGACGGATTTAGACAAATCACAAAAAATGCACAACCCTAAAACTATGGTTACCTAGGTCCAGTCTCTAGACAGCTCTTAACTAAGGCTAGAAATAGGACCTCAAACCGCCTTTTCACGGACAAGTACGGCCAGGTAAGTGGGAAGGAACCACTACTACAGTGGGCCTAATTAAAAACCACTAGCCTAGACACCGCAATGTCAGTTAGGATAAACGGCCGATGCCTATACTAGTCTTTTTCCTATTGAGCTCGACAGTCCTTAGAGTCTGGTCTAGATATTTTTTAAATTAATGAAGGGTTGATCTATATGCTCGGTTTGTGATTTGTGGGGCTTAGGAAGGGTGATGAAATCCCCACCTAATCTTGATTTGGTCTTTGCCCCTTAAAGATCCGTATTAAAATATGCAAAACAAACCGAAAAACAAAACTTTGCAAAAAGATTTTTGAGCGGCGATATTTTGCAAAGAATCCTGCAGAAAATCGATTTTATTGGATTTTAGAGGAGAGAGAAGGGAGTTAGAATCTTACCAGAGAAGTGTGAACCCTAGATCTCCTGTTTCCTCAAGTCCGTGACTCCAGATTTCCTCGCAAAAATTCACACAATAATCGTTAAATATACAATTTGCAGTTTTTTTTTAATAATGATATGACTCGTCTAAGAATTCAACACAAATAGTAAAAATAAAAAATTACGCACGGATCCCCGGCAACGGCGCCATTTGATTGACACGAAAAATCGTGTTTTTGTAGTTAACCGCAATCAATAACGGTGTCGCACGTAGCTAGACCGAGATGAGTACGGGTCGTCCTCTGGAAAACGTGGAACCTTTTATTCTTACTTTAGATGTGTTGAGAAAGGAGGAAGAAATAAGAATGTTGTAGAATGGTTTCTAGATCTACGTTAAATAAGAATGTAAAATATAGATCTAGATTATTTTAGAGATTTAAATAATATAATAATAGGGCTTGTAAGGTTCGTTAGGATTTAGTAGTTATGGAAGATTAATTAAAAGTTACCCTTTTTATCCATTAATAGATTTAGAACTAGAACGACGGTGATGCGTGTAGATTAGGGTTTCTGGAGGGAAAAGGAATCCCACACGTAACCCTTATCTTGATACGGAACCCCGTTCATATCTAGCCTTTACCAAAATAATCATTAATCTAATCTCTAATCGCGGTCGGAACTAGCAAGGAATTGCTAGCGCGCCCGATTAGGATGTTAATGATTATTTTGATAAAGTTCCTAAACTTTATAGGACTTAAAAAGGGTTTAATCATTTTCATCGCCCATTAACCTACCCTAATCCTACGAACCCTAACAAGCGGAGAATTACTCGCGCATGTTGGGAGAAAAAGAGATGGAGAGAAATTGCATAATTAAACTACGAAGAAATAGAATAAGAAAAAGAACTACCTTTATTAATCAACAAGATCAAGTACACTTTGATTCCTTAGAAAATGATTACAAAAACCTAGTTTGCTTCTCGATCTCTTCCAAGGAGGTAGATGAACCGTTGATGATCAGCCTGGATGCGTGAGCCGTCTTGGACTTCGTGATCTCGTCGGCTTGATAGTTTTTCTAAGAGGCCCTCGGTGCCCTTTTATAGTGCAAAGCCAGAATCTTTTAGTTGAAAAGTTGGTAAAATATTGCAGTAATCAATCTCCCAAAATCTTGTATTCCAACTCATCAATAGTGCGGCGGATCCGCGGCCCAAGGGTGGGTTTGGCCGCGGATCCGCCGCACTATTGATGAGTTGGAATACAAGATTTTGGGAGATTGATTACTGCAATATTTTACCAACTTTTCAACTAAAAGATTCTGGCTTTGCACTATAAAAGGGCACCGAGGGCCTCTTAGAAAAACTATCAAGCCGACGAGATCACGAAGTCCAAGACGGCTCACGCATCTAGGCTGATCATCAACGGTTCATCTACCTCCTTGGAAGAGATCGAGAAGCAAACTAGGTTTTTGTAATCATTTTCTAAGGAATCAAAGTGTACTTGATCTTGTTGATTAATAAAGGTAGTTCTTTTTCTTATTCTATTTCTTCGTAGTTTAATTATGCAATTTCTCTCCATCTCTTTTTCTCCCAACATGCGCGAGTAATTCTCCGCTTGTTAGGGTTCGTAGGATTAGGGTAGGCTAATGGGCGATGAAAATAATTAAACCCTTTTTAAGTCCTATAAAGTTTAGGAACTTTATTAAAATAATCATTAACATCCTAATCGGGCGCACTAGCAATTCCTTGCTAGTTCCGACCGCGATTAGAAATTAGATTAATGATTGTTTTGGTAAAGGCTAGATATGAACGGAGTTCCGTGTCGAGATAAGGGTTACGAGTGGGATTCCTTTTCCCTCCAGAAACCCTAATCTACACGCATCACCGTCGTTCTAGTTCTAAATCTATTAATGGATAAAAAGGGTAACTTTTAATTAATCTTCCATAACTACTAAATCCTAACGAACCCTACAAGCCCTATTATTATATTATTTAAATCTCTAAAATAATCTAGATCTATATTTAACATTCTTGTTTAAAGTAGATCTAGAAATCTTTCTACAAAATTCTTTATTCCTCCTCTCTTTCTCAACACATCTAAAGTAAAAATAAAAGGTTCCACGTTTCCCAGAGGACGACCCGTACTCATCTCGGTCTAGCTACGCGCGACACCGTTATTGATAGCTCGGGCTTTTGGGTTAGAATGGGCACCCAAGTTGTGTTGTGTACACGTCGCTTGTGGGCTCCGCCCCCAACAAACTGGTATCAGAGCCAGGTTTGGTTTCGGGAGGAGGGGTGGAGCGAGAAAAAAAAAATTGATGTGGGAGTTGGGTTGAGTGCTTGTGTTGAACACCAAGGCCCGCCACTTGGTGTTGAAGCGCCTGTATACCGCCGCTGTTGTATGCCTCCTACAACGGTGCAAGCGGGTATATACGACACGAGTCAAGCTCGGGATTGTTGAGTTGTGACTCGTGTCTTTAGTACCACATCGGGAGTTTATAAAGAAGTTGATGTGTATATAATATAACTTGGACCTCTACCTAATAGCTCAGGCTTTTGGGTTAGAATGGACACCCAAGTTGTGTTGTGTACACGTCGCTTGCGGGCTCCGCCCCCTACAAACCTAGCAAGGAATTGCTAGTGCGCCCGATTAGGATGTTAATGATTATTTTGATAAAGTTCCTAAACTTTATAGGACTTAAAAAGGGTTTAATTATTTTCATCGCCCATTAGCCTACCCTAATCCTACGAACCCTAACAAGCGGAGAATTACTCGCGCATGTTGGGAGAAAAAGAGATGGAGAGAAATTGCATAATTAAACTACGAAGAAATAGAATAAGAAAAAGAACTACCTTTATTAATCAACAAGATCAAGTACACTTTGATTCCTTAGAAAATGATTACAAAAACCTAGTTTGCTTCTCGATCTCTTCCAAGGAGGTAGATGAACCGTTGATGATCAGCCTGGATGCGTGAGCCGTCTTGGACTTCGTGATCTCGTCGGCTTGATAGTTTTTCTAAGAGGCCCTCGGTGCCCTTTTATAGTGCAAAGCCAGAATCTTTTAGTTGAAAAGTTGGTAAAATATTGCAGTAATCAATCTCCCAAAATCTTGTATTCCAACTCATCAATAGTGCGGCGGATCCGCGGCCCAAGGGTGGGTTTGGCCGCGGATCCGCGGCCAATGATAGGGATCTTTTGATCATATTTCTCTGGCTCTCTGATGGTGACATTTGGCAATCCTAGGCATCTTTAGAATTCAGAAATCATCTCTCGGTTGCTTCCAGACTTGGTCTCCAAGTTTGCTTCTTAATTTGGCAAGTTTTCTTCAACAAATTGATTTGTTTGTTAAATTCTTCATAACAACTTGGAAATATTCTGCACAACAATTCAAATAAGATTTTAGTAGACCTAGTTCTACTAGGATTAGATCAATAATATTATTTGCATACATTTTCCTACCAAATGATAATTAAAATATATTAACACATGGAAAATAATGTTTTTACACATAAACCCTCATATGTATAATATATTATAATAAAGTCCTTTTTTAATATAAAAATGGTAGGAAAAATGTACTACAAATATGCAGTTTTATCGATTGAACAGTCGACGCGAATCAAGATGCTCTCGTCAAGGACGTTGATTTCCCTGAATCGAGGGGGTTACCAAGGACACTGATTTTCTCGGAGTTGAGACGAATCAAGGTATTCCTGCAAAGACGCTGATTTCTCTACGGGTCGATGCGAATCGAGATGCTCTCGTCAAGGACGATGATTTTCTTGAATCGAGGAGGATGCCAAGGACACCGATTTCCCTGGGGTTGAGATGAATCGAGGTATTCCTGCAAAGATATTGATTTCCTTGCGGGTCAACGCGAATCGAGATGCTCTCGTCAAGGACGCTGATTTCCCTGAATCGAGGAGGTTGCCAAGGACAATGATTTCCCTGGGGTTGAAATGAATCGAGGTATTCCTGTAAAGATACTGATTTCTTTGCGGGTCGATGCGAATCGATGTGCTCTCATCAAGGACGCTGATTTTCCTGAATCGAGGTTTTTGCCAAGGACACTGATTTCCTCGGAGTTGAAACGAATCGAGGTATTCCTGCAAAGACACTAATTTCTCTGCGGGTCGATGCGAATCGAGATGCTCTCGTCAAGGACGCTGATTTTCCTGAATCGAGGTTTTTGCCAAGGACATTGATTTCCTTGGAGTTGAAATGAATCGAGGTTTTCCTGGAAAGACGCTGATTTCTCTGCGGGCCGACGCGAATCGAGATGCTCTTATCAAAGACGCTGATTTCCCTAAATTGAGGAGGTTGCCAAGGACACTGATTTCCCTGGTGTAGTCGAAACGAATCGAGGTATTCCTGCAAAGACACTGATTTCTCTGCGGGTCGACGCGAATCGAGATGCTCTCGTTAAGGACGCTGACTTCCTTGAATCGAGGTTTTCCCAAGGACACTGATTTCCTTATAGTCGAAATGAATCGAGGTATTCCTGCAAAGACCCTGACTTTTCTGCGGGTCGACGCGAATCGAGATGCTCTCGTCAAGGACGCTGATTTCCTTGAATCGAGATTTTGCCAAGGACACTGATTTCCCTGTAGTCGAAACGAATCGAGAGATTCCTACAAAGACACTGATTTCCTTGCGGGTCGACGCGAATCGAGATGCTCTCATTAAGGACGTTGGTTTCCCTGAATCGAGGTATTTGTCAAGGACACTGATTTCCCTGTAGTCGAAACGAATCGAGGTATTCCTGCAAAGACAATGATTTCTCTGCGGGTCGACGCGAATCGAGATGCTCTCGTCAAGGACGCTGATTTCCCTGAATCAAGGTATTTGGCTGACTTGTTTCCGAGACGGAGCGTTGATCCGGCGGGGAGGTCATTGGTTGACTTATTTCCGAGATGGAGCGTTGATCCGGCAGGGAAGTCATTGGTTGACTCTAGGTTGTTTGTGGACCGTAGAGTCTTGGAACTAGGACTTTGCCGTGGCTCCACTTGATGGTGTATCATTTGTGTCCTACTGGAATGAGGAGGCACACCGTTGTTGGTCTCCAGGCTGTAGATGTGGCCTTTGAGATTTGGAACTGGGACTTTGCCATGGTTCCGTTTCGTTGTGACTTTGAGGTCGGTTGTTGACGTCACGTCTGCATCTGGTTGGAGTGAGAAAAAACGCCGTTGGTGATCTCTAAGTCGTCGATGTTGACGTCGAGACCCTGAAACTAGGGATCTTCTTTTGCTTCGTTTGTTGACATTGTGTCTGCAATATTGCGACAAATGTCGAGGTTGTCTCTTGGTTGTCTATAAACCGTCGAGATTTGGCTTCGCTTTCTGATGGAGCCTGGTGGGAAGGTATGGTTCTCTCATTGTTTGTGCCCTTGAATTGTATACAGGGATCGATGTGATCTCACCTGTAGGGCAGAAAGTTTCATTCTTTCATTTTTTAATTCTTTCTGTGATACTCTATCATTTCAGCTTTTTATATCACGAAAATTGTGATTGCCCAATCATTTCGGCTATTTTTCGCGGTGCCCAATCATTTCGGCTATTTTTCTTTTTACTCGCTGCTTTTTATTGCGAGTTGCCCAATCATTTCGGCTATTTTTGTATGCATACATTTTTACTTGCTGATTTCGTTGCAAGTTGCTCCATCATTTCGGCTATTTCATATGCATTTTTGCCTCGCTGATTTTTTATCGCGAGTGTGGAGCTTGGAATCTGGTACCAATCTCAGCATCAGCATCGCTGCGACTGGAATATTGGCAGGAGAGAATCATTTTGCCATGAAAGGACTTGGAATTTGATACCGATTTAGGCATCAATATCGCTACAACTGGGATATTGCCAGGAGCGAATCATCATTTACCTCTGTCGATCTCGAACAAAGGTGGCTTAGCAAACAGGGTTAGGATCCCGTCGACTAAGGCTTTTGACTTCATGAGCCGTAATGGTCTCATAAAGGTGTTTATCCCTACGAGTCGTGAGGATCTTATAGGTGCGTTTTCTCCTTAGGAATCGTGAGGATTCCTAAGTGTGTATTCTCTTATAAGTCGTAACGATCTTACAAGAGTGTTTTCTCCTTGCAAGTCGAGAGGACCAACAAGTGTTTGTTCACCTTGTGAGCATATCCCCAGTCGCTGGTGGGACTTTGCTAGGGAAATGTTCATTCGTGCCCGTGGATTGTATACAAGGGTCAATATTGAAATGCTTGTAGGGCAAAATCGGGGGGTATGACTGCTTAAGAACAGGTTCAGATCCCTGTAGCTTAAGCCTTTTGAATCTTATGAGCCATGAGGGTCTCATAAGAGGGTTCTCTTTACGAGTCGTGAGGATCTCACAAGTATAATTTCTCCTTAGGAATCATGGGGATCCCTAAGTGTGTTTCTCCTTTGTGAGTCGTAAGGATCTCACGCAGGTGGTTTCTCCTTACAGGGTCGAGAGGACCTTGCAAGTGTGTTTTGACGAGATTGCGCCCTTTCGGGTTTTCATAAAACTCGCTGGTAGTCCCGCTGTTTTTACTCACGGAGCCCTTTCGGGTTTTCATCCGTGACCATTTCGCTTATGGACGTACCCTTTTTTTGTTTTTTCTACCACGTCAGCCTGGGGATGCCGCGGGTTTGTAGTAGTTTAAAGACGTTTTGGTCATTCGCAAGTTTTAGGACATTGCTTTTCGTCATTAGTTTAGGGACATTTCGGTCCGTAGTTTATCCTGTATGCATGTGCATTTGTCACGTGATGGGATACATGACGTTGATGTGGAATACACCCATTTAGGGTGTGATTTGATATGGTTGGAGTGTTTTGTGACCCATCCCTATCACGGCTTCTCCAACTTGACGCTGACGCCTGGCCCCTTCGAATAGGGCCATTTAGCGTTCTCGATCAGGTTTGCTCTTCTGACGGGTTTCGTTCAGTAGCATGTCGATCATCTCGTCTGGCGGTTCCAAGGATTATGGCATTGATCCTACCCCCAGATCTTCTACATATCTTCTGATGCTGAGTGGGCTTCTTTGTTATTTAGCAACGAATGAGAGATTATGTGGCAACTTGCCATATAATCTTCTGGTTCCTGTGACGAGTTGTCTCCCTCATCATCGTTGCTATCTCCACCCTTCAGGATATGGTTGAGAAATTCTTAGAGTGTGACCGGGGATCGCGCCTTTTGATTGTATTTCTCCAGCGCGTCAATATGCTTTTGTAAGCCCGTGCGCTTGTCATCAGGCTTCATGGGATTTTTCTTCTTCTTTGAAGACTTTTAACGGCCGGGCTTGAGCATTTTGACCATCGCTCCCAATTCTCGATGTCGGGCGTGGTTTCAGCATCCCATCGATGATCTCCGGTTCTTGCAGACTTTTCCACCTGATCGCCGGATATGTTTGAAGATCTTTCAGCATTCTTTTAGTTTTTTCCGAAGGAACAACTTCCCATAGAGCTTCCTCTATGAATGAGTACGAAGCCCCTGGCATGTCCATCATTTTCGGAGCATGTGGTTGTGGAGGGTTCACCTTCTAATTTTCAGACAACGCGAATTTGCCTTGCTGGTACTGGTCTTCAACCCAATTTTTGAAGATGTAGCAATCTTCGATTGGATGGCCCATTACTCGATGGTCGAGACAATAGTTAGGATGGTTGGCGTCACCGGGTTGCGATAAGTATCTCGGCTCCGGCAATGTGATAAGCCCATTGCGTATTGCCAGTTCGAACAGTCTCCTTGTCTTATCTCGGGAAAACGAGTAAGGAGGTCCCAGTTTCTCTTCGAGGGATTGGCGTTTGTTGCTTTGGCGAATAACCGGTCTCGGGCCACTCGGTTGTTGAGCGTTGGCAACGAAGGTTGCTTTCTCTTTGCCCTTTTCATTCCGAGACTCCGACTTTAAAGAGGAAGGCCTATGACCCATCTGGTCCAATTGGGCTAACTTGTCAATCAAGGCCTGGAAGGTAGTCGGCTTGAAAAACATCATGAATTGGGATATGGTCGCCTGTAGATCGAGGGTTCCCACAAACATGCCTATTGTAAGAGCCTCTTCGATGCGCTGTTCGCACTTCGACCATAGATTCCACCACCGTATCGCGTACTGGACCCAAGTTTCTCCTGGCTTCACCCTGGCATTGATCAGTGCCATGATTGGGGTACGTTCGCTAGCGCTCGCAAAATACTGGGTGAATAACGGCTGCATCTCCGTGAATGTTTTGACGGAGTCGTTCGGGAGCTCGGAGTACCATTCAAAGGCCGTCTCTGCCAAGCTGCCAACAAACTGGCGAAGCAGCAGTCTATCGTCACCTCCGGTGTTGCTACAGAGAGCCCTGAATTGAGCAACGTGTTGGTGTGGATTCCCTATCCCCTTATACATGTGGAATTTTGGGATCGTGTATCCTGGCGGGTACTTTATTTGGTCGTACCAGCACAGATAAGGTCGTCCAGTCTTAACAATCTGCCCAGCCGCTTCATTCGCCTGATGAACTCATATCTGCTGAGCGATGTAATCATCCAGAGCGGCCTTAGAGATGGTCTCCTCCTTGGCTGCTGAAAGATCCGGAGGAGGGTTCGATGTCTCTCCTCTGTCATCTTCAATGATAATCGGGGGGTTTTCAGCTGGAGATTCCGGCTGTAACATCATCCTAGCCAAGTCTTGGAACAAAAGAGCCATTCGTTTTATGTTGGCCGCCTGTTCCGCTGCCTCTTTTTCTTTCCTCTCGAGCATTCTTCGAAGGTTCAGCATCAGTTTCTTGTTCCTGACGCTACTCTGAGGTTTTCGGATTGTCTTTCGGCCCAGTGAGTGCGGCCATTGAAGTTAGCATCTCCTGAAGTTTCTGCTGCTGCTGCTCCTGAGCCTTTGTTATCGATCGAGTAAGCGGTCGATGACCCGTAGAAGCACGGCTTTCCTCTTTTCCGGAAGCCATATAAACAGTATGTGTTACCATGCCCCCAGACTTGGGGCGTTTAAAGTCAGCATCCTTGCGGTTCGCCGCAGTCACGGGGGCTTTATCTGGCCTCCTTCTCTTGTGAGCGGTTGAAGTTGAGGGAGTCGTTGCAGCGGGCACCCAGACGGATGATATCTTCTGTGGTACCACGGGATGGCTCTTTTCTAGCCGAGATTTAAGCTTCTTTGGCCGGCGAGAGTAGTCCTGGTCAATCACCGATTCCTGGACCTGTCGCCAGACTTTGTAAATCATGGAAGAAAGCCGCTGAGGGGGCTGCTCCGGCTTCTTTTCTGTAGCAATCTCCATAGATGGAGGAGATCTTTTCAGTACGACAGTCAGAGCGTTCTTGCGAACCCTCCTAAGCGGTTCAAAGCTGTTCTCAGTTGGAACATCAGCATTGATTTCCACCATGGGAGCTGGCGGAGTTAGTCCAGACGGGGAGCTGCCCCCAGCCTTCCTTACTCGTCGCCAGTGACGACGGCGAGCATGTCGTGCGGATGGGATTGTTTCAGCTATAGGGGTGACTTCATCGTGCCCACTGTTTTGGTGAAGGGTTGTCACCGGCGTCAGCCTCTTAAAGGCCGATGTCCATTGAGAAGCGATGTCCAATCTGTCAAAGACAGACCTCTGGGCGGGGGAAGCAGCTTTGAGGACTTCGCCTGGAGCGGGAGCCGGAATGGCCAGCCTTATGAAGACTGACTTCTTGGCAGAAGAAGCTTCTCTGATAATTTCGTCCGCTTGAGTCGGGATGGCTATCCGCTTTGGGATGGCTGCTTCAGGTATCGCGGGCTTGTTGGCGTTCTGGCCCAGTCTGTTGAAAACTTAGGTAGTGGAGTTGAGCGACCCGTTGAGAGGGGCCGCTGCAGTATTAAGTCGATCAAAGACCGACTTCTTTGGGGCTTCGTGCGACAGCAGCGGGACATTGAAGCTCATCGGTGGGATCATGGTCCCAAAGAACAGTCCAGTGGTAGCCTGAGTTACTTGCTCCACTGGCATTTTGAACAGGGAGGCCGCTTGGGGCCCATAGGTTACATTTCCAGATGAGGTGGAACGTGAGTTGCAGTTGCAGCTGGAGCAGTTAGAGGCCATCTCTTTTTTCTGCATGAAAGCAAAACCAAATCTTAGTACCTTGATCTCAAAGGCAACCAAATTAAACTGTGATTCGTTCGCGAACACGACATACGAAGTGTGAAGTGGAAAGAGGAAGAGGTCCTACCGGGCGTGCCAGAATCTGTTCTCCGCCGAAAACCAGGAAAGACTGACGTCTTGCCTGAATTTGGGGCAGATGCTAATTGGTGCTATCCGTCCACCTCTCCGAAGATGCCAAGTTGATTTATGATACCGTGTATCGAAGGTTTAAATGGATGCGGCCGATGTAGCAGATTTCGTCAGATTCCCCCTCATTGAGGGGTCTTTGATTGTGGGGACGCTCTTCCCTGCAGGCGCAAGCCCCTGCAGTTAATTACGCTACCGCATCGCGGTAACCACTTTCTCCTTCTCTAGATGGTCACTTCATGTCGTGTGTGTTTGTTTTGTTTTTGGTTGCCCGTGGATTATATACGGAGACTAATTTATGTTGTTGCCCGTAGGGCGCGGATTAGTCCAAATCCGTATTTTCTTAGATTTGAATTTGGGAGTTGGGTTTAAGGATACGTTAGTCTCATTTAAGACTAAGATCAACTTAAACGTTTGTTAAAGATACGTTAGTCTAATTTTAGACTAAGATCAACTTAGCAGTTTATTAAGGACACGTTAGCCTAATTTTAGACTAAGATCTACTTAACATGATCATTTAGATCCAACAAAAGAGCATTTGGTCTCTATTGTTTTAGTTTAGGGACTTTGCGGTCAAAGGTTAAGGACATCATAGTCCGTGGGTTTAAGGACCCCACAATCCAAGGTTAAGGACATCGTAGTCCATGGGCTTAAGAACCCCACAGTCCATGGAATGATTGGTTATCGAGACCCATCACCTCTCTGAAATCGTTGAAGGATTACAACGACAAATATCAGAGAAGTGAAGAGATGTACCCTTGAACCAAAGTTGATTGGGAAATTTGTAGTCCAATTTGGGACTAAGATCAATTAATTAGATTATGAGCACATGGGATCAGTTAAATCTGAATTGAGGATTTATGGCCAATTTGGGTTAAGTCCAATTAGGTTTGAAATGTTGGACCTTTGTTTGGACTGTTGAACATTTGTCTAGGTTCAGCCCCCATTATTTAGTAATGCTAAGCATGGGTCTGGGTTCTGACCACATTTTGTCTTTTATTGAGTGCTGAGCACTCATATGAGATGATCAATTTTGGAAGACAAAAGTGTGTTTAAGGTTCAGTCAAAGGGGAGTCTTGCCTCTGGAAAATTTAGTCAATTTGGGCTAAACTTGGCTTTAGAATAGTGTTAAACACTAGAGGATATTTAGCGATCACGTGCCCCCACGTGATGTGCTAAAAAATAGTGTTAAACACTAAGGACAAAGCGCTTAAAGTAGTGTTAAACACTAAAATTGGATTGGTCACGTGGGGTCACGTGGGGCGTCTGAAGATGGGGTCCAGACTTCCTTTATTTTGTTCTCAAAATATTCAGATAAGTGTTAAACACTTTTAGTCTTTGAAATTATCACGTGTGGACATGTGACAATATGCCTCTGCGTTGGGCATCAATTCCTCTGTCTTCTTCTATTTTATTCTTTTGAAAAGGGGTATTTATCAGGGGTCACATGAGGACACGTAAGGCGCCCTAGATCAGTACTGCCTTTGGATTTGTTCTCTTTTATTTTGAGGGTCACGTGGGAGCACGTGAGGCATTGCCTTTAAGCTTTTCTTTCTCATTTTGAGGAGTCCATTAAAGGGTCACGTGGGGGCACGTGAGCATGCCTTATTCATTCCTTTTTGTTCGTTGGGATGAAGGGTCACGTGTTACCACGTGATCGTGTTGGATACTTGACCTTTACGTGCATGGAGAGTTTTAAGTCTCTTGTTTTAAGAATTAAATTCTTTTGTATGGTTAAACCCTAATTTTATTTAGAGGAAATAAATTCCTATGTATTTGGAAGAATTAAAATCTTATGTAGGGTTAAACCCTAGTTTCATTTGGAGGATTTAAATTCCTATGAATTTGGAAGAATTAAATTCTTATGTAGGGTTAAACCCTAGTTTTATTTGGAGGAATTAAATTCCTATGAATTTAGAAGAATTAAATTCTTATGTAGGGTTAAACCCTAGTTTCATTTGGAGAAATTAAATTCCTAAGTATTTGGAGGAATTAAATTCCCTAAACTCAATTCTCCCACTAAGTTTTGGATCTGCATGGCAGAATCTCTCCAATGAGAATTAAATTCTCAACTTATGGGGAGATCTGCTTCTGCAGATTTTCAACCAAAGGAAGAGCTAAGTTTTTATTCAGAAGAGTTAAACTCTTAATTTGAGAATTAAATTCTCTTTTTTGTTTTATGGATCTTCTTTTCTCTTTGGAGAATTAAATTCTCTTCTTTTTTCTCTCTATTGTTGTTGTCTCCCCAAAAAAAAGATCCATCCTCTTCTATTCTTGGCTCCTATTTATAGGAGAAAGAAAATAATCAGTTTGTTTAGTCAATCTTTCATTGAAAGATTTCAATTGATTTTATAACCAACAAAATCTTTTAGATCACCCAGTGAATTTTATTCACCATTGGATTTTTAATCCAAAAGATCTTTTATCTGTTATTCATAGCAAATTTCAGGGAAATCTTTCCTTGTATAGAATCTTTCTATAAATTGGTGATTTTTAATCACCATTGGATTTTTAATCCAACGGTGCTCCACTTTACAGAGTACAATCTTTTTGTTTGGAAAGATCTAGGGAAATATTTTTCCAACTAGGGTTTTTGATTTCCCTTAATTAGAATTTAATTCTATTAGTTCAGAATTTTTAAGAGCCTATCACGTGTTAGCACGTGACCCTACTGATTGACCAATTAATTAGAATTTAATTCTATTGGTTTAGAGGGCTCAGGAACCCATCGTGTTGGCACGTGACCCACCGATTAATTATTTAATTAGAATTTAATTCTATTGTTTCAGAGGGTTTAAGAACCTATCACGTGTTGGCACGTGACCCCCACTGATTAATTATTTTTAATTATTTATTTTATTCAGTGCCTACAGACTTTGCCTGTAAATGGTCACGTGTCTGCACGCGATACCCGGTCACCTGTAGGCACGTGATGCCTCATAACTTTTGATCCCGGACGAATTATGAGGCCCATAATATATCAAATCGAAGGCTTTTTCGAGACACTTTCGATACCATCAGAATTTAGCTATTTCTCATTTGGGAGTTTCTCAATATATAGCCCGGAAAATACTGGTTCGCATTTTCTTCCTTAGATTACACGTGCATAGCATATTTGCTCATAAGTTTTGATCCCAGATGAATTATGAAGCCCATAATATATCAAATCGAAGGTGTTTTCGAGACGCTTTCGATACCATTAGAATTTCGCTGTTTCACATTCGTGAGTTTGTCAAAATACGGCCCGGAAAATACTGGTTCATATTTTCTTAAACGTATCGCTGCCATTTGATACCTTGGGCTCTTTTGCGCATAATTTTTTTTTGGCGGGAACAGTGCCGAGCAGGGTAGCTTCTCGGTGCCTCTTGGTGAGGGCTATGATCCCTGGTTTGTTGGGACAGAGAGCTACCAGCCAGGGTTTACCGAGCAAGGACGGGCCCGGTTGCCTCTTGCGAGGGCTTTGATCCTTAGCACGGGAGGGGTCATGAGTGGCCTACTAAGGATGGGGCCGAGCAGGGTAGCTGCTCAGTGACTCTTGGCGAGGGCTTTGATCCTTAGCGCGGGAGGGGCCGTGAGAGGCCTGCTAAGGATGGCCGAGCAGGATAGCTGCTCGGTGCCTCTTAGCGAGGGCTTTGATCCTTAGCGCGGGAGGGGCCGTGAGTGAACTGCTAAGGATGGCCGAGCAGGGTAGCTGCTCGGTGCCACTTGGCGAGGGCTTTGATATTTAGCGTGGGAGGGGCCGTGAGTGGCCTGGTAAGGATGGCCGAGCAGGGTAGCTGCTCGGTACCTCTTGGCCAGGGCTTTGATCCCTAGTTTGTTGGGGTAGGGAGCTACCAGCCAGGGATAACTGAGCAAGGGTGGGCCCGGTTGCCTCTTGCGAGGGCTTTGATCCTTAAGGACGGGCTGAGCAGGGTTATTGTCCGGTGCCTCTTGGCGAGGGCTTTGACCCCTGGTTTGGTTGGGAGCTACCAGCCAGGGATAACCGAAAAAGGGCGGGTCCGGTTGCCTCTGGGAGGACTTTGATCCCTGGTTTGTTGGGGTAGGGTGCTACCAGGTAGGGATAACCAAACAAGGGCGGGTTCGGTTGCCTCTTGCGAGGGCTTTTCATCCTTAGCGCGGGAGGGGCCGTAAGTGGCCTACTAAGGATGGCCGAGCAGGGTTACTGCCCGGTGCCTCTTGGTGAGGGCTTTTTGTCCTTAAGGATGGCCGAACAGGGTTGCTGCCCGGTGCCTCTTAGCGAGAGTTTTGATCCCTGGCGTTGTATGGTAGGGAAGCTACCAGCCAGGAATAGCCGAGCAGGGTAGTTGCAGGGCTGCCTCTTGCGAGGGCTTTGATCCCTGGCGTTGTGTGGTAGGGAAGCTACAGGCCAGGGATAGCCGAGTAGGGTAGCTGCAGGGCTACCTCTTGGTGAGGGCTTTGATCCCTGGCGTTGTGTGGTAGGGAAGTTACAGGCCAGGGATAGCCGAGCAGGGTAGCTGCAGGGTTGCCTCTTGGTGAGGGCTTTGATCCCTGGCGTTGTGTGGTAGGGAAGCTACCAACTAGGGATAGCCGAGTAGGGTAGCTGCTAGGCTGCCTCTTGGTGAGGGCTTTGATCCCTGGCCGGTAGCCAGGGATAGCCGAGCAGGGAAGCTGCTGGGCTGCCTCTTGGTGAAGGCTTTGATTCCTGGCGTTGTGGGGTAGGGAAGCTACCCACCAGGGATAGCCGAGCAGGGTAGCTGCTGGGCTGCCTCTTGTGAGGGCTTTGATCCCTGGCGTTGTGTAGTAGGGAAGCTACCGGCCAGGGATAGCTGAGCAGGGTGGCTGTAGGGCTGCCTTATGCGAGGGCTTTAATCCCTGGCGTTGTGGGGTAGGGAAGCTACCGACCAGGGATAGCCGAGCAGGGTAACTGCTGGGCTGCCTCATGCGAGGGCTTTGATCCCTGGCGTTGTGTGATAGGGAAGCTACCGGCCAGGGATAGCCGAGCAAGGTGGCTGCAGGGCTGCCTCTTGCGAGGGCTTTGATCCCTGGCGTTGTGGGGGTAGGGAAGCTACCGGCCAGGGATAGCCAAGCAGGGTAGCTGCTGGGCTGCCTCTGCGAGGGCTTCGGGAAGATAGACAGTCACAATTTACAAGTGCCACGAACGCGTGGAGGAAGCAAAGCACCAGATCCGTGTCGTTTCAATTTCGCATCGAGCGGCGCGGTGCCTGCCGCGTGGCGGCACAGTTGTCGGCGAACGTTGAACTCCGGGGGCGTTGTGGGCCATAAAATGGAGCGATTGTTGATGACTCCTTCCCTCACACCCAAAATGCAAGATTGCAGGACTACCCTTTTCACCATCGAAAATATCATAAACTTCGAGGATGTCTACCTCTACGACCCGTACTGCACTGAGGACACGGTGCAGTTGGTAATAGGCAGGATTGAGGACCATTTCAGCTGATTGCTCCCCCGGCGGTCCTCTCTCCTTCAGCTGCTGATGTACTCCATCCGGAGGGCGTCGCCGGGGCTTTACAACCCCTTATCCGAAATGTTGTTCGACGAGCCCATAGGCAAGCTAAGGTCTCTGAGGCGGTTCGGCCTGATCTCTGCGAGTCGGCTAGACTGCTCGAAAGCGCTCATTCGTGAGTGCTACTAATTGAGGCACGATGCCGACGCTCGCAGGGGGATCGAAGGCAGAGGCTGGATGCTGCGAGGGCTCGGCTGACGGAAATATCGTCAGAGTACCACGAGTAGTGTTCTCTGCACCTTGTTCCCACGCTATTGTAATCTTCCCTTTTTTTATGCACGGCTGAGAAGCCTATAGTACCTCTTGAACGAATAAAACTCTTTTTCTTTTCTGCAATACTTTATTGATCCCTCTATTATATAAACAAAAGATTTCAAGAAAGATGTACATTGCGCTGAAAAGAAAATACATGCTAGTAGATATTCTTATTCGTGCAGCTCAAGCCCCCCGGATGTCTGTTGGCATCTATGCCTGTCATAATGTACTGAGCTTCGTTGGTACCGGACATATCCTCCGCTGACACCACCATGATCTGGCCGATGGTCAGCTCGGCTGAAGGGGGACGCTGGTCCTGCTCGCGGTAAGCTTGCCGCTTGTCCCTCAGGTACGCTGCGAGGTGCCCCGAACGGATGAGCTCTTCAATATAGTCTCGGAATTATTTGCAGCTCTCTGTTGAGTGGCCTAATGACCTATGAAAGCCGCAGTAGGGGCCCCGGGTTCGCTTTGAGACCATTCGCGGGACCGGGGGAAGCTTGAAGAACCCCTCACTCTTGGCCTCCTCTAGTAGCATCGCCTGGGAGATGTTGAGCGGGGTGTACTCCTGGAATTTTGGGAGGTAGGGTTTTTTCCGTTCAGGTCCCCTTCACTCTTCTCTTGCCCTTTTCTTTTGGTCGGATTGGTCGGCCCGGGAGAGGTTTGCGTTCACCTCGGATCCGAGTTGGACCTCACGATCGGTCCAGGCCTTTACCTCGGCCACGGTCTTAGGTTGCGCTAATGCAAAGGAGCGCAACTACTCCTTGTGTCTAAGACCGGATCTCAGAGCCGTGATGACTGTCTCTTCCCGATGCTCTGGGACCTCAAGAAAGGCGTTGTAGAAGCAGGTGACGTATGCTTTGAACGTTTCCTTGTCCCCGCTCTTGATCGTGAAGAGATAGTCGGCTGTGCGCTTCTGCCGCCTGTTCCCGATGAAGTGGTCGAGGAATTGTGTGGCCAGCTCGTTGAAGGTTGAGATTGAGCGCGGCTCGAGTCATCTGAACCAGTCTCGCCCGGAGCAGATGAGAGTGGCAGGGAAAGATCGGCACTGAGCGGCATCGGAGTGGTCTTGGAAGCTCATTCCCACGGTGAATACATCCAAGTGGTCATTCGGGTTAGATTTGCCGTCGAAGGGGGAGACCTTTAGGGGCTTGTTGCGGGAGGAGACGTGGACGGCGAGCAGCTCCTCGGTGAATGGTTTGGTGAGCGAGTTGGCGACATACTTAGCCCCGTCGCTCGAGCGGTGTCTTTCCCGATGCATACCCTCGATCTTCTTCTCGAGAGCGTCGAGTCGGTCGTGGTATCCCGATGACTCGGCTCATTCTGATCCCCGGCCTCTACTGTTGGAGGCCTGCGTCTGGCCACGACTCCGGTTCCTCTCAAAGAGGTTCCTTAGATCCCCCGGCGAGGAGGCCCTCGAGCCGCCGTGGCGAGTTCTGTCCACGTGACCCCGTCAAGGGAGGGGGTGTCGGTCATGCCTGGTAGCAGGCGAGCTGACAGATATCTCCTCAGTAGGGACAGGCGTGCAGAGGATCTCGGGGCGAAGTGCTCTGGCGACGGACCTTGGTGTCGAGCTGTGGGGCGCCCAGCGGGTCTCAGAACGTATCGGCCATGGGAGGTAGCGAGGAGGTGGTCGGCAGTGCCGGCATGGACGGAGCCTTCTCTCCCCCTGTAGGGGTCCTAGCCCCGAAGCGGGGGAGTGGTGACTTGGTGATCTTGCCCTGCCGTTTGGACGTGGATCAGCGCCTCCACAACGGACGCGAGTCGGTCTATCCGGCCGGCGAGGGCGTTGATGGCATTCGGCGGAGGAGGTTCGTCCGTGCCTCCGTTGAGGGGGAGACGGCGGCTGGGGCTTGGATCGTCGTGATGATCACTCGCCATTAGGTTGAGATCGGGAGGCAAACTTTTGTTTTTGTGGAATCAAGGTGTTCCTACAGATGGCGCCAACTAATGGAGGGCTGAAATCTCCTTCAGATGTTGCTTCCCGTTGATTTGCTGATGGCGGCGATGGGTGGCTGAGATTTGATCTGGAGGGTGTCGCTCCCGAAGCGTGTGGATCTCAATGGGTTTAAGGTTATGGTTGCCGAGTTACCTGCAAGGAAGTCCCGGGGTGGTTGTACCACCGAGGACCCTCCGACGATCAAGTTAGACTAGAGATCCGAGCAGAGTAACGGCTTAGTGGAGTAAAAATGGCTTACTTGAACCGTCTGAAGAAGGGGTTTACATAGCGGTGGCAGCAGGAATGGCAGGCGCGAGAATCATGCTGGCCGTTACGCTCCCGACGTCATGCCCGCGTGATGAGCGGGACCTCCCATTAATGGAGAGACAGGCTCGTTAATGGGGGACCGTGGTGGCGTGGAACGTGGGATGTGGCCGCACAGAGATCTCGCGCATGGTGAGATTCGCGGGATGGCGGTTACGCCTGCAAGCGGTGCTGTTGGTCGGTGGATGAGACCGAGGAAGATGACCTCGACGGGAGAGCTCGCTGAGAGCGGGAGAGACGAGGTATCTTGGTTCTGCTCGAGCCCGGAGGCGAGCTGAGAGGGCCGAGGAAGCTCGGGCTTGTGATAGCTCGGAGATGAGCTGTGGGGCCGAGGAGGCCAATTGTGCTGGGGGCTCGGAGGTGAGCCAGCGTTTGCTTGTAGGACGGGCACAGGAGTGGTCTGGTCGGCCACTGTAAGTCCTTTCTTGCATGGTCTGGGACACTTTATCTGCCACGTGTCCTGATCTGATAAACCACCGATATCGAGCATCATCACATGGAGAATGCATTTTTCCGACGTCATAGGAGGAAATTCTCTCCTATGGCACCTTTCCTTCATTAGCCTCATATATACTTATGAGAATAATGGAGGAAAGAGGCCATAGGAGTGGATTTCCTCCTATGAAAAAATACAACCTCCACCATTTTTTCCGACAATCGGCATCCATCATCATTATCATCTAAGATGTGCATACACCAAATTTTATGTGATTCCATCATTTTTTCACCGTTGAATTAGCAATGTAAAAAGTTCTATTGTCGGTAAACCATTAATTTTGCACCAACTAAATTAACAGTGAAAAAATGGTATACTCATATGAAATTTGGTGTATCCACATCTTAAATAATAAAGATGGAAGTGATGTATGCCGATTGTCGAAAAAAATAATGGAGGTTGCATTTTTCCGACGCCATAAGAGAAAATTCCCTTCTATAGCATCTTTCCTCCGTTAACCTATCTCTCTCTATATCCCTATATGTATTTTCTTACGTACACAGTATTAAGAATATATAAACAAAAGAAAAGGAGTAATAAAATACATCTAAAAAATAAGTGATGGAGACAAGATGGCTCTCCCCATCGAAGGAAAGTGACGAGAGCCTTGATTTGTATGATCACACTCTCCAAAGCTTTCTTTGGTAAAGGAGAAATGTTGCCAAGTGTTTCCCGTAACCATTTGGGGTGACCTTAGATCCGTTAGGCTTCGGTAGCCTCGGTCGCCCGGCTCCTCTGTGCCAAAATAGATGATTGACTCATTCCATATTAAAAATAATCGATCAAAGAAGAAATGTCACTTAATTATTATCAAACTGACTGTAATCTTTTTCTGTCCGTGAGGATCCAGCCAAAGCGCCCTTTCCTCTGGAGACCTCTTACTTTTTTTTTTTATCTTGTGAGAGTTAGAACCTCGCAGGCTGAGGAGCAAAAGAAGGAATCCGTACAGCCCCAGGTGGTGAAGGGCCGACATCGAGGTGCCAAGCATTCCCGTCGATGTGAACTCTTAGGGAAGCTTCATCATCGAGAGGAAAACAGTTCGGATCACCAGCTAAGGCCCTTAAATGACCTGTAATACCCAGTTCCTTTTTAAATAATTTCCTTATTTTTTTAAAAGCAAAAAAAAAGATTTTACTAAATTTTTGTTTAATTAAATTTTTTCTAATTCTTTTTCCTAACCCACTAGCCCCGGCCCAACTCCCTCATCTAAACCCAACCCTATCTCTACCCAAACCCGAACCCGATCCGAACTCCCCCAGCACCCCTCCTCTTCTTCTTCTCTTTCTCCCTCTCTTTTCTGTTCCCACCCTTCTCGCCATGACCTCCCCCCTCTCATGCCATCCCCGAGACCCACTTCCCTTAACAACCCAAGACCTCGACCCCGCCCCAACGGCCATCCCCGAGACTCGCTCCCCTCTCTCTCCTCTCTCCGACGTCTCCGCAAGACCCATTTTCTCCCCCCACGATAGCAACTTCCCACGACCGAGCACTCCCAACGTCGCCTCCAAGATCCTTGCGCCCACCTGCTTGATCTCGACCACTCCCTCATCAACCTAATCTCTCTTTCACACTCTCTCTCCCCTCTCTCAAACTCTCTCTTTCACTCTTTCTCTCTCTCCTCTCAACAGCCCACCACCGGGGCTCCTCACCAACCAACCACCATCACCGTCCTCCAAGGCCCGCCGGCTCACCCCTTAAACCGCCATGACCACCTCATCTCGACGCCGACCGTCTCTTACCGAGCTCCTCTACCTTTGCGTCTCCCTTCACCCGCAACCTTTACCCATCAATACAGCAACCATCCATCTCCGTCACCAACTCCTCTCATCACCGGTAACCACCTAGCTTCCTGACGAGCTCAGCGCCACCACTAGCTCCGAGCTCCTTCTCCTCCTTCCTCGCTCATCCTATGCCATTGCCGTCGGTGACCCCAGAGCCTTACAACCTCCTTCATGGCTCCTTGCAGGCACCTTCGATGACTTACCACCCCATTTCCTCCTCTCATCACTGAAGCTTCCAACCTCCGCTTCCGCTCTCAAAACTTCAACAACCGTCGTCGGCGTCCTCCGCTTATCTAAGCCGAGCCCTCCGTAGACATTTCGTCGAACACCCATACCATGGCCGTCGACCTCCACTGCCGCTGCCCCTCGCCGCCGACAACTCCCTGCGATCACCGTCGTTATCGCCTCATCAAGACAAGCCTCGTAGTTGCTGAGCCCAAACTCCACTTCAAGCTCAAGCACCCCATCTCACCGAGCTCACCTTGTTGCTGTTTCTATGGCCGTGCCGTTGCCGATGTTGTTTTTTTGTTGCTACCTGATTGTCGTCGTGCCTAGCTCGTGTGTGCCCATGTCGCGCTCATCATCCTGAGGCAAGTTTCAAAACTTGCTTATCATGCTATGATTACTATTACAATTAATTATAAACGTAATTGAATCGTGATTCGAACCCAATAGTGAACGTTTGTGTTAATTGTGCTAATGAAGCCCGACTAGGATTTATGACCATGTTGATATCACGTAGAAATTTTAGGGATAATAACTAGTTTCGATTAAGTAAAGAAAACGTGTGTTTTGTTTGATACGAATGCTTAACCTAGGTGTTTGATACGAATTCTAAGCGAAAACCTACTCTAATATGGCGAAACTCGTGATCAATGAACCCTGCGTTGCTAACGAACACCGTATATAAATTTGGTGGAAAAATAAAGTTGGTTACACCTCTAAAACGACAACACAATAACCCTTGTGAAAGCTGGATTTTTCTCGAACAAGCTGAACAGTTAAAATCATAATAAATTATTTATATATCAGAACTTAGAGTTCTATGGCTCGTATCGAGGCCAACAAATAAACCTACAGTACCCCATAGTTCATATTTGCACTATAACAACGAATACTGAGGCGATTCATGGCTCTGAACTGCAGTCCGGGGGCAAGATGCTCTGCCTTTGCTTGTTTTAGAACACATATACCTCGCTATTTAAATGCACAAGTGTGCAGAACCATACATGGAAGTGTAGAGGATCAAATTATATTTCTAACAGTGCTGGTCTCATTGCATTCTAGTGTCGTTTGATATTTATAACACCTTTAAAACTGTCGATGTGTTCTGCAGTTTCATGCAGAAACAGAATGTATACCTTAAGCTTAGACAGTGCATATCTTCCTGCATACAGTGGATAATATTGATTTGTCTGATGAGTTGGAAACATAACAGATAAATCTAAATATTATCTAACTGTAGAGTCACCTAATTATGCTCCCAACAGAGAGTAAAACATGTCATAAAATGGACTTCCAGTTCAGAAATTGGATTTCCAGCAGAGAACCCTTAAAATGAAATGACCATAACTCACAAATCTGAAACCCGATTGACTCGAAACCAATTTTTATGTAGAGATAATTAAATATACTGCTTACTCCTTTTATATCGTTTTGCTTTATTATGCACGTGTGATTTTATATGCTTTTTATAGTCCAACCGACACCGGTTGCTCACATGTATTCAGTAGCGCATTTACTATATCCCCATCATGTTGCATGATTGTCATACCCTTGTAAATAGTGTTCATATATATTGATATCCTAGTGACCGTGTTACATTACCAAGTGATAAATATTAGTGATTGGATTGTGGCAAGTACGTCAATGTAAAAGCGTAAATGAATAAGTGAAGTGACACGTACTTGTACACAATCAGCGGAACCAAATAGTTATTGCATTTTCGACGCCTATGAGACATATATAAGGGTAACTATAACTGGAATGGGACGGTTATGGAAGCACTTATATTAGTGTCATAAGTAAGGCGTCGAACTCTGTCCATTTATCTTGGATACCAGTCGAGACATGCTTGATGGAGACCCTGTCTCCAGTTCTCGCGTAGACTTGTCAAGGAGCGACTAGTATTTGGATTCATTGTCGGTGTTTGATATAGTCCATGAGATGTGGGGTAGTTTGAGTGTGAGTTCGATCAACGGAATCTCAGGAGTCACATTTCCGGCATATATAGCGATTTCGGGAGTCGTATGGATGATATTACTGATTATTAGCGAGCGTGATTCGGGCCCGTGTTCCCTTGCCCTTGGGGCCTACTCTTGGGTTGTGGATACTCCTGCGGTGGTTAACGCCCACACTCGAACTGACGATAGGTTTAGTGACTTGGACAGTGAGACTGATAGCTTTAGTGACATGGACATTGTATTGATTACTGATCTGATACACCTGCTTTATCGTTACATGTACCATTTATTTTGAGCTCGTTTCATTATTCTATACTTAACGATTTATGTTTACCATCATTGCACATTATATTTGTATATAATTGCTATTGTGTCACTCTGACGACCTGAGTATGTATGCTCAGAGTAAGAAGTGGACTTAGCTTGGATCAGGATCTGTCCTACCACGAGTATATTGCGGACGTCTGATCAGCGACGCTAGCACAATTTTTCCCTTGATCTCTATCTGGTTAGTTTTATATCTGTTATGGTAGAATTAGTGACTGCATTTCTCATTACCTGTGCATTGATTACTGATTACCACGTAATACTAGAAGCCGAAGTATGACTACGGCAGGATATTTCCTTGACCGTAGGAGCATGGCTGGCCTTGACACCCCTCGTATTCAGTATTCTGGGAAGTGGGACATGACATGACCACTCTGTGATAAAGGAGGTAGAGATGAAGAAAAGCAACGACCGGAGTGGGAGAGTCAGAGTCGAAAAGAGAATTCTTCACTTCTTTAGAGGAAAAAGATCTGTTCATTTTACTCCCTGTTTCTGGGGTATATATTTTTTCCCCTCTTCTTTTAGCAACGCCGAGTCAAGTAAAGATAATGGAGAGTTGATCAAAATGAGCACTAAATACTTTTCGAGAGATCTCCAAATCGAGAATTTCCCACTTAGTAGGGAAATGTCTTTGCCGTTCGAGCTAAAGTTCTTTGGCAAATTTAATTAACAAGCTACTTTTATCCATTTGATGGCATCCTCATCACTCTTTTGTTCTTGCAAAGTTTTTGTCTCTGTCACTTACAAAAACTCTAAAGTTGTAACAAAGACCGCAGTTATTATTTTATATTCTAGTACGTACTGATATTCTAATACGTCTGTACTGGCAAGTCGAAATCATATTTGACCGATCGGCCTAAACTTTCATGCAGTGGTATTTTACTTTAAATAATTCTCTTTAAATATGTGTGTTAAGTTGTTCAAAAATTGTAAGAACCGATATCTGTCGTACGAAATATTTTATATTTTAATAAAGTTTCTTTATTAAATAATTGTCCTACATTGTTTTCCTAATTATTTATAATTACCCAGTTTCCTTTGTAATTATCCGTATTTTTAATAAATATTTTTCCAGATAATTTCCTATAAAATTTTCTTATATTTTTCCCTTTTCCTAATATTTCTAATTTTCCCAATCTTAATCTAAATCTCTTTTTATTTTCTTTTACCCAAAACACTAACCCACAACCCTAACCCAAACTTAAACCCACCCAAAACACCCTGACTCGGCCTGTCTCTCTCATTCCCCCTTTTCTTTTCCTCCCCTCTCTTTCTCTCTCCTGACTTCCTCCTCCTCTCATAACGTTCCCCCACGAGACCCGCGCTCGCCCCCTTCCTCCTCGCAACGCCCTCGCAATTCCCTCAACGTCTCCCCTCATCAACCATTCTCTCTCCCTCTCTTTAAATCTCTATCTTCCTTTCCCCCCACTCTCCTAACTGTCGGTGACCCCTCGCCAACACCCAGTCACTTCCTCCTATCGCTGACGTCACTGACGAGCCTCCCTCGTTATCACCACCGGCCACCACTTGAAGCACTGCTACCGCCCACATCGCTGGCCACCTTCTCTCGAAGACCCCGAACTCTATCTCCCTTCATTGCCGACCCAGCACTACCGGCAACCTCGCCTTCACCACCGCATACCCACCGTCTTTATCGTGACACCTAACTGAGCTCCCCCTTCTTCTCACCCAACTCTAGAACCCACCAACACTTCGAGAACGCATCCAACACCCATTGCCACCATCATCGAGAACCCTGTTGCAGCAACACCAGAGCCTCTCGCCGACGACTACACCCAGTCGACCTCCAACCTCCAGCTCCTTCTCTAAACGCCCCCTTAGCTCCATCGTCCTCTTCATCTCCTCCACCTCATCCACTGACCCCTACCTTCAACTCCTTCCTGTTCTGCCGCCGACCGCCATCTCCGTCCACCTGTGCACCTTGCTGAACCACCGACGACCTACCTTTGCGCCACTCCGTACCCGAGCAACCATGCAGCCGAGCCCAAGCTTGTTGTCGTTGTGCTATGATCGTGCTGTGAACGTGCCCGTGCTGCGCTCATCTTCGTTGCCATGCCACTGTCACAAAAGGCAAGTGAAATTCTTCACTTTTTATCATGCTATTTTGCCGAAACAATTTTATAATAAATAGATACGTATATAAATGAGTTTAGATCGCAACTATTCTTGGATTTGTGATGCGAATCATAGACAAAAACTCATTTAAAATAAGGGAACTTATGGTAAATAACTTCCTTTACAGATAACGAACATGGTGTAGAAATTTGGATGTAAAATAACAAGATTTCACACATAAAGTGATGTTCTCGATAACCGATATGAAATCCGGTTTTTCCCGTACATGACATCCTGTAAAATTCATAATAAATCGTAAAAAAATTGGATTATAGCGTTCATAGGCTCTCTACGAAGAGGACTAGATAACCTATGAATCTATGATGACTTTTATGGAATATCGTATCATTTAGATAGCGAAAACCGAAGGGATTTGTGGCTCTGGACTGCAGTCCAGAACAGAAATCTCTATGAATACCTGAAATCAAACACATGTAACTCACTGTTCGAATGCACAAATGTGCGGAACCATATATAGATATTTAATAAATTGATTTAGATTTCTTACGCTATTGGTTCCATTGAATTACGTTGTTGTTTGATATTTTAACATAATTTATATTATAGATGTATTCGGCCGATTTCTGCAGTTTTTCATGTTGATACTTGAATTTAATCGCCATTATATCCCTACATAAATCTGAAAATACATGGAGTCCTATATCATCGCTTAGATAATTAAATTAGCTAACTTATGGTTCTATTCTTATTCAATTTTACTTCCGTTTGATATTTTAAATATATTTTAGACCGTCAACGTATCCTGCAGCTTTCTGCAGTGACTGTTTATACACTTTGACACTAAACTGAACATATCTCCTAGTATACTGAGGTTATTACTTATCCTCTTATTGAGCTAGAAACTTAACAGATAGATATAGGTTTTATTCAACTGGAGCTACACTTGAATCTAAACAAAATCTGTAGTAAGCTGCACCTGAAAATAGACTTCCAGTTCTGAAATTGGAATTCCAGCAACTAATCGCTGGTTTAAAATGACGATAAATCCTTAACCTAAATGCCTATTGATATAAAAATAATTTTACTGCTTAGATAATCAAGTATGCTTCATATGCCTTTTATATTGTTCTGCCCAATTCTGTACGTGTGATTTATTATGAATTTTGCAAGTCATATGACGCAGGTTGCCCATATTATTCGTATCGTATTTGATTGCATTCTTATCATATCATATAACTGTTATACCCACATTGAATAGTGGTCATATATATCGATATCCTAGTGACTGTTTTACATTACCAAGTGATAAGTGTTAGTGATTGGATTGTGCTAAGTATGTTAGCGTAAAAGCGTGATTGAATAGTGGAAGTGACGCGTACGTACTTGTACACAATGAAAGTCGACCCTTGCACCACCATGAGGTTTTAGTACCATTAAGCATGCCAAATTTTAATTTTTATTAGGTGCTAAGTTAGACTATACAAGATCTTTGCTAGAATATTAGGGTTTGCTATAAAACCATCAAGAAGGGAAGGAGGTTATACCAACGTAGATTGAGTCCTTCACTTCACATGCTTCGTGTAGTAGTCCCGCGACTCCACTAGGCTCCACTTGAGCTTTTGGACGAACTTCCTCTGATGACTTTCATGCCGAAGATGATCCACGCGAAGTCCCTCCAACTCAAGCTACCTCTACACTAAACTCTTTAGCATAGTAAATACGCTACACTCGATCGCTAGTCAAGTGTAGGATGGTGAAGTAGAGGATATTAAAAGATCACAAGTTTGTGTTCAAGCTTCATGGTTCACATCACATGTGAGGGTTGAAACTTAAACTATAGCAATTGAGGTAGAAGAAGAAGCTTGTCCATAGTCAATAAGCCAATAGTAGGTGATGATACGCCAGCAGTAGGTGATGATCGCATCAGTCACCCACAATCCGCCAGCGGTACTAGCTAGACGTAACGGCTACCCAGGTATTGAGCGATATGAAGATCAACAAGCAAGCTTGTCCATAGTCTCGATGAAGCCTATCAGTAACACTACCGTACAGACCGGTCTCTTCATCTGATATGTCGTATAAGTCATGCCGATGTCTGGCCTATAACGGTTCGAGAAACTACTGATAACACTTATCAGTAAATCTCGGCAGCAGCCCTGGCCAAGGACTTCCAGTTATATCCAATCGAACATAGCGCAATATCAACCTCCAATACCGGGAGAGACGAAACCTCTCTTATCGCTCATTGCCTCCATGTGACTCGGGACTGTTCCCAAAAACCATATGTTTGCACAACTCGTCTTGAGCATGGTAGGGAGGAAATCAAAGCACAGTGGGAGCCACACAAGACTCTATAACGATCTCGGGTCTACCGACTAACTTGTATCAGTGTCACCAGAGAACTGTTATCTGACGATAGGTATACTACCACATAGGAGACCTCGGCGAGTCCGTTCTGTACCCATTCTCCAGTGAGCACCTGTGTACAATCTTTGATGTCACACACCAATGGTTGTGGGATCAACCACCGCCCTCTAAGGGACAAGAAACGTATATACTAGTCTACTCTGGAATATCGATGCTGTAACAACTCTATTTTTAGTGTACAAAAATTTGCTTTAAATTTAATGTATACTTGGAGTATTTACTTTTGCTGTTACCACTTTAAATATTTATTTCACTCCATAATTACAAGAAAGAGCGTGTAGCTCATTGGTAATACCTTGCATTACTGAACCAAGCCACCAGATTTCAAATCCCATGCCCCACATTATTTTTTAATATTTATTTGTTTTAATTTTTTTAGAAGCCCAACAGTCAACACGTGATAACCCCAGAATTTCCCACTGCACCCATAAAGCTAAATGCACCAGAGGCTTAATCAGGCGACCCCCCACCTCCTCAGCCCTCGACTCGGCCCGAGTCGGCAGGCGGACCGGCCGACTCGGGCCGGCGCCGCCGGCCGGACTCGGCCGGACGGCCGAGTCGTCAACATGAAAAACTTGCCTCTTCACCTTCTCAACATCCCTGCACACTCCATTTATTTGGATCGTTTACAGAGAGCCCATTAACCACCATTTACTCTATTTTTTAATGATTTTCAATACATTTTTACATTTTTTAAATTAAAACCCTTCATCTACCCTAACCCTAGCCTAACCCTATAAATACCACCCCTACCCACTACCCTCTCACCCCAAACACTGAGCCAACTCTCAAAAATTTCCAACAAACCTTGTGTACTTTGAAATCAAACACGAGGAGAAACTACGGCGAATTTTCCGGCGAACTTCCGACGATCATTCTAGGAGCTCCCGAGGACGAAGCGACACACCGACGACTCCTCCCGTTCCACCTCCCTCTCCTTGTTGTCCTAAACCCGTAAGTCCCCAAATTCTACCTCTCTTTTCTTTTCTAAAATACGGATTTACAAAACCCGACGGAATCGGAATCAATCCGATTTCCGATTCGGTTTCTTTATAAAACTTCACTTCTCGTTAATACAATTATGCTTAAACTCTCTCATGTTGACTATTAAACACTAATCAAACAAATTGATCAAGTTTCATATCACAAAACAGTTGCTATTTCATATTACCGCATTTTTCATGTAAATACCACATAGTTTCAATTCCACCTTCAACGTCACAAAACCTTGCTATACCTTTAAGTAGATCACGAGATAATGACCTACCTCCTCACACACTCATATGCAACATAGCACAATACCCTTGGGAATATAGAATACGGGAAAACGAAATCATTGCAAATAAATACCATTTATTTAATAAAACCGTTTTCTAAAGGATTTAGTATTTATACAATCTTTGCAAAGCGCCGCTACAACCCATTTGGGGAACCCGTTCGGGATGGTGCGGATTATTGCACATCCTCGGGCTTAGTAGTGCGAGATTCAGACCTCCGCAAGGAGTATTCGGTCTCGAAAGATTTAAAATACGAAATCCTAACGAAAATGAGATTTCTAGAATATTATATATATATTAAAAATTATTTTAATATAAATATATGTATATTTATCCTTGAAATATCTATTTTGTAATAATATAAATATTCCATTTTTTCTAAAAAAATATCACAAGAATCATTTTTCTCTAAAATACCATGAATTCCATACAAAACCAATATTACCAATAAATACCATTTATTATGAAAATAGGATATTTTCACTAGAAATATCACAATATAAAATCTACATTCATTACAACTCTAAAGACGACTAATAAATAATTGGGGTGTATTTTGAAATGTATATAAAAGTATTTTTACATAAAACCCCTCAAATTCTATAATTTACCATAAGGACCCTAATAAATATAGGTTTAAGCGGGGCCAATCTCTTGAGCCTCAGGGTGCCGGAGAAGTGGGTGCTTGCCTATCTAAGCTAGACAACTTAACAACGGTGTTATCAATACGGTAATCGTTTTTGAAAAAAACACAAATCATGCCGCCCATATGCAGCGGTTACCGATAACATCAAAACAATCAGGACTTCAATTTATTTTTCTAATTGTCTGACTCGGTTTGGGTCTCATTATAATCTGACTTGAATATGATTCAAGTACAATCTACAATCTACAATTTACAATATTCCAATTCAACATGAATCCATGAATCCATTATACAACTTGACTTAACCGAATCATGGATATACATTCCATTTACATGATTCTCCAGTTACATCCATTTACATGATTCTACGGTTACATTCGTTTACTGATATCATGGTTTCGGTCAGTCGATCAATTATACAATCAATACAATTTATAAAACAAACAATACAAACAAGACATCTCGGGGTTTAAAGGGTAGACTGGTACGGAAGGTGTTAGAAATGTCACGAGACAGTAAGACTTAATACACCTAACATGAATCCAGTTGCTGTTGTACCGTGGCATAAACGGTTGCTTATACTATACTTGCCTCTAGTCTCTGGCATATAGAGACTCCTCTCGTATACACTGGCATCCTTCTGTACCAAGCTACAAACAACAGCGTTAATACAACATTACAACAATATAATACAACTTTAAAAGATACCTTCTTATTCTGTCTATTCTATTTCTCTCTTATCTTTGGGACTTACCGAGCGACCTGTTCGCTGACGATATTCTCTTTCTTTTTTCTTTGAATGTCATCGGGTGATTTGGACCCGTCAGAATCGAGCCCACTGCTGAAAACTTGGACCAGTTCAGTGAAGTCCCCGAGCTCTAGTCATTGTACACTTTCCATTCAGTACTTTCATTTCTGTTATGCCATTGTTTATGCATTGCTTGTTATTCAGTTGTATTTACTTTTCATGCATTGTACAAAAGAATATTAATAAATAAAGTTGCTGTTCAGTTTATATCTCTTGTCTCTTATGCTTACTTTTATATTGCTTAAAAACGCTTAGCGTATTTACTTCACAGTAAATACATAGAGGAGTAGTCGCGTCCCCTTCGCCGTACACCGAGAAGCAGGGCATGCCAGGTTTTGTTGGTGGCCCATGCAGGTCAGAGCTGTATAGAACCATACTATACAGTTCTGTTCTGCGTGAACAACAATATAACACAAGAACCAGCAACTAAAATATTCTTTACAATTCATGTTCCTTGAATCTTACAATTTCATATTCCTTGAATCTTATCATTTTATGTACTTGAATCTGTCCTAACCTAAATTTTTCTTCAAGTTTATGGATTCCCGAAACAACACAAGCGCCAACTTCAACAACACTCCACCTCCACTACCAATCGTTCCTACTATTCCTGCTCCACCCACCAAGCAAATAGTTCTACTTGAGGCGATCCGCAGCCTCCTTGAAGGTTAGCAGCAACTTTTGAACCGTCCCGAGACTGAAGCGCCTGGGGTAAAGCAATTCATGGCTTTACACCACAAACAGTTCTTAGGAAAGGGAAGCCCACTTGAAGCTGAAGAATGGGCACAAAGTATAGAAGATGATCTGGCGGCAGCACAAGCGCCAGACATAGCTTGGGTTCATGTGGCAAAATTACAGCTCACGGACAATGCTCGCAACTAGTGGAAGGCGGAAGAAAGCCGTCTTGAACAGCCTATTGAATGGAAGACTTTTCGCGATAAGTTCGACGCGAAGTACTTTCCTGTGACTGCCAGGTTTTCCATGGAACAGCAGTTCATTCATCTACAACATGGTTCGATGTGGGACGAGTCAGTAGATGAGTATGACGCTGAATTCACCATGCTAATTCGGCAAGATATGTCACAATATTTCAATTTTTTAAAATATCACATAATACACAGCTAACACAATCCTTTAAACAGATTCGCGGCACACTTGATACCGACGGACGAGATCAGAGCCTGTCGCTTTCAGCAAGGCTTGGACACGGAAATTCAGGCTGCTCTAGCCATAGGGAAATCTCCAACTCATGAGGATGCTCTAGAAGCTGCCCGCAGTTATGAGGCAGTGATAAAAGTGAGGCGCAGACCTCAGTCTGCAGGAGTTAAACGCCCTGCCAACCAGATGGCAGAACGAATCTCGTCCAGGCCACCTTTTGTGCCAAGGTGACCAAGAGTACCAAACAACAGGTCCAACCTAGCCTTTTGTAACTACTGCAAGAGAAATGGGCATCTGGCGAGAGATTGCCGGCGTGCGAACAACCTTTCCTTGATCTGCGGGTCAGCTGCTCATGGTATTGGGTCTTGTCCTCATAAACAAGATCCAATTGCTGCACCCAGGCCAGCAAACAATTACCCACAGTGCCCAGCCATCCAAGCACATACTCCAAGACTTGCACTACCTGCACCACCCAGAGGACCACAAGTTGTACCACCTCCTCGTCAGTTCCATCAAGCTCAACAGAACGTTCCGAAGAATGCTCCTCAGGCCAGGAGGAATGTACCAAGGCGCCAGACTTTCACGATGACAGTGGAAGAAGCTGAGGCCACTGGCCAAGTTATCACTGGTAACCCTTTCTTTCTCAAAAATTTCTTCAGTCTTGATATTTATCCTACATACTTTTCCTATACCTAAAACATATCTCACATACCTTAGGTACAATCTTACTATCCTCAATACCTGCACTAGCACTGTTTGATACTGGAGCATCTCACTGCTTTACGTCGCAATGGTTCGTCCGAACCCATGCGATTCCAGTCTCACCGCTTGTATCCAGCTGGAATGTCAGTTCAGGTAATGGCGTTCTAAAGGCAACAATGGGATACAGCTTGTGTCCAGTAGTCGTCTACAGCAGAGAATTTTATGCTGATTTCAAAGTGCTGGACATACCGAACTTCGATGTGGTTCTAGGTATGGATTGGTTTGGAACTTTTTATGCTACCATCGACTGTCATCAACGGATGGTAGTATTCGAGATTCCAGACCATCCGGTCTTCTATTTCAAAAGCGGAGATCGTATCCTGGAGCCAAGTACCTACAAAGCGAAGTCAAGGGAAGCAGTAGTTGCAGCAGCTCAAGCGGGGGAAGAATCAAGACCAAATGTGGTTCGAGAGTTCGACGATGTGTTTCCTGACGATATATCAGGTTTGCCTCCCGATCGAGCTCTTGAATTCAGCATTGATTCAGTACCAGGAGCATAACCGGTGATCAAAGCACCCTATCGTTTAAGTCCGGAAGGTTTGAAGAAAGTCCGAACACAGTTGGACGAATTATTTGCGAAAGGATGGATTCGTCCCGGCACTTCAAGTTGGGGATCATCTGTACTACTTGTGAAGAAGAAGGAAGGTTCATACAGAATGTGCATCGATTATAGAGCCTTGAACGAAGTCACTATAAAGAACAAGTATCCACTCCCGCGCATCGACGATTTATTCAATCAGCTAAGTGGATCTTCTGTTTTCTCTAAATTGGATCTTCTTTCAGGTTATCATCAGGTAAAGGTCAAGGAAGCTGATATTCATAAAACGGCTTTCAGAACTCGCTATGGACATTACGAATTTCTGGTGATGCCATTTGGAGTGACCAATGCACCAGCAATCTTCATGAACCTAATGAATCAAGTTTTCCGGGTGTACTTAGACAGGTTTGTTGTCATCTTCATCGACGACATCCTGGTGTATTCTAAGAATCGGAAAGAATATGCCGAACACCTATGAATTGTCCTGGAAACTCTTCGACAACACCAGCTCTATGCCAAGTACAGCAAGTGCGAGTTTTGGCTAAAGCAAGTTGGTTTTTTTGGACATATCGTATCAGGTGATGGAATCTCCGTGGATCCAGCGAAAGTTTCAGCAGTTAGCGAATGGCCTACACTAATGTCAGTGAAAGACATTCGAAGTTTCTTGGGTTTAGCTGGATATTACAGAAGGTTCATTGAAGGATTTTCGAAGATAGCAACACCCCTGACCAAGCTCACACGTAAAGATGAAGATTTTGTGTGGTCAGAAGCATGCGAACAAGTTTTAGTAGAACTCAAGTCAAGATTGACAACAGCGCCTATTCTCGTCATACCGGATCAATCTGGAGAATTCAAAGTGCATTGCGATGCATCCGGTAAGGGATTAGGATGCGTTTTACATCAGCACGGTAAAGTTGTGGCTTATGCTTCAAGACAGCTGAAGATTCATGAGCGCAATTATCCGACGCATGATCTGGAGTTGGCAGCCGTCATCTTTGCTCTCAAGATTTGGCGCCACTATCTACTTGGTGAGCGAGTGAACATATATACAGATCACAAGAGCCTGAAATATGTGTTTACTCGGAAGGAGTTGAATATGCGGCAGAGAAGATGGTTAGAACTCATGGCGGGCTTTGACATCAACTTGCAATATCACCCAGGGAAGGTGAATGTGGTTCCAGATGCACTTAGTCGCCAACATTTATCGATGAATCTCACCGCTCAGTGGAAACTTTAACAAGACTTGCATCAGATGGAGATTGAAGTAGTCATGCCAGATAACGCTTCAAGTTTGATGAATTTACAAGTTTAATCTACCATTGTCAATCAGATCAAAGCAGCTCAAGCAAGTGATGCTAAGTTGCAAAAGATCAGAGAACAAGTGGAGAATGGACTCAGAACAGACTTCATCATCCATGAAGACGGATCATTGAGATACGACAGCAGATTGTGTATACCAAAAGGTCTTGTTCGGGAAGAGTTAATGAAAGAAGCTCACAGCTCTCCCTACTCAGTACACCCTGGAGGTACCAAAATGTACAAAGATCTACGTCAGAATTATTGGTGGTATGGAATGAAGCGTGAAATAGATAGAAGCGTCGCAAAATGCTTGGTGTGTCAGCAAGTAAAGGCTGAATATCACAGGACAGCTGGACTACTTCAACCGTTACCAATCCCAGAATGGAAGTGGTAACACATCATGATGGATTTTGTGACTGCTCTTCCTCATAGCACAAAGGGTAACGATGTCGTATGGGTCATTGTGGATCGACTCACAAAGTCGTCTCACTTCATCCTATTTCGAGTTGGCCAATCTACTGAGACACTAGCAAAGAAGTACATGGAGGTAATAATCTATTTAAATATTTAAACTCTTCATAATGTACTATCTCTGATACCCATGAACTCATACAGGAAATTACGAGACTTCATGGAGTACCGGTTTGCATTGTCTCCGATCGTGACACCAGGTTCCGATCGCAATTTTGGCATATTCTGCAAGCAAGCTTGGGAACAAGTCTGAACTTCAGCACGGCTTATCATCCACAAACAGATGGTCAGTCTGAGCGAACTATTTAGATCTTGGAGGATATGCTCAGAGCATGTATGTTAGACTTCAAAGGATCGTGGGAAGATCACCTACATCATATGGAGTTTTTGTACAACAGCTACCAAGAAAGCATAGGAATGGCACATTTTGCAGCATTGTATGGAAGGAAGTGTCGATCGCCATTAAGTTGGGACAACATCGGAGATATGAAACTTCTTGGACCAGAGATGATAGTAGCGACTGTTGATGTGGTTCGTACTATCAGGGAAAGGATGCGCATAGCCCAAGATCGACAGAAGCACTGGGCTAATATAAAGAGACGACACTTGGAGTTTCATCCAGGAGATCACGTATTCTTGAAGATATCTCCGAACCGCGGAGTGATCCGATTTGGAAGACGGGGTAAATTAAGTCCGAGATATATTGGACCGTTCGACATACTCAAACGAGTCAGTGAAGTGGCATACCACTTAGCGCTTCCACCCTCATTGGAAGGAGTGCATAATGTGTTCCACATATCCCAACTCAGAAGGTATGTGAGTGACCCCATCCATGTTCTTGATCATTCCGAGCTTACTATAAAGCCTGACTTATCTTGTGAGCAACAACCTGTGAAGATCCTGGACAGGAAAGTGAAGACACTTCGGAACAAGGAAGTCAACTTGGTCCGAGTGATGTGGAGGAAAGACACTCCAGGAGAGTCCATTTAGGAAAGGGAAGATGAAATGCGTGCAAGATATCCTCACCTCTTTGTAAACTAGTCCTCAAATAAAAGTTGTAAATTTCGAGAACGAAATTTTTGTAAGGAGGGTAGACTGTAACAACTCCATTTTTAGTATACAAAAATTTGCTTTAAATTTAATGTATACTTGGAGTATTTACTTTTGCTGTTACCAGTTTAAGTATTTATTTCACTCCATAATTACAAGAAAGAGCGTGTAGCTCATTGGTAATACCTTCCATTGCTGAACCAAGCCACCGGAGTTCAAATCCCATGCCCCACATTATTTTTAATATTTATTTGTTTTAAATTTTTTAGAAGCCCAACAGTCAACACGTGATAACCCTAGAATTTCCCACTACATCCACAAAACTAAATGCACCAGAGGCTTAATCAGGCGACCCCCCACCTCCTCAGCCCCCGACTCGGCCCGACTCGGGCCGGCGCCGCCGGCCGGACTCGGCCGGACGGCCGAGTCGTCAACACGAAAAACTTGCCTTTTCACCTTCTCAACATCCTTGCATACTACATTTATTTGGATCGTTTACAGAGAGCCCATTAACCACCATTTACTCCATTTTTAATGATTTTCAACACATTTTTACATTTTTTAAATTAAAACCCTTCATCTACCCTAACCCTAGCCTAACCCTATAAATACTACCCCTACCCTTTACCCTCTCACCCCAAACTCTGAGCCAACTCTCAAAAATTTCCAACAAACATTGTGTACTTTGAAATCGAGCACGAGGCGAAGCTACGACGAATTTTCCGGCGAACTTCCGACAATCATTCTAGGAGCTCCCGGCGACGAAGTGACGCACCGGCGACTCCTCCCGTTCCACCTCCCTCTCCTTGTTGTCCTAAACCCGTAAGTCCCCAAATTCTACCTCTCTTTTCTTTTCTAAAATATGGATTTACAAAACCCGACGGAATCGGAACCAATCCGATTTCCGATTCGGTTTCTTTATAAAACTTCACTTCTCGTTAATACAATTATACTTAAACTCTCTCATGTTGACTATTAAACACTAATCAAACAAATTGATCAAGTTTCATATCACAAAACAATTGCTATTTCATTTTACCGTATTTTTTCATGTAAATACCACATAGTTTCAATTCCACCTTCAACATCACAAAACCTTGCTATACCTTTAAGTAGATCACGAGGTAATGACCTACCTCCTCACACACTCATATGCAACATAGCACAATACCCTTGGGAATATAGAATACGGAAAAACGAAATCATTGCAAATAAATACCATTTACTTAATAAAACCGTTTTCTAAAGGATTTAGTATTTATACAATCTTTGCAAAGCGCCGCTACAACCCATTTAGGGAACCCGTTTGGGATGGTGCAGATTATCGCACATCCTCGGGCTTAGTAGTGCGAGATTCAGACCTCCGCAAGGAGCATTCGGTCTCGAAAGATTTAAAATACGAAAATCTAACGAAAATGAGATTTCTAGAATATTATATATATATTAAAATTTATTTTCATATAAATATATGTATATTTATCCATGAAATATCTATTTTGTAATAATATAAATATTCCATTTTTTCTAAAAAAATATCACAAGAATCATTTTTCTCTAAAATACCATGAATTCCATACAAAACCAATATTACCAATAAATACCATTTATTATGAAAATAGGATATTTTTACTAGAAATATTACAATATAAAATCTACATTCATTACAACTCTAAAGACGACTAATAAATACTTGGTATGTATTTTGAAAAGTATATAAAAGTATTTTTACATAAAACCCCTCAAGTTCTATAATTTACCATAAGGAACCTAGTAAATATAGGTTTAAACGGGACCAATCTCTTGAGCCTCAGAGAGCCGGAGAAGTGGGTGCTTGCCTATATAAGGTAGACAACTTAACAACGGTGTTATCAATACGGTAATCGTCTTTGAAAAAGACACAAATCCCGCCGCCCATGTGCAGCGGTTGCCGATGACATCAAAACAATCAGGACTTCAATTTACTTTTCTAATTATCTGACTCGGTTTGAGTCTCATTATAATCTGACTTGAATATGATTCAAGTACAATCTACAATCTACAATCTACAATATTCCAATTCAACATAAATCCATGAATCCATTATACAACTTGACTTAACTGAACCATGGATATACATTCCATTTACATGATTCTCCAGTTAATCCATTTACATGATTCTATGGTTACATACGTTTACTGATATCATGGTTTCGGTCAGTCAATCAATTATACAATCAATACAATTTACAAAACAAACAATACAAACAAGACATCTCGGGGTTTAAGGGGTAGATTGGTACAGAAGGTGTCAGAAGTGGCACGAGACAGTAAGACTTAATACACCTAACATGAATCCAGTTGCTGTTGTACCGTGGCATAAACGGTTCCTTGTACTATACTTGCCTCTAGTCTCTGGCATATAGAGACTCCTCTCGTATACACTTGCATCCTTCTGTACCAAACTACAAACAACAGCGTTAATACAACATTACAACAATTCAATACAACTTTAAAAGATACCTTCTTATTCTGTCTATTCTATTTCTCCCTTATCTTTGGGACTTACAGAGCGACCTGTTCGCTGACGACATTCTCTTTCTTTCTTCTTTGAATGTCGTCAGGTGATTTAGACCCGTCAGAGATCGAGCCCACTGCTGGAGACTTGGACCAGTTCAGTGAAGACTCCAAGCACTAGTCATTGTACACTTTCCATTCAGTACTTTCATTTCTGTTATGCCATTGTTTAGGCATTGCTTTTTATTCAGTTGTATTTACTTTTCATGCATTGTATAAAAGAATGTTAATAAATAAAGTTGCTGTTCAGTTTATATCTCTTGTCTCTTGTGCTTACTTTTATATTGCTTAGATACGCTTAGCGTATTTACTTCATAGTAAATACGTAGCGGACTAGTCGCGTCCCCTTCGCCGTACACCGGGAAGCGGGGCGTGACAGATACCCTGGTCTCGATATTCCCGTGACTAGGAACTGATTAAAGGATGTACTTATGGACCATCCTGGCCCCACTAGTATGGTCTCATCATAATCCTGGGAGTCAAGTAGTTCTATCAACATGTGAGAGCAAGACAGTATAAATTCCAGTCTACATGTTAAGATAAAGATAACCTGATAGCATACTATCATGTCGAGAAAGAAAGTCCTATATATATATGCCCAAGCATCCACTATATCATCAATAATGGCCTCTAGGACATACATATTCCTAACAATCCCCCACTTGCACTAAGGCCAGTTGTTGTAGTATCTTATACCCAACGTCCCAAAAGTCTCCCGAATAGCATCTGGGGGATGGCCTCGGTGAGTGGATCCCCTATGTTATCCTCTGTGTCAACTCTCCTAACCTCGATCTCCCGAAGACCAACTATCTCCCTGATCAGGTGATACTGTCTAAGAATATGTCTGGATCGCTGACAGGACCGGGGTTCCTAGGCCAAAGCCACAGTTCCATTGTCATCACAATACACAGGTATTGGATGCTTAATAGTAGGAACCTAGTTCATCTTATGAACTCTATTCGTCCAGACAATCTCTTTGGCACTATCGTTGGTAGCGATATATTTAGCCTCTATCAACAAGTCTGCTACGGTATATAGTTTGGAACCCTTCCAACATATCGTCTCTCTACTGAGAGTGAAGACAAAACCTGAGATTGAATTTCAGTCGTCCTTATCACCCTGGAAGCTCGAATCGGTAAAAGACTCCTTCTGGAGTTTACCGTTAACATACACCAAGAACATCTCTTTAGTCCTTCTCAAGCACTTAAGAATGTTCTTCAGCTGTCCAGTGGTTTTCCCAAAAATCTTTTCGATACTTACTCCCTACATCTAGCGAATAAGCTACATCCGGTCTGGTACACAACATCACATACATAATTGACCTGTCTGCCGAAGCATAGGGTATCTCTTGTATGCGTGCCCTCTCCAAATCAGTCTCGAGAGACATCTCTTTAGAAAGAGTGATTCCTGAACAAGCGGGTACATTACCACGCTTAGAATCATCCATACTAAACCCCTTTACCATGGTGTCTATGTATCGGGATTGGGACAATCCCAAATCCATTTAGATCTATCTCTATAGATATATATCCCCAGGATGTAGGAGATATCAGTTAGATCTTTCATGGAGAACCTGTGTGATAAGAGGTGCTTGACCGAGTGTATCATAGGAACACCCTTTTCTATCAAGAATATGTCATCCGCGTACAATACGAGAAAGACAACCATACTTTCTACAACCTTCTTATTTATACATGGTTCATCTATCTTTTTGATGATGTCAAACTCTTTGACAGCTTCATTAAAATAGATGTTCCATCTCCACGATGCCTGCTTTAACTCGTAGATGGATTTAAACAGCTTGCACATGCTTCCGCTGCTCCCACTGTTTACGAAGCCCTCTGGCAGTGTCATATACACGCTCTCTTCTAAATCACTATTTAGAAAAGCGGTTTTGATGTGCAGTCTGCCAGATTTTGTAGTCATGGTATGCAGCAATGGCAAGTAAGATCCTGATGGACTTAAGGATAGCTTTGAAAGTTTCAACTTTTCCATCTACACCAAATTATCTTTCTCAAAGATTCTCTTGCCCCCGATAGGTTTTACCCCTCCAGGAGCAACATCCAAAGTCAATACTTTGTTGGTGTATATGGATTCCATCTCAGATCGCATAGCATCCAGCCATTTCACTAGTCTCCACTTGTGATGGCCTGCTTGAAACTAATTGGGTCATCATCTATATGATGCAATCCTCGCTCCCACTGTCTACGAGAAAACCGTAGTATCTCTCAGGTGGATGAGAAACCCAACTAGATCTGCGGAGTGGCTGAGGTTCGTCGGGGATTATTGAGTCATCCGCTTCCAACAAATCGTCAGTTATAATTTGTGTTTGCTGGAACTACTTCGAGGTCTACCTTATCGCCACTAATTTCTTCCACAAGAAATTCCTTTTCTAGAAAGGTGGCATGTCGAGAAACAAAACATCTTTTGTTTCTCGGTGTGGTAGAAGATATACCCTCGCGAATGGTTGGGATATCCTACAAACTTGCACAGAACTGACCTTATCTCAAGCTTGTACGGATTTTGCTTTTCAATATAGGCCGGACAACCCATATCTTAACTCATTTAAGAGATGGTCTCTTCCCATTTTATATCTCATATGGAGTGGTAGGCAACAGATTTGATCGGAACTCTATTCAATAGGTATGCATCTTCTCAAGTGCATGTCCCTGAAAGGAAATAGGTAACTCAGTAGTACTCATCATAGAGCGCACCATATCTCATAGGGTGCGATTCTTCCACCTCGATATACCGTTGTGTTGTGGTGTATACGGAGGAGTAAGCTGAGAGGGAATCTCATTCTCTTTTAAATAGTATCGGAATTCCATGCTCCAGTATTCTTCTTCCCGATCATATCGAAGGATTTAAATACCTTTACCCATCCGATTCTCTACTTCGTACTTATCTTCCTTGATATTCTCAAAAGATTCAGTTTTGGGTTTCAACAAGAATATATGTCCGTTTTTTGAGAGAACATCTGTGATTGTAATAAAGTACGAGGAACCATCCCTGGCATGTGTAGACATAGGACCACATACATTACCATGTATATGTCCAAGAGTTTAGTAGCTCTTTCTCCTTTTCCAGTAAACGGAGATTTGGTCACCTAGTCTTTGAGACATGACTGGCAAGTTTCATAGGATATAAATTCGAACAGATTCAAATATGCATTCTTATGGAACTTCAGCTAGTCTTGTCTTATCGACATGGCCTAGTCTACAATGCCTCAAGAAGACATCGTTCATTTCTGAACTGTTCCTCTTGTGTGTGTTCTGTACGTTTAGAACTTGATTCAGAACGTGTACACTGTTATACAACATACTTTACCCAATCAACACTTGATTTAGAAAAATATTCACAATATTTATTGGTACGAAATAACAGTCGCTAAGAATCAATTTATTACCAGTTGGTAACACCAGGTGATATCTGCCAATTGCTTAAGCTGCAACAATTGCACCATTCTCTACTACTAGAGACATATCACCCTTTCCCAGTTCTCCACTTGTCTATAGCCCATGTAATAAATTACATGTGTGGGATCCTGATCCGGTATCCAATACCCAGGACGTAAAGGTAACTGAGAAACGGTTCTTGGTTACGAACACACCCGAAGACAATGCATCAACATGCTTATTCTTCGTTTGAGTGGCGTGGGAATCCGTATATTCCCCTATTCCTTGCTCAGACTTATGGCAATCATAAGCTAGAGCGGAACCTAACCCAGTATAATAAGTAGGTTCAGTCAATACATCCATATTATTATCTTGATTAAGGCATTTCATTGGTCGCTATCAGGAGAAAGAGAAGGGTAATCACTTTGCGTGCGCTCTTTGCAAGATTAGATTGGTTATTTCATCTAATCAGGATGGCTCCCACTGTTTTTATCAAATCTTCATTCAAACCCTACAAGGTAAGATTAGCCAGGATTAATTACACCCTACAGGTTCGTCAATCGTTCGGCCAGGCAGGTATCGGTACTTCGAGGGAGGTTCCCTGTGCTTTCGCACGGACCTAATTAAAATAAACCTTGTTTCCCTAGAGGCTTAACCCCGTTGACACCTTTCTAGACACCTACTGGATTAGCTAATTGTAAAGTGCAAAACTTTCGCAGGAGTAACTCTTACTCGCAGTGGGTATCGGGATCCAACTATCATATAGAAGGTATGCAATCTCATTGCAAATTTCAACACTTGAAATTCCCGATAATGTTTTTATCCCTAGCAACTTATGACCTTGGTTATGGTCAACAAATCATAAGTGCTAGCCAAGTTCAACCCGTCATTTCTTGATTGAATCAAACCCACCCGTGCGACCCTTGGCTATGGTCAACAAAGCCGCACGACTATCCTAATCCAATCGCATCACATGCCGCAGACAAGCACTAATTAGCTACCGCACACTGCACCTTGGCTAAGGTCAATAAACGTAGCACAAATAGTAAATAGTACTTATCTGAAATGACGGAGAGCTACGCAGGTTTTTAAGAAAACCATGAGCGTAATGAACTTGATATCGTTGTAGAATATAATGTTTTTGAAAAGGAGTGTTTTTGAGGATTTTGCTAGTTTTGCTAAAGAGGCCGCTCCCGGTGAAGGGATCTCGGCTCTTTCCTCATCGAATGAGGTGCAGGATATTCATGAATACCACTATGCAAAAAAAAACTAGAGAACCAATCAAAAAACAAAACCGAGTGGGTTGTAGTATTTGCTAGTTTCGCTAAAGAGGTCACTCCCGGTAAAGGGATCTCGGCTCTTTCCTCATCGAATGAGGTGCTGGATATTCATCAAGGAATACCACTATGCAAAGCAAAAACTAGAGCTACTCTTTTTGAAAATTTGATTCTACAATATCTTTAGGTTTCTTTCTTTTCATTAATGACATTAATGAAGTCCCATCATTTAATGTTTCCTAAACATCACAGAAAAATGAAACGAAAATAGAACGTACGCTTATGCCATCCGCATTCGCCACGGGGCCCCGTCATGCACCGTTAGGTTGCTTAACTACCGGCGGAGCGGGGGCTGGACTAGCACGGGTGCAAAACATAAGCAACGTTTATTATATATCATATATATAATATTACATTCGTCTCATGCAGTTATATGATCAACATCACAGAATCAAGCAGCAGAAGCAATATATGAAATATTGGATATATTATGACGTCCGTATTTTAAATTTAGCCAGTAATGTGAAACACGGATTCCACAGTCATGATGAATAGCCAAACCCACATACCTAGACCCCTACGAGAGCGGTAAGTAAGCCTGCCAATTCTAGAGTTAGAAGACCCGGTCTCAACTCCTTGAGATGGTCTCCCACTGGACTCTAGAACCCAGTTACTTGTGCTTCCCGTCTTGGGTCTATCCTAATGCGGAAAAGTAAATAATATACAACAGTGGTGACATCATTCTCAACCCGGATGTGCCCCAATAAAAGAATATTACATACAAATTTTACATGAATGAAAATTGAAAAACTCTCATCTCACATAAAACCCCCCGGCTATTCATTCACGACGATCTAATAAATCATATCACCAGCAACACATAACATCTCATGTTATCAACGTAAGTAAATACGCGTATCCTGAACCTCGTTGACATATAGCAACCAGATCGGTATACCCCACATATTACACTTACGGTCGCAGAAAAGAAATTGAAAAACTACAATAATTAGAATCCATAATATCCTTAGACATCATAAACCCGGAATATCTCATATTCCGAATTTCATGCCTAACTTATAAAACTTGCATTTTAGTCTCAAATTGAAAACTCTTTTCAATTAGTTGTCGGATAATTCAACAAGATTCTCGACTAAGTGATCGCGTACAATACGCAATTGCGACGGAGTTTTGATCCGAATCAAAACTTCGTGGCAATCGATCAATTAAGATTAAACGGCTAGATTTACAATATACTAACTAGTTTTCATAAAACTAATTAATCCGGATTCTAATAATTGTATCACACATCACAAACCTTGTAAAATAACCGCGACATTAGAATTCCGCACGCAATTAGCAAACTGAACCAATTTTTCCAAGACATGAAAAATCCAGTGAGCTAAGTTTCAAAACCGATCGTTTTAAGCCAATCCGGGAGTCGAAACGAACTCGAAACCTACCCGAATCTTCGCGGAGGCGAAGATCCCAAAATTAATTATTGAATGGGGGGCCTCAGGGGGTACCCTCCCCTGGGGGCCACCTCAAAGTGGCCCCTAAGGGAAGGCAAACATGAGAGCACCCAGTTGGGGTGCTCTTGGGTCACCTACCCCCAAGGCCACCATGTGGTGGTCTTGGGGTGTGGTTCTGGCCTCTGGTCCCCCTGGGGTGCGCACGCTCCACCCCGCGGCTTCTCGGTTCAAACCGTGAACCCGCGGGGTGTGCAAACAACCCAAAACATCATTTTGAAAACTATTTTTATCGGTAGTTTTTGCGCGACAAAAATGGCGGATTTCTAACGTCGCTACAAGCTATGATAGTCTGTCCTAATGTTCTAGCTTGGCTCTGATACCATGAAAGTCGACCTTTGCACCACCATGAGGCTTTAGTGGCATCAGCATGCCAAATTTTAATTTTTATTAGGTGCTAAGTTAGACTATACAAGATCTTTGCTATAATATTAGGGTTTGCTATAAAACCATCAAGAAGGGAAGGGGATTATACCAACGTAGATCGAGTCCTTCACTTCATATGCTCCGTGTAGTAGTCCGGCTACTCCACTAGGATCCACTTGAGACTTTGGACGAACTTCCCCCGATGACCTTCGTGCCGAAGATGGTCCACGCGAAGTCTCTCCAACTCAAGCTATCTCTACACTAAACTCTTTAGCGTAATAAACACGCTACACTCGATAGCTAGTCGAGTGTAGGATAGTGAAGTAGGAGATGTTAAAAACTCACAAGTTTGTGTTCAAGCTTCATGGTTTATATCACATGTGAGTGTTGAAACTTGAACTACAACAATTGAGGAAGAAGAAGAAGTTAGAGAGAAACCATGGGAGCAACTCAAGAAAAATGGCTAAGTGTTGATAATGAGCTTAGAATGAATGGCAACTCTTGACCCCCACTCATTCAAGTATGGAAATTTGCAATATAAAATTGCAACCATACTTGAATAGTGAGTTAAGATGAATAAACAAATATAAATCCCATACTTGCAATCATGCTCTCATTTTCCATCTTATTTCTATTTTTACAAAATAGAATTTTGTGCCATGCTTCATTATTATACATACATACATACATACATACATACATACATACATATATATATATATATACATATACATATACATACATATATATTAATATATATATATTATGAAGAATAATTAGGGAGTTAATGATATTAGTTAAGATATAATTATATCACATATAATGTATATCACATTATTAAATCAATACTTGATTTAATAATCCGGTTATATCACATATGACCGACTAATATCATTTATCTGTATATCACATTATCAAATCAACACTTGATTCGACAATCTGTTTATATCACATATAACCGAACCGATAACAGATAACTGCCAGATTACAATACGGTATCACATACACGTATTTAATCAGGCCCACACGCCTATCATATATGTGTCCTACTTCGTTTCTCTTGAACCAGGGAATTTCTGTATGGGACTCTAAAGACTCGTCAATATGCCGCAGTAAGTGATGATCAAATCAGTCACCCACAAGCCGTCAGCGATACTAGCTTGACGTAACGGCTACCCGGGTATTGAGCGATATGAAGATCAACAAGCAAGCTTGTCCATAGTTTCCATGAAGCCTATCAGTTGCACTACCGTACAGTCCGGTCTCTTCGTCTGATATATCGCATATCATATCTAGGGGCGGTAAACGTCAGACCACAGTAACATGATAAGTCATGCCGATTTCTGGCCTATTACGGTTCGAGAAGCTACTGATAACACTTATTAGTAAATCTCGGTAGCAGCCCTGGCCAGGGACTTCTAGTTATAACCAATCGAGCAAAGCGCAACATCAACCCCCAATACGGGGAGAGACGAAACCCCTCCTATCGCTCATTGCCTCCATGTGACTCGGGACTGTACCCAAAATCCACCTGTTTTCACAACTACTCTTGAGAGTAGTAGGGAGGAAATCAAAGCACAGTGGGAGCCACACAAGACTCTATGACGATCTCGGGTCTACAGACTAATCTGTACCAGTGTCACCAGAGAACTGCTATCTGAAAATAGGTATACTACCACATAGGATTCCTCGGCGAGTCCGTTCGGTGTACCCATTCTCCAATGAGCACCTGTGTACAGTCTTTGATGTCATACACCAATGGTTGTGGGATCAACCATCGCCCTCTAAAGGACAAGAAACGTACACACTAGTCTACTCTGGAATATCGATGCCCTGGTCTCGATATTTCCACGACTAGGAACTGATTAAAGGATGATCTCATCATAATCCTGGTAGTCAAGTACATATCCTAAGGGCTTTATCAACATGTGAGAGCAAGACATTATAAATACCAGCCTACATGTTAAGATAAAGGTAACCTGATAGCATACTATCATGTCGAGCAAAAAAATCCTCTATATATATGTCAAAACATCCACTATATCATCAATAATGGGCTCTAGGGCATACATATTCCTAACACACAATCAGTGGGACCATTTAATTATTGCATTGTTGACGTCTATGAGACAAATATAAGTATAACTATAACTAGTATGGGACGGGTATGGAAGCACTTATATTAAGACTTCGAGAATTTTCTATTTATCTTGAATACCAGTCGAGACATGCTTGATGGGGACCCTGTCTCCAGTTCTCGCGTAGACTGGTCATGGAGCGACTAGTATTTAGATTTGTGGTCAGTGTTTGATGTAGACCTCAGGGTGTAGGGTAGTTTGAGTATGAGTTCGATCAACGGAATTTCAGGAGTCCCATTGCCGGTATATTTCGTGATTTTGTGATATTGTTATTGATCGTATTACTGATTCTTACTGATCGTGATTTGGGCCTGTGTTTTCTTACCTCTAGGGCTTACCCTTGAATTGGGAATACTCCTGTGGTGGTTGATGCTCACACTCGGACCGACGATAGGTTTAGTGACTTGGACCTTAAGACTTAGAGATCGATAAGACATTGCATTGATTATTGATTTGATACACCTGCTTTACTGTTACATGTACCAGTTACTTCATGCTCATGTCCTTAATCTGTGCTTACTGATTCATGTTTATCGTCATTGCACATTATGTGTGTATGTGTGTGTGTGTGTTGTTATTGTGTCGCTCTGACGACCTAAGTATGCATGCTCAGTGTGAGAAGTGGACTTAACTCGGATCAGGACCTACCTTATCTTGAAAATATCGCAGATATTTAGATCAGCGACGTCAGCGCTATATTTTCCTTTATCACTATTTGGTTAGTTATCTTTTCTGCTTGTATCCGTTGCACTCTGATTCGTTTAGATATGATAGACTCAGTGACTGTATATTTCGTTTTCTGTGTTAAATTATTGCTTACCATGTACTGTTAGAAACCAAAGTGTGACTACGGCAGGATCTTTTCTAGACCCTGGGAGCATGACTAGTCTAGTCATCCATCGTATTCCAGATTTTGGAAAGTCGGACATGACAGAAATCGTCTATTATTTTATATTCAAACGGTTTCTTACCTTTTTTTCCCCTTTTTCTTTAGGTGATTTTTAGCCAAACTTTAATGTCTATTATGGTTGAGGATAATGATAAGGAGAAGACTCGGTGAAATTTTGTCACAAACAAGAAAGAAAATGGTTGTCTCGAAAATAATTCTCACACTCGATATGATGAAGCATTCAATATATACTTTCTCTAAAAAGTAAATATAACAAACATGAGGGTCTTTGTGTCTTTGTTAACTTAGAGAGAGAGAAAGACACACAGAAGAGAGAGAGAGGAACCGTTAGGACGGTTTTGTATTTTTCAAATTCAAATTTATAGAAGTTAATATAAATAATTTGAATTTGATAAATATGAACCCGTTCTAACGGATCCTACCCCCCCCCCCTCTCTCTCTCTCTATATATATATATATATAGCTTTTTTTGTTAGGTGGCGCCAAAAATCTATATCCTCAACGATTTTTTCAATGATCGACATCCATCATCATTATTTTTATCATGTAAAATGTTGATACATCAAATTTCATGTGATTCCACCACATTTTCATAGTTGAATCGCAATGTAAAAAGGTATATTGTCGGTAAACCGTTAATTTTGCACCCACTGAATCAATGGTGAAAAAGTGATGGAATCACATAAAATTTGGCGTATCCACATCTTACATGATAAAGATGATGATAATGGATGCCGATCGTCGAAAAAATGGTGAAAGGTGTATTTTTTCGACGTCATAGAAGGAAATTCCCTCGCATGACACACTTCCTCCGTCATTCTCTCTTTCCCCCTCTATATATATAGTGGAGAAACGTAAAGAATAATTCAACGGTGAAAGGATGGTGGAATCACATGAAATTTTCTGTATCCACATTTTACATAATAAAAATGATGATGCTGATAATGGATACCGATTGTCGAAAAAAATCATGGAGGATATGGATTTTTGACGCTGCCTAACGAAAAAATTATATATATATATATATATATATATATATATAGAGAGAGAGAGAGAGAGAGAGAAAGAGAGTGGATATAGATTTTTGACGCCACCTAACGAAAAAGCCTTCTAGGATTCTTTTCTCCATTATATATATTCCTTTTATTATGAAATTAGATAGAATAACTTTATCGTATCAATGATTGGTCTATCCATCTATCAAAGGATTGTTCAATTGTTGGAGTTTTTGATCTTATTTTTATGGCATTTTTATGTTTACGTTTTTCCACATGTATTTTTAGCGAAAGAATAAACAGTGGGAGCTCTTTCTAAAATGGAAACTACTGATAATGATATATTGAGAGAGGACCAATCCTATTGGACAGATGGACCCCACATCAATCAAAATATCTGTGAAGGATTGTAGATCTTCAGAGATACGAGGTCACAAAGTTACCATGACTATTTCTATAAGTTGCTTAAGCGACCAGTATGGACGTCACATCGAAAATCATAATTTTACTTTAGATGACATGTTAAGACAAAGTTTATCACTGAGATGTACATTTTTCTTTTTATATTAGAATATAAGAACTTGGATAATTGTACCCAAAATTTTTTCTAGCAAAATATCCGTTGATATACTTAAAAGAACTTGCAATTATATATAAATATAAATTTACGATTGTTATAATTGAATAGATTGCCTAAATTGTTTTTCTATTTAACATTCCAAATAGAGAATAAAGGGGGAAAAAGCAACATAAGAGGGAATTTCCTCTTATTGCATTGAAAACATATATCATCCATGATTTTTTTTGACGATCGGCATCCACCATCATCATCTTTATCATATAAGACGTGGATATATCAAATTTCATGTGATTTCATCACTTTTTCACCGTTGATTTAGTGGGTGCAAAATTAACGGTTAACCGACAATTGAACTTTTTACATTGCTACTTCAACGGTAAAAAATGGTGGAATAACATGAAATTTGGTGTATCCACATCTTAGATAATAAAGATGATGATGATGAGTGCCGATCGTCTAAAAAATTCTCCGAGGATATAGAATTTTGGCGCCACCTAACGAAAAAACCTTCTAAAATCTCTTTTCTTCCTTATTCTCGTCCAAATAACTAGTAACTATATATAGCTCAAATAAATTTAGTTTTTTTCGCCTGTTACATTCTTTCTTTAATTTGAAAAGTTTAATTGCTGTTGAAAATTATTTATGTGACAATTATCTACAGTGGAGTTGCTAAAAGCACTCTTTGCAAATTTGGGATAATTTGGTGGGTGTTACGAATTGCCTCTTCATGAATAAATCATGAACTTAATTAATTTGGTCACTATGACATAAGTTACTTAGTGATTAGGAAATGAAATTAATGGTTAAGATGACAGTGTTTTGGAAATCATTAATTAATTCTATTAAATTTATATATATTCACGAACATGGGGCGAGACAATTTTATATTTATATTTATATAAGTGTACATGAGATTTTAACATAGATGACTTCATCCAATAAGACTCAAGCCTTATGGAGGTTTGTCCCATCTTATGTCTTATACCCATATATCTCTTATAGTTTTTTCAATATGAGACTGTGTTATCCACATATCTGAACACCCCTCTCACGTGCAACGTGGTTGTCAACGTTGCATGTAAATAGTACAACACATGTAGATCGTTCTCTCAGTGGTGTTATAAAGTATTGTCTAGGGTCTGATACCATATTAAATTTATATATATTCATAAACGTATGGGCAAGACAATTTTATAAAGACGAATTTAGCAAATTCTGATTTTGTAATTTCAGATGATGATGGCGATGATGATTTTGATGTGAAGAATCAAATTGTGGTAAATAAGTAAGAAACGAAGAGCAAGAAGGAGAAATTTAAATTTGAATAAAAGGATAAGAAGAAATAGATCGACGGCGGCGTCAGAATCATCAGATGGAAAGAGATTCAACAATTGGGAGATGTGGCGATCGAAGAGATGAGGTGGTGGAGAGGATCAATCAACAATGATGACAACAGTTAATGATAGGATAAGCTCTGATACCATATTAAATTTATATATATTCACAAACGAGAGAGCGGGCCAATTTTATATTTATATTTATATTTATATGAATGTACACGGGTTTATAATATAGACGGGCTTCATCCGATAATACTCAAGCTTTATGGAAGTTTGTCTCATCTTATATTTTATACCTATGTATCTCTCATAGTTTTTTCAATATAGGGCCGGGTTTATTCACATATCTCAGCAAATTCTTTACATGGCTCACTGTAACGTCTTAAAACATAATTATAGTTAATTATAATTTAATTAGTGATATAACATGCGTTTTCAATGAAACTTATTTAATAATTATTCCCCCTCCCCCACCACCCGCACATATATTTAATTATTTATATATATATATATATATATATATATATATATATATATATATATATATATATATTTGTTTATTTATTAAATTATTTGAAACACACACACATATACACTAATCTAGTGTTAACAACATGTTAGTTTAGGTTGAAACATATTTATGCAACCATGACAATTTAAACCACAGTTTATATTTGTTTATAAATATTTAACTTATTAGGATGGTTCTAGAAATGAAAGGGAAAAAAATTGAAATATGGAAGACATGGAGCTATGGTACAATAAATGATGGGTTATATTTGTGCAATGGCTAATATTAGCCATCACTCTTCTCTAGATCCTTCTTTTCTTTATTCTATTCTCTTCTCTTCATCTTTTCCTCTCATTTTCCCATCTTTTCTCTTGTAAATTATTCTACAACAATTAACCTCAAAATCATAAATCCTACTTTTATGTCTTCAAGAGTCTTTTGAAGTAAGTCTTCATTTAGAGGCCACCTTGCAAGTTTAGGATCACCCTCAAGCCGATATTGAGGAAATGAGCCAAGTTTAAACATGTTTCACTAAACTTTTGTCTTAAACACTCCTAATCTTAATTAAAAATATGTTTTGTTGTGTTTTAGAATTTAAAATAAGGTTTTGAAATAAGTTTGGGGTTATGATAAATTTTAGAGGAAGCATAACCTAAATTAGATTTATTAAGAGTATTTTAGTGCTATATATCCTTATCTAACCATAAAGTTTTCACTAAACCACCTTAATGTTTTAAATTAGTATCAAAACTAGTTTTAGTTAAAAATTAGGGTTCCAATTTGAATCTGCTATCAAACCAGAACTTTCAGAGAAACGTTGCAATTACTGGGAGCTAGTTATAGGACCCTAAGTGCACCCTCAAAACCCGAGCCCCTACCTCAATATTCTGGCCGCTAAAATATTGCTTTTGGCCGCAATTTGCGTCCCGTCTAGGGCTTTTGAGTGTAGGTTTTTGTCGTGGGCTCTCTGAGACTCCAATTAGATCTCTGGTATATGCAACTTTTTCTAATTTTGCATATATAAAAATTTGGGATCGTTTTACCTTATTTTAGGCGATGTGTTAACATACGATACGGACATTTCGATTCTTGTTTTAGTATTTTATTTGGTTAACGGTTCTTAGGGTTAGTCTTAAGTGGTTGTTATACGTGTTAGCACACTAAGTTTACCCTTGTTAACTCGTAAGAGTTAGTTCGTTCGTGTAGTGTCTGTTGCTTGTCATATCGAGATTTTAGTCTCATATGCTAAGTTTTGTTCGATGCTAAGATTGGTTGCGGAGACTTCGGACGCGGCAAGCAAAGGGAAGGAGGTGGTCGGATTCGAGTAGCTCGAGACCGTTCCGGTGAGTAGATTTAACATCTATGGGGGAATCGTTCGGATGGCGTAAAGTGCCCGATGTTTACAACCAAGTTACAAAACCTCATATACATATAGCTATGCACATCTCCACAGTAGGACACTTGCACCATTACCAATGGTTTATGTCGCACGTGGACTAATATATATGTACACACACTATTGGTAATTGCCATGTCATGTACACTATAAAACTCGCATGATATCTTACATTGCATTGCATCTTACTGATAGATAGATCCTCGTGTTATTCATCTAGCTTGTATCATATCAATATCATGTACATTTTCCATCATCGCTATATTCATATATTATGATATTTTGTGAGATTTCTGTTGTAACGACTCTAAATTTACCGTACCGAATTTTCCATGTAAATGTATAGAAATGAGTATTACAGCCTGAATTTAAGTTATAAGTTACTTTTATTAAATAAAAGCAAGAAGCTACTTGTAGCTCACTGGTAAAGCCTTTGCACTGCTATGACGTAGCCCCTGTGTTCGATTCCCATCAGATACAATTATTTTTTCTGATTTTTCTTTTTAACCTTTTGGAAGCCCAAAATATTTCACGTGCAATACACGAGAATTGAAAAGTTCAGAAAAATCAAACATACGGAAAATAGAGTAAACAGAGACTTAATCAGATAGCATGAATCTCGAGACCCAACTCTCAAGATTGACCGGTGGATTAGACCAAATGGCCGGCGGGGACGGTTCAGATGGAGCCAAATTGCCCCGTGCTCTGCACACGTGACTTTTCAGCCACCCCTAACCCTTCTGCACTGTTTGATTTCGCTGCAATCAAACAGAGACCTTTTAATTCACCAATTAACACAATTTTAATGCTTTTAAACCACATTTTTAATTCCCAAACCCTAATTCTCCACTATAAATACCACCCCACACTTTGGCTCAGCACCATTCTGAAAATTCTAGCCAAAACTCTCTAAAAAGTTCCTAAGTGCAAGTGGAGTAAAGTGGAATTAGCGAGCAAGTTGGTTCCGGCGAATATCGAAACCAATTCCGGAGCTCCCGCGATGCCCCGAAGCATCCTTCTTCTTCCTAACTCTTCCTTTCACGTATTCCAACCATAAGTCCCTCCTAATTCTCCTCCTTTTTATTGATACTCATTTTAAATCAAATATTCATAAAAGTGGAGTTATTACCGATATTATCTTTTCTAAAATCCATAACTCTATTTTCTTTTATCATTTGGACAATCTAATTTCACCACTTCACTTGTAATCTTAATACCAATATTTAGAATCAAGTTTAACCAAGAATCTTATATGAAACAACCATAATTGAACTTTCACATTAAAATACCTTGAACTTTATTATCACACCTTTTCGACTAATCGTTTAAACAATATCTTTAGGAAAATTTCACGGGGTAACGACCTACCTCATACGCATACTTGGTTTCATAGCACATTGCCTAATTGTATGTATTTTTTGGTTCGAAGATAGTATTTACAATAAAATACCATATAATTCTAAAACTGGATTTCTTTTAAAGTGGAATTTCATTTACTTTGCGATTATGCATCTACAACCTTCTTTAGGGGACCCGCTAACGGATGGTGTGGATTATCGCATATTTTTGGGCTAGTAGAGCGAGATGCAGACCTCCTTACGGAGCATTCGATCTCGAAAGGATTTAAATACGTTTTTAAGAAATACGAATTTTCTAAATAAAATAAAATTATTTTTAAAAAATTTATATAAAATTATAAATCCATATTTTAAAAATTTAATGAAACGATATTTTTTTCTAAAAATGAAATATTAAAAGAAATTCCAATAAAACACCATCAAGATACCAAAAAAGACAAGTTTTTCAATAAAATACCATAAATTTTCCAAAGCTAAGTATTTATCACTAAAATACCCCAAATACTTAAAATCCATACTCATGAAAATCCTAAGTAATACTAATCACTCTCGAGATTTTATTTTTAACTATATTAAATTTTTTTCATAAAACCCCTTCAAGATATATAAAACACTATTTTAAGGACTTTAGTAAATATAAGTTTAAGCGGGATCAATTCTCTTGAGCCCCAGAGAGAAGGAGAAAATGAGTGCTTGCATATTCAGGTTAGAAAACTTAACATAAGTTATTAATGGCAATTGTCTTGGAAAAAAACACAAATCCTGCTGTTCATGTGCAGCAGTTGCCGATGACTTCCGAACCTAAGAATTCAAGAGTTAAATCAGTAAAAGCGTCTGACTCAGTCTGAGTCTAACCTCAAACCCGAGTCCAAAATCAAACACGAATACTTGATCATGAGAATGAACACTCAAATTCAAACATCAATATCAAATATGTATACTTGACTTGACTTGATGGAACCATGGTTATAATTTGACTTGAACTTGACATGACTACTCGAATACATGACTACATCCTGAACATGAATACTTGAACATTTTGTATCCACGGTTTCGGCAAGACTTGCAAATATAATCTATACAATATATTACGCGGGGATAAAAGGGTAGATTGGTACGGAACGTATTTCGAGTTACGAGAGATTGCTTAAAAGAGACCTACATGAATTCTCGTGCCGTTGTCCCGTACGTTATGACAGGGCCTTGTACTATATGTTACCATAGTTTACAGGGTAAGATGGAATTCTCTTGTATACATGTATCTCTGATAACACTTTTTTAGTTAGGGATGGTAATGGTGACAGTTATTCTGTATATTTTGATATTGAAAATCAGATTTTTGAGATTGACAATAATAGTTTTTCTCTGAGTGAACTAGAAAGTTTTTTTTCCAGTTATTTGAATAGTAGGTCTAAGAGTAACAATCACTACTATTATCATTACATGTATGATACTCAATCTAGTTGGAATAATCACATTAATGGTTGCATTGATAGTTATCTTCGTTTTGAAGTCAGTATTCATAGTTACATTTTCGGTGGTACTGACAATTACAGTGACAGTTACATTTCTAGTTTCATTTGTACTGAAGGCATAAGCGGTAGTGAAAGTGGGAATTCTAGTATAAGAACTGGTGGTAACAGCCGTGATTTCAATATAAGAGGAAGAAGATCTAATGATTTTGATATAAATAAAAAATACAGAAATTTATGGGTTCAATGCGAAAATTGTTATGGATTAAATTATAAAAAAAATTTTAGGTCAAAAATGAATATTTGTGAACAGTGTGGATATCATTTGAAAATGAGTAGTTCAGATAGAATCGATCTTTAGATTGATCCGGGCACTTGGGATCCTATGGATGAAGATATGGTCTCCACGGACCCCTCCGCTTAATGGATAACTATTTGTTACCAATGGGGAATTGCTTCTCATCTCAAATTGAGGTGATTGGATTTGCACCAATAGAAACCATAAATTTCATACACAAAAATATAGGTAGATGATAGATCTTCTTTAGATAGTAAATTACTTTTTTACACTCTATCTATCCTATTCATTGGTACTGGAAAAATTATTTCATTTGTTCGAACTCATGATCTAAACGAGTCGCACATACACCCTAGTACATGTTCCACGACGCTGAGGACATCCTCGAAGTGCGGGGGATTTCGTGATATTTCTTATTGGCTGTCTTGTGTTTCTAATAAGTTGTTTAATTGTCGGCATATCATACATATATATAATAAAAAGGATTTTCTGTTTTTCTAATGAAGGGGTTTTTTTCTTCTATTTTTCAAAAAAAAAAACATGAGTTTTGCCTTCCTTCCCTAAAAAAAAAATAATTTACTGAACTTATTGAATTAACCTCTCATTGATGTATTGTTTCGTCGAGATTCAAATCACGATGTCATTTTCTTGTTCCTGAATAGGTCCTTTCAACTCTTTTAGGTTCATGTTCTACTCCGGGGAAAGATTTATCCGAATTCTATTTGCACATATAGCACAAATGATCTCAGTACCACTTCTTTTTGCTACGACTTTTTTTTTTGCAATTCATTTCATGCCTCCCCCAAACTATTCGATGTATTCATCATACTGGTTGGCATGGCAGTAACGAGGGATTAATTGAGTGAGATCGATTAAATAAAATTGGACATAATCTTTCATTTTTGCATACATTGATATGCAAGACGCATTGGGGGTCCAAAAAAAAAACCTTTTCTTTACAATCTTATCTCCTTTTCATAAGAAAGCGCTCTTAGTTCAGTTCGGTAGAACGCGGGTCTCCAAAACCCGATGTCGTAGGTTCAAATCCTACAGAGCGTGATTCGGTTTATGTTATTTCGAATTTGTATAGACATTCTATTTTTTTTTAGTTATAGTTTTCATTTCCTCATTAATACTTGTTTATGGACTGACCTGATGACCGGTTTGTCCATAGAAATGAAAGCATTACCACATGCTCATGTGAATACATAGGGACAGGAAAATAAAAAAAATAATTCATTCCAACGCATCCAATCGCTATTTGGAAAATCTTGGATAAAATACCTATCCTTCTTCTTCATTAATCTTCATGGATGAATTAATATGACTTTTTTCCTGTCCATGATCAAAGAGTTACTGATAATCTTATCTCCTTTTCATAAGAAAGCGCTCTTAGTTCAGTTCGGTAGAACGCGGGTCTCCAAAACCCGATGTCGTAGGTTCAAATCCTACAGAGCGTGATTCGGTTTATGTTATTTCGAATCAAAAAAAAACTTAACGACAGGATACATTTCATACACAGTACAAATAAAATCTGCTCTTTTTTCATTTCGTATTTTCGTTCATATTTCGATTTTCTTTTTTCACTTTACCCTATTTTCAAGCGTCTGTCTAAATGACATGCGCGGTACAAAGTTCATGGTGCAGAACATTTTTGATTCATCTATTGTTTTTGTTTCTGCTCAAACAAAAAGGATATCTTTCAAATTCTAAAGTATTGAGCAGCGGTTTTATTATGCATTGACTTCCCTTCCATATCTTGTATTTATAGTATTTTTGCCCTGGTGGGTCTCCCTCTCATTTCAAAAAAGTCTGGAACCTTGGATTATTCATTGGTGGAATACTAGGCAATCCGAAACTTTTTTGAATAATATTCAAGAGAAAAATGTTCTAGAAAAATTCCTAGAATTAGAAGAACTATTCTTGTTGGACGAAATGATAAAGGAATACCCCGAGACACATATACAAAAGTTTCGTATAGGAATACACAAGGAAACGATACAATTGGTCAAAACACACAACGGATATAATCTCCATATCATTTTGCATTTGTCGACAAATATAATATGTTTCGCTATTCTAAGTGCTTATTTTATTCTGGGTAATGAAGAACTTGTTCTCTATTGATTCAAACGCTGTACCTATGGGATAGGGATAGAGGAAGAGGAAAAAACCGAAGATTTCACATTTTTGATCGAAAAATCAATCTGATTTATTTCGTACCCCTCGCTCGATGAGAAAATGGGTCAGATTCTACAGGATCAACAAACCTATGGGACTTAAGGAATGATGGAATGGAATAAAAAGAAAAGAGAGGGAAAGAAAATCGAAATGAAATAAAATAAAGAATAAAACAAAAAAAAAAGTAGAAAATAGAAGAACCCAGATTCCAAATGAACAAATTCAAACTCGAATTTTGGAATAAAAGAATTAGGTTTGATCATTTCTTTTTCATAGTCCATTTTTGGGAAAACGGCTTGATACCAACTTTCTTTTACTGAATTTTCTATTTCATTTTATACTTATTTTAACCCATCTCGGATTCAGTTCAATACAGTAATAGGTTGGTTAATTGCCCATAATATCTAAAATGAGAAGAAAAAAAGGGTCCTACGATTTATCGAAAAATCTTTATTTTCATTTTTTATTTCGAGTCCAACTCAATTCGAAGAAGAGCAATTTCCCTTATCCTTTTAGGTTCTATTCTATATTCTCTTTTTCCATATTCACGAGTTCCATCTTGTAATTCGGTCAAGAAAGAACCCTTGTTTTGGATCGATACAGTTAAGAACTGCTTACTTATGTCATGATATGGGATATAAAGTTAGGAATCAACTTATGTAATAGAGTCGATCCACTAAAGTATTGAGCAGCGGTGTAGCATCAGATCCCAAAGATAGTAAGTTCTTTTTTCTTATGGAAGAAAGTCTTTTTCAAAGATTCTATATAAATTTAATATATGAAACCGAGATAGTTACCTTTCAGAAAATTATAACGATATAGGGGATATCCATGCTTCATTTTTCTGAAGGTGGGAGAAAAGATAAAACTAATTATTGATCAAAATTAGAATTTGAAACTTATGTAATTAACTTCTTCTGGTTAACCCAATAAAAATGGGATAGATTTATCATAAATCTCATTCAGTTAGCATAGGGTAAATTAAGATGAGACCGCAAAAAGAATCGATTGCTGAGCCGTATGAGGTAGGAAACTCTTAAGTACGGTTCTAAGGGAAGGAATTGACCCACCTATTCCAACCGGGGAGAACAGGCCATTTTACAGGGTGATTCTGAAATTGCGGAGGCTTGGTCCGATCAAACTGCTGAATAGCTTATATTTGGTTAATAACTGATTTTGTTCCGGAATTGGAAATCCATTAAAGGTAAAGTTCTTTTGAGGTTTAGAATTTATTTGTTCTAGAAAAAAGGGATCCTTTTCATGATTTACCATCTCGAACAATTTGTTGAAGATATAAAGTAAATAAGACTTAAGTAAACCCTTTTATTCGTCTTTTTTAGAAATATGTTTCGTTCATATGATAGAATATGGGGTGAAATAACTTAAATCCTGTCTAAGACTTTTTCGGATAACTATTTATCTATCCATAAATACATAGAAAGTCTTATATACCGTTGAGCCAATGACTATTCATGATTCCATATTGAATCAATTCCATACCGGGTATAAATCCAATAATTATACAGGTCTTCGTGGGATAAATTTTCTCTCGTGTACAAAGAAATTTTCCGTTCTATCATTTCTGAAAAAGTCGATAAACTGGGTGGATATGTAAAAGATATTTTTTGTTTTCCATCACTTGGGCATATATAAAAAAAATATTGTGACATTTCATTTCGTACAGCATTTTCAAATCGATCATTTTTTATATATCTTAATGGGCGATTCCATCGTTTATAATCGAAAAGAAAAGTGACAATAGGTTTTTGAAACAAGTTCCCTTTTTCATTTTTTTCTTCTTTAAGTTTTCCTAATTCCCAATTATCTTGATGGGTATCAAGATAAGAATCTTCGTAAACTGGGCTATCTTTGTCTTCTTCGGTGGATCCCACTTAAAAAAAGTACTTGTTCGAACATCATTGACTAACTCCTCATCAACCTCGATTCATTTCAATATGAATAACAATTTAACCTATTTTATTGACTAAAATAGATTAATTACAGTACAGAAAAAAAGA